>CP125976.1:167486851-168794725 GCA_030063025.1 Avena longiglumis | reverse complement strand
AACTATTCAAACTACTAACCATTTTTCCATTTTCAACTAAAAATGATTTAACTCATATCTTTTGCATATTTTTGAATCTGACAAAACTTTAAACATGAAAAGTGTTGGAATATGAATAACCAATGCAAAACAATTTTATGTTTTCTAAAATAATTATTCTAACTATTCAAACTATTAACCATTTTCCATTTTCAAATAAAAATGCATTAACTCATATCTTTTGCATATTTTTTGTACCTCACAAAACTTTCAACATGAAAAGTGTTTGAATTTGAATAAATAATCCAAAACCATTTTTTGTTTTCTAAAATAAGTATTCTAACTATTCAAACTATTGAACATTTTGCCATTTTCAATTAAAAATGCATTAACTCATATCTTTTGCATACTTTCGAATCTGACAAAATTTTCAACATGAAAAGTGTTTAAATTTGAATAATTAATGCAAAAACATTTTATATTTTCTAAAATAATTATTATAACTCTTCAAACTATTAACAATTTTTCCATTTTCAATTCTAACATGAAAAGTACATTAGGATCACAGTGAGGAAGCCACTTCTGAGGTTTCACTTGATGAATGAGAATTGTTATGAGAAAGTAATGGTTCCTAGTAGTTAATATCAAGTGCTTATATTTGTGCACTCTAGCAAGGAGACATTGAAATCTGCTCATGCAATTAGAGACACTGCCTTGGCTAATGACACATTGACTCGTTTTATGAAGGATGAGAATTAAGTTCTCTCGATGTCATATATGCATATGCTACCTCTCCCTTATGAATCAATAACTGCGTATTGAGAGTCGGTTCATATCTATATAAGCTTTATCAGTTAAATGAAGAGATTATCTTGGGAACTATTCAGAATGCTCCTGGCATAAAGATTTAATATATCCACTACATATAGTTACATAAAAGATTTAATACATTATTACACATCACCAATATCTCCATCTAGTGTTGGGAGTTTCTTCTGCGCCATAGTCATGCAGCATCTTCATTATTTAACAGGATGCTTGGGTCAATATTCACCCTAAAGGGCGGAATTTTATCAAACTTATTATAATATTCTGACATATCTATCTTGTCCTCCACTCCCACGATGTTTCTTTTCCCTAAAAGAACTATGTGGCAGTTTGGCTCATCATAGGATGTATTCATTTGCTTATCTTTTATTTTTCTCGTTTTGGTAAACATGTCCTTCATATAGAAAACCTGAGCCACATCATTGGCTAGGACGAATGGTCCTTCTCTATACCCCAGATTGTTAAGATCCATTGTTATCATTCCGTACTATTGGTCTATCTTTACCCTGTCTCATGTCGGCTTGACCCATTTTCACTGAAACAAAGGGACCTTATAACATGGTCCATAGTCAAGTTCTCATATCTCCTCTATGTAATCATAATATGTATTCTTTTGCCCATTATCGTCTGTTACATCAAAGTGGACACCACTGTTTTGGTTGGTGGTCTTTTTATCTTTGGCGATCATGTAAAATATATTCTCATTTATCTCGTACCCTTAGAAAGTCAATATAGTCAAAGATGGTGACCTAGACAACAAGTGTAGATGATATCCAATAGTGGTGTTATTCATCAGATATTTGTACAACCAACCGCATAAAGTCACCATGTGTTCAAGTTTAATCCAGGAGACAGACTGCCCCGAGTTTTTGGAGCGTACAATATTGTTGTGTTCCTCGATATATGGAGCCACCAAGGTAGAATTTTGTATAACTGTGTAGTGTGCTTAAGTGAAAGAATGCATGCCCATACTTATCATTGATTTCTTTCCTATCGTGAATTTTCCACTCAGTCTTCCCTCATGCTGCGATTCAGGAATACCAATCGTCTTACAGTTAGGAATAAATTCAACACAACACTCAATGACCTCCTCTGTTCCATAGCCCTTGGAGATACTTCCTTCTGGCCTAACACGGTTATGAACATATTTCTTTAAGACTCCCATGAACCTCTCAAAGGGGAACATATTGTGTAGAAATACAGGACCGAGAATGGTAATCTATTCGACTAGGTGAACTAGGAGGTGCGTCATAATTAATATTGAAGAAAGATGGTGGGAACACCAACTCGAAGATGAAAATACATTGGACCACATCATTATGTAACCTTCGTAGACTTTCAAGATCGATTACCTTTTGAGAAATTGCATTGAGGAATGCACATACCTTCACAATGGGTAGTTGAACATTTTCAAGTAGAATCCCCCAATGCAACCGGAAGCAATTGCATCGTAAGCACATGGCAGTGAGACTTTAGGTTTCGGAATTTTTTATCTGCCATATTTATAATTACCTTTATATTCGACGAGAAGCCAGATGGGACCTTGATACTTCTCAGGCATTCAAAAAAATCCGTATCTTCTTTGGTAAGAGCATAACTGGCAGGACCTTGAAACTGCTCTGGATGCATGCCATCTTGTTCTTTCATACGTTGTTGGTCCTTTCATTCTTCCGGTGTATCTTTTGTCTTCCCATACAAGCCCAATAATCCTAGCAGGTTCACGCAAAGATTCGTCGTTAGGTGTATCACGTCGATTGCAGAGCGGACCTCTAGGACTTTTCAATAGGGTAGCTCTCAAAATGTAGATTTCTTCTTCGACATGTGTGTGTGTCTGCTCGCGTCATTCAGAATAGATTTTTTGCCAGAATCCTTTCCAAAGATTACTTTTAAATCCTAGACTATATCAAATAAGTCATCACCACTAAGGCATATAGGCTTCCTCCGGTGATCCGCCTCACCATTAAAATGCGTGCCTTTTTTTGAAGGTATGCTTGGGCGAAAGAAAAAGACGATGATACTGGTACACATTATTCTTACATTTATCCAAATATATACGTTCAGTCTCATCTAAACAGTGTGTGTCGGCATTGCATCCCTTGTTTGTCTGTCCAAAAATGTTACTAAGAGCAGGCCAATCATTGATGGCTACGAACAGCAACGATCGTAGGTAAAATTCCTCATGTTTATGCTCATCCCACACACGTACGCCTTTTACGTCTCACAACTGTAAAATTTCTTCAACTAATGTCCTTAGGTACACATCAATATCATTGTCGGGTTGCTCCGGGTCTTGCATGAGCATTGACATCATAAGAACTTCTTCTTCATGCACAATCAAGGAGGAAGGTTATAGATACATAGAGTCACATGCAAGGTGCTATGACTTCAACTCTTCTCCCCAAAAGGATTCATGCCAAAGCACGGGAACTTTCTCTCGATTTTTCTCCAATGCGACCCATCAGCACGGTGTCTCAACTTCGCGTGTTTCTTATGGTCTTCCATGTGCCATCACAATGACTTGGCATTCTCTATTTCTGAACAAACTTTCAACCGTGGTATTATAGGAGCATACCACATCACCTTGGCAGGAACCCTCTTCCTGGGGCGCTCGCCCTCAACATCACCAAGGTCATCTCGACTCATCTTATACCGCAATGCAGTGCATACCGGGCATGCATCCAAATTTTCGTACTCCTCACTGGGTTAGAGGATGCAGTCATTAGGGCATACATGTATCTTCTGCACGTCTAATCCTAGAGGACAGACAACCTTCTTTGCTTCGTACGTACTGACGGACAATTCGTTATCCTTTGGAATCGGCTTCATTATTATTTTCAGCAACTTTTTAGATCCCTTGTTAGTCACACCGTTCTCTGCCTTTCATTGCAGAAATTATAATGTCCTACCTAGATTTTTCTATCCATCTTCGCAATTTTGCGTACAATATTTTTTTGTGATCCTCTAACATCTGCTCGAACTTCAACCTTTCCTTTTCACTTTCACAGTCTCTCTTTGCATCAGCAATGGCCCGACCAAGATCATCAGCAGGCTCATGATCTGATGCCTCTTCGTCACCTTCCCCCATTGTAGTATAAACATGAGAATGGTTCTAGAACTAAACCATACCTCACCTGAACCCACACGATCAAACATGGGAACCGAATCACAACCAAATCCACTAGATATTAACCTCAGCCCAACCAAAATCAGACTCGATTTATGTTTCACCCAAGCTAAACCGAACTCACTCTTTACCTGTGGGTTGGAACCATTATCGAAAATGGGTTAAGAACTATTCCATCTATTGGGTTGACTAGCAAATTTTGTAGCTCAAGACGGTTGCCACCACCGCATGCAAAATAGCTAAATATAGCAAGACCTCCAACAGATAAACCTAATTATATGGTGACGCATCCGGGAGAGACGGGGATCATAGGTACATCGGGTGGCAAAGTCATTTCCGGCATGCCGACGGAAGTCCACCGACGCCAGGAGGATCTCCTCATTCTAATTGCCGACACCGGCATCTGGCAAGACCACCATGATGTGTGGTGCATGTCGCGGCCGCCGCACCAGCGAACAACAAGCTCTTGGAGAAACTTATTAGCATTGAGTCCACCGCCGGCATCTGGCAAGGTCACCACGAGCGGCACGGTGCATGTCTCGCTGGCCGTTGCACCGGCGAACAACAAGCTCTCAGAGTGCACTCGATGCAGAGGCTGCAAGGCGAGATCCCTCAGCTTGGCCTCGTGCGCCAGGAGCACCTCAGCCTGGATTATCAAGTCGTGTGCTCTCCTACTACGCCGTATGACTGAGGTGTGCCTCGACCCTTGGGCTCATGCCAAAGCTGGCGGCCACGTTGACATCGGTTTCGGCGAGTCGATTATGCTCGACGTGGGCGGCAGCAAGGCGAGAGCGCCTAGCTTGGCCTCGCGCGGACATGCTCTCATTGTCCTCCACTCAAGTCTTCCGCTCTACGACCATGTCATGTCACTGAGGTTAATGGGATATCCCAATCGGGGTATCCACGAAGGCACGAAGTGACTGGCCCTAGACAATGTCGATCGGGCCACAAATAATGGCGACTAGAAAGGAAGCTTCAAGGGAGACCGGGGACTGGACATGAAGGCCCAAGACCGTAGCTAGGCCCAGTCAGATTAGGTTAACTTCCCTAAACCCTTACTGTTTTGGTTGAGATCTTGTAAAACCCTAGCGAGGCACCCCTATATAAGCATCCCTAGGTGAAAGAGTATGTGGGCCCCCATGTGTGGTTTTGGTAATTAATGACAATCTCTATGGACTAATGCTTATATCAAGTTGCACTTGTAGGAATTGTCCATTGGCATCGCTTGGAGCATGTGTTGGCTTCAAGGTAGTAGAAATAAAGAAGAATAAAGTGAAGAAGATCAAGTGTTGATCAAGGATTCAAGGAATGATCCGGAGATTGGTCAAATAGAAGTTGAGCCTATAGCAAGTATGTCTTGAAGAATAAGATGGAGTGATACCTCTCGTGTATCTTCAAGACACCAACATAAAAAAGAAAGAATAAATTAAGAAGAAGAATAAAGAATAAGATTAAGGGTGTCTTGAAGAAGAAGATAGAGTTCCTCATCTATATCTTCAAGACATCATCCAAATGGAGTTAGAAGAAATGTGGTGCAAGCTATAGATGTGCCATATCTAGAAGATCATATTCTTGGGGCTTGCAATCCTTATGGTGATCATGTATATGTGAGGTTATTCCTAAAAGAGATGATTTTCCAGAGTGGAGTATAGGGGAGAAAATTCCAAGTCCTCACCAAGCTAGCGCAATCAAGAAAGGTGCTCCATCTTGAGGTGAAGAAGATCGTTATCATTAACATCAAGTGGAATATGTGCAAGGCAAAGGTATTATATTGATAGGGTTACTTTCTTACTGGTCTCGTCGTGTTAGTTGGAGAGACCGGTTTATAGGATAGATAACCGTACTATCAAGAGGGGCTCTTGAATGAGTAACTTGATCATATCCCTCGGCGAGAGATAAAACCTTTGCATATTTGGCATAATATTTCTTGGTTCATATTTGGTTCTTATCTAAGAGAGGATTTATAGCTTGTGTTAATCTCCATTACAAGCTCAAGTTCATCAAAAATGGATTTCATATGCATTCTCTATTGCGTTTTTTATATTGGAGGATTTACCGGTTTGTATTTTCTAGATAGGTTAAACTTTTCATCATTTTTTTGTATTCTACCTCTCTTTACTATGATTATTGTCTTCATGATCTTGTATATATCGTTACTATCTTTGAAACGAGCCCAAGATCATCAAAATCGGAGTCCGGATGCAAAAGTTATGGTCATTTTAGTTTTGCTCTTTCTGTCAGTTTTGCCTTGGGCGGAATGTCCGGGATGAAATCGCCGGACACTCTGGTTTTGCGCATCTCCAATTTCAGTCATGTGGTTGCCATACTGTGTCCAATATCAGAAACTACCCAGAAACTGGCCAGAATGTCCGGACCGTACGCTCAAGATCTCCAACGGTTGGATTTTGGAGGACCTATATAAGGGGCCCTTCTTCCCCAATGGATACCTACCCATTCTTGCAAGTTTTCCCCTCCATTGTTGACCTTCTTGAGCATGCTTCCCCTCAACCCCTCCTATGATTCTTACATATTCTTGAGGGATTTGAAAGAGCATATCTAGATCTACAACCCCTACAATCAATCTCTCCTCTAAGTGAGGGAAACATATTGGGATCTAGATCTTGGAGTCTTTTGTGGATTTCCTCCCTCATTATTCCTCTCTTATTCCTCCACAAGCTTTTGTACCTTCGATGGAATTTGGGAGAGAAGGACTTGAGAACTTCTTGTGTTATTGCCATTAAATTTGGTGCATCGGTTTGAGTTCTCAGTGAGGATTCTATTGGGTGAAAGTTGAGAAACTTTTTACTCTTGGTTTCTTGGAACCCTAGACGCTTTAATTTTTTTGCAGGTTTGTGGATTACTTGGGGCCTCCAATTAAGATGTGTAGCTTTCCCCAAGCTTGTTTGTTCGGAGCCTCCAATTGAGTTGTGGAGAAGTGCCCTAACCTTGTGACAGGTTCCAGATTACCACCGACAAGTGCACCAATAGTGGAAGTGTGGATCGATCCCGTTGGGGTGAGATTATCGGAGAACAAGGGAGGCCTTTTGTGGCATTGGTGGTTTGATACCATCCCCCTCTCCAAGCGAGACGTACTCCATGTTGGGAGGAACTCGATAAAACATTGGCGTCTATGTGTGTCTTGGTTATCTCTATATCCGAGCTCTTACTTATGCACCTTACTTTGTGATAGCCATTATGATTGAAGTCTATATCTTGCTATCACATAGTTGCTTGTCTTGCTTAGCATAAGTTGTTGGTGCACATAGGTGAACCCTAGTTGTTCTAAGTTTTGTGCTTGACAAAGTAAACTCTAGTTTAATTCCGCCCTTGTTGAGCCACTCTCGGAAAAGTTTTAAACCGCCTATTCACCCCCTATAGGCGGCATCTGTATCCTTTCAATTGGTATCAGAGCCCGGTCTCTCATTTTAGGCTTCACTACCTTGAGAGTAAAGATGTCGGCTAGGGTATTAGTGCATGACATATTTATATTCGATGGCGCAAATTATGATATATGAAAAACTTGTATGTTTATTCATTTTCGGGACATGGACCCAAATTTGGAGCGTATTGTAGATATAGGTTTTTCTCCTCATATGGATTTCGAAATCTATCTTGTGAGGATCATAAAAACTTATATCTCGATGCTCAAGCTTCGAATGTGCTTGTTAATGCTTTGATCTATGTAGTTACATCTTCAATCATTCATTTTTTGGAGCGCTCATGAGTTATAGACAAAACTTCAAGGTAGATATGTTGTGTCCAATATTTTTGAGGATGATCGTGTTGCTTCCACTTTTGGGCGAGATGATTTCTCATCTTCTACCACTTCACCAACATGTGATTTTTCACTAGGTAATTGTAGGGGTTCGTAGCATGGAAAACAAAAAATTTCTATCGCATACAAACAAACAAGGCAAGATCTATCTACTATATTGTAGCAACGAGTCGATGGAATAACTTACCCTCGAAGATTCCAAAGCGGTTAACGAGAGCAGATTCTCGTGGGTGATGTAGTCGTACTCTTTCCGATCTCAAGATCGCGTGAGCGATCCTTCCAAGGCTGCGTTCGGCGCTCATGATCGGTCACACGTTCGGTACTCGACGAAGACCTTCCTCTCCCTTGTTCCAGAAAATGGAGGTTGTAGCACTCTCCTCGCGATCCCTAAAGACAACGGCGTGGTACAGGAAGTAGAGGAGAGATCCGCAGGGCTTCGCCTTAAGCCGGAGCGAGTATGGTGGAGTATGAGAGAGAGAGCTATTAGTGGTCTAGAGATTAGACACACCAATTAGAAGGCTCTAAACCGCAGGCTAGAGCAATTAGAAGCTCTAAACCAAAACGGCTCTAAGGGAGATTAGAGGATAGGAACTTGTGTGTCTAGGAGGAGGCCCTGCCCCTCCTTTTATAGGTGGGAGGGCGTCAAGGGAGGGAGTCCCTCCCAAGTCGGCCTTGGTTGGCGCTTGCTTGGAGGGACTCCTCCCCAGTCGGTTCCAACCACCTCTTGCTTGTTTCCCACGGTTTCTGTTTCCTGTTTTAGCCGTTTGACTTTCAAACCGGTTTGACTTTTCAGTTTGGAACAACAAGAACACTTAGTACATGATGCAATCATTCAATATGTAATGACACATTCATGTACCCTCCCCGAGTCTTGGGACAATCCGGAACCTTCTAGAACATTCCGATGAAAACACGGAATCATTCCCGAACTCAAAGCAGGACTTTCCTTATATGAATATTATTCTCCGGACCATTCCGGATCACCTCGTGATATCCGGATCCCATCCGAGACTCGAACAACATTCGGTCTCTTTCTCATAATACCATAACTACTCAAAACAACGTCGAATCCTTAAGTGTGTCTCCCTACGGTTCGTGAATTATGCGGACATGATCGAGACACTTCTTGAACAATAACCAATAGAGGAATCTGAAATTCATATGGCTCCCACATATTTCTCGATTACTGCGATCGAATGAACCACTTACATACGATACCAACTTCCCTTTGTCTCACGATAGTTTACTTATCTGAGGTTATGACCGTCGGTATCTCTGCATACCTAGTTCAACCTCGTTACCGATAAGTACTCTTTTCTCGTTCCCGTGATATGTGATCCCTTGTGAGCCAGTCACATTCTTGCAAGCTAATTGGATGACATTTCACCGAGAGGGCCCAGAGTATATCTATCCGTCATATGGATGGACAAATCCCACTCTTGATCCATGTGTTTCAACCAATACTTTCTGAACACTCAATGCCACCTTTATAGCCACCAGTTACGGTGTGGTGTTTGATGTCATCAAAACATCCATCCGGTAAAGGTAATATGCATGATCTCATGGTCGAAGGAATTAGGTTACTATGTATCATAAAGCATATAGCAATTGAACTATTGAAATGACTTGATCTTTATGCTACGCTTATCTATAGGAGTATGTCCACCATATCATTCTCCTAACGATATGATCTTGTTGTTAATAACATCTCAATGTTCATGATCAGGAAACCATGATCATATATTAACCAACAAGCTAGTTTAACAAGAGGCTTTACTAGGGACTCTTATTTTAGTTTACAAATCACACAAGTATTAATATTTCCGGTTAATACAATTATAGCATGGTATGTAAACATTTATCATAAGTGTGAAGATATGATAATAACCACTTTATTATTGCCTCTTGGGCATATCTCCAACAGTCTCCCACTTGCACTAGAGTCAATAATCTAGTTTCAAACCTTTGTGTATTCAACACCTATGGTTTTCCGGTGTTGTATGTACACGATTGCTAGTGGTCAACTGATCTCCGGATCTGACACTTCCAGGTCCGTGTGTAATTGCATGTCTTTGCGTCTCTACGCATCACTCATTCTCTAATGAGATGGCTTTGTACAAACTTGGTCTTTCGGTGTGACCTTTAGCTCTTTGGGGTTAATACATGTTGATAATATTGTCGCACAATATATCTTCATAGTATTATCCCACTGTGAACTACACCTAGTTTGATAACAAACTACTTGACACAAATGCCCTCTTTTGCTGCTAAAATAGCAGTCATATACTTAGCCTTTTGTTGTAGTATCTGTCACAATGTCTTAACTTTGGAACTCATCCAAATCCATTATGGAACTCACTTTCCATTATATTGTGCCACCCTTAGTTTAGATTGAGATAAACTTAATTTGTATTTTGTGACAAAGCTAGTATCAATGTAGTACTTTTACAATGAACTAACCATCTATTTGTCACTTCTACAAACATTATACTCTTAGTTCTTCCAAAAAAAACATAAGAATATCCTTACTATTGTCCAATGATCATCTTACGAATCATTCTGGTATATGCTCACAACATTTAGAGCATAGGACATATCTGGATTTGTACATATCACAGTATGATTGATATAAATACTCTTTGTGATTTCATACATCAAGTATCAATCTATACTTGATTATTTTTTTCACTTTACCAAATGTCAATACACTTGAATATATCATCAACATTGAACTCATTCAATCCTTTCTGTGCGACAAGAACCTCTCTTGTAGTTTCTATATTGAACTCATTCAATATCTTCTCTATGTACTTCTGGCACAACCATATTAGCGTCTATTGATGCCAAATATTTGGGTTTTGCCTAAGTCTTTCATCGGGATGAAATTCTTAATATGTGTTAATAAAAGATACATTATTTCCAATCAACAATATGTCTTCCACATAATGTATTAGAAATATGTCTTAGCGCTCCCACTTAATTTCTTGCAAATGCAAGCATCTCCATCGTCTCTGATGAACTTTTAAACTCCTTTAACAGTTTCATCACAGTGAAGATTCCAACTCCGCGATGCTCACTTTAACCATTGAAGTTTGCATATGCTTTTAGCATCCTTTTGAATTAACAAAACCCTATGGACCGTGTTATGCACATGTCCTAGGCAACGATTCTATTAGAAGAACTTGTTTTGTTTATTCAACTACCATATAACAAATTATATGTAGTGGTTGCTACATTAATCCGTCTAGACTAAATATCACTATGAAAGATCAAATCTTGTCATAGTCAACCTTTGAACATTTTGTGAACTCTTTCCCAACATGTCGACTATTTCATAGATGTAAAACATCCATGTCTATTTCTTTATAGATCCAGACACAACTGTAAGGTCTTACACCTTTCTCGAGGGTCCTTCAAGTTCAAAACTTGATTTCTCGTGTATGGAACTATCACGGATTTTATGGCTTCAAGCCATTTGACGGAGTCAGGGCCCATCATCGCTTCTTTGCATGTAGTCGGTTCATTATTCTCAAATAATGATTCAACCCTCAAATCTCGGTATTTGATTGTTCATCCGACCTACTTGTTTCAATAGAAACTTTGACCTTCATAACCACAACCTTTGAGGCACGTGAGCCATGAGCATTGTTGCTGCCTCCGGAACACTTTTCGGTGCTGCGCAACTCTGCACATATAGCTAAGGTTCTTTTAACCTTATCAAAGTTCTATTGTCCTCCCACTTAACTTTTCACGAAAAATTCCTTCCCAAAGAAACTTGATGTTTTAAGTGACAAACACTTTTGTCTCCGATGTTATGGAGGATTACTTAACAGTTATTCGAAATAACATACAAAGACAGGTTCATCCGACTTTGGTTGCAAACATCTTTCTTATGCATAGCATACCAATGTTTAAGAAAGGACAACTTGGGTTTTATCCCAAACCATAACTTTATATGGTGTCATTTCAACGGATTATGATGGAGCTCTTTTCAGTGGAAAACGGTAATCTCTAAAGCTTTTAATCTTTAAAATATAATGGCAGTTTTTATGAATTATACCTTTGATCTTACCATGTCAAACAAGGTTTAATTACATACCTCGACGCTCCATACTCTTATGGTGTTTCGGAAATGCAAATCCACGAACGATTCCTTAAATCTTAGGTATTATGCTAAACTTGTAACTCAAATATCTTCCTTTATGATCCTATCATAAACTATTTATATTCTTGTTACAATGATTTTTCACTTCATCTTGAAAATCTTTGAACTTTTCAAATATTTCACACTTCATCATTATTAAGTAAATATTCATATATTCACTCAAATTTTCGGAGAAAGCATATGAAGTTGAAATCCATCGCTTTTGACTACACATAATGGATTTCGTACAACAATATGTACAAGTTCCAATAAGCTAGTCATTCGTTCCCTTTTGGCCTATGAACGAAGTTTTAATTATCTCTAGGAAAGTTTCACAAGCATCATTTGATCAAAAATCAGAAGACTCCAAAATTCCATCCACATGGAGTTTCTTCATGTTTTCTTTCCATTATAATTTAAGCGGCGATGTCACTTCCTAAGTGATCTTTCAATCAATTTGTCTTTCGACATTTTTTTAGCACTAGTTTTATGGATGTGATTTCTCCAACGAGATTTGTGAATCATCCATCTTTTATGGATTACGGTAATTTATTTGAACAACCCTTTTGTTCTCATAATACCTGATAAAACAAATCTTGAAGGCAAGCTTTGATGTTTAACGAGCAACACAATAACCCTTTATTTGTTCTCGATGAACATCATCACCTATTCTTTTGCTAGTTACTTAGGCCATTGCGGTTCATGAATTGTGTTGTTTCGTATGACGATTCACACCAACAAATTCACTATCAAATACTTAATAACCACATTGTTTAATAAGCAAAGAATATAGCCATAACATGTATATCATCTATATACTTAAACTGAACAATTCTAGTCTTTTCTTTTCTGCCATATATTTATGAGATTCTCTTTCAATATTTCCTTTTCTGTTTGAAAAAATCTATCAATATCAATAGTGGAGTCACACATATGACACATAATCCAAAGCGTGTATAATTAAATACCAATGTCTTTGGATTTGCACTTTGAAGTAGATCACCTATCATCAAATGTTTGGTGTTCTTTCAAATTCCTTTCTTTAGTAATCTCTTGGTGTAGTAAACATCTTACCTACATCAAATATTCACCCTCATCATGGATTTATCCATGATCATGCTACTTTTAGCTTGTAACGGTGAATCGCAAGTATAATGTTGCTCTCCAAAACCTTTTGGAGGATTAGGACAACTAGTGTCTCCAACCTTTTGCAATTTCTCATCAAATATGAGAACATGACTTTTGCCATATTATACTCTATCATGTTGTAACCAATACTTTGTTTCATATATCACAATATCTTCCACACATCATGGTTTCTGAAACAACTCTTTCAGATCCTAGATAACCTTGATATTAAGAGAATCCTTTGAATATCAAGAATCATGGAGACAAACATGATACTTATATACTAACACTTGGAATTGTTACTCTTGATTTAATACTAATTATTAAACTTCATGGAGTAACGGAACTTCTTGAAAGTTTGCAATAGGACTTTTAAACTTTAGATTAACACTTCAAAACAATACGATACCAGTTCGTAAAGTAACTAACCAGAATTCTATAGTTCTATCATCTCAATTATAACTAAGCGCAAGGTGGTAAACGGATGCCAATGACTACAACAACTATGCAAATTCACTTTGATTTAGTTTATGATAAATTGAGTTCTAATTAATAATTAAATTAATCTAGGTGAACTCCCACTCAAAACAATATCCCTCACATTGTTTTAGTGATCACACGAACCAAATCCACCACATCAAAACCGATCATCACGAGAGTTGATATAGCTTCAATGGCGAACAATCAACATGTTCATCATATCTACTATATGACTCATGATCTACCTTTCGGTAATCCGTGTTCCTGAGGCCATGTCTGTACATGCTAGGCTCGTCAAGATCAAACCTTAGTTTCTGCATGAGCAAATCTGGCTTGCTCACGTTGTATACACTTGTAGAATCTAACACACCCGATCATCACGTGGTGCTTCAAAACAACAAGCTTTAGCAACGATGCTAACTAAGGGTGAACACTTTATGACTTGAAATTCATGTGCATGAGGGATCATCTTATAATGCTACCATCGTCTACTAAGCAATACAAGATGCATAAAGGATTAACATCACATGCAATTCATAATATGTGATATGATATGGCCTTTCTTCTTTGTGCTTCTGATCTTCATCTTCTAGCACGAACATGATCTCCATCATCACCGACATTGCATCAAGGTCAATGATGCTTCTCCATGGTTGTCGTCCACCGGCTTCAACTATTACAACTACTTTGAATAGACACGCGGGTCTTAACAGAATTTAAAGACAACCATATGGCTCCTTCCGGTTGCCAACTTACAATAAGGAACATTGCATACATCATATATAATCACAATCATGGCCATATCACATCACAGCACACCCCTGCAAAACAAAGTTAGACGCCTCTACTTTCTTTGCATGTTTTACGTGGTTTGGGGCTTTCAATAAGTGTCGTTCTAACTTACGAAAATGAACCACAACATTGATACTAGTATTGTTAATCACCCGTTGTAAATTGGATCTTAACTATGCTAGGAGAAAGCAGGCATAAAGCCACTTATGCAATACAAGTTGCATGTCAAGCGTGGAGCAAGTCTCATGAACGATGTCATGTAAGGTTAGCCGGCCGCTTCATCGCAAGATGCAAAGTACACAAGAAGTAATCGACAATAAAAGCATCAACGCCCACAATGACCATTGTGTTCTACTCGTGCAACAGATATACATATAGACACGGCTCGATACCCTTTGTAGGGTTTCGTAGCATGGAAAACAAAATTTTCTATCGCATACAAACAAACAAGCCAAGATCTATCTACTAGATTGTAGCAACGAGTCGATGGAATAACTTACCCTCGAAGATTCCAAAGCGGTTAACGAGAGCAGATTCTCTTGGGTGATGTAGTCATACTCTTTCCGATCTCAAGATCGCGTAGACGATCCTTCCGGCTGCGTTAGCGCGCTCCCGATCGGTCACACGTTCGTACTCGACGAAGACCTTCCTCTCCCTTGTTCCAGCAGGCGGAGGTTGTAGCACTCTCCTCGCGATTCCGGCAACGGCGTGGTACAGGAAGTAGAGGGAGATCATGAGGCTTCGCCTTAAGCGGAGCGAGTATGGTGGAGTATGAGAGAGAGCTATTAGTGGTCTAATAGAAGAGATTAGACACACCAATTAGAAGGCTCTAAACATGAGGCTAGAGCAATTAGAAGCTCTAAACCAAAACGGCTCTAAACCGGAGATTAGAGGATAGGAACTTGTGTGTCTAGAGGAGGAGGCCCTGCCTCCTTTTATAGATGGGAGGGCGGCCAAGGGAGGAGTCCTCCCAAGTCGGCCTTGGTTGTCGCCCGGCTTGGAGGGACTCCTCCCCAAGTCGGTTCAACCACCTCTTGCTTGTTTCCCACAGTTTCTGTTTCCCACAATTTCGCTTTCCACAGTTTCTGTTTAGCCGTTTGACTTTCAAACTGGCAGTTTGACTTTTCAGTTTTGGAATAGCAAGAACACTTAGTACATGATGCAATCATTCAATATGTAATGACACATTCATGTACCCCTTCCCCCCCCCGGAGTGTCGGACAATCCGGAACCTTCTAGAACATTCCCGATGAAAACACCGGAATCATTCCCGAACTCCGAAACGGGACTTTCCTTATATGAATCTTATTCTCCGGACCATTCCGGATCACCTCGTGATATCCCGGATCCCATCCGAGACTCTGAACAACATTCGGTCTCTTTCTCATAATACCATAACTACTCAAAACAACGTCGAATCCTTAAGTGTGTCTCCCTACGGTTCGTGAATTATGCGGACATGATCGAGACACTTCTCCGAACAATAACCAATAGAGGAATCTGGAAATTCATATGGCTCCCACATATTTCTACGATTACTTTGCGATCGAATGAACCACTTACATACGATACCAATTTCCCTTTGTCTCACGATAGTTTACTTATCCGAGGTTATGATCGTCGGTATCTCTGCATACCTAGTTCAACCTCGTTACCGATAAGTACTCTTTTCTCGTTCCGGTGATATGTGATCCCTTGTGAGCCAGTCACATGCTTGCAAGCTAATTGGATGACATTTCAAGAGGGCCCAGTATATCTATCCGTCATATGGATGGACAAATCCCACTCTTGATCCATGTGTTTCAACCAATACTTTCCGAACACTCAATGCCACCTTTATAGCCACCCAGTTACGGTGTGGTGTTTGATGTCATCAAAGCATCCATCCGGTAAAGGTGATATGCATGATCTCATGGTCGAAGGAATTAGGTTACTATGTATCATAAAGCATATAGCAATTGAACTATTGAAATGACTTGATCTTTATGCTACGCTTATCTATAGGAGTATGTCCACCATATCATTCTCCTAACGATATGATCTTGTTGTTAATAACATCTCAATGTTCATGATCAGGAAACCATGATCATATATTAACCAACAAGCTAGTTTAACAAGAGGCTTTACTAGGGACTCTTATTTTAGTTTACAAATCACACAAGTATTAATGTTTCTGGTTAATACAATTATAGCATGGTATGTAAACATTTATCATAAGTGTGAAGATATGATAATAACCACTTTATTATTGCCTCTTGGGCATATCTCCAACAGTAATGTTATGGTGAGTGGTGATAGAAATTGCAATATGGATATTGTGCTTACTATTTGTAATCCCTCATCTCTATCTAGTTGAAATGATCTATCTTTGTACTTTAACACTTCTAGCACTACAAGCTACTTACATGCTAGTGTTGATAGTCCTTGCATATCATGTAGATATGGCTTGAATAAATTTTATGATGATATGCTTGTGCTGTCTTGTTGCCATGATAAAAAATGCTTCTATTTCCTCTAGTGCTTGTGTTGCTAACCATGTAGAGGACACCGAAGATTCTATGGGACAAGACAAGGTTTTGAATAGAGCTACAAATGCAATCTCATCTTCACCTTCTTTCGGTACCCACCTATGCCTTATGGCTAGGTATTCAAAGATAACTCCTACTTCAGAACCCAATATCTCTTGTGATGATGAGGATGTGGATAATGGGGAATAAGAGCTTGATGTTGATGATTTATATGAAAAGGGTGAGATTGTTTATCATTCTCTTGTTAAGAATAATATTGCTTGCTCTAACTATGTTGAAATCTTGGACTTTGCTATTAAGAGCAAAGAACATATTCATAAGTTAGAAGAACAAATTGAGGAGCATGAGAACACCGTTGATAAAATGAGTAGCCTTGAGCGTAAGTATGCTAATAAAATTGCAAATTTAAATGAAGCTCTTGAAGAGTAACAAACCACTAAGGAATCTCTTGAGGAGACTTTTTCTCTAGAGTTGTCTAGAGTGAAGGAATCTCATGATAGAGATCTTGAGGTGGCAAGTGATCTCAAGAGTAAAAAATTACGAGCTTCAAGTTGCTTATGCTAAACTCCTTGAGGATTTTGAGCACCTCAAAAAATGGCTGTAGGGTCATAAAGGGCGAGCTCATCAAAATCATCGAGTCACATGAGTAACTTAAAGCCTCTTACGCAAAAGAGCTTTCAAAGTTGCCCTCACCTCTTGAATTAATTATGATGCTTGTACTACTAACTCTATTTCTTGTGAAGCATCGTTTTGAAGGAGAATGTTGAGATAAAGGCTCAACTTGCTTTGCTGACTAGCAACTATTGGAAGTTGGAATATAATCATGTTAAGCTTTGTAGCTCGCATGAGGATCTTCTAGTCTCCCATGGTAGGCTAAAGTTGGATCAGGAGGCTAATGTGTCAAAGGTAACATCTAACGAGCCTCATGTGGATATTAGCACTATTTCTAGTCCAAATGTCATGTTGCCATGTGATAGTACTTGTAATTCATCCACTCATGCCATTGCTACATCTTATGATGAATTACATTCCATGCCTTGTTGCTCTAACAATGTAGCATACACTTCCTCTAGTATTATTGTTCACACTAACCATGTATAGGAAATTAAAGAGCTCAAGGCTCAAGTCACTTATTTGAAGAAAGACTTGAAAAAGGGTCATAAAGGGAAGACCACACTCAACAACATCTTGAGTGTGCAAAAATCCTCCAATGACAAGAGTGGGCTTGGATTCAACTCCAATATAAAGAACAAGTCCACTATCAAGTTGAAGCACAAGTCCAACATTGTTTGCTTCAAGTGAAAGGAATAAGTGCATCATGTCAAGCTTTGCCCATTGAATAAGAAGCCCCTTTGCAAGAAGAAACAAGGGAAGCGGCCTCAAGCTCTACCTCTTGTTAGAGTTGGGCCTCCTTCCAATAAGACTCAAGCTCTTCCTCAAGTTGTTGCTTAATACAAAAATAAAGATGGCAAGATAATAACTTGCTACATTTTCCGCAAGAAAGGGCACATTTCTTCCTCATGCACCATGGGTAACTCCTCATCCCATCCTATGTTGATTGATGATGCTTATTCACTTCGTAAGGATGAGGTTGGCAATATGTTTGCCAAGTTTTTTGGTGCCCAATGTGGTGTCAATAAAATAACCATTTGGGTTTCCAAGCCTATTATGACTAACTTCTTAGGACTCAACTTGGTTGTGGACCAACAAGCCAAAACTTGATCAATATGTGTGTTTTGTAGAGCCTTGGAGTTTTGGCTACATCGTGAAGAATTGAGGGATATTCATCTATTATATTTGTCAAGTCAAGTCATGTGGATTATATTGCCTCTATTATATTTCCAATGTTACTCCTTGCGGTAACATGTGCTTAACTCTTTACATTGAAAGTTACTCCCCCCTTGTTCATGTGTGCTAGTTTTGTTCTTTTCATGCTATTGTACATATTTTGCCTTCCATGTAATTATCTTGAGTTATCAAGTATATTTATGTATGTTGGGTGGCACACCATGTATGTGTGTTTCTTGAGTTGGAGCATTTCTTGATTATATTTGGTATCCTATTTGGATCTTGTGAGAGATCAATGGACTATCCCATTTTGGGCGAGTATTATTCTTGGGAATTCCACAATCCTAAAAATGTGTGTACATGAGGAAAACCACCTAGTATTGATATTGCAATATTATCTAGTCTCTATGTGGTATGTTTCTCATGAGAAATTTAAGTTCTATAATATCCATTAATTATCTCCATTTGGATCTTTTTTCCTCATGTTGAGATTTATGGTTTATCACATTATGGGGGAGTCATATGCTTAGTGCATATTACAAGCCTAGAAAATGTGAAAATTTGAGGTAATGTCATTTAGAATTGATATTGATAATTATCTAGCTCCCATGTGACACATTTTCTCATACAAACTCCAATTTGTTTGAATGTGTTATTGCTCATATTTTGGATATTGTTTGTGAGAGTGTTTCCTGGTATGTGTTTCCTCATATTTGCATCTCTATATCCTCATGGAAACCATTAGCTTCAAGTTACTCTCGTCACTACTGATTGTGTGACTTTTGGAAGCTACCAAGAATCTATTTTGGAGCATCAATATTAATTCTTATACTTTGTTATATGCTTCTTGTGTGAATATGATCTTGGATATCTGTGTGAACTACCTCAGGAATATTATTCCCAATACTTCTTGTCCTTGAACAATGAGTATTAGATTTATGGTAGAATTTATTAATCATGTCTACTTTGGCCTTTGCTTAATTTTGTACTATCTCTTGCCAAGATTTTTTTTTGTGTTGTATCCCAAGATTTCCTTGCCACTTTTGGATCTTCTTATTTTATTGATATCCTCTTGTGTTTTATTTAATGTAGGTACCAGTGATGATCCGATTTTTGTGCATTTTGCATTCAAAAGGAAAATCCTACATAATGCACTATCCATGGGGGAGCTCTCCTATATTATTTAGAACACTCATATTTATTTTTCTTGTTTTGTTCCATATCAGGTCTTATGTGCTTGGAAGTTTGATATTTTCATTTTGGTATTTTTTGCCATCATGAAAAGTGTGGAGAGTTTGGTTTATTTTGTTGGAACCTTTCTCTTTTGGGGAGTTGGTCTTGTATCATTCCTTGTTTCGTGTGTTGACCTTTTATAATGAGATAAACCATTTAAGCATTTGTCTTCGTGTCTATCTTTTGATCTTTGGACCTTGTAAAGTTCATTTGTTGAACTTGTGATCTTTCATGTGTTGAATTGGTTCTTTGATACAATTTATACACCTTTTGTCGTGTCACACTCTTGTGTGTGACATCTCGGTCTACTTGGTGTTTTTGTTTAAATTGTATCTCCTTTTTGGTTCTTGAAAGCCTTGTGCATGCATATTTACTACATGTTTATATTATGGCATGTGTTCTTTCTTTCATCCAATATATAGGGAAACTCCACCCAATCTCATAGGCTAAGTTGTGCATGAAATTCAATTTCATATCAATATGCACATATTTATGTGGAGTCTCTCCTATGTATTGTAGTTGTCTAACTACTTTGGACCCAATAAGTTTGGGGACCATATTATACTTTTATTTTATTTTAGGTACATTGGAGATGCATTGGATGCTTGTCTCTTTCATAAGGAAGAAGTGGTGACTCAATGAAAATTAGAGACAAGTTAAGATGGTCAACGAACTCCTATCTACTTCATCACACCAATGACATCTCGGTAACAAGTATCTCTTACTCATGCATACATATAATCTTCCAACCTATGGTAGGTTGCATCTTGGCATAAATTTCAAGTATTTGCAATTGTTGTCTTTGGCATTAAATAAAACTATCTATTGCATATGTGAGTAAGTTCATATGAGTGCACATAATTGGTACTATAAAAAATCATGCTCATGATTCACCAAACCCAAATATGTCAATCTAGCAATTGTATTTCCTATCGTTCCCTCAAAGTACTCTCACATGGAAAATTGATCATCTGCAAAGTTGACTCTTTATTTGTGATACTTGTTTCCCTTTGCAATATATTCCAACTATCTCTTCTTCCCTTAGTGATAGTTGTGATGTATTTTATATGTTTGTGGTTGAAGTTCATTAATATGCAATAAGAGAAAATTGAGCCTTTTGGCCATGCTATCAAGAAAAGATCTTAGTGGTGTATTGTCATGACTTTTTTTTGATATCTTGCTATATTTATTTTAGTATCTATTTTGTGTGTACATGTTTCTTTATGGATCAATATGTTTGTGAGATTGTCTACTTAGAAACTTATACACATGAGAGATGTTACTTCTCTATTTTTGATATCTTATTTGTTTTGTGTGTGTTGTATGGTCATACTAAGCAATATCATTCATTGAATACTATGTTGATACTCAATGATCATTCTTGTACTAGTCTTATAATATGCTTTGTCATGCCTCTCACACATCCTTGTGGTTGAGCCTGCTATTATTGTTGGAGATATGCCCTAGAGGCAATAATAAATGTAGTTATTATTATATCTTTGTGTTTATGATAAATGTTTACATTCATGCTATAATAGTATTAACAAGGAAACATTAATACTTGTGTGATTTGTAAACTAAAATAGAGTCCCTAGTAAAGCCTCTTTATAATACTAGCTTGTTGGTTAATAAATGATTGTGGTTTCCCTATCATGAACATTGAGATGTTATTAACAACAAGATCATATTGTTAGGAGAATGATATGGTGGACATACTCCTACAGATAAGCGTAGCATAAAGATCATGTCATTTTAATAGTTTAATTGCTATATGCTTTCTGATACATAGTAACCTAATTCCTTCGACCATGAGATCATGCATATCACCTTTACCGGATGGATGCTTTGATGACATCAAACACCACACCGTAACTGGGTGGCTATAAAGGTGGCATTGAGTGTTTGGAAAGTATTGGTTGAAACACATGGATCAAGAGTGGGATTTGTCCATCCATATGACGGATAGATATACTCTGGGCCCTCTCGGTGAAATGTCATCCAATTAGCTTGCAAGCATGTGACTGGCTCACAAGGGATCACATATCACGGGAACGAGAAAAGAGTACTTATCAGTAACGAGGTTGAACTAGGTATGAAGAGATACCGGCGATCATAACCTCGGATAAGTAAACTATCGTGAGACAACGGGAAATTGGTATCGTATATAAGTGGTTCATTCGATCGCAAAGTAATCGTAGAAATATGTGGGAACCATATGAATTTCCAGATTCCTCTATTGGTTATTGTTCGGAGAAGTGTCTCGATCATGTCCGCATAATTCACGAACCGTAGGGAGACACACTTAAGGATTCGACGTTGTTTGAGTAGTTATGGAATGATGAGTAAGAGACCGAATGTTGTTCGGAGTCTCGGATGGGATCCGGGATATCACGAGGAGATCCGGAATGGTCCGGAGAATAAGATTCTTATAAGGAAAGTCCGGTTCCGGGGTTGGAGAATGGTTCCGGTGTTTTCATCGGGAATGTTCTAGAAGGTTCCGGAATGTCCGGCACTCCGAAGGGGAAGGGTACATGAATGTGTCATACCAAGTTGGAATGATTGCATCATGTACTAGGTGTCATCGCTGAACAAAATAAAGGGTTTAATCAAATCCTAGTTTGAAAAGTCAAACGCCAATTTGAAAAGTCAAACGGCTATTTTGGGAAGTGGAGGGGTAGGTGGAAACCGAGTTGGGGAGGAGTTCCTCCCCTCCATCGCCGGCCCCCTTGTGAAACCGAGTTGGGGAGGGACTCCCCTCCCCTGGCACGGCCCCTCCACCTATATAAGGAGGGGCAGGGCTGCCCCTCCTAGCACCCAACACCTCCACCCGCAAACCCTAGCCCTAAGCCGCCGGCCCTCCTGCAGCCGCCGCCGCCCTAGGGCAAGCCGCCGCCTAGCTAACCCTAGCCGCCGGCCAAGCCTCCTCCTTGGTGTGTATAAACCCTAGATCGCCGAGGAGCTCTCTCATAGTCCACCATACTCGCTCCGGCTTAAGGTGAAGCCCTGCGAGATCTCCCCTCTACTTCCGGTACCACGCCGTTGTGCTGCCGGAATCGCGAGGAGAGTGCTACAAGCTCCACTTTCTGTAACAAGGTAGAGGAAGGTCTTCGTCGATCCGAACATGTGACCGATTGCGGAGCGCCGAACGCTTGGCCGGAAGGATCGTCTACGCGATCTTGAGATCGGGAAGAGTACGACTACATCACCCACGAGAATCCGCTCTCGTTAAACACTTTGGAATCTTCGAGGGTGAGTTATTCCATCGACTCGTTTCTACAATCTAGTAGATAGATCTTGGCTTGTTTGTTTGTATGCGATAGAAAATTTTGTTTTCCATGCCACGAAACCCTACAGTGGTATCAGAGTCGTGTCTTTATGTAGATCTTTTGCACGAGTAGAACACAATGGTCATTGTGGGCATTGATGCTTTTATTATCGATTGCTTCTTGTGTACTTTGTATCTTGCGGGATGTTGGGATGAAGCGGCCCGGGCTAACCTTACATGACATTGTTCATGAGACTTGCTCCACGCTTGACATGCAACTTGTATTGCATAAGTGGCTTTGCGGGTGCCTGTTTCTCCCAGCATAGTTAAGATTCAATTTACAACGGGTAATTGTCAATACTAGTATCAATGTTGTGGTTCTTGTTCTAAGTTAGAACGACACTTATTGAAATCCCCAAACCACGTAAAACATGCAAAGAAAGTAGAGGCGTCTAACTTTGTTTTGCAGGGGTGTGCAGTGTTGAGATATGGCCATGATTGTGATTATATTTGATGTATGCAATGTTCCTTATTGTAAGTTGGCAACCGGCAGGAGCCATATGGTTGTCTTTAATTTTGTTAAGACCCGCGTGTCTATTCAAATTAGTTGTAATAGTTGAAGCCGGTGGACGACAACCATGGAGAAGCGTCATTGACCTTGATGCAATGCCGGTGATGATGGAGATCATGTTCGTGCTTGAAGATGGAGATCAGAAGCACAAAGAAGAAAGGCCATATCATATCATATATTATGAATTGCATGTGATGTTAATCCTTTATGCATCTTGTATTGCTTAGTTAATGACGGTAGCATTATAAGATGATCCCTCATGCACATGAATTTCAAATTCTAAATTGTTCATCCTTAGTAAGCACCGTTGCTAAAGTTTGTTGTTTCGAAGCACCACGTGATGATCGGGTGTGTTAGATTCCACAAGTGTATACAACATGAGCAAGCCAGATTTGCTCATGCGGAAGCTAAGGTTTGATCTTGACGAGCCTAGCATGTACAGACATGGTCTCGGAACACGGATCACCGAAAGGTAACGCATGAATCATATAGAATATATGATGAACATGTCGATTGTTCGCCATTGAAACTACATCAACTCTCGTGATGATCGGTTTTGATGTGGTGGATTTGGTTCGTGTGATCACTAAAACAATGTGAGGGATGTTGTTTTGAGTGGGAGTTCACCTAGATTAATTTAACTATTAATTAGAACTCAATTTGTCATAAACTTAGTCTAAACTATTGCAAATATGTTGTAGATCAATGGCGGCCCCTACCATCAATTTTAATGCGTTCCTAGAGAAAGAAAAGTTGAAAAACAATGGAAGCAACTTCGCGGATTGGTTCCGCAATTTGAGGATTGTCCTCACAGCTGGTAATTTGACCTATGTGCTGGATGCACCGCTAGGTGACCCACCTGCAGCTACTGCTACCGATGAAGTAAAGAATGTTTACCTCGCTCGGAAGACTCAGTACTCCACAGTTCAGTGTGCTATCTTGTATGGTTTAGAATCGGAGCTTCGGAAAAGGTTTGAGAATTCAGACCCACATGATATTGTCCGTGATCTCAAATTGATCTTTGAGACTCATGCGGCAATTGAGAGCTATGAGGCTTCTGAAAAGTTCTTTAACTGCAAGATGGAAGAGGGCAACTCTGTCAGTGAGCATGTGCTTAAGATGTCTGGGCACGCAACAAACTTCAAAGCTTGGGTATAGTGATTCCTAATGCTTTGGGGATTTATCGTGTCCTCCAATCACTACCACCAAGTTACAAGAACTTTGTGATGAACTACAATATGCAAAACATGAACAAGCAGTTGCCAGAACTCTTTGCCATGTTGAAATCTGCAGAAGTGGAGATCAAGAAAGAGCACCAAGTGTTGATGGTCAATAAGACCACCAAATTCAAGAAAGGCAAGTCTAAGCAAAAGGGACACTTCAAGAAGGGTGGTAAGAAAGTTACCACGTCGACGAAGAAGACCAAGGCTGGACCTAAGCCTGATACTGAGTGCTTTTACTGCAAGGGAGAAGGTCAGTAGAAGAGGAATTGTCCAAAGTACTTGGCGGATTTGAAGAATGGCAACATCAAGAAGAAAGGTATATCCGATATACATGTTATTGATGTGTATCTCACTAGTACTCGTAGTAGTGCCTGTGTATTTGAAACTGTTTCGTTTGCTCATATTTGTAACTCGAAACAGGTGTTGTAGAATAAACGGAAGCTAGCGAAGAACAAGGTGACGATGCGCGTGGGAAACGGATCAAATATTGATGTGATCGCGGTCGGCACGCTACCCCTTCATCTACCATCGGGATTAGTTTTATACTTAAATAATTGTTATTTGGTGCCTGCGTTAAGCATGAACATTATATCGGGATCTTGTTTATTGCGAGAAGGTTACTTGTTTAAGTCCGAGAATAATGGTTGTTCGATTTATATGAGTAATATGTTTTATGCACATTCACCTTTGATAGATGGTCTATTCTTATTGAATCTCGATTGTGGAAATACACATATTAATAACATTGGCTAAACGTTTGAAATCGAGCGATAACTCGACCTATATGTGGAACTGTCGTCTTGGTCACATTGGAGTGAAGCGTATGAAAAAACTCCATTCCGATGGACTTCTTGAATCACTTGATTTCGAATCACTTGAAAGATGCGAAGCATGTCTGATGGGAAAAATAACTAAGACTCCATTTTCTGGTATGATGGAGCGAGCTACGGACTTATTGGAAATCATACATACCGATGTGTGTGGTCCAATGATTGTAGAATCGCGTGGTGGTTATCGTTATGTTCTTACCTTCATAGATGACTTGAGTAGATATGGGTATATCTATTTCATGAAACATAAGTCCGAAACTTTCGAGAAGTTTAAGGAATTTCAAAGTGAGGTAGAGAATCAACGTAACAAGAAGATTAAATTTCTATGTTCTGATCGTGGAGGTGAATATCTAAGTTACGAGTTTGGCGAGCATTTGAAGAAATGCGGAATACTTTCACAATTGACACCGCCGGGAACACCACAACGTAATGGTGTGTCCGAACGTCGTAATTGAACTCTCTTAGATATGGTTCGTTCTATGATGTCACTTACAGATTTACCGCTATCATTTTGGGGTTATGCATTAGAAATAGCCGCATTCACTTTAAATAGGGCACCATCTAAATCCATTGAAACGACGCCGTATGAATTATGGTTTGGGAAGAAACCTAAATTGTCGTTCCTTAAAGTTTGGGGTTGCGAAGCCTATGTAAAGAAGTTACAGCCGGACAAGCTTGAACCCAAAGCGGAAAAATGCGTCTTCATAGGATACCCGAAGGAAACTATTGGGTATACCTTCTATCATAGATCCGAAGGCAAAATCTTCGTTGCCAATAATGGATCCTTTCTAGAGAAGGAATTTCTCTCGAAAGAAGTGACTGGAAGGAAAGTAGAACTCGACGAGGTTGTCGAACCTTCTCTCAAAATTGCGAGTAGCGCAGCACCGGAAGAAGTTCCTGTGGTGCCTACACCAATAAGAGAGGAAGCTAATGATGATGATCATGAAACTTTGGTTGTAGTTGCTACAGAGCCTCGCAGGTCAACGAGAACTCGTACCACTCCTGATTGGTATGATCCCGTTATGAGTGTCATGTTGGTGGACAACACCGATGACCCTGCGACATATGAGGAAGCGATGATGAGCCCAGATTCCAATAAATGGCAAGAAGCCATGAAATCCGAGATTGGATCCATGTACGAAAACCAAGTATGGACTTTGGTGGACTTACCGGATGGCCGGAAGGCTGTCGAGAACAAATGGATTTTCAAGAAGAAAATAGATGTTGATGGTAATGTTACTGCCTATAAAGCTCGACTTTTCGCAAAAGGGTTTCGACAAATTCAAGGAGTTGACTACGATGAGACTTTCTCACCTGTAGCGAAGCTAAAGTCTGTGAAGATTATGTTAGCAATCGCTGCATATTATGATTATGAGATATGGCAGATGGATGTCAAAACAACATTCCTCAATGGAGATAATGATGAAGAGTTGTATATGATGCAACCCAAAGGTTTTGTCGATCCTAAAGATGCTAACAAGGTATGCAAACTTCAACAGTCCATCTATGGATTGAAGCAAGCATCCTGAAGTTGGAATCAACGTTTTAATAAGGTGATCAAAAGTTTTGGTTTTATACAAACTTATGGAGAAGCTTGTATTTACAAGAAAGTGAGTGGGAGATCTGTTGCATTCTTAATACTATATGTAGATGACATATTGTTGATTGGGAATGATGTAGACCTTCTTAATAGTGTCAAGGAATATTTGAATAATAGTTTTTCAATGAAAGATCTTGGCGAAGCAGCTTACATATTAGGCATAAAGATTTATAGAGATATATCGAGACGCCTAATATCATTGTCACAAAGTACATATTTGGACAAAGTTCTAAAGAGGTTTGGAATGGAAGATAGGAAGAAAGGGTTCTTGCCGATGTTGCCCAATACGACCTTGAGTAAAACTCAAAGTCCGACAACGGCAGAAGATAGAGAAAAGATGAGTAAGACTCCCTATGCCTCAGCCATAGGATCTCTAATGTATGCCATGATATGTACTAGACCCGACATTGCATATGTTGTTAGTTTAACTAGCAGATATCAAAGTGATCCAGGAGTGGATCATTGGACAGCGGTCAAAAACATCCTTAAGTACTTGAGAAGAACTAAGGATATGGTTCTTTCTTATGGAGGTGATGAACAACTCGTTGTTAATGGTTACACCGATGCTAGTTGGAACACCGATCCGGATGATTCTAAATCACAATCTGGATATGTATTTACTTTGAATGGTGCAGCAGTTAGCTGGAGGAGTGCAAAGCAAAGTGTTATGGCGAGATCTTCAACTGAATCGGAATACATGGTTGCTTCGCAGGCTTCACAAGAAGCGATATGGATGAAAGAGTTCATTACAGAGCTGGGTGTGGTTCCTAGTGCGCTGGACCCAATTTCTATCTACTGTGATAACATGGGCGCCATAGCCAATGCGCAAGAACCAAGGTCACACAAGAAGCTGAAGCACATCAAGCTACATTTTCACGCTATTCGAGAACATGTCCAAGATGGGGACATAAAGATTTGCAAAGTACACACGGATCTGAATGTGGCGGATCTGTTGACTAAACCTCTCCCGAGGGCAAAACATGACCAGCACCAAACTGCCATGGGTGTTCGGTATATTACCATGTAAACTAGATTAGATGACTCTAGTGCAAATGGGAGACTGTTGGAGATATGCCCTAGAGGCAATAATAAATGTAGTTATTATTATATCTTTGTGTTTATGATAAATGCTTACATTCATGCTATAATAGTATTAACAAGGAAACATTAATACTTGTGTGATTTGTAAACTAAAATAGAGTCCCTAGTAAAGCCTCTTTATAATACTAGCTTGTTGGTTAATAAATGATTGTGGTTTCCCTATCATGAACATTGAGATGTTATTAACAACAAGATCATATCCTTAGGAGAATGATATGGTGGACATACTCCTACAGATAAGCGTAGCATAAAGATCAAGTCATTTTAATAGTTCAATTGCTATATGCTTTCTGATACATAGTAACCTAATTCCTTCGACCATGAGATCATGCATATCACCTTTACAGGATGGATGCTTTGATGACATCAAACACCACACCGTAACTGGGTGGCTATAAAGGTGGCATTGAGTGTTTGGAAAGTATTGGTTGAAACACATGGATCAAGAGTGGGATTTGTCCATCCATATGACGGATAGATATACTCTGGGCCCTCTCGGTGAAATGTCATCCAATTAGCTTGCAAGCATGTGAGCTCACAAGGGATCACATATCACGAACGAGAAAGAGTACTTATCGATGCGAGGTTGAACTAGGTATGAAGAGATACCGCGATCATAACCTCGGATAAGTAAACTATCGTGAGACAAAGGGAAATTGGTATCGTATGTAAGTGTTTCATTCGATCGCAAAGTAATCGTAGAAATATGGGAGCCATATGAATTTCCATTCCTCTATTGGTTATTGTTAGGAAGTGTCTCGATCATGTCCGCATAATTCACGAACCGTAGGAGACACATAAGGATTCGACGTTGTTTGAGTAGTTATGGAATGATGAGTAAGAGACCGAATGTTGTTCGGAGTCTCGGATGGGATCGGGATATCACGAGGAGATCCAGAATGGTCCGGAGAATAAGATTCATATAAGGAAAGTCCTGTTTCGGGGTTGGAGAATTGTTAGGTGTTTTCATCAGGAATGTTCTAGAAGGTTCCGGAATGTCCGGCACTCCAGAGGGGAAGGGTACATGAATGTGTCATACCAAGTTGGAATGATTGCATCATGTACTAGGTGTCATCGTTGAACAAAATAAAGGGTTTAATCAAATCCTAGTTTGAAAAGTCAAACGCCAATTTGAAAAGTCAAACGGCTATTTTGGGAAGTGGAGGGGAAGGTGGAAACCGAGTTGGGAGAAGTTCCTCCCTCCGCCCCTTGGGAAACCGAGTTGGGAGGGACTCACCTCCTGGCGACCCTCCACCTATATAAGGAGGCGGGGATGCCCTCCTAGCACCCAACACCTCCACCCAAGAAACCCTAGCCCTAAGCCGGCCCTCCTGCAGCCGCCGCCCTAGGGCAAGCCGCCGCCGCCTAGCTAACCCTAGCCGACGGCCAAGCCTCATCCTTGGTGTGTCTAAACCCTAGATCGCCGAGGAGCTCTCTCATACGCCACCATACTCGCTCCGGCTTAAGGCGAAGCCCTGCGAGATCTCCCCTCTACTTCCGGTACCACGCCGTTGTGCTGCCGGAATCGCGAGGAGAGTGCTACAACCTCCGCTGCCTTCGGAACAAGGGAGAGGAAGGTCTTCGTCAGTACCGAACGTGTGACCGACATGGGAGCGCCGCCGAACGCAGCCTTGGAAGGATCGTCTACGCGATCTTGAGATCGGGAAGAGTACGACTACATCACCCACGAGAATCCACTCTCGTTAAACACTTTGGAATCTTCGAGGGTGAGTTATTCCATCGACTCGTTGCTACAATCTAGTAGATAGATCTTGGCTTGTTTGTTTGTATGCGATAGAAAATTTTGTTTTCCATGCTACGAAACCCTACAATTATATTTTCTCTTACTTGTTGCTCATCCATTTGTTTATTGCAAATTGTATGTCTTGGTATATGCTCGTTTGCACATACTTGTTGGGTTGTAAGTAAAATATAGGAAGCGAGGATTCCATGTTGTGCACATTGTATTCACATAAAAACCTAATTTATGCACGTACCTTGGGGAGCTTCCTAATTTTATTTATAGTACCACTTTATGATTATCATATTTGTTCTCTCATGCCTTGTATTGTTAAAATGAATTTGGATGAGTGGGGATTCCATGATTACGCAATTTGTTCCCAAATGCAATTATCATAATCGATGCATTATCTTTGGGGAGCTCCTATAATTCATTTAATAATGCTCATTTGCCTTCTTTCTCATCTGTTGTGTCTTAATTGTTTATGGGGAGTGAGGATTCCATATCAATGCATGTTGTATTCTAATGTGTGCACAAATCTTGGGGATATTCTCTATTTTCATTTAAAACATTGTTTTGCTCATATCATAATATCTTGTTGTTTACATTTGGTCTCATTTGTTGTTTTCAATTAGTTTGTCGGATCTTGTGATTGCTTGCATCATTTGTTTATGCTTATTTCATTTTATTTCTTTGTAAATCTTCGGGTCCTCAATATAGTTCTACTTCCCCCCCCCCAAGTATTCATCATTGGATATGTGTGAATGCACACCTTTGGAGGAATTATCACTATATTGGTCGTCTATAACTTGTCACCCATTTAGGCAATCGATGGCAATGGGGAGAAGTTTTAGAGGGTTTAAGGGAAGTCGGTTTATGCTTTGAGTCTGTTCTTAAGCATTTTCCTTTCATGCTCTTACATCTTTGTTGTTGCTTAGCATGTGGTATATATATAGGAAACTCCACCAATGATAATGATTGGCAATATATGCAATGAAATTCAAGTTTATCACATATGCATAGATTGTGGGGGAGTTTGCTCTATATATTGTGGGAGTACCAATATCACATAGTATTTGATATTGGTGCTACCATTTTATTCGTTAAATTTCTTATATAAAACCTCTCAAAGGGATTGTCATCAATTACCAAAATGGGGGAGGATGAAAGAGCATGTGGCCCCCCACGTGTGGTTTTAGTAACTAATGACAATCTCTATGGACTAATGCTTGTATCAAGTTGCACTTGTAGGAATTGTGCATGGGCATCGCTTGGAGCATGTGTTGGCTTCAAGGTAGTAGAAATGAAGAATAAGAAGAAAGTGAAGAAGATCAATGATTCAAGGAATGATCCGGAGATTGGTCAAGTAGAAGTTGAGCCCATAGCAAGGATGTCTTGAAGAATAAGATGGAGTGATACCTCTTGTGTATCTTCAAGACACCAACATAATAAATAAATAATAAATGAAGAAGAAGAAAAAACAAAAGAAGTTCAAGGGTGTCTTGAAGAAGAAGATAGAGTTCCTCATGTGTACCTTCAAGACATCATCCAAATGGAGTTAGAAGTAATGTGGTGCAAGCTATAAATGTGTCATATCTAGAAGAGAATATGCTTGGGGATTTCCATCCTTATGGTGATCACAGATATGTGAGGATATTACTAAAAGAGAGGATCTTCCATAGTGGAGTATAGGGGAGCAAATTCCAAGTCCTCACCAAGCTAGCATAATCAAGAAAGGTGCTCCTTCTTGAGGTGTAGAAGATCATCATCATCAACATCAAGTGGAATATGTACAAGGCAAAGGTATAATCTTGATAGGGTTTCTTTCTTACCAGTATCTTGGTGTTAGTTGGGGATACTGGTTTATATGATAGATAACCGTACTATCTGATGGGGGAATACCAATCGGGGTATACCCACGAAGCGGATTCGCCATCTGGATCGAGCCGACTGAAGCCTAGCCCTGAGCGGTCGACTATCTGATGACCGGTGCATCTTTGGACCGAGGCAGTGCCGACTAGAGGCCCAAGATGGCGACTCCAATATAAAGCCCATTAGTGCACTTGTAAACCCTAGGTGACTGCATATATAAAGCCACCAGGGGCACCCCCACGGGGTATCCTGTCTCACAATAGATTAGATCTAGTCTCTCCCTCCGCCTACGGCGGCTCCCATGTAAACCAATCTATGATCATATACTGGATTGATAGCAGGACGTAGCGATCCTCCACCGAGGGGACGTGAACCTGGGTACATCGTGTGCCAATCTCGCTCCCGGATTCTCCTACGTCGCCCTGCTCCCTCTACGTAAGCTACCCCCAGTAGCATCTGCCGTGCAATACCACGACAGTTGGCGCCCACCGTGGAGCTAGCGATGCTTGGAGGGTGATAATCCGGACGGGATCCCCAAATTCATCATCAACCTATGCGTGTGATCAAGAAAACACTCGACGCGGCTGGGATTTTCCAATCCAATCTCATCTTTTTCTTTCATTGATTATTTTAGTAATTTTATTTATTTGGATCTGACGTTTTCTATATTTTTCCCCGATACACACCGTTTAGAGAATCACTTCATGGTACGATCGATTATCCGTGGTGATGGAGGCTCGTGTCCAATCGCTCCGTACTGGAGCCGGCTAGACGCGCCGCGCGGCCGGTGGCCGGCTGCCTGGACCACAATATTAAAATCAAGGATTTGGAATGCAGTAAATTGATCTGCAATCAGCCGGCCTCCTCGTCTAGATGTTTTCTCCATGCGCACCATGCAGCCATGACCTATGGCCACAAATCGGCCCTCCACTCCAGCATTGGATCGATTTGATTTTTAAAGAAACTCTCTTGTTAATCTGTCGGTTCATTATTTTACTTGAGTCTAATCCATTATGTATTGTTTCACTTGGATCAATCCAGGACATCCTAATCAGTGCAAACCCAATATGGAAGAGGTGGAGATCAGCCACGTGAGCCACGCGTTTGACACTATGCAGAAGGAGTTCGCATGCGATCATGCGATCAGCTACCGATGCATTCAACGATTATCCTTAAATCTCACAATGACAATCTATTTTACTAATCGTGTTGTCAATTGATTATCTTATATGAATTTAACCCGTACGTGTATATTTGTTGTACGCATGAACAGTTTGCTCGCCGCCGCGTCCACTTCTTCAGGCTAAACGCCGTACACGGGGACCCACGACTCGCTGCCCTCGTACACTCTCCACATCCGGCGACTCGTCCGCCGCGGACTCGCCTCTCATGGCTTCGTCCATCGCCGACTCTCCAATCTACCGGCTCGTCGACTCGCCATGCTCCAAAACTTAAACGCGGACACGCATAAACGCGAACTCGCTATGCTCGGAGACTCGCCAGTCGCGGGATCGCCATCATGACCTCGCCATAGCGCGACCTCCGTCCGCCGCATCGACCCCGTGTCCGCCGCATCGACTTCGCCATAGCGTGACCTCTGTCCACTGCGACATATGCGTACGCCGTGCCTGCTAAGGGACCTTCATCGTCCGAGTCGCCAGAGAGGGTCTCTTGCCACGCTGCATGGACTCACCACTGGGCGTCTCTTCCCGCCGGGAAAAATCTACTCGCCTTTGTCAACCTTTAAAAGAGCGACTCGCATGGCCAAGTAGTGCGGACGAGGACTCGCAAAGCGAGCCTCGGATAGTCCATGAAAAACGCTAACCGAGATCCATCATTGGAGTCGCCTTGCTCGACTGGCCTTCCGGGGCAAGACAAATGGTAGTGCTACACAAACAGCACCATGTCCTCCTCAACCTTAGACAGTGCGACTCGCACGGCTAAGTACTGCGGACGAGGACTTGCAAACCGAGCCTCGGATCGTCCAGGAAGAACGCCAAGCCGAGAGCCATCTTTGGAGTCGCCATGCGACTGGCCCCCGGGCCAAGACGAGAGACTCGCTAACAGAAACAGCGCAATCAACATCATCGCGGACTCGCCACGCTCGGGGAATCTCCCCTCGCGGACTCGCAATCATCGCGGACTCGCCACGCTCGCGGACTCGCAATCATCGCGGACTCGCCGCGCTCGGGGACTCAGCTCCCGCCGGTCGCTCGACCTTGCCACTCGCCGTGCTCGGGGACTCGGCGCTCGTCGGTCGCTCGACCTCGCCACTCGCCATGCTCGGCAGCAACCACTACTATTTTCAGAATATGCATCTCTAAAAGAGCCTCAAGTCGCCTCTACAAGCCAACTCGAGCCTCGGGGACTATTCCTAGGCATACCGCGTGTACGCGTGGTTCCGCGACCACGACTCGCTAAACTCTCGCACTCTCCACGCTCGAGGACTCGTCCTCGCGTACTCAACACACTCGGGGACTCGCCACCGCGGACTCGCCCTCGCGTACTCAACATGCTCGAGGACTCGCCACCGTTGACTCGCCCTCGCGTACTCAACATGCTCAGGCAATCACCACCGCGGACTCGCCCTCGCGTACTCAACGCGCTCGGGGACTCGGCGCGCTACAGACGGCGGCGCTCGCCGGTCGCCCAACCTCGCCACTCGGAGCGCTCGAGGACTCGGCACTCGCTGGTCGCTCGACCTCGCCACTCGCCGCTCTCGGGGACTCGGCATGCACCACGTTCGGGGACTCGCCGCAGATGGAGGCTTCTCCGACACCATGCGTCTTTCGCCAACTGGCCATCACCGACTGGCTCACGCCGATCGCCACCCGCTTCACGGTTATTTTCTTTGTTCAGGAGCTCGTCGCCGATTCGCCACGGCCCATCGTCAAGACTCTCCGCGTCCTGCCTCAAGCCCGCGTCGAATCGACAACGTGCTCGGGGACTACTGATGGGGGAATACCAATCGGGGTATACCCACGAAGCGGATTCGCCATCTGGATCGAGCCGACTGAAGCCTAGCCCTGAGCGGATCGACTCGCCCAATACGGCGACTGGTGCATGCTGGACCAAGACGAGTGGCGCCGATTGGAGGCCCAAGACGGCGACTCCAATATAAAGCCCATTAGTGCACTTGTAAACCCTAGGTGAATGCATATATAAAGCCACCAGGGGCACCCCCACGGGGTATCCTGTCTCACAATAGATTAGATCTAGTCTCTCCCTCCGCCTACGGCGGCTCCCATGTAAACCAATCTATGATCATATACTGGATTGATAGCAGGACGTAGCGATCCTCCACCGAGGGGACGTGAACCTGGGTACATCGTGTGCCAATCTCGCTCCCGGATTATCCTACGTCGCCTTGCTCCCTCTACGTAATCTACCCCCAGTATCATCTATCGTGCAATACCACGACACTATCAAGAGGGGCTCTCGAGTGAGTAACTTGATCATATCCCTCGGAGAGAGCTCAAAACTTTGCATACTTGGCATAATATTTCTTGGTTCTTATTTTTTTCTTATCCATGAGAGTATTTATAGCTTGTGTTAATCTCCATGACAAGCTCAAGTTCATCGAAAACAGATTTCATATGCATTTTGTATTGCGCTTTCGATATTGGAGGATTTACCGGTTTGTCTTTTCTAGATAGGTTAAACCTATCATCATTTGGTTCTATACCCCTTGCTTTAATATGATGGTTATCTCCATAATCTTGTAGATCTCATTAAAATCTTCAAAACAAGCCCAAGATCATCAAAATCACAGTCTGGATGCAAAAGTTATGCTCTTTTTAGTTTTTCTCTTTCTATCAGTTTTGCCTTGGGCGGAATGTCCGGGGTGAAATCGCCGGACACTCCGGGGTCACGCAGAAATCTCCAATTTCAGTCGTGTGGTTTCCATATTGTGGCCCATATCGGAAACTACCCAGAAACTGGCCGGAATGTCCGGCCCATATGCTCCAGATCTCCAACGGTTGGATTTTCGAGGACATATATAAGGGGCCCTTCTTCCCCAATGTATACCTACCCATTCTTTCAAGTTTCCCCCTCCATTGTTGACCTTCTTGAGCTTGCTTCCTCTTAATCCCTCATATGATTCTTGCATATTCTTAAGGGATTTTAAAGAGGAAATCTAGATCTACAACCCCACCAATCAATCTCTCCTCTAAGTGAGGAGAACATATTGAGATCTAGATCTTGGAGTATTTTGTGGATTTCCTCCATTGTTCTTCCTCTCTTATTCCCCCACAAGCTTTTGTAGCTTCTAAAAGGATCGTATGGGCACCTAGAGGGGGTGTGAATAGGTGCTACTTCAAATTTACTCTTTTTCAAGTCAGTGTTTAACACAAAGGTAAATTCTCTAGATTATGCAACTATGGTGAATTTACCTATATGTCAATCTAGCACAAACACTAAGCAAGAACAAGATAAGTAAAGTGCGGTAAAGGATAGAAGTAACCGAAGTGGAGCACACGGAGACACAAGTATTTATTTCCCGCAGTTCCTTCCTTTTGAGGGGAAGTGCATCTGCGTTTGGAGAGGGGGTGGTTTCAAAACACCAACGCCACGAGAGGCCTCCCATGTTCTCCGGTGAACCTCACCCCAAGGGGCTCGATTCACTTCTTCCACTATAACGGCAACCTTCGAAGTGGAATCCGGCACCTTTAGAACAAGTTCGAGGCACACATCCACAACTGAATTGGAGCCTCCCGAATGCAAGCAAGTTGTCACAACAATCAAAGACAAGCTTGTAAGAACCAAATCAAGAGCTAGGGTTTCCAGTGAAACACTAGAGAAAGGGGCCCTCAAGTGAATGAGGGGGAAATGAAGATCTCTATTGGTGAAGCTATAGATCAAGGCCTCCTCCTTCGATTCTCCAAAGATCAATGACTTTGGATGGTTGGATGAAGAGATCTTCGTGATTTGGTGGCTCAAATGGTGGGGGTATTCTTGACTGGAACGAGCAGCCTCCAAAGATAGAAGAAGGGGCCCTTTTATAGGCCCCATAGAAATCTAGCCGTTGTAGGTCACTAAACCCGGACAGTCTGGCGGAAATGGCCCGGACAGTCCAGACCCACTGGACATTCCGGCCGAAACCTGTCGGACACTCTGGCCTAGAAAAGTTTCCGGCCAGTGTCCGGGAAGAGTCCGGGTAGTCTCCGAAGTGGGTCTTTGGATGACTCAGGCGCCTCGCAAAATCCCAGGGCCGAACAATCCGACGTAAACCAGCCGGACATTCCGTCCTAGCCAGATACTCCTGCTGAGATCGGCCGGACAGTTCGGCCCAAACGCTTTCTCCTGATTAACTGATACTTGGGGAACTCTTTTCCCCTAGAGAGCCATAATATTATTTAGCTGCAACTATAGATATATCCTGAAACATTTAACAGATGATTAAACATGTCCAAATGTTGTCAACAAACATTAAAACAAGTATGAAGGGCATAAATTCCCTTTCAATCTCCCCCTTTTTGGTGTTTGATGACAACCCAAGGATTTGCATAGAAGATATACAATAAGTAAGTGATTAGTGCATCAAATGATTTACAAAATATAGGAGAGCTCCCCTAGATGTGTGACCATTTTATAATATGCTTTTGAATGCAAGATCCCACAACCTAGGATCAACACCCTCACTATATATTGTAACCAAACCAAGATAAGACATGATAAATAATATAGAGACAAGACACATAGGCTAGGCACAACATAGTCTCCAACGAAACCGTGTACACATGTATTAGCACACACAACGGAGTTCAACACAACATAGTTCATGACCAAATAAGATAAAGACACGAAGCTTCAAAGAGGAAAATCAAAATAACGTGAAGCTCGTGTACCCATGAAAATCCTCGGTAGCAACCTAATAAAGGGGCTACTACTCCCTGTTTGGCATCAAGATGCCAAAAAGGAAAAAGAGCACTATGAAATCATCCCAAACCAACTCTATCCACGGAAGTCGTCGTCATCGTCAATGTCCTCATCGTCATCCTTATCCTCCTCATCATTGCCTTCCTCATCATCATAATCATCCTGAGCTGAACTATGCCTGTGAGGGCGAGAAGAGTAAGACACATCCTTAAACATAGACCAATCCGCACGTCCCTGGCTCCAATGACCATAGGAGATAGTTCCATTTGACGCCTGCTGTTGTGAGGATCAACATCCATGGGCTGGTTGATTCTCTTGAGTTCCTTCATGACATTCTTGTTGGACTTGTATGCGTCATACTGTCCATGGATAATGTGAATGTTCTGACATAGGAGAAGCATCTTCCACCAACAGGCCTTATTCACCTTCTTGTGCACTTCCTCTCATGAGGTGTCAAAGTGATATGCGTTGATAGCATGCTTCATGTGAGGGCCATGGGTCACAACTTCCTGCACCTCCTCAGACACATCATCACTGTCAGTATCATCTACATCCACATAATCATCCTCAAAAATGTCCTGAATAGGGGGATAGCCACGAGGAGCCTTGGAGGAAGGGGCATCCTTTCTCTGAAGCTTGGCAGGAAGGTGCGGGACAAGCTCATTGTATAGCAAGGGGTTGCTGGAGTGTGGGAAGCTATGAGATTCATCACATAAGGAGCAAACAGAGGACACTTCTTGTCTGTAATGCACTTGTACAAGTCCCGATAGATGAAGTCCATGACATCAATAGCACCACCTGGATGTTTTGGGCCATGAGTATACACTGAGTGAGCATGGGCCATAAGATTGATTTCTGCACCTCTCATCTCATCCTTGTTGCCTGCCTTGGGAGTGAGAGTGTAACGGAAAATGCGAAGCAGAATGTTGTAGATGAGCTCGATATTGGTGGTTTGGCCAACCACACCATGCTGAGAGTAAATCGGGGCCAACCTTTTCTTGTCAGAGGCCTGGGATTTAGAAGATGTACTGTGAAAAACCAAGAAACCGTAAATATCAATAAGATGTCAAATTAAGCTCCAAATGAGACGAACCAAGAACCAACTCTTCAACAAGATGAGGGTGGTGGCCAAGGCCAACATGTAAGAGTTTGTGGCATGACACCACGAAGAATTATTGAAAGGATCGTATGGGCACCTAGAGGGGGGTGAATAGGTGCTACTTCAAATTTTCTTCTTTTTCAAATTAAGGTTTGACAATAAGGTAAATTCTCTAGATAATGAAACTAAAGTGAATTTACCTACATGAAAATTATGCAAGAGCTACTACAACACAAAGTAAGAACAAGTAACTAAAGTGCGGTAAAGGATAGAAGTAACCAAAGTGGTGGACGCGGAGACACAAGGATTTGTTTCCCGTAGTTCCTTCCTTTTGAGGGGAAGTACGTCTATGTTTGGAGAGGGGGTGGTTTCAAACCACCAACGCCACGAAAGGCCTCCCTTGTTCTCCGATGAATCTCACCCCAACGGGATCGATTCACCTTCCACTATATCGGCAACCTTCAAGGTGGAAGCCGGCACCTTTAAAAGTTTGGGGCACACATCCACAACTTAATCGGAGGCTCCCAAATAAAAGCAAGTTGTCAAAGCAATCAAAGACAAGCTTGTAAAAACCAAAACAAGAACTAGGGTTTCTAAGAAAACACTAGAGCAAAGGGGCCCTCAATGAAATGAGGGGGAAGTGAAGATCTCTTTTGGTGAAGTAGTAGATCGGGGACTCCTCCTTCGATTCCCCAAAGATCAAAGACTTTGGGTGGTGGATTGAGGAGACCTTGAAGATTTGGTGGCTCCAATGGTGGTCTTGACTTTAATGTGGATGAGCACTTTGTCCCAAGGTAGGTGGAGGGGTATTTATACCCCTCCAAGAGATCTAGCCGTTGCATCCATTAATGCAGCGGTAGTACCGGTAGTTCAAGCGGTACTACCGGAAAAACTCTGGTACTACCGGACCTGGTACCGGAAGAGCCACCTGCAAAGTTCATATCCCCTGGCCACAGCGGTACCATAGTGTGATTCTACCGTAAAGCGGTAGTACCGCTTGTGGTAAGCGGTACTACCGGACTGGCAATGGAGACTACAACTTGGTCGAAAAACTTACTGTCACGCAAGGTAGCAAAATGCGGTACTACCGCATTTTGCTACCTAAAAACCGATGACTTTTGCCAACATACAAAAGGCTACTGCCACGCTAGGTACTAAAATGCGGTACTACCGCATTTTAGTACCGGGGCGAGCAATGGCCTTTTATAGATTGGAAAAAGCCTCTTCCGCATACGGTACTAAAATTTGGTACTACCGCATTATAGTACCGGAGCGAGCAGTAGCTTTTGACAAGTGGTCAAAAAGCAACTGTCGCGCTAGGTACTAAAATGCGGTACTACCGCTTTTTAGTACCTAGCCCAGTAGTGGCTTTTTGGCAACAGATCACAATCTACTGCCGCGTCCGATAGCAAAAAGCGGTACTACCGCTTTTTGGTACCGCGCCAGGCATAGAGTTTCTGGACGGTTGTTTAACCATTGCAAAGCCATTTTCAATGCACCTGCGATACACTTGGCAAATAATTAGTCCAAAATGTGTGTTGTTATAAAACACCAAAATCACTAGGGATAGGAAATGATCTTTCAATCTCCCCCTTTTTGGTGTTTGATGACAACACACATTTTGCAGGGTAATACAATGACGACAAGATAGAGATGGGGCTCCCCCTGGATATGTAGAATCAAGCCCCATTCTATCTAATAAGTTACCTGGGAGTATAAGTCGCACATAGAGCACATACCTTTGCTAAATAACATGTGATGACCAATATTGATTTGGAATGGGGAAGGTCGTCACATACACCACATAAGATGGATCCAAATGAGAATAGCCATATTACACACAAGATGGATCCATACGATAACCACACAGTCTCACCATACATAGCACAAATAGTTAGTTCACACATAATAAGTCACACATAATAAGAGGCAAGTAAATAAAGTTCACAAGCGAATAAGAATCAATGGCAAGAACGAGCTTGTGACTTTTCCCTCGCAAATCCCGCATACCTAATGTGCAACTTCTCCCCCTTTGGCATCAAGATGCCAAAAAGGGGACAAGAGAAACACTAATGTCCCGGAGATCACTCGTCATCATAATCAACCCATGCATCATCATGAGTTGGCGGGGCACGGAAGGAGGAGGTGGCATCATCATCCCAGTGGCTGTGCTTGGAGATCCATTGGTCTTCTGGGGTAATGTTGTTCTCGGAGCCCTTGGAGACGGTCAAACCTTGAGCCTCCATCATTTCCTTCTGACGAGCACATGACTTCTTGGCATAGACATGGGCCTCGTACATGCGTTTCTGATTGTCCACTTGGAAGCAGAATACCTTCTTGAGTTTGGCCTCAATCCTCTTGGCCCAAGATGGCTGAGTAGGCTTGCAACATGAGACCACAAAGTCAGCATCCTTCTGGACATCATCAGCATCACCGGATCCCTCCTCAACAGGGTTCCCATCCTTATCAACAATCTGACCATCGGCATTGCGTGGTTTGAGATGGGTCTTGATCAACAGATTCTTGTGGCGGTGAGTGACAAGGAAAAGAGAAGGCATGTCACGGGAAATCACGGGGCACTTGCTAATAATGAGAGCCATGATATACGGAGCAAAAGGAGGCACCCTCCTTTGAAAAGTGGCACAGACCATTTCATTCCAAATAACATCCATCACATCCATAGGTTGGCCGGAGTCACAGTGGTGAAAGGTGGCGAGCATGATATCCACCATGAAGGCATGTATCTCATCAACATTCCCAGCTCGGGGGGCGACAGTCTCACGGAAGATGCAAGATGTCATATGTAGGTAGAAGCCTTTTGATCTTTCCAGGGATACCACGCCCCCGGATGTACAGTGGTGCAAGAGCATCCTTCTTCATGGGGCGATCATTGTCGTGGCACCGAAAGCCAACGATAGTGTCCTTGCCATGGTCTTCATACCCGAGAATAGCCGCGAACTCAGCCAACATTGCTTGCTTGACAACACCCTCGGTCATCCAGGTGAGTGTCCGAGTCTGATTCTTGGCAAAGTGAACGGTTGCATAGAACTGAGTAATGAGCATTGGGTCATAGTTGCACCGTAACTCCATGATGGGAAGCAAGCCAATGTTGGTGCAAATCTCAAGAGCTTCACGAAAGTATTGCGGATTCTTCCTCACATGATTCATCTTGATCCACTTTTGAGGGACCACAAGTTTGTCATCTTTCATGAGTATCTCATGGAACACCCGCTCCTGGAAATGCGTATATAAAAGGCGACCTTGCCGAGCTTGAGATTGAGCAGCCACATATGGATTGACAGTCCGCAGTTCATGAAAATCTGTCTCAGACAAATCAGATAGTAGCTTTGGCCCAGATGGCCCTGAACTGTGGCTCTTGCGAGGACCGGAGGGAGGAGGAGATGGAGGAGCCTTACCACGACCAGCACTTTGCTTGACCTCCCCACCCCGACGACCACGAGTTGTTTGCAGTTTTAGACGTGCGCTAGGTTGAGGCATGACCTCCTCTTCTGACTCAATCTCTGACTCTGACTCATAGTCCTCGATCTCATGGTGAGCTTTGGAGCGTTTGTGCAATCCCCGGGAACCCCCTGCACCTGTGAAAGAATGAGGGAGATAGCATAGGGGTAAGGGCACAAGAACCCGAGACAAACAGAGGATGGAACTCTTGGTTTTTTTTAAATTGCTGTCAGTACTCAGTACAGGGCGGTAGTACCGGAAAAATATTCCCGGTACTACCGGCCCGCGACCATAGTGCAGATCTAAGACAGAAATCCATGTACGGGCAGTAAATTTGTTGTAAAACAAGAATTCCATTGGACAAAGTGGTAGATCTAGTAGATAGCACACGGTACAACCTCAAAAATACGTGTTTTAGCCAAGAATCAAAGTTACCCTAGATTCAATGGAGAAAACAAGTGAGAAGAGGAGGAGGGCGGTAGTACCGGTGTCCATGGCGGTGGAGAATAAGGAGGAGCCCGCGAGGAGGCCGGATCCGGTGTGGATCCGGGAAAAGGAGAAGGGGGCAGGGCTCCGGCGGCGTTCTCGTGCTCCGGCGGTGGTGCTGGTGAGGAGTGGAGACGGGGGACTAATGAGGCACTCAGAGGTGCCTCCCCCGCGTCTCCAATCTTAACCGACACGCACAAGCGGTAGTACCGGAGCCACGAGCGGTAGTACCGCTATGTGGTAGTACCGTAGACAACTACCTATAGTGCCGCACCCGGGAAGTTTCCAGACAGGACCCTGGAAACTGATCCAGAAGCGGTAGTACCGCTAGTCATTTATGGTAGTACCGTTTGGCGGTAGTACCGCTAGTGAGGACTGGTAGTACCGTAACCATCAGGACAGAGAGCCAAGATACATAGAATGGAAGGTTCTTGTGCAGAGTAGATGAGTTTTGTTGGGGGATAAGAATGGCATGGGTTTAGAGAGTCACACTGATATGGGCCAATGCACTCAAAAATTACTAAAAACATATGGAGAGCCAAATGTGAGTGCACGACCAAAAGAACAAAACCAACTAGAGGATGACAAACACGAGTAAGAACCAAATCAAAAGTGACAAACACGAGTAAGCACATCAACCTCTCGATTGAGATGGGGCGGTGGCCTAGGCCACCATGTTTGAGTATACTCGGCTTGGAACCACGAAGATATATCTTGGGTCCATTACCGAAACTCATCATTAAGCTCACATATCACAAAATGATATTAAGAGGGATGATTTTGTTTACTTTGCGCATAATGGGGGGAGGGATGGTCCAATCAATTAGGACCGCACTCCCCCTATGTCCATGCCTACACCTAAACCAAATATGGGTCGAATATTAGGTGAGAGTACAAGATAATCAAGTCATTCTCCTTGAATCTACGATATTTAGTTCATTCCTCAAGTAGCAAAACCTTGCTTCATCAAGTGGCTTCGTGAAGATATCGGCAAGTTGATCTTTTGTTGACCCATAGGATAGATCAATATCACCTCGAGCAACATGATCTCTAATGAAGTGATGATGAATCTCAATATGCTTTGTCCTTGTGTGATCCACCGGGTTGTATGCAATTTTGATGGCACATTGTCACATAGAAGAGGCACTTTGTCACAATGGACACCGTATTCCTTTAAAGTTTGCCTCATCCATAGCAATTGAGTGCAAGCACTAGCGACAGCAACATACTCGGCTTCGGCGGTAGAGAGAGATATACAATTTTGCTTCTTAGAAGACCAACATACCAATGACCTACCAAGAAATTGGCAAGCCCCGGATGTTGATTTTCTATCATCCTTATCACCCGCCCAATCCGAATCCGTATATCCACAAAGAGCAAATGTTGAGCCTCGAGGATACCAAAGACCATAAAATGGGGTATGAACTAAATATCGAAAGATTCTCTTGACCGCCATTAAATGGCTTTCCTTAGGAGCCGCTTGATATCTTTCACACACACCTACACTCAACACAATATCGGGTCTAGATGCACAAAGGTAAAGCAAAGAACCAATCATGGACCGGTATACCTTTTGATCCACATCTTTACCATTTGGATTTTGTTCTAGATGAGTCTTTGTAGCCATGGGAGTAGGAGCTCCATTTAAATCTTGCATTTTGAATCTTTTGAGCATATCTTGAGTATACTTGGCTTGATTGAAGAATGTCCCTCCTCTAACTTGCTTGATCACAAAGCCAAGAAATACTCTCAACTCTCCCATCAACGACATCCGGAACCTACTAGTCATAAGCTTTGAGAATTCATCATTAAAAGCTTTGTTAGATGAGCCAAAGATAATATCATGAACATATATTTGGCATACAAAAAGCTCCCCATTTACCCTCTTAGTAAAAAGAGTGGGATCGATTTTCCCAACCTCAAATCCACGGTCAAACAATAATTCTTTAAGGTGCTCATACCACGTGCGTGGGGCTTGCTTGAGCCCATAGAGCGCCTTATCAAGTTTGTAGACATGGTTTGGGAAGTTGGGGTCCTCAAATCCCGGGGGTTGCTTAACATATACTAATTCATTTAATGGGACATAAATAAATGCACTTTCTACATCCATTTGTTGCAACTTGAAGTTATGATGTGCCACATAAGCAAGAAGGATACAGATGGACTCGAGGCGAGCCACGGGTGCATAAGTCTCTCCATAGTCAATTCCTTAAATTTGAGAATACCCTTGTGCAACCAATCTAGCCTTGTTCCTTACTATAATTCCATGCTCATCTTGCTTGTTCTTGAATATCCACTTTGTTCCAATAACATTGCGGCAATCCTTTGGCTTCTCAACTAACTTGCATACTTTGTTTCTCTCAAAGTTGTTGAGCTCTTTGTGCATAGCTTCCAACCAATCCGAATCTTCAAGAGCCTCCCACACTTTCTTAGGTTCAATCATGGAGATGTGAGCTTGATGTTCACTGAACCTCTTCAATTGTGCTCTTGTGGAAATGCCTTTCCTTAGGTCACCAACAACATTTTGTAGAATGTGGTCTCTTAATTCCAACATTCTTTCCTTTCTAGCTTCGCGACGAGCATGGATCTCCGTGTTGTTTCTTAGGGGACCCTCTTCATCATTTTGATCCTCGTCTTGACCATCATCTTGACCTTGATCATCATTGTAATCATCCTCTACATTGGGAGGCAAAGATTGACCTTGGTCTTGATCAAGTGCTCTTCTAGCATCAATTTGAGCTTGTCTCAAAGCAGTTTGTATGGATCTTCCTTGAGTAATTGTCTTGGAACCACCTGACATCCTGGCGAATGAATCAAGATCCCCTTGACTAGAGTTGTCACTTTGATCACCATGTTGAGGGTCCACATCTTGTCTTTGGCTTGATTCAATGTCCTCTTAGGTGGATGGAGCATGTTTAGGTTGTGAAGATGAGGGCTCCACTTGAGTGGAGCATAATTCTTCTTGATCCGCCATAAGGGGTTCCTCAATGGGGCGGATAAATCCCACACCCATTCTTCCTATGGCATCCTGAGGCATTTAATCATCTTCATCACAAGCATCAACACGCCCCCCTTGGGGACCATCATATTCTTCGAATGTCACACTACAAGATTCTATGACGGCTCCGGAGAGCTTATCATAGATTCTATAAGTGTGAGATTCGAGACCATAGCCAACAAAAATACCCTCTAATGCTTTAGACTCGAATTTAGACAAACGAACACCTTTTATGAGATAGAAACACTTACAACCGAACACCCGAAAGTAAGATATGTTGGGCTTGTTACTGGTAAGAATTTCATATGGAGTCTTGTTGATTTGTTTGCGGAGGTAGAGCCGGTTTGAAGCATGGCAAGCGGTGGAGATGGCTTTGTCCCAAAAGTTGTATGGAGATTTAAACTCCGCCAACATGGTCCTATCCATCTCAATAAGAGTCCGGTTCTTCCTTTCGGCCACACCATTTTGTTGAGAGTGGTATGCAGCGGAATATTGATGTTTTATCCCCTCATCACTAAGAAAATCATTCAAGGTGTAGTTCTTAAACTCGGTGCCATTGTCACTCCTTATGATCAACACGGGAAGATTGTATTATCGTTGGACCATGTTGATGAAGTCAATGAAGGTCTTTTGGGTCTCACTTTTCAAATTGAAGAAGTATACCCATGAGTATCTTGAAAAATCATCAATGATCACCAAACAATATTTCTTCCCACCAAGACTTGCATGAGATGGAGGACCAAAGAGATCCACATGGAGGAGTTCCAAGATCTTGGTAGACTTGATACAGTTCTTAGGCTTGTGAGGAGCATCATGCATTTTCCCTAGAACACATGCCCTGCAAACATGATCTTTGGCAAAGGAAACATTTTCTTTTAGTCCAACAATATGGACCTCCTTATGGAGACTTTGCAAAGTTCTCATATTGAAATGGGCTAGTCGGCGATGCCATAGCCAACCCACATCGGCCTTTCCGAATAAGCACATCGGACCTGTAGTGGTTTTCTCCGAAAAGTCCACCACATACAAGTCATGTTCGATGTACCCAACAAAAGCGACCTTGGGAGACTTGCTCCACAAGAGGACCAAAATATCAACATCAATAAAGACGGCAAAGCCCATATTTCCAAGAGCAAGGATTGAAAGTAAATTGTATCTAATGGTCTCAACAAGGATGACGTTCACGAGTGTAATGTCGTGAGCAACCACAACCTTGCCGAAACCCATCACCTTAGACTTTGATTTGTCGGCATATGTCACGGTGATTTGATCATCATTTGTCTTTAACTCCTTGACAATAGATGAGCTTCCGGTCATATGACTTGTGCAACCACTATCAAGCACCCACTTTGACCCTCCGGAAGCATAAGTCTACAAAAGATCAAGCTAATTTTTTAGGTACCCATTTTTCAACGGGTCCTATTTTGTTAGCAACAAGGGTCTTGGGTACCCAAATAGACCAAGAAATATACCCATCATAAGGGCCAACATATTGCGCATACACATCACCATAATAAACACGCATTAGAACATAGTGAGGGTTAGAACTTCCCGCAAAGTCATCATGAGACATAGTTTTACCACTTGTGGTCTTACTATCCACAATGGTCTTGTTAGTCTCTTGTGCGGGCTTGGCCTTCTTCTTTTTGTTGTTCTTCTTCTTCTTCTTAGTATTGGAGACAAAAAAATGCCCCCTTTATCACCACTAGGCCTTTGCTTGCTCAAAAGATCATCAATAGACTTGTTGCCTTGTGGAAATGTGGCCTTAGCAAGCTCCCCCTTCAACCTAGCATTCTCTTCAAGAATAGTTGTACTACTAGATGGAATGAAGTTACTAGGTGAAGTAATATTGGCCAATTGAGTTTGAAGCGTTTCATGGGACTTTGTGAGTGACAAGAGTTCACTCTCCAAATCCTTGCGGGCCTTGTTAAGCAACCTAAAGTCATCGGCAAGTTTTTCATGAACCACACCAAACTCAATCTTGTCTTTTTAGCCCTTTTGTATTTAGCAATAGCATGATCACGCTCTTTGATGAGTTTGTTAACAATAATGTCATTGGCCTCATCAATCCCTTCAAGTTTTAATTCAAGTGACAACCTAGTTTCGTGTTCTTCTTCTAGAGCATTGTTTAAAGCCTCTAGCTCAATCAAGTGTTCATGCCCAAGTTTACATCTTACATCTAGAAGCTCTTGAGTATGTGAAAGTTGATCTAAGATGTTTCCAAAATGTAACTTAGCATCTCCTTCTAGGTTAGTCATAAACTCATAAAAGGAAATTAATTCCTTTTTAACATCAAGATACATCTCATCATCAATTTCATCATTATCTAAGGGAGTAGAGCGGGATGATGAGGATACCTCCGTTCCTCTTGCCATAAGGCAAGTGACGTTCTTGGTGGGAGAGTTCTCATTTGGAGAATCGAAGAGTGAGAATGTCAGAGTAGAAGTGGTGGCTAAAGCATCCACACCATTAGAAGTTTCCTCTTCCTCATCTTCATCATCTTCATTGTCGGAGGAGTATTCTTCATGAGTGATCAAGAAAATTTCTCCTGACTTCTTGTTGATGGGGTTCTTCTTGATGAAAGGTTTCTTGTAAGGTGCCTTGAGAGTCTTCTTCAACACAAGTTTACCACCATGATCTTCTCTCTTCTCATAGGGGCAACTTTCCACAAAGTGATAGCGGTCACCACAATTGAAGCAAGTTCTCAACCTAGTGGTATTCTCTCTTTTCCCATTTGGGTTGCTTCTCCGTTGCATTTCCATCTTGGCCTTGGCGGGGTTCTTCCAAAATTTCTTTGCATAGAAGGCCATATATTGACCATGAGCAATCTTGACTTCATCGGGATGGTCCATGGAGAGGCCTTCATCACTATCATCTTCATCCCCATGGTCCACAACTTTGGCCTTCAATGCAACATTGACAACATTGCTCATACCAAGGGCATGAGCACGAGCATCTTTGGCATTCTTAGGGGATACTTTGAAGGCGGCCATCTCTTGCATAACTTCATTTGAGGTCATGAGATGGTAGTTGTGTCTTCCTTGTAGGCTCTTCAAGTCGGTGGGCTCAAAAGGCATGAGTGCACTCACATATTTCCTTTTTATCCATGCATCATCCACATGTGAGGCACCAACATTTCTAAAAGCGGTGGCGGTGGTTTTGAGCCTTCGGTACATGTCTTCGTGATCTTCACCTTCTTTCATTTAGAAGCCTTCGGCTTCATTGCTTAGAGCATCATATTGGTTCCTCCTCATACTCTGATTTCCAACAAACAATACGGTGAGGGCATCCCAAGCTTCCTTGGCTATGCTAAAGTGCTCAATGTGTGGATAATACTTTGTCCCCAATCCTTGTTGAATCATATGCAAAGCAGTGGCATTGAGTTGACTATTGACAACCTCTCTTCTTGTCAAGTTTTTTGGATCCCCAATAAAGAGTCCATGCTCGATGATGTTCCATAGTTCAGTGCAAGAGCTGCGCACATGAGTTCTCATTAGTGATTGCCATTGAGCAAAAGTAGAATACTCTTCAAGCTTAGGTGGGTCACCTCTATTGTACACATGAGGGTGAGGGACGGGAGGATCGGGAGAGTACCAGGAATCACGGTGCTCACCCTTCCCCCCATCAAGTTGTGTGGAGGAATTAGTGTTGTCTTGTTTACCCCCCACCATCATACCCTCGGGGGATACCGACGTATTCCCTTTAGGTAAAACGGATGGTTGATCCTCTTGAGGAGATGGGGTGATGAGCCTTCTTTGTCTTTAAGAAGTTGCTCAAGCATCTTCTTGACTTTGTTGACCAAGGAAGAGCTCAATCTTTTTTCCAAGTTTTTGAGATCTTCCATGGTCACCGGGGTCGGCTCACCACCACCATCCCCATCGTTGCTACCCATATTCTCTTAGGCGGTAAATCCCAAATAAAGAGCCGAGGCTCTAATACCAATTGAAAGGATCATATGGGCACCTAGAGGGGGGTGAATAGGTGCTACTTCAAATTTTCTTCTTTTTTCAAATTAAGGTTTGAAAATACGGTAAATTCTCTAGATAATGCAACCAAGGTGAATTTACCTATATGACAATTATGCAAGAGCTACTACAACACAAAGTAAGAACAAGTATGTAAAGTGCGGTAAAGGTTAGAAGTAACCAAAGTGGTGGACGCGGAGACACAAGGATTTGTTTCCCGTAGTTCCTTCCTTTTGAGGGGAAGTACGTCTACGTTTGGAGAGGGGGTGGTTTCAAACCACCAACACCATGAAAGGCCTCCCTTGTTCTCCGATGAATCTCACCCCAACGGGATCGATTCACCTTCCACTATATCGGCAACCTTCAAGGTGGAAGACGACACCTTTACAAGATTGGGGAACACATCCACAACTTAATCGGAGGCTCCCAAACAAGCAAGCTGTCAAAGCAATCAAAGACAAGCTTGTAAGAACCAAAACAAGAACTAGGGTTTCCAAGAAAATACTAGAGCAAAGGGTCCCTCAATGAAATGAGGGGGAAGTGAAGATCTCTTTTGGTGAAGTACTAGATCGGGGCCTCCTCCTTCGGTTCCCCAAAGATCAAAGACTTTGGGTGGTGGATTGAGGAGATCTTGAAGATTTGGTGGCTCCAATGGTGGTCTTGACTTTAATGTGGATGAGCACTTTGTCCCAAGGTAGGTGGAGGGGTATTTATACCCCTCCAAGAGATCTAGCTGTTGCAGCCATTAATGCAGCGGTAGTACCGGTAGTTCAAGCGGTACTACAGGAAAACTCCGGTACTACCGGACCTGGTACCGGAAGAGCCACCTGCAAATTTCATATCCCCTAGCCACAGCGGTACCATAGTGTGATGCTACCGTAAAGCGGTAGTACCGCTTGTGGTAAGCGATATTACCGGACTGGCAATGGAGACTACAACTTGGTCGAAAAACTTACTGTCACGCAAGGTAGCAAAATGCGGTACTACCGCATTTTGCTACCTAGGCTTCCAGTGACTTTTGCCAACATACAAATACTGCCACGTTAGGTACTATAATGAGGTACTACAGCATTTTAGTACCGGGGCGAGCAGTGGCCTTTTATAGATTGGAAAAAAGCCTCTGCCACGTACGGTACTAAAATGCGGTACTACCGCATTTTAGTACCGGAGCGGGCAGTAGCTTTTGACAAGTGGTCAAAAAGCTACTGTCGCGCTAGGTACTAAAATGCGGTACTACCGCTTTTTAGTACCTAGCCCGGCAGTGGCTTTTTGGCAACAGATCACAATCTACTGCAGCGTCCGGTAGCAAAAAGCGGTACTACCGCTTTTTGGTACCACGCCAGGCAGAGAGTTTCTGGACGATTGTTTAACCATTGCAAAGCCATTTTCAATGGACCTGCGATACACTTGGCAAATAATTAGTCTAAATGTGTGTTGTTATAAAACACCAAAATCACTAGGGATAGGAAATGCTCTTTCAATTATCATTGGGTTCATAGCCACTACTCATCAATTAATCTCACATATCACAAAATGATATTAAGAGAATTGATTTTCTTAATGTTGGCATTATGGGGGGAGGGATAGCCCAATATATTAGGACCACACTCCCCCTATCTCCATGCCTGCACCTAAACCAAATAAGAGTCAAGACATAGGTGAGTACGCAAGGTGACCAAGTCAAGCTCCTTGAATCTATGATATTTAGTTCATTCCTCAAATAACAAAACCTTGCTTCATCTAGTGGCTTCATGAATATATCGGCAAGTTGGTCTTTGGTTGACACATAGGATATCTCAATGTCACCTCGAGCAACATGGTCTCTAATGAAGTGATGACGAATCTCAGTATGCTTTGTCCTTGTATGATCCACCGGGTTGTAGGCAATCTTGAGAGCACTTTCATTGTCACATAAAAGAGGCACTTTGTCACAATGGACACAGTATTCCTTTAAAGTTTGCCTCATCCATAGCAATTGAGTGCAAGCACTAGCAGCTGCCACATATACGGCTTCGGCGATGGAGAGAGATATACAATTTTGCTTCCTAGACGACCAACACACCAAGGACCTACCAAGGAATTGGCAAGCCCCGGAGATTGATTTTCTATCATCCTTATCACCAGCCCAATCCGAATTCGTGTATGCACAAAGAGAGAATGTTGATCCCCTAGGATACCAAATACCATAGTTAGTGGTATGAACCAAATATTGAAAGATTCTTTCGACCACCATCAAATGGATTTATTTAGGAGCCTCTTGACATCTTGCACACACTCCTACACTCAACACAATATTGGGTCTAGATGCACAAAGGTAAAGCAAATAACCAATCATAGACCAGTATACATTTTGATCCACATCTTTACCATTTGGATTTAGTTTAAGATGAGTCTTGGTTTCCATGGGAGTAGGAGATCCATTTAGATCTTTCATGTTGAATCTCTTGAGCATGTATTGAGTATACTTGGTTTGGTCGAAGAAAGTTCTTCCACTTATTTTCTTGATCTCAAACCCAAGAAATCCTCTCAATTCTCCCATCATAGACATCCGGAACCTATTAGTCATAAGCTTTGAGAATTCATCATTAAAAGCTTTGTTAGATGAGCCAAAGATAATATCATCAACATTTATTTGGCATACGAAAAGCTCCCCATTGACCTTCTTAGTAAAAATAGTGGGATCAATTTTCCCAACCACAAACCCACGGTCTAACAACAACTCTCTAAGGTGCTCATACCACGATCATGGGGCTTGTTTAAGCCCATAGAGCGCCTTATCAAGTTTGAAGACATGGTTTGGTAAGTTGGGATCCTCGAACCCCGGGGGTTGCTTTACATATACGAACTCATGCAATGCACCATTAAGAAAAGCACTTTCCACATCCATTTGTTGCAATTTAAAGTTATGATGTGCCGCATAAGCAAGAAGGATACGTATGGACTCAAGGCGAGCCACGGGTTCATGTGTCTCTCCAATCAATGCCTTCTATTTGAGAGAACCCTTGTGCAACCAATCTTGCCTTGTTCCTCACAACAATTCCATGCTCACCTTGCTTGTTCTTGAATATCCACTTGGTACCAATAACATTGCGGCAATCTTTGGGATTTTCAACTAACTTCCATACTTTATTTCTCTCAAATTTGTTGAGATCTTTGTGCATTGTTTCCAACCAATCTGAATCTTCAAGAGCTTCACACACCTTCTTTGGCTCCACCATGGATATATGTGCTTGATGTTCACAAAAACTCTTCAACTGAGCTCGATTGGACATGCCTCTTCTTCGATCACCAACCACATTCTCAAGAGTGTGGTCTCTTAATTCCAACATTCTATCCACTCTAGCTTGGAGAAGAGTTTCGATCTCCTTGTTGTTTCTTGTGGGGATCTCTTCATCATTTTGGTCCTCGTCTTGACCATTAACTTGACCTTGATCATCATTGGAATCATTCTCTTCATCAAGAGGCAAGGTTTCTGCCTGATCAACTTGTTGAGGGTCCTCAGCTTGTCTTTGTATTGGGTCATTGTCCTCCTCAACAACAGGAGCTTGTTGATGTTGTGAAGATGAGGGCTCCACATGTGTAGAGCATAGTTCTTCTCGATCCGCCATAAGGGGTTCCTCAATGGGGCAGATGAATCCCGCACCCATTCTTCCTATGGAATCTTGAGGCATTTCATCATCTACATCACAGACATCAACACCCCCCTTAGGGACCATCATATTCTTCAAAAATCACACTACAAGATTCTATGACAGCTCCAAAGAGTTTATCATAGATTCTATAAGTGTGGGATTCGAGACCATAGCGAACAAAAATACCCTCTAATGATTCAGAATCAAATTTGGACAAACGAACACCCTTTATGCGATAGAAACACTTACAACCGAACACCCGAAAGTATGAAACATTGGGCTTGTTACCGGTAAGAATTTCATATGGAGTCTTAATTAATTCTTTGCGGAGGTAGAGCCGGTTTGATGCATGGCATGCGGTTGAGATTTCTTCAGCCCAAAAGTTGTATGGAGATTTAAACTCCACCAACATGGACCTAGCCATATCAATAAGAGTACGATTCTTCCTCTTAGCTACACCATTTTGTTGAGGGGTATATGAAGCAAAATATTGGTGTTTTATCCCCTCATCACTAAGAAATACATTCAAGGTGTAGTTCTTGAACTCGGTGCCGTTGTCACTCCTTATTACCAACACCGGGACATTGTATTAACGTTGTGCCATGTTGATGAAGTCAATGAAGTTTTATTGGTCTCACTTTTCAGCTTGAAGAAATATACCCATGTATATCTTGAGAAGTCTCAACAATCACCAAAAAATATTTCTTCCCACCAAGACTTGCATGAGATGGAGGACCAAAGAGATTCACATGAAGGAGCTCCAAGATCCTCTTGGACTTGATGTAGTTCTTTGGCTTGTGGGGAGAATCATGCATCTTTCCTTCAACATAAGCCCTACACACACGATCTTTGGCAAAATAAACATTTTATTTTAGTCCAACAATATGGCCACCCTTGTGTAGAATTTACAAAGTTCTCAGGTTGACATGGGCTAGACAGCGATGCCATAGCCAACCCACATCGGACTTTCCGAATAAGCACATCGCACTTGCAGTGGGTTTCCCCGAAAAGTCCACCACATACAAGTCATTTTCGACGTACCCAACGAAAGCGACCTTTAGAGACTTGCTCCACATGAGGACCACAATATCATTATCAATAAAGATGGCAAAGCCCAACTTTCCAAGAGCACGGACAGAAAGTAAATTATATCCAAGGGTCTCAACAAGCATGATTTCCACGAGTGTAATATCGTGAGCAACCACAACCTTGCCAAAACCCATTACCTTAGACTTGGACTTGTCGGCATATGTCATGGTTATTTGATCATTATTTGGTCTCATCTCCTTGACAATAGTTTTGCTTCCGGTCATATGACTTGTGCATCCACTATCAAGCACCCACTTTGACCCTCTAGAAGCATAGTTCTACAAGAGATCAAACTAGTTTTTAGATACCCATTTTCAATGGGCCCTCTTTTGTTAGAAACAAGGGTCTTGGGAACCCAAATATACCAAGAAATATAACCATCAAATGGGCCAACATATTGTGCATAAACATCACCATAATAATCACGCATTAAAACATAGTGAGGGTTAGCACTTCCCGCAAAGTCATCTTGTGACATAGTTTTGCCACTTGTGGTCTTACTATCCACAATGGCCTTGTCTTTTTCTTGTGTGGGCTTGGCCTTCTTCTTCCTCTTCTTCTTATTCTTCTTCTTCTTATTCTTCTTATTCTTAGCTTTGGAGACAAAGCCAATGCATCATTTTTCATTATTTGAACTTTGCTTACTCAAAACAATGGACTTGTTTCCTTTGGGAAAAGTGGCATTAGCAAGCTCCCTCTTCAACCTAGCATTTTCTTCAAAAGTGTTTGTACTACTAGAAGGAATGAAATTATTAGGTGAAGCAATATTAGTTAATTGAGTTTGAATTTGTTCACAAGACTTTGTGAGAGACAAGAGTTCACTCTCCAAGGCCTTGTGAGCCTTGTCAAGCTTCTGAAAGTCCTCGACAAGTTTGTCATGTACCACAACAAACTCGATCTTATCCTTTTTAGCCTTTTTGTACTTGGCAATGGCATGATCACGTTCCTTAATGAGTTTATTAATAATTTGATTATTTGCCTCATCTAGGCCTTCAAGCTTTTCTTCAAGAGACACCCTAGTCTCTTGATCTTCTTCTAGAGCATTATTTAAATCATCCATCTCACTAATATGCTCTTTCCCAAGTTTACATCTTTCATCAAGAATCTCTTGTGTGTGAGAAAGTTGATTTAAGAGGTTCAAAAAATTCTTCTTTTTCTCCCCTTGCAAGTTAGTCATGAACACATCAAAAGCAACTAATTCCTATTTGACCTAAAGAGATATATCATCATCAATTTCATCATCAATCATAGAGGTGGAGTGAGAAGATGATAATACCTAAGTTCCTCTTTCCATAAGGCAAGTGACGCTCTTGTTGGAGATATTCTCATTTGGAGAGTCGAAGAGAGAGAAAGTGGGAGTAGATGTAGTGGCAATAGCATCCACACCACTTGATGTTTCCTCTTCATCATCTTCATTATTGGAGGAGAATTCTTCATGTGTTATCAACACAATTTCACCCGACTTCTTGTTGGAGGGATTCTTCTTGATGAAAGGATTCTTTAAGGGAGCCTTGGATTTTTTCTTTAACACACCCCCATGATCTTCTCTTTTCTCATAGGGACAACCGGCAACAAAGTGATAGAAGTCACCACAATTGAAGCAACTTCTCAATTTTGAGCCATTGTCTCTTCTTCCATTCGGGTTTCTTCTTCGTTGCATCTCCATCTTGGCCTTGGCGAGGTCATTCCAATTTTTTCTTGCATAGAAGGCCATATACTCACCATGGGCAACCTTGACATCTTCGGGGTGGCTCATAGACAAGCCTTCATCACTTTCTTCTTCATCCACATACTCCACAACTTTGGCTTTTAAGGCAAGGTTGACACCATTTCTCATTCCAAGAGATCGAACACGAGCATCTTTGGCATTCTTGGTAGTAACCTTGAAAGCGGCCATCTCTAGCATAACTTCATTCGAGGTCATGAGATGGTAGTTTTGTCTTCCTTGTAGACTCTTCAAGTCGGTGGGCTCAAAGGGCATCCGTGCACTCACATATTTCCTTTTTATCCAAGCATCATCCACATGTGAGGAACCAACATTCCTAAAGGCGGTGGCAGTGGACTTGAGCCTTCAATACATGTCTTCATGATCTTCACCATCCTTCATATAGAAGCCTCCGGCTTCATTGCTCGGTGCATCATACCGGTTTATTCTCATGCTCTCATTTCCAACATATAAATTAGTGACAGCATCCCAAGCTTCCTTGGCGGTGTTGAGGTGTTCAATGTGAGGGTAATATTTTGTACCCAAACCTTGTTGAATCATGTGCAACACGATGGCATTGAGTTGAATATTGACAACTTCTCTTCTTGTCAAGGTGGTTGGATCCACAATTCGGAGTCCTTCTTCAATGATATTCCACAATTCAATGCAAGAGCTGGGAACATGAGATTTCATTCATGATTGCCATTAAGCAAAGGAAGATGCATCTAGATTAGGTGGGTCACCCCTATTGTTTATATGTGGCTGAGGGATAGGTGGGTCGCTACCATTCGGGAACCTCATGGTGCTCTACCTTCCCACCATCCTTTTTGGAGGAGGAATTAGTGTTGTCATTATCCCCCACCACCACAACCGTGGGTAATGCCGAGGCATTCCCTTTCGGAAGTGGTGTAAGTTCCTTTGGAGGAGGAGGCACTACTAGGAAACTAGCTATAGATAGACAGACATTCTGTGGCGCATGGTTCTGACCATGCGCCAGAAAAGTTGTCCAGTGGCGCATTTCATCAAATGCGCCATAGAAGTCTTCCAACTTCTGTGGCGCATATGTCCACATGCGCCACAGAAGTTCCAACTTCTGTGGCGCATATGGACATATGCGCCACAGAAAGCTCGGGTGGACACTACCACGGAATTCATTGACTGTACTCTGACCAACATTCTGTGGCGCATATGAGTTTATCTTCTGTGGCGCATATAGAGGCATGCGCCACATAAGTTTCTGTAGGAAAAACAGATTCTACCCCCCCCCCCTGTGGATCGCCTTTTTAGCCTAATAGAAAATGAAAAAAACTTCAAAAAATAAAATCCTTTCACATAGTGATAGGTAATATGGTCTAGTTTTTAGAAAAATGAACAAACATGCTTTCGACTTTTTATACAAAAAAAGTTTATGGCACGGTAAAACGGTCGTAACTTTTGCATACGATATCGGAAAAATACGTATAATATACCAAAATGACGAGGACGAGATTTCGCATACGCTCGAAATATTATTTAGATTTTCAAAATTCGAAAAGAGTAAAAAGTTATGGCTAAAAGATCGTTTTTTCCTGCAAAAAAATAAAAAAGGAGGACAAACTTCTGTGGTGCATTTCTTCCATATGCGCCACAGAAGTTTTGGGAGGGATTCGAATTTTGAACCCCTCCTCCCTTCTCGCTCTCTTATACTCTTCCACTCCTCCACTTCTTCTCTCATTCTCCTTACCTTCTCCTCCTCCTCCTCCTTCTCCTCCACCCCGGTGAGCTTCTCCTCCTCCTCCTCCTCCTCCTCCTCCACCACCACCCCGGTGAGCTCCTCCCTCCTCCACCCCGGTGAGCTCCTCCTCCTCCACCTCCAACATCCCTCCTCTTCCACCTCGGCGAGCTCCTCCTCCTCCCACCTCCCTCCTCCACCCCGGCGAGCTCCTCCTCCGGTGACCTTCTCCTTCTCCGGCGACCTTCTCCTCCTCCTCCTCCTCCGGCGGCCTCCTCCTCCTCCGGTGGCCTCCTCCTCTCCTCCACCGGTGACATCCACCAGCGACCTCCTTCTCTCCTCCATCGGCGACCCCCACCTCCGGCAAGCACCACCTCCGGCCATATCTGGGCGGCGTTTTTTTTTTTTGAAATTTGAAAAAAACTTTTGTGGCGCATATTGGCCAAATGCTCCACAGAAGTTTGAGATCTGGTTCGGGACTTCTGTGGCGCATTTTGGCCATATGCGCCACAGAAGTTTTTCAGACTTCTGTGGCGCATTTCAATATGCGCCACAGAACTGAACTTTAGTGGCGAGATATTAGTGGCGTATCTCATATGCGCCACAGAAGTCCCAAAATGGTGCGCCACTGATGGGCCTTTTCCTAGTAGTGATGAGGTGGTGATGAAAATTTATCTTTAACAAGTTGCTCAACTAGGTAACGCAATTTTTTGATTTTGTTGCCTAGGGAGGAGCTCAAGTTTGATTCCAAATTCTTGAGATCCTCCATGGACACTGTGTTACTAGCCTCACCGCCTTCTTCTCCAACTTGGCTACCCATTTACTCTTAGGCGGTAAATCCCGAATGAAGAGCCGAGGCTCTAATACCAATTGAAAGGATCGTATGGGCACCTAGAGTGGGGTGAATAGGTGCTACTTCAAATTTTACACTTTTTCAAGTTAGGGTTTGACACGAAGGTAAATTATCTAGATTATGCAACTATGGTGAATTTACCTATATGTAAATCTAGCACAAACACTAAGAAAGAACAGGATAAGTAAAGTGCAATAAAGGATAAAAGTAACCAAAGTGGAGCACGCGGAGACACAAAGATTTATTTGCCACAGTTCCTTCCTTTTGAGGGGAAGTACATCTGTGTTTGGAGAGGGGGTGGTTTCAAACCACCAACGCCACGAGAGGCCTCCCTTGTTCTCCGGTGAACCTCACCCCAAGGGACTCGATTCACTTCTTCCACTATAACGACAACCTTTGAGGAGAAAGTCGTCACTTTTACAACTAGTTCGAGGCACACATCCACAACTGAATTGGAGGCTCCCGAATGCAAGCTAGTTGTCACAACAATCAAAGACAAGCTTGTAAGAACCAAATCAAGAGCTAGGGTTTCCAATGAAACATTAGAGAAGGGGGGCCTCAAGTGAATGAGGGGGAAATAAAGATCCCTCTTGGTGAAGCTATAGATCAAGGCCTCCTCCTTCAATTCTCCAAAGATCAATGACTTTGGATGGTTGGATGAAGAGATCTTGGTGATTTGGTGTCTCAAATGGTGGGGGTATTCTTGACTGGAACGAGAAACCTCCAAAGGTAGAAGAAGGGGACCTTTTATAGGCCCCATGCAAATGTAGCCATTGGAGGTCACTAAACCCGGACAGTCCGGCAGAAATTGCCTGGACAGTCCGGCCCCACCGGACATTCCGGACAAAACCTGTCGGACTCTCCGGACTGGCAAAGTTTCCGGCCAGTGTCTGGGCAGAGTCCTAGTAGTTTCTAAATTGGGTCTTTGGATGACTCGGGCGCCTCGAAAAATCCCAGGGACGGACACTCCTGTGCGAACTAGCCGGACATTCCTGCCTAGCCAGATACTCCGGCTAAGATCAGCCGGATAGTCTGGCCCAAACGCTTTCTCTTGATCAACTAATACTTGGGGAACTCTTTTACCTTAGAGAGCCATAATATTATTTAGCTGCAACAATAGATATATCCTAAAACATTTAACAGTTGATTAAACTTGTCCAAGTGTTGTCTACAAACACCAAAACAAGAATGAAGGGCATAAATGCCCTTTCAGCTTTGGCAGAATTTGGGAGAGAAGGACTTGAGAAATTCTTTATGTTCTTGCCATTGGATTTGCTGCATCGGTTTGAGTTCTCGGTGAGGATATGATTGGGTGAAAGTTGAGAAGCTTTGTACTCTTGGGTTCTTGGAACCCTAGATGGTTTAGTTGTTTTGCAGGTTTGTGGATTACTTGGGGCCTCCAGTTAAGTTGTAGAACTTTCCGCAAGCTTGTTTGTTCGGAACCTCCAATTGATTTTTGGAGAAGTGCCCCAACCTTGTGAGAGGTTCCGGATTGCCACCGACAAGTGCACCGATAGTGTAAGTGTGGATCGATCCCATTGGGGTGAGATTCACCGAAGAACAAGGCAGGACTTTTGTGGCGTTGGTGGTTTGATACCACCCCCTCTCCAAACGAGACATACTCCATGTTGGGAGGACCTCGGTAAAACATTGTCGTCTCTGCGTGTCTCGGTTATCTCTATATCCAAGCTCTTACTTATGCACCTTACTTTGTGATAGCCATCTTGCTTGAAGTCTATATATTGCTATCACATAGTTTCTTGTCTTGCTTAGCATAAGTTGTTGGTGCACATAGGTGAACCATAGTTGTTCTAGGTTTTGTGCTTGACAAAGTAAACCCAAGTTTAATTCCGCCTTTGTTGAGCCACTCTCAAAAAAGTTTTAAACCGCCTATTCACCCCCCCTCTAGGCGTCATATGCATCCTTTCACTAGGGTTACCATCGTACTCACGAGCTTTTAGCTACCTCATCCAAGCGAATCGCCGCCCTTACGCCGAGTTCGCCCACCTTGTAATTCATTCGCCATCAATACAAACAAGCTGGAAGTAGGTCTTTACCCTACAGGGGGCGAACCTGGGCAAACCATGTGTCTCACTCCCAATCTTGATCCGCGGATGGCGACTCGCCATTGCCCTCCTTCAAATCAATCGCTACCCCTGGTAGCAAATACCATGGCCATTCCCACGATAGAGGTCGACCGTCCAGCTCGAGCTGGAATTGGTGGCCATGGGCGTGTCGGCCCATGGATTGTGACCTCGTGCTGGGATTCGGAGGCGACAAACCCATTGAAAAAACCGGGTCTAAACCCATAGTTTGCATCTGTTAGCAACTGAATCATTTGAGCCCACACCAAACTAAACCCAACCGATTATTTAGAAGACCCAAACCATAACCAACTGTTACGAGGTGTAACCCATAACAAACTGAACCATTCGTGACCATAGCGAGAAACTAAACCATTTAACCCAGTTATTTTGGAACTATTTCCAGATTTATTGCAGTATCACCGTATTCAGGACACCTAGGATAGTTTCCATCATCCTCTTATTCTTTATTGTCTTCCATTATAACCCCTATTTCTTCGTGCTTGGCCAAGAATTATAGTTGGACATAAAACCGGACTGAAACAGGTGGTTGTGAAGGGTTTTTGAGGAAGATTAATCCTTCTTATTCTTACAGACACCACATGGACAACACATAAAACCATTCTGCTTGTTTGTATCTCGGCCACACCGAGGAAATGATGTAGGCCTTTAATGAACTCATCAGAGTGTCAGTCATCGTATATCCATTGTCGGTACATCTGCATTATATAAGTATACCAAAAACCATTAAGAAACATCATGATGAATACATAAGTGACCAAATTAATACAAGTTCATCCCGCTGAAACCAAAACAGAGTACTACTGACCAAATGTTATTATTGCAAAAATAAAAAAACTATGCACTAATTTTAAAACTTTCTACTATATCTTTAGTCCCGGTTGGAGACACCAATCGGGACTAAACATTTATATTTATTTAATCGTGGGTGGCAATACTATTCGGTAGGTGGCGGCACTATGCCGTGAGTGGCGACACTATTTGGTGGGTGGCGACGCTCACTATAAGAATTTGGACGATCCATGACGTTTTTTATGACGCTTACTAAAAACGTCGCGGATCCCTGATGTTTTAGTTAATTTCATCAGGAGGCGGTCGGAGGGCCTTTGGCCCTGTTATTCATGACATTTCGCGATTTTGTCGCGGTAGCTTCGTCGCGGATTTCGTCCTCGGCTCGTAAGCCCAGTCTCCCATTTCATCGCGTATAATCGTCGTGGATTTCATAAGGGATTTCATTTTTTATCAACAAACGCGTTATCCGTGGACTAACCCCACCTGTCAGCGCGGTTCGCCAGGTTGCACTTCATAGTGATTTTGGTCGGTCCCACGTATCGATCTGTTTCATAGAAGAAATTAAAAGAGATAAAAATCGGTTTGGTGAACTAGCGGTTAGAGGGATTCAAACCCACGACCTCGCCTTCCGTAGCGCACAACTCTCACCGCTAGATCACCAAACTATGTTCGTTAGAGAATGTATTTGCACCTCCTTATACATATATTGTCAATCACATCACAAGAAAATAAAATTTATAGTTCCTCGACCGCGTGCATAGTTGGCTCGGGGCAGTTCCGCTTCGTCTCCTCGCCTCCCTATTCTTCTCCTCCCACGTAGTGCCATCCTCTTCGACTCCTCTCCTTGTTCTTCTCCTCGTCGTCTCCTAGTCTTCTTTCTTCCTCGGTAGGAAGGCATGGCGAGCAACCGGTTGAAGGTAAACTTGTCCGATCTCTCGGCCGACGGACCACTTGCAAAGATTGGCGACTCCTTCCTAGAAATGGAGGATTTCGCCGATGCATACATTGCTTCTCGGAGAGTCTGCGGTGATTGGTGTCGCGCTTTAAAAGAGCCCGAGTTCCATCTCAACAACTGGATCCTGATATATCACACACTTTCGGACATCGACGACGTCACACTCCTCAACCTCCCAACAGTTCATTGCTTCACGACGAATCTAATGTATGTTCAAGACAGGTTCATAATTCATCTGATCTAACATTCATTTATTATTTGTACTCCCTCCGTTCACATTTAAGCTTTTTTAAAATATGCATGCACGTATGTAGACGTGCATGTTTAAGTGTGTAGGTTCACTCATTTTAGAATGTATCTAGTATATTTTGAAATATCTGCAAAATAGAGGGAGTATTTCAATTATACATATCTCAGGGCTAATTGTTCTCTTCATCAAAATGTTCTACTTTGTCGGTGTTTATCACGGTGTCATCGTTATTGCTCAGAGGGAAGAGCCGCATAAGATTCTCCTTCTAAACCCACTCACTCGTAAGTCCAACACTAAATTTCGGGCGCAGATACCATCGGATATTATGACATCCATCGCCATCACGAAGTTCCCCATGATGGTGTTTGTTTTGGCAAATACAGTGGTTATTTCTTGGGACAATGAGAACACCCCGATAAGGGATTTCAATGGAGTATTTGGAGAAGAAATTTATCCATCGTCCGATGATGTGCTAGTGAACTGCATGAACCCGTTTTGTGGTGAAGTGTATGCAGTACATGATGGAGACATCTAGTTGGAGCAGCGTGCGAGCACGGTCAAGATGGCCAAAATAATTTCAGGTCTAGTCTTTGAATAGATACGCGGAGCCTACAAGTTCTATCTTGTGGAGTCAGAAGGTGATATGCTTCTGTGTTGGCCGGGGTTTTCGCAAAGGTCAACCGGTGCTTTACTGGATAGACACGAAGAAACGCTATCTCGAAGCCATGGGTGACATTGGCAGTCATGTCCTCTTCGTTCATTTTAACCGGCCGATCTCTGAATCCATTGTTGACAAGGCCCTAGAGGAGTCGTCTGTGGTTGTGAAAGAATGCATCTTTGGTGCTTTCTCCCCTCTTGATAGATCCTGAACGCGTCGTAGACTGATGTATTGGTAGCCTCTAAGTGTGAAGATGTTGATGGATCATGGCTTGGGTAATGCAGATAATGCCCGAGATACATGAGCTCTGTGGCGAGGCGTCTCCTCCTTTGTCGATGGCACATCTGCAGGTGGACTTACTTGGGACCTCGGTGGTCTCTTCTACCATCCTCTCATTTGTAGCCATTAGGCATGTAGTGTATTTAAGTACCGAGGTTGATGAGACATGTGTATTGGCACCTAACTCTGAGGCTCTATTTGCAAAAGAGATTTATGACTTACTAGTCCATTTAGAGATGGGTAGCCCTGGATATGGCAAGGAGATTGCTTCCGTCTTGGCGGGAAAGGCTTTGAATGATATAATCAAGAAGATGGAGAAGTCTCTTACGGAAAAAATAAAAAAGAATGACATAGCAAGAAAAGCTTCCACATCTGATTGATTGGTGGACCCAATTCGAATTTTAGTGTTTGTTCGGTGGGTATACTTTGTGGCGTGCTGCTACATGTGTCTTCAGTTCACTGTGGTTGTAGGTTGAGAGAGCTTATTGATTTGTCTAGTTGGTCGGAAAGTTGCATGTTGTTGGCTTGCGCTTTTGTTATAACGGTTTTTGCCTAATTTTTGTTAAATAATATAATAATTCTTTTCTTCTTAATTAATAGATTGGAACAAATATTTTGTCCTGCTTCAGAAAACACAACGTTATAAATAGGATAATTCTCTTCTTCTTAATTAATTTAATAGATTGGGACATATCTTTTGGCCTGCTTCAGAAAACACAATGTCGTTTGGCGATCTAGACAATTTAACCATCTCGTGCTCCAGTTAGCAATGCTCAGTTTAGGATGTTCTGTCCCAAAATAAATGGTTGAGGTGATATAACATCTGAAACATATTCAGACCCAGGGTTGAGGCATATTTTTGCATGCAGGAAATACATCTTCAGCAAACAATTGGGACAGCATGCAGCACAGATGTTGTAATGACACAAGACAACACTTGCAGCATCTCCAGGCATAGAATATTTGCTCTAGCATCTTTAATAGTTTTGATAGCTGTTGTATTCTTTTTCTCATTCCCCAGCCACTCAGATTCCATGGCATTTGCCTCATTTAATTACAGTACATTGTTATACTAGAAGAAAACAACATGCAGATGCAGCAAGGAAGGGTAGAAAACAACGGTGAACTTAGACAAGCACATAGCATTAGCAACTGATCGGTGTTACAGGGTTTGACGACAAGAAAGACGCTTAGCTAACTGCTGGTCCGTAGCAGCACTACCAGAGGTGTGCAGTACCAGCTTTGCAGGAAAGTAAAGATCAGGTGGTGAAACTAGTGGAAACGAGGGCTTTTGTTGATCCCGAAAATGGGCTTTAACACCGGTTCTTCTACGAACCGGTGTTAAAGGGGGGGCCGTACCAGCGTGGCCTCTGCAGCATTAAAGGAGCCCCTCCTTTAACACCGGTTCGTGCCACGAACCGGTGTTAAAGGTCCCCTTTAACACCGGTTCGTGGCACGAACCGGTGTTAAGGGGGGGGGGGCTATATAAGACACCACCCCAACCCACACACACCCCACTCTTCCATTCTTTCACATTTTGGAGCCTAGCAAGAGGGTGTGAAGTGCTAGTTGTGTTTTTTCATATGCACTAGAGGTGTTCGGTGAAATGCCCGAGAGCTCAAAATAAGCTTTCTTGTTGCTCTTTCCGTCTCGGTCGAGGTCGGCAACTATAGTTTCATGTGTCATTGATGTACTATATATATAAATGGTCATCTCCCTATTATTTTTTGATATATACTACATATTAATGCAGATGAATCGGCAATGGATGTACGGTGACCGCCGCACTTCCGAGTACATTACGGGCCTCCAAAATTTCATCGTTGTGGCTAATGCAAACCGTGGTCACAATGGTTTTATGTGATGTCCGTGTGTTCACTATCAGAACAAGAAAGACTACTCAAATACCAGAACCATTCACGCCCACCTGCTTCGATCTGGTTTCATGCCCAGCTATAATTGTTGGACCAAGCACGGAGAAAAAGGGGTTGTGATGGAAGACAACGAAGAAGAAGAGGATGATGAAAACTATCATAATATGTATCCTGAATATGATGATAATGCAACGGAGGTAGATAATGAAGATCAAGAGGGAGCAGATGGGCCCGCTGATGACGATCTTGGTCGGGCCATTACTGATGCAAAGGAAGAATGTGAAACTGAAAAGGAGAAGGAGAAGCTAGAGCAGATGTTAAAGGATCACAAAACATTGTTGTATCCAACTTGCAAAGATGGCCACAAAAAGCTAGGTGCCACCTGGATTTGCTGCAATGGAAGGCGAGAATGGTGTGAATGACGCATTTTCAAAGTTGTTGGTAAAATGAAGAATCTTCTTCCAAGAAATAATGAGTTGCTGACAAGACATACCAAGCAAAGAAGGTTGTTCCGCCCTCTAGGATTAGGCGTGAGAAGATACATGCCTGCATTAATGATCGCATCCTCTACCGCGGAGAAGTACGAGAATTTGGATGCATGCCGGTATGCCTGCTGCCAGTATAAGATCGACGAGACGATCCTGGCGATGTTGAGGGCGAGGCCCCTAGGAAGAAGGTTCCCGCCAAGGTTATGTGGTATGCTCCTATAATACCACGGTTAAAACGTCTCTTGAAATAAAGAGCATGCCAAGTTGTTGCGATGGCACATGGAAGATCAGAAGAAAGGCGATGTTGAGACACCCGTACCGATGGGTCACAGTGGAGAAAAGTCGGCGAGAGTACCCGGACTTTGCGTGGCGCAAGGAACTTAAGGTTTGGTCTAAGTACAGACGGCATGAATCCTTTTGGTGAGCGAGCTGCAGTCACAAAGACCTGGCCCGTGACTCTATGTATCTATAACCTTCCTCCTTGGTTGTGCATGAAGAGGAAGTTCATTATGATGCCAGTGCTCATCCAAGGCCCGAGGCAACCCGGCAACGACATTGATGTGTACCTAAGGCCATTAGTTGAAGAACTTTTACATTGTGGGCCAAACCAGGTGTACGTATGTGGGATGAGCACAAAGGGGAGCCATTTGACCTACGAGCATTGCTTTTCGTAACCATCAATGATTGGCTTGCTCTTAGTAACATTTCAGTAGACATAAACAAGGGATACAATGCATGCACACACTGTTTAGATGATACTGAAAGTGTATATTTGGATAAATGTAAGAAGGTTGTGTACCTAGGGTATCGCCGATTTCTTAGAACTGCATCCAAGAAGAAAGAAAGGCAAGCATTTCAAACGTCTGGCGAACCGGAGGAAGCCTGTCCTCCGTGCCGGTGAGGAGGTATTTGGTATGGTCAAGGACCTAGAAGTAATCTTTGGAAAAGGTCTGGCAGTCTATCCGTTCAATGACGATGCGGACACGCCCATGTGGAAGAAGCAATCTATATTTTGGGACCTACCCTATTGGAAAGTCTTAGAGGTCCGCTCTTCAATCGACGTGATGCACGTGACGAAGAATGTTTGCGTGAACCTGCTAGGCTTTCTAGGAGTGTATGGGAAGACAAAAGATACACGGAAGCACGACAGGACCAGCAACGTCTGAAGGCCCCTGAAGAGCCTATGCATCCTGAGAACGAGAAGGGTAAACGATGCCACTTAACTCCTGGCAGCTACGCTCTTACCAAAGGAGAGAAGGAAATCTTTTTTGAATGTCCGAAAGCGTTATCAAGGTCCCATCGGCTTCTCGTCGAATATAAAGGGAATAATAAATATGGCAGAGAAAAATTCCAAAACCTAAAGTCTCATGATCGCCACGTGATTATGACACAATTGCTTCGATTGCATTGAGGGGCTTCTACGAAAATGTTCGAGTACCCATTGTGAAGCTATGTGCATTCCTCAATGCAATATCTCAAGGTAATCGATCCAGAAAGCCTACCAGGTTACAAGCAGATGTGGCCCAATGTCTTGTCGACTTTGAGTTGGTGTTCCCACCATCCTTTTTCAATATTATGATGCATCTCTGGTTCACCTAGTAGAAGAGATTGCCATTCTCGGTCTGTATTTCTACACAATATGTTCCCTTTGAGAGGTACATGGGAGTCTTAAAGAAATATGTTCATAACCGTGCTAGGCGGAAGGAAGCATCTCCAAGGGCTATGTAACAGAGGAGTTCATTGAGTTACGTGTTGATTTTATTCCTGACCTTAAGGCGATTGGTGTTCCGAATCACGACATGAGGGAGCTGCGTGGAAAAGGCACCCTAGGATGTAAAGCAATGATATGTAGGGACGGGCATTCTCTCAATCAAGCACACTACACGGTTTTACAAAGATCTATCTTGGTTGCCCGTATATCAATGAACACAAGAATTTAATACGCCTCAAACACCGGGGCGTCGATGAATGGATTATAAGTGAACACATGGCGAGTTTTGGCGGCTGGCTGCAAAGACTTCTCACGAATAACACCATTATTGGGATCACCTGTACTTGTTGGCTGGGACACCGTCTTCGTTGTATGTACTTTCCAAGGTGCGAGATAAATGGGAATACATTTTACACGATAGGCCAAGATAAAAGAGCACCAACCAAAACAGTGGTGTCCGCGATGCAGCAGAAGACAATGGGCAAAAGACCACGTATTATGGGTTCATAGAGGGGATATGGGAACTTGACTATGGACCTAATTTTAAGGTCCCCTTGTTTCGATGCAAATGGGTCAAGCTAAGGGAGGAGGGGTTGAGGTAGACAAGAAGTATGGAATGACAACGGTGGATCTCAACAATCTTATGAAGAACTTAGGCGAACCATTCATCCTAGCCAATGATGTGTCTCAGGTTTTCTATGTGATGGACATGTACTCCAGACCAAAAAAAGAAAAAATATGCAACCGAATACATCATATGATGAGCCAAAGCGTCACATAGTTCTTTCAGGGAAAAGAAACATCGTGGAATCGAGGACAAGATGCATATGTCAAGATTATAATAAGTTTGATGAAATTCCGCCTTCACGGTGAAAACGACCCAAGCATTCCGTTAAGTAAAGAAGATGCTCCATGGTTACGTCTGAAGCGATCATAAGGAAGGACATATGCCAAGAAGTTCATGCTCATATTATGTAACTCTAGTTCATGTTTTTAATGTTAATACATGTCTTGAGTGTTAGTCTTGTTTTGTGGATGGACCGGGACTATGAGAAGAAGTTGTCCCGATTCGTACTTACCATTAAGATCTGATCTCCAAACGCGCGCGGTCACATATTAGGGAGTGCCTCTATGACCAGTTTCTTGGAGATGCTGGAGGACTGGGCTCCGTCGGCATCTCCTTGAAACTGGCCGTAGTGTTGTCCCTTCTCTCGAAAACCATCTTGCAGCTTTGTAACTTCTCTAACTACATCAATACACCTGGGAGCTAACTAATTTCACATATTAGGGAGTGCCTCTATGACCAGTTTCTCGGAGAAGCCGGAGGACTGGGCTCCGTCGGCATCTCCTAAACTCGTAGTGGTGTCCCTGCCTCAAACTGGCTGGAGGACTGGACTCACAAGGATGCCTATTTATAGTACAAGCATCTCGACATAGTGTTGACACTTACAAAATAATGTCGACACTCACCCCTATTATTAGTCCCGGTTGGTGTCTCCAACGGACTAAATTCATCTTTAGTCCCGGTTGGTGACACCATCCGGGACAAGGTACACGCCGCACGACATAATGTCGACATGCACTCACCCCTATTATTAGTGCTGACTCGTGTTTTGTCCCGGTTGGTGTCTCCAACCGGGACTAAAGGTTCATCCCGCCATTTTTCTTCCCGCCATTTTTCTTCCCGCCAGTTCTTCCCGCCATTTTTCTTCCCGCCATTTTTCTTCCCGCCATTTTTCTTCCCGCCAGTTCACTATATATATATGTAGGGTTGGCCTCCATTGTCATTGCACATCTCTAGACTCATATATGCAACCTCATCACTCTTTCCCATGGCTTCCACCGTAGCACTAACCCCCAGGGAGGCGGAGGCGCTGGCGCTCGAACTACCCCCGCCCGCCTCTGTGTCCCCATCGGCTGGATGATGAGCGTCGAGGCGCGGTTCCTCCTCCCCTCTAGGTGTGGCGTGCCGGATGGCCATCAGGAACCACTACTACTTCGAGCTCACGCCGGAGCAGCGGAGGAATCCCAGATGGCATCCCGACTATTTCCCCATTTGGGAAGCCTTCTTCGTGGATCGGCGTGAGAGGGCGCTCGCCGGGCATGAGGAGGACGGCCCACCTCCTCCGAACTTCAACGAGGCCGGCCGTCGGCTATGGTGGCGTGGTAGGACTCTCCAGAGCTTCATGGCCTATGACACTGCCGCCGACTCTAACCCCCGTCTGCGCTACCCTCAAGTCCAGCCCACGCTACCCTCAAGTCCAGCCCACGCTGCATTTCTCCAGAGGTTCAATTATGGCGACCCCGACGACGACAAATGATGCGGCGGCGAAAGTACGATTCTGATGGTGAGTATTACAGGTGTGGCAGCATGACTGAATCACTCCAACATTCCGAAACAAGTTCGGACGATTATTACTTAATCTGGCCATGTATCTTAATTTTCAGTTCTTTTATGTATCTTAATTTTCAGTTTCAGTTCGGCCAATTGTTACTTAATCCATGTATCTTAATTTTCAGTTCTTTTATGTATCTTAATTTTCAGTTCTTTTATGTATCTTAATTTTCGGCCCATTCGGCTTTATGTAACTGTCTCAAAATGACTATCTCATTCGGGTCAAATGACCAATGTTATGGCTAGAATCAAGGCATGTATTATTCATATTTTTCTAAGTTGAAATGAAAAAGATATGAATTTTCTAAATTCATATCATATTTTTTGAATTAAAAAAGCCCCTTTAATGCATGAAATAAGTGTTTTAATTATTTTAAAAATTTCATGTAAAGTAAATATAAAATAATTTACATGAATGGATAGATATTATTTTTCTGAAAATTATGATATATTATTCATATTTTTCTGAGTTGAAATGAAAAAGATATGAATTTTCTAAATTCATATCATATTTTTTGAATTAAAAAGCCCCTTTAATGCATGAAATAAGTGTTTTAATTATTTTAAAAAATTTCATGTAAAGTAAATATAAAATGATTTACATGAATGGATAGATATTATTTTTCTGAAAATTATGATATATTATTCATATTTTTCTGAGTTGAAATGAAAAAGATATGAATTTTCTAAATTCATATCATATTTTTTGAATTAAAAAAGCCCCTTTAATGCATGAAATAAATGCCCCCCCTTTAACACCGGTTCCGCATAGAACCGTGTTAAAGGGGGCATTTATTTCGTTTCACATACCACCCTTTAACACGGTTCGTGGCTGGAACCGGTGTTAAAGGGCATTATTCGTTCCAAGACGCACCCCTTTAACACGGTTCCAGCCACGAACGGTGTTAAAGGGGTAATAAATGCATTGAACGCTTCTTTAACACCGGTTCCAGACAGGAACCGGTGTTAAAGGGGGGCATTTATTTCACCTTCCCTTCCTTCCTTTCTTCCCCCAGAGCGGATCGATCGAGGTCCTCCGCCGCCCCGACCCACCATCTCGCCCGCCTTCAAGCTCGAGGTCCGCCCCCGACCCTCTTCCCCGCATCCTTCCCTCCTCTATGTCTCCACACGCATGGCCCAAGCTCCGCCTCCCGGGCGAAGAGCGTCTCCTCGCCGCTCGAGCCTCGCCTATGCCAGTCCTCCTCGAGCCATCGCAACCTCTGCCGTGAACCTCTGCCGATCTACCCCTTCCTCCGACACTCGCCGCTACGAGCTCACCGCCATCCGCCGCACGGCCTCCTCGACCTCCGCTGCCAGCGTCGGCCCCCTCCGCAGCACCGCCTCCTATACGTCGTCATACCCGTGGCGCCGCTTTCCCGCCAGCGTTGCCGGCTCCCTCACCTCCAAAGCACTGATGTGCGTCGGCCGTAAGGCGTGGGCCGCCCGTCATTTTGCTATCCAAGTATCAGGTTGCCATGGTCTCCATCGACAACATGCACTCTGTTGGTTCTTCTGCTGCTACATGTTGGAGTACATAACACGCTAGCATGTGCCCCTTTTGTCTTGTATGCTCGACTTGTAACTCTACAAAGATCTCCGACATGTGTACTTCCACTTGGTGCCGGGAACTGTCCAAGATTCTCAAGATACTCGCAATCGGTGTCGCGTACGACATGTGTACTTCCACTTGAGTGACATCGACAAGGACGGGGGAGCTTGGGAACGGAGGTAATGGCGATGGCGAACGGCGTCGGTGACGAGGAAGAACGGATCGGGACGGCCGATTGCAGGCGCTCCACGCTGATTCCTTTGATGAGTAGAGGCAGGGGAGCACGGTGGTTTCCGCCGCTTTCGGACGAGCACGGAAGGTGCGATGCGATCGTGAACGGAACCTGGGTGGCTAGGGGTTCGGGTCCGCGCGAGGGAGAAGAGAGAGAGGTCTCTGGGGAGGGGGAGGAGTGGATAGGCAGAGGGAAGGGGAAGCTGGGCCTGCCTTTAGACAATTCTGTTTTTTTATTTCTCTTTTGTATTTTCTATTTATATTTTCATTTCAAATTCTGTTTTGATTTTTTCAAAAATACCAGGGACTTTTATCAAATATGTAAAGTACTGTGGGACCCCTTTAGACAATTTGGGACCCATAACTTATTTCACCTTCCCCTTTTCTGTTGCTCCAACATTGTCGTTGTATCTTGTGATTGCTATATTAATATAGCGGGGCGCAAGCCTATTTCGAGGAGCCGACCATCTCGCTCTCTTCCCCGTAGGAGTCTCGCCGCCGCTTGAGCTCGAGGGCCACGCCTCAACGCCGACGCCGCCCGCCTCGACGAGCCCGCCGCTAGCACCGAGCCCGACGAGACGTCAGCATCCGTCCGACGAGCACCGCCTGACGAGACCAACGTCACCCACCGGTGAGCGCCACGTGTCCGCCACGTGTGTGATTGCTGACTCATCCTGATTAAAACTTGTTTGCTCGATAAATTGTACTACATGCATAGATTAAAACTTGTATACAAATTGGACCTCTGACTCATTTGTGTATTTATTTGTGTATTTTGGTATGAATAATATGTATATTTGTGTATGAATCCAAGTCCACTTGAATGTTTACACTCTTACTCTAGATAATATTATTGTTTTAGAAACTATGGATCCACTTAGTAGAAACCTTGAAGAAGAAGAAGAAATAATGGAGAACATTATTGATGAGGACACCTCACAATATCTGAACTTGGAGGGACATGACGACGACAGCTCAAGTACTAGTCATGGAGAAGATGAAGACTCCGGTGAACGCAATTTAATGGTTACAAAGTCCGGCGAGGTATATGCATTGATTAAGCCTCAGCTGACTTCCACCAACAATCTTCTTCTACATGTATTAATTAAGGCTTCTTTCTTCTTTTAGCCCTCTGGATCGACCAGCCAGCAACCATCTTCTTCTACGAAAAGAGCAAGCGGGCGCGAGCCGGCGGTTGAAAGATCGTGCAAAGTTCACGATCAAGCAGTCCGTGTTGATGGCAGCCGATGGAGCCCAAGAAGGCCTCAGAAAAATTTATACGTCGCTGGAGTTCTTGTTAGGGACCAAATCCCAATCATAATTGAATATTGGAATAAGCCAAAGAAGGGCGACAGTAACTTTGTCGATGACAGATCCAAAGAAACGAGTTGGAATTCGATGTTGGTAGATTTCACCCTTCCGCCAAAGGAGGATGAAAACAACCGTTATAAAGAAAAGGTCAAAGAGTGGACTCTAAAGAAGATGGTGAGGCTTTCCACAACTGGAAGACAAAATTGAACAAATTTGTCAAAGCTCGAGACTCAGATTTCAAGACGCATATTATGCGAAGATAAGACCTCACGCCCGAATTTGAGACATATAAAAAAGTGCTATAGCTAAAAGAGGTCGAAACCAATACGCTTAATGCCCGAAGAAGGAATATCACCAGAGGACGGGTCGTGGCTACATATCTCGAGACCTAAGTGGGAGGAAGCTGAGAGGGCCTGCATGAGAGGGATCACACCAGACAGATGGGTGGGACCTACGTGCAAAGACTTGGTTCTACGGAATCGGGCAAGGTTGGACCCAGAAACATGATTGTGTATCTTCCCAACCATCCTTGCCAAACCCGTCACTGAACTCATCACGGCATACGAGGAAACATCCGCCAGACCTTCCATCCCGACAGAGAATGACCAGCTCACACGCGCCATCGGTAAAAAGAACACCGGACATGCATGAGGCAGGGGGTATGACATGGAAGGATGGGTTTGCCGACTAGAGCGACTCTTACAGATGGCGGCGTAAAAGAAAAGAGCGTCAGAGCGGATGACACAGATAGAACATGCACTTCACGCAGACGCAAGTGAATGCACAATGAGCCATCAAGCTACCGGCCCATCTCAGCGCACGAAGATCCTGCATTGAAGCTGCCCGCGCCCGGACTCTGGCGAAAAGCAGTGTGGCTTCCACGGAGAACGCAGCCCACGCTTGAAATGACGGGTCCTCGATACCCGTTGATGAGATCACGGAGAGCGAACACGCTGAGCTGCATGTGAGATTAATGGGCTTATCCATTAAGGTGGTTGTCGGCTATGCCTTACCTCTTGTAGCTGGTGGAACTTACCACCGACCGATTCCAGATGGCTATGCTATTGTCGGGTGGATGAGGTTGTGAAGGAATATGAGGAAGCAGCTTGACCATGATACGGTGAAGGGAAACTCAACTCAAATTTGCGGTGAAAACAACCATTCTTTGGAAGAAGGAACACATTGTGCTTCCAAATTGGAGGTCACTGCACCCCCGTGCCTCCGCAGGCGTAGCCCGAGCCGCTTCAGCTATCTCCCACGCTGCAGCCATCTCCGCCGTCGGCCATCTCTCGCTGGCAGCCATCTCCGCCCGTCAGCCATCTCCGTGCTTCAGCCATCTCCTCGGCAGAAGCGGAAGAGCACGCCACGAGGAGCATCGAGTAACGCCACAAAGAAATCCGCAGAAACCGTATGCCAAAGAGTTCAAAAACTACGTCCCGCAGCCTTCCGCCAAGCCATTGCCGGTTTTACCGTGGAGACCAATAGGATCTCGGAAGAAGAGGTCAAGAAATTCTTTGCACCTAGACGGGCCGAGCCAAAGGAGAAAATAGATCCGGCGGTGGTGGAGAAGTTTTACAATAATCTTTTGAAACCTGAAACCCCACTTGTGCCGGACTACGAGCGCCAGATTTTGAAGGGGGATGCAAGGCGGAGGGAGACTGAAAGTAGCAGTCGTGCGGCACCCCAGAAAACAGTTCCCATGCTCGGAGAGCAGGAAAACCAATCATGCGCCCCGCTCCAAGTGTTCGACACACGAGACGCTCCTCCTGTAAATGATTACGAGGCAGAGCTACAAAGAAAGGCCAATGAGATGGGGATGACTTACATTGCATACTTGAACGTCATGGGAGACAACTTGCCCAAATGCGATGTCAACCCCATACAGCCATGGAAGTATGGGAAGAATCTAGTCAAGAAAGAGGAGCTCAAGAATCTACCAACAAAGATGCGAAAATTGCACAAGTGGTACCTTCATTTCTGCAAGACGAGAAAAGAAGAATGGATCACGGCGCATATAAGAGATCAGATTTTCTTGTGCGGAGACGACGCGATCGACTTCAACATTCAAGACTTGCATTTTCTATTCAATCAGAAGGAACTCGACAAATCTGCCATCAGCCTTTATTGTGTGTAAGTACTATTTCTGTAATTTTTATCTCATCTCATTCACTTCATTAATTGCATGTATATATATATGCTCACCATATATGTATATACTATTATGCAGGAAAAAGGTTATGGAATGCATGAAAGGAGGCCCTTTTGACATTGGGTTCGTTGACCCAAATAGAGTTCATGAAGAAGTGGTAAGAGACAAACCCGGGCAAACAGAAGATTACTTGCTAAAGTCTTTCCTGAGACAACAAACCAAAAGGGAAATACTATTGCCTTACAACTTCTCGTGAGTATCTACCCTCTCTCTTGTACACATTCTGTTTCGCTTACGATGTTAAGTGTAACTGATGATGAGTTATGCGTCGTAGGTTCCACTTTTTCTGCTAGTCATTCAACCCGACTCAGGAAAAGTCCTTGTCATGGACTCGTTACGAAAAGAAAAGAGCTATGGGCAGACTTTAGAGAGATGCTCCAGAGGTAATTTCAATCATATTATCGCACTAGATCGGCAACTTCGTGACAATAAGTAATTAATTACTCCTTTATCTATTTTCTTTGTCGGACAAGGTTTGAAAATGTTCACGCAGGGGCCGTGGGTGAATGGTCAGAAGAACTAAAATTTGTAGACCAAAATGTAAGTAATACTAGCTAGCTTCCAATTCCATTATATCATGCTTTATTGATTATTATTTTGATTGAACTCTCTATTCTCGTAAAGTGCGCGCATCAGGGACACGGCAATAACTTATGTGGATACTATGTTTGCGAATTCATTCGCAACACGATATGTGCGACAGGCCAAGACGCACTAGAACAACTTAGAGTAAGTAAACAAAGTCCACAACATTATTTTATTACCATCAATTGTGTTGAGTTTTATTCTTATATATATATTGACGGCCCATTCTTCATATATATTCAGATCGAACGGATGCGGGACCAACTCCTACCATTTGAACGCATACGAGCCATTCAAGAGGAATTGGCGGGGTTCATACTTGATGAGGTCGTCACGCCTGGCGGAGATCTCTTTAGATATCCACCAAAATGAACGATGACGATGTATGTGCCGATGACGATGTATGTGCCGATGACGATGTTTGTGTATAATAATAGTTGCTTAATTATTCATGTACTCGTATGTACCGATGATTTATAAGTATACCGCTCGATCGATTTCCCTCCCTCCCTCCCGTAAATACGCCTTAACGGGCAGAGGAAGAAATACGCAGCAGATTTAGGTCGTTTTCCTGCCAGAGTTCTACCGGCAGAAAACGGCCTAAATCTGCCACAGAAGATCTTTAACACCGGTTCCAGATACGAACCGGTGTTAAAGAGAAGCGGCAGCTATCGCGGCGCCACCCTTTAACACCGGTTCTTAAGAACCGGTGTTAAAGGGGCCCCCCTCTAACACCGAACCCTCAACAGCGGTTGGGGAACCGCTGTTAGAGGGCCCTCCCAACCGGAGTTAAAGGGGGGCTCTGCACTGGTAAGGAAGAACACAGCCCTGAACTAAGACACCGATCGATCATTTAAATTTCTATGGTGCTCACTGCTCAGCAATCAACTCTGCCAGTTGAAGCCTACGGGGCTCCTCACCTGATGCATCCTGTTCTTCCAGCTGATGTGGCCGAACTCCCAGGCCCCGGCCGGCTTCCCGTTTCCATCAGCTTCACTCCTGAACTCCACGGTGTAGCTCTTCTTCTCGTTCTTGTGCATGAATTCCAGGGTCATGGGCGTGACGGTCACCATGATCCCGTCCGGCGCCGCGACTGTTACCTGGTACGTCTCTGGCTCCACGGACACCTTGGTCAACGTCCGTGTCAGTGTGCGGACGCGGTTGCTTCCGCTGAAGACTACCACCAATGACGGGTAGTTGAGGTTGGCCACGCCGCCGGGGAGCGTCGCCGTGCACATGGCCATCTCAGGGACGAACCGGCGCACCTGCTTCACCGTGTAGTTGAGGCTGCAGAGGAAGCCGGTGTAGTCCTGCGTGCCGGCGTCGTACACCAAGCCCGGGTCCATCGCGAGCGCCGGCAGGACGAGCCCGGCACCGGCCACCAGCGGTGTTGCGTCTGCGACGCCATGGCCGTCAGTGCTGACGCCGTTGTCCAGGATCGGCTTCCGGGTGTTGTCCAACGTCTTTGCTGTCGTCATGATCGCTGACCGCACCATGGCCGGCGTCCAGTCGCCGTGCCTCCTCTTGATCAACGCCGCGACGCCGGCGACGTGAGGGCACGCCATGGACGTGCCCGACATGATATTGTACTCTGCTCTTGCGCCGATCTCCGAGTGCGACGGTTGGGCCTCACCGGTCCACGCGGCCAGGATGTTCACGCCCGGCGCGACGACGTCCGGCTTCAATATTTCGGGGACTATGGAGCTCGGTCCACGCGAGGAGAACCCCGCCACCATCGGCGCCCGGTTCTTGCCCGTGACCGTGTCGCAGGAGAAGCTGAACGATGCCACCGGGTACGGCACCGACGAGATGTACGCGTCCAGCTTCTTTCCGGCGCTGTAGCCGAGGACGAGGCCGGGCAGTTTGAAGGTTTGGGCCTTGACGGCGTCCCTAAACCGTTCAGCACTCTGCGCGAGAACTATCCCAGCTCCGCCAGCTCGAGGGGTGATAGACATGCCGGTCCCTGTCCTCACCGGGTCCGAGCACACCACCACCTTACCCATGACCTTCTCGGGCGTCAGGTCATCCACACCGCAGGAGCTTCTCACGAGCGGGATGGCGCTCGTCAGTGCGGCCTTCATGTTGTACAGCGACTGCCCAGTGAGGACATCGCCGTTGCCAAGCACCAGCTTCGCCGGAAACACCCGGTCTGTGGTGGCGGCCCCGACGGTGGTCACCCACGGCGCAACGTTGGTCACGCTCGATGCATTCGGGCCACTGTTGCCGCCCGAGAGGACGACGAAGACTCCTCTGCGCTCCGCACCGAATGTCGCGATGGCAACGACGTCATCATAGAATGGCATTGGCTTGTCCCCGGCCGAGAGTGAAAGCACATCGACTCCGTCCCTCACTGCGGTGTCGATCGCTGCGGTGAGGCTCCAGCCTGGACATGTCCCCCACCCAGAGCACGCTTTGTACACGGCGATCCGCGCTCTGGGCGCCACGCCCCAGGCGTCGCCGCGAGAGAACTCCAGTAGATTCGCGCCACGGGCCCGGGACCCAGCGGCTGTCGCGGTTACGTGGGTGCCGTGCCCGAGCTCATCCCGAGGGGTGCGGGCGCCGTCCGGCTCGGTGACGAACACCTTGGCACCGACCAGCTTGTTGTTGCACAAGCTGGCGTTGAAGCCCTCGGCGTCCACGCAGCTGCCCTTCCAGGTGGATCGCACAGGGCCGAGCTCGCTGTCGTTGAAGCTGGCGCGCTCCGGCCAGATGCCGGTGTCGACGAAGCCGATGATGATGCCGTCGCCGAACTCCGACTCCTGCCAGGCGCCGAACTCCTCGTGGAGGCCGATGAAGCCCGGCGACCTCGTTGTGTGTGTGTAGTACACGCTGTCCTTGTACACGCCAGCCACACCGGGAATCCTCGACATGTGCTGGGCCTCCTCGTCGGTGAGATCAACAGCAAATCCGTGGAGCACGGTATCGTAGGTGTGCAGGAGACGGATGGAGGAGGAGTCTCTGGTGGCACGCGGGGATTGGGTGGCAACCATGGCAATGTACCAATGCTCGAGTGAGAAGAACTGGGATGGCTTGGCTAGATGGTCGGCTTGGACGATGTAGGTGTTCGAGCTGGAAGGATTCCTGGGCTTCTCCATGGTGGCTGTGTGTGTCGGCTGAACAAAGACGAGAAGTAGTAGCAGCGAGTAGTGCAAGAGGATGGACATTGTGGAAGACATGTTGATGTTGGTGTCTGTTCTAGCTTGTCATGTTGAGGAATGCGTGTATGTGCTTATGGGTTTTATAGAGATCTTCAGCTCGGTCCCTAAAAAACAAAAAGAGAGAGAGAGAGATCTTGAGCTCGGTTGGGCAACTCGTGACGCCACTCCAACGCAGCGATTTCACCCACGGCTGGGCATCTCACGCTTATCTCCACTTTTATTATGTTGTTTGAGATCCGTGCTATCCATTTAACAAAAAATAACATGTACAAGTTCATCTTCTCACGCATATAGGCACCCATGTGGACAAGTTCATCCTCCCCTATTCTCAAATCAGGTTTTCACTCCGCTTTATAAATAAAGCAAAGTCAAGATCCACATGAGCATCCACATACAACACCACCGGCAGAGAGGCCAAACAAAAAGAGGAAATAAGTGCACGAACGTCGGGGCCACAACACATCAAAGTCCAAAACTAAGCGATAAAGAAGGGAGGGTACGACAACAACACTCTAGCCGTCGAGAGGGGAAGCCGACATCACGAGCAAACTGGAGCCGAGAAGGGAAGCGCCGCCGTCCTTAGAGCTCGGAGAGTGTCGTCGAAGGCACCACTGTCACGCTTCCTCACCAATGGGTATCACTGCTATAGGAAGGCGAGAAAAGAGAAAATCGGGTCAGACACGCGGGTAAGGTAGATCCGTTCTATCACCATCTTGTTCCTCACGTTCCACAGGGTCCAAGCTAGGGCCACAAACACTGTCCAGAAGAGACGGCGTCTCCTTCTGGCACGGTTCGCCTCAGCCTGCAGGAACTCTCCGAGCTACTGAGCCTGCCAATCTGGTCCCAGCGCTTCCCGAACAAAGCTCCAAAGAAATCGTGTCGCCGTACAAGAGAACGTAATATGGACACAAGTCTCCGGTATCTTGATACATCGTAAACGTATCTATAATTTTTTATGCACCATGCTTGTTTTGTATCAACGTTCTTATGTTTTGTCTATACTTTGAGGTATTTTTATACATTTTCTGGAACTAACCTATTAACAAGATGCCGCAGTGCCAGTTGTTTGTTTTCTGCTGTTTTTGGTTTCAAAAAAGCTAGTAAGAAAATATTTTCGGAATTGGACGGGACAAAAGACAAAGTCAATATTTTACCAGAAGGAACATGGAGTCCGGAGGCAGCCGAAGTGGGGCCACGAGGCGGCCACACCTGGTGGCGGCGCGGCCTAGGGGGCGCGCCAGCCCTAGGTGTGGGCCCCTCGGGCGCCCATCGACCTTGCCCCTTCGCCTATAAAAGCACCCCGATGCAGAAACCCTAAGCACCGTGATCAAATCTCCATGAAACAGTCCGTAGCCACCGCTATCACCATCCCTAGATCGTGGGGGGGTCTGAAGCTCTTCCCGGCATCCTGCCGGAGGGGAGAGATCATCCCGGAGGCCTTATTCATCACCATGCCGGCCTCTAGAGTGATGCATGAGTAGTTCACCCTTGGACTATGGGTCCATACAGTAGCTAGATGGTTGTTTCTCCTCCTTTGTGATATCATGTTTAGATCTTGTGAGCTATGTTCATGATCAAGATCATCTATTTGTAATCATACATGTTGAGTTTGCGGGGATCCGATGGATATTGAGATACTATATCAGATTGATTATTGAGTCCATCATGTCTATGTTATTTGTGATCTCGCATGCTCTCTGTTGTTCGTAGATGCTTTGGCTAAGTAGATTCTTGCAACTCCAAGAGGGAGTATTTATGCTCGATAATAGGTTCATGCCTCTAGTAATCTGGGAAGTGACGGAAATCTCTAAGGTTATAGATGTGTTGTTGCTACTAGGGAGAAAACAACAATCCTTTGTCCATGGGGTAATTGTATTGTTTACTTTACACACTTTGCTTAATGAAATAATTTGTTGCTTGCAACTTAATACTAGAAGGGGTTCGGATGATAACCTGAAGGTGGAATTTTAGTCATAGATGCAGTTGGATTACAGTCTATGTATTATGTTGTAATGCCCAATCAAATCTCGTAGGAGTCAAGATGTCTAGTATATGCATTGTTATGCTTTCTTAATCTGCCAATTGCCCCGCTATAATTTGTTCACCCAGCATGCTATCTATCTTATGGAGAACACCTGTAGTGAACTGTGGACCCCGGTCCATTCTTTATCATTGATATACCAGCTACCATCTATTGTTTACTGTTTATTACCTACAAGCAAATTACTATCTTCCATACTATATGTTTAATCCTTTGTGTTTTAGCAAACCGGTGAGATTGACAACCTCACTATAAGTTGGGGCAAATTATTGAGTTTGTGTTGTGTAGGTTCCAAGTTGTTAGCAACACCTTGGAGTTGTTTCCTTACTCCTACTGGCTCGATAACCTTGGTTTCATAATTGAGGGAAACTTGCTGTTGTGCTCATCATATCTTCCTCTTGGGGTTCCCAATGAGCTCTACATATCTAAGCCATCAAGCCCTTTTTTGGCGCCATTGTCGTGGAGATAAGGACAGCTTCAATATCTTTCTCCTCATCAGTCACTTTTCAGGGAGAAAGAAGATTCTTGCAAGGGGATTCTCTCACAACCAATCTCCTTACTTTGTTTTTGTTTTGCTTAGTTTCTTTTATTTTGTTTTGCTTGTTTCTTTTTATCAAAAATACAAAAAAATAATTTTTTTGGTTTACTTATTTTTATCAAAAACACAAAAAATTAGTTCCTACCTTAGTTACTATTGTGTTGCTTCACTTTTGCAAAAATGAATACTCCTAAAAACACTAAGTTGTGTGACTTCACTAGAACCAACAACAATGACTTTCTTTGCACACCTATTGCTCCACCTGCTCATGATGCTACTTTGTATGAAATTAAACCTGATTTGTTGAATCTTGTTATGAAAAACCAATTTTCTGGTGCTAGTTCTGATGATGTTGCTGCCCACCTTAATAATTTTGTTGAACTTTGTGAGATGCAAAAATACAAAGATGTAGATGGAGATATTATTAAGCTTAAATTGTTTCCTTTCTCTTTGAGAGGAAAAGCTAAAGAATGGTTGCTATCTTTGCCTAAAAATAGTATTGATTCTTAGATTAAATGCAAAAATGCTTTTATTGGAATATTATCCTTCTGCTAAGATTATATATATGAGACATGAAATAATGAAATTTAAACAATTTGATGATGAACATGTTGCTCAAGCTTGGGAAAGAATGAAATCTTTGGTAAAGAATTGTCCCACTCATGGACTGACTGCTTGGATGATTAGCCAAACTTTTTATGTAGGACTAAATTTTTCTTCAAGAATTCTGTTGGATTCTGCTGCTGGAGGTACCTTTATGACCATTACTTTGGGTGCTACAACAAAGATCCTTGATAATATGATAGATTCTGTTGAAGAAACCTCCTCCTTGAGTGATAAAATTGATGTTATTATGTCTATGCTTGTTAATGGAAAAGCTCATATTGATCCAAATAATGTTCCTTTAGCCTCTTTGGTTGCTCAAGAAGAGCAAGTTGATGTGAACTTCATTAGAAATAACAATTTTAGCAACAATGCCTATAGGAATAATTTTGGTAATAATAATTATAGGCCATATCCTCCTAATAATGGTAATGCTTATGGAAATACCTACAACAACAATAGAAGTGATCCCTCTGAACTTGAATTTATTAGCAAACATACTACTTTCAACAAAATTGTGGAGGAAAAGCTTTTGAATGTCGAAAAAAATATTTCATCTTTGTCTGAAGCACAATCCTATTTGATAAATAAAATGGCTGCTTAACCTGAAACCATATAAAATACCTTTGCTGCTGCTAATGCCATACAAGTTAGAATTGATGAAAATGTTAGACTGTTAGCTAAATTGCTTGCTAAGTGGGAAAGAGAAGATGAAATTGCTAGAAGTAATAGTATGTGTACTATTACCACCACTAATGTTGATGCAAGCAAACCACATGAAGTCCCCACTTGTAGTGGCCTCGGATCGGTAAGGATCCAAAGTCCCTGTGATTAACATGCTAGTCCCTGGATCAATAGCTAGCACTCACAGTCGATGAAATATCATGTAAAACACAAAGTCTTTATTACACGGAGAATCCAGAGTATGAATTTATTACAAAGATTGCTTAGCATTATGCTAGCTCAAATAACAGCGGAAACATAAAAGCAGCATGAGTCCATCAACGCCCAGGCTTGTCGAGTGTAGACCCGCGATCCCTACGCACCTTTCAACCTTCGGATTCTGCACATAAGACGTGCAACCAACAAGTTGGGTCAATACTTTGAATGTATTGGCAAATTACACCAAGGAGAGAAAAGACTATCTCTACATGCAAGGATGGTATAGGCTGTAGAGTTCATTTGCTCAAAGCTAGTTTTCTTAAGTAGAGAGAAGAAGAGAGGATTGTCCTACTTTGTAAACATTTGCTTGGACAAAATAAGTTCGAATGGCACACGAGGATATTACGCACCAAGTGTCCAAACAACCAAACACTTAGATATTACACACCAAGCGTCACTTGGATATTACACACCAAGTTCCCCAAATTCCCACCCATTGGCGATATTACGCACGCCATGGGGTTTCAAAAACTTTGTTTTAGAAAATAGAGAGGAAGATCCTTCAGAGGCTCCATCCTTCAAACGCTCATTGTTGTTCTGTTACCGTGAACACGGCTGATCGATCAGATTGCAATACTCTCGAGAGTTTGCGCACTTTACCCACAATCCACGATCAAGTCCTTTTACAGACAAGACCATGGCGAGGCTTTCCCTTAGTAGCCCCTCTACCTTCCGGATCCAACCGTGCCAAGAACATCCAAATGTTGGTACCCAGGTGAGGTTTCCCACTAAGTACTAGGCCAAGACAGAGCCCATAATGTATTGTGGTTGCACTGGAAGCTTCTGAATTCTGAAACATGGCAGACTTCTTTGATTCCTGGGCGGCCGTCCTCCACCAAAATCACACTCGTTGACCCGACAACCATTCCGCCCAGAAGAAAACTTAATTTTATTTTGAAGTGGATTTGAGAAGAAAAGTTTCCTCTAGAGAGCCTTTATACTTAGAAAAATTCTTTGTCTTTCGAACCCCCCAACGGTACTTTGTATATATAGCATAGCAAGCAATACTTAGTAAAAACAGGGGTAACCTATTAGGATGGGAAATCCTAAGTATAGAGCTACTCATGGCATACTACAAAATTATCGCACTTGCAAAATAATACTAAGGAAAAATTCTACTAGATCATCCTACACATGCATACTATAGGATTTTGAAGATCACATGCATAGAATCAAAACTGGGACAAAATTATGAACAAGTGGTGTAACTTGCCTTGATCCGAGCAGCACTCTACACAATAGCACTCCTTAGCGCACTCCGAGCAATCTAACGAATCACAAACATAAATTTGATCACGACTTGCTCAAAGCATACACAAAAGAAAACATGCATGCATGCAACATGGTAGTTTATGCAAGTTTGGTTGAATTAATCGAGGTAGTTTGTGTGTTGTGATAGTGTAAGGGTGTCACTAGGATTTATTTTCCAAGGGTTTAGATCTAATTTGAATCACTAAAACAATTCCGAGGATTATAGGAGATCAAACCCTCTAAATAGCCCCCAAGTTAGATCTAATAATCCTAAGCAAAGCTTGATGATTTGGATCAGTAGGTATTGTGGAAACAAAATTATTGCAACAAGATTCAAACAAAAAGGAATTTCAACTATTTTCATATAGATTAAAACCCTCTAATCCAATGATTAAAAATTACACCTAAAACATTAATGCAACCCTGCAATATTATTACATAATTGGATTCTACATAAAAGTAGAAATCCAACGGTATATTATAAGCTAGATTTGGCCAAATATTCGATTTTTGGTGAATTTCGCAAGTTTAAAAACCAAATCTGCAACCAGATTTGAATCTCACTTAAAAACGTAGCTAGGTGGCTTCATCTGACTGGTCCAGCTGGACCGACGCGGCTGCGGGCGCGGATCTGCCACGCGGCAGCGTGATATTGGACAGTACCGCTTCGTCCTCCCATCTAATCTACACCGTCCAACTCGGATCCAACGGACGGGAGCGGTGGCGAGAACTTACCGGCGGCGTCGATGGCGAGAAGGCGGCGGCGCGGTCAGACGTGGTCGTCAGCGACGTTGCGGTGGTTCCCCGAAGCAGCGGAGAGCACGACGGCGCTCTACTCCTTCTCGTGGTCCTGCCTGCGTGATAGGATTCGGCTGCCCTGTCCTCGTCTAGGCGCACACCTCCACTGGTTCCCGCGGCTCCGGCGGCATGTCGGCGAGAAATCCCTGACGTTGTGCTGCACAAGGGAAGGAAGGAAGGGTCGGGGGTGAGGCGGTGTTGCACGGGAAAGGCGATTAACAGCAAGGAGAAGCTTGGGGTGGCGCGAGTCGCCGGATCGGAACCTTCCCGAGCGCGACGCCGGCGAGAGAGAGCGGCAGCGGTTCGGCGAAGTTTGCTAGGGTTTTCGGGGGACGACGAGGGGCGGCTTATAAGGCGTAATCTTGGGGGGGCGGTCGAGTCCGGCGCGGTTTGGAGTCCGACGCGGCGGAGGAAGTCGTGCTCGCCGCGGACTCCAGGAGGGAGACGACGGGGTGGGACCCCCGCGTCAGCGATCGAGGGGTGGAGCGGGCCGGTGCTGGGCTGCGGCGCCTGGCGGGTGCTGGTGGGCTGCGCTGCGGCCCAGTTAGGTAGGTTTTCTCTTTTTTTTTCTTTAAACATTTTCCTTTTTCTGTTTTCTTTAAACCCCAATAACTTTTGCAAACTAGGTCAAAATTTTATGAAACTTGTTTCTAAATTTTCATAAAATTGAGGTGGTCAACATAGGACCATGGCTTACTGTTTTTACAAAGTTTTTAAGAGGGGCCAAACTAATACAACAAGAGTGCTTAAGAGAAAATTAAAATAGGGTTTTTAAATGGGTTTATGTGTTAGGATCTTTGTAGTTGCTATGTTTTCAAAATGTAGGATGCAAATGATGCAAGGATGATGCATGACACTAATAACATCCAAGCACAGAATCTGGAATGTTACAAACCTACCCCCCTTAAGAAGAATCTCGTCCTCGAGATTCGGGTTGGCTAGAAAATAGGTGTGGGTGCTCCGTTCTCATGTCGTCTTCACGTTCCCACGTAGCTTCTTCTTCGGAGTGGTGGTTCCATTGTACCTTGCAGAATCTTATAGTCTTAGTGCGGGTAACCCTGTCAGCTGTTTCCAGTATTTTGATGGGTTTTTCCTCGTATGTAAGGTCATTTTCCAATTGAACCTCTCCTAGGGAAACGGTGTCTCTTAGCGGTGTTTCAGCCATCTCCGGGTGACACTTCTTTAGTTGTGACACATGGAACACATCATGAACAGTCAGTCCTTCCGATAGCTCCAACTGATAAGCAACTTCTCCTCTACGGGACAGAACTTTATATGGTCCTATGAATCGTGGGGCTAATTTTCCCTTGATTCCGAACCTCTTAACTCCACGTAGGGGTGAAACTCGGAGGTACGCACGGTCCCCTATTTCATAAGCCACGCCCTCGCTTTGGAATCAGCGTAGCTCTTCATCGGGATTGGGCTACCTTTAGCCTATCCTCAGTCTGTCGCACCTTTTCTTGGCATCCTTTATCAAGTCAGGTCCAAAAGATCGTTCTTCTCCAACTCCATTCCATAGCAATGGAGTCCTACACTTCCTGCCATAAAGAACTTCAAATGGAGCCATCTTGATGCTTGTCTGGTAGCTGTTGTTGTATGAGAACTCAGCATATGGCAGGTTATCGTCCCAACTAGACCCATAGTCTAGTGCACAAGCTCTCAACATATCTTACAAAATTTGATTCACCCTTTCTGTTTGGCCATCTGTTTGACGGTGGAAGGAAGTACTGAATTCTAGTCGGGTTCCAAGAGACTCATGTAGTTGTCGCCAAAACTTTGAGGTAAACTGGGTGCCTCTGTCTGACACAATTCCCTTAGGAACACCATGTAGGCTTACAATTCTTGACATGTATATCTTAGCGAGCTTAGCACTTGTATATGTGGTCTTTACGGGAATGAAGTGAGCCACCTTGGTGAAGTGGTCTACCACTACCCAGATAGAATCAAATCCAGAACGAGTCCGGGGCAATCCCGTGATGAAATCCATGCCTACCTTGTCCCACTTCCAGTCGGGTATAGGTAGTGGTTGAAGTAATCCTGCCGGTTTCTGATGCTCGGCTTTAACTCTGTTGCACATCACACGTAGAAATATACTCGCAATATCTCTCTTTAGGTTATTCCACGAATCTATCCTTCACATCCATGTACATCTTTGTGTTGCTGGATGAATTGAGTATGGCGAATCATGAGCTTCTTGTAAAATCATCTTCCCGATATCGGGTCATTGGGAACGCACAAACGCTTCCCATACCGTAGGGTTCCTTGTTCGTCCGACGCATTTAAATTCTTTAGTCTTTCCTTCATTTATCCTGACTCTTATTTCTTCCAACTCTTTATCCCCCTTTTGTACTTCTTGGATCCTTTCTTGGAAGGTGGACACTATTTCCATAGTCGCTACGTGTCCTTTTGGGACTATCTCCAACCTGAGATCCTGAATTGCTTGCATAAATCCTCCGAAGTTCCCCTCGGGTCCATTCACATACACCTTACGACTTAAGGCATCAGCCACCACGTTTGCCTTTCCGGGGTGGTATTGTAAATCCAAGTCATAATCCTTAATTAACTCAAGCCATCTTCTTTGTCTCATATTCAGCTCCTTTTGGGTGAAGATGTACTTCAAACTCTTATGATCAGAACACATCACAATGTTTGCCCATGAGGTAGTGTCTCCATACCTTGAGTGCATGAACCACGGATGCAAGTTCCAAATCATGAGTGGGATAATTGTGTTCGTGGTTCTTAAGTTGTCGGAGGCATAGGATACCACTTTCCCATCCTGCATCAATACACTTCCAAGTCCTTGTCGTGAAGCGTCACAATAGACTTGAAAATCCTTCGGATATCCGCGATACAGAATCGGTGTCATATAAGGCGTTTCTTCAACTCTTGAAAGCTTGCTTCACATGCCTCGGTCCATAGGAATTTCTTTTCCTTCTTTAATAGTTCCGTCATGGGTTTTGCTATCTTGGAAAAGTTTTCGATGAACCTCTGGTAATATCCTGCGAGGCCTAAGAAACTTCTAATATCTCCCACATTCTTGGGTGACTCCCATTCCGTCACGGAAGCTACCTTGCTAGGATCTACGCAACTCCTTTAGTGACACAACATGACCAAGGAATCCCACTTCCTTTAACCAGAACTCGCACTTGCTGAATTTGGCATACAACTTGTGTTCTCTTAGCTTCTCCATGATAAGGCGCAGATGTTTCTCATGTTCCTTCTCATCCTTTGAGTATATGAGTATATCATCTATGAATACTACGATAAACTTGTCCAAGTATTCCATGAACACCTTGTTCATCATGGTCATGAAGTATGCTGGGGCATTGGTTAGACCAAAAGACATCACGGTGTACTCGTACAATCCGTATCTTGTGGTGAATGCTGTCTTGGGCACATCCTGTTCTCGAATCTTTAGCTGAAAGTAGCCCGATCGTAGATCGATCTTTGAGAACACACTGGCTCCCTTTATCTGGTCAAACAGGTCGTTGATGTTGGGCAGAGGATACTTATTCTTAATCGTCACTTCGTTCAACGAGCGGTAGTCCACAACCAGCCTCTTGGTCTTATCCTTCTTTTCCACAAATAGTACGGGTGCTCCCCAAGATGACGCGCTGGGTTGAATGAACCCCTTGTCCAATTGTTCCCTAAGCTGTTTCTTGAGTTCCTTTAACTCGTCCATGTCCATCTTGTATGGTTTCTTAGCTATCAGCCCCGTGCCTGGCATTAAGTCAATGAGAAACTCGATATCACGGTCGGGTGGCATTCCGGGTAGCTCTTCTGGGAAGACATCTGGGTATTGCTTTACAATAGGTACCTCCTCCAAGCTAACCCCCTTAAGAGAGTTCACCATGACTTCTCTGAGTGCGAAGTTCGACTTGATACGAATCCTCTTCCCTTCCGGCGTTGTGAGTATGACAGTTCTCTTGGCACAATCTATGACTCCTTCATATTCGGTCATCCAATTCATGCCCAAGATTATGTCTAAACCTTGTGATTCTAGAACTACCAGACTGGTGGGAAAAATGTGTGTGCCAATCCTTAGTTCTAAATCCCAAACCGGAGTTTGCCACTATTTCTCCCAGGAGAACTTACCCTTAGAGGAAAGTTTATAGTCTCCTGGTATCTTGCCTCTATCCACAAATACCCTTGATATGAATGAATGCAATGCACCAAGATCAAAAAGAACAATCAAGGGAATAGAATTGAGTTTGAACTTACCAATCACAGAGTCTGGCGCCTCACAAGCATCCTCCATAGAAACATGATTCACCGTGGCTTTGACAAACGGATTTGGCTTCTTCCCATTCCCATTGCCATGGTTGTGTCCATTACTATTCCCATTCCCATTGCCATTGCCATTCTTCCTCTCGGGGCAAGAGGTTGCATAGTGCCCTGTCTTGTTGCACTTAAAGCATGTCACCTCACTGAGATCCTTTCCATTGCCGCCATTGCCATTGCGGTTTCTGTGCCCATTGTGCTTGTGGCCACCATGGTTATGACCGTTATGGTTGTGGCCATTATTGATATAGGGTGGTGGTGAGGAATTGTCTTTGCACGCGAATGCAGTGTTTGTGAGGGTTGGATTTCCTCTTGCGATTTTCTATGCTCTTCCTCTTTGATTCAACCACAATGGCTCTGTCCAAGAGTTCCTAAAGTTGTCAAATTTCGAGCCACAAGCTGAATGGATATCTCATCATTGAGCCCTCTTAAGAACTCCTCCTGTCTCTTGGCATCGTGGAAACATCATCGGTGCATAACGGGCTAGCTTATTGAAAAGCTCACCATACTCGGTGATGTAACGGCAGCTGGTGTAGGTCGCGAAACTCGCCTCTTTAGAGCCATGACACCAGCAGCCACATGATGAGTCGAAAAGCTAACTCAAACTGTTCCCAAGTGATAGAATCAATGTCCGGGTGGGTGACTTGGTAGTTATCCTACCATTCTGCAAGAGTCCCTCAAGCGGTGTGCGGCATAACGCACCTCCCGGCTACTTGCACGGTGTCTAGCTTCTTGTTGATTGTGCATGACCATCGGCGGCGATGATTGGTTGGTCTGCTAGTGAAGGTAGGTGGGTTAAGCCTCGTAAACCGAGTCAAGCGATCCTGTTGAGGAGGTGGCGAGGTGGTGGTGGTGGGTTGTTGTTGTTGTTCGCATGTTACGAGTGAGCGCTTGGATCACCTGTTACGAGTGGCGAAGTTCAGCTATTTCGGCGGGATTTCGGGTTCGCACGCCTTGGCGGCATCTGTGGGTTAAGAGAATAGTTAAGAAATAGACAAAGATTAGTAGTAAACTCCTACCCTTATGAAAACACACCAAGCACACAAGACATAACAACACGCTTTTAACACGTGAAACAACCAAGTTCTAACTAAACCAGTCTTATCTTGGTATTTATTACATTTGAATAACGTTCTACTATAGAATTAAAGGTGGTCCAACTATTACATATCTTCCACGCCTTCCTCTTCCTCGTCCTAACGAGTAACCTTCTTTCTCTAGTTGTCTTGTACAACTCCATCTCCTTTGTGGTGGCTTCAAGCTTCTCTTGGAGGTCCCTTATCTCATCCTGTAGCTTCTTGGTAGTGGCTTCCACTGCTCCTCAAGTCCCTCCTTCGCCTCAGCTCCTCCACTAAACTTGACTTCATTGCTTCAAGTTGCTTTGCCAAGTCCCTCTTGGAAGCACGCACATCATTGATTATCTTGCAAAGGCCTTCAGTTTGCACTTCATCTCCATCGATCTGCTGTTTGAGTTCTCTAATTCTCTTGTTTTTATTTATCACCCTCTTCTCTTGGTTAGCGAACTTCTTCTCTTGGTCCTGGAATTTTATCTCTTGGAGCTTCATTGCCTCCTCCTGCTGCTTGATCATTTCTTCCTTCTCCTTGATGAGGGCGCATAGCTCGTCGTTCTTCAACATCTCGAGGAAGGTACCCTTCTCAAGGTCATGGATGTGGCACTCCAAGTCTTGATATTGTGTTCTTCGGTGCTTGGTAGAAGTTCTTTCCTCAAAGGTTAACTCCATGGGAATCCCTTCCTCATCTCGTCTTCCAAAGAGGCCGCCGCAGTGTCCTGAGAGAGCTTCATGATGACGTCCACATAGGCGACCAATGAGTTGTTGCAAGCTAATGCTGAGGGCCTTCTCCTTGGAATCGCTAACAATGTGGATTGCTATGTCTTCCTCCGGGTTATTGCCTCGCTCTTTTCCTGGCTGGATGACCTTGACTCCCCAACAGCCGTCCTTGTGGAGTTTCTTCATTGTGCTCCCTTGGATTGTTGGGAGAGGAAGGTCCAAACGTGTGAGTAGATCCATGAGGCATCCTCCAAAGCGAAGGGGCTCGATGTCCGCGACGGTGTCGTAGAGGAAGCTTGTCATCTTTGAGTTAGAAGAACGAGGGTTAGGTACTTAAACAAGTAGAGGAAAGCAGATACTAGATGTGCGGAAAATAACTTAGTAGAAAGGCAAGTAATGCACTAAAGTTAGAGGTGGTTCCAATCCTAGGGTCATGTCCTACAGGCAACGATGTGCTCTTATACCATCTGTAGTGGCCTCGGATCGGTAAGGATCCAAAGTCCCTGTGATTAACATGCTAGTCCCTGGATCAATAGCTAGCACTCACAGTCGATGAAATATCATGTAAAACACAAAGTCTTTATTACACGGAGAATCCAGAGTATGAATTTATTACAAAGATTGCTTAGCATTATGCTAGCTCAAATAACAATGAAACATAAAAGCAAAGATGAGTCCATCAACGCCCAGGCTTGTCGAGTGTAGACCCGCGATCCCTACGCACCTTTCAACCTTCGGATTCTGCACATAAGACGTGCAACCAACAAGTTGGGTCAATACTTTGAATGTATTGGCAAATTACACCAAGGAGAGAAAAGACTATCTCTACATGCAAGGCTGGTATAGGCTGTAGAGTTCATTTGCTCAAAGCTAGTTTTCTTAAGTAGAGAGAAGAAGAGAGGATTGTCCTACTTTGTAAACATTTGCTTGGACAAAATAAGGTCGAATGGCACACGAGGATATTACGCACCAAGTGTCCAAACAACCAAACACTTGGATATTACGCACCAAGCGTCACTTGGATATTACACACCAAGTTCCCCAAATTCCCACCCATTGGCGATATTACGCACGCCATGGGGTTTCAAAAAATTTGTTTTAGAAAAGAGAGAGGAAGATCCTTCAGAGGCTCCATCCTTCAGACGCTCATTGTTGTTCTGTTATCGTGAACACGGCTGATCGATCAGATTGCAATACTCTCGAGAGTTTGTGCACTTTACCCACAATCCACGATCAAGTCCTTTTCTGAGACAAGAGCATGGCGAGGCTTTCCTTAGTAGCCCCTCTACCTTCCGGATCCAACCGTGCCAAGAACCTCCAAATGTTGGTACCGGTGAGGTTTCCCACTAAGTACTAGGCCAAGACAGAGCCCATAATGTATTGTGGTTGCCTTTGGAAGCTTCAATTCGAAACATGGCGGACTTCTTTGATTCTGGGCCGTCCTCCACCAAAATCTCACTCGTTGTCCCGACAACCATTCCGCCCAGAAGAAAACATAGTTTTATTTTGAAGTGGATTTGAGAAGAAAAGTTTGCTCTAGAGAGCCTTTATACTTAGAAAATTCTTTTTCTTTCGAACCCCCAACGGTACTTTGTATACATAGCATAGCAAGCAATACTTAGAAAAAACAGGGGTAACCTATTAGGATGGGAAATCCTAAGTATAGAGCTACTCATGGCATACTACAAAATTATCGCACTTGCAAAATAATACTAAGGAAAAATTCTACTAGATCATCCTACACATGCATACTATAGGATTTTGAAGATCACATGCATAGAATCAAAACTGGGACAAAATTATGAACAAGTGGTGTAACTTGCCTTGATCCGAGCAGCACTCTACACAATAGCACTTCTTAGCACACTCCGAGCAATCTAACGAATCACAAACATAAATTTGATCACGACTTGCTCAAAGCATACACAAAAGAAAACATGCATGCATGCAACATGGTAGTTTATGCAAGGTTGGTTGAATTAATCGAGGTAGCAAGTTTGTGTGTTGTGATAGTGTAAGGGTGTCACTAGGATTTATTTTCCAAGGGTTTAGATCTAATTTGAATCACTAAAACAATTCCGAGGATTATAGGAGATCAAACCCTCTAAATAGCCCCCAAGTTAGATCTAATAATCCTAAGCAAAGCTTGATGATTTGGATCAGTAGGTATTGTGGAAACAAAATTATTGCAACAAGATTCAAACAAAAAGGAATTTCAATTATTTTCATATAGATTAAAACCCTCTAATCCAATGATTAAAAATTACACCTAAAACATTAATGCAACCCTGCAATATTATTACATAATTGGATTCTACATAAAATTAGAAATCCAACGGTATATTATAAGCTAGATTTGGCCAAATATTCGATTTTTGGTGAATTTCGCAAGTTTAAAAACCAAATCTGCAACCAGATTTGAATCTCACTTAAAAACGTAGCCAGGTGGCTTCATCTGACTGGTCCAGCTGGACCGACGCGGCTGCGGGCGTCACGCCACGCATGGTATTGGCCAGATCGCGTCCTCCCATCTAATCTACACCGTCCAACTCGGATCCAACGGACGGGAGCGGTGGCGAGAACTTACCGGCGGCGTCGATGGCGAGACGGCGGCGGCGCGGTCAGACGTGGTCGTCGGCGACGTTGCGGTGGTTCCCCGAAGCAGCGGAGAGCACGACGGCGCTCTACTCCTTCTCGCGGTCCTGCCTGCGTGATTGGATTCGCTCCTGTCCTCGTCTCAGGCGCACCTCCACCGGTTCCGCTCCGGCTGCGTCGGCGAAATCCCGACTTTGTGCTGCACAAGGGAAGGAAGGAAGGGTCGGGGGTGAGGTGGTGTTGCATGGGAAAGGCGATTAACAGCAAGGAGAAGCTCGGGGTGGCGTGAGTCGCCGGATCGGAACCTTCCCGAGCGCGACGCCGACGAGAGAGAGCGGCAGCGGTTCGGCGAAGTTTGCTAGGGTTTTCGAAACGACGAGAGGCGCCTTATAATGGCCAGAATCTTGGGAAGGGGCGGTCGAGTCGGGCGGTTTGAGTCCGACGCGGAGGAAGTCGTGCTCGCCACGGACTCAGGAGGGAGACGTGGTGGGACCCCGCTGGCCGATCGAGGTGGAGCGGGCCGGTCTTGCTCAAGGCGCTGGCCGTGGGTGGCAGCTGCAGCCGCTTAGGTAGGTTTTCTTTTTTTTTCTTTAAACATTTTCCTTTTTCTTTTCTTTAAACCCCAATAACTTTTGCAAACTAGGTCAAAATTTTATGAAACTTGTTTCTAAATTTTCATAAAGTTGAGGTGGTCAACATAGGACCATGGCTTACTGTTTTTACAAAGTTTTTAAGAGGGGCCAAACTAATACAACAAGAGTGCTTAAGAGAAAATTAAAATAGGGTTTTTAAATGGGTTTATGTGTTAGGATCTTTGTAGTTGCTATGTTTTCAAAATGTAGGATGCAAATGATGCAAGGATGATGCATGACACTAATAACATCCAAGCACAAAATCTGGAATGTTACACCACTCCTTCTGCAACAATGCCTAAACACAATGGAACCTTTTCCAATAAAAATGCTGAGATTCTTCGAAATACGGGAAACAATAATTCTACTACCTTGGATGCTAAGTTCGGTTTTGATCTTGATGGTTGCAATATTTATGAAGTAATTATGTTCCTACAAAAGCTTTCTAGAAGTCTTAATGCTAGTGCTATGAATATGGCTTTTACAAAACACATTACAGATGCTCTCATTAAAATTAAAGAAGAAAAAAGGAAACATAAAGATTCTATTACTAGGAAATTAGAAGATGGTTGGGAACCCATCATTAATATGAAAGTGAATGATTTTGATCTCAAAGCTTTATGCGACCTTGGTTCTAGTGTCTCTATTATGCCTAGAAAGGTTTATGAAATGCTTGATTTGCCACCATTGGAAGATTGCTATTTAGATGTCCAACTTGATGATAATGCTAAAAAGAAACTTATGGGGAGTATTAATGATGTTCTTATTATGGCTAACAATGCTTTTTTCCCCGTTGATTTCTATGTTTTGGATGTTGAATGCAATGCTTCTTGTCCTATTACTTTGGGAAGACCTTTTCTTAGAACTGTTGGTGCCATTATTGATATGAAGGAAGGCACCATTAAATATCAATTACCACTCAAGAAAGGTATATAACACTTCCCTAAAAGGATAGATAAGATACCTTTTGCTCCTCCTATTGAAAATAAAATTTAATGTTAATGCTTCTTCATTCGAAAATACTTGATTCTTGCTTCCTATGCCTAACTTAAAGGCGTTAAAGAAAAGTACTATTGGGAGATAACCCAAATTTTAGTAAGTTTTTATTTTGTTGAGTATTGGAAGTTATTGCCTCTATAATAACCTCTCCTTATATTTTTTGTGTGGTTTTTGTGCCAAGAATAACCTCTAATGAGAGAGAAGTAAGATTTGGGTAAGTTGTTGTCCCAAAACAGATTTTTGTGTTTCACTATAACAATTCGTGAAAAATCTCAGTACATTGCATTGAGCTGTAATTTCAGAGATTATGACCTGGTTTATTATCTAACTTTTGTTAGTTCAACACTTTTTTATTTGAGCAACAGAAGGTCTTCGAAAAAATCGGTTTGTACCTGCTGGTCTGTTTTGACAGGTTTCTGCAATTATTTGCATTTGCCTCTTATCGGTTTGTTTTTGAGTTCTCTTTGATCACTTGAGCTTTTAAAAGGAATTGCTACAGTAGCTTGTGTTCTAATGAAAGTTTTACTTCTGTTGAAACTAAACCTAAAGACTTATTATATTAAATACACTAATGTTGCTAATGAAGATTGTGTGAAGTTTTGTATGAAGGAAATTTTAAAGTGTAGGGAAAGAATGATGTGATGATATGAAGAATGGACAAAAGCTCAAGCTTGGGGAAGCCACCCGTGTCACCCCAAAAAATATTCAAGAGGTACAAGCGTCAAAGCTTGGGGATGCCCAAGGCATCCCCTTCTTTATCAATAAAAATCTCAGGTCTCTTTCTAGACACTTCATTTTTATTGTTTCATGCACTTTTGTGTTGTTCTTGGAGCGTATTTGTTTTTGTTTTTAGTTTTCTTTTGTTTGGTTTGCTGGATTAAATTAGCTGGACCCCCGCATTCATATTTTGTTTCAAATAAGTCGATTGGTGTTGGAAAAGAGTAGGAAGTTTCATGCTTAAGTGGTACAAAAGGGAGCTTGTTTTGACCTTGGCTTAGACTTTATCATGTCATGCTAGATGTTGCTTTGACCTTATGCTTAGTGATTATTGTTGTAGCATGACTTGTTCCAAAAAATTGAGATTTCTTAATGTGCCTTGAAATAATCATGCGTTGTTTTAGCATACAAAAGAATAATATTGTGGTATTCTCCTTTGATGCTTTGTTTGGGTTGACTTGGCACATGCTTACACCATGTTAAGACTATGAACTAGTCACCTAGCCTCTATGATCATTTATTTTTTGACTTGTGATACCAATTTATGCTTTAATTAATAATGTTTTGTCTCTTTGCATGATTATGGCCATTATTGCTCTCTTAGTTGGTCGCTCCCAGTCTTTTGCTAGCCTCCACTTGTACTGAGTAAGATCTACTCATGCATCCAACTCCCAAGAAACCAAGTTATTCCAAAGAGTCCACTGTAAATTCCTATGCATGGTGTGTTACACCATTCCAAGTATATTCATGTTTTTATCTATCTTCCAAATTAAAATTTTTATGTGAAAATTAGTGATTAAAGCTCTCACAAACTTGATGGCACACTTTACTTTCTTGCACCTAATAAACTTGAACCATTGTGTCATCTATGTTGTTATATGCTTGCACTTATACGTTGGGAATTAGCAGAACCATGCTGTCATGGGGAACGCTTTCAACACTTGTAAATATTATCCAGTTGATATCATGATCTTTTGTTTATGTATGTTGGCGGTGTGAAATAAAAGGGGAGCTAAGTTCATGGAGTATTATATATGTGTTAGAGAAACGCCTGAGCGGCTAGCCTAAGCCATGCCTAATCATGGTGGAAACTTGTAGCATAACCATAGTGAGCAATCTATGAAGCATCTTCAGAAAAAAATATGGAAAAAAGCACCATTCTAATGGTAAATAAAAAGATCGATGAGATGCCCACTGTCTGTTGCCTTGTCATTTTGATATGGGATAGCTCCTGTGTCATGGGGCAAGGGGTACCACATTGGCAGTTCTCTATGATACACATACACTTACAATGACAAGAACTTGCTTGTGACTAAAGTTGAGTAGCATGAGGAACGGCCCTCGTACTCAAGGGACATGAGATTGCCAACTTATGATCTGTCAAGCATATACTTTATATTTGTTTCACTTTAACCTTAATCACTTCAAGATGCTTATGATAGGGGCAATGAGAGCTGAAATCTAATAAGTAACATAATTTTTGGAAGCTCTTTATGAAACTTGATATCCCTGCTTCCCTCTGTGAAGGGCCTTTCTTTTTACTTTTATGTTGAGTCTCCATCTTCTATCTTTAGGCACCAATTAAGAGAGCATAGTTGTCATTCTTAGTTCACTGTGCATTGTCCCAAAACTTATTGATTGATTCATAATTGTAACATCCTAGCATTTAGGAACAAACGAAGGGTAGATTTAGGAAATAGTGCATATGCATGCTTTCATCTGCAAAATGTGGGTAAATTTTTCGCCAAATAAAACCTAAAGTGATCAGAGTTTCTTTCACTCTCTAAGTTTAGGAGTAGCTTTGGGGAGAGTGATCGTTATAAATTTTGACATGATCTTTATGACTTAGTATGTTTGGGGGAAAGAAATTTGAATTCAACTTGAGATTTGAATTTATATTTTAAAAGATTAGAATTATGCTTTAGTAATATTATTTAATCAAGAAATAATATTTAGTAACTAAACCTTTAAACAAAATAATACAATCAAGCAAATGAATATTTATTTCATATATTTATTCAATAAATAAGTTACAAAATGTAACTCATAAAGTCAATAAAGAATCTTTACAAAAGTGAAATTACAAAAAGAGGAAAATACATTTATTATTAAACTATTACACCTTTCTTACAACAGAATAAAATAAAAATTACAGATGATCTATTCTATCTAAAATTAAACATATTCTAATCTTGAATCTTCAAATCTTGTACCTGCAAAACAAAGAACTAACAAAAAGGAAAATAAAGGTTAAGTTGTTAATTTTACTCTCAGTAGAGAGCACTGAGTTGCACTGCTCAAATTTACATCATTGAGTAAATCTTTTAGGGGAAAGTTTCACCAATATGAAAGAATCAAATCTTTCATAAACAAATAAGCCACAAGTCAGATGATCCCAATCAGTAAAAGGGGCAAGTTTCACCAGGTAGATTAATGGTAACAAGATAAAAGGGTAGAACACCTCATTGAACATATCCACAACTATGCAGCAAGCATACAAGCAGCCATTTGTGTACCATTCTAAGAAGGATTCACAAGCACTGATATTATTACTAAGACAACCACGTAGACTAGTTTTATAAATCAACTAGCAAATCAAAACATATCATCTCCCTGAGCCCAGACTCAAAGATCATACCATATATATCCATTCATAGAATCATCAGACTCTATTGTATAAAATTCAGACTAAGGATATACAGGCAAGCCATAAACACTTGTGCAGTGAACCATCACTAACAAGGTTACCGTCAGTATCTAGATACTGACAACTTATGAACACACTAAGCCACCATATACTCAACCAGAGGCAACACTATCTAACACCAATATCTGATGAACCACTAGCATCAGGTCCAACATTAACCTCAGACCAACAACAACACCATTTAATCTAAGGATGACAAGAATCGCTAAGAACAGAGAACACAATCTTCACTGAGCATCAACATCAGGCCATAACATCATTCTACCAGCAACAGGGATGAACCCTAATATTAGTGCAACCACAAAATATAGATTGGCCACTAGATACACACAGAGGGACTCGAGGTATCTAGATGCACTAGGGTTCATAGAAGTACAACTCACCGGAGGTCCTCGCTAACGAATTGAAGAGGAAGCAGAGGGGCCGACGAGCTCGTGGCGGCACGGGGAGCACCCCAGGGGGCTCTACAACCCGCACCAGCCACGGCGACGGCCACGGCGGCGGCCACAGTAGTGCACAACACCGCACACCACCATAGGAGGATCAACGGCGGCGGTGGCAGCACCCAACCCCAAACCCTAGGGTTCGGTAATAGGGCTCCAAAAATAAAATTGAAGTGGAGGAGGTGGACAAGCGTAGTCGACAACCTCGCCATGGACCATGGCAACGGGTAGGGAGGGCCACGATGGCAAGCATCGCACGGCGGTGGCGCCAGCACCCCACGGGGTCGAGGAGGAGAGGAGGTGAGGACGAGAGAGAGGAACCTAGGGAGTGCGCCAGTAGGGCCGAACCCCTTCGGGGTGTCCTTTTGGTCAAGGCCACTTGGGCCAAATTGGCCCAATAAGCCCAATGAAACCAGCACAAAAAAACCTAAAACAAATGTAATAATTAATAAAAGACCAAAATACCCCTAGAGTTAAATAAAAATTCTAAAAACAAAATAGTAGCTTAAAAATTACAAAAAATATATTTTTGGACTCATAATAATCCAACCTATTTAATTAAAAATTATAAATAAATCTTGATGTATATAATTTTTGGTCAAGAATTTTATAAAATAATTATGCTTTATGGAATTTTATAAAATTAAAGAATGAAGATAAAATAAATAAAAATCACTTTTATTATATATTATTATCCTAGTATTTAAGAAAAATACTAAATAAATGTTTTGGGTCATAAAAATAAATTCTTTTATCAATCGTCAAATGAATCATTAAATGAATAAATATAGGAATTTATATTAAATTTTAAATTTAAAACTAATTTATTATCTTATATAATGGCAAATATAATATACAAAAATAAAAGATTATTTTTATTTTTTTAAATGAAATCCTTTATCACTTAAAGAAACTATTGAAACTAAAATAATGGGTAAAACACACAAAGAAAAATAAATGATACATAATGCATTACATTACTATGCATAGTCATTTTGCTTCTTTAAATATTGTCCTAACGAGGCAATAATGATGTTTTGTAGACATAGAAGCTCAAGGTCCAGTGCAAGCATCCGAATTCACTACCTTGCAATCACAAGGCAAGTTTATCACTTGCTCATGTCCTTTGAAGAGTCTTTATCAAAGTATTTGCAAATTTGTGTTATCATCTATGTTTCCAGGAAATAAAATATTATTTTCTCAAATAAATAAATTGTTGATATCATCCTAAGTGATGATAGCAAGGAGCAATAGAATTTAAGTTTCTATTTGCAACAATGATAATCAACTAGGAACCTAATAACCCATGACATTAGTAATTTTAGCGCCGTATATAACGCGTTAGCCATGAGATTTGGAATGGGACGGAGAAGTCAGTTGTATCCTTTTCCTCTAGTATGGAGGCAAGATGACCTTAACGTGACGTTGTGATTCCTTGTGTTGATCCAACATATGGGTGGGCACCCTTATGCCCACACTTTTGGTGTCTAGATTATCTATGGGTGGTTTTTAGTGGTATAGTCCATTTAATATGGCACTTTCCAGGGCATCACTAGTTCATAGAGTCTTTGGGAACTCATAAGGGTTTTAGCCTGCCCGGAAGGGGGCTTAACGGAGGTGAGCCAGCCCCAAAGGATCGTGCAGACATATGGGGTCGCGGAGGGGGCAGTGATTGGCTTGGATCAACTACTGGTCCCCAGATCATAGAATTCTGGACGGGAAAGTATGCCCGGTTGTGCAACAAGGAGTTGATATCTTATGGGTAAAGTAACGCACCTCTGTAGAGTGTAAGAATTGTAACTGGTTACTCCCTGTTCCGGGAAGGATCTACGAACGCAGCAGGAAAGGAACTCCATGAAATTTCTGGTCAACCTGTGAAGTCTGATGGTCATAGATTTTCATAATAAAAGCAATATTTGAAGAAAGATTTACGAAAACTGCATAGTGCCAAGGACTTATAGTCCGATGTGGTAGATAGAGCATCAAACTTCCCACCTTGCATATAATGAACTTGCTGGGTAACGCTGTTACTCACCTTTTCCTTTGATCCCCTGCTTAGACTCTAAGGATCCTGAAGAAACCCCAATGTATGAAGTTGAGAGTTAAGAGGAGGTCTTCTATGAAGAGCCCAATATGTACAGTGTCGTGGAAGGAGTGGACTATGATGTCGTCTATGGAGGAGAGCACCATGAGTCAGAATAATTACCATAGTACTAGGAGCCAATTGAGCCGAGCAACATAAACAATAAATAACAATAAGTTGTTGAGCTCAATTTGGAGTTTAAGTCGTCACTTTAAATATTCCGCTAAAACACTTTATAATTTGGTTTGTAAGTTGAATCCTTTGAAGTCTTGAAATTCTGGTATTGTAATAATAGTAATAATGTGTGTATGTTTATAATTTGGACCTGCAATGTTTCTGTTGTACCACTCTGAGGGATGTGATATTTACGTGTTCTGTGGGTGTCATATCAACGACTATAGTGTACTACACATGCAGTGGTATGTTGGGTCACCGTATTTAGTATCAGAGCAAATTGATTTGACCTTAGGTTGGAAACCTAGTAAACGGTATTACCTATAGGAGTGAATAGCAACGATAAAGAATTCTCTAAAAAATATAATGGATATCCAAATGAGAATATTCCGTTATGTGTTTTTAGTGATATAATTCTTTGTTAGGATGCAATATATTATTGGTTACTAATAAAAATATTTTTGATATACATAATTATGGCACCAAAGTTTCCAAAACAGACTTTGGTAAGGAAAGAGGAGACTCTTGATGACTACCAAGGATCATTCATGGATCAACTTCGTTAACTCTTAAAGATTTTTAGTTGTCCAACTAGAATTCCGGTGAATACCATAACCTATTATGATGGTAGGATGTTATCCAAGTATCGTGTGAGTATCCAACTTCCAGAGGAGCTTGGATTATATCATGATATACCTATAGGTGAAGGTAGGAGTCATTTGGCAGCATATCATGTTGCTGTTGTGGAAGCGATAACTAATATCCGGGAGCATAAAGACAAAGAGTTAGAAGGGAGCACATTTTCTGTGATTCCTCATGATTCTATAGACTCGGAGCCAGTACCGGATCATCTTACTTTGGTAAAGAAGCATCCTAAGTTATCCTCCAAGTTTATGGATCGATACCGAACACTTGATGCGTCTTTTTATAAGACACGTCAAGTTATCGTTGAAGATAAAAATGACATGTTAGAGGATCTAACTGATCCGGAAAGAAGGAAGTAGTTAGCATTCCAGTTGGAGAAGGAAGCAAGTAGTATTATTAAATCAATCTTTAAGGATATACCCATAGATCCCGAATCTTTCACACCATATCCTTATGCACCTAGACCTGAAACTACTTATGATCCTACCCTAGATATGAGGTATGCTATACCACAGGGTTCAGAGGAAGGCTCTAATTCAGAACTTCCTATTGAAAATTCTGATGGTTGGAGAATGGGATCATTTGAAGGATCCCAAGAAAATCAGATGTCCATCGATGGGTCTGACAGGAATGTCGGACAATCCAGTTGGATGGGTGCAAGAACCAATCCTAATAACAGTAGTAGAATACAATATTTATAGCCGATCAGGATGAAGAAGAAGATCCTGAGGAGAGAGTGTTTGAAGCATCAACATCTTCTCAAGACCCAGGTAATATACATTATCCGGTGTTTAACTATCTTGCCCAACAGAGCACTTGGGGAACAACAGAATCTGTGTATTCTGCTGACAACTCAAGGAATGAAGCTCAGGAGATGCAAGTGAGTGATTATGTTGAACATGTTTCTAAATACTTTTCAGGTGAGCTGGAGGGAGTCAATGCACTCATGCTAAGTAATGACTCAAGTCCTGATACTTCAGATACCGAGTATGTTCCTTCTGGAAGGCCATGTGTTCCACAAACTATGCGACAGACGTTACGTCATCATGGTTGGAACTCAGGCATGTATGATGAGCGTCGTGGATACTAGAAGCAGGCGGCTTATTAGGAAGTATCAGTTATTGTGTATTGTACTCCGAGAGAGTGATGTAGATAAATAAGTGAGGCAATATGCCTACTATACTATAGTAGTAATAGGGTACAAGTATGATGACTTTGTACTTTGTTATGAGGCTTCTAATGTGTAATATATGAAATACATATTTGGATTTTCATTGTGTGACTAGTTCTGTGCGTAAAGTTGAGCTCAGAACACATGTGCATGATGTAATTATGAGTATTCGCTTTATCTTGCAGGACTAGAGGGTCATGGACACGGGTGTAGAAACTGAATCTGAGCAGCAGCGAATGGAACGTGAGGCCAAGGAGAAGGCCGATGCAGATACATGAAATCAGGGAACATTACCACCACCAATGAGGCCGTTAATGGAGCAGAATTTTATGCAGTATATGAAAATGATGCAAGAAAACCAAAACAAGTTCATGGAAGAGTTGTTGGGACGAGCTGGAAACCAGAGAGCACCTGAAGGTGGAGGAGTGAGTCTTTCTGACTTCCAGAATGCAAGTCCATTACCTTTTGCATCAGCTCCTGAACCAATGGATGCAGTAGATTGGCTAGCAGATACTGAAAGAAAGCTGAAGACTATATGTTGTAATGATGAGGAAAAACTGAGGTATGCAACTAATCTTATGACATGACCTGTAGCATCATGGTGGGAAAATCAGTTAGCCATGCAACAGCCAGGAAGAGAGTACACTTGGGAAGATTTCAAGCAAAGGTTCCATGAGTATCATGTTCCGGAAAGTGTTATGGAGTTGAAGCGGAGAGAGTTTGAGGAGCTTCAGCAAGGATATACTGGTGTCATGAAGTATATCCGAGAGTTTAGCCAACTGTCTCGTTATGCAGAAGACGAAGTCAACACCGAAGAAAAGAGGAAGAAGCGCTTTCTGCGAGGGTTAAATCCATTCGTGAGGATGCAGTTGAGGTTGGCCAATAAGAAAACATATCAGAAGTTACTGGATGCAGCTATCACTTTTGAAGATTACTACAAGAATGTCCAAGAGGATAGGAGGAAGAGAGCTAAGAAGGAAACTAAAAGGATACAAGCAAGTAAACCTAAGTCCAATCTGGAATTCAAGCCAAGGAATAGACCCTATAACAGTAATAATTCCAATCGGAGTGCAAATCCAACCGGAAGGAATATTATATGCCATAATTGCAAACTTCTAGGGCATATGAGCAGGGATTGCCAGAAACCAATAATTGTGTGCCATGCTTGTGGCCAGAGGGGTCACATAAAGCCAAACTATACGAGCAAACCACCAGGTGGTTGGCCTATTAAAGGTGGAGGACAAACTAGTGGAGGCAATGGGCAACCCAATAAAGGAGGAAATTTTGTCAAGAACAATAATGGCAAAAGGAACAGACCTACCGGGAAGATGAATTGCGCAACCCTCGAGGAGCTGGATAATTCAGAGCATGCAGTGATAGGTACGCTCAATATCCTTACCAATCCCGGAAAAGTTCTATTTGATACTGGTGCAACTACTTCATTCATTTATGAAGAATTCTGTGATAAATTTGGGATTAGAAGGGCAACGTTAAAAAACCTATGACCGTAGTGACGGCAGGGGGAAATGTAGTTGTACGCCACATTAAACAAGGTCAGGTTATCTCGATCTGTGGTTGTACCTACTTTGTGGATCTTTATGTGATTCCTTTGAAGGGAATTGCAGTAGTGTTGGGTATGGATTGGATGACTGTACATGGAGCCCAGATTAATTGTGAGGATAAAACTGTCTCAATAAAAACTCCAAGTGGAGCAAGGATAGTTTATCAAGAAGATAAGCACAGTCATATCATGGTGGATCTTCAGTTGAACTCAATGAATGAGGTCAAATTGGAAGATATTCCTATAGTAAATGAGTTTCCAGATGTTTTTCGAGCAGAGCTACCAGGAATGCCACCAGATCGGGAGATAGAGTTCACTATTGATCTAATTCCGGGAACAACACCCATAGCTCAAGCACCATACAAGATAGGTCCAAAGGAATTAAAAGAACTCAAATAGAAAATTGATGAGTTAGCTAGAAAAGGATTTATTCAAGAAAGTGTGTCTCCATGGGGAACAGCAGTGATTTTTGTGGATAAAAGAGATGGAGGGAGAAGAATGTGTGGAGACTATAGAAATCTCAGTAATGTTACCATCAATAATAAGTATCCTTTACCTAGAATCCAGGATCTGTTTGATCAAGTTAAAGGAGCTGGAGTATTTTCCAAGATTGATCTAAGATCCGGATACCATCAGATAAAAATCAATACAGAAGATGTTCCAAAGACCACATTTGTCTCAAGGTATGGACACCATGAGTATCTTGTTGTACCGTTTGGTCTGACCAATGCACTGGCAATATTCATGAATCTGATGAACAAAATTTTCATGCCATACTTGGACAAGTTTTTCATAGTCTTTATTGACGATATTCTGATATATATTCCAAGGAAAAGGAAGAGCATGCTGATCATTTGAGAATAGCATTGCAGATCCTAAGAGAACATAAGCTTTATGCTAAGTTCAGCAAGTGTGAATTCTGGTTAGATGAGGTAGAATTCCTCGGTCATGTGATCAGTAAATATGGAATTGCTATAAATCCATCCAAAGTTCAATCAGTATTAGAATGGACTGCACCAACCAATGTGAAACAAATTAGAGGTTTCTTGGGAATGGCTGGTTATTATCGGAGGTTCATTGAAGGTTTCTCCAAGATAGCTGGACCATTGACCAAACTGCTAAGGAAGAATACACCATTCATCTGGGATGAGAAGTGTGAAGCCAGTTTTCAAGAGTTAAAGACCAGATTAACTACCGCTCCAATTTTAGCAGTTTTAGAAACAGGGAAAGATTTTACAATATACTATGATGCATCCAAAGAAGGTTTAGGTTGTGTGTTAATGCAAGATCGTAAAGTCATTGCTTATGGATCAAGACAACTGAAACAACATGAAATCAATTATCCAACTCATGATTTGGAGTTAGCAGCAGTAGTCTTTGCTCTGAAAGGATGGAGGCATTTTTTGTATGGAGCCAGATGTGAGTTATACACGGACCACAAAAGTCTCAAATATTTCTTCACTCAAAAGGAATTGAATATGAGACATAAGCGTTGGTTAGAGTTCAAAGATTATGATTTAACAATCAACTATACCCCTGGAAAAGAAAATGTTGAAACAGATGCTTTAAGCCGTAAAAGTGCACATATTCAGCCAAGTAATAGGGAGCTACCAAAAGAGTTACAGATGGATTTGGAAAGGTTAGAGGTTCAATTTATAAGAATAGAGACTCTAGGAGGATTAGCTACTATGCAGGTAGTTGCAGAACAGAATAGTGATCTTAAGCAAGAAATTTTTAGGCAGCAAGCAGAAGATCCTTTCATTGCTGAGGAAATTCGAAGGATATCTCAAGGACAAACATCGGTTTTTCGCTTAGGAGATTATGAGTCTTTATGGTTCCAAGATCGGCTTTGTGTTCCAGATGTGCCGGGGATTCATGAAGTGATACTTCAAGAGGCACATGCGACACCATATTCCATTCATCCAGGAAGTACTAAGATGTACATGGATTTGAAAGAATTATTCTTGTGAAATAACATGAAGCGGGACATTGAAAAATATGTGTCAGAATTCCATACTTGCCAATGGGTAAAGGCTGAACATAAAAGCCCAGCAGGAACATTGCAACCTTTGGAGATTCCCGAGTGGAAATGGGAGGAAATTGGTATGGACTTCATTACAGGATTTCCCATGACACCTAAAAGGAAGGACATGATATGGGTAATTGTTCATAGACTCACAAAAAGTGCATATTTTATTCCAGTGAATCAGAAGGATAATGCCGAGAAGTTAGTAGAAGTATACATCAAGGAGATAGTAAGTAAGCACGGAGTGCCCAAGAGGATTGTAACTGACAGAGGATCAGTGTTTACTTCAGCATTTTGGAAGCAATTACATGAAGCACTTGGTTCAAAGTTAGATTTTAGCACAGCCTATCATCCAGAAACAGGGGGTAAAATGGAAAGGACCAATCAAATGCTAGAAGATATGCTAAGGGCCTGTGCATTAAATTTTGGAGGTTCGTGGGAAGATCATCTACCATTGGCAGAATTTTCCTATAATAACAGCTACCAGAGTAGTCTGAAGGAAGCTCCATATCAAGTACTCTACGGAAGGAAATGTAGATCACCAATATGTTGGTATGAACCAGGAAGTAGCAAAGAATTTGCGCCAGATTATATCCAAGAAAGGCAAGATATCATTGATATAATCAAGGATAGATTGAAAATAGCTCAAAGTAGACAGAAAAGTTATGCTGATCTAAGTCGAAGATCATGGCAACCTGAGGTAGGAGATATGGTATATCTAAAAGTAAGCCCAATGAAAGGAGTTAAAAGGTTCAGAGTTAAAGGAAAACTGAGTCCAAGATATATAGGACCATTCAAAATACTGAGTCAGAATAGGACTATAGCTTATGATTTAGAGCTACCCTCAAGATTAGCTCAAGTTCATAATGTTTTCCATGTGTCACAACTCCGAAAATGTCTTAAAGTTCCTGATGATGCAATCACACATCAAGAGATATAATTACAAGCAGACCTGACTTATGTTGAAAAAACCTGTAAAATTCTGGAAGAAAACTAGAAAAGGTTAAGGAATAGGGCAATCAAGTACTGCAAGGTACAGTGGGAACATCATCCTGAGAGAGAAGTCACATGGGAAAAAACAAGATGACTTAAGAAAAGCCTATCCAGAACTTTTCACGTACACTTCAGCAAACTTCGGGACAAAGTTTAATTTAAGGGGGAAAGCCTGTAACGTCCCAGCATTTAGGAACAAATGAAGGGTAGATTTAGGAAATTGTGCATATGCATGCATTCATCTACAAAATGTGGGTAATTTTTTCGCCAAATAAAAACCTAAAGTGATCAGAGTTTCTTTCACTCTCTAAGTTTAGGAGTAGCTTTGGGGAGAGTGATTGTTATAAATTTTGACATGATCTTTATGACTTAGTATGTTTTGGGGAAAGAAATTTGAATTCAACTTGAGATTTGAATTTATATTTTAAAAGATTAGAATTATGCTTTAGTAATATTATTTAATCAAGAAATAATATTTAGTAACTGAAACTTTAAATAAAATAATACAATCAAGCAAATGAATATTTATTTCATATATTTATTCAATAAATAGGTTACAAAATTTAACTCATAAAGTCAATAAAGAATCTTTACAAAAGTGAAATTACAAAAAGAGGAAAATACATTTATTATTAAACTATTACACCTTTCTTACAAAAGAATAAAATAAAAATTACAAAGGATCTATTCTATCTAAAAGTAAACGTATTCTAATCTTGAATCTTCAAATCTTGTACCTGCAAAACAAAGAACTAACAAAAAGGAAAATAAAGGTTAAGTTGTTAATTTTACTCTCAGTAGAGAGCAGTGAGTTGCACTGCTCAAATTTACATCATTGAGTAAACATTTTAGGGGCAAGTTTCACCAATATGAAAGAATCAAATCTTTCATAAACAAATAAGCCACAAGTCAGATTATCCCAATTAGTAAAAGGGGCAAGTTTCACCAGGCAGATTAATGGTAACAAGATAAAAGGGTAGAACACCTCATTGAGCATATCCACAACTATGCAGGAGGCATACAAGTAGCTCAGCCATCTAAATGCATGGGTGTGCTGTCGACACAACCCCAGCAGCCCAAGCAAGTAAAAAGGACCAAGCACAGCCGTGGGGAAGCACTAGTGTATCTTTCCACTACTCTCATCACACAAGAACAACCGGTTTAGCCAAAACCAAACAAACCAGCCAACACAATCTCACACCAGATCAAACCACACATCACATGATGGTGACATAAGGAGAGGAAAGTATCAAGTGGACAGCTTAGCCAAGATCACAAGAGCTAGGAGGAGGAGAGTTGATCAAGGCCAAGCTCAAGCATCAGGGGAAACAAGAACAACATCAGGAGGTGAAGGATAGGATCCAACCAACAACCCAACTTATCAACAAACCACTACCATCATCAGTTTTGTGGTGAGTGTCATGAACCACCACATGATTTATTCATATTATCCATATAGGACCATGTGTTGTTTCATCAAACAACCTCTCAATGATCACCCTGGTGGGGTGAATCTATCCTAGAGGTTTTAAATATAAAGGACAGAATTAAACTTTAGCAAAAAACACCAAATTTTCAGACCAGCCTCACAGAATTGGTGATATCAAAGGCAACTTCTGTAATCTATCATTTATTCTTACAAGATCTGGGCACAACTCCCAGAAGGAGTAGCACCTCAGATCTTACAAGTTATAGACAAATCCATTCACTTAACCAACTAGGACCCTAGATCCTAGAGCCTCAGACCAACATCATAGGCATGAACAAAAAATAAGCTTTTCAACTTATTATTAATCATCTATCAAGTTCCAGTATTGACCATAAGTGAAGACAGCAACAAGATCCATTTGTGTACCATTATAAGAAGGTTTCACAAGCACTGATCTTATTACTAAGACAACCAGGTAGACTAGTTTTATAAATCAACTAGCAAATCAAAACATATCATCTCCCTGAGCCCAGACTCAGAGATCATACCATATATATCCATTCATAGAATCATCAGACTCTATTGTATAAAATTCAGACTAAGGATAAACAGGCAAGCCAACAAACACTTGTGTAGTGAACCATCACTGACAAGGTTACTGTCAGTATCTAGATACTGACAACTTATGAACACACTAAGCCACCATATACTCAACCAGAGGCAACACTATCTAACACCAACATCTGATGAACCACTAGCATCAGGTCCAACATTAACCTCAGACCAACAACAACACCATTTAATCTAAGGATGACAAGAATCACTAAGGACAGAGAACTCAATCTTCACTGAGCATCAACATTAGGCCATAACATCATTCTACCAGCAACAGGGATGAACCCTAATATTAGTGCAACCCCAAAATATAGATTAGCCACTAGATACACACATAGGGACTCGAGGTATCTAGATGCACTAGGGTTCACAGAAGCACCACTCACCGGAGGTCCTCGCTGACGAATTGAAGAGGAAGCAGAGGGGCTGACGAGCTTGTGGCGGCACGGGGAGCACCCCAGGAGGCGCTGCAACCCGCACCAGCCACGGCGGCGGCCACAGTAGCGCATAGCACCACACACCACCATAGGAGGATCAGCGGCGGCGGTGGCAGCACCCAACCCCAAACCCTAGGGTTCGGGAACGGGGCGAGCCTGGCCATAGGAGGGATCCAAAAATCAAATCGAAGTGGAGGAGATGGACAAGCGTAGTCGACAACCTCGCCCTGCACCACGACAGCGGCCAGGAAGGGCCACGACGGCGAGCATCGCACGGCAGCGGCGCCAGCACCCCACGGGGTCAAGGAGGTGAGGACAAGAGAGAGAGAAGAACCGAGGGAGTGGGCCAGTAGGGATAGAACCCCTTCGGGGTGTCCTTTTGGTCAAGGCCACTTGGGCCAAATTGGCCCAATGGAACCAGCGCAAAAAAAACTAAAAGAAATGTAATAATTAATAAAAGACCAAAATACCCCTAGAGTTAAATAAAAATTCTAAAAATAAAAAAGTAGCTTAAAAATTACAAATAATATATTTTTGGATTCATAATAATCCAACCTATTTAATTAAATTAAGAAATAAATCTTGATGTATATAATTTTTGGTCAAGAATTTTATAAAATAATTATGCTTTATGGAATTTTATAAAATTAAAGAATGAAGATAAAAATAAATAAAAATCACTTTTACTATATATTATTATCCTAGTATTTAAGAAAAATACTAAATAAATGTTTTGGGTCATAAAAATAAATTCTTTTATCAATTCTTAAAAGAATTATTAAATGAATAAATATAGGAATTTATATTAAATTTTAAATTTAAAAACAATTTATTATCTTATACTGGAAAATATAATATGCAAAAATATAATATGCAAAACTTGAAGACTATTTTTATTTTTTTAAATGAAATCCTTTATCACTTAAAGAACCTCTTGAAACTAAAATAATGGGTAAAAACACAAAGAAAAATAAATGATACATAATGCATTACATTACTATGCATAGTCATTTTGCTTCTTTAAATATTGTCCTTACCGGGCAATAATAATGTTTTGTAGACATAGAAGCTCAAGGTCCAGTGCAAGCATCCGACTTCACTACCTTACAATCACAAGGCAAGTTCATCACTTGCTCATGTCCTTTGAAGAGTCTTTATCAAAGTATTTGCAAACTGTGTGTTATCATCTATGTTTCCAGGAAAGAAAATATTATTTTCTCAAATAAATAAATTGTTGATATCATCCTAAGTGATGATAGCAAGGAGCAATAGAATTTAAGTTTCTATTTGCAACAATGATAATCAACTAGGAACCTAACAACCCATGACATCAGTGATTCTAGAGCCGTATATAACGTGTTAGCCATGCGATTTGGAATGGGACGGGGAAGTTAGTTGTATCCTTTTCCTCTCGTATGGAGGCAGGACGACCTTAACGTGACGTTGTGATTCCTTGTGTGGATCCAACATATGGGTGGGAACCCTTATGCCCCACACTTTTGATGTCTAGATTATCTATGAGTGGTTTTTAGTGGTATAGTCAATTTGATATGGCACTTGCCAGGGCATCACCAGTTCATAGAGTCTTTGGGAACTCATCAGGGTTTTAACCTTCCCAGAAGGGGGATTAATGGAGGTGATCCAACCCCAAAGGATCATGTAGACATATGGATGGGAAAGTACGCCCGGTTGTGCAACAAGGAGTTCATATCTCATGGGTAAAGTAACGCATCTCTACAGAGTGTAAGAATTGTAACTTGTTACTCCCTGTTCCGGGAAGGAGCTACGAACATGACAGGAAAGGAACTCCATGAAAGTTCTGGTAAACCTGTGAAGGCTGATGGTCATAGATTTTCATAATAAAAGAAATCTTTGAAGAAAGATTTACGAAAACCGCATAGTGCCAAGGACTTATAGTCCGAGGTGGTATATAGAGCATCAAACTTCCCACCTTGCATATAATGAACTTGCTGGGTAACTCTGTTACTCACCTTTTCCTTTGATCCCCTGCTTAGACTCTGAGGATCCCGAAGAAACCCCAATGTATGCAGTTGAGAGTCAAGAGGAGGTCTTCTATGAAGAGCCCAATATGTACGGTGTCGTAGAAGGAGTGGACTACGATGTCGTCTACGGAGGAGAGCACCAGGAGTCAGAATAATTACCATAGTACTAGGAGCCAATTGAGTCGAGCAACATAAACAATAAATAGCAATAAGTTGTTGATCTCAATTTCGAGTTTAAGTCGCCACTTTAAATATTCCAGTGAAACACTTTATAATTTGGTTTGTAAGTTGAATCTTTTGAAGTCTTGAACTTCTGTTATTGTAATAATAATAATGTGTGTATGTTTGTAATTTGGACCCGCAATGTTTCTGTTGTACCACTCTGAGGGATGTGATATTTATGGAATGGTGTTCTGTGGATTCATATCAACGACTATAGTGTACTACACATGTAGTGGTATGCTGGGTCACCGCAATAATGTTGATATTGCTTGTTCTTAAATTATTTGTATCAAGTCACCCTTATGAACTTTGAAGGTGTCTATGCATTTATGTTTTGCTATACCATGAAGTACAGGCTGAATACCACTCTTGCTATGTTTTCTATATATGAAACAAACAAATGTCTTTCAATGCATTGTTATTCATGATCTTTTATTTGTACCTTTTTCATGTTACAACATAGTTGCTATGTCTTATTGTTAGAACTACATCTTTCATGCTCATGTTTAGAGTACTTTCATCCCAGCTATCAATGCTTTACAATATTTTGATCAAGATTGTGATGGTGCATGTCACCTTAAAAATTATTCTTTTTATCACTTACCTACTCGAGGACGAGCAGGAGTTAAGCTTGGGGATGCTTCATACGTCGTAAACGTATCTATAATTTTTGATGCTCCATGCTTGTTTTGTATCAACTTTCTTATATTTTGTCTACACTTTGAGGTATTTTTATACATTTTTTGGGACTAACCTATTAACAAGATGCCGTAGTCCCAGTTGCCTGTTTTCTGCTATTTTTGGTTTCAGAAAAGCTGGTAAGGAAATATTCTCAGAATTGGACGGGACAAAAGCCAAAGTAAATATTTTACCAGAAGGAACATGGAGTCCGGAGGGCAGCCGAAGTGGGGCCACGAGGAAGCCACACCTGGTGGCGGCGCGGCCTAGGGAGGCATGCCAGCCCTAGGTGTGGGTCCCTCAGGTGCCCACCGACCTTGCCCCTTCGCCTATAAAAGCACCCCAATGCAGAAACCCTAAGCACCGTGATCAAATCTCCACGAAACAGTCTGTAGCCGCCGCCATCTCCATCGCTAGATCGGGGGGATCCGAAACTCTTTCTGGCACCCTGCCGGAGGGGAGAGATCATCCTGGAGGCCTTCTTCATCACCATGCTAGCCTCCGGAGTGATGTGTGAGTAGTTCACCCTTGGACTATGGGTCCATACAGTAGCTAGATGGTTGTTTCTCCTCCTTTGTGCTATCATGTTTAGATCTTATGAGTGTCGTTCATGATCAAGATCATCTATTTGTAATCATACATGTTGTGTTTGCAGGGATCCGATGGATATTGAGATACTATGTCAGATTGATTATCGATTCTATCATGTCTATGTTATTTGTGATCTTTCATGCTCTCCGTTGTTCGTAAATGATTTGGCCAAGTAGATGCTTGCAACTCCAAGAGGGAGTATTTATGCTTGATAGTAGGTTCATGCCTCTAGTAATCTGGGGAAGTGACAGAAATCTCTAAGGTTGTAGATGTGTTGTTGCTACTAGGGAGAAAACAACAATCCTTTGTCCATGGGGCAATTGTATTGTTTACTTTACACACTTTGCTTAATTCAATAATCTGTTGCTTGCAACTTAATACTAGAAGGGGTTCAGATGATAATCTGAAGGTGGATTATTAGTCATAGATGAAGTTGGATTACGGTCTATGTATTATGTTGTAATGCCCAATCAAATCTCGTAGGAGTCAAGATGTCTAGTATATGCAATGTTATGCTTTCTCAATCTGTCAATTGCCTCGCTGTAATTTGTTCATCCAGCATGCTATCTATCTTATGGAGAACACCTCTAGTAAACTGTAGACCCCGGTCCATTCTTTATCATTGATATACCATCTGCCATCTACTGTTTACTATTTATTATCTACAAGAAAATTACTATCTTCCACACTATATGTTTAATTCATTGTTTTCAGCAAACCGGTGAGATTGACAACCTCACTGTAAGTTGGGGCAAAGTATTGAGTTTGTGTTGTGCAGGTTCCAAGTTGTTAGCAATACCTTGGAGTTGTTTCCTTACTCCTACTAGTTCGATATCCTTGGTTTCATAACTGAGGTAAACTTGCTGTTGTGCTCATCATACCTTCCTCTTGGGGTTCCCAACGAGCTCTACATATCTGAGCCATCATATCCCACATACGGGGCACAAACCATTGCCCGGGCCATTATGCTTGGCCACTTCCACCCCTGACGGTAATCGATTGCGGAGAAGCTGCCAGATGAAAATGCGAATGATAAGAGGGAGGGGGCCTTCCATAGGGGAGAGGTCCACCACAGCTCTGGGCCCTGAAAGAGGGCCCGGTATGCCGAGCTCACCGAGAATTCCCCGGCCGAGGTCAGCCGCCAGGAAATCGAGTCCTTCTCCTTAGAGAGAGCGGTAAGTAGGGTGATCGATTGGCGCTAAGATTCTTCCGCCTCAGCCAAGCTAAAGGTTCGTCGGAACAAGATGTTCGAGCGACCCTCTCGAAATTCCTCGCCAACCAGAATCTCTAGGGAAGAGGAGATAGAAAATAGCACGAGGAACTCCTCACACAACGGCGTGGCCAAAAGCCAAGGGTCAAGCCACAAGCGCACCCTCTACCCATCCCCGATGCCAAAATCTATACCCTTCCTAATGAGGTGCTTAATGTCTTGGATGGCTCGCCAGAATTGGGTGCCCTCCCAATGCTCGCAAGCTAAAAGGGCCTCCCCTATTCTCTCCTCCTTACCCTCCACTTTGTCTCTATCCTCAACCAAAACATCCTCCGTCCACACCGCCGCCCTCCACCCTCCCAATAGGCGGGGCGGGGGGCCTTCCCTGCCATCCTCCCCCACCTGGTTCCTCCATGCTACCACCATCGTATGAAGCAGGAGATGGCGGCAGCGCGTGAGGGGAGCTGGAGCACACGAACGCGTCTGATCCGCTGCCAGCGTGGAGGCAGACGCCGCGAGTCATCGCCATTGATCCCGTCCTTCCCACTGAGCCTCCACTGATCCGTGGAAAATCGCCTCGACCTCGAGCACCGCCTCCAAATATATTTTTTTAACATGAAAGGAATGGGTGGTATGTTATGTAAAAGGAGAGGGCTTTGTTGACACAACGGGAATATCCCAGGTTCTTTCTGCAATGTGCAACAAAAGGGTGCATGAATCTCAAAGAAGATTGGATGAAGATAAGCCCACGAACGGCCAAGTATATGTAGAGTTTGATTTTCGCAGGAGTTTTATACTTCCTTTGTTCACTAATGTGAAAGAAGTTTTAACAAACTAACTTACTTTTCTAAAACACCTTATATTAGCGAATAGAGGGAGTATCATCTATCTTTATGCAATCTTTATGGCATTGAGTAAGAGGGAACATGTTAAAGGGGTTTAAATACGTTCTCCGTTTACTGGTTATTACTTTGGTGTACCCATGCAAATTGCTGAATAACAAAGTATATCTTTGAATCTTCCCTCGGAAGAAAGTCATGAGAGGTCACACGGTAGCTCAGCTAGTATAAGCAAGTTGTGGCGTCATTCCAGCATTGTACGCAGCTAGTAGAAGCTAAATGTGGCTTTTTTTAGAAAAGGGGATAAAAAACCCCGGCCTCTGCATCGACTGATCCATATAACCTTTATTACACTAGAGGAAATAGGGCCATACGTTCGCAACCCCTCGGAGCATTAGTCCCGGTTGCGTCGCCAACCGGGACTAATGCTGGCACGCGTCCCGGTTGGAGCGGGCACGGGGCCAGGGGGGCATGAGTCCCGGTTGGTAAGGGGGCATGCGTCCCGGTTGGAGCCACCAACCGGGACTAAAGGTTTGGCCACAGCCACGTGGCGTGGCACGCACCTTTAGTCCCGGTTGCTGGCTCCAACCGGGACTAAAGACCCCTTGCCCTCTATAAATGCAACGCCCCCTCCGCCTCCACTGCTTTTTTCGAATGGTGTAAGGTGTGAGGGTGCTAGTTTTTTCTCATGCATGCATTGAAGGTGTTTGTTGAAATGTTTGAGTGAAAAATCCCGCTGAATTTCTCATAGAACAAAAATATAGAAGGTGTCCAGACGCACTTGAGCTTTCTCCTCTTTATTTCCCTCGATCGAGGTTAGCAATCTTATCTTTTCTAGGTCATTGATACAATTCATGTGGGTGTGAATTGGTTATTTCACTATTTATGATGTCCTGTTTTTGATAAACTTACTTATATGATGCGATGAGCGTCGGAATGGATGTACGGTGACCGTGGTAGCAGGTATATCAAAGGCGTGATAAATTTATCGATGTGGCTACGGCAAACAAAGAGAATGGATTTATACGTTGTCCATGTGTTCAATGTCGGAACAAGGAGTACTCTTCCTCGAAAATCATTCGCGGCCACCTGATTATGAAAGGTTTCATGCCCAACTATAATTGCTGGACCAAGCACGGGAAAGAGGGGTTATGATGGAAGATGGTGAAGAAGAAGATGATGATAACAACTATCATCATATGTTTCTGAATCTGTGATACTCAATGGAAGACAATGGAGAGGAAAAGGTGAAGAACGGGCATCGATGAGCCGGGTGATGAACTTGGTAGGGTCATTTCGATGCAAAGAGAGACTGAAATGAAAATGAGAAGTTGAAGTTAGAGGGCATGTTAGAAGATCACAAGAAATTGTTGTACCCAAATTGTGAAGATGGCAGACAAAGCTCGGTACCAATCGGAATTGTTGCGATGGAAGGCGAGTGGTCTAACCGACTCCTCATTTGAAAAGATGCTGAAAATAATGAAGCCAAGTTTCCAAAACATAACGAACTTCCCGAGAGTACCTGAAGCAAAGAAGACTCTCTCCTGGGATTAGATGTGCAAAAGATACATGCATGCATTAATGATCGCATCCTCTACATGTAAGGAGTATGAGAATTTAGATAAATGCCGGTATGCAACGCTATGCGTTATAAGATAAGACGAGATGACCTGGTGATGTTGAGGAGAGCCCCTCGGAAGAGGGTTCTGCTAAGGTTATGTGGTATGCTCCTATAATACCAAGGTTGAAACGCATGTTCGAAACAAAGAGCATGCCAGTTGTTGCGATGGCACAAAGAAGACCGTAAGAAAGACGGGAGTTGAGACACCACCGATGGGTCACAGTGGAGAAAAATCGAGAGAGACTTCCCGGACTTTGCAGTGTGACGCAAGGAACTTATGGTTTGGTCTAAATGGATGGCATGAATCCTTTTGGGAGCAGAGCTGCAGACACAAAGACTGCCCGTGACTCTATGTATCTACAACCTGCCTCCTTGGTTGTGCATGAAGCGTAAGTTCATTATGATGCCATGCTCATCCAAGGCCCAAGCAACCGGCAACGACATTGATGTGTACCTTAGGCCATTAGTTGAAGAACTCTTACGGTTGTGGGGCAAACCGGTGTCGTGCGTGGGATGAGAACAAACAGAGCCATTTAATCTCGAGGGTTGTTATTCAGAACCATCAATGATTGGCCTACTCTTAGTAACCTTTCGTGATGCACAAACAAAGGATATAAGGCATGCACCCACTGTTTAGATAAGACCGAAGGTACATATTTGCATAAATGCAAGAAGGTTGTGTACCTAGCGAATCGATTTCTTCCGACCAATCATCCCGTAAGAAAGAAAGGCAAGCATTTCAAAGGTGAGGCGATCACGGAAGAAGCTGAACTCCTGCTGGTGATGATGTATTTGGTATGGTCAAGGACATAGAAGTAATCTTTGGAAAGGGTCCCGGTCAATCAGTTCCGAACGACGCCGCAGGACACGCACCCATGTGGAAGAAGAAATCTATATTTTGGGAGCTGCCATATTGGAAAGTCCTGCGTGTCCGCTCTTCAATCGACGTGATGCACGACGAAGAATCTCTGCGTGAACCTGCTAGGATTCCTAGGTGTATGGGAAGACAAAAGATACACCAAGCACGGAGGACCAACAAATTATGAAAGACCCAAAGAACATGCATACAGATAACAAGGCGGATAAAGGCGTCACTTAAGTCGTACAGCTATGCTCTTACCAAAGCAGAAGGAAATCTTTTTGAAGTCCTTTACGATCAAGGTGCCATCGGGCTTCTCATCTAATATAAAGGGGATAATAAATATGGCGAGAAAAGTTCCAAAACCTGAAGTCTCATGATCACGTTATTATGACGCATTGCTTCCGATTGCATTGAGGGGCTTCTACCGGAAAATGTTAGAGTACCCATTGTGAAGCTGTGTGCATTCCTCAATGCAATATCTCGAAGGTAATCAATCCGGATATTCGCCAAGGTTCTGAAGGATGTGGTACAATGTCTTGTTAGTTTTGAATTGGTGTTCCTACCATCCTTCTTCAATATTATGACGCATCTCCTGGTTCATCTAGTGGAAGAGATTGCCATTCTCGGTCCGGTATTTCGCACAATATGTTCCCCTTTGAGAGGTTCATGGAGTCTTAAAGAAATATGTTCATAACCGTTAGACTGTAAGGAAGCATCTCCAAGGGATATGGAGCAGAGGAGGTCATTGAGTTTTGTGTTGACTTTATTCCTAACCTTAAGCCGATTGGTGTTTCCGACTCGGCATGAGGGAAGACTAAGTGGAAAAGGCACTTGGGAAAGAAAGCAATGATATGTAGGGACGGGATTCTTTCACTAAAGCACACTACATAGTTCTACATAATTCCACCTTGGCAGCTCCAGATATCGAGGAACACAAGAATATTGTACGCCCAAAACCCGGGAAGCTGAATCATGGATTCTGAGATGAACACATGAAGTCTTTCGGTGGTTGGATGGACACATCTCTTGAATGACACCACTATTGGAGATTAGCTATACTTGTTGGCCGCGTCACCATCTTCTACTGTATTGAATTTCCAAGGGTACGAAATAAATGGGAATACATTCTACACGATCGCCCAAGATAAAAGAGCACCAACCAAAATAGTGGTGTCCTCTTTGATGCAATAGACGAGAATGGACAAAAGGACACATATTATGGTTACATAGAGGAGATATGGGAACTAGACTATGGAGTCTCTTTTAAGGTCCCTTTGTTTACGCAAATGGGTCAACTTGAATGGGGAAGGGTAAAGATAGACCAGTTATGCGGAATGACAGAAGTGGATATCAACAATATTGGTTATAGGGATGAACCATTCGTCCTAGCCAATGATGTGTCTGTGTTTCTATGTGAAGGACATGTCCTCCGCATCGAAAAAAGAAAAAATATGCAAACGAATACATCATATGATGAGCCAAAGCGTCACATAGTTCTTTCAGGGAAAAGAAACATCGTGGAATCGAGGACAAGATGACATGTCGGGAAGATTATAATAAGTTTGATGAAATTCCGCCCTTCACAGTGAAAACTGACCCAAGCATTCCGTTAAGTAAAGAAGATGCTCCATGGTTACGTCTGAAGCGGTCATAAGGAATGACATATGCCAAGTAGTTCATGCTCATATTATGTAACTCTAGTTCATGTCTTTCGCGGTTTGTGGCTTGACCGAAGTATATCTTTCGCAGTTTGTGGCCTTTAGTCCCGGTTTTGTAGTCTCAGTTTTTAATATTAATAAATGTCTTGAGTGTTAGTCCCATTTTGTGGCTGGACCGGGAGTGCCTCTATGACCAGTTTCTTGGAGATGTCGGAGGACTGGGCTCCGTCGGCATCTCCCTGAAACTGGTCGTAGTGGTGTCCCTGCTCTCGAAAACCATCTTGTAGCTTGTAACTTCACTAACTAGATCAATACGCCTCGGAGCTAACTAATTTCACATATTAGGGAGTGCCTCTATGACCAGTTTCTCGGAGATGCCGGAGGACTGGGCTCCGTCGGCATCTCCCTGAAACTGACCGCAGTGGTGTCCTCGCTCTAAAACCATCTTGCAGCTTGTAACTTCACTAACTAGATCAATACGCCTCGGAGCTAACTAATTTCACATATTAGAGTGCCTCTATGACCAGCTTTCGGAGATGCCGAGGCTGGGCTCGTCGGCATCTCCACGAAGGCCGTAGTGGTGTCCTCGCTCTAAAACCATCTTGGAGATGCCTCAAACTGGCTGGAGGACTGGACTCACAAGGATGCATATTTATAGTAAAAGCAGCTCGGCATAATGTCGACACTCACGACATAATGTCGACACTCACCCCTATTATTAGTCTTGACTCATCTTTAGTCGGTTGGTGTCTCCAACCGACTAAGGTTCATCTTTAGTCCCGGTTGGTGACACCATCCGGACAAGGTACAAGCCGCACGACATAATGTCGACACTCACCCCTATTATTAGTGTTGTCCGCCCACTCGCATAATCCTTGATCATGGTTGGTTTCTTCAACCAGGACTAAATATGAACCCTCTCTTTATATAGGCATTTCCCTCTATTTATTAGGTAACACTCAAGACATTTATTAATATTAAAAACCGGGACAAACCGGGACTAGCTAACACTCAGGACTAAAGACGCCCCCTTTAGTCATAATCATGCCTAGTCCTATAGTACGCAGCTTTAGGGTCTTCATCGTCGTCGTCATCATCATCGTCATCGTCATCGTCACCTGCCACTCCGGGGATCCTCAGCCCATCCATGGCATATACCAGGGGCCATTCCAGCCTCGGATTCACGGCGGGTGGGAGAGGGATATCTGAAGATATGTCGCATCACGGGACGATGTGGGGCCAGTGGCGGGTGGACTCGTGGGCCCCGTAGGCGAGGATGGTCTCCCCCGGCGATGTAGCGCATCACTTCGATGATAGTACGATTCTCCCACCACAGACGACGGCCGACTTCGTTGTGGTTCACCGGTGGCGGGCCATCACCCTCGTACCTGGCGAGCTCCCTTTCCCGCCTATTAGCGAAGAAGGCATTCCAGGTGTCGTAGTTGTCGGGATCCCAATGGGGATCCATCCGCTACTCCGCGTGAGCTCGTGGTAGAAGTGGTTTGTGATGGCCGCCTGGCGTACGGAACCTTGAGGGACAGAGGGAGGAACCTCCGGCCAAAGATCCGGCCGGCGGCGGTACCCGGTGGACAAGGGTAGTTGAGGCGCCTGGCCTCTCCTCGAGGGTCGAATGGCCCAAGATGGCGTGTCCATTGTTCTAAGAGAGGAAGGTGTGGATGTGTGGATAGCCATGACACGATCACCCTAAATATAGAGGAAAGGGCGGAAAACTTGGCGTGAAGCTTTGGGAAATGGTGGAATATCTTTAGTCCGGTTAGTGACTACATCCGGACTAAAAGCTCTAGTAGAAAGGAAAGGGCGGAAAACTTGGCGGGAAGAGGTGGAAATGGCGGAAAATATTTTTAGTCGGTTTGTGACTACATCCGGACTAAATGTCTCCGAACAATGATCTTGTTTGAAAAACCTTCACAAAATGACCTATCATGTTCGAGGTTTCATGACTTTCGGTCCAAATGACCGATGTTATGTCTTGAATCATGGCATATTTTGTGATGTTGTGCCATATTATGCATGTGTGGACATTGGTATGGAGAACAATGTTGCAGAGGAAGTTTTCCTTTCGTCGCACGGAAAAGCCCTTTTCCATTTTCCGAGCGCAAAAACGGGTCGCTTTGTGAAGTAACCACCAAAATGCCGCTTCGAATGCTACCGTCCTATTTTCCTAAAATACTAGACCACCTTACATGGACTATATCCCAATCGGTACATCTCAAACCTTTGTCCATCCCGGGTAAAAGGACAAATGTCTGTAGAATCGGTAGGAAGTGGGTCAGTTTGTACTACAGTACATGATCTACCGCCCGTGATTTTTTGAAAAAATCATTTTTAGACTCGCAATATGTGGTTTCTTCAGAGATCGAATGCAAGTTCTAACAATGCCCGTATTAAAATCCATACACTTCTTATGTTTTTGAATTTTTTAAAAGGTTACATTAATTATTTTTTAAAAGGTTACATTAATTATTTTTTAAAATCCATACACTCGCAAATTTTAAAAGGTTACATTAATTATTTTTTAAAAATAGAATATGTTTTTGAATTATTTATTCAAATCCATACACTTCTTATGTTTAAAGTTTTTCTAAATTCCAAATTGATATTAAAAAAATATAAGTTAATTCATTTTTAATTGTAAATGGTTCATATTTTAAATGGTTACATTAATTATTTTTTAAAACAGAAAATGTTTTTGAATTATTTATTTAAATCCAAACACTTTTTTTATGTTTAAAATTTTTCTAAATTCCAAATTAATATTCAAAAATATAAGTTAATTTATTTTAAAAGGTTACATTAATTATTTTTTAAAAATAGAATATGTTTTTGAATTATTTATTCAAATCCATACACTTCTTATGTTTAAAGTTTTTCTAAATTCCAAATTGATATTAAAAAATATAAGTTAATTCATTTTTAATTGTAAATGGTTCATATTTTAAATGGTTACATTAATTATTTTTTAAAACAGAAAATGTTTTTGAATTATTTATTTAAATCCAAACACTTTTTATGTTTAAAATTTTTCTAAATTCCAAATTAATATTCAAAAATATAAGTTAATAATTTTAAAAGGTTACATTAATTATTTTTTAAAAATAGAATATGTTTTTGAATTATTTATTCAAATCCATACACTTCTTATGTTTAAAGTTTTTCTAAATTCCAAATTGATATTAAAAAATATAAGTTAATTCATTTTTAATTGTAAATGGTTCATATTTTAAATGGTTACATTAATTATTTTTTAAAAGAAAATGGTTTTGAATTATTTATTCAAATCCAAACACTTTTATGTTTAAAGTTTTTCTAAATTCCAAATTAATTATCATTTAAAAACAATACAAAATTAAACCCCAAAATAAAAAATAAGGGAAGAGAGAGAAAATACTTGAAATTTTTGAAAGCAGAATATGTCGGTTGGAGCCACCAACCGACTAAAGAGCCTCGCGCCAAGATGAAAATATTGAGTATAGGTCGGTTGGTGGCTCCAACCGGACGATGACCTTTTTAGTCGGTTGAGCCACCAACCGGGACCTATTCTCCTCCCTTTATACATGACGCCTGTTCCTCTTCTTCCTTCACCATTCTTCTACCGCACACACGAGGAGACGCCGCCCGCCGCTGCCGCCGCCTCCGCCCTGAGCGCTCGCCGCTCGTTTGAGCGCCGCTGTCGCTGCCCCCGCCATGGCGCGTCGCCACCACCTCCAACCGCCGCCATGCGTCGTCCCCCCGGCGCCACGCGCTGGCGTCGTCGCCGCCCGAAGGTGCGTCCCCTCTCTAGCCTCCGTCCCCTCCTCCTCTTCCCCTGCCGCGTGGCGTGGTGCAGCGTGGCGTGGCGCGGCGCGGCGCGGCGTGGTGCGGGGCAGTGGCCGCCGGGTGGACTCGCCGGCGGTGGTGTGGCGTGGCGGAGGTGGCGTGGTGTTGAAGGAGGGTGCGACGGGTGCTGTCTGACGTGGCTAGGCGGCAGGTACTGGCGTGGCGTGGACCAGGCCCACCCGTCGCTGGCGATGTGTAACCCGCCTGGTGAAAACACCCAACGGCCCCTCATCCCACTTTGCTCACGTGGTCGCTTATGTGGCACAGGCCCATCTGTCGATTCTTTGTGTGTATAGTTTGCACAGGTGTAAAAATAATTCCAGACTTATTTATTTTCAGAAAATTTTTTGAATATTGAAAATTCAATAATTTTAATCTGTAAGTCAGAAAAATACAAATAATATATCAAAGTGTTCAGAAAAATGAAACCTAGCTATCTAAGCTATAATCATGCATTGTTCAACAACTTTCAAGACAAGTTTAATTAGAAAACAAAATCAACCCCTCTCATATACTCCGGAGTTTCACCGAGTTAGGGTTTTCACCCCTCGGAACCCCGTTTAAATTGCCGAGCATGTCTTTGGGGTTACTTTTTAATACAAATTAACTTGTTATATCATCATACTTGTTTGATCATTGCATCGATGCCATGTGTTGATTGTTCCCCTCTCTTTCTGGCGCCCCGGTGTAAAAACTATTTGCCTTTTTTTTAATTCCAGAAAATGATTTAAACTTGTAAATTCAATAACTTATTGTTTATAAGTCAGAAAAATATGAATAATATATCAAAATGTTCAGAAAAATGAAACCTAGCTATCTAAGCTATAATCATGCATTGTTCAACAACTTAAATTACAAGTTTAATTAGAAGAACAAATCCACCCCTCTCATGTGTTCCGGAGTTTCTCCGAGTTAGGGTTTTCACCCCTCGGAACCCCGATTAAATCGTCGAGCATTTCTTAGGGTTACATTCCAATGCAAATTAACTTGTCATATCATCATACTTGCTTGAGCATTGCATCGATGCCATCGGTTCGACGATGTGCCTATCTACTACACGGTTTCCCTTTCTCTTCATTTTTATTATTGTGTATGTATATATTAGGTTTCTCGAATTAGGGTTTATATCTCTCAACACCGTACTTAACTTTCCTTTAGCTGCTTTGACTTATTCGCTTTTCCACCTATGCGAAAATATGGACCCACACGCCGAGACGAAGAAAAGGAAGAGTTGATCCAAGGTGTGATCCGTGGGAAGATAATTTAGACGTATCAATGTTTACGAACAACTCCGTGAGGGTGATCCTATTTTTACCGAGTAGACAATTTGTTTGAGGTTGAAGGTGTTGCCTCATGAGGGAGAAGGCGATGCCTTGTGTAATCGAGAAGACGCACCGCCCCAAGGTGCATGTAATATAAATCAATTCATTAATTAATCATCTGCTATCTATATAGAAATAGTAATGATGATCTTCCTTCTTTTAGCCCTCCGGATCGAAGGAGTCTACTGAAAAGAGCAGAGGCCCAACCAAAATTTGCAAGACCATGAGAGGTTCAGGATCGAAGATGTCGTCAGGCAGACCGACAACTCCTGAAGTTGTCGCAACCAAATTTGTGGCACAATGCGGAGTAATCGTTAGGTACTTAATCCCGATCACCATTAGAAATTGGAATAGGCCTGCTAATACGGATGAAGAGGGAACATGTTTATTTGTCCCTAACCACGCCAAAGATTTACTGTGGAAGAGGCTCATGGTTAATTTCAAACTACCGAAGATAGAGCTGGATCCAAATGCGGAGGATCCATTGAGGACGCTTACAACATGGGAGAGCCATGGAGGCTAAGGTCGGAGTGGGCTTTGAAGAAGATGGCCCAGTGTTTCACCAACTGGAAGAAAAGATTGCACCTTGACTATGTCGTGAAAGAGAAGACTCCCGATTTCAAGAATATTCAGTTTGAGAAGATAAAACCATTCTGGGATGAGTTTGTGGAATACAAGAAATCAGAAAAATCTAAGAAAATGTCTGAAACGAATAAGCTGAATGATGCTAAGAAGAAGTATCACCATACTATGGGGCAAGGTGGATACAAGGTTGGCATTCCTAAGTGGGAGAAACTTGAGCAGGAACTGCGTGATAAAAATATCACCCCAGAGACAGACGATTGGGTAGAACGTGCAAGGAATTGGTTTTACGGGCATGGGGGCACGTTGGACTCGGAAGGGAGGTGTATATATAACATACGACATAAAGAAGACCCCTTGCCAATCGAGAGGATGAGAAAAGCAGTAAAGGCTGTTAAAGATGGGGACTTCATTCCCGATAGAGAGAATGATGAGCTCACACTCGCCCTTGGAAATAAGGAACATTATGGACGAATACGAGGCACAATAGGCTCCCAATCATGGAGGACTGGGTTTCCCGAAGAGAGGAAGAAATATCCTGATAGAAGCCGTCAGAGGAGTAACGACAGGGCGGCGGTTGAAGCAGAAAGTCAGAAAGAGCGAATGCGTTTAATTGAAGAACGATTAAAGCAACAACAAGATGAAATTAACACACTTAAAGAGCAAAGTACTACCGGCCCATCTCAGCAACACACTGCATTCGATGCTACCGGCCTATCGAATAATCGAAAAAGCAGTGTGGCTTCCACCGAGGTCCCGGGTGATGACAATGGCGATGACGATGATGCACCGACGATGGCTCATGTTGGCTACCCAGTGGATGATATCACAGAGATGACACACTGCGAGCTACATGTCAAAGTTGTGAACATATCAATGAAGGTGGCGGTCGGCTATGCCTTACCAATTGGACCCACACCAACTTACCACAGTCGTCCGGTTCCAGAGGGCTACACTGTTGTCGGCGTGGATGAAATCATGCCCACCTTTGAGGTTTTGGATCTTCACTACCCTGCTGGTGAAGGGGATGTGACTGTGCTGGGTGACGCAAAAAACGTCACCATTCTATGGCCGAAGGATTGTATCGTGCTTCGAAATCACACGCCAAGGCCATCTTCGCCGCCGCCTCACCCGTCTCCAGCGAGGTCGTCGCCACGGCAGCCGTCTCGCCTCCTCACCCGCTCGTCGCCTCACCAATCTCGGTGCAACCATCGCCGGAGCCATCGCCGCGCCAGATAAAAAGCGTAAGCGCCATCTTGTCGTCGAAGCGATCGAAAACGTAAACAAGAGCCTCTTCCAAAAGTACCAACGGTTCCTCCCAAGAGAGCTTATGATTGATCTGAAGAGGAGATCATGCGATCGTTGATGCGAAACGACAAATGCCGCTAAGTCGAGGTGGCCGAAAGAGCGAGTTCCCCAGCACCAAAGAAGAAAAAGCCAAAGTGTTGAAAATGCTAAAGACTCTTCATCAACCCGAGCCAAAGCTGTCATCGACTATGAGCGTTCTATTCTCAAGTCACATGCAGCACAAAAGCCTCAAGAGCGATCTTGATGCAAGCGGAAATCTGTTGCCTAGCTCGGAGAACAAGCAAAACAGACTTGCGCCTCTCAAGGTGATTTCTCAAACCAATGTGCGGTCGAGCAAATATGGGGCGAAGAGCAGTATGATCCAGAGGTAGTTGCACTGTCGGAGAAGCTGCCGCTGCTCAAGGTATGAGTATTGCCCAAGACTTATCCCGATTAGAGTTCTTCCCGTGAGTGAAGTAGCATACCAATACCAAGACGGAAAACCTCTCGTCAAACCCGAGGAGGTAAACAATCTTCCAACAAAATGCGAAGATTGCATAATCGGTACATGCATGCCACAAGGGCCGGGCTAATCGGATAGTGCTGAGGGTTACAAAAAAGCATCATGGGAAAGATAAGGATGACATGATATCCATTGAATTTGATGAACTATTTCAATTATTCAATCAAGACGCCTTGGACAAATCGATCATGAGTGCCTATTGTCTGTAAGTACTAATTCTGTAATTAATTTAGTCTCCATCTATAATATTTTGTTTATTGCATGTATATAATCATACTTTAATATGCAGAATGAAGATTCTCGAATGCAGCAGAGGACAAATCTATGACATTGGCTTCATTGACCCATATTGGGTTCATGAAGCTAATCTCAAAATAAGCCCCCAGGATACGGAGGATAATATAGTACACGCGTTAAGGTTTCAAGAAACCAAAAGGGAAATACTATTTCCTTACAACTTCCAGTGAGTGTTATTGTCTTGTATACACTTTCTATTTCGCTTACTCGATGTTAAGTATATAATTGATTAGTTCTGCATTCGCAGGTACCACTATATTCTGTTAATCATTCAACTTGACAAAGGGCGTGTACTAGTCATGGACTCGAAACATAAACCCTTGAGACGTGGAAGGACATGCAGATACTTCTCCAGCGGTAATTCTAATCATTACGACACTATATCGGCAACGTTCGTGAATTTTATGATATCAAGTACTTAATAACTTATTTTATTCGTTTTTTACGCCGGGCAGCGCTTGGAAACGGTTCACCAAGAAGGCTAGGGGTGTTTGGAAAGAGGAGCTTACATTTCAACCACTAGATGTAAGCACCACTAGCTATATCCGCGCATCTCTTTGATTCTAGTTTTGATACAGTTATTATCATGCTTGATTATTATTTTGATTGAACTCTGTTGTCGTAAAGTGCCTGACGCAGGGACCAGGTAACAATCTATGTGGATACTATGTATGCGAGTTCATCCGGCAGACGTGCGATGAGAAGGGCAGAAATTTAGAGCAACTCCACGTACGTAAACAATTTCTATAGTTTTTAATTACAATTAAATTGTGTTTAGTTTCATATTCATATAGGCTGACTCCTTTTTTAAATCAGATCGAACGTCTACGGGACGGTCTTCTGCCAAAGGATCGCATACGAGCAATACAGGAGGAATTGACGGGATTCTTGGATGCAGAAGTCCTAAACACACAAGGGGAATACTACTCGGCTGTGTATAGACAATAGGAATTGTAAAAATAGCAACTTTCAAGAAATTGGCCGGTAGCATCGAATAGCAACTTTTGTATGTAGTGCATGAACTCGATCCGTATATTGAATGTAATGTTGTCATGATGATCTTGTGTAATATAAGGTTCCTTCATTGATAAGTGCAAAACACTAAATAAACAATAAAACAACCTAAATGAATTCTCTGCCGGCACAAAAGTGGCGAAAATGCTGCCGGCAACAAAATGTGCCAAATGAATTCTTCGCCGCGAAGAAATGGCCAAATCTCTGCCGCGGCAGCAAGTTATTAGTCCCGGTTCGTGTTACGAACCGGGACTAATGCTCCACACCCCCTCGCGCTCTGATGCCGCCACGTGTGCTCCATTTGTCCCGGTTGGTGGGGCAACCGGGACTAATGGTTAGAGATTTAGTCCCGATTGCCCCGTCCCGGTTGGGCAACCGGGACTAATGGCCCTTACCAACCGGGACGCATGGGCCCTTTTCTACCAGTGTTACCTTATTAAATTTATTACAAGTTCTTACAGTCCCAGCTCATGGGTTGCATAAGGTTGAGACATGTACTAACCATCTAAAGAAAGCAAGAATCAAAAACATGCCAAACAAAAATATTAAGAACTGACTATGATTTCAGATGGAAATATTCTTTGCGTGTAACAAGGAGGACAAAGAAGGCACATGGATACTGAGTACGAACAAAATGAAACAGAATCCCAAAGATAAAAATGGAATGAAACGCCCTGCGCTATCATTCTTCTTTTAAATCTCCATTGGGAATGTCCCTTGTTTGTCCCCGTCGAGATAAACCAGTTGAACACGACACTATATATACATGCACGCACACTATTTTTCAGTTGGCATTCTAGCTTTGTACGAGAGATTAACCGTCCGCTCTAGGCTCTCCCCAGGGGTCTTAGAGATTTTGAAAGGAACTCGGAGCTCCTGTGAATGGCAAGCAGGATCCGCCACGATGGCTGGTTAGGGCAACTTGTGACGCCACTCCACTGTTGTGTTGTCAAGAGTTCACACTTTCGTAATGCGATCTCAAGAGATGGCATTGTGTAAGACTTTGCTAGGAGAGAATATTTACATAACACAGGGCTTGGGCTGATCCCTTGTTTGTCAAAGATATAATATAAGATGTTTTATGTGAAGAAAATGTATCTAGACTTATTTTAGTATGTAGGTTCACTCTTGTTTGGAGTGAATCTAGATACTAAAACAAGTCTAGATACATTTGCTTCACAAAGCTAAAACATCTTATATTTTAAAACGGATGGAGTATAATTTAATGCTTGCTTAAGATGGCATTGTGTCAATGCTAGGAGAAATAATTACATACCACACCTTCTCGGCTTGGGCTAATTTTTTGTCTGTCACGGAGGAGTTTTTAGTTATCACTACAGGAATAGAACACTGGCGGACGGCTTTTAGTCGGGGCCGACGGCGTACTGACTGGTTCCTGTAGTGAATGTGTGTGATTAGTAAACAACATATAATACTCATTAACCTAAACTCTTGCTTACAAGATAGACTCTCACAGTTTTATCCATGTATTTTTGTCATTCGTATGCAAGATAACTTGCTATGGGTACTAACACGAAGTAGGAAATAAAGGGATGATGGCACCGTCCTCATGTGATTCTTGCTTACAAGAAAGACTCTCCCTGTTTTATTCTATGTATTTTTGTGATTCGTTTGAAAGACAACTTGCTAAAAGTACTATCACGAAGTAGGAAATTTAGGGATGATGGCACCCTCCTCATATGGCGTCTTTCCAGCATTGTACAAAATTATTGAGATACTACTTTTATTTCTTGGAGGAAGTAGTAGTGTTTGCGTGTGTGTAACAACTAGAGGATAACGAAGGCACATGGATACTGAATGAACACAAACAAAATGAAACAGGCTTGCAAAGATAAAAATGGGATGAAACGGCCTGCACTATCCTTCTTTTCTTTTTCTCAATCACAATCGGCAAATGTTCCCTGCTTGTCCGCGTCTAGATAGACCAAATAAAGATGACACTACACATGGATGATTCGATTGCTATCTATTATCACCACTATGTAAAAGGCCTACGGGAGGCTAAACAACTGAGTTACGCTCAATCCGCGTAATAGAAGTTATTTTGTTTCAAGGAATTTTCTGAACGACCAAGTGCTTTCCTTATATAGGTTTCATGGAAGGAAATAAAAAAGTACTCAGTGAAATACGTTCCTCGAATTGAACGAAGAGTTGATATAGTATAAAAAATCTATGATTCCATATAACTCAAACATGTCGTGTTGGAAAAATTAAGAAATGGAATACCCAATTTTACATATAATCGCTTCAACCAAAGAGGCCCTATACATAGAATTTCTTCAAATAAAAGGAAGGGACGCCTATGTACAGAACGACCGCTTCGCCAATTCAAGCCTCAAACATTTTCAATCTGACACCGGTAGCATCCGCTACGACGTCTATGGAGAGTGGCGGACCCAGAAAAAAACTGGAGGGTGTACACACACCTAAAAAAAATTAGCACTAGCATATAATTTGCCAAATGAGTAATATGCATAGCTAATTGACAACATTGTACTTTTTTAAAATACTTTAAAAGAGAATTCTGATAGAATAGTCAATAATTTCGTATAATAGTTATACCTCCCTTTCCAGACTTTCCCAAGTGTAGTCTGAAATATCAACACGGCTCTTCATGGCCATAGTCCCGTTGTCCACAAATCTCAGCATGGCAAACAACTGATGCTGGTTTCACACCTCCCAGCAGAAGGAAGCATACAGTGAATCCACAGTACGACAGAGGGAGGGCAACAAACACTAAGTTAGCCTTGTACACATCAGAGGCTCTTGAACTCAAGATCACGTGGTGATTCACCCTCGCCTAACATGCAGTTCTTCGCTGACTTGGTTAGCTCGTGACGCTCATAACGTCCCTGATCCCAAATGTAGGTAATCAGTTTATTTATCATGTCAGCGGGGCGTGAATCACGGAACCTGTCCTTTAGCTCCTTAGTCATACAGGTGAGCATAAGGGGTTTCACCATGATCTCATCATCATGTTCCTTGATTGACTTTCCTTTTCCATCAACATGAGAAGGGTTTGGCAGGGGAGAAACCAGAACATGTTCCTTCTTGATGTTCCTAATGACCATATTTAGCGTAAACATCCAGTCCATAAAACATATTCCATCACCAACTACGCATCAAGTTGACATTATTGTGATTATAGAACTTAGGATCCATCTTATCTACAAGGTCAAAGACAAGTTTATAAGACAGCTATTCAGCATATTATTTCACTAGTAAACTAAACATTTAAATTCTTAAGTGATCTCCTACTAAGTTCATTATTCCTCAATTAATGCAACTAAGTGATTCAAGATCCGAGAAAGGACTACACCATTGACATAACATCACTGATGGCATAATCCTTCACATGGTGGGCGACCTTGCCAATTGCATCGTTCATGCAACTCTTGTTCAACTTTCGATGGGTGTGTTCCGAGCTCATGACTATCATGCTTGAACATCAAGACAGCCTAGTGTTTTAGCCACACGAAGCTCTAATTCGTATATGTTGCAAACATGACAAATCATGCGTAGCCAAGTGACCTGGAGCACCCGATATGACAAGTAGGCTAACGGTACCACACGCAGGAAGAACACTACTGCTTGATATTTTAGCGAGGATGCACCTTATAAACTACTAAAGTGCAAACAATGTGCAAGTAAGAAAAAAAGGATAAACACATCACATACAATTCATAATATTTGTGATATGGTATAGTAATTTTTTTCTTCTTCTTTGATGGCGTAGAAACTCTTTCCACCCACGTGCAGAACTCCTTATGCATGCACATTGAACTCCTTGTGTGTGCTTGTCAAGACACCGGGATTTCTGCTGAGTGATCATCGTGCCTTTGTTCTCCACATGAACTACTGAAGCTATCAACTATAGTTAGTAAAGTAAATGCATTACAAAAGATGACACACAAGTCATAAAAGACAACCACATGGGTCCCGCCATCATGTTATACCATGATTCGTAGATCATGAATTAACATCAGATAGTATAGCATCTCATACAAAATCTTATTAAAGACAAATACTATACCGCATCACATGTACATTCTGCAAAAACAAGTTAGACGACTTTACTAGTTGTCTTTGCATTTTACATGGTTATGGGGTTCACTAACCCGTTCAAATATAACCGCAAAACTATGATAAGATGTTCAAGTTGCTCGTATTACATAAGGGTGATGGAGGATTCAATGCCAAGGAAGTACATGAAAGAGACATTCATAGAAACAAGACAATACCAAATAAAAAGACCTCCCAGAGTCCCGGCCACCCACCACAGGATGCTACAACGGAGAGGAAGAGGGGCACGTGAACCTACTAGGGTACGTGGGTGAAGAGCACACGTCACTCTCACGAACTTGAGGGCTCGACGCGCCTCGATGGAGTCTGATAGACCACTCCGGTCAACGGGACGGGATCAGGCCTCACTGCACTACTCGGGAGGATAGTGCTCTGGACCAAGACGTCAAGATCTTCGGTCACGAGGCATGAATCGGATCGACCTGTGGATTTTCCTAGTTACCGGACATGAACCTCACACTCGGCGGAGACCGGGAGGAGTATGAATACAGACCATGAGAAACGCTATTCCTTCACCCCCACGACGAACCACATGGGGACGGGGGGACAACCAACCTCACTTACGATCAGTAGGAGGCCAGCGACATGACAATGCTCAGGGCTTGTCCGGGTCACCGCGCTATACGTCTGAAAGACATCACCATCGCGACAGACCAAGGACAACTGGTGCAGCTACCACCGGACGACCTCTCACGGGCACAACAAATGCCGCACAGTATAGCGATGGCTGGAATTTGAGGCAGAGCAGGAAGTGGCAACCTTACAAATGTTGTCGTGCATCAACTTGGGCGGAGAGGAAGACGAGGAGATGACAGTTGCCTTTGCTCCTCAAAACCCTCCTCCCTACGAGCTGAACCACCTTGGGGGCGGATCAACGACGAGCCAATATGGAAGAGATGCAACTCGGGCCATCGCACCTGGAGCAAGGAGCACACCATGACTCGACGTCCTTTTGGGGCGGCCTTACACATTTGCCCTAGCACCCCTATCCTCGTTTCTCCATACATCGCCAACACTTGGATTCAAAGGAGTGTGGTAGACCTATACCTGGACATGAAACTCGGGCCAGAAAGCTCGGCCCGAGTTTTGTGGGCTCGATGCGATCTAGGCTTGGCCCGTGGGTGGCACTGGACCGAGCTGAGCCTGCAAAGTTGGACCGCGGTGAGCTCGGGCTGGCTCGGGCTCAGCCCGGTCCGGCTCGTTTGGCTTGCTGTTTTTTTCTTTTTAGAATTTTTATGGGCTGAATTGATTAGAAAGGAGACTAGCTGGGCCAAATTCTAACGATACACAGTGTCCAATTAAATCGTTCGTCTCCTATCTCCATCCCCACGAACGCACGCAAGCATCCGCCGCCGGCCTAGCTCCTCTCCTCCACCCCCATCTCTGATGCCGCCTGCGCTGGCCTCGCTCCTCTCCTCCAGCCCCATATCCGACGCCCTCAAGCCGCCTACGCACACGCCGTCGACGAGGAGATCGAGCAGCCTCCATGCACCATCGTCGTGCACCGCCGCCGCTGCCTCCACCGGCGCTGTTGAAGACGACCCCACCCGTCGGTGAGTCAGCCACGCTAGGCTCGCGAGCCACACCGAGCTTCACCGAGTTTTGGGAAGCTCGGGCCGAGCTCAACCTTGAGGCTTGCCGGCAGGGTCGAGACGGCTCGGGCTCGCCGGAAAAAGCTAGAGCTTTTCTCTGGCTCGGCCCGAGACAGACCGAGTTGGCTCGTGTCCAGCTATAGGTAGACCCGACCATGACCATGACTACTATTTCATCCAGGATTCTAGATTACATGCAAACTCTATTTTATCCTCGTTTATCCTTACATCGACAATGCTTGGATTCGGGGGAGTGTGGTAGACCCGACTAGGGATGCAGAAGTGGGACAATTGGGATACAATTTTTAGACTACTGGACTAACTCAAAACTAAGTGGAACAAGTGGGATAAGCTATATTTGACATATCCCTCTTATCCCACTTATCCCATCTAAATTAGAGTTAGTCTAGTAGTCTAAAAGTGGTATCCCACTTGTCCCAACTTCCCACTTCTGCATCCCTAGACCCGACCACGCCCATGAGTACTATTTCATCCAGGCTTATGGATTACATACAAATCCTATGGATCAGTTTGTTAGATGTATATTTGTATTATAGTTTTCCCCGTATTTTAGGGGCTTCCTACATATTCACACCTGTATCTGTATTATATATTGTGGCCTTTGGCCCCCAGAGGAATACAAGTTGCATATTCCTGACATGGTATCAGAACTAGGTTAGCCTCCTCCTACTCGCAACTTCGTCGCTCCAGCCGCCACCGTCCCTGTCGCCGACGGCCTTGCCGTCGTCGCCGCCTGTCCACGTCCAGTTTCTGGCCGTCTGCCGTCGTTGCCTGTTCCGTCTCGCAATCCAGATCCGATCCAAATTCGATTCTCGGTCTTCAGATTGATCTCGATCGGGTCTTCTCGCCCACAAGCAGGGTCACGCGCGGTGCCTCCTGACGCCGTGCTTCACCCGACGCCTGCTCCACCTGACGCCCTAATCCGTCTGTTCCAGTCCACGCAGGATCGACCTTGAGCAGGAGACGGCGGATCGATCCGCCACGTCGTCCAGCGGATCGACCGCCGTGCGGATCAACCTTCCCGGCCCAGCCTCCTGACTCTCCGCCCGCGTGACCCGGCGCTGCCTCCCGCCGCCTCCCTGCCTCCCGCAGCCTCCTGACGCTCCGCCCCGTCCCGCCTGGACCGCCGCCGGCCGGCTCTAGCCCCGCCCTGTGTGACCCCCACCGACCCCGTCCGGCCGGATCTGGTCTCGCCCTCATCGGATTTCATCTGCTTGCGTTAGGATCGATCAGATCTAGATCTGATCTGTGTCTAAAGAGAGAGAGAGAGAGATGTCTTCTTCATCGAGTTATGTTGCGATTCCTCGCTGCCCGGTGGTCTTCGATGGCGTGAATTACCCTGATTTCGTTGCCTTTATGCGCGTTCACATGCGCGGTCTCCGTCTTTGGGGTGTGTTCTCTGGCGAGGTCTCCTGTCCGTCGTGCCCCCTTCTCATGTGGCTCATCTTCCGCCGACGCCGATTGTTCTCGGTGCTGATGCTTCTCAGGAGGCCAAGAATGCTGCTCAGAGTGCTGATGATAGTGTCGTTGCTGCTTATGACCTGAAGTTCAAGTAGTACTATTCTGATCTCGATGCCTATCGACACGCTCTGACTGCTTACACTCAGTGGGTTGATGAAGATGCTCGTGCTGCTGTTGTTCTCACCTCCAGTGTTCTGCCCCTGTATGATGCTGAGTTCATGAGTCTTCCTACTGTTGTCGCTCAGCGGGCTCATCTTCGTCAGCGCTATCAGCCGTCTGAGGATGCTCTTTACCTGTCTATGGTTCGCCAGGAGCATGCTCTCCAGCAGGGTGATTCTACTATTGATGAGTTCTATACTTAGAGTGCTGCTATCTGGCGTCATCTTGATTCTCTTCGTACTGCTATTTGTGGCACATGCTCGTGTTGCCAGATTGTGCGCTCGGATTTGGAGTTTCACCGCATCTATGAGTTTCTGTCTCGGCTCCGCCAGGAGTTTGAGCCCCGGCGTGCTCAGCTGAATGCTCGTGGTCGTGTTCCGCTCTCTGAGGTGTTGTCTGAGCTTCGGGCTGAGGAGACCCGTCTCCGTGGTGCTGGTCTTCTTGCGGTTCCATCTGTGCTTGCTACTCGTGGTCCTCCTATGCCGTATGTTCCCTCGACTCAGCCACGGTCCTCTGTTCCGCCGCCGATACTACCCACTCCTCCAGGTCAGGGCCAAAGTCAGCACCAGCAGTTTCAGGGTCAGAGTCAGCACCAGCAGTTTCAGGGCCAGAGTCAGCACCAGCAGGCTCGTGGTCAGGGTCGACGTGGTTCTCTTAAATCCTTGCTCTTCGTAACAAGGATGGCCACACTTGGGCCACCTGTTATACACGGATCCCGATTCGTCGGCAACATCGAGCTCGTGGGAAGTCGGATCCTACGGATCTTCACGGTTGCTCTCTCCGATCAGGACATTATCAGAGTCTTCGCGTGCGCTTGCTTTACAGGCTCTTCTTGACAGCACTCTTGGTTACGTGATCGATTCTTGAGCCTGTCGACCACCACCTTCTACACAGTGAGGTACGTCCCCATGGTATCTAGATTCTGGAGCTTCTTTTCATATGACCTGTGAGTCTTCTTTTTTGTCCGCTCTTCGTTCTCTCCCTTCTCATGATCGTGTTTTCACAACGGATGGTACCTCTCTCCCTGTTTCTAGTCGGGGCACCATCTCTACTTCTTTATTTTCTGTTCCTGATATTTTCTCATGTCCCTCTTCTTAAGATTAATCTGTTCTCTGCTAGCCAGCTTACTGACTTTGGTTGTTGCGTCATTCTTGATGCTGATTCTTGTGTTGTCCAGGACCGTCGTACGCATGCCCTGTTTGGAGCTGGCCCTCGCAGCCGTGACTCTTCAGGACTTTGGGAGTTAGACTGGCTTCGTGTTCCTTCCACTGCCACTTCATCTTCCAGTTCTTTTCCGGCCGTCTCCTCTGCTACCAGCTCCTTTCAGCAGTGGCATCATCGTCTTGGTCACCTTTGTGGCTCTTGCCTGTCGTCATTAGTTCATCGTGGTCTTCTGGGGTCTGTCTCAGGAGATGGGTCTTTACATTATCAGGGTTGTAGGTTGGGTAAACAGATTCAGCTTCCCTATCCTACTAGCACGTCTGTATCTCAGCGACCTTTTGATTTAGTTCATTCAGATGTTTGGGGTCCGGATCCTTTCGCTTCGAAAGGGGGACATCGCTACTATATTTTATTCATCGATGATTTTTCTCGGTACACTTGGTTGTATTTTATGCGCTCTAGTAGTGAGGTGCTCTCCATATATCGGTGTTTTGCGGCCATGGTCCGTACTCAATATTCTACCCCCATTCATGTGTTTCGTGCTGATTCTGCTAGTGAGTATATCTCCCAGATGTTGCGAGGTGTCCTTGCTGAGCAGGGCACTCTTGCTCAGTTCTCCTGTCCTGGCGCCCATGCCCAGAATGGGGTTGCTGAGCGTAAGCATCGTCATCTTATTGATACCACTCGTGCTATGATGATTGCTTCTTCTCTTCCGCTGCATTTCTGGGCTGAGGCTGTTGCTACGTCCGCTTACCTCATCAACATTCATCCTTCTGCTGCTCTGTAGGGTGGTATCCCTCTTGAGCGCCTATCTGGATAGTCTCCAGACTACTCCATGCTTCGCTTGTTTGGTTGTGTTTGCTATATTCTTCTTGCTCCTCGCGAACGCACCAAACTGACCGCTCTGTCTGTTGAGTGTATTTTTCTTGGATACAATAATGAGCATAAGGGCTATCGTTGTTGGGACCCCGTTGGTCATCGGATGCGTATCTCTCGTGATGTTACTTTTGATGAAACGCGCCCTTTCTATCCTCGTCCCACCGCTGGTACCTACCCGGTGGAAGATATCTCTTTTCTTCTCTTTCCTGACATACCTCCTTCTACTCCCATTGTGTCTTCTTCAGGATCTCCTACCCCTGATGTCTCTTCTTCTACACCGTCCTCCTCTTCTCCGTCTAGTTCTCCTAGTTCTCATTCTCCGGAGTCTTCCTCTGCTATTCCTTCTTCTTCATCGTCGTCTCCTGAGTCTTCTTCTTCTGATGAGCTTCCCTCTACTCGTCCTGTTCGTCAGCATCGTGCCCCCAACCGTTACTCTCCTAGTCAGTATGGTCTTTCTGTTGCCTCCGAGCCGACTTCTTATCGGGATGTTGAGCATCATCCTGAATGGCAGCTGGCCATGGCTGATGAGATTGCTGCGCTTGAGTGCACTTGCACCTGGGATCTTGTTTTCCCCCCTCCCGGTGTTCGTCCTATCACGTGTAAGTGGGTCTATAAGATTAAGACCCGCTCTGATGGATCTCTTGAGCGCTATAAAGCGCGTCTTGTGGCTCGTGGTTTTCAGCAGGAGCATGGTCGTGACTATGATGAGACCTTTGCCCCTGTGGCTCATATGACCACTATGCGTACTCTTCTTGTTGTTGCTTCTGTTCGTCACTAGTCTGTGTCCCACCTTGATGTTCAGAACACCTTTCTCAATGGTGAGTTGAGTGAGGAGGTTTATATGCAGCCTCCTCCTGGGTATTCTGTTCCCGAGGGGATGGTTTGTCGTCTTCGACGTTCTCTTTATGGCCTCAAACAGGCCCCTCATGCCTAGTTTGAGTGCTTTGCTTCTGTAGTGACTACTGCTGGTTTCTCCCCTAGTGCTCATGATCCAGCGCTGTTTGTTCACACTTCTCCTCGTGGACGCACTCTTCTTCTCTATGTTGATGATATGATCATTACTGGTGATGATCCTGAGTATATCGCCTTTGTTAAGGCTCGTCTTCGTGATTAGTTTCTTACGAGTGATCTTGGTCCTCTTCGATACTTTCTTGGGATTGAGGTTTCCTCCACTTCTAATGGCTTTTACATCTCTCAGGAAAAGTATATTCAGGATCTTCTTGCTCGTGCTGCTCTTGGGGATGAGCGCACTGTTGAGACCCCTATGGAGCTTAATGTTAAGCTTCAACCTACTGTGGTGATCCTCTTTCTGATCCGACGCGTTATCGTCATCTTGTTGGAAGTCTTGTTTATCTTGCCGTCACTCGTCCTGACATCTCTTATCCTGTTCATATTCTGAGTCAGTTTGTTTCTGCTCCTACCACTGTTCACTATAGTCATCTTCTCCGTGTTCTTCGTTATCTTTATGGTACGATCACTCGTCGCCTTTTCTTTCCTCGTTGCAGCTCTCTCCAGCTCCAGTGCTATTCGGACGCTACGTGGACGAGTGATCCTTAGGATCGTCGTTCACTTTATGCTTACTTTGTGTTTCTTGGTGGTTAGCTCATTGCTTGGAAGACGAAGAAATAGACAGCGGTTTCCCGTTCGAGTGTTGAGGTTGAGTTGTGTGCTATGGCCTTGTTGACTGCTGAGGTGACCTGGTTACGGTGGTTACTTGTGGATTTTGGGGTCTCTATTACCACACCCACTCTGGTTTTGTCTGACAATACAGGTGCTATTAGTGTTGCACGTGATCCGATCAAGCATGAGCTTACCAAGCATATTGGTGTTGATGCTTTCTATACAAGTGCTCAGGTGCAGGCTCAGGTTGTTGCGCTTCAGTATGTGCCTTCAGATTTATAGTTGGCGGATTTCTTCACGAAGGCACAGACCAGAGCGCAGCATGATTTCTTACTCTCCAAACTCAGTGTTGTGGATCCACCATGAGTTTGAGGGGGGTGTTAGATGTATATATTTGTATTGTAGTTTTCCCCATATGTTAGGGGGTTTCCTGCATATTCACACATGTATCTGTATTATATATTGTGGCCTTTGGCCCCCAGAGGAATACAAGTTGTATATTCCTGACATAGTTCATACTGAAGTGCGGGACCAGTAACCCGGAAGAAGACACCAAAGAAGTCACCCTCTCGGTCATGCTCGGCGAAATAGGGAACTTCACAACATGGTTATGCATGTTCAAAGTCATAGACCTGCCAACCTAGCAGTCGGTTGTTCTTGGACACCGGCAGCTAACTCAGTTTGAGGCATACCTGGACCAGTAAGGCAGAGCACTGGTCTTTGCCGGCCCGAGGGGCCGGGTGTAATGACAGTAAAGGAAGATCCGCCCGCATGGACATCGGCGGGGAGTGTCAGGCTTCATGCACTAGCCAACGCAACCAAAAGTCCGAACTGATAGAAAGGGCTAGTGCAATCTACTTATACATTTCAACACCCCCTCTTACGTGTGACGGAGAGAAGTCAGCACGTGCAACCGGAAGAGAGCGACGGCGCGCGAAACTAACGTATGACTCAAGAGGCCTATACGTGGACACAGAGGGGTCAACATCAATCTTAGGATAAATTGCGAAAGACAGGACTCGAACTCGAGACACAATCTTCATATCGAAACGTGGCAAATGCATAAAAGTCCAAACTGATAAAAAGGCTAGTGCAATCCACTTATACACTTCAACAAGAAGAACGGCGCATCACGACCCGCCCTAGGACCGGAAGCAAGGGGCAGGGATTTCGGGGGCTCATTCCTCATGAGAGATTACGCGGCAGCCATGACAGCAATGAAGTACATCCTACTAGAGCCATAGATTGGAACACAGCGGCTGAACTCGTTTAGCTCCCACAAGGGGACCTCGAGTTCTGGCATGCGTGGAAGGAGATAACGCATTGGGGAAACGGGTCAGGCCATGTACCATGGCACTAGGAGACCTTGCGGAACTCGACCAAACAAAAGAATCAGGCCCCAACTGCAAGAAGATGTCAGGGCCAACTTTCATCCAGGGGCTCAGTGTCCAGCAGAATGACCATGGACCTCCGAAGAGGACGACCCACTTGCAGGACCATCGAAGCACCTCAGCCATATCTAGTGGCTCTTGCTATACCCTATCGGGGCAATGGTGGACTACATGGAGCAACACCCACGCACCATGCTACACCAGAGACCAATCTGTAAAGGACCCTGCCGTGTGGAAGCAGTAAGCCTGGAGGGGGATTATCGGATCTGTATTGAAGACATCCCTCTTTTGTATCGGAAGAGCCCTAAAATAAGAGAACCTCGAAAGATGAAAAAACACTGTCACGTCACCCCAGGACGACACCTCTAGCAGTGACAAAAGCTCCGACTCTGGCACAAGCATCAGCTCATATGGCATCTCAGGCTCCCGCACCGGATTCGCATGCTACATCCCCGACCGCTCTAAGGAAGAGAAAATATAGTCAATGCCCACCCCTCGCATCCTAGACCAACTCCAAGCATGCAACGACGACAAAAGCTTAGGATCTCGGACGCCACCATCCAAACCCATCAGAACAAGAAAGATTATACTGTAACACAGAAATCCAGGTATTACGCGCTCAAAAATACTACTAGGTTGCCGAACAAGTTCACGACACTTGATCGGACACCCGGCGGCTGCATGTAGGGGTGTTTCATACTCTCAATAAATATTTTCAAGTCCTTTCGTCCTTCCTTTCCATGATTTACCCTGTATACTCTAGTCATGATGACAGGAACGGTCAGGAATCATCGCGAAGTATGCTCTTATCCTGGGACGAACAACACCGCGCGTGGTCTGCCTCGAAATAATTGGTCACACAGCTACTATCCCGCATGACCTGATCACCTAAACTAAAACTTTTGTGCTCTCCTCATGATCCTACCTTCACCTAGGCTGGGCTTGGCAGCTCCTAGTTATGTTCGACTAGAGAGAACGGGTACGTAGATACCGCGAGTGGCGATGGGGTTGTTGAAGGATCGATGCTAACTCTGATAGCCTAAAATCATGCCATAGGCCTCAAAAACCTCCGTCATATGTGACTGGAACACGAAGACCGTCAAAGGGAATTACTCGGGCGAACCCACATGACCAAAACGCCACTACATGGCATGGTGTAGCAAAGTTATGAAGCCCAATGTAATCCATCGGAGGTAATGGCCCAAGGAATGTTGCCAACGAGATAGAGGCGAAAGGCTTCCTCACGAGCACTAAGTCTCGGGGAAGCTAGAAACTCACACCCACCTTAAACAAGGTGACAATTGTATGGGGATCCATACAAGCAACACACCCGCATAAAGCCCGAGTTACAAACCTCAACATACAAGCAACACCCGCATAAAGCCCGAGTTACTAACCTCGGCAAAACAAGAGGCACACTCGCATAAAGCCTGAGTTGCTAACCTCGGCGGACAAGTGACACACCCGTGCAAGGTCTGAGTCACTACCTTCGGCATCTTAGCAATGCACTCGCTCAAGCGCCCAAGCCGCATTGGTCTGACCTAATGCGCTAGGCGTTGATCTAGGAGCGAGTAATGGTGCCAACCCGAGACCGGATCAACACGGGCTCGGCTCCACTTATTACAACTGAAGCCGGAATCATACACCCTATGCACATGGATCTCAAAAGAACAACTCTAAGGGAACAAGGAGACATGGAGTTCATGCATACGGACCTCCTGGCATACACAGGAATGAAGGGTATTACACTCCTGTGGCTCTACGGAAGAAAAATAAGAACAGAGGGAGTTCCTTGACGTCCGGGACGTTGTTGGTTCCCTCTGGAGGACCTGGGATCTCCATATAGCATGGCAACTCGCCACATTCAGCAAGGAGGCAGCACTTGCAGTTGCGCCCTCAGGCGACATACCACTTTTCCAAGCTCAGATTTCTCCTCCAGCAAGAGGGTCATAGTGAGCTTCTCCCCGGCGAGTTTGGCCTATGCTTGGTGACATGGGCATGACCTGTCGGGTTCCCATTATTGGTATACCTGGTACAGATCCAAGGTAAGGTCCATGAGGACCACAAGAAACCAAGGGTCCTGGAGGCATTCGAAGCCCAGGAACAAGATTCAAGATGTAGTCGACATAGTCATAAACTTACCTTTTATCATGTAAACCGGACCGTGTTGGACTTTGAGACCCAACCTATCACATAAAGGCCGGGAGGAGCTGACAGGGAGGTCACCTTAACTTTTGATTCACCACAATTCATTGTAAGCTAGATTGCATCTGCCGACTCGGTGACTTTGTACTCTCCATCAATAAAGATCAGACAAGTAGGAGTAGGGTTTCCTCTACGAGGGTCTGAACCTGGGTAAATCTCGCCTCGCTTGTTTGTATATTAAGCCAACGAAATCACCAGCGCACCCTTTTCCCTGAAACCCAAGTCCATGACTATAGACATTGCCAAGGTTACCCCTCATCACTTGGTCTCGCTGATCCCCAACAACAAACAGGCCCTCCTAGTCGGAAGCGTGGATATCCTCCCAGGTGGCCACCCGTTGGTGCACCTCGTTCCTCTTAGTCAGGGGGTCCAGGAATGAATCCTTTAGGAGAGCCATGCCTTCCTGCTCGCCAATAAGTTCCATTTGAAGCATCTGGACCTCCTGCCTGAGGGATACTTCGTTGGTAGAGCTAGTGCAAAACCCCTCCATGGATCGTCGTATGCTGGAGAAGATCCTCTTGCTGATTCCTGAGAAGAGCATCATGGAGAAGTAAGGGTAAAGTATAAAATCCGGAGCCAATGTAGAAAGGAAGACGCATAGGGGTGTACAGTCAGTGCTTACATGTCATGTCTTCATAGTTGATTTGGATGCTCTGTTCAATAAAGTGCACAAGGAAAGTATATCCTCTACCTATGAGAGGAAAGACACGAACGGATGATGGGTTGAGACGGCCTGGCACATAGGAAAGAAGAAGCATTACAGGTACTGTTTCACGCAGTTTTTGGAATATCCGGGGAAAGGAGAAGTATATGTGGTATACCTGTCAACTTTGAGGGAGCGGACCCCCTCGAGCAGACTTGCTGGACTGGAAAATGCAAAGGATGAACCCAAGCAAATATCTCCTGTGAGACTAGGGGACCCGCTGCTTCTGCCAAATGCTCTAGGTGCACAACGGTACCATCGGCTTGAATCTGAGATTCTTCCTCGCCATCCTGGTGGAGCCGTGAGGCCTTGCAACAATAGGAGTAGTATGTTGCTAGACATGACAGGAGAATGAGAAGTTTTTCTTAGAGGACAAGAGGGAGACTTCGGGAGAGACAATGGAAGAAGCAACACCATGATTGTTGGTATTTAAGGTGGAGAATGGCAGGACCCCAAGGGGTAACCGTGTTGCAGGAACAAAAGGTCTACTCCGCATTTACATAAGGCCACGTCCCATCAGTCAGCATCATGGGAAATAATCTCATTATGATCACCACCTTCAATTTCACGGACGGAATAGATTCCCATGCGGCAAAAGAGCTATGAGAAGCAACAATTATTGATAAGACCTCTTCAAATGGTTCAGATCTGGTTCCTCACGCCCACGGAAAATATCCTCTCTCCATACCTTCTAAGGTCACAAGAGAAGTTGAAGCAACACACAATGTCATTGATTACATCATCATGGACTAGACCTAAACCCAGCTATGACCTCATCATTTCAGATGAGTCCACATGCAAGGTTCCAACATGATAAGATATGGTATTACAGATAACTTATCGACCTCTCGGTTTGGTACTCCATGTCACATAAGGAACCACTCCCTTAGACCTCCTCTAGTCATTAAAGGTATTTACACCTCTGCACAAAAGTATCGTTCTCTTTCCTTTTTGACATGGGTATGACTTATTTGGTTCCTATGATTAGTTACCCTGGGCATACGAAGGCCTACAGCCCACAAAGCCCATGAAGAACAAGAGGGTCCAGGAAGCATCCGACGAACAGAAGTTTAGCTTGGTGGTTAAGATAGAAAGGCAAACCAGCATAAACTTAGTGTTGTGAACATAATTTTAACCTATCCGTATTTTTCTCCAGGACCTAGCCTCTCATATAAAGGCTGGGATGACCCGACAGAGATGACACAATAGTTTTCCAACAATCATCAATCCGCCGAGAGATAGAACACATCTAGCGAATCAACAACTTTGTAATCATGTTTCTACCATAATCAGACTATATCGACTCCCTTGTTTGTCTGATCAGCCGACGAGCTCTCTTTTCCATGAAACCCTAAATCCATAACCATGAGCATTGCCGAGATTACCCCTCGTCAATTGACGCCGTATGTGGGAAATCTGAGCACTGGAGCCATGGATTCATCGACTTCTCCTACACCAAGCAGCAACCCTACAATCGAGGTTAGTGATATCCATTGCGATTTCGTCAATCCATGCCCGCCCATCCCTTATGAGCTCCTATCGACTTCGATAACCGATCTCATGATCGGGTGCTTACACTTCCGCGTGGGGGAATCTAAAAATCTATGGCTTTCAGCTTCGATCTATCCGGGCCTGTTGACCGCATATTCATCGCCATGGCGACACATGCATATTCTGTTGGCTCAACTAGAAAGGCCGCAATCAACCTGACAAACATCGATGGAAAGCCTCGGGGATTCCGCAGATTTAGGGGATCTGGCTGATATGTATGACGGTCTCTCCTTCGTATCATATTTGCAGTAAACACCGCCATGCGGTTCAACCCCATCAAACATCATTCTAGATGAATCGGAGGAAAGCATCGGCTTCGAAATCAAAAGGCCGAGTCATACTTGGAGTAGGACCCCTAGGATTTCACTGGATTTCAAGACAGTGTCTCCTACGAATATGATAGCGATATCAGTAGATCATACATGGCGCATTACCAGGTCTGCGTGATCATTGTAGGAGAAGGGTCCGTAACACCTCGAGACTCCAACGGTAACCCGATATTTGCTCCCAATGATATTCTATCAGATGACAATGCAAGACACCGTGAGAACATGGAGGAACTTCCAGAAGACAACTGCCGCATCGTGCCAGGAAGGGAAGAAGCACACGACAGTGAGCGAATAACAATTCGACTGCCTCCAACAACATGGAAAAAGGCTCGAGATGCTATTTCGGGTGTAGTACCAATGAAAGCAGACGCTACGCATGAAGAGCTAATGGCCTACCAGTACCTCCACCATAAAAGAGGCATCTGCTTAGGATGTAGAGATAGCTTGACAAATGAATGAGGCTAGCCGAAAAATCCAGCATTCGTCGGGCTCAGCTAAGGTCCACCCGTGGTTCTTTCAGCGTTATCGGAGGGCCACAACCAAGGAGAAGCACTTCACAGCTGCATCGCATACCTGAAGCCAAAAGGCGCGAGTTGGCCAGGGACTTGGACTTGCCATTCATGTTAGTGGATTCAGTGACTTTTTAATCGTGTTTCCACCATAATTAGACTACATCGACTTCCTTGTTTGTCTGATTAGCCGATGAAATCAGCAGCTGAAAGAGCATGTGGGCCCCCATGTGTGGTTTTGGTAATTAATGAAAATCTTTATGGACTAATGTGTGTATTAAGTTGCAATTGTAGGAATTGTCCATTGGCATCGTTTGGATCATGTGTTGGCTTCAAGGTCGATGAAATGAAGAAGATGTGTTTTGCAAGCTCAAAATGTGCCATCTCTAGAAGATCTCATGTTTGATGCTTGCCATCCTTGGTGGTCATGGATCGATGAAGTGGAATCAATAAAGGCATTCCATCTTGAGAAGGTCAAGATTGTATACATCTTGCTCAAGTGGAATGCTTAAGGAAAAGGTAGTCTTGATAGGTTTTCCATTTTGTCGGTCTCATGTTGTTAGTTGGGAGATCGTGTTTAGGATCGATAGCCATACTATCAAGAGGGGCTCTCGAGTGAGTAACTCGATCATATCGTTCGGAGAGAGATCAAACCTTTGCATCTTAGCATCATCGTTCTTGGTTGTTATTTCGATCTTATCCTTGTGAGGCTCTAGATCTTGTGGTAATATTCATGGCAATCTCTAGTTCATCAAAATCGGATCTCCCTTTTATATCTTGTTGCGATTTTGATCTTGGCGGGTTTCTGGATTTTCACCAAGGGAGGTATCTCACTTTAAAATACATAAAGTATTCCCACTTGGTGGTATCCAATATTTTTATTGGGTAGCTCTTGTCATCCTCTTTCCAACGCCCAATTGGATTCGGTTCAATCGGAGTTACCAACCTAAAGTTATCGCAGTTTGTATTTTGCCTTATTTGATTTTAAAAAGAAAAAGAAAAATCTTTTTTCTGGGTCGTCTGGTACTACCGGGACCAATACCGTGCGCATCTTGGGAGGCCTGCTCTTCTTCACTTTGGCCAGCTCATGAGGTCGGCAATATTGGCCAGTAATCTTGCCGGTAATTGGCCACTACCGGCCAGATCGCCAGCTGCTACCTTGCTCCCAGTCGCCTCTCTCCTCACTGCCCCACTCCCACCCGTGGGCCCTTCTCCTGCAGCGCAACTTCTCACTCGCTGCTTGGCAGCCTCAGCCGCCCACTTCGTCCATGCTACCGCCATCAGTGGCTCATTGGCCCTTGCACGCAGCTCGCCCCGATCCCCTCTGCCTTGTTTGTTACTCGCCAGCTACCCCCGATCCCCCTTGTCCCTTAGTCCGTTTGCTGCCCTGATTGTTTGGCTCGCGTGGTTCTCCCTGGCGCTTGTTTGGACAGGTCCGGTAGTACCGGCCACCCCAGGCTGTTTTATTCCCAATGGGAAATTTTGGCTTGGACTCTATTTAAGCCTTTTCCCTTTGTCTTTTTGGGTAGTTCTTCTTCCTCTATTTTGTCTAAGCTTTGACCCATTTTCTCTTACTCTTTGAAGATTGATAAATCTCTCTCCCTCCTATGATTCTTGCCAATATTTGAGAGGTAGAGAGAGGAGATCTAGATCTACAATTTGACCAAACCAAATCACCTCTTTGTTAGTGAATCTTTGGGATCTAGATCTTGGGGGATTTTGTGTTCCTCTTTGATCCCTCCTCTCTTGTTCCCCCAATAGCTTTAGTAGCTTTGTTGGAACTTGAGAGTGAGGGATTGGAGCATCTTTGTGGTGTTCTTGCCATTTGCATTCGGTGCATCGGTTTGAGTTCTCCTTGGAGGATTTGGTTCGTGATACTCATTGGAGGTTGTCCCTCTTGGGTTCTTGGAACCCTAGATGGTTGTGTGGAGTGGTCGGTTGATACGCCCAATTTGCATCACCATTCTATACCATAATTTACCTCTATTCATTGATATTTGTCTTATTATGAGGTATTACTTATGGCTTTTTCATCTGTTTATGCATGTTGGATGATTCTTGGAGGATGGACTGCCGGAGTCTGGATTCTGATGGAAAATAAGGCTTATTGGTGGAATTTCGCAAAGATCAGAAAAATACCAGGAAAATATCGAAACATATTATTTCTCTAGAAGAATGAGGGGGCCAGAAGGAGGGACAAAGAAGGGCCTCAGGGGGCCCAACTTCCTAGCCTCGGGGAGCGACCACAGATAGACTTACGCCGCCTCTGTGGGGCGGAAAACACCGAGAGAGAAAGATCTCTCCGGCAGACAGATTACTGCCGGGGGAATTCCTTCCCGGAGAGGTGAGACCGTCGCCATCAACACCATCGTCAAGCTAGGCTTCATCGGGATCATCATCATCCACACCATCATCTCCACCAGCACCATCATCACCACTTTTTCCTGTTGTAACAATTGTGTTGGATATTGATTTAGTTCATTAGGGGAAACTTTCCCGGTGTTGATTACTATTGTAGTTGATGCTTGTGAGTGGAACCATTGGATTATTGTTTACGTTCAGATTGTTATCCATTACCATATAATCTTTGATCTTGATCCATATGATGTCTTGTGAGTAGTTCGTTTAGTTCTTGAGGACATGGGAGAAGTCATGTTGTTAGTAATGAATCTGTGATGAGTTATTATTCAATGATTTAGTATTTAAGTTGTGGTGCTATTCTTCTAGTGGTGTCATGTGAACGTCGACTACATGAAACTTCACCATTTATGGGACTAGAGGGATGCATTGTGTATTTGGCAACTAATTTTGGGGTTGCCGGAGTGACAGAAACCTGAACCCCCGTTAGGACACCTTTGCACAAGGGAGCGTAGGATCTCAGATTTTAAGGCTGTGGTTAGATTTATATCTTAATTACTTTCCTATGGTTACAGGTGTTTGCAGGGGGTTTAATCACAAGTATGTATTAGTCCAAGTACGGTCGGTACATTAGCACAGGTTCACCCACACAACACTTACAACACCAGAGAAGAGTACTCAGCTATTTGAAGCGAAAACACTTGACAGAATTCCCATGTGCCCTCGAGAACGTTTGGTCCTTATAAGTATTTCCACCAGCTTGTCCTTTGCTAAGAAAGGATTGGGACACTTGATCCGTTTATTCGTTACCTTTGTTACTTGCTCCTTGTCTTGTTGCCTTGTCAGAAAACCACTAAAAATCAGTTTGCTAAATATTCACAGGGATTTCCTGCTCCATACCACCGTTCAGCACCTTCTGCTCCTCGTTGGGATCGACACTCCTATTTATCAAAACTACTACGATACACCCCCTATACTTGTGGGTCATCATCGGTCTCGGAGCTCGAACATTGGTTGTAAAGCTTCGCGATCGAGTTGGGAGACTTTGAGTGTTGTGGAGGTCTTCTCAACAAAGTTGCAAAGGTTCTGGTCGCCACCTTGAAGGCCACCGTATAATTGGTCAGGTGCTTGCCGTGCGGCGGGTGCTCGGAAGAATAGGGTGAGGCCTTTGTGGCATTGGTGGTCTTAGTACCGCCCACCCCTCCAACGAGACGTACTTCCATTATGGAAGGAACTCGGTAAAATATCGCCGTCCCCGCGTGCCTCGGTTATCTGTATACCCGAGCTCTTTACTTATGAACTTCAAATTGTGATAGCCTTCATGCTTGAAGTAATCTATATTGCTATCACATTGTTGCTTGTATTTCTTAGCATAATTTGTTGGTGTACATAGGCGAACCTTAGTATATATAGGCTTTGTGCTTAACAAAAGAAAATGATAGTTTTATTCCTGCTTTGTTAAGCCCATCTTGTAAAAGTTTGTAACCGCCTATTCACCCCCCTCTAGGTGGCATCTGTGATCTTTCACCAGCGCTCTCTTTTCCAAGAAAACCTAAGTCCATAACCATGGGCATTGCCGAGGTTACCCCTCGTCACTTTTGTTATTAACCCTTTTGTAGAACCTCATCATAACCATCGGGCTTCCTCACTGTCACCTCCGTGACGCTTGTCTGCCCCTCTGTAGCTCTGCTCTTTGTCCTTAGCGCTTGGCTCTGTCTAGATTCCTCCTAGACAGCAACTAGGGTTTGACTATAGGCTCCTCCTTCTCCTACAAGTCTCACGTTACTCGGCCTTATATCGCATAACTCGGCTTAGCCTTCACCTGCATACAAGTCAACCAGCCTTATTCGACCGACATAGCTCATACGTCGGCCGAGTAAGGCGTTACTCATTTTATATTTGCCAAGGCTCAAACTATCTCGGCCGGATCTTGCATGATTCGGCCACAACAGTCAGTAATTCGGCTTAAGGTGAGGGAGACTCCTTTCTTATTTTCCCTATCTTGACCCTATCCGGGGCCACCCCCCAACATTAGTCCCCATAGCTGGTGCGGCCCTGCCGGAAACCTCGGCCGGGCCACATCAGTTTCCAGACGTTTATCTTCTTTCTTTCTTTCTTTCCGAGGTGTTTCTTGGCCGACGTTCTTTTTCTGTTATCCTCTACCTCATCTTATCTTTTCCCGCTATGTACTACGTTCTGAGTTATCTCCTTTCGTTCGAGGTATTTGCTTGGCTTCCTGGGTAAGTCTCGTCCTACGTGTACCAACCATCATTGTTCTCTAGGTTTTTGTTCCTCTACAGTGTTCACTGACACGCTACAGTGATTATTGCGCCCGTAGCGTCGGCGCAGTGACGCCTCGAGTACCGCAACAGTCATAAGGCCCGATCCCCTCCTGTGCCATGTGGCCTTCGCTGTGGCTCCACTACCTGCGAGCGGTTAAGCGATACACGCGATTATGCGGTTAGCGTGGCACAACCACGATCCCACTATGGTTTACCCTACGCGGTTATAAAGAGGGGAGCGGGGTAGGATGATTCACTTTCCCCCTTTCTATTCCCTTCGTCTTCTTCCCCGCGCCGCCGCCTCCGTTTGCGTTCCAGTGTTCGCGCCACTGCCGTTCCCCCTCGACGGATACACTGTGGTTCTCTGGCTCTCGCAACCTCGTTGCAGCGACTCAGCTTTGGCGTTCTCGCTGGTGAGTTTTCTTACAGCGCCCCCGCTAGGTCCCAGCGTTAGGCATTCTTCTAGTATTCCAAGATTCCCCGCGGCGGTGCTTTCTATGTTCCACCGATGCGTTTGTCACCGTCGCGACGGGGCCCTGCACCTCTAGGCCTATCCCCGTCGCCAGTTCTTCTTCGGTCGATTCCTCCAACGAGCCCATGTCTAGCTCCGCTAGCGGCGCTCTCGTTGGGGAAGATGACCTTGCCGCCGGTCTAGAGCATGGTTCCTGGCAGGGTTCCGCGGTTACTCGCCGGGAGATAGAATGGCTGATCAAAACATGCCGAATTCCTACCGAGGTAAGTTGTCGCTTACCCGGCAAAGAATCCTCCCATGTACTCAATGAGGGCGAGTACGTAGTTTTTATGTCCCACTTCGCGCATGGATTCGGCCTCCCTCTTAGTGACTTTGCTGGGAGCTTCCTTGATTACTTCGGCCTTCGGCCGCATCACATGCCGGCTAACACCGTAGCCTCTCTGTCGGCCTTTATCTCGGCTTCGGAGGGGTATTTCGGCCTCTGGCCTTCCGTAGACGTTTTGTCCAAATTCTTTCAGATCCGATCTAACCTAGTGCCGTACAAATCTCTTCATCCTTCTGAAAAATCTCTCACCCAATGCGGGGCTGCATCCATTACACCTCGGAAAAACTCTGTGTTCCCTCGGGTCGCCGGCCTCGAATCTTGTAAGAAGTGGCATAGATCATTTTTCTATGTCAAGAATACTGGGAAATAAGACAAGATTCGGCTCCCTGCTTTCTCTATCGGTCCTCCCTCAAATAAGAACTGGATCTACAATCCGAGGAAGAGCCATGCTCTTGCTGAGGCATTTGAGCTCCTGCTTAAGGAACTGACTCGTGCTGGGCTCCGAGGTGAAGATTTGATGACTGCGTTCATCATTAGCCAAATCTGCCCCTTCCAGCTTCGCTCTCATAAGCTCTGTTATATGAGTGGTCCTCTGGATCCCAACCGAGTTTCTATAGTTGAGCTTGATGATTATCAGATCTATAAATGTGTCCGGGCTATTTTTAAGACTGAGATGCCCGAGGAATGGAAGTGGGGACTGAGGCCATTTTCTCGCGGGAATCCTCCTCCTCAGGTAAGTTAAACACTGGTGTTTTCTTCCAATTTGTTTTTTCATTGTTCTTTTGCTAACTCTTATTCACTTCTCTTGCAGAGGTTTGCGGAGAAGAAGACAGAAGATGCCAAGGTTTTGGCTCTTCCTTGGACTGCTGACCGCAATACCCCGGACAATGGAGAAGCTCACCCGGAGGAGTTTGTCCCTAAGTCGGATGCTGCTCCTGTTCGTCCCCGGAGCAAGACCTTGGCCCGTGCGGATGAAGGTGACTCGGATGACGTCGAAATTCTTTAGGTAGTTGCCGCGGTGCCTATCTCTTATGCATTTCTGGCTCCTTCTTTCCCAGCTAACCAAGCTGGCCAGGTGCACGACGCCGAACCTCTTGCTTTCGAGCCTCCTGTTGCTTCGAAGAAGTGCACCGCTTCGACGGATCCTTCTGGTGCTGCCCCCAACAAGCGAGTCAAGAAATCTGCTCAGCATATCCCGAGGCGTAAGACCATGCCTGGGGTTACTGGGTGAGTTTATTTTTATTTTTATTTCTTGTTTCTCTCTTTCTATTTCTGACTCAGCTTTTACTCTCTTACAGAGCTCCTCTTTCCGCAAAGCCAAGCGGTCTGAGTATGACAACCCATACTACTCGGCCGTCTTCTCCCCCACCTTCGGAGGATACTCGATTTCGTAGTCCCTCTCGTGTTGATTCTCCTCCTGCGCCGACTAATATATCGCCTCAACAAAATGAGCCCATTGCTCCCATCGTTGTTGCCGACGTAACCCCTACGCCGGATCACCCGGCCGACCCAGCTGTCCCTCTTAAGACCCCCGAGGTTTCCCCCAATGATCCTTTGATCACCGCAGCTCTAGTTCCTACTCCAATTCGTACCGAGGATACCACTACCTCGGCCCCTTCGGAAACTATAGTTCCTCCTGCCGCCAATGACGTGATCCCCAGTGCTGAAGTTGTTTCCCCTGCCGAAGTCTCTACTAAGAGCAAGAAAGTTGTTGTTACTAAACCCTCGGCATATCAGAAGGGTCCAACAAGCTCTTCTCAGCCCAGCATTGCTGATGCACTTCGTAAAGGAGCTTCTACCGCTAAACCCGGTGTCGCCCTTGCCGCCGACACTCAGCTTATTCTTCATAAGAGTCCGACAGCGGCTACAGTTACTCAGCAGGCCCGAGGTAAAGTGCTGACCCGTAGTGAGAGCGGGCATAGCTGCGGCTCACTGGTGGAATACGCGAACAACTGGAATGCCGCCGATCAACTTGAGGGCTATCCAAGTAGCCAACCATTTCATCTTTCCGACATCAGCAGTCGTTTGCATATGGCTGCTAAGATTGTTCTTGAAAGTGATAAGATGAACGAGGTAAGCGCCTTCGTTGATACTTTGTCTATTATTCAGATGATACTATATATACACTAGTCCTCGAAGATTGCAACCGGATACTTTGTTGTTCGTTTGGAAGCTTCATCCTATTTTAAATGCATTACATGCTAAGTCAATTTGTTTCATGATTCGGATTAAACGTGTTCTAGAATATCAAACCATCTAGCTCTGAGTCAAGTTTTACTTGATTCGGGTCTGCCTTTCTTTTGAATATCTAGCCCTCTAGATCCGAGTCAAGTTTTACTTGATTCAGATCTGCCTTTCTTTTGAATATCCAGCCATCTAGATTCGAGTCAAGTTTTACTTGATTCGGATCTGTCTTACTTTTGAATATCCAGCCATCTAGATCCGAGTCAAGTTTTAATTCATTCAGATTTGTCTTACTTTTGAATATCCAGCCATCTAGATCCGAGTCAAGTTTTACTTGATTCAGATCTGTCTTACTTTTGAATATCCAGCCATCTAGATCCGAGTCAAGTTTTACTTGATTTGGATCTGTCTTACTTTTGAATATCCAGCCATCTAGATCCGAGTCAAGTTTTACTTGATTCGGATCTGTGTTTTCTTTGTGTAACTTGTTGCCATTTTCAGGTTGCCCATGATCGACGGACCCTGAATTTCAAAGGTTGCTCTTTGCGCACAAAAAACTTCAAGATAAATGTGAGCAGATTGTCCCTGTTGTGAAGAAAACTGGTAAATTATATAGTCCGTTTAGTTTATCTTACCCTTGTAAGAGATTTAGTTTTTTGTGCTAACTTGTATCTTGCTGGTGCGCAGCTAGTATCAACAACCTAAATTCTCACCTTACCAAGAAAGTTGGCGTTCTTGAAGGTTAGTTTGTCCTTTTTCCTTTTAATTTGTCGACTTTTTGTTCGAGGTAAATCTTGGGTTTCTTACGACCTTCCTGCTTTGGTATAGCCAAGTTATGAACACTTGCAGCGTCGCATCAAGAATGCATATCTATGCCTGATATGATGCTGTATTTTTTTAGAACAAGCTGCCGCATTCGGCGCAACTCAAGGAAAAAGATGACGAGATAACCCGGTTACGCGCCGAGGTTGAATCTCTTAAGCTTTCCCAGAAGTCCGAGTTAGAGAAAGTTGATCAAGAGTTCTCTGAAGAAAAGAACCGACTAAGTCTACTGCTGCAGAAGGACAAGGAACTTCTTGATGCTGCCGAATTAAAGAACCGGCAATGAGCGAGGAAATCATTCGTTTTGAGAAGAGTAGGACCGACTAGTCCCGGGATCTCCACAAAATGCTGAGTTACATTCATCGTAAGTTTTTGTCTCTCGTCGAGTTACTCTCCTTCTTTTCTCATTTTAACTCATATGACGTTCTTTCGTGTAGATCATTTTCCAGAAGCTAAACCTGTGAGCTCCAAGGCTGTGATTTCTGCTCGCGAGCGCCGAGGTGTTCGCGTTGCTTCTAGTTAAGAGTATTCCATGGAAGATTTCCTGATTGCCGTCGGCGCTGCTATTGGACCAATGAAGATTATGGGAAGAGATCTGGTGCAAGCAGCTATTCGAACCTACCATGTTCTTTGGCCGAATTCGCCGGATATTGATGAAGTGGAAGTGCTTGTGGCAAGAATAATGGCATCTCAGACTCAACTTAACCTCTAGAGGGAATCTTCTGGAAGGGATGGTGCTGATATGGCACTTACAACTATTTTGTCCTGGTACGAGGATATCTCCCTCGATATTCTGATGAATCTGCGCACTAGCTCTCCTTGGGTTGAGAATCCGGAGTTCGTTACTCGCCGTCAAGCCCGTGCCTTCCAGCTTATCGAGTATGTTGATGTGCATCATTGGATCGAGGGGACGAGTTTTCTTCCCAACCCGGATGATGATGCCGAAGCTGAAGATGCATCTGGTGGTGACTCGGCTGATCAAGATGAATCGCAGAATGGTTCGGATAATTCCGATGATTCCAATGATAGCTCACATGGGGATGACGACGCCCGATCATCTTCCAAAGGAACTAAAACCTCTCGAGCCCAAGTTGGCGTCTCCTAGCAGCCAGAGCTTGCCCCAGAGGTTACTACGGCCTCCGTCGATGCCGAGGTAACCTCTACAGAGGCCCAAAATGAAGGAAATATGCCCTAGAGGCAATCATAGAGATGATTATATTTCATGTATATCCATGAGTTATTGTAATGTTCCTTAAATATCCATATCAGGCAACTTGTATTGATTGGAAATTATGTGAATTGTTTGTGAAACTCTTTACTTGTATGGTTATTTAAGAGTTGTCCCTAGTCGGAGTTCATGTGAGGACGCACATGAATATTAGACTAGCACATCGATTGGTTGATGACTATGTTTCGCAAGTCATAGACATGGAGATGTCAAACCAATGATGTGGACACATGTTATGAACATGGGGTTGGACTGACCCAACCTGAGACTGGCAATTAGTTGCAGTTCTCTCTCTACACATCGTGTACGTTTTGTCCTTAGACCTGAGATTGTCACATGTACTTGAGATGTGGATCGACCTACTTTGGGGCTATCAAACTGCCGTGAATCGGGTAGTTATAAAGGTAGATTTCGGGTTTGTCCTGAAGCATGCTGCAAGGCATGGTCAATCAAGATGGAATTTGCCCCTCTATACTTGAGAGAGATATCTCTGGGCCCCTCGAGTGATCGGATCCAGAAATGCATGGCCGTGCTACATATGGTTAAGAGTTAACCTAGTAAAGGGATTCCGAATCACGGTATCAAGAAAAGGAGGTCAGCTTGGAGCTAGAACAAATATCGTGAGGCAAAGGGAAAGACATGTACTAAACCTTGTGATGGTTCGTCCGATATGATCTTTGTATGCGTTTAGGAGTTGGCACGTCTTGCTAGAGGCCGCTACCAACTATTGACAGAATAAGTGTATTCGTGTCATGTCTATACGCATATGAACCTATAGGGTCACACACTTAAGGGGCTGGAAGCCTAATGAGGATTGGATTCGAATTAGACTAGGCTCAGGCTACTAATGGGATGCTAATGTAGAAGCCCATTAGGGACGCCTATATAAGAGAGGGTGGGGCAAGCTGACCAGGGTTAGACCTCAGATCATTCCCAGTCGCCACTCCTCACGCCTGTGTTGTACGCGCAGAGTCCGGCGTCTAACGCTTCCACCCTGTACGTGTGGATACCTCGGAGGCGCTGCATCTGTAGCGCTTGGACGAGCCGCGGAAGGGGAGCTACTCGTGGGACGAGGACAAGGAGGAGACGTGGAACGTCTGCACTGCCTCGATGCACTTTATCAATTCCGCAACTGCGCGTCTAGTGGTAATCCCGTGATCTATGACAACAGTAATCCTGGTATACGCGGTAGAATTTTTTTTGATTTGCGCTAGGGTAGCCTACCCGTATCCCTACACAAACAACCTCGGAGCGCCCAGTTCCTAAATATACCCCTCTGAAGGCAACCGAGGTCATTCCGCCTGCATCCGAGACACCCACGTCTGAAGCTCCTGATGCTGCCACTGCCCCTCCTACGGGTGATTCGGCCTTTGCCGGTTTGTAGGTTCAAAAACTCTTAGTCATTTAATTCCCCAGTATGCCGTGTGTATGCTATGTTTGAAACAATTATCCGCCTTTTGGTATAATGTGAACCGTTTTGCATTTGGCCTCTGAGGCCCTAGTAATTGTTGTTAGTCTATCTAATTGAGTTTATGTGAATCGTATCTTTGCTTTGCCAAACTTTAACTTCTTAGATCCGGATCATATTTTCTCATATGACTGGTTTTTGTTCGGCATCCATCTTGTGTTTCTTATGTAAACTTGGTTGTAGAGTTGTTGTTTTCGCAATTTCTCCTTGAAGTACTATGTTCTAAGCCCATAGATTGACTTACTACCCTCCCCGAGGTATTCATTGGTAAAAATGATATAGATAGGGTACTTCCCTCATTATACCTCGACTTGCTGACGTTGTCATTCTTGTTACTATGATTTTAGAAATTGCTAGTTGTTTCCTCCGTGTTATTCCTCCGATGGACGAGGAAAGCTTATATCGCATCTTGCGATTTATGATTGATTAGCCGGGGAAGTCCCCGAGTTATTGCTTGAGTTACCGAACTCTCATGCGTATGCCAAAAATCAGCGGGCAATATGAGGCAGTCCCCGAGTTATTGCTCGGGTTACTGAAGTTTCACACATGCTCAAAAAATATCAAACAACATGAGGCAGTCCCCGAGTTATTACTCGGGTTGTCGAAATGTAATACATAATTCAACACAAAGAACATCATGGGGAAGTCCCCGAGTCACTGCTCGGGGTGCCGAAATTTAATACATAGTTCAAAATAAGAAATAACATGGGGTAGTCCCCGAGTCACTGCTCGGGGTGCCGAAGTTTGATACATAGTTCAAAACAAGAAATAGTATGGGGCAGTCCCCGAGTCACTGCTCGGGGTGCCGAAGTTTGATACATGCTTGATATTCTGATTTGGTGCATCACGTCACAATATGCAATATATGGCTTCTAGGTGTAGAACGGGCGAAGTAAGGCTATGTTCCATGGTCTTTTTGATTCATCTCCGGCCTTGTTTGCCTTGTTCTTTTCTGGTGGCTGAGCGTCGATCAGGTAGTATGCATCATTGTGTAATGCTTTACTCACGATAAATGGTCCTTCCCGTGGGGGTGAGATCTTGTGCATGCCGGCTGTGCGTTGCACTAGCCGAAGAACTAAATCTCCTTCTTTAAAAACTCTTGGACTGACCTTTTTGCTATGATATCATCTGAGCTCTTACTGATAAATAGCTGATCTTGGTAATGCCAATTCCCTTGCTTCCTCCAGCCAATCCACATCGTCTTGCCGTGATATTTCGTTTACCTAGGAACTTGTGTACTGGACCACTCTTGGCGAGTCATGCATTATGTCGGCTAGAAGTACAGCTTCTGCCCCGTATACTAGAAAGAACGGGGTATACCCCGTCGATCTATTTGGGGTGGTCCTGAGGCTCCACAACACTGATGGAATCTCCTCAATCCAGCATCCTTTCGACCTTTGCAGTGGTTCGATTAGCCGAGGTTTTATTCCTGATAATACCAGTCCATTTGATCTTTCTACTTGCCCATTCGATGTCGGGTGAGCCACCGAGGCAACATCTAGTCTTATGTGTTTCTCTTGGCAGAATCTAGCAAAAGCTCCTTCAACGAAGTTTGTGCCATTATCCGTGATAATACTGTGTGGGTATCCATATCTCAAGATAATATCTTTGAGCAATTTCACAGTTGTGGGTCCGTCACATTTTCTTATCGGTTTCACTTCTATCCACTTTGTGAATTTGTCCACCATGACCAGAATATGAGTCATTCCACCTCGGGCAGGCTTGAATGGACCTACCATATCCAAACACCATACAGAAAAGGGCCAAGTGATTAGTATTGTTTTTAACTCGGACAAAGGCAGATGTATCTTGCTGGCGTATCTCTGGCAACCATTACACCTCTCTACCAATTCCTTTGCTTCCTTCAGTGCAGTTGGCCAATAAAATCCATGCCTAAATGCTTTGGCCACTAGGGCTCTGGACGAGGCGTGATGCCCACATTCTCCCTGATGTATATCCAAAAGGATTTCCTGCCCTTCTGCCGAGTCAACGCATCGTTGCAGTATGTTTGTGACACTTCTCTTATACAACTCATTGTTTATGATCATGTAGGATTTTGCTCTTCTCACTATCTGGTCAAAGATCCAACCACGATGAAACAATAGCCACGGACCAAGCTTTTAAAAGAGCGGGTGGAAGCAAACACGAATAACCAATGAAATTAGATGGGACGGGAGCGATCGTAATATAGGGTAACCCAAAGGGTGCCGATTCTCAATGGGATATACAGCGAAGGGTGCACCGATACATACGAGATCAAGAATACAGGAGAAGACAGGAATCGCCATCCCGAGAAGATAAAGGACCAACTTCGCCCAAATATGGCTCGAGGTAGAAACAAGGAAGATAACCTGAATAACACCAAGAGACTCATAGAGAAGCTTAATATTAGAGGGGGGTGAGTCGAACCTATAAACATTTAGATACTGGGTTTTTCAAAACGGCAAAAAAGGAAAAGAAGGCTCGCTACATTGCAACCGAGCAACTCGGAATAATCATTGGCGGCCATGAGTCATAACAATGATTACAGTGTTTGGAGGCGGCTGTACAAAATAAAGATACTAGACTTAGTTCACCAACTTGACATAGTTGCTGAGATTTACTAATCCATGACAAAGCATGATATAAAGCCAACATAGCCCATCAGTTTGTTTACTTATCCAAGTTCATTGCTAGCGTAATTAGAGATTATTAATCACGTTTTTCTAGCTACAAACAAGTTGTCAGGGGCGATTATTATATAGTGATCCAGAACCATGAGATTACAGTCATAATGAGATAAGTAAATTTCAATAAACTTTTGTAATGTTTTTCTATGAACGTATCGATGCTCCCCAAATCCCAAAACCCAGCAACACCAACTACCAAGATTCGGAAGTAAATATTGGGGCCACCCAACTTATAGCCATCAACCACGAGTAACCAAATCAACCAAACACCTGCTTTCACAATAGTACAATTCGACCATTCCGTTACAGTAAGGCAGAAGTTAGGCAAGAACTGCAATAATTTATAACAATAAACAATGCAAGAGGGGGAAGGCAACTACCACTGTCGTACCAAAAGTAAAGCATCAAAACATGGGCTTAAACGCAGTTTTGTAACTCAAACTAGCAATATTCGACTGCAAAATAAGCAAATAGTACAAAATAGCTAGTAAATAAGTAACCGCCTCCCCTCAATGGATAAAAATCATTGAATAATGAAGACACTAAAGTTCATTATCCTCCTATATGAATCAGGCCATCCCGACCAAAACATCAACATGTGGCAAGTACTGGGTCTTATCAAGTATTAATGCTCAGCAACCTGTGGGCTGCTATCACCCACCGATGCCCTTCAACGCCATGCGGCCAAAACATTGTACATCAAAATTAAACCATACGATAAGGATAAACTAGCATCAACAACATCACAGCGAGCCCAAAAAAGCAGGAATCCACAATAGTCATACACATCAAGAGGGGAGCAAGCAGGTAATATAAGCGCAATAACTCAAAACTCCAATAATCAACGGTAGATAGCACAGAACAACATAGGATAGGAAAGAGACGATAAACCATAGAACTAGAAATCACCATCACAATATTGTCGGTTTCAAACAACGGGCGGGAAGGGAATAAATCATGGCGAGGTAGCAGACACGCAAAAAAACATTGTCGAAGGAACAACCGAAGATCTAAGCAACGAATCAAGGGCGCGGCCAGCTCACTTCAGGCAACTAGGAGGAACAGGTGGCAAGCAAATTAATAGGAAGGCTGCGAATATTAATCCCATATGCAATAAGAGTGGCATACATGGCAATAGAGATGTGCAATGGGGTTAATATTAATAATCCAGGATCCCGGGAAGAGGATATCCGGTCTAAATATAAAAGTTCTCTAGATATTAAAATCCGTTTAAATATATTTGATGCTTAATTTATGGGTAATATCAAATAAAACTCCCCAATAATTGGATAAATACAAGGCATATAGAATTGAATACCATGCATAATAGTTATTATAATACCCCCAAAATACATGAATGCAAAAGTAAATACATATTTAATATACAAATCTTGGGGTTGGCATTTATGATCGTTGTTTTTAGAGTATTAATAGTTATTTTATTGGAAAGGGGTTTTTAAACCCGGGCATGACAAATGGTGATGGGTGGGGGTAAGCTTCTTGGGGGTCCATTAGTGGTGCTCGTGGTAGGCTCTGCAATCAAAACAGGTAGTGGCTTGTATCAAAAGGAGTACTTGTATGGCTTGGGGTCATGCAAACAAGGCGCGAGGGGGAATTTGCTTAAGAATAGGGGTCGGGGGGGTCTGTATAGTTTTTGCCTTGGCCGGAATTCTGTTCTGTTCTTCGAGATCTTGACATAGGGGGTCGAAATTGGGTTCTTGTGGCTCCGAATTTCGGGAAGGGTCTCTGGGTGTCGAGCAGGGGCGTTCGGGTCCTTAGTTTGCGGATGGCGTTCGCGGGGGTAGAGTTGTCGTCTCCGCAGGGGGCTGTCGGCCATCGCCTGTTCGATGTCCTCAGGTCGCTTGTCTCGGCCAGTTGGTGGGTCCTGTCTTTGGTGGTCAGACCGGGGCCGCCAGTGGCGGTGCCGTCCTAGGGGGTCTTGGCCCTCGACACGGCGGTCGCTGTTCTGCCTCGGTCCGAAACTTCGGTCGTCACTTGCAAGAGGCGGGGTCCGCACGGCCGGAGGCGAGGCGGAAAGGGGCTAGGGGCTCCCTGGGCGGAGGCGGAGGCAGATTGACAGCGGGGCGGAAGCTGGTCGAAGTGGTCAAGGGGTCCACAAGTGATGCGCACAGCGGTGAGGCGCGGCTGCCGGTCGAAGTGGGGGGATGAGGCGGGGTGCGGTGGGGGCTGGGCGGGAATCCCGAGCCTAGCGCGGCGCGAGGGCAGCCGCCAGAAGCCTCGGAGTGGCTCCACAGCGGCGGGCGCAGGGAGAGGAAGCCTTCGCGCGTAGCTTCGAGGCTGAGCGGTGGTTCCGCGGGGCAAGAAGGAGCCTGGCAGCGGCGCCGGCGGATGAAGCGTGGCTTGCTTGGCAGCGAGAGCGGCGGGGCTTCGCCCGGGCGGGAGCGGGGCGGCGGGCAGGGCGCCGGCGAGGTATGGCCGAGGCGAGGAGAGGGGGGAAAGAGGCAGCGAGCGGGGGAGCGCGGGGAGACAAGCGGGCGGAGGCGCGAAGCGAGAGGAGAGAGAGGGAAGGCGGCGGAGGGGCGCAGGCGGAGGGCGGAGTGGCGAGGCTGGAGCGAGATGCGCGAGCGAGGCGGAGCGGCGTCGCGGAGAGAGTGGCGAGGAGCGCAGGCAGGAGGCGCGGAGAGGTGGCGAGGGCGGAGAAGGAGCAGGGAGCGAGGGCGGAGAGAGGCCGGGGGGGCGGTTGGGTGGGGGGCTCAGTGGCCTTGGGGTTGGGGACGGCGGGGAGTGGGGGAGCGGGGGGGGGCATGAGAGAGGGGGAGGGAGAGGGGAGGAGGGTTGTGGGAGGTGGGTGAGGAGAGAGAGGAGGGGAGGTAGGGGGGCGGGAGGAGTGTAGAGGTGGAGAGGAGGAGAGTGGAGGAGGGAGCCATGGGCGGGGTGGGTGGTTAGGGTGGGGTGTGGTCGGGGGAAAAGGGTAGGATTAGGGGGGGCGGTGTTGTAGGTTTGTGAAGGGCAAATTGAGGGTTTATAGGTCCGGTGTGCGTGCCTAGAAGAGGCTGAAAGGGTGGGGTCGCCTTACGGTAAATTCCTTTAATACTATTTATCTTTTTGACAAAGGATTTGATTTATTTTAATTCCGAGGTCTTGTGTGCAAATGGTGGGCGTTTGGGAAATAAAGTGGTTTACTGGAAAATGGGTTGGGACGACAGGGCATAGTTTTTGAAATGCAATGCAGATTTTGATAAATAATTGGTAACTAAGTGGTTTGGTTTAATAACACAATGGGACCTAACACCGATGGGTGGTTCAACGGATGCCCTCAAACCTGGGGCTTTTTCGAGTCTTCGGAATCAGATGGTCCTGATTTCCGCTGATCCGAGATCCTCTTCTGATGAAAATACTTGGTTAGACTTTCATCGCGATGCCACAACACCGCCAACAAAGGACACAAATCCGCACGCCACTAGACACGGAAACAAAAGGTCACAGTAGAGGCGACAACAAGCCACAAACCGCTCTTCGATAGCTCACGATAATGCACCCTCGCGAACCGAGAGGGTACAAATGCCGACTAAAAGGGTGCACGTCAATGCCAGTAGTGAAGGCTGGGTAGCTCGCATCTACTAAACCAAACCAAAATAAAGAGGATTAGAATCATAACAAGATCAAATCTCACGCTGATCTGATTATAGAATCGGGGATAGAAAGGGCTAAGACCACTCTAAATCCAAGCGAAGATGATGTCACGCGACGGCCAGCGAACATGGAAAAGAAGTCAACTCACAATCCGAATCAACCGAAGCAGCTGTGCAGGGGTTGAAACACACCTGGGAGACAGAAGGAAGCGTTTGGAAGAAGGTTTAAACCCGCAACCAACCCGAATGAACTCGAACACAGAGATAAGAGAGCGGAAGAAAGCAACGAGTCGAAGAGATCAAACAGCAGAGGCGAGGAGAAAAGCAGAGGGGAGGCCGACTAAGAAAGACGCAAGCCCAAAAATAAAGAAAACATTTTGCAAAATAGTTTCGAGACGTTACCCCACGGACCGCCAAAGCACCTATCGCAAAGCAGCGTTGTCGATACCACCAGAAAACCCTCGTATCGACTCTATGCAAGTTTGGGCAAATTCACTCAAACATCAGGGCAAAACGCAACCAAACCCACACCTGGCAATTTTCGCAAGGAACTGTACCTCCACTATGTGTCATACTCGAATCACATTAAAATATGTGCCCGATACAAAGGACCCACACAGCGACCTATATATATATAATACGTAAAATGAGATACATATTTCCAAAGCATGAGTCAAAAACACTTTGAATATCGCCGACCGAGAAGATGAGTATGGAAAGAAGAAAATGCATACGAAGCCCAAATACAACAGAATCTCGATAGTCAAGAAGCCCTGACGGAAACCCGAAAAAACAAACCAAATCAAGCAAGAAAATCAAAAACCCGCTTAAGAAGGCTATAAAAGGCTAAAAAGCAAAAGGAAAAAGGGGCGGCACAAGATCGAGGCCGCCGCCCCATGGGGCTGCCATTCACATAAGAGGTTAGGAGGTATGCGCGGGGATCGAATAGGTAACAGCAAAGAAGCACTAGTGCGACCATAGAGACCGGGGTGGAGAGGGCGGCAATTACCTATCTAGCATACCAACCAACTATCCTACAACTCCAACAAGCTAGAGGAAAACAGAAAATATCCTCGGTGTTCAGTCAACCACTACACCAAGACAACCCATCGGGCTTTTTTTTGGCGGCCATTTACTTGTGAATTTACGAGGAACTCATAATGTGGCGATGAATTAACCATGGTAAGCAGGGCAGATTAGCAGCACTTTAGAAGATTATCGTATAGAGATATACGGCACGTATAACAAGCCCATAACCCAAAATAATTGCCATTACCAACAGTCCCGTACATTAGCTAGCCATTTCAATTAAAGGATTTACTTTACTAGACGAATACAATTGTCGCACATTTATTGTTTAACAAATAAGTGAGGTATAATTATAGTTTGGATGCTGAAAAGGAGTTATAGTAATAGTAATTACTAGTCAAACTAAAACAGTGAAACTGCAGTTATGCTCCCACAACCGGTCAAGTAGATATCTTACCTTTCGCTTAAATGCACATTTCGATTTTCAACCCCCTACTAGTGGTCAATAACAGCGGACCACGCTGAACAAAAGAATTACCAAAAAACCCAATAGCCAACCCATTAAGGCTGAAACGGAACAATCAAATCATTCGTAAAATTTATACCCACCCCTCCAGAATCCTCAAGCAACTTCGAGAGAAGTCTCAGACCGCTGGCATATTGGGACTACCAGACGGCTAAACGAAGAATTCGAAAGCGTCGGGAATTCTGTCACCGCAAAAACGCGTGTCCTAAAAAAAATAGCACAACATGAACCCTCAGACAATCGATCAACCCACAAAAGTATGAAGGTAGTAAAACCTTACAAAAGCCAAACTAGTTTAGAAATTAGCCATAAAAGAAGAAAGAAGGAGGCAATAATAAATTTATATCAAATGGGGAACTCCTTTGAAACAATAGCGAGAATAAATGCAGGAGACTCGAAAAGGGACCCACCTATCTACCTGCGACGGGCGCTATATATCAGGAGCAAATCTATGCCCCTCGCATTATTCTGAATTCAAAATAATAGTTGTTTTACAAAATAAAAGTAAATAATCGAAATCTAAGCTTATTCAATTTTGGTTGTTCAGCAATTAAAGTATAGAAATTAAAAATAGCGACACACACATCAAAGACATATCATAAGCAACTAGGTCCCACTTAGGCAACTGTGAAGCCTTCAATGCAATATAGCAGTCCAAGGTGCAAGTCCGAAGACTAGCAGTAATGCATCGGGGTACGGATAGCAATATACGCATCACTAGAAATATAGATCAACGACAAGATAAAATCTACAAAGGAAGAATATCTATAAAACATAAGAGAAAGGTAAAACATTGTCGAGGGTTCAATCAAGATCGGGCAAAGCTATCAAAGGTTCTAAGAAGCAGCAAACAAGCAACTCAATCACTAGGATTATCTATGCAGAAGCAAATCATAAGATGGAATAATGAAGTGCAAATGCAGGCAGGGCAATAAAATGGAATACACAATTAGGTTTGTAATTAAGTCATGATGGCCCACCGGGTCATAATAATAAGAAGTCGTTCAAAATTTAAACCCCCGCTATCACAAACATTGTTTAACATGGCCCAAATTTAAATGGCATCAATACCACATGGATTAACCCTGCCAAATTGGGGGAAGATATATTAAATTATTGGGTGATTCGCATAATTGGCAATATACACAATTATTAGGTGAATCGACAATTTAATATGCAAACAATAGTTTTTAGTATTTAAACAAAATTAATCCCCGCATAAGTAAAAACATTTCACACATAGGGGGCTACAATCCGAGGGGGACGTCAATTATAAATGAGGGTCGAAGGGTCCAGGGTTCGCGACATTCGGTTATCGGGGTATCAGTGACAGGCTACTCGGCCTGTGCGTCTTGTGGTCGGTCACGTCGTAGGTCGGAAGCTCGTGGAAGGTTTGATGTCGTGCCGCCGAGGGTCAGTGTGGGCGCTCAGGGGGGACTTCCGTGGGGAGGGTGAGTCTGCGGGGGCCCAGAGGTCCTGTACCTTGGCGTGTCGCAGTCCGGCTTCGTTCTGACCTATCGCGGTGCCCGCGGGTCGTCGGTCGTCCTGGATCATGTAGATCGTGTTCTTCGCGATCTGGCGATCTGACGGATTCGTGTCCGTGCCTGCGATCCGGCCGGTCGGTCTTTGGCGGGAAGAAGCCCGTGGGTTAGAGTGTGCTCGTTCTGGTCGCTCTCTATTTAGAGTCTCGCGGTACATCTTGCGGTAGTCCGGAAATCGAGATCCAGTCCGGTGAAGATCGTGGCGAGGGGGTCTTGGCGTGTGCAACAGGCCGCTTACCGTAAGGTACCCAGCTGCCCACACCCAGGTCGCGGCACCACTGTCACGTACCCAGGCTCCACCCGCTGGGTTGGCGGGGGTGCGCGGGTGGGAGGGGCCAGCTGGGAGGCGGGCGCGTGCGAAGCGGGGCGCTGCTGTTTGCGGCGGGGTCATGCTGCGCGGCGGCTCGCGGGCCCGGCATGGGCCGCGATCAGAGGCGGCGCGGCGGCGGCGCGGCCGGCGGCGGGGCGGCGGCAGCAGCGGGGAGGTGCGAGCAGATGCAGGGGCGCGAGGCGGCGCCAGAAGGTGGGGTGGAAGGGGAAGCTCGTGCGGTGCGGCGAGACGGGAAGGGCGTGAGAGGGCGGGAGCCAGCGATTGGGAGAGGGCGGCGGAGCCGGGAGGGGGGGCGAGCCGGGGCGGTATGAAGGCGGGAGGGCCGGAGGCGGGCGGAGGGTGGGGAGCGGCGCAGGCGGGCAGAGGAGGGGGCGGGGGCGGCGAGGCATGAGGGCGAGCGAAGGGGGCAGGCTGCGGAGGAGGAGGGCTGCCAAGAGAGCGAGGAGTGGCGGAGAGGCAGGGAGGGGAGGCCGAGAGGGGGAGGGTGGGAGAGCCGGGTGGGGCGCGGAGAGAGAGGCGGCGGCGAGGAGGGAGAGGCGAGGATGAGAAAGCAGGGGGCGCCGGCTCGAGGGGGAGGCGGGAGAGGAGGGAGAAAGGGGGGGAGGAGGAAGAAGGGGGTTGGGCTGTGGGTAGGGGGGCTGGTAGGGGTGGGGCGGTGGCAAGAGTGGGAGGGGGGGCAGGCGGAGGTTGGGGTGGTGGGGGTGGGGGGAGGGCGGAGGCGGGGGGGGGACCAGGAGGGGAGGGTGGGTGAGGAGGGGAGAGGAGAGAGAGAGAAGAGGAGGAGAGAGGTAGGGCTGGATGGGCTAGGGAGGGAGGGAGGAGGAGGAGGGTGGGGGAGGGTGGCTGGCTGGGATGGGTGGTCAAGGTTGTGGGGGTTTTGGGTGGGGGTAGGTTTAGGTAGGGTAGGGGGGTTGGGGTAGGTTGGTGGGTGGGGGGGGTCGGTTCCGCCGGGGTGACTGCTCGCCCGGCCCGCTAATAAAAAAAATAATTTAATACTTATTATCTCTTTTTGTAACTAGTTTTAGTTTGACAAAAACAAAATATCCACGGGGGTTTTTTTTAACAATAATAAAGAGGCGTTTGGAAAAAAAAGCGGGTTTTCTGAACATAGTAGTTTTGGCAAACAATGCATGATGATGACGATGCAATGCACAAATTCAACGCGGTTTTCTAGTAGTGGTTTTGCGGGATGCCACATCTAGCCAGGACCTCATCACCCGGCAAGATTTCCTCTTTAAGGAATGAGAATATGGGTTGTGCCCATGTCGGCGTGGCTTTCTCCGGGAAAACTATGTTGTCAATTTCCATAATTTCCGCCAACATAACATCTTTGGGATTTTCCCTGTTCACCCGTGGGTCGGCCGAATTAATACTTAAATAATTCAGGTCGTATTATTTGTCAATTTCCATTGGGACATTTCCTTCTAACTGTTCAGCCGAGATACAAATTGACTCGGATTCTGGCGAAGGTGTAATCGATGGTTTTCTCAGGTGCTCCAGAGATATGCCTAGGGGAATTGATTGCCTAGTTGATCTGAGTTTTGACAGTATATCCACAGCGTCATTTTCCACCCGAGGTATGTGATGAAACTCACACCCATCAAAATAACCACTGATCTTTTGCACATGAAACCTATACAGGGCCATATTCGCATCTAGTGCGTCCCAATTTCCTGATACTTGTTGTACTACGAGGTCTGAATCCCCGTAACATAGAATCCGACGTATGCCAAACTCTTTTGCCATCTTCAAGCCATGGACCAGTGCTTCATACTCGGCAACATTATTTGATGCAGCGAAATGTATCTGCAGCACGTATTTCAGCTGATCTTTTTCGGTGAAGTCAGTACTATTCCTGCTCCTAGCCCATTTCTTAGCTTGGACCCGTCAAAATGCATTTTCCAATAGTTCGGATCTGGTAATGGGAGCTCATACTGTACCTCATCCCAATCCACAAAGAAGTCGGTCGCTGCCTGAGACTTAATTGCATATCGTCTATCAAACTGCGGAGCATAAGGTGATAACTCAATTGCCCATTTTGCTAATCGGCCACTCGCATCTTTGTTTCTTAATATCTCGGCTATGGTTGCTTCACAAATATCTTTTATCGGATGTTCTTCGAAGTAGTGTTTAAGTTTTTTTCGCTGACATGTATACTCCATAAGCCATCTTCTGGTAGTGCGGGTAGTTCTGCTTTGAGGCTGATAATACCTCACTTAGGTAATATACCGGCCTTTGTACTGATTTATCCTCTTTGTTCCGTTCCACGACAACTACCGCACTTACCACTCTATTAGTAGCTACCACATAGAGTAGCATAGGATCTTTTGACAATGGAGAAGACAAAGTCGGTGCTGTGACCAACATCTTTTTTAACTCATGAAATGCATTATCGACTTGCGGTGTCCAGACGAACTTGTCGGATTTTTTCATCAGTTGGTATAGAGGTAATGCTTTTTCCCCTAGCCGACATCAGACACCTCGGCAGTTCCATTCTTTCAACTGCTCGGATCTTAGTTGGATTTGCCTCTATACCTCGGCTGGACACGAGGAAACCGAGTAATTTTCCAGCCGGCACACCAAAGGTACATTTTTCCAGGTTAAGTTTCATTTGGAACCTTCTCAGGTTTGCGAATGTCTGCCGAATATCTTCAAGGAGCGTTTTGCTCTCTTTGGTTTTTATAACCACATCGTCTACATATACTTGCACATTTTTTCATATCTGGTCATGCATACACTTTTGCATGCATCTTTGGTATGTTGCTCCTGCATTACGCATGCCGAATGGCATGGTGCGATAGCAATAAGCCCCATACGGGGTGATAAACGCAGTCTTTATTTGATCAGCCGGGTTTAACGGTATCTGGTGGAAACCAGAATACGCGTCTACAAATGATAACAGCTCACAGCCTGCGGTCGAATCAATGACTTGGTCTATCCTAGGTAAAGGAAAAGGATCTTTGGGACACGCCTTATTGAGGTTCGTGTAATCGATGCACATTCGCCATACGACGGCTACATTTGGGTCATCCTTTTTCTTTTCTACCAATACTGGATTTGATAGCCAATCCGGGTGAAGCGCTTCCATCATAAACCCGACTGCAAGGAGCTGAGATATCTCATCCCCTATTATCTTTCTCCTGTCTTGGCGAAGCGGCGGAGAGGTTGCTTCACCGGCCTTGCTCCTGGCCTTACATGCAAAGAGTGCTCAGCCAACTCCCTCGGGACACCTTGCTGGTCCTGAGTTGACCATGCAAAGATATCCCGATTCTCACGGAGGAAGTTGGTGAGCTCCCTTTCCTATTTGTCATGTAGGCTAGCACCAATTGTGATGGTGCGCTCTGGGAACTGATCATCAATCTGGATCTTCTTCGTCTCCTTAGTCGGCTGGAAAGATACACTCCCATGCGGATTGGCTAATGCCGGCATATTAAGCTATGCCAACTAAGCCAGAGCTGCCACTTCCTAAATCCTTCTTTTCTCTCTTGCAATTACCAATGAATCGGCCAGGTTTGACCCGGCCAAAGCACATTCCATCGATTTTATGTAATCCCCAGCCACTGTTATTACCCACTGAGGCCCTGGCATCTTCATTTTCAAGTAGGTAATGTGGCAGCTGCTCATAAATTTAGCCAATGCCGACCGTCTGAGTAAAGCATGATAGCAACTTTCTAGGTCTACCACCTCGAACTCCAGATTTTTAGCTTTGCAATTCTCTATCGTGCCGAATAACACATCTACTCGGACCTTCCCAATGGGTTCGCAGGAAAGTCCCGACACTATCCCATGGAATGTGGTCCTTGTGGGCTGCAGCATATTCTGCGTTATTCCGACCTTATGCATTGTATCCGTGTACATGATGTTGATACTACTTCCATTATCAATGAGTACCTTTGAGAATTTCACATTGATGCTAGGCCCGACAAATGCGGATCCAGTACCAATGCATACGATACTGGGTTTGGCATTATCTTCGGGTGATCCTTTATGCTCCAGGTTATCTCTTGATCGGACCATGGCACGTATCTTGGTACTGCCGGCATAACTGCATTCACTTCCATATGTCGGTGTTGTATGCTCTGTTTATCTTGTTGTTCTGTTGTGAACACACAATACGATTGGTGATGTTCCCTGTAATCATTACGTCCGTTGTTCCCGGGGTTTCCCCTTTCGTCCTGATTCTGATTTATCACTTGGTGTACTACATCCCTCGGGTCCGTGTGATCGTACCTCGGAGGGGGTGGTGGTAACATTAACTGCTGCGCATTTGCCCCGGTTAGCTATGGCTGCTGCTGTTGATGTACTTGATGAGGAGGTGCTTGTATGCCCGCCGAGTTTCCCATTGCATTTTTAATTGAAGCGCAGTAGCGAGTAGTGTGATTGGCTGGGTTAGGCGTGTGGACCTTACACGGTTGATCCAACATGGATTCAAGTGTGTACTTTGTCCTATCCTGCCATTGCTTCTTCTATTCCGACGTCCACTGCCTTTTCCCTTCATTCCTTGGCGTCCAACTATTCTTCTGCCGTTGATTGTTCCCATGACTCGGCTGATCCTGCACAACTGCTGCCACCTAATTGGAAGCATATTTGTAATCCGACCTCTCGTCCCTTCTTCTGCCTCGGTATTCATTGCGCCGTGATGATCCGACTCCATCTCTAGCATAATCATCATGTTGCTCCCGATGTTCTACCTACATTAACTCTGGTTGAGTCGGGTCACCTAAGGCGTATGAATCTGCTATCCTGATGGTTTCCGCCAATGTAGTTGGCATATCTCTTTGCAACCTCTGCCATAACACACTTGCATATATGCATCCCTGAGCAAACCAGGCTATCGCTTGAGATTCTATGACAACTTCGCATGAGTTTCAGAGGTTGCACCATCGAGTCAAGAATTCTCTATCTGTTTCATTCGGCTTCTGCTTGCACATTGCGAGCTGTTGTGGCCCGTTTGGCCTCTTATATGTACTGGTGAAATTGCTGACAAACATTTCTTCAAAATCCAACCAATAGTTGATGCTTCCTGTTGGTAAATTGTTCAGCCATACTCTGGCTGGTCCTTCCAGCATCTGTGGGATGTATCTTACCGCCCATCGTAAATTTCCACTGGCTATTTTCACTGCCGTGGCATAGTCAATTAACCAATCTTGTGGTTTCGTACTCCCATTGTATGTTTTCGTGCCCCTCGCCAACTGGAAGTTCGGCATGGGTGGTTCGCCCATGATCCGAGGTCCAAAACATGCCGGACCAGGTGGACCCTGTTCTTCTAACAGCTCGGACCGATACAATCTGTCCATCTCAATCTTGCGTCAGTTGACAGCAAGTTCCTGTAGATAATTCTCTCTTATAATGCATAGTGATTTTGTCCACCATGCTCTACATAATACATGTACGAGTACCATCATTGTATCTATCATTCGCCTAATTTTGTGGAGCTGGTCTTGCTTCTCGTTCTGCCCGAGGTTCATACCTCGGCTGGGGCTCCTGCGGGGGGTACCTCCTCCCTTCCACCGGGTTATTATTCTCATGGTTTCCTCTTCCGAGGTTTCTATGCTCTCTGTTGGCACGGCCGGGGTTTCTACCACCGCTGTTACCTCGGCTCGTATTGCCTCTATTCTCATTTACCTTCCCGTCCACTGCTAGATCATACGGGACAATCTGCTTATTTCTTTTTCCCGAAGTCACTGCTCTGTCTTTTCGCGCATTGTTTCTGGGTGAGGATGCTACTGTCGCAGATAGTGCGGGGGCAGCTCCTGCCCAATGAACCATACGAGAATCTCCTGGCTTCGTCGGGTCAGCCCTAAGCATTTCCTCATTCTGCTCGTTCACAATGCGTACCAGCTCATTTACTCTTTCTTGCTGTTTTTGTTGGGCTTCCCCGCCTAACCCTTCCAACTCCAGGGCTGCAGCATTTGCTGCCCTGAGGTTCTTTGCCGGGGTACTATACCCCGGCAAGCCTGGATCGACTGAATCATTGGACGAGCCTCGTGCTCTTTGTTGATATTATTCATGAGGTTCTTTCCTCTTAATCTCAACTCATCTACTTGGTCAGGTTCCACTTCTAGTTTTTTTGCCCTAGCGTACTCTCGCAGGGTCATGTTTAAGGATTCCCGCAAGGCCGACACCTTTTGCCTCTTCTAGCACTTTCTGTCTAGTTTCTTCTAACTCCGTCTGTGCGTTTGCCGGGTCAAGTATCGGTGCAATAGGCGTGGTTAGGTTATCTATAGTTGCCTGAAGGATATTCTATGGTCTCTCTAGCGGTGGCCATCTTACCCTTGCCGCCTTTGGAGTCACATCCTGCACCTCGGCCGCCCTGGTTGCTGGTGGATCTACTTCGGTGGGTTTTGGAGTTGTCTGCTTCGTGGCTACATGTCCTCCTGTCGTCGGGTCCTTGCTTGATCCAGCGCCTGCTCCTGCTGCTGGTGCCGGGGCTGTCATCATCACCTCGACGCTGCCTATGGGGCGAACTCCACGCGGACCGCTAGCAGCACAGAGGGAAGGTTCTCCCGCCTCGATGACTCGACGCGGGTAGACGCAGGAAGTGTTGACGCCGATGTAGACCTTGTGAGCGCCCAGGTTGATGAAGACTCCGTTGCGCGGGGGTGCTTTCCTCCCAAATCTGCCGGTGTTATCACTGACATTGTCCCAGATATCAAATCTCTGGACTAAGCCAGAAACAACCCGCTCGCCGGTGTGGATGAAGTTTCTCGTCCGGATCTTGACTCCAGCTAGCACCGCTGCTGGCCCCACGGTGGGCGCCAACTGTCGTGGTGGCGGCACGGCAGATGCCATGGGTAGGCTAAAGTATGGGTCCAATGGATGCTAGAGGGATCCGGGGAGGGAAGATGTAGTGATTTATACACTCAAATGACTAACAAGTAGATCTTTATTCCTCCTCTCAAGAACTACAAATGCTCCTTGAGTTGTATCAAAGAGAAGAAGAGAACTTCTACACGAGCCCTTCGGTCTGGAATGAATCGATCCCTCTCTCTGGAGCCCGTACCCCTCCTTATAAAGGGGTTCCTTGACTCCTTCTAGGGCTGACGTGGCAAGCATATTCTTGGAATATGCTTGTCCCAAAGTGGTAACTCGGCGGGATCCTTTCCGTGTCCCCATTCTATCGGTGGCAAGGTTCCAGAGGCCCTCACATGCGCGCCTCGGGCTTCCTCACTGTCACCTCCGTGAAGCTTGCCTGCCCCTTTGCAGCTCTGCTCTTTGTCCTTAGCGCTTGGCTCTGTCTATATTCCTCCTAGCGCTTGGCTCTGTCTATATTCCTTCTCCTGCAAGTCTCACGTTACTTGGCCTTATCTCGCATAACTCGGCTCGGCCTTCACCTGCATACGAGTCGATCAGCCTTATTCGACCGACATATATCATACGTCGGCCGAGTAAGGCGTTACTCATTTTATATTTGCCAAGGCTCAACCTATATCGGCAGGATCTTGCATGATTCAGCCAACACAGTCAGTAATTCGGCTTAAGGTGAGGGAGACTCCTTTCTTCTTTTCCCTATCTTGATCCTATCCGGGGTCACCCCCCCCCAACACCTAGACCTCGATCATTCAAAAGAACCTTGCACCTCAAGATCAAGAAGAAGTCATCGAGCTCACCAGGAAAAGGTTGAGTACAAGCTACACCAACTCTGCTACAAGGAAGTCCGCCTTATTAAACATACTTATCGGGGGCTTGTCGGTGATGGGTGGAATTAGGACTATACCTGACATGGGCCTGAACCCATGATTTGTGGTGGTATTGCCGACGAGTACGCCATGGAGGGGTCCTCACAGTGCGTGTTTAGAGACGTGGGGTAAGGCGGACGGTTGACCGGTACGAGGTAACATAGCTTACCCAGGTTCAGATCCCACAACGGCGGTGGAATCCTACTCCTGCTATAAATCACTATAAGTGCAATACACCGAGTTATAGAGATAGGTTCGCTGTGCGAGGTTGTCTGAATCGATACCCTAAAGGCTCCCATAGGCCCGACTTATATAGTCGCCAGGTCCTAGGGTTATAGGGAAAAGTCCTACCCGGACAGGTTACAGAGTCCTACACCGTCTATTACTAGTCTTGTGTATCTTGCACTCCAAGGCTCCAGGTACACTGGTGACTCCACCGTAGCCTTCCTTTATCCGGCATGGGCCTCCCTTCTGGATCCACCTAACTGGGCCGCCCAGCAGACCATAGGCCATGCTACCGACTATGGGCCACCCGGATTAGTCGGATAAGAGACATGCTATAAGGATACCCATATAGCATATCCCCAACAGTAGCCCCCGGAGAACTCTGAGATCTTGCGCCGTCTTGCCTCTTCACGTTGAATGCTCCGTCTAGATGGATGTCGGCAAATCGTCAAGCAATATCTTGTAGTCCTCCAAAAGAACCCTGCAAGGTTTTCTCCGTCTTTGAATGGTAAGCCGGAGAAATGCTGAATCTTCCATCATACTCTTCCATAGTCGGATTAAATCCGTCTATGCCGGAATCTTCGATGCGACAGCTCATCTACCTGTGTCAGCTAGGACGACGTAGGCTTAGGTCAGCGACGCCTCGTAACTCACACACGCAGAGAACGCAATCATATCCGATTTTCCCGCGCGAGTGAGACGAACCATTGGCGGCGACGGTTGGAGACGTGGCGAAATTACCGCGCATGTTCACGAACACGTCGTCTACGCGGCAACCGTCCGATCAGCTGCACGAATCTTGACGCAGAGCATGATAAATAATAACCGGGGGACACTTTCCACATTTTACCTCATTCGTCTCGCGTCATCATCTTCTTCCTCCATCCGCACGCCTCCTCGAGCTCTCCGCGAGAAACCTCAAAAACCCTAGCCTCCCTCTGCGTTAGTCGCATCCTTCCAGCATGCCATGGCCAACAGCAGCTCCTCCCCATCGATGGCGGCGTCGAGCAAAACCACGGCGAAGCCGGCGAGCTCCATCGTCGTGCCCCCAGAGGGCCTGGTCATCCCCGCATCGGCGGTGATTGAAACCACCGGCGGCGACCATAATCTGGCGGCGCTAGAGCCTCTGGAAGAAGAGCCAGACTCGCACAAGGGCGACTGGCGCGGCTCAGACATCACCGACCGCGACATCCAAGAGATGGTCGTCGAATGCTACCTCCCCGCGACGGAGGGGCTTGCCTGGCGGGCGGCGCCGGCCGGCGAGGTGACACCTTCTCCCCAAGCCGGAGAAAAGGTGTACCTCAAGCCTCAGTTGGTACGCAGCGTTTCTCTGCCCATCTCGCACTTCTTTCTTTCCGTCTTGAACCACTACAAGGTCCAGCCCCATAACCTCTCCCCCAATAGCATCTTAGTGCTTAGCAACTTCGTGACACTTGGTGAGGGTTACCTAGGGATTAGGCCTAGGTTAGACTTGTTCGTGTACTTCTTCACCGCCAAACGTGAAGCCGGACATAGTAAGGAGGAGCTTAGGAACTGCGGCACCATAAGCTTCAAGATCCTACCTAGCTGGCGGTTCCCCGACATCGTCGGCCACGAGTCATGCAAAAACTGGCAGCGGACGTACTTCTACGGCCTCGACATTCCTTTGGCGGGCCGAGAAGTAACGTACCCGGACTTCGCGGATGGAGCCGCCGCTGAAGTTTCCACATGGAGATCCCATGCCTCCCTTCCCTCCGACCTCGACGCTTCTCGAGCAATAAGGCGGATCGAATGGTTCGTAGAGACGGGTTTGACCGGCTTGGACCTGGCCATGTGCTGGTTCATCAGGCGAATCCAGCCTCTGCAGCACCGCGCGAAGTTCATGCATGAGTATACTAATGATCGAAGGGATACCCTTCGGATCTCCGTGGATAACTTCTCGAGCGACTCCGTCAAGCTCCGCCTGAAGGACATCGTCAAGGTGAAGGATAAGAAGCATGGCTTCACCGTCACCTGCGACATGTACGTAGACGGTAAGTGCCCAAAGGTAGATATGTATTTTCCGTGTACGACATATACTCCAATTTCTCCGTCTTGCCATTACCACTTCATCTAACACGGTGATTTCTAACTTAACAGCTTAGCGATCTAGATGAGGACAACCTGGCTGCCCAAATCTACGATCCAAAGATGAAGGTAGTCACGGTCGTGTCCGACGACGATGTCCCGTTGGCGCGAAAGCGGAAGAGCTCCACCTCTGACGCTGTCGACGGAGGCAAAAAGAAGAAGACGGAGGGTGGAGCCTCCAAGAAGACTACCGCCGCCCTGGAGGCGGAAAAGAAAAGATCCACCGGGATTTTTGCCAAAGCACCACCATTAGTGTGAGCTTATCATTCTCCGACATTGTCTTATTTATCTGGTTTGTTCCTGTACTTACGCACTTTGCATGTTTCAGGAAGAAAGCCACAACCATCCTCAAGAAGACCTCCAAGACTTTGGGGGCTTCTAGAAATATCAAAGATATGCTGCATCGTGACTCCTCCCCCGCCATCGCCCCTGCTACTCCTGCCGTCAAGCCTTCCTTTGCCCCGACAAGCTCTCAAGCCCAGGAGGCACCAGGCCCTTCCGCCATGGAAGTGGATTCTGGCGCTTCTACCAAACTCTCTGTTGTCGGCGAGCAGGCGACGCAGGAGAGCGTTGCTCTACAAATGGCTGAAGCTCCGGCTAAGGATGCCATAGGTAGCGGCAAGGCGGAAGTGGGAGCTGGTACCTCTGCCGAAGGCGGCGCCCCTACTCCCCAGAAACCCTTCGAGTTCTCGAAGATAGTTTACCCGGCGCTCCTGCCGAGTAACACAACTATGGTTCCTAGAGGAGTGTCATCATCTCTAACGTGCGGTATTAAGGAGCTGCTCCGACAAGCATATATCTTGCGGGGAAATAGCATTTCCTTTGGCAAGCTGCTGGCCGAGAGTTCTACAAACCTCAAGATTATTGCACTTGTAAGTTTTACTTTGCCTTTTGCATTTCATTATGAGTATTACACTGTAGCCCCCAAGGATGTAGACGGAAAACCATAGGTTTTGCATCTATATGCTCTAAGAGCGACTAAGTTAGAAAGAGCTCTCACTGTAGCCCCCAAGCATTTAGATGGAAGAAACTATTCCGACTAGATGCTGTAAGAGTAGCATATGCAGTGTTTATATTTTTCAATACTGTAGCCCCTAAGCCTCTAGTTGTAACTGAATTAGTTCCGACTAGATGCTTAAATAAAAGATAAGCATTTTCCGAGTGAAAACTTTATACTGTAGCCCCCAAGCTTCTAATCGAGAACTAAAGTAGCTCCGACTAGATGCTTTAAAGAAAAGCTAAGCATATTGCTAAGTTGAAAAACTTTCGCTGTAGCCCCCGAGCGCCTAGATGGAGAGTTTCTGACTAGGTGCTCCAAGCAGACTAAACAACAGTTTTAACTTTTTCCTTTGTTTCACAGAACGAGAATGCTCGGCGGGGCATGGCCAACGACAAGTACCAGAAGATGCGCGCAGATCTTGAAGCCGAAAAGTGTAAAACTTCCATCTTGAAGGAACAGATCATGAAAAACAAGAGTCTGTTTTATTTTTTGCGCATTCCGTCTTGGTTTTATGCCTTCCTTCTTCGAGTACTCACTGTGTATTTTTTTCTCTGACTTGCAGAGCATGTCGCCAAGGCCAAGGATATTGTCGAGCAGTCCAAACACATTCAGCAGCTGGACAGTGTGAACAAAATCCTTAAGAAGGAGAGGGAAGAGATGCTAAAGATGCACGAGGATTCCATGAAAGCCCTGCAAGATTCCGCCTCCGCGGAGATCAATCGCTTGAAGGAAGAGCTTGCGATCCTAAAAGATCAGAAGCAAGCTGCCGATGAGCAAAACCATCGCCACAGCGAGGCGTTTAAGCTCCTCCAACAAGAGAAGGAATCCTTGGCGGACACCGTCTGGCAGGCTAAGGCCAGCATCTTCAGTAAGTGTCCTCCGCCTTGTATTTCTGTAGTCTGGATACTTAGAGTTTATTGAACTCATGCAATTCTTGTCGGAATTTTTAGCGCCTATGGGTTTAACCCGCTCGCCTCCTTCGGACAAGGAATGCATGGTTCTTGCCGGCAACTTCATCAACACTGCCATCACCCAAGACAAGGAGATTGTTAAGCCCCTCCAGATATATATCAAGGCATCGGACTCCGTGACGAAGTACTCGGAGATTCTGCGCCAAGCCCCCGAGCGTGTTACAAGCTGGAAAGCTTCATGTGCACGGGCTAGCGCGAGGATGGCGCTCTCAATGGTGAAGGCACACTACAAAGATGCTGACATTGATACGGTGACCTCTGTCATCCCCGACATTGATGATGACGGCAAAGAGATTGATCACGAAGCCATCTTGTCATCACTCGCGGGTTATAACACCAGAGTCGCCGAGTTGGTGGACATCGACGTCTTCGTGCCCATGAACACCATCGACAGCGTCAATCAAGATTCCTCCGAGTCTCATCATAGCGCCGATGTTGAGGGTGATTCTCCGGCTGGGGACGATGCTGCTTCCAAGTCTCTTGCGCCCAAAGAGTGAAAAACACTATGTAATATTTGTTTTGCCTTTGGTGGATGCGCGGGAAAAAAAACTTGATGGTGTAACTTAAGGCGGAAAACAATGGTTGTTATGTCCTGCTACTTAAGAATTTAGTTCCCAGCATGTATATATTTTTTAAGAAAGTGCTGGCTTATCCATTACTTTGGTTCTTATGGTTGACTTTTCGTGAGTCGGAAGACTCGTTGTCGGAACCATGCTCTTAGGTGATGATGCCCAATGGAACCGTTAATAACCTGAGCACAAAATCGCCGACAATAAGTGCCAAAAGTCACTACTCCAGAATCCACATAAAAACGACAAAGAACGTGTAGACCAGAAATCTTAAGCTAACGCTCGAAGGCGGAATTTTCACAAGTGCAAACGCAAAGCTTGTGCATAAAGGTTTTATAGGATCCAAAAATGAACACTAAAGGAGGTAAAAGAATTAGAAATATGAGTGAACCAAAGAGCTTTATTTCATTGATCATATAAGAGATACACAATTAGATAAAAATGCTAAGTGTAAAAAGGACGTAGCCGTGCTATGTTCCATGGCCGATCAAGCTCCGGGTAGTCATCATCCGGGTCACGTCGCTTACGCTTATGATCCTCGTTGGGTCTATCCTTTAGTTCATGATTGTCAACAAGGTAGTAAGACCCATTGAGCAGGGCCTTGGTTATGATGAACGATCCTTCCCATGGCGGGGATAACTTGTGTGACTTTTTCTGCTTAAGTCAGAGCACCAAATACTCCTCTTTAAACGAGCGATGCCAAACTCGGAGACTATGGTAGCTACGTAGCTTCTGCTGGTAGATGGCGGATCTTTGGCATGCCAAAACGCGCTCCTCCTCGAGAAGGTCCACATCCAGGCATCTGGATTCTTCAGCATCATCCTCGTCGTAGGCGGCAACTCTTGGTGCATCGTGGAGGATGTCGGAAGGCAGGATAGCTTCTTCTCCATATACCATGAAGTAAGGAGTGTAGCTGGTAGATCTGTTGGGTGTAGTTCGTAAAATCCACATCATAGATGACAATTCTTCCGCCCAGGCTCCAGCTGCTCTATGTAGCGGTGCCTCAAGACGTGGCTTGATTCCCTGCAGAATTAATCCATTGGCTCACTCAACCTGACCGTTGGATTGTGGGTGTGCCACAGATGCAAGGTCAAGTCGGATGCCTTTCTCCCAGCAATATGCCTCCACATCTCTGAGTGATAAATTGCTGCCATTGTCGGTGATAATGCTATGTGGGAGACCAAATCTCACCACTAGATCCCGGACAAACCTGAGGGCAGTTTCCCCATCAAGCTTTCTAATGGGTTTAGCTTATATCCATTTGGTGAATTTATCAACTTCTACAAGCAGATGTGTAAACCCATAAGGTGCCGTCTGTAACGGTCCCACCATGTCTAGCCCCCAGACCGCAAACGGCCAAGTTATTGATATTGTTCGTAGTTCTTCAGCAGGAACATGTGGTTGTCGGGCATAATACTGGCATCCCATGCATGTCTCAACCAGCTTGTCAGCGTCATGCGTCACCAAGAGAATCCTTTGCCGGAAGGCTTTCGCGACCAACGATCGAGGAGTGGCGTGATGCCCGCAATATCCGAGATGGATTTCGCGTAGGATTTCCATACCTTCTAGCTGGGAAACACACTTTAGGTATACACCAGTAGTGCTCCTTTTGTAGAGTTGCCATTTGATGAATGGTATAACCCTTTGCTCGTCATACTATTTGCCGTCTTTCGACTTTGTCGTCGGGCAAAGTTCCGTGTTCGAGGTATTCCATGAACGGTTTTTTCCAAGTCGGAGGGACCTTAGTCACCATGTTGATGAAAGAGTCAACTATATCCGGATTGTCGATGTCGGCTCCCTTCACGGATGGTGTGCGTAGGTGCTCGAGGAAAACTCCTGGCGGAATTCGAGGGCGCCCTGATCCTAGCTTAGACAGCAGAACAGCCGCCTCGTTTTGTTTCCTAGGCACATACTTAACCTCGTAGCCCAATAAGCTCTTGGCTATCTCGTCCACTTCGTCTCGATATGCCGCCATCATAGGGTTCCGCGCATTCCAGGTGCCAGCCACCTGCTGGGCAACAAAGTCGGAATCTCCACAGCAGACTATGCGCTTGAAGCCAATATCCTTAGCTAAACGTAGTCCGTGAATGAGTGCTTCATACTCCGCCATGTTATTTGTAACCTCGAAGTGGATCTGCATAACGTAGTGTAGCTTGTCTCCTGTTGGTGACTGTAGCAATACACCAGCCCCCGAGCCATTAAGCAGCTTTGATCCGTCTAAGTGCATCACCTAGTACTCTGGTTCTGGCAACGGAGTAGTGTCTGTCATCTCCGTCCAATTTGCAACAAAATCCGCCAAGGCTTGTGACTTGATAGCGTCGCATCTCTTGTAGGTGATCTCGAAGGCGGCAAGTTCAATTCCCCACTTCGCGACCCTTCCTGTAGCGTCGCTATTGTTGTTGATGTCCGACAATGGAGTCTTGCTCACAACTGTGATTGGGTGCTCCTGAAAGTAATGCCTCAGCTTCCGAGAAGCAAGGAATACTCCATATGCTATCTTTTGGTAGTGCGGGTAACGCTACTTAGACTCCTTCAAGACCTCGCTTACATAGTAAACTGGTCGTTGAACTCCGTGCTCATAGCCTGGTTCCTTCCGCTCTACGATGATGATGCTGATAACCCGGTTGGTTGCCGCCATGTAAATTAACAGGGCTCCTGTGCTCGGGTGCAAGGATGGGCGCTGAGGAAAGAATCTCCTTGAGCTGCTTTAATGCTTCATCTGCCTCGTCCGTCCACGTGAATTTGTTTGCCTTTTTCAGCAACTTGTACAGCGTTGCCTTCTCCAAGTCGTTAACTGAATAGACTAACTGCTGCAACACAACCTGTTAGTCGTTGAATGTCCTTTAGGCATGTCGGACGGTTTATGTTTAAGATGGCCTTGATTTTATTCGGGTTGACCTCGATTCCACGCTGGGAAACGATGAAGCCCAACAATTTGCCGGCTGGAACCCCAAAGACGCACTTCTTAGGGTTAAGCATCATGTTGTATTTTCGGAGATTATCGAAGGTTTCTTTTAAGTCGGAGATTAAATTCGTTTGACTTTTTAGACATCAGCGTGATATCGTCCACGTAGGCATTAATGTTCCGACCAATTTGGTCGTGAAGGCAATGTTGCATTGTCCGCTGGTAGGTAGCACCTGCGTTTTTCAGCCCAAAGGGCATCGTGACATAGCAAAACATGTCATATGGGGTAGTGAATGAAGTGGCCAATTGGTCCGACTTCCTCATCTTGATCTGGTGGTATCCTGAGTATGCATCAAGAAAACACAAAAGTTCCGAGCTAGCCGTCGAGTCAATGACTTGGTCAATGCGAGGCAAAGCAAACGGATCTTTGGGACATGCTTTGTTCAAGCCGGTGTAATCAACGCACATTCTTAATTCATTGGTTCCCTTTTTGGGGACAAGTACAGGATTGGCCACCCATTGGGTGTGAAGGACTTCTCGGATAAATCTAGCCTGAAGTAACCTAGCTATCTCTTTGCCAATGGCACGTCTCTTCTCATCTCCAAAGCGTCGTGGAGGTTGTTTCACTAGTTTGGATTTTGGATCAATGTTTAAGTTGTGCTCGGCAAGTTCCCTAGGTACACCCTTCATGTCGGCAGGTTGCCAGGCAAAGATGTCCCTGCTCTCACGGAGGAACTCGATGAGCGCGCTTTCCTATTTGGTATCCAGGTTCGTCCCAATGGCGGTGAACTTGGAGGCATCGCCTACCACAAGTTCCACCGGCTTGGTCTCAATGGCGGCCTTGAACGCAGGAGCGGAGTCGGAGATTTGTTTCTTCGATGCGGGCATCTTTGAGTCATCGACCTTGCTCTGGATCTCTTTGAATTCTTCGTTGTAGAGGACAGCTTCTGCAATGGCTGCTTCGTTGATCTCGCAGTCCCTTGCCTTCGTTGTATCTTGAGTTTGTTGTAGATGAAGCATGGCTTGGCCATGAACATGTGGAATATGTCGCGGCCGAATATGACATGGTACACGCTCTTGAAGGGGACCACCTCGAAGGTCATGCGCTCCTGGCGGTAGTTATTAACATCGCCAAGGCTATCTGAAGTGTAATGCACCCAAGGGACCTAGCCTCCTGACCAGGAACTACGCCGTGGAAGACGGTGTTGGTACGCCTTAGGTTTTCTCTGTCAAGTTCATCTTTTGCAGTGTATCCAGGTACATGATGTTGATGCTGCTTCCACTATCCACCATACACTTGATGAACTCCACGTCGTCAATCAAGGGGTTAATGACCATGGCGTATTGGTTCTCCGTGGGTATAAGGTCTGGGTGGTCCGTCCTGTCCCAAGTTATTGGAACCTCCGACCAGCGCAGGTACTGAGGGACTGGGGGGAGAGTAGCCATCAGGATCCTCAGAGAGGTCTTTTGTTGTCGGACGGTGGGGGTGCCAAGGAAAGTGTGGTAGACTGGGGCCTTCTTCGTGAAGGGGTTCTTGCCCTTGTCGTCGCTCTTGGTGGCGTGCTTGGGGTCAACGTCTTCGTCCATGTCACTTGAATCCTTGGAATCCTCCTCCTTCTTCTTCCCCTTGCCCTTGCCACGCGGTCTGTTCTTCCGACTTCACTTGTAGCCGGACTCCGGGTCTTCCTTGAGGTCGTTGACGAACTTGAAGTGTCGATTGGTATGGGTGGCTTTGCCGTTAATGTCGAGGTGTACGAGGCATGGCATATCACGGTACTCCTCGTAGGTTTGGGGAACACGAAGCGGCACCGAGGTGGTTTCACTTCCTCATTGCTGCCCACGACCGGCTCCCCTTCCTCAGCCACGCTGTCCGCCCTCTCCTCGTCCTGCAAAATTCATAGCGACCATGTCGGTAGATTTCTTTTATTCTGGAGCGGTTTTCCGCTTTGTACTGTTGTTTCTCCGAGCTTGGGTTGGAACGGCCGTTGCCGGCAAGGAGCCAGGAGCATCATCGTCGGCAGCTGCGAACTCACTAGCCAACTGAATCATCTAGTTCAAGTTGAGCTAGTGATTGTCCTGTAAGTGCTTCAGCTTATGTCAGAGCAACGTGCCCCTTTCCAACCCATCGATGAAGGCGGCCATGGCGGTTTGAGCGTGCACTCCTACGCAGGAATTCTTCATGTCCAGCCAGCGGGAGAGGTAGGCGCGAGATGTCTCGTCTTTCTCTTGCACGCACCGCTGTAGATCGCCCACAGTGCAGGGACGCTTGTATGTACCCTCAAAGTTCTTGGTGAATGCTTCTTGCATGTCCAACCAGTTAGCCTTATTGATATTACCCTCCTGCGACGCCTCGCGTCTCTCGATGTTGCTTGTCGGACGCGGAGGGTCATGGCGCGACCTGCTCTTATGTCCTTCGTTGCGCTTTCTGTCATGACGGGTCTACTCCGTGTTGTCGCGGATGACGATGCCAAACTGCTTTGGTGGGGGCATATCCGTTCAATGGTGAGCGTTGTAATATTCGTGATGTCGGGGAGACCGAGGCGGTGGAGATGGGCGACGAGGTCGGGCCTTTTCTCCGTGATCGGAGGATATTGGGATGGCATCCTTCCTGTTGCGTGCATCCCTCCGTCTTCGTTCTGAGGAACCCGTCTAGGACCCAACATCAAGAGGAGATCTTCCCCTTGGCGGTTTGTACTGGCTAGACTGGCAGAGCGCTGGGTTAGACTCAAGCCTCTGGGAGGTGGCCTTTTCCTGCTGCTTCACCGCCTTGGCCACTAGGTCATAGACCTGTTCCACTGCCTCAGGCGATCTATCCTGCTCCAGAAGGGTCTTGGCGACGGAGAGGTTAAGGAGTGGGGTGGGCATCATGGTGTTAGAGGCTCAAGGAGGAGATTGCTTTACATCACTCTATCAGCTGGAGTAACATGGGTTGCTGCCGACGTGGATGCTGGAGGCGGCAAGTTCGCGGTGTTGTTGTTGCTCGGACCGGTGCCGAGTTCCTACGGCTGCTGCACTGGGTTAGGCGGAGGCGACATGACCTTTGCGCGACCAGTGTCGTCTGCAATTAGTGGCCCCTTCACCTTATCCAGTGTCGTAGGCGGAGCTTGCCCGGGCTGGTCTTCATCCATCGTTGTCCCGATGGTGACGAACACCCCTCGAGACATGACGGTATTATTATCTTGCTCATCGCGCGAGTACTCCTCCTCCATCTCCTGCATGGCGGAGTCTAGCTCTTCTGGACTGAAGTCTATTTCCTCTGAATCTGCACTGCAATCAGCATAAAGCGCGTCAATGACAGAGTCGGAGGGTGCCAGGACTTCCTCGATGACGGTGGTGGAGGTGCAACGGCCTCGACGATGACTGGAAGTGGTGGTGCTGCTGCGACGATGGCGGCCGGAGGCGGTGGTGGCGGTGGCTAAATCAGAGGGGCTCCGTCAATGAGCGCAAGCGCTGTGTGAGCTGCCGCTTTAGCTTCCACGTAGCTGTTGACGGTGTTCACCATGCTTTCGAAGGTGAGGCATCCTGATGCCTGTTGCCGTATTAGAGAGTGTCGGAGAAGCGTGCCGTGGTCCAGTCCTTCCACAAAGTGATAGATGGCATCATCATTGGGGTAATTGGCCAGATCGGCTCGTATACGGAGCCACCTGGCCAGGTAATCGCGGGGGTTTTCGCCCTCTCTCTGAACGCAGTGCGCCAGATCGAAGATGGTAACCACGCCGACGAACTTGGATCTCTGCTGTCCAGACGCACGGACAAAGCCGGTGGACTTGCAGTGATCTTCCACCTTTATATCCTGCACAGGGGCGGTTTGGGTGGGTCTTGAATTTTTCCGATCTTTGCCGGCAAACTTCGAGGAGAGATCCGACATTGATCCTTCCGCGAACGTATCCTGCCCATAGGCGGTCCGTGCGGGTCTTGAATTTTTCCGATCTTTGTCAGCAAACTCCGAGGAGAGATCCGACATCGATCCTTCCGCGAACGTATCCTGCCCGTAGGCGGTCCGTGCGGGTATTGATGCTCCTCCGACTCCCAGGGAACTAGTACCCGAGTCGGTTTCACAGATGAAGAGGTGGATGTCTCCGATAGGAACGATCGAACACCACGTAGGGTTCGTCTTTGCCGGGATCCAGAACTCGTCGGGAGGGACGATCGGAACGTTGCCGGAGAAGAGAACGCGACCGATGGCTATGGTTTCACCGATTCCTGTGAAGATCTTGGTCCTCGCCCGCTGAAGAGCCTGAAGCGCCTCTTGCCCCACGGTGGGCGCCAACTGTCATGGTATTGCCGACGAGTACGCCATGGAGGGGTCCTCACAATACGCTTTTGGAGACGTGGGGTAAGGTGGACGGTTGAAGGGTACGAGGTAACACATCTTACCCAGGTTCAGATCCCACAACGGTGGCGGAATCCTACTCCTGCTATAAATCACTATAATGGCAATACGCCGAGTTACAGAGATAGGTTCGCTGTGCGAGGTGACTAGAAAGTCTAAGTTATCGTTGCCCTAAAGGCTCCCATAGGCCCGACTTATATATTCATCAGATCCTAGGGTTACAGGGAAAAGTCCTAGCCGGACAGGTTACAGAGTCCTACACCGTCTATTACTAGTCTTGTGTATCTTGCACTCCAAGGCTCCGGGTACGCTGGTGACTCCACCGTAGCCTTCCTTTATCCGGCATGGGCCTCCCTTCTGGATCCACCTAACTGGGCCGCCCGGCAGACCATAGGCCATGCTACCGACTATGGGCCACCCGGGTTAGTCGGATAAGAGACAATGCTATGAGGATACCCATATAGCATATCCCCAACAACAACGTTGTCGCGTCCCGAGGGGTGTTCGTCACCATCGGGACAACGATGGATGAAGACCAGCCCGGGCATGCTCCACCTACGGCACTGGATAAGGGGAAGGGGCCACTAATTGCAGACGACACTTGTCGCGCAAAGGTCATGCCGCCTCCGCCTAACCCACTGTAGCAGCCACATGAACTCGGCACCGGTCCGAGCAACAAAAACACCGCAAACTTGCCGCCTCCAGCATCCACGTCGGCAGCAGCCCATGTTACTCCAGCTGATAGAGTGATGTACGACAATCTCCTCGTTGATCCTCTAACCGTTGATCATATCCAGAACGTGACTCAACTTGAGGAGAAGCGCCAGCAGCTGCTGTAGGAAGCGCAAGCCATCGCGGAACAAGGCTCTAAACTAGATCGAGATATGGTCAACACACAGACGTCAGGAAGACTACAAGGCTCACCATTGGACGGATATGCCCCCACCAAAGCAGTGTGGCATCGTCATCCGCAACAACACGGAGCAGACCCGTCATGACGGAAAGCGCAACGAAGGACATAAGAGCAGGTCATGCCATGACCCTCCATGTTCGACAAGCAACCGTGATAGGCGTGAAGCGTCGCAGGAGGGTAACAGCAAGAAGGCTAACCCACTGCCACCTCCGCCACGGTCACCACCAAGCAGTCACCATGGCGGAGGAGGCCCGCGATGTTCATGCAGCCCATCCCCCGTTGACAAAAAGAAGAAGAACCTAGAGCCATACGATCCACATTCGCGGATCGACAAGATCCACGAGGCCCGGGAAGGACCATACCTGGGACCACGTTGTTTTGGACCTGCAATACGGTCCGCAACCTACCCCAAAGGTTTCCGGATTGACAAGACCATCAAGCCCTATGACGGCACCGCCAAGCCAGCCACGTGGTTGCACGACTACGGCAACGCGGTGGAGATTGCCGGAGGCAAACCCAACGTCGCCGTCAAGTACCTCCCGTTAATGTTGGCGGGGACGGCCCGTCAATGGATTGACGACTTGCCAGAGAAATCTATCTACAACTGGCTAGACATGCAAGAAGCATTCATCAAGAACTTTGAGGGTACATACAAGCGTCCCTGCACGGTGGGCGATCTACAGCGGTGCGTGCAAGAGAAAGACGAGACATCTCGCGCCTACCTCTCCCGCTGGCTGGATATGAAGAATTCCTGCGCAGGAGTGCACGCCCAGACCGCCATGGCCGCCTTCATCGGTGGGTTGGAAAGAGGCACGTTGCTCCGACATAAGATGAAGCGCTTGCAGGACAATCATCAGCTTGACTTGAATCAGATGATTCAGTTAGCTAGTGAGTTCCCAGCTGCCAACGACGACGCTCGTGGCTCTTTGCCGGCAACGGCCGTTCGAACTCAAGCTCAGAGGAACAGCAGCACAAAGAGGAAAACCGCTCCAGAAGAAAAGCAATCTACCGACATGGTCGCCATGACTTTTGCAGGACGAGGCGAAGGCGGACAACGTGGCCGAGGAAGGGGAGCGGGCCGTGGGCAGCAGCGAGGAAGTGAAACCAACTCGGCGCCGCTCCACGTTCCCCAAACCTATGAAGAGTACCGCGATATGCCGTGCCTCGTACACCTCGACGCCAACGGCAAGGCCACCCATACCAATCGACACTGCAAGTTTGTCAACGACCTCAAGGAAGACCCGGAGTCCGGCTATAAGCGAAGTCGGAAGAACAGACCGTGAGGCAAGGGCAAGGGGAAGAAGAAGGAGGAGGATTCCAAGGATTCAAGTGACATGGACGAGGACGTTGACCCTAAGCACGCCGCCAAGAGCGACGACAAGGGCAAGAACCCCTTCGCAAAGAAGGCCCCAGTCTACCACACTTTCCTTGGCACCCCCACCGTCCGACAACAGAAGACCTCTCTAAGGATCCTGATGGCCACTCTCCCCCCAGTCCCCCAATACCTGCGCTAGTCGGAGGTTCCAATCACTTGGGATAGGACGGACCACCCAGACCTTGTGCCCACGGAGAACCAATACGCCATGGTCATCAACCCATTGATTGACGGCGTGGAGTTCACCAAGTGCATGGTGGATAGTGGAAGCAGCATCAACATCATGTACCTGGATACACTGCAGAAGATGAACTTAACGGAGGCAAACCTAAGGCGGACCAACACCGTGTTCCATGGCGTAGTTCCTGGACGGGAGGCTCAGTCACTTGGATGCATTACACTTCAGGTAGCCTTTGGCGAAGTTAATAATTACCGCCAAGAGCGCATGACCTTTGAGGTAGTCCCCTTCAAGAGCGTGTACCACGTCATATTCGGCCGGGACATATTCCACATGTTCATGGCCAAGCCATGCTTCGTCTACAACAAACTCAAGATACCCGGACCAAACGGTGTCATCACCGTATCCGGAAGCTTTACCAAAGCAAGGGACTGCGAGATCAATGAAGCAACCGTTGCAGAAGCTGTCCTCTACAGCGAAGAATTCAAGGAGATCTAGAGCAAGGTCAATGACTCAGAGATGCCCACATCGAAGAAGCAGATCTTCGACTCCGCTCCTGCGTTCAAGGCCGCCATCGAGACCAAGCCAGTGTAACTTGTGGTAGGCGATGCCTCCAAGACCTTCGCCATTGGGACGAACCTGGATCCCAAATAGGAAAGCGCACTCGTCGAGTTCCTCCGTGAGAATAGGGACATCTTTGCCTGGCAACCTGCCGACATGAAAGGTGTACCTAGGGAACTTCTTGACGCTTAAACATAGATCCAAAATGTAAACCAGTGAAACAACCTCTACAACGCTTCGGAGATGAGAAGAGACGCGCCATTGGCAAAGAGATAGCTAGGTTACTTAAGGCTGAGTTTATCCGAGAAGTCCTTCACACCCGATGGGTGGCCAATCCTGTACTTGTCCCCAAAAAGGGAACCAATGAATTAAGAATGTGCGTTGATTACACCGGCTTGAACAAAGCATGTCCCAAAGATCCGTTTGCTTTGCCTCGCATTGACCAAGTCATTGACTCGACGGCTGGCTCAAAACTTTTGTGTTTTCTCGATGCATACTCAGGATACCCCCAGATCAAGATGAGGAAGTCAGACCAATTGTCCACTTCGTTCACTACCCCATACGACACGTTTTGCTATGTCACGATGCCCTTTGGGTTAAAAAACGCAGGTGCTACCTACCAGCGGACAATGCAACGTTGCCTTCACAACCAAATTGGTCGAAACGTTCACGCCTATGTGGACGATATCGCGGTGATGTCTAAAAAGTCAAACGACTTAATCTCTGACTAAAAAGAAACCTTCGATAATCTCCGGAAATACAACATCTTGCTCAACCCTAAGAAGTGCGTCTTCGGGGTTCCAGCCGGCAAACTGTTGGGCTTCATCATTTCCCAGCGCGGAATCGAGGTCAACCCGGAGAAAATCAAGGCCATCTTAAACATAAACCGTCTGACTTGCCTAAAGGACATCCAACGACTAAAAGGTAGTGTTGCAGCAGTTAGTCGGTTCATCAGCCGACTTGGAGAGAAGGCTCTGCCGCTATACAAGTTGCTAAAGAAGGTGGACAAATTCACATGGACGGACGAGGCAGATGCAACATTGAAGCAGCTCAAGGAGATTCTTTCCTCAGCGCCTATCCTTGCAGCACCCGAGCCTGGCGAGCCCCTGTTAATTTACATGGAGGCAACCAACCGGGTTATTAGCATCGTCGTCATGGTAGAGCGGAAGGAACCAGGCTATGAGCACGTAGTTCAATGACTCGTTTACTATGTAAGCGAGGTCTGGACGGAGTCCAAGCAGCGTTACCCGCACTACCAAAAGATAGCTTATGGAGTATTCCTCGCTTCACGGAAGCTGAGGCATTACTTTCAGGAGCACCCAATCACAGTAGTGAGCAAGACTCCACTGTCCGACATTATCAACAACAGCGACGCTACAGGAAGGGTCGCGAAGTGGGGCATTGAACTTGCCGCCTTCGAGATCACCTACAAGAGACACGACGCTATCAAGTCACAAGCCTTGGCGGATTTTATTGCAGACTGGATGGAGATGTCGGATGCCACTCCGTTGCCAAAACCAGAGTACTGGGTGATGCACTTTGACGGATCAAAGATGCTCAACGGCTCGGGGGCTGGTGTATTGCTGCAGTCACCAAAAGGAGACAAGCTACACTACGTTCTGCAGATCCACTTCGAGGCTACAAACAACATGGCGGAGTATGAAGCACTCATTCACGGACTGCGGGTAGCCAAGGATATTGGCATCAAGCGCATAGTTTGCTGTGGAGATTCCGACTTGGTTGCCCAGCAGTTGGCTGGCACCTGGAATGCGCGGAACCCTATAATGGCGGCATATCACGACGAAGTGGACGAGATATCCAAGAGCTTCTTGGGCTACGAAGTCAAGTATGTTCCTAGGGAACAAAACGAGGCGGCTGATCTATTGTCTAAACTTGGATCAGGGCGCAAGCAAATTCCGCCAGGGGTTTTCCTAGAGCATCTACGCACACCATCCGTGAAGGGCGCCGACATCGACAACCCGGATAGAGCTGATTCTTTCGTCAACATGGTGACAAAGACCCCTCCGGCTTGGACAAAACCGTTCATGGAATATCTCGAACACGGAACTTTGCCCGACGACAAGGTCGAAAGATGGCAGATAGTACGACGAGCAAAGGGTTATACCATAATCAATGGGCAACTCTACAAAAGGAGCACTACTGGTGTATACCTAAAGTGTGTTTCCCAGCTAGAAGGTATGGAAATCCTACGTGAAATCCATCTCGGAGATTGCGGGCATCACGCCACTCCTCGATCATTGGTCGCGAAATCCTTCCGGCAAGGATTCTACTGGCTGGCCGCGAAGGAGGACGCCGACAAGCTGGTTGAAACATGCACCAGATGCCAGTATTATGCCCGACAACCACATGTCCGTGCTGAAGAATTGTGAACAATACCTATAACTTGGTCATTTGCAGTCTGGGGGCTAGACATGGTGGGACCGTTACAAACGGCACCGTGTGGATTTACACATCTGCTTGTAGCAGTTGACAAATTCACCAAATGGATAGAAGCTAAACCCATTAGAAAGCTTGATGGGGCAACTACCCTCAGGTTTGTCCGGGATCTAGTGGTGAGATTTGGTCTCCCACATAGCATCATCACCGACAATGGAAGCAACTTGTCACTCGGAGAAGTGGAGGCCGACTGCTGGGACAAAGGCATCCGACTTGATCTTGCGTATGTGGCACACCCACAATCCAATGGTCATGTTGAGCGATCCAATGGATTAATTCTGCAGGGAATCAAGCCACGTCTTGAGGCACCGCTACATAGAGCAGCTGGAGCCTGGGCGGATGAATTGCCATCTGTGCTATGGAGTTTACGAACTACACCCAACAGATCCACCGGCTACACCCCTTACTTCATGGTATATGGAGCAGAAGCTATCCTACCTTCCAACATCCTCCACGATGCACCAAGAGTTGCCGCCTATGACGAAGATGACGCTGAAGAATCCAGACACCTAGATGTGGACCTTCTCCAGGAGGAGCGCGTTTTGGCATGCCAAAGATCTGCCATCTACCAGCAGAATCTATGCAGCTACCATAGTCGCCGCGTTCGTCATCGCTCATTTAAAGAGGGGGATTTAGTACTCCGACTTAATCAGAAGAAGTCACACAAATTATCCCCGCCATGGGAAGGACCGTTCATCATAAGCAAAGCGCTGCTCAATGGGTCTTACTACCTTGTCGACAATCGTGAGCTCAAGGATAGACCCAGCGAGGATCATAAGCGTAAGCGACGTGACCCGGATGATGACTACCCGGAGCTTGACCGGCCATGGAACATAGCACAACTACGTCCTTTCTACACTAGCATTTTTCATCTAATCGTGTACCTCTTATATGATCAATGAAATAAAGCTCTTTGGTTCACTCATATTTCTGAGTCTTTTACCTCCTTTAGTGTTCATTTTTGGATCATATAAACCTTTATGCACAAGCTTTGTGATTGCACTTGTGAAAATTCCGCCTACGGGCGTTAGCTTAAGTTTTCTGGTCTACACGTTCTTTGTTGTTTTTATGTGGATTCTGGAGGAGTGACTTTCAGCACTTATTGTCGGCGATTTTGTGCTAAGGTTATTGACGGTGCCATTGGGCATCATCACCTAAGCACATGGTTCCGACAACGAGTCTTCCGACTCACGAAAAGTCAAGCATAAGAACCAGAGTAACGGATAAGCCAGCACTTGCTTAAACAATATATACATACTGGGCATTAATTCTTAAGTAGAAGGATACGACAAACACTGTTTTCCGCCTTAAGATTACATCACCAAGTTTTTTCAATGCACACTCCAGAGGTGAAACAAGAATTACAAAGTGTTTTTCACTCCTTGGGTGCAGGGGACTTGGAGGCCGCATCATCACCAGCCAGAGATTCACCCTCAATGTTGTCACTGTGAGGAGACTCGGAGGATTCAGGGTTGGCGTTGTCAAGAAAGTTCCTGGGCACGAAGACGTCGACGTCCACCAACTCGGCAACTCTGGTGTCATAGCCCGCGAGTGATGACAGGATAGCTTTTTGATCGATCTCCTTGCCGTCATCATCCACGTCGGGGATACCAGATGTCACCGTGTCGATGTCGGAACCTTCATAGTGCGCCTTCACCATGGACAACGCCATCCTAGCGCCAGCCCGTGCACATGAAGCTTTCCAGCTCGCGACACGCTCGGGGCCTCGGCGCAGAATCTCCGAGTACTTCACCATGGAGTCGGAGGCCTTTTATAAATTTGGAGGGGCTTGGCAATCTCCTTGGCTTGGGTGATGGCAGTATTGATGAAGTTGCCAGCAAGAATCATGCATTCCTTGTCCGAAGGAGGAGAGCAGGTTAAGCCCATATGCGCTAAAAATTCCGACAAGAATTGCATGAGTTCAATAAATTCTAAGTATCCAGACTACAGAGCTACAAGGCGGAGGACAATTACTGAAGATGCTGTCCTTAGCCTGCCAGACGACGTCCGCCAAAGATTCCTTCTCTTCTTGGAGGAGCTTAAACGCCACGCTATGGCGAAGGTTTTGCTCATCGGCAGCTTGCTTCTGATCCTTTAGGATCGCAAGCTCCTCCTTCAAGCGATTGATCTCAGCGGAGGCGGAGTCCTGCAGGGATTTCATGGAATCCTCGTGCCTCTTCACCATTTCTTCCCTCTCCTTCTTAAGGATCTTGTTCTCGCTGTCCAGCTGCTGAATGTGCTTGGACTGCTCGACAATATCCTTGGCCTTGGCGACATGCTCTGCAAGTCGGAGAAAACAAAGTACACCGTGAGTACTCGAAGAAGGAAGGCACAAAAGTAAGACGGAAATGCGTAAAAAGAAAACAGACTCTTGTTTTTGATGATCTGTTCCTTCAAGATGGCGGTTTTACACTTTTCCAGCTTCAAGGTCCGCGCGCATCTTCTGGTACTTATCGTTGGCCATGCCCCTCCGAGCATTCTCGTTCTGTGGAAACAAATACAAAGTTAAGTCGTTTTTTAGTCCGCTTAGAGCCTCTAGTCGGAAATTTTGCACTTAGATGCTCGGGGGCTACATCGAGAGATTTTAACTTAGCAATATGCTTAGCTTTTCTTTAAAGCATCTAGTCGGAGCTAGTTCAGTTCTCAAAAAGAAGTTTGGGGGCTACAGTATAAAGTTTTAACTCGGAAAATGCTTAGCTTTTCTTTAAGCATCTAGTCGGAACTAATTCAGTTACAACTAGAGGCTTGGGGGGCTATGGCACTGAAAAATATAAACACTATGTATGCTACTCTTAAAGCATCTAGTCGGAATAATTCATTCCATCTAAATGCTTGTGGGCTACAGTGAGAGTTTTTTCTAACTTAGTCACTCTTAGAGCATATAGATGCAAAACCAATGGTTTTCCATCTACATCCTTGGGGGCTATAGTGGGATACTCATATGAAATGCAAAAGGTAAAGTAAAACTTACAAGTGCGATGATCTTAAGGTTTGTAGCACTCTCGGCCAGCAGCATGCAAAAGGAAACTTTGTTGCTTCGCAAGATGTCTTCTTGACGGAGTAGCTCCTCAAGACCACACGTCGGAGATGACGGCACTCCTCCAGGAACCATAGTTGTGCTACCCGGCGTAAGCACCGGGAAAATAATCTTCGGCAATTCAAAGGGTTTGTTGGGAGTAGAGGTGCCGCCTTCGGCAGAAGTACCAGCACCCATCACCGCCTTGCCACTACCGATGGCATCCTTAGCCGGAGCTTCAGCCATTTGAAGAGCAGTGCTCTCTTGCGTCGCCTGCTCACCGACAACTGCGAGTTCGGTAGAGGCGCCAGAATCCACTTCCATGGCGGAAGGGCCTGGTGACTTCTAGGCTTGGGAGCTTGTCGGAGCGGAGGAGGGCTTGACAATAGGAGTAGCAGGGGCGATGGCGGGGGAAGAGTCGCGATGCAGCATATCTTTGATATTTCTAGAAGCCCCAAGAGTCTTGGAGGACTTCTTGAGGCTGGTTGTGGCTTTCTTCCTGAAACGTGCAAATGCATAAGTACAGGAATGAGACAAATAAACAAGACAATGTCGGAGAATAAGAATCTTACACTAGGGGGGGAGCTTTGGCAAACATCCCGGTGGCTTTCTTATTTTTCCGCCTCCAGGGCGACAGTACTCTTTTTGGAGGATCCACCCTCCGTCTTCTTTTTCTTACCTCCGTCGGCAGCGTCAGAGGTGGAGCTCTTCCGCTTTCGCGCCAACATCATTGTCGGACACGACCGTGACTTCCTTCATCTTGGGATCGTAGATTTGGGCGTCCAGGTTGCCCTCCTCTAGATCGCTAAGCTGTTAAGTGAGAAATCATTGTGTTAGACAAGATGGTAGTAGAAAGACGGTAAAATTGGAGCAGTGTCATACACGGAAAATAAATACCTACCTTTGGGCACTTTCCGTCTACGAACATGTCATAGGTGAGGGTGAAGCCACGCTTCTTGTCCTTCACCTTGACAATGTCCTTAAGGCGGAACTTGACGGAGTCGCTCGAGAAGTTGTCCTCGGAGATCCGGAGGGTATCCCTTCGGTCGCCGGTGTACTCGTGCATAAGATTCGTACGGTGCTGCAGAGGTTGGATCCGCCTGATGAACCAGCACATGGCTAGGTCCAAGCCGGTTAGACCCGTCTCTACAAACCACTCTATCCGCCTTATTGCGCGAGAAGCGTTGAGGTCGGAGGGAAGGGAGGCGTGGGACCGCCATGTGGGGACTTCGGTGGCGGCTCCATCCACAAAGTCCGGGTACGTTACTTCTCGGCCCGCCAAAGGAATGTCGGGGCCGTAGAAGTACGTCCGCTGCCAATTTTTGCATGACTCGTGGCCGACGATGTCGGGGAACCTTCGGCCAGGACGGATATTGAAGCTTATGGTGCTGCAGTTTCTAAGCTCTTCCTTACTGTGTCCGGCTTCGCGTTTGACGGTGAAGAAGTATACAAACAAATCTAACCTAGGCCTAATCCCCAGGTAACCCTCACAAAGTGTCGCGAAGTTGCTAAGCGCTAGGATACTATTGGGGGAGAGGTTGTGGGATTGGACCTTGAAGTGATTCAAGACGGACATGAACAAGTGGGAGATGGGCAGAGAAATGCCGCGTACCAATTGCGCCTTGAGGTATACTTTCTCTTCGGCTTGGGGAGAAGGGGTCACCTCGCCGGCCGGTGCCGCCCGCCAGGCGAGCCCCTCCGTCGCAAGGAGGTAACCCTCAGAGACCATCTCTTGGATGTCGCGGCCGGTGATGTCCGAGCCACGCCAGTCGCCTTTGTGCGAGTCTGGCTCCTCTTCCAGGGGCTCCAGCGCCACCAGGTTATGGTCTCCGCCGGTGGTTTCTTTCACCGCCGATGCGGGTATGACCAGGCCCTCTGGGGGCACGACGACGGAGCTCGCCGGCTTCGCCGCGGCTTCGCTCGACGCCGCCATCGATGGTGATGAGCTGCTGCTAGCCATGGAGGAGGGAAAGGACGCGACTGGTGCAAAGAGAGAGGCTAGGGTTTCTCGAGGTTTTCGCGAAGAGCTCGAGGAGGCGCGCGGCTGGAGGAAGAAGACGATGACGCGAGAGAATGGGGTGAAAAAGTGGCAAGTGTCCCACGGTTACTATTTATCTTACTCTGCGTCAAAATTCGTGCAGCTAATTGGACGGTTGCCGCTTAGACGACGTGTTCGTGAACGTGCGCGGTAATTTTTCCACGTCTCCAACCGTCGCCGCCAACGGTTCGTATCGCTCGCGCGGGAAAATCGGATATGATTACGTTCTCTGCATGTGTGAGTTACGAGGCGTCGCTGACCTACAGCCTACGTCGCCTTAGCTGACATGGTAGATGAGCCATCCCATCGAAGATTCCGGCATGGACGGATTTAATCCGACAACGGGAGCGAACGATGGAAGATTCAGCATTTCTCCGACTTACTCATAGAAGACGGAGAAAACCTTGCAGGGTTCTTTGGGAGAACTACAAGATATTGCTTGACGATTTGCCGACATACATCTAGACGGAGCATTCCACGAGAAGAGGCAAGACGGTGCAAGATCTCGGAGTTCTCCGGGGGCTACTGTTGGGGATATGCTATATGGGTATCCTCATAGCATGTCTCTTATCCGACTAACCCGGGTGGCCCATAGTCGGTAGCATGGCCTATGGTCTGCTGGGCGGCCCAGTTAGGTGGATCCAGAAGGGAGGCCCATGCCGGATAAAGGAAGGCTACGGTGGAGTCACCAGCGTACCCGGAGCCTTGGAGTGCAAGATACACAAGACTAGTAATAGACGGTGTAGGACTCTATAACCTGTCCGGCTAGGACTTTTCCCTGTAACCCTAGGATATGACGACTATATAAGTCGGGCCTATGGGAGCCTTTAGGGCAATGATAACTTAGACTTTCTAGTCACCTCGCACAGCGAACCTATCTCTGTAACTCGGCGTATTGCCATTATAGTGATTTATAGCAGGAGTAGGATTCCTCCACCGTTGTGGGATCTGAACCTGGGTAAGCTGTGTTACCTCGTACCTGTCAACCGTCCGCCTTACCCCACGTCTCCAAACACGCATTGTGAGGACCCCTCCATGGCGTACTCGTCGGCAATACCATGACAGTTGTTGGCCTGTTCGTCGCGCGAGTATTCCTCCTCCATCTCCTGCATAGCGGAGTCTAGCTCTTCTGGGCTGAAGTCTAGTTCCTCTGAATCTGCACTGAAGTCAGCATAAAGCGCGTCAATGACAGAGTCGGAGGGCGCCAGGACTTCCTCGATGACGGGCGGTGGAGGTGCAATGGTCTCGACAATGACTTGAGGCGGTGGTGCTGCTATGACGATGGCGGCCGGAGGTGGTGGTGGCGGTGGCTGAATCGGAGGGGCTACGTCAATGAGCGCGAGTGTTGTCTGAGCTGCCGCTTCGGCCTCCGCGTAGTTGTTGACAGTGCTCACCATCTCTTCGAGGGTTAGGCATCCTGTTGCCTGCTGCCGTCTTAAAGAATGTCGGAGAAGCGTGCCACGGTCCAGTCCTTCCACGAAGTGATACAGAGCATTATCATCGGGGTAGTGGGCTAGGTCAGCTCGTATGCGGAGCCACTTGGCCAGGTAATCGCGGGGGTTTTCGCCCTCTCTCAGAACGCAACGCGCGAGATCGAATATGGTAACCACGCCGACGAACTTGGATCTCTGTTGTCCAGACGAACGGACTAAGCCGGCGGATTTGTAGTGATCTTCCACCTTTATATCCTGCACAGAGGCGGATTGGGTGGGCCTTGAATTTTTCCGATCTTTGCCGGTAAGCTCCAAAGAGGGATCCGACATCGATCCTTCCGCGAACGTATCCTGCCCGTAGGCGGTCCGTGCGGGTCTTGATGCTCCTCCGACTCCCAGGGAACTAGTGCCCGAGTCGGTTTCGCCAATGAAGAGGTGGATGTCTCCGATAGGAACGATCGAACACCGCGTAGGGTTCGTCTTCTCTGGGATCCAGAACTCGTCGGGATGGACGATCGGAACATTTCCGGAGAAGAGAACACGGCCAATGGCTACGGTTTCGCCGATTCCCGCGAAGATCTTGGTCCTCGCCCGCTGAAGAGCCTGAAGCGCCTCTTGCCCCACGGTGGGAGCCAACTGTCGTGGTATTGCCGACGAGTACGCCATGGAGGGGTCCTCAAAGTGCGTGTTTAGAGACGTGGGGTAAGGCGGACGGTTGACGGGTACGAGGTAACACATCTTACCCAGGTTCAGATCCCACAACGGCGATGGAATCCTACTCCTGCTAAAATCACTATAAGGGCAATACAACGAGTTACAGAGATAGGTTCGCTGTGCGAGGTTTTCTGAATCGATACCCTAAAGGATCCCATAGGCCTGACTTATATAGTCGCCAGGTCCTAGGGTTACTGGGAAAAGTCCTAGCCGGACAGGTTAGAGAGTCCTACACCGTCTATTACTAGTCTTGTGTATCTTGCACTCCAAGGCTCCGGGTACGCTGGTGACTCCACCGTATCCTTCCTTTATCTGGCATGGGCCTCCCTTCTGGATCCACCTAACTGGGCCGCCCAGCAGGCCATAGGCCATGCTACCGACTATGGGCCACCCGGGTTAGTCGGATAAGAGACATGCTATAAGGATACCCATATAGCATATCCCCAACATGATTCCTGTTCACGATGACCTTTGATGATCAACCGACCTAGAAGCCTACATCTAGAAGCTCTCAACTGACCTTCTCTTAACCGACCTGACTTGTGGGGTTGCAAGACGGTTCTCTGAAGACCCTTAAGAACAAATGTACGTGTAAGGGAGATCTGAGGTCACGATTACGTGCAAGACAAGATGAAGACCTGGCCTGCTACCATCGAAGCCTATAAGTACCCGAAGACATCCATCCCTAGGGGACACGCCATAATCGCTAAGTCTTTGCCATTACCCTTAGTCATAGCTCTAGATTCATCTCTCTTTCTCTCATCGGGTATCATTATAAACCCATCGAGGATCATCTTATAAACACATTGTACAATCTCTCGATCACCTTATGAATAAAGTCTAAAGGATTCCATCCATTATACACACATCTTCGTATTTTAGACCCAAACCTACTGACCCAAGCCATCCGCTGAACAAATAAACTCTCTTTTGTTCCTAGGAAGTGAGACTGTGTATGGATCATGGAAAATATCCTTTGTCAGGAATGACCGCACCCACAGGCGTCTCCGTGTTGCTGTTGGTAGAGCCGAGAAGTATTTCTCTAGACACACCAAGAACCACTACCGTAGATGCTCCGTAGTGCTCCACTAACTTGCTTCCCACCAGCATGCGCCACCATGATCGAAATGCCACCCTCGTCATCTCACTGTGACCATAATCGCGAGGCCTAGGAGATAGATTAGAAGATCACAACAAGGATTAGGAGTGGTAGCACCACAACTGTGTGGGAGGGAATTTCCTCCACCGCCTTCATGGTAGCTGATCGGACGCGGAAGAAAGGGCACACCATGCCCTTAGGCCCAACCGAACCCTTCTCGTGCCTGCAAAGCCCCTGCCACCATGCTGCAATAGGGCGGCCGCGATGCCACCACCACCTAGTAGCCTACCGGATCCCCGCCTCGATCTCTAGTAACCATCATAACAGGTGCAACCTCTGTCCCACCTAGACCCAAATGGGGCCCGGATGGGCCCAGATCTGGACCGAGTGGGCGCACTGCCAGCCATCGCAACGAACGCAACAATGGCCACGCCACCGCTAGGAAGAGCACCCATCCGAAATTAGGTTTCCCTATTGTCGAACCATACCACCACCACCACCGAACCACACCACCTTTGTAATCCCACCCGAGCTTGGATCTGTGCGCATGGAAAAAACGATCGTCGTTGCTACTGCACGGGAAATATCCGTCGGCGGCAATGGAGAGGGTGTCGTGGTGGTGTCACGACAGATTCCATGGGTAGTCTTAAGTTGGGGGCCGAATGGATGCTTGTGGTCACCGGGGAGGGTGTGCACGGTCTTGCCGCGCACGAAGAACAAGATGAACTCTTCACACTTGGGAATTTTATTGATCCTAGTTGTTTACAAGTGCTCCTTGAGCTGTATGAACAAAGCTTCAGTGCCTTAGTCCCCTACTAGGTCCAACCTCCTCTAACCCTAGCTATGCCCCTCCTTATATAGGCGATGGCTAGCTAGGTTACACCCCTTTGGGTCCTTGGGTTACTATTTGGGTATTGGTCTTCACTATATGGGGCGGGTCATGGGCTTGCACTAAGCCCAGTGGCCTAGTCCATAAAGTTAGACAGCTAACAGTCTTCACGTACGTCGCCTCCAGTTCTTTTGGCGTCATGTAGTAACTTTATACGTCAGCCCTTGCTTTAGGCGTCACTCGGCTCCTTTCGTGTCACCCGGCATCGCCCTTCTCTTTTGACCGTGATTTACCATGTTCCCTCCTGAACCTCACTCAAAAAGATGCCACGCGTCTTATCTGACTTGGCCCTTCCTCGTGAGACTTGGATCGTTTGTTCCTGCAAGATTAACATATTTGTCTTATATGGGTCGACATAGTTTCTATGTCGGCCGCACATGACTATCCTACCCGGCCGTACTTACTCGGCCTGGTTCTTTCTTTACTCGGCGCAAGCCAAGCTGGGCAATGTTTTACCCTTTATGACCCTATCGGGGGTCATCCCCCCGACATTAGTCCCCGAAGCTGGTGATGTCTAGCAGTTCTAGCTGTTAGGCATCTCAGGGTTCCTTTAATGTGATTGGAACTTCTCTTTCCGCCGACATTTACTGCTTAAGACGCACTGTTTGGCGTGACCTCGATCTTAACCGAGTCTACTCTGCTCTTTCCGAGTCTCATCTTTGACTTTTTGGCCCATTTTTGCCTCGTGCCGAGTTATTTTGGCCCATTTTGGGTCATTTCCGGCGTGCCTTAGTCACTGACAGCTTGTAATCAGGGTGACTTGCCTCAAATTCTGTCCCAAATCCTGACCACACAGTGACGGTGGCGCAGTAACTCCCCATCACTGTGGCAGTACCATCGCTCAGCGCCTCGTGTCTTGTGCAACGTGATGTGGCAGTGGATTTATCATGTATCACCTACACGTGGCTTTTTCTGACTGGCTTACTCGGCCATATACACGGCCACACGCTGGCCGCACGGCGCAGGGGAATCCCACGATTGGGGTTTTTACTCCCCTTAAGTAGGGGTGAGGGGAACTTAACTTCCCTCGCCCGTTCATTTTCCCCATTGCCTTCTTCTTCTTCTTCCTTGCGCCTCTAGAATCCCAACTTCCCCTTTTCGGTTCTTCTTCTCCATAGCTCCTCCTCTGTAATTGCTCTCTTATCCTTTTCATTCCACTACGGGTCCTTGCTCCTCCAAGCCTCTTCCAACGGCGTAAGATATTGAATCCAGGGAAACCATGGATGCTCGTGATGCCATAGAGGGAGCGAAGGAACATGAGGTCCCCACCGGTGAGCGTGGTGGATGGGAGGGCTCGGAGGTCTCCGCCGAGGAGCTTGAGTGGCTGCTCTCCACCAGGCACATTCCGCTTGAGGTGGACTGCCGCCTCCCGCTTGGTGAGATTTCTCCCAATCCTGACGCCAATGAGAGGGTGGCTGTCCTCTCCCATTTTGATCGAGGTTTCGCCTTGCCCGTGAGCAATTTCTTTGTTTCCTTTCTTCCCACTTTCCATCTTCAGACCCATCACTTGCCTGCCAATGCAATAGGCTCCCTTTCTTGTTTTATCTCTGCTTGCGAGGCCTACCTTGGCATTTGGCCTACAGTTCTTCTGTGGGCCAAATATTTTAGTTTTAGGATCTAAGTAGTTCCCGAGCCTGGTGTTTCCCGTTCCGAGAAGAGGCCAACCAGGAAAGAATCCATCTTTCCTCAGGTTACTGGCTTAGACTCTTGCAAGAAATGGCATAGGACTTTCTTCTATGTCAAAAACTGTGGGGCCACTGATTACATCCATCTCCCCCCTTTCTCGGATGAGGTCCCCAGCAAAGAGTTCTGAAGCTTGACCCGCGTGACAAGAGCGTCGCGGTGAATGAGGCCAACGGGATTCTGGAGAGGTTGCTGTCGCCGGATGAGAATTTCCATCTCACCGATACGGATCTCATGTGTGCTTTTATTCCACGCCAGTTCAGCCCCCTCCAAGCCAGGAGCCACAAGATGTGCTTCATGAGTGGCACGTAGGACCCCACTCGGCACTCCACGAAGGAGCTCACCCATGACTATGTGGCCCGCCGAGTCAGCTCGATTTTCAAGATGACTTTGGCGGATGACTGGGCCTGGGGTTGCCCTCCTTTTAGCCGAGACAGGCCTGTCCCCTGGGTAAGTTTCCGAATCACTTCCTATCCGACATAGCTCTTCTTTCGTTCACTTTTTATTTTGCTCGCTCATAGTTCTTATTCTGTTTGTCTTTCGTAGAATCTGGTTCACCAGGTTGATGAAAGTATTGTCCCTCCCGGTGGCTACTATGAGGATCTCTCTGACTCGTACGAGATCGAGTTCGACCTGGAATGCTTCATGCCCATTTCGCACGCTGCTGCCGCTGCCTCCACTGCGGGTAAGACCCACACTCGAAACCCCTTACGAGACTGGTCCGACGATGATGATGATGATTGCGAAATTCTGGAGGTACTTTCCTTTTGACTTTAACCTCTTGACTTATTCGAATTAGCTCGTCATTCACTTATGAAGCTGGCTAGGTTCATGATACTCCCCCTCTCGCTATGGGCGGAGTCGGCAAGATCCCTACCACCAAGCCGGCTAAGCGACACGGGGCCTCCTCCAGCGCTCAGCCCGCCAAAAAGCGCAAGGTTACACCTGCTGCTCATGCTACCGCCACGCTGACTGAGACTCGCAAAGCTGCTGCGTGTCGGGTCACTCGTCGCATGCCGCATGACCCGACCATCTCCGGGTAAGCTCCGCTGCTCGCCACTTTCCATTTTCCTTTTCCTGTTTTGTGATTGCTTTCTTATAAGTAATCATGTTATTTTCAGCGTGGCGCCTCTGTCGTCTAACCAGGTTTCCCCTAGCATGGCATCGCCGCTAAGGTCTGCTCCTCCTCCTGCTGATTCTACGGTGCAGAGCCTCGTCCGAGTCGCTGCTCCCACGACTGAGGCTCATGCTTCTCAAAGTGAGGTCGACCCGGCGGCACACCTGGCGGAGAAGCCTCGGCCCATCTCCTCTGCTGCAGCGCATGAACAACTTCCTGATCTTGGTGCTAGCAATATTAGCGTCGAGAGGACCTTCGCCGCTAGTTCTCCTTCTACCAGCCCACAAGTTGATCATGTGGTTACCCCGCAGAGCATTGTCGAGCCCGCTCAGTCGGCTCTTATTTTGTCCCCTGCCAGACCTGCTCACTCTCCTCCTCTGTCAAAGAATCAGACCCGGCCTGCTGCTTCAGGTCCGGCTCGTACTTCATCTGGCAAGCCCACGTCTACCAAACAGATGACCTTGGTCCATGCCCCAGGCACCGCACCTCAGATCCGGCCCACAACAACAACAACGGCAGCCGCTCAACAGGGTAAGTTGGGTGGATCCGTAGCTGCTGGGTCTGGCGGCAGTTCCAATGCTGTTACCCTGCACACCAGTGCCGCTGCGACCCACGCCAATGTGGGAACTACCCTGAAAAAGGGGCAAGTTCTCACTCGGACGCTTAGCTGGAATGGCCTCGGTGCTGCAGAGTGTCATGTCGTGGCTTGGAACGCAGCTGGCGAGCAAGAGGTCAGCTCTAGCACTGGGAAGAAGATGAAGTTGGGCCCCAAGGCCGTTTCTGATATGACTCATCAGGCCATCGCGTTGATGGCTCGCGCAGACGAAGTGAACGAGGTACATAACATTCTTACTCTTTTGCGTATTGAGTATTTTTGTTATACATTATCCCTAGTCCCTAAGGTTACTGCCGAGTGAGGAATCTTCTTACTCGCCCGTAAGCTCTAAACTAAAAACTAGCTTTTATTCGGCCACATGCTTGATCTCACCTCTGTTGATTATCTCTAATCTTATATAGCTTACGCACAATGAGCGCACCAAGGTGCACCAGGCTCTCCTCCTTGAGTATCGCAAGTTGGAGCTCGCTCACCAAAACCTGCAAGCTGAGGCCAAAGGCCAAGGTATATTTTTGACTCGTCCCGCTCTTATTCGGTGTACTTTCCTTGCTTGCCCTTGCTTATTTTCTTTCATTATAGCTTCTGCTCAATCCACCATTGACGCCCTGCACCTACAAATCAGCGATGCTGAAAGTAAGTTCCTAGCAACTTCTGTCTCTGCTCTATACTTATGCTTTTCTTTCTCCGTAACTTTGTTGTTTCTAGCGGGTTGTATTCTCCGAATAAGCAGAGAGGCACCGAATCGATCTCCAAAAGGAGCAAGACGAGGTGACTCGGCTAAAGAAGAAAATGGAGGATATGGAGCAGAAGCACCAGGCCGAGGTGAAGGGGCTGAGGGAGGAGCTTGTCGAGAAAGATGATCAGCACGCTGCTAGTGCCGAGAAGACCAAGGAGCTTCTCAAGGAGGCCGAGTCGGCAGTTGAGTCGGCTCACCTGGATCTAGACGCTTTGCAGGCCAAGTCCAAGAATTGGCAAAGCAAGCTCGGCTCCATCAACTCTTTCCTAGGTAGTGAGTCCTTACCCTTCTCGCAGTAGTCATTCCTTTGTCTGCTTTTCCCTTGTTTTGCTAATGGTCCCTTGCTTTTGCAGAGAATTTTCCTAAGGCTGATATGTTTGCCATACGGGCCACGAAAAGAGTACGAGACGAAACTGGTGCTCTAGATAATGGCGAGGTCAGTATTGACGAGCATCTCGAAGCGTTATCAGAGCGCGTCAACACCCTCAAGTCATGTGGTGTGGACTTGCTCAAATCAGCGATCCATGCGTTCCGAATGCTCTGGCCGGATGGAGACGCACCCACACTCATCGAGCCTTTGGCTGCCAGGCTGCTTCTTACTGAAGACATGCTGGATCAATGGCGTGAGTCGGCCGGCCGAGCTATAGCGGACAAAGCCCTTTCCTTCGTGCTTTCATGGTATGAGGACATCAACCTTGATGTTCTTGAATGCATGAGGGCTGAAGGAAAATGGCTCCACGACCCTGAGCTGATCAAGAAACGCCAGGAGAGAGCTTACGCCATGGTCGAATACGCCTTTGTGCATGCTTGGTGTGATGGGCCCAGCTTCCTCGACCTTGGCGAGCCTCTTGCCGAAATCGCTGATAACGAAGGTGTGGATAGCGAATCTACCGATTCAGATGGACCTGTAGACTTGGCCGCTGACAATCCTGACTCGGCAGACGCTCCCGAAGATGCTCCTAGATCCATCCCCAAAGATACACCTCCAAGCCTAGGTGCTTCTTAAGCTAGTTAAAAAAACACTTGAATTTCATGAGATCCCCGGTATGCCGGGTGCAGATGTATGATATAATGCACTTATTTTGCGTGTGTGCCTTGTGAAAAGGCTCAAACATTTATTTAGCTTTGAATGTGAATTATCCAGAGGCAAGTCCCCGAGTTTCATTTTGTCGTTTCCCTTTTCCTTGAATTTGGCTCTTGTTTACCTTTTTTGGCGTTCGACATTAGAGTCTCAAAGTTCTAAGGAGAGTTAGCGGGTATGAAACTAGATCACTTGACTTAGGATTATTTGACATAGAAAGCAACATAACCTGCAATGAGTTAGTAAAAACATACATAGGGTCGACTCGCGTTTCTCCTTTACTTATCCGGTGTTCATGTTTACTTATCACTCATCCTTTCCTGTTGCTTGCCATGAAGCCGTGTTTTCGGACAACAGCATAGTCGAAGAGTTGATTTTTCCGATTAAACATTACTTGTTCCGAGATAAGTTTTAGGTGTCAATGCCAGCTGACATAGAATAGTTTAAAGGATATACATAAGGGGCAGTCCCCGAGTCAGTTTTTCGAGTCATACCATTTTATTATTAGCACATAGCCTACATAAGCGTCCGACATATGAGAGTTCGGGTGACACATACACTGCTTCTCCTAAGTGTAGAAGGGGCGAAGTAGTGCCACATTCCATGGCCTTTTGGTCTCATCACCTGATCTGTCCGCCTTGTTTTTTTTGCTTCACGAGCATCTATTAGATAATATGAGTCATTGTGCAATGCTATGCTTACAATGAATGGTCCTTCCCATGGGGGTGATAGCATATGCATTCGCTGTGCGCTGCACTAGTCTGAGCACCATATCCCCTTCTCGGAAAACACGAGGTTGAACTTTCCGGCTATGGTAGCGTCGGAGATTTTTTTGGTATATGGCGGATCTGGACAATGCCAATTCCCTTTCTTCTTCGAGTAAATCAACTCCATCTTCTCGAGCCTCTTTTACCTCGGCTTCCGAGTATTGCCTTACTCTTGGCGAGTCATACTCTATGTCGGCAGGCAAAACTACTTCTGCTCCATACACGAGGAAGAATGGCGTATAGCCTGTTGATCGATTCGGAGTTGTCCTTAGACTCCATAGCACTAAGGGTAGTTCCTCTATCAAACAACCAGGTGATATCTAGAGTGGCTCCATTAAACGGGGTTTTATCCCGGATAGAACTAAGCCATTAGCTCGTTCAACTTGTCCATTTGATTCTGGGTGAGCAACTGACACTACGTTGAGTCTTATTCGGTTTTTCCGCACAAAAACGGGCGAAAGCTCCTTCGGCAAAATTTGTGCCATTATCTGTGATTACACTGTGCGGGTAACCATATCTCAAGATTATATCTTTTAGGAATGTGAAAGTCGTTTTTCCATCCAACTTCTTGATGTGTTTCACTTCTATCCATTTGGTAAACTTGTCAACCATTACTAGTATGTGGGTCATGCCTCCCCTCACTGGTTTGAATGGTCCTACCATATCCAGGCACCATACTTCAAATGGCCAAGTGATCGGTATGGTTTTCAATTCTGATGCTGGTAAGTGTGACTTTGACGCATGATGCCGGAAACCACTGCATTTTCTCACAAGTTCCTATGCTTCTGCCAGCGCACTTGGCCAATAAAATCCATGTTTAAATGCCTTGGCTACCAATGCTCTTGACAACGCATGGTGCCCATATTCTCCCTGGTGAATGTCCAACAGTATTTCTTGACCTTTCTCTGGGCTTATGCAACGCTGCAGTACACTCATCACACTTCTTTTGTACAACTCCTTGTTGATTATTGTGTATGCTTTTTCTCTTCTTTCAGTTTGCCTTGCCAATATCTCATCGTCTGGCAAAGTTCCATCTTTCAAGTAGTTGAATATTGGTTGCGCCCATGCTGGTATCAGCGGTGCCAGATCTGTTTCTTCATCAATTTCCATTGGCTCGGCCGACATATGTTCTGCCGACATGACCTAAGGAGTCCCCGAGTGTGTTTCGGCAACCCATGAGGTGAGTGGGACAGTCCCCGAGTGACTCTAACCTGCCCCTGAGTCAATATCCATTGGCGCAGCCTCTGACTCCTGATTTACTGGCGTGAGCCTGATTGACTCGGATTCTGGTGACGGCTTGATCGATGGTTTCCTGAGATGTTCCAATGCTATTCCTGGTGGTATTGCTTGCCGAGATAGCCTAACTTGGATAGTACATCCGCTGCGATTCTATTCTCTGGGTATGTGATGGAATTCACACCCGTCAAAGTATCCCTAAATTTGTTGCACATGAAAACGATATAGTGATATGTTTGCATCCAAGGCGTCCCAATGCCCGGATACTTGCTGAATCAACAAATCCGAGTCACCAAAACACATGATCCTTTTGATGCCAATTTCTTTCGCTACTTTGATGTCGTGGACAAGTGCTTCATACTCGGCAACGTTATTGGATGCAGCAAAATGGATCTGCAACACATATTTGAGATGATCCCTCTTTGGTGATGTGAGCACTATCATGGTGCCCAGACCCATTTTCGTCTTGGATCCGTCAAAATGCATCTTCCATTAATTCGGTTCTGGCACTCCATCCAATCCACGAAGAAATCAGCTACGGCTTGAGATTTGATTGCATCTCGCCTATCATATTGTGGAGTATATGGTGCTAGTTCTATGGCCCATTTTGCAACTCGGCCACTGGCATCTTTTCTCCCAATATATCCGAGATAGGTGCCTCACATATTACCCGGATTGGGTGTTCTTGAAAATAATGCTTCAGCTTCTTTGCTGCCATATACACCCCATATGTCATTTTTTGGTAATGGGGTAATTTTGCTTTGATATAGAGAGCACTTCGCTCAAGTAATAAACTGGCCTTTGGACTTATTTGCCCTCTTCTTCACGTCCAACCACTATTACTGCACTTACATCTCTATTGGTTGCGGCGACATACAGCAACATTGGCTCTTTGGATAGCGGTGATGCTAATATTGATGTTGTTGCCAACATCCTTTTGAGTTCATGGAAAGCTCTATTAGCTTACTGTGTCCATGTGAATTTGTCTAATTTTTTCATCACTTGATATAGTGGTAGGGCTTTTTCACCTAGTCGACTAATAAATCTGCTCAACGAGGAAAGACATCCTGTGAACTTCTGGACATCGTTGAGGATTTTTGGCAATTCCATTCTTTCGATGGCCCTGATCTTTGTCGGGTTAGCCTCAATTCCTCGGCTAGATACCAGAAATCCGAGTAACTTCCCAGCCGGGACACCAAATGTGCATTTTCCGGGTTAAGTTTCATCCAGAATCTTCTTAAAGTTGTGAATGTCTGACGCAAGTCCTCAATTAGAGTGTGACTTTGCTTGTTTTTTATCACCACGCCATCGATGTATACTTGAACATTTTTGTCCAATTGATCTTGCAAGCATTTTTGCATGCATCTTTGATATGTTGCACCTGCATTTCTGAATCCGAACGGCATGGTACAATAACAATAATCCCCATACGGGGTGATAAAAGCTGTCTTTATTTGATCATTCGGATTCAGTGGTATCTGGTGGAAACCAGAATACACGTCCACAAATGACAACTCACACCCCGCAGTAGAGTCTATGACTTGATCAATCCGTGGAAGGGAAATGGATCTTTTGGACACGCCTTATTGATGTTCGTGTAATCAATACACATCCGCCACACCACTGCCATGTTCGGGTCATCCTTTTTCTTCTCGACCAATACTGGATTTGACAACCAATCCGGGTGCAGTACTTCCATGATAAATCCGGCAGCCAAAAGCCTGGCTAGCTCGGCAGCTATCACTTTCCTCCTATCTTCGGCGAAGCGGCGGAGGGGTTGCTTCACCAGCTTGGCATCTGGCCTTACATGAAGAGAGTGATCAGCCAGCTCCCTCGGAACTCCTTGCAAATCCTGTCTGGACCATGCAAAGATATCCCAATTCTCACGGAGGAAGCTGGTGAGCTCGCTTTCCTATTGTCAGTTAGCCCAACCCCAATGGTAACTGTGCGCTCTGAGAAAGTGTCATCTACTTGTACCTTCTTGAGTTACTTGGTAGCTTGGAACTGCCATGCGGGTTAGTAAGTGTCGTCATGGACATTTGTGCTGCTTTGGCCAATGCTGCCACTTCCATCATTTGGTGTTTTTCTTTTGCTATCACCAGTGACTCGGCTAGCTAAGATCCGGTTGAGGCACAAGTAATAGATCTTTTGTAATCTCTGATACGCCCAATTTGCATCACCGTTCTATATCATAATTTATCTCTATTCATTGATATTTGTCTTATTATGAGGTATTACGTATGGCTTTTCATCTGTTTATGCATGTTGGATGATTCCTGGAGAATGGACTACCGGAGTCTGGATTCTGATGGAAAAGAGGGCGTTTCGATGCAATTTCGCGAAGATCAGAAAAATAGCAGCAAAATATGGAAACATATTATTTTACCAGAAGATGAAGGAAGCCAGAAGGAGGTACGGAGATGGGCCTCGGGGGGCCCACACCCCCCTAGGCGCAGGCCCACTTGACCCCACGCCTAGCGTAGGTGTGGCCCACCTGCCCGGCCTCCGACTCCGCCCCTTTGCCTATATCTTCCCTCTGGAACCCTAAGGCTCGGAGAACGACCACAGATAGATTTCCACCGCCTCTAGGGGGCGGAAAACACCGAGAGAGAAAGATCTCTCTGGCAGACAGATTTCTGCCGGGGGAATTCCTTCCCGGAGAGGGGAGACCGACGCAATAAACACCATCATTAAGCTAGGCTTCATCGGGATCATCAGCATCATCATCCACACCATCATCTCCACCAGCACCAGCACCACCACTCCGTCTTGTTGTAACAATTGTGTTGGATATTGCTTTAGTTCTGAGGGGAAACTTTCCCAGTGTTAATTACTATTGTAGTTGATGCTTGTGAGTGGAACCATTGGATCATTGTTTATGTTCAGATTGTTACCCATTACCATATCATCTTTGATCTTGATCCATATGATGCCTTGTGAGTAGTTAGTTTAGTTCTTGAGGTGTAGAGGTCCCAACCTAATAAGGTAGATTCCTCCTGTGTTATACAATGCTAGTCCCTGGATCATTAGCTAGCATCCACAGTTAAGATGTAATATCAAGATACAAAGGTCATAATATAAATTTATAACCGGGAATAACATAAGTTTATTACATCAAACATAGCTCATTTGGCTATTACATTACATTGCAGCGGAATAACTATAGTCATGGGTCCTTCATCTTCAAAGTGCCACAGGCAGATGTTGGTTGTAGACTTTGTAGTCCTAGTCAATCAAACAATCTTCATTTAAAAAAAACAATCAACCTGCAACATTACAAGTTATAGCCACAAGGGTCAATACATTTTGAATTGTATTGGCAAGCTTCACTTCTATGTATAATAAGAGTGGATCCTATCATTATATGCATATTTGGCTAAGCAGAGTTTAAGGCTTATTTGCATAAGTAATATTTTATCCTATCTTTTCAAAAAGGGTTTTAAGTCCTTTATCAAATCTCTTTTCCAAGAATCCATTGAACTCCTTGGTAGAATCTCAAGTGTTCAAGTCCTTTTCAAAATCTCTTGAGCCACTTGGTAACCCCAAGTGCAACAAGTTTTATGAAATCTCATGAGTTCCTTGGTAACCCCAAGTACATCATGCCCTTGAACACCTTGGTAACCCAAAGTGCAACAAACTTTAACAGAATCTCTTTGAATTCCTTGGTAGCCCCAAGTGCATCAAGTTTTTATATTAGAAGTTGGAATGTAGAGATCTCCCATAGTTCAAACTTTAGTTGCTCAGTTTTGTCCATAACCGGGGACACGGCTAAGTACTTAGATTTTATTAACTTCAAGTATGAGTACACTTTACCCACATGAAACAATCCCATCTTGTTGCCACCAAGGCCTCTTTGGATTAGTGCTCACCAAGATGGAGTACCGGCAGACTGAGAATGTGATGAAGTCTTTCCAAGAGGTCCTCCCATACATTATTGCTAGCTTGTCTTCAGCCCCCATGAAGCATTCCAGATCCCCATGTCCGGTAACCAAAGACAATGTATGGGTCTTCCTAATGTAGTTGACTAAGCCAGCCATAATAGCATGTGGTTGCACACGAAAGCCACAATTGGAGAAACATGTTCAATCTCTAAGTTTCCTAGGTGGTTTTCTTTTGGAGCACAACACAAAGTGGTTCCCATAGACATGGTCCCTTTTGTTGCCACCATCTCCAAAACTTAAAATATCCACCACCTAGGTGGTTCATTGAGTCCTTGTTGTATTATGTAAAACACAAGTCTTTTCTCAACCTTTGTAAAATCTCAACATGTATCTCTTTTCAATATAAAGCATGGCTAAGCATGTACAACTACAATATTTTCACTAAGGAGTGTATAGGGAATCCTATTAGGATTTAGCATAGCATAAGTATAAACAAATCTTTTCATGCATGTTTTCATAATCCACTAAGTATAATGAAAATAGTAGGGCATTTGTATGATAGGGTAACTTTCCTTTTTGGTAGGGAATGAGGGTTCGCTCCTTGACCTTGCTAGCCTCACACTTTGCTAAACTCACTACAAGTCAAGCAAGCAAACACAAATTTAACTAACATTCCAAACCAAAGTCAAACAAACAATCACATATTCACAAAGTAATGGAGTCTAGGTCATGCATAAGCATGTAAAGGATGGTTCTATTGCAAGGATGGTCTCCACTAGGTTTCTAAACTTTGTAAGGTCCACATTGGTCATTTTACCAAAATGGAAACGTCATTTGCAAAAGGCTTTAGTTCATAAACCATTTTTTTTTTAAATCCAACCATCATTTCATGTGGTGAAAAATATTTTATCAAGGCAAAACTTTATGTTTTTCACCAAGTGGGTTGTCATTTGCAAGACTTGGTGTTTTGGGTCAGTAGGTTTGGTTCAAAACATTTTCCCAAAGTTTTCCTTGCCAAAACCATTTCCATAATAAACCTATTAATTTTATTTGGCTTGAAAATGGCTAAGTCAAATAATTCAACCCAAATTTTACCAAAATCATTTTTAGCACCAAAGGTTGGTTCCTAGGGTCAGTAAGGTCACAACAATTCATTTTCCAAAGGTTTTAACCTAAAAATCATTTTTAAACAATTTTTATACTCTAAACAATCACACAAAAGAATCTACAAAAACAAGCAACCTAACAGATACTATTTGCTAAACTAATTCCACAGTTGGCTAGGGCTTGCTCTCCTGAATCCAACGACATAAAATTTGCAATTTTTGGACGTGTGGATCCAAAGATACAAAGGTTTGAAGTTTGCAAATAATTCTGTTTTCAAATCTGTTTTTAAACAAAATAGAAGACACGCCGTGATTTCATTGGATGGTACCGTCATCGGATCGCGCTCAGAGAGCGTTGGATCAACTTAGATCGTATGGTTCGAAGTGTACCCTTCGGCGTTAAATGATCTATCTAGTGCGTCCGATCCAGATCCAACGGTGGGCGAAGTTTGACCAAAGGGGCGGCGACGGCGGTGGCTAGCGCAAGACGGCCAGAGGTGGCTCTACGGTGGTTCTAGGAAGCGAGGCAGACGGAGAGTGCTCACGGGTTCAGGAGGTCACGACGATGCTCAACGTGTCGATGGTTCACGAGGGCGCCTGTCCGATGTGGATTGCTCGCCGAGTAGGTGGCGGCGGCTCCGGGTCGACGGTGGGGGTGAGGCTAAAAGGCACAGGAGGACAAGATAAGAGGTCTGTTAGACGCGCGAGGAAGAGTAGATCTTGCATGCCTGAACGAGAGGGAAAGAGGTGGACAGATGCATACCAGAAGTGCTCGTCGGAGTTAAGCCAGACGGTGGCGATGGTAGGAGTCGTCGTTGCAGATCGCCCTAAGGCAAGACAGGAGCACGTTCAGATGCGCAAGAGCAAGGCGATTCTGTGTGCGTGAACGAGAAGGGTCGGGGCGGTCTGGTTCACCTGGAAATCGTCGTAGGAGTAGAAACAGACGGTGGCGCTGTCGGAGCTTGTCAAAGACGACGCTCCGGGGCGCCCGCGGTTGAATGAAGGACACGGGAGAAGGCCCGAGTGGGAAGGTGTGTGCTAGGTCGAGGAGGCACGGGCGTGCGGTGCCGAATTGGAGAGGAGGGTCCGGAACAGAGGCGGTGTTCGAGTCAAATTGGGGCCCTGGGCGAGAGGGATGGCAGAGGGAAAGGAGGGGAGATGCAGGCGCTTAATATCGTGCAGTCATGGCAAGACTAACGCGCGGCATTACTTTGAATTGAACGCGGCATTCAAAGGTAGAACGCAATGAGGTTTGGGGTGATGTGGTCGCGTGGGGAGGACGATGAAAGGTCAAGTGTGGTCGGTCACTGGGAAAGAACGAGGGGAGGTCCACCGCCGGCCTCGGTGTGGGTTTCTTCTGGTGAAGAAAACGCTTTGAAGGGCGATGGGCCGGATCAATGTTTGGGTCAGGTCCATTTCCTATTTTTTGTTCTTTTGAATTCTTTTTCCTTTTCTATTTCTATTTCCTGTTTTGAATTTCCAAACAATCAAACAAGGTTCAATCAATTCAAACAACACCTAAATTTTGTAACATTGAATTTAGTTTTGTTCAGTAACATGAACCAAAATCCAAATTCAAATTAATAATTTTAACAATAGGGATATTACTATTTAATTAAATGGATGTACCAATTATTAAATTCATAGGTTTTGATTTAATTCAAAGCTCTACTTGAGAACTAAATAATTAAAAACCATTCAGTAGGTTGTATTTGAAATTAAGGAATATTTGGAAAGCTTGTTTGAAAATAACATTTTGTTATATAGGGTCCATTAATAATTTAAACAAAATGAGCCTTAGTTATTAAATCGAATAGAGTTTGATTTTATTAATAAAATCTTTATTTGAAACCTAAATATTTTCAAAACCAAATCTGCAGGTATAATAAAGAATACTTGGAAATTTGTTTTAAAACAAACTAACCTTTTTATTTTAGAGTCCATTATTAATTAAATACAATAGACTTTCCTTATTAAATCAAATAGGATTTGTTTTATTGAGATATTTATTTTTAAAATCTAAAATAAAGCCTAAACACTTTAATAGGTTTTATTTGTGAATATCAAATATTTAGGAAAACTTATTTTAAATAATTTAATAAGCTTTGATGTTTCAATTTAAATTGGTAAAACCTTTTATTTAAATAAGGTTGGATATTGAATCCTTATTAATTTATTTAAATAAAACTTTGCTAATTTTATTTAAAATAATATGTTTTTAATTCCCAAAGTTTGGCCAAGGTTTAATTTGGCTTTATAAAATATTCTTTATTTATAAACTTCTATTCATTTGAAAATAAATCTTTTCACTCAAGATTTTCAAAATAGTATTTCCAAATGTTTTTTTATTTTTCCTTTTATTAAATGTTTATCTTTTTTAGATCCCTTTAGGTTTTATTTAATTCAAATGGGTTTGAAGTTCCAATTGAATTCAAAAAGTTTTCTTCTGGCTCTGAAAATTAAACAAAGTTTTATTTTATTCATTTATTTTCACATTACAAGATTTGGAAAATCTTGGGATGTGACATGAGGACATGGGAGAAGTCATGTTGTTAGTAATGAATCTGTGATGAGTTATTATTCAATGGTTTAGTATTTAAGTTGTGGTGCTATTCTTCTAGTGGTGTCATGTGAACGTCGACTACATGACACTTCACTATTTATGGGACTAGAGGGATGCATTGTGTATTTGGCAACTAATTTTGGGGTTGCCGGAGTGACAGAAACCTGAACCCCCGTTAGGACACATTTGCACAAGGGAGCGTAGGATCTCAGATTTTAAGGCTGTGGTTAGATTTATATCTTAATTACTTTCCTATAGTTACGGGTGGTTGCAGGGGGTTTAATCACAAGTATGTATTAGTCCAAGTGCGGTCGGTACATTAGCACAGGTTCACCCACACAACACTTACAACACCAGAGAAGAGTACTCAGCTATTTGAAGCGAAAGCACTTCACAGAATTCCCATGTGCCCTCGAGAACGTTTGGTCCTTATAAGTATTTCCACCAGCTTGTCCTTTGCGGCTTGTCCTTTCCTAAGAAAGGATTGGGACACTTGCTCTGTTTATTCATTAACTTTGTTACTTGCTCCTTTGTTACCACCGAATCAGAAGCTGCCGCGTGGCCTGAGTTTAGATTTAAAATAGAAATTTGATCTATTAGTGTTTCAAACTTGCAAAATTCATAACTTTTGATCCCCACGTTCAAATTTTTCAAATTTTATATCATTGGAATCAGGAGAGAATATCCTATCTGTTTATGGAATGTGTTTAATGTTTTGCCTCTGTAAAAATGGTTATTTTTGCAGAGACATTTATAGGCATAATTTGAGTATAGTAATTATTTGAAAAATGATTTAAAGATCAAATAAAGTTTATTTGGTATGTTTTGGACTTATTTATGATTCAGTACTGTATACTTGTCTTGTTTGATGTAGAAAATCATCACATGGCATTTGCATGCATTCATATATTTTTGTTTGTATATTTTTGATATGTGATTTTGGTGCCACTATTTTATGTGTTGATTTTGGTGCTAATAGTGATTGTGGTTATGAGGATTGTTGCTACTCCCCAAACTACCAAGGCAAGTGGTGATTCATTCTTTTATCCCTATATTTTCACCTATGCATTAGAAATATTTTGTATAGGACTTGCATGAGTATTTTGCTAAGTATCTATATGCTATGCTTGAGAAATCCTAGTAGTTGTAGTAATATTAGAATTTCCTCTAAGTTATGATACTTGCCTTTGCCATGCTTAGCCTAGCTAGTAGCAACCATGGGTGGTTTATATATTCATGCTATGTGAAATATTTCCAAGTCATTGACTTGTGTTTTTGCTTAATAAAACAACTAAGTGAATAAAACACCTGGGTGGAATGGAAAGAATGGTTTGTGTTGAGTGGGTACACAAGGCCCATATCTATGGTTTACCTTGTGTATCTCACTTGTGTAAAGCCACCCAGGAAAAAAGGGATTTGAGATGCCAAATGTTAAGAAGCTTCTAGTGCAGCCACTGTGCAATATGGGCTCTGCCTGGATCATATAGGTTGCAATAACTTAGCCATTTGGACAGTTGGTGGTAGTGGGATGATAGGTTGGAACGCGTCCATTTGGTCAAAGGGAAGGCTTCTGAAAGGTCCTGTCTTGGTGAAAATCAAGTCTTGTGGGTAAAGTGCACAACCTTTGCAGATGGAAGAATCTAAGTACTTAGCCATGTCCCTGGTATTGGACAACTTGAGCATCAAGACATGGAAGCTATCAAGAATCTCCTCATCCCAATTTTCTAAGTTAAAACTTGTGGTTGAACAAGGGTGAAGGTTCACCAATTTCTATTGGTGATTCCTTGGGAAAGTTCTGTCAAAGAAAAACTTAGTGTTTTCAACTAATAAGTAAAACCTATTTTGAGAAAAGCAAGCCTAAGCTACACTTAGCCAAATTCATATAGTATTTAGATGTTAATATTCTACTAAGGTATCACTTGCCAATACTATCCAATGTATTGACCCACTGTGGATGTAACTTGTGATGTTGTAGGTTATTCTGATGATGATTAGGGGTTATGAGTCTACACTCAACATGCTTGCCTATGGCACATGAAGATGAAGACTTATTTATCTTATTATATATTTGAACTCTTGTATTAGGCCTATGGCCATGGAGTTGTAAAAGACTATGTTTGTCTCTGGAATGATATGTAATAATGACCTTTGTTTCTGTGTACTTCATCTTAAACTGTGGATGCTAGCATTGATCCAAGGACTAGCATTGCAATCACAGGGATCCTTACCTTTATAAAGGGAGGGATCTTACAGATGGTATCAGAGCACTGTGTTTCCTGTAGGATTATGACCCTAGGATTGGATTAGAAACCACTAGGAAAAAAATTCAACAACTTCCACACTTGTCTTATTCTTCTCGTAAAACTTTTCTAATCTTCTTTATCATCTCTATTGATAGAAGGATGCTTTGATAGATTTTAGACTAGAGAGTGAGAGTTGTAATGTGCCTTGTTAGTTGGACCACCACACTTATCATTATATTTCCAAAATTTTGACTAAGTTATATTGAACCTTAGATGCTTGTAATGGGTTTATGTATACCATGACTTTTGTGTTTGTTTGTAAATGATATGCTTGTGATACTTGTCTTGTGTATTTTCTATAGATGATTGATTCTAACTTCTCTCTGTCTTATAAAATAGATGCCTAATGTTACTATCAGCACGGCTGAAGAGTTCAAGGGAACTCGTTTTGGCACTCGTCTTATTGAGCTCACTAGCATGCTCAACCTTCCTCTTCCTAGCATCATGGTGCTTCCCCTTACCAAGTTTGAGAGGAAGGACCTTTGGGGATTCAAGGTTAATCAACTAGGACGCCATACTGAGCATACTACAGAGGCAATCATCTTCAAGTTTATGCATGACGACAGGGAGAGAGGCCTAGAGGTAGTCATGCAGGATTTACTTGGGCGTCTGTTAGGGAGACACTCTCGGGAGATTAGAAGTACTCACTTCCACGCCTTCGGAAGACATGACGAGGATGGTGAGGCTATTGAGTTCAAGGATGCTGCTAGAGAGACGGCAGAGCCGATTCTTCTATACCTCCAGGACCTAGAGGTTCTTCTTAGGCACCTAGATACTGATAGGACCAACGTCATGCTTAGCAATGACGAACTCCAGGTGCAGCTTCATGAGAAGGACAATATCTTCGCGGAGCAAGATGAGATAGTCAAGGAAATGGAGGCCAAATTCGAGAGTCAGGATAGAAAGTTCAAGAGTCAAGAGAAAAGAGTCCAAGATAGGAACAAGAGGATTCGAGAGATGACTGCAGAACTAGAGGCCAAGGACTTCGAGCTCGAGCATCAGCAGGGTGTGATTGAGAGACTTCGTTCATACAAGAGGGCTCTCAAAGCCAAGGTAGAGGCCTTGACTACCAATGTCGAGGAGTACAAGAACGCTATGGAGAATGTAGGTCTTACACTTGTCGACGAGGAGGTTGATGCAGAGGAGTAGTGATGACTACTCGTTTAATTGTCAATTACCATGCTTTTGATTATTGAGTCGCAATGACCATCCAACATGTGGATGGCTTGCTATTGGTGTGTTTTCTTTTCAAACTTGTTGTTTATGTCGTTGAACTTTATGTTTTTTCGGTGCATGATTGGTGGTTGTTTATGTGTTGTATTGTGCATAATAAGCATCTATGGATATATCATTCTTATCCTTATTGAAAACCATAGATGCCTCATCGACGTGCCAACCCCAACCCAAAAAACAACAATATCACCCCCGAGATGCAGCAGATGATGACAGCACAAGCACAGCTGATGCAAATGATGACTACTTTCATGCAGAATCAGAATAACAACAATAACAACAACAACAATCAGAATAACCCACCAGGATTTGACATGCTCACTAGATTCTTAAGACTGAGGCCCGCTAAGTTCTCAGGAACTACTGATCCCACGGTGGCCAATGATTGGCTACGTTCGGTGAACAAGGATTTGGTAACTGTCGGCTGTACTGACGAGGAGAAAGTCAGGTTTACAGCACACTTGTTGGAAGGACCAGTAGCTACTTGGTGGGATAACTTCCAGATCACCACTCCCATTGAGGATGTGACATGGGATATATTTGAAGATGGTTTCCGTACAACTCACATCTCATCCGGAATGATGAGCTTGAAGAAGGAATTCCATAATCTGAAGCAACGCCACCGCAGCGTGGCTGAATATATTGAGGAGTTCAACAATCTGGCGCGTTATGCACTGGATGAAGTTGACACTAATGCCAAGAGGAAGAAGAAGTTCCTCGAAGGACTGAACGATGAACTGAATCTGCAGTTAGCTGTGGCATATGTCCCCACTTATCAATCTCTTTGTGACAAGGCTGCCATTTTGGAGAGCAAGATGAAACAAGTTGAAAGCAGGAAGAAGAAACACTCTGACAAGCACAGCTCGGGATCGTCTCACAAGCGTTCCCATTATGATGATAGTGGGAGTTCTGGATCCCACAAGCATGGAAAGTACAACAGCCACCACAACCACAACCGTCATGATGACAACAAGCATCACCGTAGTCATGACAATGACAAGTACAAGAATCACAAGAGTGGATACAAAAACCACCACAATGGAAGTGGAAGTGGTAGTGGAAGCCAGCCTGTCAAGAAGGATCTTAGTCAGGTTGAATGTTTCAAGTGCAAGAAGATGGGGCATTATGCAAATGAATGCCCAGAAAAGAAAGTTGAGGGACCCAACAAGCCCAACCTTTTCCAGAAGGGACAGGTGAACCACATCAATGTGGAAGAAATCTATGAGGAACCCGATCTTTGTTCTTGGTAAGTTCAAACTCAATGTTCCAAAGATTTGTTCTCTTTGATACTGGTGCATCGCATTCATTCATATCAAGAGAATTTGTTGAAAGAAATGAACTCCCAGTAGAAACTATTGGGTGTCCTATAAAAGTAAGTTCTCCTGGCGGAGAAATGAAAGTGAACTCAGGATGTCATGATCTAGTCATAGAGTTTGGGAAGTATAAGTTTCCCGTTAATCTGATAATCCTAAATTCCCAAGGATTGGATGTCATTTTGGGGATGGACTGGATGACTAAGCATAAGGGAGTGCTAGATTGTGCCAATCATACCGTCACACTCACAACTCCAGAAAACAAAAGGACTAGATTCAAGACTAACTTTGAACCGAAAGGGAGTAAGCTAAATTCTCTTAAGGGGGTTAGCATAGATAGTGTGCCTATTGTGAGCGAATATCCGGATGTGTTTCCGGAAGAATTGCCGGGAATGCCACCAGATAGAGATGTGGAATTTCTAATTGATTTGCTACCAGGATCAGGACCAATAGCAAAGAGACCTTACAAGATGGCAGTTGATGAGTTGAAATAACTCAAGAAACAACTCGGAGAACAGTTGCAGAAAGGATTTATTCAACCAAGTTCTTCATCTTGGGGAGCACCGGTTTTGTTTGTGGAAAAGAAAGATAGAAGTCAGAGGTTATGCATAGATTACCGTTCACTCAATGAGGTGACTATCAAGAACAAATACCCTTTGCCTAGATTCAATGATCTGTTTGATCAGTTAGAAGGAGCCTGTGTGTTCTCAAAGATTGATCTCCGGTCAGGATATTTCCAGCTCAAGATAAGAGAACAAGACATACCTAAGACAGCTTTCACCACTAGGTATGGATTGTATGAGTACACCGTGATGCCATTTGGTTTGACCAATGCACCAGCTTATTTCATGAATATGATGAACAAAGTGTTCATGGAGTTCCTTGACAAGTTTGTTGTTGTATTCATTGATGACATTTTGATCTACTCCAAGAGCAAAGAAGAGCATGAAGGACATTTGCGTTTGATACTTGAGAAGCTTAGAGAGCATAAGTTGTATGCCAAATTCAGCAAGTGTGAATTTTGGTTAAATGAAGTTGGATTTCTTGGACACGTTGTGTCAGGAGATGGTGTAGCAGTTGATCCCGCTAAAGTGTCAGCTGTAACTGAATGGGAATCTTCAAAGTCAGTAAAATAGGTTCGTAGTTTCCTTGGCTTGGCAGGATACTACAGAAGGTTCATTGAGAATTTCTCCAAAATAGCTAAGCCAATGACTGAGTTGCTAAAGAAAGACAAGAAATTTTCTTTGTCTGAAGGACATGAACTCGGTTTCCAAGAATTAAAGAAGAGACTAGTGACAGCACCAGTCTTATGTCTGCCAGACTTGGAAAAAGATTTGCAAGTGTATTGTGATGCATATCATCATGGATTAGGTGCAGTACTAATGCAAGAAGGGAAAGTTGTGGCTTATGCCTCGAGACAACTCAAAACTCATGAGGTAAATTACCCTTCTCGTGATTTAGAGTTAGCCTCTGTTGTCCATGCACTCAAAACATGGAGACACTATCTTTTGGGAAAATGATGTGAAGTGTTCACAGATCACAAAAGTTTGAAGTATATCTTCACCCATAAATAAATCAACATGAGACAAACAAGATGGCTAGAACTCATCAAGGACTATGACTTGAGTTTGCAATACCACCCCGGTAAAGAAAATGTTGTAGCGGATGCTCTAATCCGTAAGGTATTTGTAAATGGCCTAAGGGAGAGTTGCCAGATGATCTATGTGCTCAATTTAGAGGCCTTAGATTGGAGATTGTGCCTGAAGGACATCTCATGTCATTGGATGTTCAACCCACCTTTTTGGACAAAATCAAAGAAGCCCAAAAGACATATAAGGAAATTGAAGATATTAAGGAATAGATTGGTAAAGGAAAAGCCAAAGGATTCCATGAAGACGAACAGGGTACTTTATGGTATGGAAAACGCATCTGTGTTACACAAGATCCGGAGCTTCGGAAACTGATTTTACAAGAAGCGCACAACTCACCATATTCCATTCATCCGGGTAACACCAAAATATACATGGATATGAAGGAAAGATTTTGGTGGAATAACCTCAAGAAGGACATCGCCAAACATATTGCTTTTTGTGATGTATGTAGTATAGTGAAAGCGGAACATCAGAAACCAGCAGGATTGCTACAACCACTACCTATCCCTGATTGGAAGTGGGACAAGATTGGCATGGATTTCATCACCGGATTGCCAAGGACCAGATCAGGATATGATTCTATTTGGGTAGTAGTGGATCGCCTAACTAAAGTGGCTCATTTCATACCCGTGAAGACAACCTACACAAGTGCTAAGTTGGCCAAGATATACATGAATAGGATTGTGTGTCTCCCAAGAGTATTGTGTCTGATAGAGGAACTCAATTCACTTCTCATTTTTGGAGGCAACTACATGAATCATTGGGAACGAGATTGGAATTCAGCACTGCTTTTCATCCTCAGACTGATGGACAGACAGAACGAACCAACCAGATTCTCGAAGATATGTTGAGAGCATGTGCTCTAGACTATGGAGCTAGTTGGGATGAAAGTCTTCCTTACGCAGAATTCTCTTACAATAACAGCTATCAAGCCAGTATTGAGATGGCACCGTTTGAGTTTCTCTATGGGAGAAACTATACTACCCCATTGCTATGGAATGGTGTAGGAGAAAGGAACTTGTTCGGGCCAGAACTAATCAAAGAGGCTGAAGAGAAAGTCAAGCTAGTTAAGGACAGATTGAAGATAGCACAGTCTCGATAGAAAAGCTACGCAGATCCTAAGCATAGAGAAGTTACCTATGAAGTGGGTGATAGAGCTTATCTTAGACTATCACCACTTCGTGGAGTGAAGAGATTTGGAGTCAAAGGAAAATTGGCCCCAAGATATGTTGGACCATTCAAGATTCTGAGTCGTAAAGGAGAAGTAGCTTATGAGATTGAATTGCCAGAATCATTATCTGCCATTCACAATGTGTTTCATGTGAGTCAGCTAAAGAAATGCCATCCAGAGATGGAAGACACTTCCTTGAAGGATACTATACCTTTGGAGGAGGTTCAATTGGAAAGTGATCTCACTTATGAGGAACAACCCATCAAGATTCTTGAGACTGCAGAAAGAGTTACTCGGACTAAGACTATCAAATTCTGCAAAGTTCAATGGAACCATCATTCTGAAGAAGAAGCAACATGGGAAAGAGAAGATGATCTTCAGAAAGACCACCCTCACCTATTTGCTAGCCAATCCGAATCTCGAGGGCGAGATTCACCTTAAGGGGATTAGATTTGTAACATCCCTAAAATCATGTTTTCAAAGATTGCATATCATCCTTGCATGCATAATCATTTAGGGATCAATTTCAAACTCATTTCAAAGAAACAGAAGCATTGAGTGCTATTATTTTATGTAAACAAGCATTGATCCAATGCTACTCTCTAGAGAGAGAATATTTGTTTCAAACCAAGATTTGTTTGTTCATAAGTTGGTTTGGTTGAGTTCCAAAGCTTGGACAAAAATTTCCAAACCAAAATATAGTTTAAAACCATTTTCATATCTTCATCAAATCTTGTGCTTAGGCACTGTTTATTTTAAAAATTTGAAAGGAACCAAGCAAGTCTAGCAAGACAGCATGGTTTTATGCTCAAAATTGTGCAGGTTTCACTTTGTAAAATCTAGAAAGATTTGGAATTCAAATACATTTGAATTCATTTGAAAAGGTTTCCTGAAAATCGATTTAGAAAAAGAAAAAGGATTAGAAAACAGAACTGGGCCTGGCGCCACTCATTCGGACCAGCAGACAAATCAGCCCACCCGGGGTTCTCCCTTTCTCTCTGTTTCTCACTGCAGCAGCGCGCACCCACCCGCTGACAAGCCGACCCCACCCTGCCCCGTCAGCGTCATCCTCAATCAACGCGCGCCCGAGCTGCTCCGCCGTTACCTCACCGCAGTCACTGCCACGCTTAATTCCCATTGATGTAGGGAGTAATCGCCGCCCCACTCCTGGCTATTTAATCTCCTCTTCACCACGGCCATTTCCCCTCACCCCACTCGCTCGCTCCGCCACCGGGCTGCTCGAATTTCACCAAACCTCGCCGCTGTCCCGACGAACTCCGACGTCTGATTCCGGTTAGTACCGAGCGCCCCTTGTCTTCTGCTTGACGCTATCAAGTTCGCCGTGTCTCTGTGCTTCTCATGATGCTTTTGTTTTTCCCACGCATGACCCAGGTCGCCGTCCCCGACAACCTCTACAAACGGCAGAACCGCCGCCTAACTCCGGTGAATGATTTAGGTAATACCAGGCCGCCCCGTGTTTTCTGCTTGACCCTATCTTGTTCGCCAGTTTGTTGTGCACACCCTGACGCCTTCGCTTTGTGTTAGGGCAGTCCACACCATCAGCAACGTCGTCGACTGCAAGAACCCCACGCCGCCTGCTACTCCGACGAGCCCTAGTGACCTCCACAGCATGCCCCCGTCCACACCAGCAAGAGGTTGAGCATCAGCGCGACCTTGCGAGTTCGGTAAGCCCCTCCATTGACCCCAGCCCCCTCTATAGCCGGGCATCGACAGAGCGCCACACCGCCGCATCGCCAGCGCCGCCAGACTTTGGTCGTTTGATTAGCAACCGTCAGATCTAGATCCAACACACGCGATAGAGTCACTTAGCAAAGAGGTACGCGTTAGATCTGGCCGTGCGTTTTCAGTTAGATCCTGCGGCCCTCATCGATCGATCCGTGCGAATCGGTACCACCGAATCAGAAGCTGCCGCGTGGCCTGAGTTTAGATTTAAAATAGAAATTTGATCTATTAGTGTTTCAAACTTGCAAAATTCATAACTTTTGATCCCCACGTTCAAATTTTTCAAATTTTATATCATTGGAATCAGGAGAGAATATCCTATCTGTTTATGGAATGTGTTTAATGTTTTTCCTATGTAAAAATGGTTATTTTTGCAGAGACATTTAGAGGCATAATTTGAGTATAGTAATTATTTGAAAAATGATTTAAAGATCAAATAAAGTTTATTTGATCGGCCTCTGACTCTGCCCCTTCGCCTATATCTTCCCTTCGAAACCCTAAGGCTCGGAGAGTGACCACAGATAGATTTCTGCCTGAAGGGAATATGCCCGAGAGGCAATAATAAAGTGGTTATTATCGTATTCCTTGTTTATGATAAATGTTTATTTTGCATGCTATAATTTTATTAACACGGAAACGTTAATACATGTGTGTTTAATAAACAAAAAGGAAGTTCCTAGTTATGCCTCTCTTATAAACTAGCATGTTGATTAACAAGATGATCAAAGGTTTCCTGATCATGGAAATTGGATGTTAATAACGAGGTCAGAACATTAGTGTAATGATGTGATGAACATTCATCCGAAGTATAGCATTATGATCAAAGTCATTGAGTTTATATTGCTATAAACAACTTACGAAGTGATCCTAATCCTTAGACCATGAGATCATGTCAATCACTAACACGGAAGAGTTTCTTGATGACATCAAACGTCACACCGTAACTGGGTGATTATAAAGATGGCTTCAAAACTACTAAAGTGGTATGTTGAGGCACATGGATCAAGAGTGGAATTTGTTCATCCCAATGACGAATAGATATACTCTGGCCCTCTCGGTGATATCACATTGGTTAGCTTGCAAGCAAGTGATTTTATCACTAGAATGTAATATCACGAGAACGAGAAAAGAGTGCATGTCGGTAACGAGATAAAACTAGGTATGGAGATACCGATGATCGAATATGGGACATGTACTATATCGTGAAACAAAGGGATTAAGATACTAGCGTAAAAGGTTCCGACGATCACAGGAAAGTCATCGTTGAATGTGTGGGAGCCAGTATGGATCTCTAGGTCCCGCTTCTGATTATTGATCTCGATCATGTCTGCATTATTCGCGAACCGTAGGGTGGCAGACTTAAGGGACACTGGCATCCAATTGGAGCAAAATAATTTATTTCACTAGATACCGAAATAGGTTTTCGGGTGAAATTGCAGAAAGTGTTTTTGCATGTGAAATGGAATACTAGCAAGGGGTTATATGTGAATGCTTGTCATTAAAGTAATTGAAAAAAAATTGAATAAATAAAAGGAGTTTTATTTAATGAGAGTTTGCATTAAATTTGGTGGAAATTTAATGGGAATTTGAGTGGGATTTTGAGTGGAGAAAATTGAAGGGGCATTTTGTGAGTGGAGTGTCCACTCACATGAATGAGGGAGAGGTGGGGGCACCCTCCATGGCCGGCGTCCATGCCCCCTTGGGCTGCCCCCTCCCCTATATAAGGAGCCCCTCTCCTCACTTCTCACTCATACCTTCTCGTGAAGGATCTCACTCCCCCTTTAGAATTTATTCCCCATGGTCTCGGACTAGCGAGATACATGTTCCCGGTGGCTATTCGGCAAGAAATAGTTGTGCTTACGCTGCATCGCTGGAGCGAGGAGGCAGAGGTTTTCTCAGTGTCTTGTACGTGTGTGCGAGCATGGATGCGCTGCTGTTTTGTGGCGCTAGGACTTCTTCTCGATCTTGGACTCGTTAAGCTTTGTCGCTCTTCAAGGGTATGTTCTCTACGGATATACATCCGCCCGTTGTTTGTATCTAGTAGATAGATCTTGGTACATAGTTCCCATCATAGGAATTTTTTTGTTTTCTATGCCGCGAACCCTACAGTGGTATCAGAGCCGGATCTATGCATAGATGCTTTGCATGGGTAGTACACATATGAGTATGTGGGCGATGATGATCATTTTATTGCTTCTTTGTTGTACTTTGGATATTGCACTACTAGGAAAACAGCTATAGGTAATTAGCACATCCGTGGCTCACATGGTTGAAGTGCCCCACGGCTAAAACAGGCGTGGCTCACCTGTGGGCAGTGCCCTACTAGTATCTAGAACAACCGTGGCGCACATGACTATAGTGCGCCACATATGTGTGGGCAGTCCCTGGCCGTGACGCCAAACATCTAGGCGACTATAGTCATGTGCGCCACGGTTGTTAGTATCATCTGGCGCACATGGGGTGCGCCACGCCTAAGCGCACGCCTCCGATGTGAACCATCCTCAAGCATCTGGCGCATGGCAGTGCGCCACATAAGTTTGTACTGGCGCCCTATGGCATGTGCGCCATGTATGTAGTGGCATGCACCAACTCCACCCCCACAGTGGATCGCCTTTTAGGGTTTGCAAAAATAAAAGAAAATGATAAACACTTCAAAAATTAAATCCTTTCATATTTAGGTAGGTAATGTGGTATAGCTTCTAGTAAAATTAACAAAATGAGTTTCGACTTTATTTGCAAAAAAAGTTATGCCACGGTAAAAGGTGTAACTTTTGCATACGATATCGAAAAAATCGTATAATATACCAAAATGACGAACGAGATTTCGCATCTGCAAACCACCTATGGTCATTTAGCGATTTTTAGATTTTCAAAATTCGAAAAGAGTAAAAGTTACGGTCAAAAACCGCTTTTTCCTGCAGAAAAAATATACGAGTGACTTATCCGTAGCGCACCTACACCTAGTGCGCCACGGATAAGCTAAGCGGATTCAAATTTGAATCCCCACTCCGCCTCCTCCTCCCTTTCCCTTTTCCTCTTCCTCCCCTTTCCCTTTCCACTTTTTCCCCTTTTCCTCTTCCTCTCCCTTTCCTTTCCCTTCTCCTTCTTCCTTCTTCCTTCTTCCTTCTTCTTTCTCCCTTCTCCTCCTTCCCCTTCTCCTCTTCTTGCAGTGATGGCACGACGTCGACCTCCTTCTCCTCCTCCTCGCAGTGACAACGGGCGACGGCGGTGCAACGGCGGCCTCCTTCTCCTCCTCCTCGCGACGACGGTGCAACGGCGGCCTCCTTCTCCTCCTCTTCCTCCTCTGCCTCCTGTTCTTCTCCTCCTCTTCCTCCTCTGCCTCCTCTTCTTCTTATCCTCCTTCTCCTCCTCTTCCTCCTCTGCCTCCTGTTCTTCTCCTCCTCTTCCTCCTCTGCCTCCTCTTCTTCTTCTCCTCCTCTTCCTCCTCTTCTCCTCCTCCTCCTCTTCTTCTCCTCCTCTGCCTCATCTTCTTCTTCTCCTCCTCTTCCTCCTATTCTCCTCTTCCTCCTCCTTGCAGTTCCGACGACGACACCGACGCTGCAAAGATCGACGCGATGGCGACTGACCGACGCCGCTGGCCGACGATTTACGAGATCGATCTGCTTTTTTTTGAATTTTGAAATTTACATCCGTGGCGCACAGCACCTAGTGCGCCACGTATCGCTCATACGCGTGGCGCACCTGCCCAAACTTCTATGGCGAAGATGGCATGCGCCACGCTGCCTCTAAACTTCAAGATGGCGAAGCGCCACAGAAGTTTAAACTTCTGTAGCGCAAGGCACGTGGCGCACTGCTAGTGCGCCACAGATGATGTTTCATGGTGTGCCACTAAAGGCCATTTTCCTAGTAGTGTTGGTGGCATAGTGGGATGAAGCGTCCCGGACAAACTTTACATGTCCTCGCACATGAGACCTGTTCCACGCTTGACATGCAACTAGTTTTGCATAAGTGGCTAGCGGGTGTTTGTCTCTCCTACTATAGTCAATATATAATTTGCAAGGAGTTGTCAACAATTTGGTTATCATCGGTGTGGTTCATGTTCGTAGGTAAGAACGATTCTATCTTCGAAAGCCCTAAGCCACGTAAAACTTGAAATGGATAAATTAGAGGCGTCTAGTTTAGATTGTTGCTGGGCTAGAGTTATGATATGGTGATGTTGTAAGTAGAAGTATGAGATGATACTCTTACAACACACATAACGTGTAAGTTCCATAGACCTTGGCCTTACACATAGAGGTATGGTAGTGATACCAAGATACACATGATGGAGATCAATTGCGGAAACAATATCATTTCACTTATTAACATGTGATGTTTGATTGCATCTTATATTTCTTGTTTGGAGTTTTATTAGCATAATAAGATGATCCCTCATTTAGATATCAAGAAAAAAATGTGTTCTTCCTTAAGTATGCACCGACAATGTTTCGTCGCTTCAAGACATCACGTGATGATTGGGTGTACTTGAATCCACGAGCATATCTCAGGTGTAAGACAATTACACACGCGAATACTAAGGTTCTTACTTGGCGAGCCTAGCATGTACAGACATGGCCTCGGAACACAGACCAAAAGGTTAAGCATGAGTTATATGTTTTGATATAATGACCATTTGATGCTCGCCTTTGAAGCTACACAGACTCACGTGATGATCGGACTTGGTGTAGTGGATTTGGTTCATGTAATCACCAAAAGGACACGAGGGATGTTGTTTTTGAGTGGGAGTTCATTTATAATTTGGATTAGTAGAACTCAATTTATCATAAATTAAATCAAAGTGAAATTGCATAATTTGTTGTAGTCATTGGCATTCGTTCACCACCTTATGCAGTGTTAGTATCTTAAGTATCTTAAGTATCATGTTTGCCTCCATGATTCTTGATTGTTTTAATATCAAGTTTATCTAGGAGCTGAAAGAATTGTTTTAGAACCATCATGTGTGGCAGATATAATGATATCTGAAACAATGTTTTGGTTGCAATATGATAGAGTATAATATATGTTCTCATATTGGATGAGAATTTGCAAAGGTTGGAGATGCTAGACATCCTAATCATCCAAAAGGGTTTTGGAATGTAACGTTATACTCACGATTCGTATTTATAAGCTACATTAGCTTGATCATGAAAGTTGTCATGATAAGGGTGAATAGAAGATGTATGTAAAGTGTTTACTACACTAAAATATTACTAAAGAATGGATTTTGAAAGAATACCGATCATTTGATGATGGTGATCTACTTCAAAGTGCAAGTCCAAAGGTATTATTATTTGAATATACACGCTTTGGACTATGTGTCATGTATATGGCGCCACTTTTGATGTTGATAGATTCTTTTAAAAGGAAAAGGAAATGCTGAAAGAGAATCTATAAAATATATTTGGCAGAAAATAAAAGATTGGAAACATCCAATTTAGGTATACGGATGATATACATGTTATGGTTGTATTCTTTGCTTGTTAAACAATGTGATTCTTGGGTATTGGATACCAAATTGGTTGGTATGAAATTTCATACGGAACGACGCAATTCATAAACCACAATGGCCTAAGTAACTAGCAAGAGAATATGTGATAATGTTCATCGAAAACAAACAAACCGTTGTTTGTATTTCTCGTTGACATCAAAGCTTAACTTCAAGATTTGTTTGAATAATTGTTATTTAAATCAGGTATTATGAGAACAAAGGTTGTTCAAATAATTACCGTATTCCATATAAGACGGATGATTTACAAATATAGTTGGAGAAATCACATCCATAAAAACTAATGCTAAAATTTCGCAAGACAAATGATTGGAAGATCACTTACGAAGTGAAATCGCCGTTTAAATTATATTGGAAAGAAAAAATGAAGAAACTCCATATGCATGGATTTTTGGAGTCTTTGATTTGATCAAGTGATGCTTGTGAGACTTTCCTCGGGATAATTAATACTTCATTCAAATGCCAAAGAAGAATGGTCGACTAAATTATTAGAATTTATACATACAGATGTATGTAGTCCATTATGTGTAGTCGTAAGCGATGGATTTCAACTTCATATGATTTCTTCGGAAATTTGAGTGAATGTTCACATAATGAGAAAGAGGTATGAAATATTTGAAAACGTTCAAAGACTTTCAAGATGAAGTGAAAATCATTGTAACAAGAAAATAAATGGTTTATGATTTTGTCATAAGGGATTTATTTGAGTTGCAAGTGTAACAAGAAAATAAATGATTTATGATTTTATCATAAAAGGGATTTATTTGAGTTACAAGTTTAGCAAAAACACCTTGATTTGCATCTCCCAAAACACCATAGGAGTATGGAGTGTTTGAGATTTGTAATGAAACCTTGTTTGACATGGTTGGATTAAAGGTGTTATTTATAAAACTTCCATTATGTTTTAAAAGATTAAAAGCTTTAGAGACTACCGCTTTTACACTGAAAAGAGCTCTATCTTGATCCATTGAAATGACACCATGGAAGTTATGGTTTGGGGTAAAACCCAAGTTGTCATTTCTTAAATTTTGGTATGCTAAACATAAGTAAGATGTTTACAACCAAAGTCGGATGAGCATGTCTTTGTAGGTTATTTTGAATAACCATTGGATATTCCTCCATAACACCGAGGACAAAAGGGTTTGTCGCTTGAAATGTGAAGTTTCTTGAAAAAGGAATGTTTCAAAAAAGTTAAGTGGGAGGACAATAGAACTTTGATAAGGTTAACGAACCTTAGCTAAATGTGCTGAGTTGCGCAGCGCCGAAAATTGTTCTAGAGGCTGCCATAATGCTCATAGCTTATGTGCCTCAAAGGTTATGGTCACGGAGATCTAAGTTCTTATTGAACCAAGTAGGTCGGATAAACAATCAAATGCCAAGATTTGAGAGTAAATAATTATTGTTTGACAATGATGAACCGACTACATGCAAAGAAGCGATGATGGGCCCTGACTCCGTCAAATGGCTTGAAGCCATAAAATCCGTGATAGTTCCATACACGAGAAATCAAGTTTTGAACTTGGAAGACCCTCCGGAAAGGTGTAAAAAACTATCGGCCGCATTTGGATCTATAAAGAAACAGACATGGATGTTTGACATCTATGAAATAGTCAACATATCGTAAAGTATTTTACGACAAATGTTCAAGGAGTTGACTATGACAAGATTTGATCTTTCATAGCGATATTTAGTCTGGACGGATTAAAGTAGCAACCACTACATATAATTTGGTATATGGTAGATGAATAAACAAAACAAAATTCTTCTAAAAGAATGGTTACCTAGAACGTGTGCATGACACGATCCAAAGGGTTTTGTTAATTCAAAGGATGCTAAAAAAGGGCATGCAAATTCAATGGTTGAAGTAAGCATCGTGGAGTTGGAATCTTCACTGTGATAAAAAAAGGAGTTTTCATCTGGAGACGATGAAGATGCTTGCATTTGCAAGAAATTAAGTGGGAGTGGTGAGACATATTTCTAATACATTATGTGGAGGACATCTTGTTGATTGGAAATGATGTATCTTTTATTGACAAAGGTTAAGAATTTCATTTCGATGAAAGACTTAGGCAAAACCTGAATATTTAGCATGAATGTCTATAGTGGATAGATTGTGATGCTAATATGGTTTTGCCAAACGTATATATATGATATATTGAAGGAGTTCAATATAGAAACGACAAGAAAAGGTTCATGTCACATGGAAAGGAATTGAATCGAGATTCAAATGTATCGACACTTGATAAGTGAAACAAGATTAAAGTGCTTTGACACTTGATGAGTGAAATCACAAGGATGTTTTGATCAATCATACCATGATATGTACACATCCAGATATGTCCTATGCTCTAAGTGTTATGAGAATATACCAGAATGAATCATAAAATGATCATTGGACGATAGTGAGGATATTCTTATGATCTTTTGGAAGAACTAAGAATATATTTGTGCAGAGGTGACAAACAATTACAAATAGTTCATTGTAAAGCGTTACATTGATACTAGTTTTGTCACAAGATACAAATTAAATGTATCTCAATTTAAACTATGGGTGGCACAATGAAATGGAAAGAAAGTTTCCATGATGGATTTGGAAGAGTTCCAAAGTTAAAACATTGTGACGAATACTACAACAATAAGGCTAAGTATATGACTGCTATAGTAGCAGCAAAGGAGGGCATTTGTGTCAAGTAGTTTTTTATCAAACTAAGGTGTGGTTCGCAACGGGATAACACTAAAGATATATTGTATGACAATAGTATCGACATGATTTAACCCCAAGGAACTAAAGGTCTCACCGAAAGACCAAATTTATACAATGTCATCTCATTAGAGAATGAGTGATGCGTGAAGACGCAAAGACATGTAAATACACACGGACCTGAAAGTGTCAGATTTGTAGATTATGTTAACCACTTGCAGTTGCATATATGGAACACCAGAAAGCCATAGGTGTTCAATACGCAAAGTTTTTAAACTAGATTATTGTCTATAGAGCAAGTGGGAGACTGAAGGGAATATGCCTAAGAGGCAATAATAAAGTGGTTATTATCGTATTCTTTGTTTATGATAAATGTTTATTTTGCATGCTATAATTGTATTAATACGGAAACGTTAATACATGTGTGTTTAATAAACAAAAAGGAAGTTCCTAGTTATGCCTCTCTTATAAACTAGCTCGTTGATTAACAAGATGATCAAAGGTTTCCTGATCATGGACATTTGATGTTGTTAATAACGAGGTCACAACATTAGTGTAATGATGTGATGAACATTAATCCGAAGTATAGCATTACGATCAAAGTCATTGAGTTTATATTGCTATAAACAACTTATGAAGTGATCCTACTCCTTAGACCATGAGATCATGTCAATCACTAACACGGAAGAGTGTCTTGATGACATCAAACATCACACCGTAACTGGGTGATTATAAAGATGGCTTAAAAACTACTAAAGTGTTATGTTGAGGCTCATGGATCAAGAGTGGAATTTGTTCATCCCAATGACGGATAGATATACTCTGGCCCTCTCGGTGATATCACATTGGTTAGCTTGCAAGCAAGTGATTTTATCACTAGAATGTAATATCACGAGAACGAGAAAAGAGTGCATGTCGGTAACGAGATAAAACTAGGTATGGAGATACCGATGATCGAATATGGGACATGTACTATATCGTGAAACAAAGGGATTAAGATACTAGCGTAAAAGGTTCCGACGATCACAGGAAAGTCATCGTTGAATGTGTGGGAGCCAGTATGGATCTCTAGGTCCCGCTTCTGATTATTGATCTCCATCATGTCTGCATTATTCGCGAACCGTAGGGTGGCACACTTAAGGGACACTGGCATCCAATTGGAGCAAAATAATTTATTTCACTAGATACCGAAACAGGTTTTCGGGTGAAATTGCAGAAAGTGTTTTTGCATGTGAAATGGAATACTAGCAAGGGGTTATATGTGAATGTTTGTTATTAAAGTAATTGAAAAAATTCTGAATAAATAAAAGGAGTTTTATTTAAGGAGAGTTTGCATTAAATTTGGTGGAAATTTAATGGGAATTTGAGTGGGATTTTGAGTGGAGAAAATTGAAGGGGCATTTTGTGAGTGGAGTGTCCACCCACATGAATGAGGGAGAGGTGGGGGCACCCTCCATGGCCGGCGGCCATGCCCCCTTGGGCTGCCCCCTCCCATATATAAGGAGCCCCTCTCCTCACTTCTCACTCACACCTCCTCGTGAAGATCTCTCTCCCCCTCTAGAATTTATTCCCCATGGTCTCGGACTAGCGAGATACATGTTCCCGGTGGCTATTCGGAAAGAAAGAGTTGTGCTTCTGCTGCATCGCTGGAGAGAGGAGGCGGAGGTTGCTCGGTGTCTTGTACGTGTGTGCGAACACGGATGCGCTGCTGTTTTGCGGCGCTAGGACTTCCTCTCGATCTTGAGATCGGCAAGAGATCGTCTACATCAACCACGAGTTTGGACTCGTTAATCTTTGTCGGTCTTCAAGGTTATGTTCTCTACGGATATACATCCGCCCGTCGTTTGTATCTAGTAGATAGATCTTGGTACATAGTTACCATCGTAGGAAATTTTTTGTTTTCTATGCTGCGAACCGTACACTGCCGACTCTGGGGGCGGAAAACTCCCAGATAGAAAGATCTCTCCGGCAGATAGATTTCTGCCAGTGGAATTCCTTCCCGGAGAGGAGAGACCGTCGCCATCAACACCATCATCAAGCTAGGCTTCATAGGGATCATCATCATCATGATCCACACCATCATCTCCACCAGCACCATCACCACCACTCTGTCTCGCTGTAACAATTGTGTTGGATATTTCTTTAGTTCTTAGGGGAAACTTTCCCGGTGTTAATTACTATTGTAGTTGATGCTTGTGAGTGGAACTATTGGATTATTGTTTATGTTCAGATTGTTATCCATTACCATATCATCTTTGATCTTGATCCATATGATGTCTTGTGAGTAGTTCGTTTAGTTCATGAGGACATGGGAGAAGTCATGTTGTTAGTAGTGAATCTGTGATGAGTTATTATTCAATGGTTTAGTATTTAAGTTGTGGTGCTATTCTTCTAGTGGTGTCATGTGAACGTCGACTACATGATACTTAACCATTTATGGGCCTAGGGGAATGCATTGTGTATTTGGATACTAATCGTGGGGTTCTTGAGTGATGTAAACGAACCCCGTTAGGACACCTTTGCACAAGGGAGCATAGGATCTCAGAGTTTAAGGTTGTGGTTAGATTTATATCTTAATTACTTTCTTGTAGTTACGGATGTTTGCTGGGGGTTTAATCACAAGTATGTATTAGTCCTAGGAAGGGCGGTATGTTAGCACAGGTTCACCCACACAACACTTACAAACACCAGAGAAGAGTACTCAGCTATTTGAAGCGAAAGCACTTGACAGAATTCCCATGTGTCCTCTCGAGAATGTTTGGTCCTTATAAGTATTTCCACCGGCTTGTCCTTTGCTAAGAAAGGATTGGGCCACTTTCTTCGTTTGTTCGTTACTTCTGTTACTTGCTCCTTGTTTTGTTGCCTTGTCAGAAAACCACTAAAAATCCGTTTGCTAAGTATTCACAGGGATTTCCTCCTCCATACCACTGTTCAGCACCTTCTGATCCTCGTTGGGATCGACACTCCTATTTATCGAAAGTACTACGATATAGCCCCTATACTTGTGGGTCATCAATCTCCTTCGACTGTGATAACTCCACATGGACCTGGCAGTTTCATCTTCAAGTAAGCAATGTGAGGAGTGGCTATAAACTTTGCCATAGCCGGCCTACCAAGTAAGGCATGGTATGAGCTGACCAAGTCGACCACCTCGAACTCTATGGCTTCAGTGCGACAATTCTCTCTATTGCCGAATAATACGTCAACCCAGATCTTGCCAATTGGCTCACAGGTCAATACCAGCACAATGTCGTGGAAAGTTGTCTTAGTCGGCTCCAGCATGTTCATAGTAATGCCTAACTTGATCATGGTATCCTTGTACATGATGTTGATGCTACTGCCATCATCGATCATGTAAAGGTCCCAACCTGATAAGGTAGAGTCCTCATGTGTTTTACAATGCTAGTCCCTGGATCAATAGCTAGCATCCACAGTTAAGATGTAATATCAAGATACAAAGGTCATATTATAACTTTATAACCAGGAATAACATAAGTTTATTACATCATACATAGCTCATTTTTCTATTACATTACATTGCAGCGGAATATCTATAATCATGGGTCCTTCATCTTCAAAATGCCACAGGCAGATGTTGGTTGTAGACTTTGTAGTCCTAGTCAATCAAACAATCTTCATTATAAAACAATCAACCTGCAACATTATAAGTTACAGCCACAAGGGTCAATACATTTTGAATTGTATCGGCAAGCTTCACTTCTATATATAATAAGAATGGATCCTAACATTATATGCATATTTGGCTAAGTAGAGTTCAAGGCTTGTTTGCATGAAGCAATATTTTATCCTATCTTTTCAAAAAGGGTTTTAAGTCTTTTGTCAAATTTCTTTTCCAAGTTCCTTGAACTCCTTGGTAGAAACACAAGTGTTCAAGTCCTTGTCAAAATTCCTTGAGCTACTTGGTAGCCCCAAGTGCAACAAGTTTTATCAAAACTCATGAGTTCCTTGGTAACCCCAAGTACATCATGCTCTTGAGCACCTTGGTAACCCCAAGTGCAACAAGCTTAACAAAATCTCTTTGAATTCCTTGGTACCCCCAAGTGCATCAAGTTTTTATATTAGAAGTTGGAATGTCGAGATCTCCCATAGTTCAAACTTTAGTTGCTCAGTATTGTCCATAACCGGGGACACGTCTAAGTACTTAGATTTTATTAACTGCAGAAGAGTACACTTTACCCACATGACACAATCCCATCTTGTTGCCACCAGTGGCCTCTTGGATTAGTGCTCACCAAGATGGAGTACCGGCAGACTGAGAGTGTGACGAAATCTTTCCAAAAGGTCCTCCCATACATCATTGCTAGCTTGCCTTCAGCCCCCATGAAGCATTCCAGATCCCCATGTCCGGTAACTAAAGACAATGTATGGGTCTTCCTAATGTAGTTGACTAAGCCAGAGCCATAATAGCATGTGGTTGCACACGAAAGCCACAATTGGAGAAACATGTTCAATCTCTAAGTTTCCTAGGTGGTTTTCTTTTGGAGCACAACACAAAGTGAATCCCATAGACATGGTTCCTTTTGTTGCCACCTTCTCCAAAACATAGCATGGCTAAGCATGTACAACTTCAATATTTTCACTAAGGAGTGTATTGGGAATCCTATTAGGATTTAACATAGCATAAGTATAAAAATATCTCAACATGTATCTCTTTTCAAAACATAGCATGGCTAAGCATGTACAACTTCAATATTTTCACTAAGGAGTGTATTGGGAATCCTATTAGGATTTAACATAGCATAAGTATAAAAATATCTTTTCATGCAAATTTTCAGAATCCACTAAGTATAATGAAAATAGTAGGTCATTTGAATGATAGTGTAACTTGCCTTTTTGGTAGGGAATGAGGGTTCACTCCTTGATCTTGTTAGTCTCACACTTTGCTAATTTCACTACAAGTCAATCAAGCAAACACCAAGTCAACTAACATTCTAAACCACCAATACTCAAACAAACTCACACACAAGGCAAGAAGGAAACTAAGTCATGCATGAGTATGCAAAGGGTGGTTCTATTGTAAGGATGATCTCCACTAGGTTTATAACTTTGTAAAGTCCACATTGGTCATTTACCAAAATGGTAAAGTCATTAGGTAAAGGGTTTTGCCCAAAAACTATTTTAAAATTCCATTCAATAATTATATGGTGGAAAAATGGTTTTATTAAATCAAAAAAAATCTTTAAGTTTCTCACCAAAGTTTCTAACTCTCAAGTCTTGGTGTTTTGGTTCAGTAGCTTGAATCAAAATATTTTCCCAAGGTTTATATTCCAAAAATCTTTTTCATAATAAAACCCTTATCTTTATTTAGCTAGAAATAGACTAATTCAATTAATCCATTCTAAATTTTTCTAATTTCATTTTCAAAACCATGGGTTGGTTCCTAGGGTCAGTAAGGTCACATAAATCCATCTTGCAAAGGTTTTAACCCTAAATTCGATTTTAAACAATTTTTATACTCAAAACAAGCATACAAAAGATTCTGCAATTTCAAACAAGTTAATAGATACTATTTGCTAAACTAAGGGCATGGTTGGCTAGGGTTTGTTCTCCTGAATCCAACGACATAAAATTTGTAATTTTTGGACGTGTGGATCCAAAGTTATGAAATTTACAAAATTGAACATCAATTAGATCAATTCTGTTTTAAATCCAACCAGCAGAGACACGTGTCTTAATCTAATTCGTTGGTACCGGTTCGCTGGGATCGAGCTACGTGAGCCACTGGATCTAAAGTAAATCCTACGACGCAGATGCTTCCATACCCCTTCGATAAGTGACTCTATCCTAGCCAGTGGATCGAGATCGAGCAGTTCTGCGGCTCGACCTAAAGTGGGCGGGCGCTAAGGTGGTTAGCGGCGGCGGCTTATAGGAGGTGGAGGAGAAGGAGGGGTTGCTCACCGGGCTCAGGGGGTCATGGCGAAGCTCAAGGTACTAACGGTTCGACGAGGGGCACTCTGGTTCAGCCGCGATTCCTCGCCGGAGTAGTGGACGGCGACAGACGGTTCTGTCCACGGTCGAAGACGAGGCTGTGGTCCACGAGAAGACAACGGAGGACTGGGTTAGACGTAGGAGATCATGGCGGAGCTGTGAGCGTGAACGAGAATGGTTGGGGTAGTCTGATTTACCAGAGAGGTTCCGCCGAAGTTTGCAGACAGACGGTGGCGCTCAGGTTGACGACGGGTTGTCGCTGCAGATCGCTCTAAGGCAAGACAGAAGCAAGTTCAGATGCGCAAGAGTAAGGCGATGCTGTGCGCGTGATCTAGGAGGCGCGGGGTGGTCGGTGTTCACCTGGATTGCCTGACGGAGCAATGGCAGACGACGGCGCTCGCTCGGTGTCGTCGTTGTCGATGCTCTGGGACGCTCGGGGACGAGCTGGGCTACGGAGATGATCGCCAGGAGGTGGGATCACGAGAGCACGGTCGAGGAGGCAAGGGGCGGTCAGGTTTGGTCGGAATCAGAGATGGGAGCTCGTCGGAGCAGAGGGTGCTTGGGGAGGAATTGAGGGCGGTCTAAGGCGTGCGTGCCAAGGTGTCGAGGAATTATAGGGAGACGGGCGTTACGTCTGCGATAAACTCGAGTAACGGCGTTCGTCACAAGTAATTGAATCCAGGTTTGAAGGCAGCAACGGCAGCGAGGTTTGGGGAAGAAAGGGTCGCGCGGTGAGGACGATGAATATTGGCGGTGGGTCTACCTGTCAGTGGGAAAACGAAATGAGGGAAGGGTCCACAGGTCATACACTGTACGGGTCAGAAACGAGGTGCGAATCGTTTTCTTTCCGGGTGAGGAGCTGGGCTGGTCTGATGGGCCTTAGTGGGCTGCTGGGTTGGGTCGATCCAATTCCATTTTTTTTATTCTGTGTCCTTTTCTTTTCTATTTCTGAATTACTGTTTTGAATTTCTCTATCAAACAAACATGGTTCAAATAAATTCAAACAACACTCTTACTTTGTAATATTGAACTTAGTTCTGTTTAGTAACAAGAACCAAAATCTAAAATTCTAAAAACAAAATAATATTTTAAATCTTTTAGGTTCCATTTATTAAATAAAAATGGTCCATGATTTAATAATAAAAGGGTTTGTTTATTTAATAAAATCCTCATTTGAATTCCAAATGCTTTCAAAACCAAACAAGAAAATTTATTTGGAAATAAAGAATAATTTGGGAAACTTGTTTATAATAGCCTTTTATTTTGGAATCCATTATTAATTAATTATAATAGACTTTCATTATTAAATCAAATAGGATTTGTTTTTATTGAGATATTTTATTTTGATATCTAAAAATAAAGCCAAAACACTTTAGTAGGTTATAATTGTGAATAACAATATTTGGAAAACTTATTTTAAATGATTAAATAAGTTTTGATGTTTCAATTAAATTGGTGAAATCTTTTATTTAAGTAAAATTTGGATATAAATTCCTTATTATTTTATTTAAATAAACCTTTACCAATTTTATTTTAAATAAATTGTTTTAATTCTCAAAGCTTGGCCAAGGTTTAATTTGGCTTTATAAAACATTCTTTATTTATAAACCTATCTTTTCTTTTGAATACCAATTCTTTTATTAAATGATTTCCATAATAGTATTTTCAAAACATTTTTAATTTTCATTAATTAAATGTTTATCTCATTATACTCCTCTAGGAATTATTTAATTCAAATGGGTTTGGGGTTTTATTTAAACTCAAAAAGTTTCTTCTAGCTCTGAAATTTAAACAAAGTTTTATTTTATTCATTTATTTCACATTACAAGATTTGGAAAATCTTGGGATGTGACAGGCTACCACCCTTAAAATAAATCTCGTCCCGAGATTTGGGGAGGCTAGGGTTACAAGCAAGTTCAAACAACTAGGGTGCTACCACCCTTAAAAATTTTCAAACAAAAATTACATATTGTCCTTCTTGGGATCCTGGAGAAAATTTCTCATTGCAAACATTTGCATGGTTTCCTTGGTTTACATAATTGACTCATGGGCCAAGGTTTAGCTTCTCCATAGGCTTGTTCAACTTCTTCTTCATCCTTTCTGGACAGTTGCTTGCATAGTGTCCTGGGTTCTTGCAGTTGAAACAATGAATTTCATTGAGTTCTTTACGTGGCTCTTGTGGGCAAGTTGCTACATAGTGGCCTGGTTCTTTGCAGTTGTTGCACCACACTTGGTCAATCTCTTTATTCTTCTTGTTCTCTGGGCATCCACTGGAGTAGTGTCCCATTTCCTTACATCTACGACATTGTGCAAGGCTCATGTCTTGCTTGGGCTTCTTGATTTTCTTTGATCCTTTGAATTGGGTTGTCTTGTTTGGAGGTATGAGTGGTCCTTTTCCTTTGGTAGACTTGGATCCTTCTTGTTTCCTTTGTTCTACCATGGCATAGATGGGACATAGACCAGGAGTATGATCACTTCCTTCACAAAGGTAACATGTAGCTTGAGAGGTGGGGCATTGTACAACAGGATGGTCTTCTTCACAATTGGGGCATTGTCCTTCATGCTCCGTGGAAGTATGATCCTTGTCTCCATAAATAATACAAGTTGGGGCTCCATCTAGAATAACATTCTTGTCATCCTTGTTATCATAGACTCTTCTAGGATAGCTTTCTTCCATGCTAATCATTTGATTAGTCACCTTAAGCATCAGTTGGGATTGTTCCTCCAAAAACTTTTGCAGTGCTGGATCTTTATCACTATTGTTGGCTAGGAACTGAGCTGTCAGTTGGTTCAACTGATGTTGGGTTGCTATGAGCTCTCTCATGCTGTCAGCTTGGTTGGTGTTGGTGTCATCAACCTTGATGTTGGAGTCCTTTGGAGTAGACATCTGTTTGGGTTGAAGGAAGATTAGAACAGGCCAGATATTTCTAAGGACTTGATTCTAATCACACACATCACACAAGCAACGTGCATGCAATCACAAACCCAAACTTTTCACTCAAACAAGGTTCAAGCACATACTTAGGCAACAAAATATTTTTGTTACACCACGTAAGTTGGGGTGTTTTGACTTAGCTAAAATATGGTGGTCTATCTATATGGTTCACTCTTGTTCTTTCCTTCCTTCATGACTCTTCTTACTTGAGATCATAGTTTCCTTGAGAAAACTCTTGGTCACAATACTTCAAAGTTTGTTGATGGCTCCTTCTTATTTTGCATTCCCTCAGTCTCTAGATCTGGAGTAAGATTTTCCTTGTTTCACTTGTTGTCCTTAGTGATATCCAAGTTGGAAGTCCTTGGTGGAGAGGCTGAAGATGTTGAAGTCATTAGAGTTGAAGAAGTTGAAGTCATCCTTGTACATGATGTAATCCTTGGCCATGGGTAGGTTTTTCCATCAAATTGAAGTAGAAGAGATGTAGAGTTAAAACCAAATTGTTGAGGAAAGAGTTTACAAGTGTTTTTGTAAATAAGTTTTTGGAACAAGTATAACTCCTATTTTCTAAGAGTTTTGTCCAATCCTAGGGTTTACAAATCCTACAGGCAACACAATGCTCTGATACCATCTGTAGAGGTCCCAACCTGATAAGGTAGAGTCCTCCTGTGTTTTACAATGCTAGTCCCTGGATCAATAGCTAGCATCCACAGTTAAGATGTAATATCAAGATACAAAGGTCATATTATAACTTTATAACCAGGAATAACATAAGTTTATTACATCATACATAGCTCATTTGGCTATTACATTACATTGCAGCGGAATATCTATAATCATGGGTCCTTTATCTTCAAAATGCCACAGGCAGATGTTGGTTGTAGACTTTGTAGTCCTAGTCAATCAAACAATCTTCATTATAAAACAATCAACCTGCAACATTATAAGTTACAGCCACAAGGGTCAATACATTTTGAATTGTATCGGCAAGCTTCACTTCTATATATAATAAGAATGGATCCTAACATTATATGCATATTTGCCTAAGTAGAGTTCAAGGCTTGTTTGCATGAAGCAATATTTTATCCTATCTTTTCAAAAAGGGTTTTAAGTCTTTTGTCAAATTTCTTTTCCAAGTTCCTTGAACTCCTTGGTAGAAACACAAGTGTTCAAGTCCTTGTCAAAATTCCTTGAGCTACTTGGTAGCCCCAAGTGCAACAAGTTTTATCAAAACTCATGAGTTCCTTGGTAACCCCAAGTACATCATGCTCTTGAGCACCTTGGTAACCCCAAGTGCAACAAGCTTAACAAAATCTCTTTGAATTCCTTGGTACCCCCAAGTGCATCAAGTTTTTATATTAGAAGTTGGAATGTCAAGATCTCCCATAGTTCAAACTTTAGTTGCTCAGTATTGTCCATAACCGGGGACACGTCTAAGTACTTAGATTTTATTAACTTCTGCAGAAGGAGTACACTTTACCCACATGACACAATCCCATCTTGTTGCCACCAGTGGCCTACTGGATTAGTGCTCACCAAGATGGAGTACCGGCAGACTGAGAGTGTGACGAAATCTTTCCAAAAGGTCCTCCCATACATCATTGCTAGCTTGCCTTCAGCCCCCATGAAGCATTCCAGATCCCCATGTCCGGTAACTAAAGACAATGTATGGGTCTTCCTAATGTAGTTGACTAAGCCAGAGCCATAATAGCATGTGGTTGCACACGAAAGCCACAATTGGAGAAACATGTTCAATCTCTAAGTTTCCTAGGTGGTTTTCTTTTGGAGCACAACACAAAGTGAATCCCATAGACATGGTTCCTTTTGTTGCCACCTTCTCCAAAACTTAAAGTTTCCACCACCTAGGTGGTTCATTGAGTCCTTGTTTTATTATGTAAAACACAAGTCCTTTTCTCATCCTTAATAAAATCTCAACATGTATCTCTTTTCAAAACATAGCATGGCTAAGCATGTACAACTTCAATATTTTCACTAAGGAGTGTATTGGGAATCCTATTAGGATTTAACATAGCATAAGTATAAAAATATCTTTTCATGCAAATTTTCAGAATCCACTAAGTATAATGAAAATAGTAGGTCATTTGAATGATAGTGTAACTTGCCTTTTTGGTAGGGAATGAGGGTTCACTCCTTGATCTTGTTAGTCTCACACTTTGCTAATTTCACTACAAGTCAATCAAGCAAACACCAAGTCAACTAACATTCTAAACCACCAATACTCAAACAAACTCACACACACAAGGCAAGAAGGAAACTAAGTCATGCATGAGTATGCAAAGGGTGGTTCTATTGTAAGGATGATCTCCACTAGGTTTATAACTTTGTAAAGTCCACATTGGTCATTTACCAAAATGGTAAAGTCATTAGGTAAAGGGTTTTGCCCAAAAACTATTTTAAAATTCCATTCAATAATTATATGGTGGAAAAATGGTTTTATTAAATCAAGAAAAATCTTTAAGTTTCTCACCAAAGTTTCTAACTCTCAAGTCTTGGTGTTTTGGTTCAGTAGCTTGAATCAAAATATTTTCCCAAGGTTTATATTCCAAAAATCTTTTTCATAATAAAACCCTTATCTTTATTTAGCTAGAAATAGACTAATTCAATTAATCCATTCTAAAATTTTCTAATTTCATTTTCAAAACCATGGGTTGGTTCCTAGGGTCAGTAAGGTCACATAAATCCATCTTGCAAAGGTTTTAACCCTAAATTCGATTTTAAACAATTTTTATACTCAAAACAAGCATACAAAAGATTCTGCAATTTGAAACAAGTTAACAGATACTATTTGCTAAACTAAGGGCATGGTTGGCTAGGGTTTGTTCTCCTGAATCCAACGACATAAAATTTGTAATTTTTGGACGTGTGGATCCAAAGTTATGGAATTTACAAAATTGAACATCAATTAGATCAATTCTGTTTTAAATCCAACCAGCAGAGACACGTGTCTTAATCTAATTCGTTGGTACCGGTTCGCTGGGATCGAGCTACGTGAGCCACTGGATCTAAAGTAAATCCTACGACGCAGATGCTTCCATACCCCTTCGATAAGTGACTCTATCCTAGCCAGTGGATCGAGATCGAACGGTTGCGGCAGGCTCGACCTAAAGTGGGCGGCGCTGCGGTGGCTAGCGGCGGCGAGCGGCCAGACTGACGGAGGCGACGCTATAGGAGGTGGGGAGAAGGAGGGCTGCTCACCGGGGTCAGGGCAAGCTCAAGGCGACGGTTCGACGAGGGCACTCTGGTTCAGCGCGATTCCTCACGGAGTAGTGGACGGCACGACGGTTCATCCACGGTCGAAGACGAGGCTGTGGTCCACGAGAAGACAACGGAGGACGGGTTAGACGTAGGAGATCATGGCGGAGATGTGAGCATGAACGAATGGTTGGGGTAGTCTGATTTACTAGAGGTTCCGCGAGTTTGCGTGACGGTGGCGCCGAGTTGACGACGGGTTGTCGCCGCAGATCGCTCTAAGGCAAGACAAGCAAGTTCGATGCGCAAGAGCGATGGCTGCGCGTGATCTAGGAGGCGCGGTGGTCGGTGTTCACCGATTGCTGACGGAGCAATGGCGTACGACGGCGCTTCGGGTGTCGCGTTGTCGATGCTTCGGGACGCCGGGACGAGCTGGGCTACGGAGATGATCGCCAGGAGGTGGGATCACGAGAGCACGGTCGAGGAGGCAAGGGGCGGTCAGGTTTGGTCGGAATCGGAGATGGGAGCTCGTCGGAGCAGAGGGTGCTCGGGGAGGAATTGAGGGCGGTCTAAGGCGTGCCAGCGCGGGGTGTCAGAGGGGAATTATAGGGGAGACACGGGCGTTTACGTCTGCGTGATCAACTCGAGTAACGGCGGTCGCGTTAAGGCGAATTGAATCCGCGGTTTGAAGGCAGCAACGGCAGCGAGGTTTGGGGAAGAAAGGGTCGCGCGGTGAGGACGATGAACAGTGGCGGTGGGTCTACCTGTCAGTGGGAAAACGAAATGAGGGAAGGGTCCACTGGTCATACACTGTACGGGTCAGAAACGAGGTGCGAATCGTTTTCTTTCCGGGTGAGGAGCTGGGCTGGTCTGATGGGCCTTAGTGGGCTGCTGGGTTGGGTCGATCCAATTCCATTTTTTTTATTCTGTGTCCTTTTCTTTTCTATTTCTGAATTACTGTTTTGAATTTCTCTATCAAACAAACATGGTTCAAATAAATTCAAACAACACTCTTACTTTGTAATATTGAACTTAGTTCTGTTTAGTAACAAGAACCAAAATCTAAAATTCTAAAAACAAAATAATATTTTAAATCTTTTAGGTTCCATTTATTAAATAAAAATGGTCCATGATTTAATAATAAAAAGGGTTTGGTTTATTTAATAAAATCCTCATTTGAATTCCAAATGCTTTCAAAACCAAACAGTAAAATTTATTTGGAAATAAAGAATAATTTGGGAAACTTGTTTATAATAGCCTTTTATTTTGGAATCCATTATTAATTAATTATAATAGACTTTCATTATTAAATCAAATAGGATTTGTTTTTATTGAGATATTTTATTTTGATATCTAAAAATAAAGCCAAAACACTTTAGTAGGTTATAATTGTGAATAACAAATATTTGGAAAACTTATTTTAAATGATTAAATAAGTTTTGATGTTTCAATTAAATTGGTGAAATCTTTTATTTAAGTAAAATTTGGATATAAATTCCTTATTATTTTATTTAAATAAACCTTTACCAATTTTATTTTAAATAAATTGTTTTAATTCTCAAAGCTTGGCCAAGGTTTAATTTGGCTTTATAAAACATTCTTTATTTATAAACCTATCTTTTCTTTTGAATACCAATTCTTTTATTAAATGATTTCCATAATAGTATTTTCAAAACATTTTTAATTTTCATTAATTAAATGTTTATCTCATTATACTCCTCTAGGATTTATTTAATTCAAATGTGTTTGGGGTTTTATTTAAACTCAACAAGTTTCTTCTAGCTCTGAAATTTAAACAAAGTTTTATTTTATTCATTTATTTCACATTACAAGATTTGGAAAATCTTGGGATGTGACAGATCAGTACCTTGGAAAAATTCACATTGATATCAGGGCCCATGAAAGTTGGATCCAAGACCAGAGCATAACCTCCTGGTGTTAGCATGATGTTGGGGTGATCCTTTATGCTCCAAGTTATCTCCTGCTCGGACCAATGCATGTACTTTGGAATTGACGGCATTGTGGCATTCACTTCCTTCATCCGTCTTTGCTGACTCTTTTTGTCATTCGGCTTTATGACAAAGACGACATAACTCTGGTGATGTTCTCTGTACTCATTTCTGGTTCCATGGCCGACATGAGAATCGTCACCTCTTGGGTTATGCACCTGGTGCATAGCTTCTCTTCTTTCTTGATTTTGATACCTCGACTGCCTATTCTCGTATTTGTGCTCAGCTCCAACAACTTGGGCATTTCCTCCTATGAGTGGTGGAGGGGGAGGTGGTGGTAGTTGCTTAGTCGGCGAATCCACTCTATCTCCTTTCTAAAACCAAGTGCATTGCCTTTTTGTGTGATTGGCTGGCTTACTCGGACTTGGCGGATGAAATTTGCACGGTTGGTCCAACATCATCTCATAAGTATATTTCGGCCAATCCTGATACGGCTTTCTTTGTTTGTATGGCTTTTTGCCATCATTCTTCAGTATCCACTGCTATTGTCCACTTGTCCTTTGACGTTGGCTACCTCCAGCATCTGGATGATCCTGACTGACAGCCGCAACTTGGGTCGAACCATACATGTAGTCTGGCCTTTCATCTCTTCTTTTGCTTCTATACTCGGCTCTTTCCTGGTGCCTGTGCGATCTGGCAGCGTCATAGATCTGAGTCTCAGTTAACCCGTCTATCGACATGAGCAGAGGCTGAGTCGGATCTCCTAACGCATACGAGTCAGCAATCCTTATTGTTTCTGCCAAGCTCACCGACATATCTCTCTGTAACCTTTGCCATAACACACTTCCATGTCTGCATCCTTGTGCAAACCAAGCGATAGCCTGTGTCTCGATTTCCCCTTCGCAAGAGTTACGCATTATGCACCATCTTGTGAGGAATTCTCTGTCTGTCTCATTCGGCCTTTGTTTGCACATTACCAACTGTTGCGGGCGATTCGGCCTCTTGTAGGTGCTTGTGAAATTGCTCACAAAAGCATCCTAAAAATCGATCCATCTATTGATTCTTCCGGGTGGCAAGTTATTCAGCCACACCCGTGCTGGTCCCTCTAGCATCTGCGGCACATACCTCACTTCCCATCTCAAATTTCCCTGTGCGATTTTCACAGCAGATCCATAGTCTATGATCCAGTCCTCTGGATTTGTTCTTCCATCATAAGTTTTTGTTCCTCTGGCCAGCTGAAAATTTGGTACCGGCGGCTCCTTCATGATCCTTGGGCCAAAGAATGGTGGAGCCTATGGACCTTGCGACTTGATCAGTTCTGCCATCTTTATCCGATCTAGCTTTAGCCTTCCATCATCTGGCTGAAGATTTCTGCCTCCGAGTCTGGCTCCCATTGCTTGGTAGGCGTGATCCGGCAATTCATACCCGTCATTCACCATCGCCGAGTAACCATCATTGTACCTGTTTGTGTTCGGGTCCGCAGGTTGCTGTACTGCTTTTCCCACGCTTTGTTGTCTTCTTTCGGGTTGAGCTGGCACATTATTCGGAGTTGGGTTTCCTCCTGCTGACGAGTGAGCTCCACGCCTAGGTTGAGGCGCAAAATTTTGCCCTCCATTGTCATTTATTTGTCCTTCTTGCCTTTCTCGGCCTGTATTTTCCTGGTTCTCATTTCCCTGAACATTATTCCTTCTTGTTCCATGTGCACGTGCTGGGTTTTCCTAAGCCATTGCCGGGTCATAGGTAACCATTTGCTTGTTCCTCCCTGAATCCACACACTTTTCTTTTCTCTGTCTCGGCGCCACTCCGGGTGAGGAAGCTGTATGACCTGCTGATCTTGCCAGAATTGGAGTTGTCGAGTGAACCAGCTGTGATCTCCCTGCTATACCCGGATTTGCCTTGTAGTATGCTTCATTCAGCATCCCTGCTGCTCTTACTAGTTCATTGAGTCGCTCTTGTTGCTTTTTCTTTGCTTCACCCGTCAAATGGGGGAGCTCTGCCATTGCTGCCTCTGCGGCTCTCAGGTTCGCTGTTGTAGTATTGTATGTTGGCCGCATGGCTGTTTTGTTGCTATTTTCTGGTGTCAAATTTTACGTTGCATCTTCCAACTCCTCATTGAGGTTTCTCCCTCTTAACCTTGTTGCATCAAGCCGGATCTTTGCACCCTTGACTCGATTGCCGAGTTGAGCTCTCGTATTGTGATATCCACATCTTGTTGTAACTGCGCTAACTCTTGTGCCTTCTCTAGAACCATTATTATGGCCTCCTCTAACTCGACCTGCACACGTGTCAGATCAGCTGCTTGCGCTACTGGCTCTACCAACTTGTCTATTGCCTCTTGCAGCTCTTTGGCTCTCTTACTCCTAGCTATGTTCTCTGGCTTTTCTAGCGGTGCCTTTGCTGTTCTTGCAGCCCTTGGCGTTTCCTATTGATTTCCTCCCTCAGGATCCTCGTTCACTATAGGAGATACCGGAGGTGCTGCCGGGTTAGGAGTTGTCATCATTAGCTCAACAGAGACGAGCTGGTGAAGTTTTCCTGTGACAGGAACCGCAGGTGGATCCGGCGCCAGGATGACGCATTTCGGATACGCGCGCTCCACGCACACCGCAACATAGACCTGGTGCTCACCAAACTTGATGAAGCAACCGTCCCTGTGGAACGGCTTCGTCTTGAAGCATCCCGCATTGTCGCTGACGAAGTTGAGCTCTCCAAACCTCTGGATGAGGCCGGAGTAGACGGGCTTGTCGGTCTTGGCGATGATGTTGCCCGTCCGGATGAAGACTCCATCAAGCACCTGCTTCTGCCCCATGCTGGGCGCCAACTGTCGTGGTGGTGTCACGACAGATGCCATGAGTAGGCTTAAGTTGGGGGCTGAATGGATGCTTGTGGTCACCGGGGAGGATGTGCACGGTCTTGCCACGCACGAAGAACAAGATGAACTTTCCACACTTGGGAATTTTATTGATCCTAGTTCTTTACAAGTGCTCCTTGAGCTGTATGAACAAAGCTTCAGTGCCTTAGTCCCCTACTAGGTCCAACCTCCTCTAACCCTAGCTAAGCCCCTCCTTATATAGGCGATGGCTAGCTAGGTTACACCCCTTTGGGTCCTAGGGTTACTGTTTGGGTCTTGCTCTTCACTATACGGGACGGGTCATGGGATTTCACTAAGCCCAGTGGCCCAGTCCATAAAGTTAGATAGCTAACGGTCTTCACGTACGTCGCCTCTAATTCTTTTGGCGTCATGTAGTAACTTTGTACGGCAGCCCTTGCTTTAGGCGTCGCCCGGCTCCTTTCATGTCACCCAGCGTCGCCCTTCTATTTTTACCATGCTTTACCATGGTCCCTCCTGAACCTCACTCAGAAAGATGCCACACGTCCTATCTGACTCGGCCCTTCCTCGCGTGACTCGGCTCGTTTGTTCCTGCAAGATTAACATATTTGTCTTATATGGTCCGACATAGTTTCTATGTCGGCCGCATATGACTATCCTACCTGGCCGTACTTACTTGGACTGGTTCTTTCTTTACTCGGCGCAAGCCAAGATGGGCAATGTTTTACCCTTTATGACCCTACCAGGGGTCATCCCCCCGATAGAGGGAGGGGAGAGTGTGGGGAGGCATGAGAGAAGGGGGAAGGGAGGTGTAAACCCGGTCCCCTACTTGAGGAAGCAATGCGGAGCAGGTCAGGAGAGAATGATTCAGGCTCCTCTGTGTTCTTAATGTACGCACACCACCATAAGAGAGACTGGCGACAGCCACACGCTAGGAGACGAAGGGGATGAGAGAAGGAGGTCGGGAGAGAAGGAGGGATGGCGGGTGGTGGTCTAGGAAGTGGAGCGGCACTATGATGTAGCTCAGATCACTGTAGAGATTCGTTGGGAAACCCCAAGAGGAAGGTATGATGAGCACAGCAGCAAGTTTTCCCTCAGAAAGAAACCTAGGTTATCGAACCAGTAGGAGGAAGGAAACGACTCAAAGGTGTTGCTAGCAACTTGGAAACCTGCACAACACAAACTCAAGACTTTGTCCCAACGAACAGTGAGGTTGTCAATCTCACCGGTTTGCTGAAAACAAAGGATTAACTGTATGGTGTGGAAGGTAATGGTGGCTTGCAGAAAGTAAACAGGAATAGTGGAAGATGTATCAATGGTATAGATTGAACCGGGGTCCATAGTTCACTATAGGTGTTCTCCTTAAGATAAACAACATAACATGCTGGGTAAACAAATTATAGAGGGGCAATAGACATGACAGAGCAAGGCATAACAATGCAATACTAGACATTCATGATCCTATGAGATTTGATTGGGCAATACAACGATATACATAGACCGCCATCCAATTGCATCTATGACTAGTAATCCACCTTCAGGTTATCATCTGAACCCCCTCCAGTATTAAGTTGCAAGCAACGGATAACTGCTTTAAGCAATGTGTGTAAAGTAAACAATCCACTTGTTACATGAACAAGAGATTGTTGTTTTTTCCCTAGTAGCAACAACACATCTACAACCTTAGAGATTTCTGTCACTTCCACAGATTAAATAGAGGCATGAACCCACTATCGAGCATAAATACTACCTCTTGGAGTCGCTAGCATTTTCTTTGGCGAAGATAGCTACTAGAAACGAAGAGCATGCAAGATCTAAAAAAACACAGACATGATAGAATCAATAAGATAGAATCATTAACCAATTTGACATAGTAATCCCAATATCCATCGGATCCCCGCAAACATAACATGCATGATTACATATACATGATCTTGATCATGAACGGAGCTCACAAGATCTAAACATGGTAGCACAAAGGAGGATAAACAACCATCTAGCTACTACATGGACCTATAGTCCAAGGTGGAACTACTCACGCATCATACCGGAAGCTAGCATGGTGATGAAGAAGGCCTCCGGGATGATCTCTCCCCTCCGGCAAGGTGCCAAGAAGAGATTCAGATCACCCCGATCTAGGGACGATGGTGGAGGCGGCTACGGACTGTTTCGTGGAAGATTGATCGGGTTCTTAGGGTTTAGGTATCGGGGGCTTCTTATAGGCGAAGAGGGAGGCCGAGGGGGTGCCCGTGGCCGCTGTACCCCCCCCCCCAGACGCGGGCTAGGCCAGGTCGCGCGGCTAGGGGGTGCAGCCCCCTCGAGGCCCTCCTCCATCTCGTCTTCTGGCTTTGTGTTCCCCATGGTAAAATATTGACTTTGGCTTTTGTCCCGTCCAATTCCGAGAATATTCATTTTATGACTTTTTTGGAACCAAAAATAGAAGAAAACAGGCAACTGGCACTATGGCATCTTGTTAATAGGTTAGTCCCATAAAACATATAAAAATACCTCAAAGTGTAGACAAAGCAAAGCAAAGTAGATACTAAACAAGCATGTAACATAAAAAATTATAGATATGTTTAGGACGTATCAAGCATCCCCAAGCTTAACTCCTGCTCATCCTCGAGGGGGTAAGTGATAAAAAGAATAATTTTTTAGGTGACATGCACCATCGAAATCAAGGTTAAACCACTTGCAAGCACTGAAAGCTGGAATCAAAGTACTCTAAACATGAGCATGAAAGAAGAAATTCTAATCAATAAGACAAATTAACTATGATGCAACATGAAATGATACAAACAAATATCATGAATAAAAATGCACTGAAAGACTTTTGTTTGTTTTACATATGGAAAACATAGCATAGTGGCATTCAGCTTGTGCCTTATGGAGTAGCAAATAAATGCATAGGACACCTTCAAAGTTCATAAGAGTGACTAGATACAAATAGTTCAAGATCAAGCAATATCAACAATATGCATCAATCAATACGTTTTGTGACAATGCACATAGAACAAAGAATGGCAACTATGATATCTTAATTGGTGCCTAAGGATAGAAGGTGGAGACTCAATATAAAAGTGGAAGAAAGGCCCATCATAAAGGGAAGCAGGGATTTCAAGTCTCATAAAGATCTTCCAAAAATTATGGTACTTGGTAGATTTCAGCTCTCATTGCCCCTATCATAAGCATCTTGAAGTGATTAAGGTTAAAGTGAACAAACTATGGAGTATATGCTTGACAAAGTATAAGTTGGAAATCTCATGTCCCTTGAGTACGAGGGCCGCTCCTCATGCTACTCAACTTTAGTCACCGGTAAGTTCTTGTCATAGTAATACATGTGTATCATAGAGAACCGCCAACGGGGTACCCCTTGCACATGATACAGGAGCTATCCCATAATCAAAATGACAAGGCAAGCAGACAATAGGCATCTCAGCAGTCTTCTTATTTACCATGGTAAAATGGTGTTTTTTCTATTTTTCCTCTTTTTTAATATGTTTATTTTTTATAAGAATAAAGCTTCATAGATTTCTCACTATGGTGATGCTACAAGTTTCCACCATGATTAGGCATGGCTTAGGCTAGCGGCCCAGGTGTTTCTCTAACACACATACATAACTTCATGGACTTACAAGCTCCCCTTTTATTTCACACCGACGACATCCGCAAACAAAAGAGAATGATATCAACTGTGTAAAATGTACAAGTGAAATGTTGAAAGCGTTCCCCATGATAGCATGGTTCTTCTAATTCCAACGTATAAGTGCAAGCATATACAACATAAATGACACAATGGTTCGAGTTTATTTAGGGGCAAGAAAAATAAAGTGTGCCATCAAGTTTGTGAGATCTTTAATCACTAAGTTTCACATAACAAGTTTAATTTGGAAGATATAAAAAACAAGAATATACTTGGAATGGTGTAACACACCATGCATTTGAATTTATAGTGGACACTTTCGAATAACTTGGTTTATTGGGAGTTGGATGCATGAGTATAGCTTACTCATACAAGTGTAGGCTAGCAAAAGACTGGGAGCGACCAACTGAGAGAGCAATAATGGCCATAATCATGCAGAGCAAAAAAACATTACTAATCAAAGCATAAAGTGGTACTACAAGTCAAAAACTAAATGATCATAGAGGCTAGGATGACTGGTTCATAGTCATAACATGGTGTGAGCATGTGCCAAGTCAACCCAAACAAAGCATCAAAGGAGAATACTGCAATACTATGCTTTTGTATGCTAAAACAACGCATGATTCTTTCAAGGCACATTAATCAATCCTAATTGTTTGGAACAAGTCATGCTACAGAAATAGTCACTAAGCATAAGGTCAAAACAACATCTAGCATGACATGATAAAGTCTAAGTCACAGTCAAAGCAAGCTCCTCTTATACTACTCAAGCAAGAACTTTCTACTCCTCACCAACACTGTCACATCCCAAGATTTTCCAAATCTTGTAATGTGAAAAATAATTGAATAAAATAAAACTTTGTTGATTTTCAGGGTGAGAAGAAACTTTTGAATCCAATTGGAAACTTTCAAAACCTATTTGGATCAAATAAAATCCTAAAGGGATTTAAAAAGTTAAATAAACAATAAACTTCAAAATATTTAAAATTACTATTTTTGGATCTTTTAATAAAAGATTTGGTTTTCAAAGGAAAAAGGTAGATTTATAAATAAGGATTACTTTATAAAGCCAAATTAAACCTTGGCCAAGCTTTTGAAATAAAAGGTTTTTCTTTGATAAAAATAGTAAATTTTATTTAAATAAAATAATAATGATTTAATATCCAATTTTATTTAAGTAAAGGCTTTTCCCATTTTAAATAAACACTAAAACTTTTTTCCAAGTATTTTATATTCTCAAATAAAACCTACAGAAGTGTTTTGTTTTTATTTTAGTTTTCAAAATAAAGATTTTAATAAAACAAATCCTATTTGATTTAATAACTAAGGTCCATTTTATTTAATTATTAATGGACCCTAAAATAAAAATGTTATTTTATTTTAAACAAGTTTTCCAAGTATCTTATATTTTCAAATAAAACCTACTGATTTGGTTTTTATAATATTTAGATTTCAAATGGAGATTTTAAATAAATCAATCAAAACCTATTTGAGTTAATAAATAAAGTCTCTTTTATTTAATTAATAAATGGATCCTAAAATGATTAAAAATATTATTTTGTTTTTGGACTTTGGTTTATGTTGCTAAACAGAACCAAAACTCAATACAAGTTTGGAAGTGTTTTGAATTGTTTTGAATGTTTGAATTGTTGATTGAAATTCAAAACAGAAAATCAAAAGAGAAAAAGAAAAAGATTCAGAACAAAAAAATAGAGCAAAGAAGACCCAGCCCAGCTAAGCCCATCCCAGCCCAGCAGCCCATTTCCCTCTCCCCTCCCGAAGCGTTTTCTTCCACTCGAACTCACACCCGCTAAGTCGCTGACTACTGGACCCCGCTTCCCCTCTCTCTTCTTCGCTGACGAAGCGGACCCACGCAGCCAGCTCATCATCTTCTACCTCGCGGTGACCACGCCTCCAACGCCTCCTCGCCGTTTCTGGCCGTTGAAGCCGGTGTAAATTCGCGTTATTGCCTCCATTAATCCCTCACTCGACCACGCCCATTTAAACGCCAGCGTCTCCCTTCCATTTCCCCTCTGTCTCCTCCCCCAAGTGCGCCCCCAGGCTGCCGAATTTCGCTCGACACCGCCCACTGTCCGACAACGCTCCGGCGAGGATTCCGGCAGCCCCACGCCACCTCTTGCCTCCTCGAGCACGCAGTTGTGATCCCCATCTCCTGGCGGACCTTCCCGCATCACCAGCTCACCGTAACGCGGCAGAACGACAACAACCGCTGCCGCCACCGTCTGGTTCTTCTCCGACGACCTCCCCCCTGGTAAGCTAGACCACCCCGAGCCTTCTCGATCATGCTCGCGAGTACACCACACCCTCCCGCGTTTAACCATGTACTTATTTTGCTTCGGCACGAATCGCAGCCTCGCCCCCAACGTCGACCAGAGCGTGCCCGACGCCGAGCGAACTCCGGCGAGCAATCCTGCTAGAACCAGAGATCCCCTCGCCTCCTCGCAACCACGTTGAGCACCACCTCGACCTCGCAAACACGGTGAGCACCTCCCCCTCTCTCCTTGCTTCCTGTAGCTGCCGTAGCGCCACCGCCTGACCGTGCGCCGCCGCCAACCGCCGTCAGCGCCGCCCGAGTAAGGTCGATTAGATTGTCACCGTTAGATTTTGATCCTGTGGTTGTAATTAGAACAGAGCGAAGCGGTAAGAGCACGCCTGAGCCGTGCGATTTGTTTAAATCCAACGCCCCGTAGAGCATGATCCACCCGAACCGGTATCGACCAGTAGAAACGCGGCGCATGTCACCAGTTCTGTTTTAAAACAAAGTTTGAATCTGTTTTAGATGCAGATTTGAAACCCTTGTAACTTTTGATCCACACGTCCAAAAATTGCAAACTTTATATCAATGGAATCAGTGGAACAAGCCCTAGCCAACCATGCAATTTGTTTAGTAAAAAGCCTCTGGTAAAATGTTTGTTTTTGCAGAAACATTCGTATGCTTGTTTAGGTTAGAAAAATTATTCCATAATGATTTTAAGGATGAAATCTTTGCAAATTGGGTTGTGGTGAACCTACTGACCCTAGGAACCAACTTGTGAATTCAAAAATGTTTTTGGTGAAGATTAGGATTGAATAATTGAATTAGCCTATTTCTAGTCAATTAAAAGTATTGTTTTTGCTATGAAAATAATTTTGGAGTAAAAACTTTGGGAAAATGTTTTGATTCAAAGCTACTGACCCTAACACCAAGTTTTGAGAATTAACAACTTATTTGGTGAAGAACATGAAATTTTTGCTTTGCTAAAAAAATTTTTCATCACATAAAATAATGTTGTGATTTAAAAATGATCTATAGGAAGAACCCTTTTGCAAATGACTTTGCCACTTTATAAACATGACCAATAGGTGTTTTCAAATGTTTATGTCCTATTAGGAACCACTTGTCCAAATAAAACAATCCTTGGCATGCTTGCATGCATTATCTTGGTTCTATGATTTTATGTGATGTTTTGCTTGATTGGTAGATTGAGTTTGTGCCTTGCTTGATTGAATTGTAGTGATTTGAAGAGTGTGATTGTAGCAAGGACAAGGAGTGAACTTATACCCTCTACCAAAAAGGCAAGTGATGCTTCATACTTTTGTCATAATTACTTTCACTATGCATTAGTGATTTTTCTAAGTAAAACTTGCATGGAATTTTGCTAAGTATAAACCTTGCTTTAGGAAAACCTAGTAGATGAAACCTTAGTAGAAATTTTCCTAAGTTAAGACTCCTACTACTATCATGCTTAGCTTAGCTAATAGAAAACAAGGGTGGAAATATATTCATACTATGGAAAAATTTCTAAGTCTGAGGACTTATGTTTTTGTTTAATAAAACAACTAAGTTAATGAATCACCTGGGTGGAATGGGACTTGAATGGTGGTTTTTGGTTGAGTGGTTACACAAGGCCCATGTTTATGGTTTACCTTGTGTATCACACTTGTGGATTGCCACCCAGGAACAAAGAGATTTGAGATGTCAAATGTTGAGAAGCTTCAAGTGCAGCCACTTGGCATTATGGGCTCTGCCTGGATCATATAGGTTGCAAGAACTTAGCCATATGGACAGTTGGTGGTAGAGTTTGATAGGTTGGAACGCGTCCATTTTGGTCTAAGGGAAGGCTTTTGAAAGATCTTGTCTTGGTGAAACCAAGTCTTGTGGAAAAAGTGCACCACCTCTGCAGAGTGTAAAATCTAAGTACTTATCCATGTACCTGGTAAAGGACAATTTGAGCATCAAGACATGGAAGCAATCAAGAATCTCATCATCCAAATTTCTAAGTTAAAAACTTGTGGTTGAACAAGGGTTAAAGGATCTTCAATCTTTGATTGAGAAAATGATTTTGTCAAGAAAAAACTTAGTGTTTTCAAAATGATAAGGAAAATCTATTTTGAGCAATGCAAGCCTCAACTCCACTTAGCCAAATGCATATAGATGATAGACTCCACTATACTACCAAAGTATCACTTGCCAATACAATTCAAATGTATTGACCCTTGTGGTTGTAACTTGTTCTGTTGCAGGTTTGATTGATATTAGTGAAGTTGATTGATTAGGATTACAAGTCTACAACCAACATGTTTGCCTGTGGCACTTTGAATATGAAGGACTCCATGCTTATAGTTATTCCGCTGCAATGTAATGTAATAGCCATATGAGCTATATAAGATGTAATAAAATTATATTATTCCTGGTTATAAAGTTATATTATGACCTTTGTTTCTTGATATTACATCTTAACTGTGGATGCTAGCTAATGATCCAGGGACTAGCATTGTAAACACAGGGATCTCTACCTTATTGAAGGTTGGGACCCTTTACAAACACCAATCAACTTATTTGAAACAAGACGGCGACAACAGGGGTCCAAACTACTTTATTCAAGCAAACTAAACAAACTAAAATCAAAAACGAAAACTAAGATGCTCCAAGAACAACACAACTGTGCATGAAACACTAAAAACGAAGTGTCTAGAACGACCTGAGATTTTTATTGATGAAGAAGGGGATGCCTTGGGCATCCCCAAGCTTTGACGCTTGTACCTCTTGAATATTACTTGGGGTGACATGGGGTGGCATCCCCAAGCTTGAGCTTTTGTCCATTCTTCATCTCATTACATCATTCTTTCTCTACACCTGCAAATTTTCCTTCATACAAAACTTCACACAATCTTCATTAGCAACATTAGTGCATTCAAAAGATAATAGACCTTTGGGGTTTAGTTATAAATCAACAAAACTTTTACTAAATACATAATCTACTTTATCAATTCCCTCAAAAATCTCAATTTCCCAAAAAGAACCAAAAAAGGAATCAATAAGAAGCAAATGCCAATAATGGCAGAAATCTGTCAAAACAGACCAGCAGGTAGAAACCGATTTTTTCGAATACCTTCTGTTGCTCAAATAAAAAAGTATTGAACTAACAAAAGTTATCTAAGAACCTGGGGGATTTATTCAGAAAATTAAAGCTCAATCGGACTTACAAATCTTTTACACGAATTTTAACAGTGGAGCACAAAAATCTGTTTTGGGACAGCACCTCTCCAAATCTTACTTTCCTCTCATTAGAGGTTATTCTTGGCACAAAAAATCAAATAAAAAGGATAAGGAGTTGTTATTACAGAACTAATAACTTCCAAGACTCAAGAAAACTATTGCGTTGTCTCCCAAGAAGTACTTTTCTTTAACGCCTTTAAGTTAGGCACAAGAAGCAAGAATCAAGTATTTTCAAATGAAGAAGCATTAACATCAAACCTTGCTTCCAAAGGAGGAGCAAAAGGAAACTTATATCTCTTCATAGGGAAGTTTTCAATACCTTTCTTGAATCGAAATTGATATTTAATGCTGCCTTCTTTCATATCAATGATGGCACCAACAGTTCTAAGAAAAGGTCTTCCCAAAGTAACATGACAAGAAGCATTGTATTAAACATCCAAAACATAGAAATCAACAGGGACATAAGAATTGTTAACCATAATGAGAACATCATTAATACTCACCATGAGTTTCTTTTTAGCATTATCATCAAGTGGGACATCCAAATAGCAATCTTTCAAAGGTGGCAAATCAAGCATTTCATAAACTCTTTCTAGGCATAATAGAGACACTAGAACCAAGGTCACATGAAGCTTTGAGATCAAAGTCATTCAATTGCATATTAATGATGGGTTCCCAACTATCTTCTACTTTCCTAGGAATAGATGGTTTGTGTTTCAACGTTTCTTCCTTAATTTTAATAAGAGCATTTGTAATGTGTTTGGTGAAAGCTACATTCATATCACTAGCATTAGAACTTCTAGCAAGCTTTTGTAAGAACATAATCACTTCAGAGATATTGCAACCATCAAGATCAAAATCAAACTTAGCATCACTAGTAGTAGACTCATTGGGTTTAGGCATTGTGGTAGGAGGAATAGGGACATCTTGTGGTTAGTTGGCATCCATATTGGTGGTGGTAATAGTGCAAACGCTTTTGTTTCTAGCAATTCAGCTTCTCTTTCCCACTTAGCATGTAGTTGAGCTACCAATCTAACATTTTCATCACTAGTAACTTGTATGACATGAGTAGCAGCAAAGGTACTTTCCAAGGTTTCAGGTTTAGCACCCATTTTATTAATCAAAGAGTACTGTGCTTCAGAAAAAGATGAAATACTTTTCTCAGCACGCAATGGATTATAAACAAGGAATTTACCTATGCAAATTCTCAAGTTGATAACTAATATATTTCAAGATAGCAGATTGTTCTTCCATAGTTTTGGTGAATATTTTGTTCTTCTCATATTGCATCTGCATAAAGTTTTTAGTGGATCTTTAAACTTCTAGAATCCTATCTTCACTAGGCATTCCAGATCTACCATGATAAATTGTCGTGGTGGTGTCACAGCAGATGCCATGGGTAGGCTTAAGTTAGGGGCCGAATGGGTGCTTGTGGTCACCGGGGAGGGAGTGCACGGTCTAGCCATGCACGAAGAACAAGATGAACTCTCCACACTTGGGAATTCTATTGATGCTTGAGGTTTACAAGTGCTCCTCAAGTTGCATGAAGTAGGGTTCAGTTCACTAGTTCCCTACTAGGTCCAACCTCTTCTAACCCTAGTTATCCCCCTCCTTATATAGGCGATGGCTAGCTAGGCTTACACCCCTTTAGGTCCTAGGGTTACTGTTTGGATCTTGTTCCTTACTGCACGGGGCAGGTCATGGGCTTGTGCTAAGCCTAGTGGCCCAGTCCATAAAGCTGGACAGCTAACGGTCTTCACGTACATCGCCTCCAGTTCCTTTGGCGTCATGCAGTAACTTTGTACGTCAGCCCTTGCTTTAGGCGTCACCCGGCTCCTTTCGTGTCACCCGGCGTCGTCCTTCTCTTTTGACCGCGCTTTACCATGGTCCCTCCTGAACCTCACTCGGAAAGGTGCCACGCGTCCTTCCTGAATCGGCCCTTCCTCGTGAGACTTGGCTCGTTGGTTCATGCAAGATCAACAAACTTGTCTTAAATGGGCCGACATAGTTCCCATGTCGGACGCATATGACCATCTTACCCGGCCGGCCTTACTCGTCCTGGTTCTTCCTTTACTCGGCGTAAGCCAAGCTAGGCAATGTTTTACCCCTTGTCACCCTACCGGGGGCTATCCCCTCGACATTAGTCCTCAAAGCTGGTGAGGTCTAGCAGTTCTAGCTGTTAGGCGTCTCCAGGTTCCTTTAACGTGATTGGAACTTCTTCTTTTGTCTTTATTTACTTCTTAGAGCGCACTGTTCGGCGCAATCTTGCACATTGCCGAGTCTGTCTGGCAGTTTTCGGGTCTATTCTTTGAATTTTTGGCTCATTTTTGCGTCGTGCCGAGTCACTTCGACCAATTCCGAGTCATTTTCGGCGTTCTTCAGTCACTGATAGCTGGTAATCATGGTTACTTGCCTCAAATTTTGTTCCAAGCTCTGACTGCACAGTGACGGCTGTGTAGTAATTCCCCTTCACTATGGCAGTCCAATCGCTCTGCACCTCTCGTCCTGCACTGCATGACGTGGTAGTGGATTTTCCGTGCATTGTGTACATGTGGCGCTCGCTGATTGGCTCACTTGGACGAATACACGGACACACGCTGGCCGCACGGCGTAGGGGGATCCCACGATCGGGTTTTTTACTGCCCTTAAGGGCTATTTTGGTTGCCAGGGGAGGAAAAACCAGGGAAACGTACCCCCTGGAGGGAAAATCAGGGTGCATATGGGGTCCCCTCCTCCCATGGGGGAGATCTACCCCTCCTCTGTGGTGGTTTGGCAAGAGGGAAGTGGTGGAGAAGGGCGGGGCGAGGGGTCGATGTGGAAGAACAGAGGTGGGGCAAGAGGTGGAGGAGAACGATACAGCAGAGCTCCTATCGTCGCGAGATAGACGGGGAGAATCCTCCCGATGTGCGGGGGTAGGGGAAGTGGCCCGGGGATTTCGCGGGGATCAGGCCGAGAATTCCATGCCCGATGCAACCAAATGGGTCTCTGAAAAAACTGGGGTGAAGTTTCCACGTGGGCCTGTCGCCCTGGGAAAGGACGGGGATCCCAGGGGTTCCCGGTGCATCCAAATGATCCCTAGGTAGGGCTGAGGGGATCATAAATTCCCTCGCCCGTTCAGTTAACCCGTAGACTCTTATCATTCCTTGTGCATCAAGAATCCAACTTCCTCCTCTGCGGTTCTTCTTCTCCTCAATCCTTGCTTTGCGATTGCTTTTTTCCTCTTTCAATTCCACTACGGGTCCTTGCTCTTCCAAGCCTCTTCCAACGGCGGAAGAGACTGGCTCTAGGGAAATCATGGACGCACGTGACGCCTCTGAGGGAGCCGAAGAACAAGAGGTTCCCGCCGGCGAGCGTGGCGGCTGGGAGGGCTCGGAGGTCTCCGCCGAAGAGCTTGAATGGCTGCGCTCCACCAGGCGCATCCCGCTCGAGGTGGACTGTTGTCTTCCCGTCGGTGAGATTTCCCCCAAACCTGATGCCAATGAGAGGATTGTTATCCTCTCCCATTTTGATCAAGGTTTTGTCTTGCCCGTGAGCAATTTCTTTGTTTCCTTTCTTTCCACCTTCCATCTTCAGACCCATCACTTGCCTGCCAATGTGATTGGCGCCCTCTCTTGTTTTATTTCTGCTTGTGAGGCCTACTTTGGCATTTGGCCTACAGTTCTTCTGTGGGCCAAATATTTTAGTTTTAGGATCTAAGTAGTTCCTCAGCCTAGCGCTCCCCGAGCCGAGAAGAGGCCGACTCGGTGCGGCGCTGCTAGCATTACACCCAGGAGAGATTCCATCTGTCCTAGGGTTACTGGCTTAGACTCTTGCAAGAAATGGCATAGGACTTTCTTCTATGTCAAAAACAGTGGGGCCACTGATTACATCCGTCTCCCCCTTTCTCGGACGAGGTCCCAGCAAAGAGTTCTGGCAGCTTGACCCGCGCAACCAAAACACTGCGGTGAATGTGGCCAACGTAATTCTGGAGAGGTTGCTGTCGCCGGATGAGAACTTCCATCTTGCCGACACGAATCTCATGTGCACTTTTATTGAACGTCGGGTCAGCCCCATCCAAGCCAGGGGCCACAAGATGTTCTTCATGAGCGGCACACATGACCCCACTCGGCACTCCACGAAGGAGCTCACCCACGATTATGTAGCCCGCCGAGTAAGCTCAATCTTCAAGATGACTTTGGCGGAGGATTGGGCTTGGAGCTGCCCTCCATTTAGCCGGGTTAAGCCTATCCCCTGGGTAAGTTTCCAAATCACTTCCTATCTGACATAGCTTTTCTTACGTTCATCCGCTATCTCGTTCGTTCTCTGTTCTTATTATGTTTATCTTTCGCAGAATCTTGTTCACCGGGTTGATGATAGTATTGTCCCTCCTAGTGCTTACAATGAGGACCGCTCCTACTCCGACAAAGTCGAGTATGATCTGGAGTGCTTCATGCGCATTCCGCATGCGGCCGCCACTTCAACTCCGGGTAAGAGCCACACTTGAAACCCCTTATGAGATTGGTCTGATGACGATGATGATGATGATTGTGAGATTCTGGAGGTACTTGCCTTTAGACCTTAGCCATCTAACTTATTCAAGTAATCCTGTCATTTACCTATGCATCTGGCCAGGTACATGATACTCCCCCTCTTGCTGTGGGCGGAGTCAGGAAAATCCATGTTGCCAAGCCGGGTAAACGGCGCGGGGCCTCCTCCAGTGCTCATCCGGCTAAGAAGCGCAAGGCCACTCCTGTCGCTCTTGTTGCCGCCACGCTGGCGGAGACTCGCAAAGCAGCTGGGCGTCGAGTCACATGTCGCCCGCCGAGCGACCCGACCGTCTCTGGGTAAGCTTTTGCGACCTGGTTAATTTGCATTTTTCCTTCTCATGTTCTGTTACTGCTTTCTCATGAGCATTTTGTTGTTTTCAGCGCCGCGCCTTTGTCGGTCAACCAGGCTGCTCCTAGCACCGCCTCGCTGCTAAGGCATGCTCCTCCTCCAGATGATTCCACAGTGCAGAGCCCCGTCCGATGCTCCCACTGCTGAGGCTCACGCTTCTTAGTGTCAGTCAGATCCGATGGTGCACCCGTCAGAGGAGACTCTGCTGCATCCCAGGAACAACTTCCCGATCTTGGTGCCAACAACATTGGCGTCGAGAAGATCTTTTACACCAGTTCCTCTGCCACCAGCCCACAAGCTGGTGTTCATGAACAACTTCCTGATCTTGGTGCCAGCAACGTCTCTGAGCCCTCTCTGTCGGCTCTCATCTTATGTCAACACCCGGATTTTTCAATCCTAGATGCCTGTTATGCCATACATCACAATCCCAGGATTACCATTTTTGCGAGACATAACAGAATTGGATACCATAGTACTTCATCCATTACAAACGATACATAAGTTCTTACACAAATGGGTATCTCATGATCCAGTTCTTAATACAACATCAAGCAGCGGAATACGTAATGATAACGGTAGCATAGACGAAGCTCCATCTTCGGGGTCACAGGCAATGCTGACGATGGGAGATGATCCTAGTTGTCGTAACCTTCCTGGGGTCCATCTTCCAGGTACTCCTCTTCATAGTCTGGCCATGGGAATAGCCAGGGACAAAGACATGAGTACTCTTTAAGTACTCGCAAACTAATACTAACAGGTAAGGGGTTTTTTTGGATAATATGACACTAGGCTCTAGGGTTGTTTTGCAAAAAGCCAGGTTTATCTCTACTAAGTTCCAAAGCTAGTCACAATTTTATAACTCCTAAGTGGGATCTTATAATTCAGGTCACAACTCTGTTGTGGTCAAGTCAAAGTCTCAATTCGTTTCACAAGTCATTTTGAAAAGTCTGACGGGGAACAGATGGCCACTCTAATCGTCCATAATCATGACGGGCTATTCAATAGTTTGACACTCAGAGATTGTACAGTTTCACCACAACATTCGATACATCCGTCAGAACAAATACTAAATTCACCATACTCGATATCACGGATAATCAATCCTAACCTTTCAATTACACGCCTAGTATAAGCACCTCTCCTGAGTTTGGCCTCCCAACCATGACCAGCTGTCATCTTGGGTGCTGCATGTGGACAATCTTCACAAGGTAGCCTCGGCTGGACCTTGGCGGGAGGAACTAATACTAAGGTATATAAGTTTCCAGTCAATCCCTACCCAATATTCGGTATTGTGGTTGTACGCTAAAATTGGAATGGTATCACATCCGCATAAACCATCGCTTTATAAAGGGCTAAGGCTCATGCCTCAACATTTTTATCACCAGAATCATCAAGTGTTTGGAAACACATGTCCAAAACATTTCAATAGAATGATCCATCATTCCAAGGTTTTCATAACCATTTTTCCACCAAGTATTCCCATCTAAAAGTTGCTCAAGTTTTATGCTTAGCACTAGCATCTACAGGTGGGCGTAGTACTAATGAGGGGTGGTAACTAGTGGAGTTTCACTAAGTCCAACCTTATATCTTAGGCTGATATCAAGGTTTCTAGCTTAGGCCAAATTTTATGCTCTTTATGCAACCTTCAGCACAACTGTCTAGTATCTACCAAACTCTTAGGTAGACTCTAAGTAAGCTTTGATAAAGAAATAAAGTAATAAGCTTGCACATAAAACTAGGATTTGGTTTATCAAGTGGGTATGATCACATATGCTTAAGGCATATAGTAGTCATATCACAAGTATGGGTTTATGGCATCAGTAGGGTATCTGGAAAGGGTTAGCTTGCATCAATATCAGTATAAGCTTGCATCGGTATAGTATCTTTCAAGTGTTAGCTTGCATCAGTGTCAATATCAGCTTGCCTTGTGCAGAGCAGTGGTTGAAGTTCTCCTCGGCTTCCTCTTCGTAGTATCCTCCTTCCTCCTCGTATCCTTGGTCGGTACTAGCGTCTATGAATAAATACGAGGTACACAATCACCAAACAATACTTAACTACTTGCAATCATCACACACAAGGGTTCTATAGATGATCTAGCATCATCTCTAACATTACAAGGTTAAGGCTTGGTTTAACTCTTTTTATTTTTAGAAAAGTAATTTCTACTCATTGAAAAATTACTTAAGATCTAATATTCTCCAAAATAAACATGGGATCATGTTGACACATGTCATCACCACATATTGTAGTCCATGGGAATGTGATTTAAAGTGGTGTCACAATTTAATAAGGTTTTACCCTTTTATTTTAATTAATTAAAGTGGCTAGAAATGCTTATGAAGCATTCTTTTATTACTTGAATAGTATTTCTGCAAGTAACTTATATATTTTTTATATATATTCTTAAAGGTATGGTTAAATGTGATTTTTGAGAGTTGGAATCAACTCAAAAGCTTTTATGGTTTAAATTTGAAAAATGTTTGAATGCAGAAAAGCTTCTGCCTTGTTATTTTTACTAGGGGTGATCTAGAGACCCAAATGACTTGAATCCAACTGGCTTGGATTAAGCATTCCTGAGACCTTTCAACAAAATTGGTTTCATTCAAATTGGTGCCTTGAATCGATCTGGGTTGATTTTGAAGTTGAGTCTGAAGTGTGTTTGAATTGAAATAGAAAAGATTTAATTTGAATCATTTGGGCTGGGAAATTCTAACGGCGGCCTGCTAAGCGCATGATGCTCACGCTGCTTAAGTGGGTGTCCCCACTGTCGGTGACAGGGCTGGGCGAAGCGGTATGGGGCAACGTGGATCGTTCGATCTAGTTATAATCCAACGGTGGGGTCATCGTCGGCGAGGCAACTCGGCGAGAACGAAACCTAAGCGGCCAGTGAGGGTCTTTGAGGGCTCACCGGGAATGCAGGCGAGGTCGGGCGAACGACGAAGTCGACGATGGCGAACCTCCTGGTACCGGTGGCTTCTCCTGGGGCGGCTCCAATCGATGGCTCCTTTCTTCTCCAGAGGCGGCGGGCTCCAACCTAATAAGGTAGATTCCTCCTGTGTTTTACAATGCTAGTCCCTGGATCATTAGCTAGCATCCACAGTTAAGATGTAATATCAAGATACAAAGGTCATAATATAAATTTATAACCAGGAATAACATAAGTTTATTACATCAAACATAGCTCATTTGGCTATTACATTACATTGCAGCGGAATAACTATAGTCATGGGTCCTTCATCTTCAAAGTGCCACAGGCAGATGTTGGTTGTAGACTTTGTAGTCCTAGTCAATCAAACAATCTTCATTTAAAAACAATCAACCTGCAACATTACAAGTTACAGCCACAAGGGTCAATACATTTTGAATTGTATTGGCAAGCTTCACTTCTATGTATAATAAGAGTGGATCCTATCATTATATGCATATTTGGCTAAGTAGAGTTTAAGGCTTATTTGCATAAAGCAATATTTTATCCTATCTTTTCAAAAAGGGTTTTAAGTCCTTTGTCAAATCTCTTTTCCAAGAATCCCTTGAACTCCTTGGTAGAAACTCAAGTGTTCAAGTCCTTGTCAAAATCTCTTGAGACACTTGGTAACCCCATGTGTAACAAGTCTTATCAAATATCATGAGTTCCTTGGTCAGTCCAAGTACATCAAGTGTTTAAACAAAATCCCTTGAGCACCTTGGTAACCCCAAGTGCATCAAGCTTAATAAAATTTCTTTGAATTCCTTGGTAGACACACAAGGGCATCAAGTTTTATTTTACTTTAGAAGTTGGAATGTCGAGATCTCCCATAGTTCAAACTTTAGTTGCTCAGTATTGTCCATAACCGGGGACACGGCTAAGTACTTAGATTTTATTAACTTCTGCAGAAGGAGTACACTTTACCCACATGACACAATCCCATCTTGTTGCCACCAGTGGCCTCTGGATTAGTGCTCACCAAGATGGAGTACCGCAGCGTGAGAGTGTGAAGTCTTTCCAAAAGGTCCTCCCATACATCATTGCTAGCTTGTCTTACCCCCATGAAGCATTCCAGATCCCCATGTCCGGTAACTAAAGACAATGTATGGGTCTTCCTAATGTAGTTGACTAAGCCAGAGCCATAATAGCATGTGGTTGCACACGAAAGCCACAATTGCAGAAACATGTTCAATCTCTAAGTTTCCTAGGTGGTTTTCTTTTGGAGCACAACACAAAGTGATTCCCATAGACATGGTTCCTTTTGTTGCCACCTTCTCCGAAACTTAAAGTATCCACCACCTAGGTGGTTCATAGAGTCCTTGTTTTATTAAGTAAAACATAAGTCCTTTTCTCAACCTTTGTAAAATCTCAACATGTATCTCTTTTCAAAATGAATCATGGCTAAGCATGTACAACTTACAATATTTTCACTAAGGAGTGTGTAGGGAATCCTATTAGGATTTAGCATAGCATAAGTACAAAATTGTTTTCATGCATGTTTATCATAATCCACTAAGTATAATGAAAATAATAGGACATTTGTATGATAGTGTAACTTGCCTTTTTGGTAGGGAATGAGGGTTTACTCCTTGGTCTTGCTAGTCTCACACTTTGTTAATTTCACTACAATCAATCAAACAAGCATAGTATCAAGTAGCATTCCAAACCAATTTTCAAACAACATTTCACACACACAAAGCAATGGATTCTAAGTCATGCATGTGAACATGCTTAAGATGGTCTTATTCACATGGGAGGTCTCCACTAGGATTATAACCTTGTAAGGTCCACATTGGTCATTTACCAAAATGGCAAAGTCATTTGCAAAAGGCCTTTAGTCTATAAACCACATCCAACCATCATTTCATGGGGGGAAAAATATTCTTATCAAAGCAAAACTTTTATGTTTTTCACCAAGTGAGTTGCCATTTGCATAGCTTGGTGTTTTTGGGTCAGTAGGTTTTGGTCCAAGACATTTTCCCAAAGTTTTCTTTGCAAAATCATTTCCATAATAAAATTAATAATTTTATTTGGCTAGAAAATGGCTAAGTCAAATAATTCAACTCAAATTTTACTCAAAATCATTTTTTTAACACCAAGGGTTGGTTCCTAGGGTCAGTAAGGTCACAACAATTCATTTTGCAAAGGTTTTAACCCTAAATTCCATTTTAAACAATTTTTCTACTTTAAATAAGCCTACAAATGGTTCTGCAAAATCAAGAAAATTAACTTTTACTATTTTCTAAACTAAGGCCACAGTTGGCTAGGGCTTGTTCTCCTGAATTCAACGACATAAAATTTGTAATTTTTGGACGTGTGGTTTGAAAGTTATAAGGGTTTGAATTTTGCAAATAAATCTGATTCAAAACTGGTTTTAGATCTAATATAGGCCACGCGTCGCGTCATGATTGGTCGATACCGGTTCGTCTGGATCGCGTGCTGTAGACCGTAGGATCTCATTTAGATCGAGCGGCGCAGAGGCAAACGATACCCCTTCGCTTATGTTCTATTACAGCCTTACGATCTAGATCTAACGGACGCAATCAATCAACCATCAACTGGCGGCGCTGCGCTGCGGTGGACGGCGGCGATGGTCGGTCAGTGGTGGCGCGGGCAGAACAGGAGGAGAGAGAGGAAAGGAGAGTGCTCACCAGAATCGCAGGGTTGTGGTGATGCTAGACGTGCTGTTGGCTTGACAAGGGGCGCTCGGGTACTGCGGCAATTGCTCGCCGGAGTTGGTTCTAGCGACGGGCGGCTCGGGTCGAGGTCGAGGAAGTCACTGGAGATCGCCCTAAGGAAAAACGAAGGCGCGGTAAGATGCGCAGGATCAAGACAATGTTATGTGCGTGATCGAGGAGTGAAGGGGCGGTCTGGTTCACCTGGTAAACGTCGTCGGAGAGGTTGCGAGACGCTGCATCGGGAACTTGTCAAAGCCGACACTGGCGCGCGGTTGAACGGAGGGCATGTAAGCGCCAGGGTATGGGAGAATGCATGCTTGGTCGATGAAGCAAGGGAGGCAGTGTGTGGCGAATTGAGAGCTAAGCGTCGGAGACGGCGGCGTGAAGAGATTGGCGATAGCCTAGGCGATGAGGGAGTGGCAAGAGGGAAAGGAGGAGGAGGCGCTTAATAGCGTGCATTCACGGCGAGGTTTAAGGCGGCATCATCGCGAATTGATCATGGCTTTGAATGGCAGCAACGCAGCGAGGGGAAGGCGTGGTCTGGTGGGGAGGAAGAAACGGTGGAAAGGGGTCCATCGTGCTGGGAAAGAAACAAGGGAAGGGTCCACCGTTGACTTAACAGGTTGTTTCAGCGGTGAGGAAAAAGCGGTTCGGGGAGAGGATGAAATGTTGGTCTGCATTGCTGGGCCTTGTTGGGCTGCTGTTGTTTCTCTTTTTTTTGTACAGAAACATTTTCCTTTTCTATTTCTATTTACTGATTTGAAATTCATCCAACTATTCGAGCATTCAAATAATTCAACAACTCAAACAATTTTAATGAGTTTTTGGTTCTGTTTATCAACATAAACCAAATTTCAAAAATAAAATAATAATTTAAGATCCCTTCATTAATTAAATAAAAGGGTCCTTTATTTATTTAATATTGTTTGATTTATTTATTTTATACAATCTTCATTTGAATTCCAAACTCTTTCAAAACCAAATCAGTAGGTTATTTGAAAGTAAAGAGTATTTGGAAACTTGTTTAAAATAAAATAACATTTTATTTTTAGGGTCCATTAGTAATTAAATATAATAGACTTTCATTATTAAATTAACTAGGATTTGTTTTATTGAGTTATTTATTTTGAAATCTAAAATAAAGCCAAAACATTTTAGTAGGTTTTATTTGTGAATATCAAATATTTGGAATACTTATTTTAAATAATAAGATTTGATGTTTCAATTAAATTGGTAAAACCTTTTATTTAAATAGAGTTTGGATAATAATTCCTTATCAATTTATTTAAATCATCTTTTGCTATTTTTATTCAAAACAAAACATTTATTTCAAAATATTGGTCAGAGTTTAATTTGGCTATATAAAATAATCCTTATTTATGAGTCCACCTTTTCTTTTGAAAACCCAAATCCTTTATTTAAAAGATTCCAAAATAGTAATTCAAAAACATTTTAATTTCCTTTAATAAATGTTTAACTTTATGAATCCCTTTTAGGTTTTATTTTAATTCAAATGGGTTTGAAGTTCCAATTGAATTTAAAAGTTTCTTCTAGCTCTAAAATTCAAACAAAGTTTTATTTTATTCATTTATTTTCACATTATAAGATTTGGAAAATCTTGGGATGTGACAGGATACCACCCTTAAAATAAATCTCGTCCCGAGATTTGGAAAGGCTAGGGTTACAAGCAAGTTCAAAACAACTAGGGTACTACCACCCTTAAAAATCTTCAAACAAAAATTACATATTGTCCTTCTTGGGATCCTGGAGAAAATTTCTCATAGCAAACACGTGTATGGTTTCCTTGGTTTCCATACTTGACTCATGGGCCAAGGTTGAGCTTCTCCATAGGCTTGTTCAACTTGTTCTTCATCTTTTCTAGATAGTTGCTTGCATAGTGTCCTGGGTTCTTGCAATTGAAACAATGAATGTCCTTGAGTTCTTTACGTGGCTCTTGTGGACAAGTTGCTACATAGTGGCCCAACTCTTTGCAGTTGTTGCACCACACTTGGTCAATCTCTTTATTCTTCTTGTTCTCTGTGCATCCACTAGAGTAGTGTCCCATTTCCTTACATTTACGACATTGTGCAAGGCTCATGTCTTGCTTTTGTTTCTTAGGTTTCTTTAGTCCCTTGAATTGGGTTGTCTTGTTTGGAGGTATGATTGGTCCTTTTCCTTTGGTAGACTTGGATCCTTCTTGTTTCCTTTGTTCCACCATGGCATAGATGGGATATTGGTCAGGAGTATGATCACTTCCTTCACAAAGGTAACAAGTAGCTTGAGAGGTGGGACATTGTCCAATAGGATGTTCTTCTTCACAATTGGGGCATTTTCCTTCATGCTCCTTGGAAGTATGATCCTTGTCTCCACAAATAATGCAAGCTGGGGCTCCATCTAGAATAACATTCTTGTCATCCTTGTTATCATAAACTCCTTTAGGATAGCTTTCTTCCATGCTAATCATTTGATTAGTCACCTTAAGCATCAGTTGGGATTGTTCCTCCAAAAACTTTTGTAGTGCTGGATCTTTATCACTATTGTTGGCTAGGAACTGAGCTGTCAGTTGGTTCAACTGATGTTGGGTTGCTATGAGCTCTTTCATGCTGTCAGCTTGGTTGGTGTTGGTGTCATCAACCTTGATGTTGGAGTCCTTTGGAGTAGTCATCTGTTTGGGTTGAAGGAAGATTAGAATAGGCAAGATATTTCTAAGGACTTAATTCTAATCACACACATCACAATTCACACAAACAATGTGCATGCAATCACAAACCAAACTTTTCACTCAAACAAGGTTCAAGCACATACTTAGTTAACAAAATATTTTTGCTACACCACATAGGTTGGTGTGTTTTTGAATTATCTAAATAGGGTGGTCCATCTATATGGTTCACTTGTGATCTTTCCTTTCTTTATGATTCTTCTTGTATGAGATCATGGTTTCCTTGAGAAAAACTCCTTGGTCACAAAACTTCAAAGTTGTTGATGGCTCCTTCTTATTTTGCATTCCCTCAGTCTCTAACTTTTGAGTAAGATTTCCTTGTTTCACTTGTGGTCCTTAGCAGTTTCCAAGTTGGAAGTCCTTGGTGAAGATGCTGAAGATGTTGAAGTCATTAGAGTTGAAGAAGTTGAAGTCATCCTTTGCACATGGTGTAGTCCTTGGCCATGGGTAGGTTTTTCTATCAAGTTGAAGTAGAAGTGGTGTAGAGTTGAAGCCAAAATGGTTGAGGAAAGAATTTACAAGTTTTTGTAAATAAGTTTTGGATCAAATCATAACTCCTATTTTTCTAAGGGTTTTTGTCCAATCCTAGGGTTACAAATCCTACAGGCAACACAATGCTCTGATACCATCTGTAGAGGTCCCAACCTAATAAGGTAGATTCCTCCTGTGTTTTACAATGCTAGTCCCTGGATCATTAGCTAGTATCCACAGTTAAGATGTAATATCAAGATACAAAGGTCATAATATAAATTTATAACCAGGAATAACATAAGTTTATTACATCAAACATAGCTCATTTGGATATTACATTACATTGCAGCGGAATAACTATAGTCATGGGTCCTTCATCTTCAAAGTGCCACAGGCAGATGTTGGTTGTAGACTTTGTAGTCCTAGTCAATCAAACAATCTTCATTTAAAAACAATCAACCTGCAACATTACAAGTTACAGCCACAAGGGTCAATAAATTTTGAATTGTATTGGCAAGCTTCACTTCTATGTATAATAAGAGTGGATCCTATCATTATATGCATATTTGGCTAAGTAGAGTTTAAGGCTTATTTGCATAAAGCAATATTTTATCCTATCTTTTCAAAAAGGTTTTTAAGTCCTTTGTCAAATCTCTTTTCCAAGAATCCCTTGAACTCCTTGGTAGAAACTCAAGTGTTCAAGTCCTTGTCAAAATCTCTTGAGCCACTTGGTAACCCCAAGTGTAACAAGTCTTATCAAATCTCATGAGTTCCTTGGTCAGTCCAAGTACATCAAGTGTTTAAACAAAATCCCTTGAGCACCTTGGTAACCCCAAGTGCATCAAGCTTAATAAAATTTCTTTGAATTCCGTGGTAGACACACAAGGGCATCAAGTTTTATTTTACTTTAGAAGTTGGAATGTCGAGATCTCCCATAGTTCAAACTTTAGTTGCTCAGTATTGTCCATAACCGGGGACACGGCTAAGTACTTAGATTTTATTAACTTCTGCAGAAGGAGTACACTTTACCCACATGACACAATCCCATCTTGTTGCCACCAGTGGCCTACTGGATTAGTGCTCACCAATATGGAGTACCGGCAGACTGAGAGTGTGACGAAGTCTTTCCAAAAGGTCCTCCCATACATCATTGCTAGCTTGTCTTCAGCCCCCATGAAGCATTCCAGATCCCCATGTCCGGTAACTAAAGACAATGTATGGGTCTTCCTAATGTAGTTGACTAAGCCAGAGCCATAATAGCATGTGGTTGCACACGAAAGCCACAATTGGAGAAACATGTTCAATCTCTAAGTTTCCTAGGTGGTTTTCTTTTGGAGCACAACACAAAGTGATTCCCATAGACATGGTTCCTTTTGTTGCCACCTTCTCTGAAACTTAAAGTATCCACGACCTAGGTGGTTCATTGAGTCCTTGTTTTATTAAGTAAAACATAAGTCCTTTTCTCAACCTTTGTAAAATCTCAACATGTATCTCTTTTCAAAATGAAGCATGGCTAAGCATGTACAACTTACAATATTTTCACTAAGGAGTGTGTAGGGAATCCTATTAGGATTTAGCATAGCATAAGTACAAAATTGTTTTCATGCATGTTTATCATAATCCACTAAGTATAATGAAAATAATAGGACATTTGTATGAGAGTGTAACTTGCCTTTTTGGTAGGGAATGAGGGTTTACTCCTTGGTCTTACTAGTCTCACACTTTTTTAATTTCACTACAATCAATCAAACAAGCATAGTATCAAGTAGCATTCCAAACCAATTTTCAAACAACATTTCACACACACAAAGCAATGGATTCTAAGTCATGCATGTGAACATGCTTAAGATGGTCTTATTCACAAGGGAGGTCTCCACTAGGCTTATCACCTTGTAAGGTCCACATTGGTCATTTACCAAAATGGCAAAGTCATTTGCAAAAGGCCTTTAGTCTATAAACCACATCCAACCATCATTTCATGTGGTGAAAAATATTCTTATCAAAGCAAAACTTTTATGTTTTTCACCAAGTGAGTTGCCATTTGCATAGCTTGGTGTTTTTGGGTCAGTAGGTTTTGGTCCAAGACATTTTCCCAAAGTTTTCTTTACAAATCATTTCCATAATAAAATTAATAATTTTATTTGGCTAGAAAATGGCTAAGTCAAATAATTCAACTCAAATTTTACTCAAAATCATTTTTCTAACACCAAGGGTTGGTTCCTAGGGTCAGTAAGGTCACAACAATTCATTTTGCAAAGGTTTTAACCCTAAATTCCATTTTAAACAATTTTTCTACTTTAAATAAGCCTACAAATGGTTCTGCAAAATCAAGCAAATTAACTTTTACTATTTTCTAAACTAAGGCCACAGTTGGCTAGGGCTTGTTCTCCTGAATCCAACGACATAAAATTTGTAATTTTTGGACGTGTGGTTTGAAAGTTATAAGGGTTTGAATTTTGCAAATAAATCTGATTCAAAACTGGTTTTAGATCTAATATAGGCCACGCGTCGCGTCGTGATTGGTCGATACCGGTTCGTCTGGATCGCGTGCTGTAGACCGTAGGATCTCATTTAGATCGAGCGGCGCAGAGGCAAACGATACCCCTTCGCTTATGTTCTATTACAGCCTTACGATCTAGATCTAACGGACGCAATCAATCAACCATCAACTGGCGACGCTACGACTGCGGTGGACGGCGGACGGTCATCGGTGGCGCGGCGTAACATGAGGCGAGAGAGAAAGGAGAGTGCTCACTAGAATCGCAGGCTGTGGTGATGCTAGACGTGTTGTTGGCTTGACAAGGGCGCTGGAATCTGCGGCAATTGCTCGCCGGAGTTGGTTACGCGACGGCTCGGGTCGAGGTCGAGACGCCACCGAGATCGCCCTAAGGAAAACGGCGGCGCGGTCGCGCAGGATCAAGACAATGTTATGTGCGTGATCGACGAGTGAAGGCGGTTCACCGGTAAACGTCGTCGGAGAGGTTGCGACGGCAGCGTCATCGAACTTGTCAAAGCCGACACTTGGGCGCCCATGGTTGAGCGGAGGAACGGACGAAGCGCGGTATGGGGAGCATGCGTGCTTGGTCGATGAAGCAAGGGAGGCAGTGTGGCGAATTGAGAGCTAAGCTGCCGGAGACGGCGGTGCGAAGAAGGCGGCACAACCTAGGGGCGGAGGAGTGGCGGCAGAGGGAAAGGAGGAGGAGGCATTGGCGCTTAATAGCGTGCATTCACGGCGAGGTTTAAGGCGCATCATCGCGAATTGATCGCGGCTTTGAATGGCAGCAACAGCGAGGGGAAGGCGTGGTCCGGGTGGGGAGGAAGAACGAGGGAAAGGGGGTCCAGTCGTCAGTGGGAAAGAAACAAGGGGAAGGGTCCACCGGTCAGTGACTTAACGGGTTGTTTCAGCGGTGAGGAAAAACGGTTCGGGGGAGAGGCAGATGGGCTGTTGGTCTGTTGGGCTGGGCCTTGTTGGGCTGCTGTTGTTTCTCTCTTTTTTTTGTACAGAAACATTTTCCTTTTCTATTTCTATTTACTGATTTGAAATTCATCCAACTATTCGAGCATTCAAATAATTCAACAACTCAAACAATTTTAATGAGTTTTTGGTTCTGTTTATCAACATAAACCAAATTTCAAAAATAAAATAATAATTTAAGATCCCTTCATTAATTAAATAAAAGGGTCCTTTATTTATTTAATATTGTTTGATTTATTTATTTTATACAATCTTCATTTGGATTCCAAACTCTTTCAAAACCAAATCAGTAGGTTATTTGAAAGTAAAGAGTATTTGGAAACTTGTTTAAAATAAAATAACATTTTATTTTTAGGGTCCATTAGTAATTAAATATAATAGACTTTCATTATTAAATTAACTAGGATTTGTTTTATTGAGTTATTTATTTTGAAATCTAAAATAAAGCCAAAACATTTTAGTAGGTTTTATTTGTGAATATCAAATATTTGGAATACTTATTTTAAATAATAAGATTTGATGTTTCAATTAAATTGGTAAAACCTTTTATTTAAATAGAGTTTGGATAATAATTCCTTATCAATTTATTTAAATCATCTTTTGCTATTTTTATTCAAAACAAAACATTTATTTCAAAATATTGGTCAGAGTTTAATTTGGCTATATAAAATAATCCTTATTTATGAGTCCACCTTTTCTTTTGAAAACCCAAATCCTTTATTTAAAAGATTCCAAAACAGTAATTCAAAAACATTTTAATTTCCTTTAATAAATGTTTAACTTTATGAATCCCTTTTAGGTTTTATTTTAATTCAAATGGGTTTGAAGTTCTAATTGAATTCAAAAGTTTCTTCTAGCTCTAAAATTCAAACAAAGTTTTATTTTATTCATTTATTTTCACATTATAAGATTTGGAAAATCTTGGGATGTGACAGGACGGTGTGGCACGGTCAGTGAGGAGAGGGGAGTGAGATGGTGTGAAGAAATCGTGCGGGGGTGGCCTCTATTTATAGTCGATCGAGGGGACCGTCAGGGCAAACGGTAAGCTCGTCGTGGGCGACGTTACAGGCGGATAATGGCATGGGCAAGGGTAGGGGACTGTGATGTGTCTCCTGGCAACGCTCAACGACATGGTCGCGAGGCATGGGCGGTGGTTTGGTTCGAGCAGGCGGTGCTCGCTGGCAGGCGGCGTCTTCGACGGCGGTGGCTGTATGGCGGGGCAAAAGCGGGATGTCTGGCGGTCTCTGGTTGATGGCGATCGTGTATGCACGCGGTGAGGGCGGCGGTCTGTGGACGCTGGTCGAGGTGGCGCTCGCGCACGCCGCATGGTCTGGGCGGCCAGCGCGTGGTCCAGGGCTTGGCAACGCTCGCGGCTGGGACAGGGAGTGGCGGTGGACGGTGGGCTGCCTCCCAGACAAGGTTGGCACGGCTAGTTCTTCCTCTAGCCTGATGTCCACAATGGGGTGACATTGGGGTGCTCGGCTGTTCACCATTGATGATAATGGCAAGCTCACAGGGGAGCTAGTGTTGGGCTAATCTTTCTAGATGATCTACTGAGCTGTGTGTGAGCTAACTAGGGAACAAGTTAGGCTAGAATCACTGCACACTATAGTGTTTGCTATTTTGTTTGATTTGTGTCTGCAACCTATTTGATGAAATGGCCGCATGAAATCAAGTTTTGAATTTTGAAATGAATTTTGGTGGGTTTGCTAGATTGGTGCTGGTGAGTCTGCAGATGCTTGGGTTTTGAAAGTTGAGCTTGTTTGAGTGGGTTTTGGAAAAGTGGGATCTTCCCATATGATAAAGATTCAATTTTGAATTGTCATTTAAACTATGCATTTGAAAGTTTCTGGATGATCACAGAGTGGGCCTTGATACCTTGTTATGAGTACATTCAAGGGGTGCAAAGATCCAGAAAAGTTTACATAGGTTTTGAAAGTTTGAGACAGCCAAAGTAGGCATGGGAGTTAAATTGGTCAAAATGACCATTCACTTAATATATTTGTTTTGATTTACTTGTCTTTAGGAAAAGTGTGGGAAACGTTTTAGATGATGTTCATTTCACCTAAGAAACATTTTACAAGCAATGGATCACACAAACAAGGTGGTTTTTAAAGAAATTCAAAATCCATGCATACACATATACATGCATTCATGAGTTTATTTAGAAAAGTTTTTGTTAACCCTAATCTTGATGATTAGTGTTTGATGATATAAGTTTGATATTTTTGGGATGTTACATCTTATCACCAACCGGACCTGCTCACTCTCCTCCTCTGTCAAAGATCCAGACCCAGCCTTCTGTGTCAGGTCCGACTCGCACTTCTTCCGGCAAGCCCACATCTACCAAGCAAACGGCCTTGGTCTATGCTCTAGGAACCGATCCTCAGATCGGGCCCACAACACCAACAATGATGCTTGTTCCAGCGGGTAAGCCGGGCGGATCCGCAACCGCCGGGTCAGGCGGCAGTTCTAAAGTTGTTACCCCGCACACCAGTGCCGCTACGACCCGCGCCAATGTGGGAACTTCCCTAAGAAAGGGGAAAGTTCTCACTCAGACGCTCAGCGGGAATGTCCTAGGTGCCGCTGAGCCTTATGCTGTGGCATGGAACACAGCTGGCGAGCAAGAGGTCAGCTCCCATGCTGGAAAGAAGCTGAAGCTGGGCCCCAAGGCCGTTTCCGACATGATCCAGCAGGCCATTGCCTTAATGGCTCGCGCAGATGAAGTGAAAGAGGTACATAGTCTTCTTAATCTTTTGTGTATTGAGTATTTTTTTATACATATCCCCTAGTCCCCGAGGTTATTGCCGAGTGAGTAAGTTACTCGATGGTAAGCTCTAATATAGGAGTCAACCCTTATCCGGCCATGAGCTTGACTTCACAATTTGCTCACTGTCTTTTTCCTTTGTGCAGCTTACGCATAAGGAGCACACCAAGGTGCATCAAGCCCTCCTCTTGGAGCATCGCAAGCTCGAACTTGCTCATCAGAAGCTGCAAGCCAAGACTCAAGGCCAAGGTAATTTTCTTACTCGCCATATCTTTATTCGGCGCACCTTTCCTTGTTTCATTTCCTTAATATTTTCTTGTTGTTTTCCCACAGCTTCTAACCAGTACACCATCGACACGCTTCACTCGCAGATCAGCGAGACGGGAAGTAAGTCATTAGCCATCCTTCTGCTGCTTTGCGTTCATGCTCATTCTTTTGCCATTTCTATCCTGACAGATCGAGATAGCTCTGTTGCGCTGACGAGTAACTCGTTCCGAATAAGCAGAGAAGCACCAATCCGAGGTGAAAGGGTTGCGAGAAAGACGAGCCCAAGATGTCGCCCGCGCTTGAGAGAGAAGAAAGTACTTCAAGGGAGGCGAGTCGATGGTTGATTCGGCTAACCTAGATCTCGACGCCCTCCAAGCCAAGGCCAAGACTTGGAAAAGCAAGCTCGGCATCATCAACTCTTTCCTCGGTAGTGAGTTCTTACCCTTTTTTGCACTATGTTTTCTATTCTTGACTTTTTCATCTTCTTTGTTATTTTGCTAATGCTCTATTTTGTTTGCAGAGAACTTTCCCGAGGCTGATATGTTCGCCATTCGGGCCATGAAAAGAGTACGAGCCGACTCTGGGACTCCAACTGAAGGCGAGGTGACCATTGATGAGCATCTCGAAGCATTGTCAGAGCATGTCAAGACCCTCAAGTCATGTGGTGTAGATTTGCTCAAATTAGCGATGCATGCATTCCGAATGCTCTGGCCGGATGAAGACGCGCCCACACTCATCAAGCCCCTGGCTGAAAGGCTGCTTCTTACCAAAGATAGGCTGGATCAATGGCGCGAATCGGCCGGCCGAGCTGAAACGGACAAAGCCCTTCCCTTCGTGCTTTATTGGTACGAGGACATCAACCTTGATGTTCTTAAGCGCATTAGGGCTGAAGGAAAGTGGCTCCATGATCCTGAGCTGATCAAGAAACGCCAGGAGCGAGCCTATGCCATAATCGAATATGCTCTGGTGCATGCTTGGTGCGATGGGCCCAGCATCCTCGACCTTGGCGAACCACTTGCTGAAGTTGCTGATGAGGAATGTGCCGACAACAAGGCTACCATTGTCAAACGACCCGGAAGACTCGACGACCAATGCCCCTGACTCGGCAGATGCTCCGGGTGATGCTCCTAGCTCCAAGACCGCTCCTCCGAGCCCAGCTGCTTCTTAGGCTGAGTAGAAAAACACTTGAACTTTGATGAGATCCCCGGTATGTCGGGTATAGATGTAACATACATTGCACTTATTTTTGGATGTGTGCCTTTTGATAGGGCTTAAACTTCTTGTTATACTTTAAATGTGAATCATCCAAGGGCAATTCCTCGAGTCTCATTTTGCTGTTTCACCTTTCCTTGACTTTGGCTCTTGTCTATCTTTTTTGGCGTTCGACATTAGAGTCTCAAAGTACTAAGGATTTAGTTAACGGGTATGGAACTTAGATCACTTGACCCAGGATCATTCAACATACAATGTGATATAACCTGCAGTGGGTTAGCTAAAAACATAGGGTCAACTCACGTTTCTCCTTTTACTTATCCAGCGTTCATGTTTACTCGTCCTGCATCCTTTCCTATTGCTTGCCATGAAGCCATGTTTTTCGACAATAGCATAGTCGAAGAGTTGATTTTTTCCGAGTAAACATTACTTATTCCGAAATAAGCTTTAGGTGTTACGCCAGCCAACATAGAATAATTTAAAGAATAAACATAACGGGCAGCCCCCGAGTCAGTTTTTCGAGTCATACCATTTTTATTATCAGCACATAGCCGGCATAAGCGTCCGACATATGAGAGTTCGAATGATACATACACTACTTCTCCTAAGAGTAGAATGGGCAAAGTTGTGCTACATTCCATGGCCTTTTGGTCTCATCACCTGATCTGTCTGCCTTGTTCTTTTGTGCTTCACGGGCATCTATGAGTGAAGGGTTTCGCGGCATAGTAAATCAAAATTTTCTACGGATGCGAACAGAGGGAAAGCCAAGATCTAATCTAGGAGATGCAAACAACGAGAGAGATTGGATTAGATCTTCATACCCTTGAAGATTCGCACAGCGGAACGTTCGTCGGAACGTGGGTGATGTAGTCGTACTCGCTTCTCCTCCTCACGATCCGATCCGATCTAGCACCACAAGTGGCGGTGCCTCCGTGAGATGCACACGTGCAGCACCTCGACGTCTCCTCCTTCCTCGGACCAGCGAGTATGGTGGAGAGATAGATTGGATCTACAACACGACGGCGTGTATGTGGTGGAGAATTTCTGCAGGCTTCGCCACAAACACGGAGGGGAGAGGAAGGTAGCAAGGCAGCTAGGGCTTGGAGGAAGGGTGTGAAGTAGTGGGGAGGCGCACCCCTCTATATAGAGGCGGCCAGCCCTTGCCCCTCCTCCAAGCCTATCTCTAATTTAAACAATTTAAGCTCTCCCTTATCTAGAAATCCTATCTCTAGTTTAAACGATTTAAACTCTCCCTTATCTAGAAATCCTATCTCTAGTTTAAACGAGTTTAAACTTATCTAGGATCGGTTGGGCCCTATAGGGCCTTGTGCCCCTGGCCCAATGCGGCCTAGGACACTCCCTCATAGGCCCATGCCCCTCCCGAAGGTGGGGCCACGTTGGCCCCTTCCGAAGGTTCTAGAAGCTTAGGTACAATACCGATTAACCCGGAACAATTCGAACTCCAAAACTGCCTTTGCCTTATATGAATCTTATTCTGGACCATTCCGGAACCTCTCGGGATATCTCGGATCCCATCCGAGACTCCGAACAAAAATTCATAAACCAATTATCCAATCTATCCTAGCGTCGAGACACGTTAAGTGTGTGACCCTGCGGGTTCGAGAATATGCAGACATGATCTTTTATCAATAATCAACAGGAGTGCAGGCACCCATATTGACTCCCACACATTCATCGATGATCATATCGGATGAACCACGATGCCAGGATTCAATCAATCCCATATATATATATTCCCTTCGTCTCGCGATATTTTACTTGCCCGATATTCGATCGTCGCATGCGTCGTCATACCTAGTTCAATCTCGTTCAACAAATACTTTACTCGTTCGTAATCCGATATCACTTTGTGATTAACTCCTTAACCACATGCTTGCGGTGTTGATATCGACACGAAAGTGGGCCCAAGTATATCTCCGACTTGGGAGGGACAAATTCCATCTCGATACATACAACCCAATGATACTTTCCGATCACCGAGAGACACCTTTATGATCACCCTCTCATAGGATGACGTTTGATGACCTCAAAGCTTTCTTCCGTACCAGGAGTTGCATTATCTCATGGTCTAAGGAATACAATATTTGACATAGGAAAAGCTTCGCAAAGACGAACACGATGACACGATCTAATTGCTTTGCTTTGTTTGGGTCTATCCACCATATCATTCTCCCAATGATATGATCTCATTATCAATTGACAACTCATGTCTATGGTTAGGAAACCTTAACCATCATTGATCAATGAGCTAGTCCTTAGAGGCGTACCAGGGGACACGTGTTGTTCACAAACCACACAAGTATTAATGTTTCCGCTTAATACAATTCTAGCATGGAATATAAACTTTATCATGAACAAGAATTATAATAATAACATATTTATTATTGCCTCTAGGGCATAATTCCAACAGTCTCCCACTTGCACTAGAGTCAATAATCTAGTTTACATTTGGCAACAATCTCACACCCATGGCAATCGAGGTGTTGATCATGTTTTACACGGAAGAGGTTTAGTCAATGGATCTCGACATTCAGATCCGTATGTACTTTGCTAATCTTGAGATCTCCATCCGCTATATAATCTCGGATTATATGAAACTTATGTTGATATGCTTGGTCTTTGGATGATATCTTGGTTCCTTAGCGAGTGCTATGGCGCCGGTGTTGTCACACAATATCTCCGTGGGTCCAATGCACTTGGAACCACGCCAAGCTCTATGATGAAGTTTCGATCCAAACTCCTTCACTTGACGCTGCGGCAGCCATGTATTCCGCTTCCACTGTAGATCCCGCGATCACGCTTTGCTTGCAGCTTCTCCAGCTCACAGCTCCTCCATTCAAAATATACACGTATCCTGTCTGAGATTTAGAATCATCCTTGTCGGTGTCGAAACTAGCGTCGACGTAACCTTTTACGACAAGTTGTTCATCACCCCCATAGACTAAGAACATTTCTTTAGTTCTATTTAGGTACTTTAGGATGTTCTTCACGGCTGTCCAGTGTTCCAACTCGGATCACTTTGATATCTTTCGTCAAACTAAGAGCATTGGACACATCCGGTCTAGTACACAAAGATGGCATACATGATGGAACCTATGGCGAGTCACAAGGCACTTTGCTCATAGCTTCCTATCATTTCGTGGCTGGACACTGAGCCTTGCTCAATATCTTACCTGACAACATAGGCACTGAACCTTTCTTTGCCTTATCCATTCTGAACCTTTTCAGAACTTTGTCTAGGTATGTACTCTGGCTTAAAGCTATCAGGCGTCTTTGTCTATCTCTATAGATTTTGATGCCCAATATATAAGCAGCTTCACCTAGGTCTTTCATTGAAAAACACTTGTTCAAATAACTCTTCACATCGTTAAGCATGTTGATGTCATTTCCGATAATCAATATGTCATCCACATACAGTACCAGAAACGTCACCGAGCTCCCACTCACTTTCTTGTAGATACAAGCTTCATAGCAATTTGGAACAAATCCAAAGCTCTTGATCACTTGATCAAAACGAAGGTTCCAACTCCGAGATGCTTGCTTCAGTCCATAAATGGAACGCTGAAGTTTGCATACTTTATCAGCATCCTTAGGATCGACAAAACCTTCGGGTTGCATCATATACAACTCTTCATCAATGTTGCCATTGAGGAACAGAGTCTTGACATCCATCTGCCATATTTCATAATCATGAAATGCAGCAATTGCTAATAAAATCCGAATGGACTTAAACATCGCTACGGGAGAGAAAGTCTCATCGTAGTCAACACCTTGAACTTGTCGAAAACCTTTGCGACAAGCCGTGCTTTATAGACGGTAACATTACCATCCGCGTCCGCTTTCTTCTTGAATATCCATTTGCACTCAACGGCCTTCGGTCGCTAGGAGGATCCACCAAAGTCCATACTTGGTTTTCGCTCATGGATCCCAATTGATTTCATGGCTTCCACCATTTCTTAGAGTCTGGGCTCATCATCGCTTCCTCATAGTTCGAGGTTCACCGTCTTCTACCAACAAGACAGTCAAGACAGGTTGCCGTACCACTCGGGGGGCACGACCTTGTCGACTGCGACGTTCAAGAGCAAGATCGTCCAAGCTTCATGATCCTTGTCATTAGCTTCCTCTATTGTTGGTGCGGTGGCATCGAACAATTGGTCTTGCGCTACTCTCCAATTCAAGAGAAGGTTCAATAACCTCGTCTAGCTCTACTTTCCTCCCACTCACTTCTTTCGAGAGAAACTCCTTCTCAAGAAAGGAACCGTTCTTTCTGACAAACACTTTGCCTTCGGTTATGTGATAGAAGGTATACCCAATAGTTTCCTTAGGGTATCCTATGAAGACGCATTTCTCCGCTTTGGGTTCGAGCTTGTCGCATCAACTTCTTGGCGTAAGCCGCATCCCCAAACTTTAAGAAACGACAACTTAGGTTTAGCACCAAACCACAGTTCATACGGTGTCGTCTCAACGGATTTAGATGGAGCCCTATTTAAAGTGAATGCAGGTTTCTAATGCATAACCTCAAAATGATAACGCAAATCAAGAAGAGACATCATTGATCGGACCATATCTAATAGGGTTCGATTCTGCTCAGACACACCATTGCTTTGTGGTGTTCGGGTGGCGTGAGTTGTGAAACGATTCCACTTGCTTTAAGATGCGTGAGAAAATCATAACTCAAATATTCGCCCCCACGATCGGATCGTAGAAACTTAATCTTTCTGTTACGATGGTTCTCCACTTCATTCTGAAATTCCTTGAACTTTTCAAATGTTTCAAATTTATGTTTCATTAAATAGATATACCCATATCTACTTAAGTCATCGGTAAAAGTGAGAAAATATCGATATCCACCGCGCGTCGAAACACTCATCGGTCCGCATACATCGGTATGTATGATTTCCAACAAGTCCGTTGCTCGCTCCATCATACCGGAGAACGGGGTTTTGATCATCTTGCCCATGAGGCATGGTTCGCATGTGTCAAATGATTCAAAATCAAGAGACTCCAAAAGTCCATCAGAATGGAGTTTCTTCATGCGCTTTACACCAATATGACCTAGAGCAAGTGCCACAGATAAGTAATATTATCACTATCTACTTTGCATCTCTTAGCCTCAATGTTATGGATGTGTGTTTCATCCCTTTCGAGATTTAGAAGAAATAAACCATTCACAAGAGGTGCATGACCATAAAATATGTTACTCATATAAATAGAACAACCATTATTCTTGATTTAAATGAATAACCGTCTTGCAATAAACACGATCCGAAATAATGTTCATGCTCAACGCAGTACATAATAACACTTATTAAGATTTAAAACTAATCCCGAAGGTAAAACTAAGGAGAGCGTCTTGACGCCATCACATCAACTCTTGATCCGTTGCCAACGCGCATCGTCACCTCATCCTCGCAAGCGCCTCATTCCGTAGCTCTGTTTGAGTTACAAATATTAGCAACTGAACCGGTATCAAATACCCAGGCACTACAACGAGGGCTAGTAAGGAAAACATCAATAACATGTATATCAAATATACCTTTGATGGTTCCAGCCTTCTTGTCCGCTAAGTACTTCGGACGATGCTTCCAAAGGACCTGTCCTTGCAATAGAAGCACTCAAAGGTCCGGCTTAGGACTGAGCTTCTTCTCAGCAGGGGCATTGCGCTTGCCGCCGCCCTTCTTGAAGGGCTTATTTGCTCCCTTACCTTTCTTAAAGGAGGGCTTGTTGACCATCAACACATGATTATCCTTCTTGATGTCCACTTCGCAGCCTTGACTGCGAAGAGCTCGGTGATCGATCGATGGAACCAATCTGATTATGAGTCACTACAAAACTTTTGTAGCTGGGAGGAGTGATTACAGAACCACAATCTTGAGCTCCTCCGAATCGTGCATTCCAGTTGCTCAAGCGTTGAGTGTAGCCCGACATCTTTATGGCGTGCTCACTAACGGAACTCCCTTCCTCCATCTTGCGATTAAAGAACTTCTCGAGATCTCATATCTCTCGAACGGGCTTGAGTGCAAACATGGTTTTCAGCTCCTCGAGAATCTCAAAGGGCCGGGATAGGTTTCAAAGCGATTTTGAAGCTCGGTTCCATAGCAAACAACATGGTGCTCTTAATCACACCATAATCATCTTTGCCGATCGATAGACATCTTTCTCATCACCGGTAGCTTTAGGGGGGTCACCTAACGCTTTACTAAGGACATAGTCCTTTGTCCGCTGCAGAATGATTCTTAGATTGCGGAACCAATTGGTGAAGTTAGACCCATTGTTTCTAAGCTTTTCCTTCTCGGCAAAAAACGTTGAAGTTGAAGTTGGATTTGGCCATGTGATCTACAGATTTGCAAGTACAATTTTGACTATGTTCATGATAAATAGTTCAACTTAATCAAATTACTAGATGAACTCCCACTAAATTCAACATCCCTCAAGTTGTTTAGTGAACACGATCCAAATTCACCACACCTAATCCGATCATCACGAGAAGAGATGTGGTTTCAATGGTGGACAACAAAGTGTCGATCATATCATTCATATGACTCATGCTTAACCTTTCGGTTCTTGTGTTCGAGGCCATGTGCGTACATGCTAGGCTTGTCAAGCTAGACCCAAGTATTTCTGGTGTGCAAAACTGGCTTGCACCCGTTGTATGTGAGCGTGAGAGTCTATAGCACCCGATAATCACGTGATGCTTGGACACGACGAACTTTCGAACGGTGCATACTTGGGGAGAACACAGTTTTTATCTTGATCTTTAAGTGAGGAATCATCTTATAATGCTACCGTCATGATCTAAGCATAATAAGATACATAAAGGGATAAACATCACATGCATATAACTTTATGTGACATGGTATAGCCAATCCTCGCAATGATCTCCATCTTGTGCGTTCGGCATGATCTCCATCACTCCACCATGATTGCCTCCACCACGAATAGCAACTACAACTATTGCTAACTACTTAGCGATAAAGTAAAGCTATTACATGGCGTATAAGAAGTTGACTCGCAGGTCATACACAATTATAAAGACAACCATATGGCTCCTGCCGGTTGTGTACTCATCGACATGCAAGCCGTGAAACATTACAAAACATGATCATCGCATACAATATACACATCACATCTTGGGCCATACCATATCACAGAAAACTCTCCCTGCAAAAACAAGTTAGACGCCTCTACTTTGTTGTTGCATGTTTTACGTGGCTTATGGGAGTAGATGCTAAGAACGATTCTTACCTACGAAAAGCCACAACGGTGATATTATGGTTGCCAAAATCCGGTGTTAATCCCATGACAACTATAGTGAGAGAAACTGACATCCACCAGCCGCATGTGTGATACAAGCCACACGTCAAGTGCGGAGCCGGTCTCATGACGATGTCGCGTAAGGTTGGCCTGGACCGCTTCAATCTCACTATCCGCGTCATAAGAAGAACACAAACAAGAGGCTTGCAATAGAAAGATCAACGCCGCAACAACCATGTTGCGTTCTACTCGTGAAACACATCTACGCATAGATCTAGCTCGATACCATGAAGGGTTTCGCGGCATAGTAAATCAAAATTTTCTACGGATGCGAACAGAGGGAAAGCCAAGATCTAATCTAGGAGATGCAAACAACGAGAGAGATTGGATTAGACCTTCATACCCTTGAAGATTCGCTTTAACGGAACGTTAGGCGAACGTGGGTGATGTAGTCGTACTCGCTTCTCCTCCTCGCGATCCGATCCGATCTAGCACCACAAGTGGCGGTGCCTCCGTGAGATGCACACGTGCAGCACCTCGACGTCTCCTCCTTCCTCGGACCAGCGAGTATGGTGGAGAGATAGATTGGATCTACAACACGACGGCGTGGTGTATGTGGTGGAGAATTTCTGCTGCAGGGCTTCGCCTACAAACAGTCGGGAGGGGGAGAGGAAGGTAGCAAGGCAGCTAGGGCTTGGAGGAAGGGTGTGTAGTAGTGGGGAGGGGGCGCACCACCCCTCTATATATAGAGGGGGGCGGCCAGCCCTTGCCCCTCCTCCAAGCCTATCTCTAGTTTAAACAATTTAAACTCTCCCTTATCTAGAAATCCTATCTCTAGTTTAAACGATTTAAACTCTCCCTTATCTAGAAATCTTATCTCTAGTTTAAACGAGTTTAAACTTATCTAGGATCGGTTGGGCCCTATGGGGCCTTGTGCCCCTGGCCCAATGTGGCTAGGACACTCCCTCATAGGCCCATGCCCCCTCCCGGAAGGTGGGGTCACGTTGGCCCCCTTCCGGAAGGTTCTAGAAGCTTCCGGTACAATACCGATTAACCCGGAACAATTCCGAACTCCAAAAACTGCACTGCCTTATATGAATCTTATTCTCCGGACCATTCCGGAACCTCTCGTGATGTCCCGGATCCCATTCAAGACTCCGAACAAAAATTCATAAACCAATTATCCAATCTATCCTAGCGTCAAGACACATTAAGTGTGTGACCCTGCGGGTTCGAGAATATGCAGACATGATCTTCTATCAATAATCAACAGCGGGGTCTGGGCACCCATATTGACTCCCACACATTCATCGATGATCATATCGGATGAACCACGATGCCAGGATTCAATCAATCCCATATATATTCCCTTCGTCTCGCGATATTTTACTTGCCCGAGATTCGATCGTCGGTACCGTCATACCTAGTTCAATCTCGTTCACAGCAAGTACTTTACTCGTTCCGTAATCCGATATCACTTTGTGATTAACTCCTTAACCACATGAGTGGGCCCGAAGTATATCTCTCCGACTTGGGAGGGACAAATTCCATCTCGATACATACAACCCAACAGATACTTTCCGATCACCTGAGAGACACCTTTATGATCACCCTCTCATAGGATGACGTTTGATGACCTCAAAGCTTTCTTCCGGTACCAGGGAGTTGCATTATCTCATGGTCTAAGGAATACAATATTTGACATAGGAAAAGCTTCGCAAAGACGAACACGATGACACGATCTAATTGCTTTGCTTTGTTTGGGTCTATCCACCATATCATTCTCCCAATGATATGATCTCATTATCAATTGACAACTCATGTCTATGGTTAGGAAACCTTAACCATCATTGATCAATGAGCTAGTCCTTAGAGGCGTACCAGGGACACGGTGTTGTTCACAAACCACACAAGTATTAATGTTTCCGCTTAATACAATTCTAGCATGGAATATAAACTTTATCATGAACAAGAATTATAATAATAACATCTTTATTATTGCCTCTAGGGCATAATTCCAACAATGAGATAATACGAATCATTGTGCAATGCTCTGCTTACAATGAATGGACCTTCCCATGGGGGTGATGGCTTATGCATTCCGGCTGTGCGCTGCACTGGTCTGAGCACCATATCCCCTTCTCGGAAAACACGAGGTTGGACTTTCCGCCTATGATAGCGTCGGAGATTTTGTTAATATATGGCAGATCTGGACAATGACAATTCCTTGCTTCTTCGAGTAAATCAACTCCATCTTCTCGGGCCTCTTTTACTTTGGCTTCCGAGTACTGCCTTACTCTTGGCGAGTCATACTCTATGTCGGCAGGAAAAACTGCTTCTGCCCCATACACGAGGAAGAATGGCATATAGCATGTTGATTGATTCGGAGTTGTCCTTAGACTCCATAGAACTGAGGGTAGTTCATATATCCAACAACCAGGTGATCTCTGGAGTGTATCCATTAGACAGGGTTTTATCCCGGATAGAACTAAGCCATTAGCTCGTTCAACTTGTCCATTTGATTCTGGATGAGCGACTGATGCTACGTCGAGTTTTATTCGGTTTTTCCCACAAAATCGAGCAAAGGCTCCTTCGGCGAAGTTTGTGCCATTATCTGTGATTACACTATGCGGGTAACCATATCTCAAGATTATATATTTTAGGAATGTGACATCTGTTTTTCCATCCAATTTCTTGATGGGCTTCGCTTCTATCCATTTGGTAAATTTGTCAACCATTACTAGTATGTGGGTCATGCCGCCCCTTGCTGGTTTGAATGGTCCTACCATATCCAGGAACCATACTGTGAATGGCCAAGTGATTGGTATGGTTTTCAATTCTGATGCTGGTAAGTGTGATTTTGACGCATAATGCTGGCAGCCACTGCATTTTCTCAAAAATTCCTGTGCTTCTGCTAGTGCACTCGGCCAATAAAATCCATGTCGGAATGCCTTGGCTACCAATGCTCTGGACGATGCATGGTGCCCACATTCTCCTTGGTGAATGTCCAACAGTATTTCTTGACCTTTCTCTGAGCTTATGCAACGCTGTAGTACACTCGTTACACTTCTTTTGTACAGCTCCTTGTTGATTATGGTGTAGGCGTTTGCTCTTCTTTCAGTTTTTCTTGCCAATATCTCGTCGTCTGGCAAAGTTCCATCTTTCAAGTAGTTGAATATTAGTTGTTCCCATGTTGGTATGAGCGGTACCGGATCTGTTTCTTCATCAATTTCCCTTGGCTTAGACGACATATGTTCTGCCGACATGACCTGAGGAGTCCCCGAGTGTGATTCGGCAACCCCTGAGGTGAGCGGAATAGTCCCCGAGTGACTCAAACCTGCCCCTGATTCAATGTCCATTGGCACAACTTCTCACTCCTGGCTTGCCGGGATGAATATTGACTTGGATTTTGGTGACGGCTTGATCGATGGTCTTCTGAGATGCTCCAATGCTATTCCTGGAGATATTGCTTGCCGAGATGAGCCTAACTTGGATAGTACATCCTCTGCCTCATTCTATGCTCTTGGTATGTGATGAGACTCACACCCGTCAAAGTATCCCGAAATTTGTTGCACATGAAAACGATACAGTGCCATGTTTGCATCCAACATCCCAATGCCCAGATACTTGCTGGATCACCAAGTCCGAATCACCAAAACACATGATCCTTTTGATGCCAATCTCTTTGGCCACTTTTATGTCGTGGACAAGTGCTTCATACTCGGTAACATTATTGGAAGCAGCAAAATGGATCTGTAACACATACTTGAGTTGATATTTCTTTGGCGATGTGAGCACTATCCCGACGCCTAGACCCATTTTCGTCTTGGATCCGTCAAAATGCATCTTCCATTAATTCGGATCTGGCAGTGGTGGTTCGTATTGCATTTCCATCCAATCCACGAAGAAATCTGCTATGGCTTGAGATTTGATTGCATCTCGCCTATCATATTGTGGAGTATATGGTGCTACTTCTATGGCCCATTTTGCAACTCGGCCACTGGAATATTTGCTGCCCAATATATCCGAGATAGGTGCCTCACATATTACCCAGATTGGGTGTTCTTGAAAATAATGCTTCAGCTTCTTTGCTGCCATATATACCCCATATGTCATTTTTTGGTAATGGGGGTAATTTTGCTTTGATATAGAGAGCACCTCGCTCAAGTAATAAACTAACCTCACTATTACTGCACTTACAACTCTGTTGGTTGCAGCGACATAGAGCAACATTGGCTCTTTGGATAGTGGTGATGCTAATATTGGTGCTGCTACCAACATCTTTGTGAGTTCATGGAAAGAGCTATCAGCTTGCTGTGTCCATGTAAATTAGTCTGATTTTTTCATCAGTCGATATAGTGGTACGGCTTTTTCACCTAGCCGACTAATAAACCTGCTCAACGAGTCCAGGCATCCTGTGAACTTTTGGACATCGTTGAGCGTTTTTGGTAATTCCATTCTTTCGATGGCCCTGATCTTTGTCGGGTTAGCCTCAATTCCTCGGTTGGATACCAGAAATCCGAGTAACTTTCTAGCTAGGACACCAAAAGTGCATTTTTTCGGGTTAAGTTTCATTCGGAATATTCTTAAGTTTGCGAATGTTTGACGCAAGTCCTCAATTAGAGTATGACTTTGCTTGGTTTTTATCACCACATCATCAACGTATACTTAAACATTTTTGTCCAATTGATCTTGCAAGCATTTTTTCATGCATATTTGATATGTTGCACCTGCATTTCTCAATCCGAATGGCATGGTACGATAGCAATAAGCCCCATACGGGGTGATAAAAGCTGTATTTATTTGATCATTCGGATTCAGTGGTATCTGGTGGAAACCAGAATATCCGTCCACAAACGACAACAACTCACACATAGCAGTAGAGTCTGTGACTTGATCGATCCATGGCAGGGGAAATGGATCTTTTGGACACGCCTTATTGAGGTTCGTGTAATCAATACACATGCGCCACACCACTGCCACGTTCGGGTCATTCTTTTTCTTCTCGACCAAGACTAGAATTGACAACCAATCCGGGTGCAGTACTTCCATGATGAATCCAGCGGCTAAGAGCCTAGCTATCTTGGCAGCTATCACTTTACTCCTATCTTCGGCGAAGCGGCGGAGGGGTTGCTTCACCGGCTTGGCATCTGGCCTTACATGAAGAGAGTGCTCAGCCAGCTCCCTCGAAACTCCTTGAAGATCCTGTGTGGACCATGCAAAGATATCCCGATTCTCACGGAGGAAGCTGGTGAGCTCGCTTTCCTATTTGTCAGTCAGCCCAGCCCCAATGGTAACTGTGCGCTCTGGGAAAGTCTCATCCACCTGTACTTTCTTGGTTTCCTTGGTAGCTTGGAATGACACACTGCCATTCGGGTTAGTCAGTGACAGCATGGACATTTGTGCTGCTTTGGCCAATGCTGCCACTTCCATCATTTGATGTTTTTCCTGCGCTATGACCAGTGACTCGGCCAACGAAGATCCGGCTGAGGCACAAGCAATAGATCGTTTGTAAACTCCTTCGACTATGATCACTCCACATGGACCTGACAGCTTCATCTTCAAGTAAGCAATGTGAGGAGTAGCCATAAACTTTGCCATAGCCGGCTAGCCGAGTAGGGCATGATATGAGCTAACCAAGTCGACTACCTTGAACCCTATGGCTTCAGTGCGATAATTCTCTCTATTGCCGAATAAGACGTCAACCTAGATCTTTCCAATTGGCTCACAGGACAATCCCGGCACAATTCCATGGAAAATTGTCTTAGTCGGCCCCAACATGTTCATGGTAATGCCTAACTTGAGCATGGTGAATGCCATCATCGATCAGTACCTTGGAAAATTTCACGTTGATATCAGGGCACATGAAAGTTGGATCCAAAACTAAAGCATAACCACCTGGGGTTGGCATGATCTTGGGGTGATCCTTTATGCTCCAAGTTATTTCCTGCTCAGACCAATGCATGTACTTCGGGATTGCCGGCATTGTGGCATGCACCTCCATCATCCGTCTTTGCTGACTCTTTTTGTCATTCGGCTCTATGACAAAGACGAAATAGCTTTGGTGATGTTCTCTGTACTCATTTCTGGTTCCATGGCCTACATGAGCGTCGTCACCTCTTGTATTGTGCACCTGGTCCACAGCTTCTCTTCTTTCTTGATTATGATACCTCGGCTACCTGTTCTCGTATCTATGATCAGTTCCAACGACCTGAGCATTTCCTCATGTGAGTGGTGGAGGGGAGGTGTTGGTAGTTGCTTACTCGGTGAATCCATTCTATCTCCTTTCTGGAACCAAGTGCATTTCCATTATTAGGAGGTTAAGGCCTATAGTTATTATTACTACCAAAATTATTCCTATAGGCATTGTTGCTGAAATTGTTGTTTCTAATGAAGTTCACATCAACTTGCTCTTCTTGAGCAACCAAATAGGCTAGAGGAACATTATTTGGATCAATATGAGCTTTTCCATTAACAAGCATAGCCATGATAACATCAATCTTATCACTCAAAGAGGAGGTTTCTTCAACAGAATTTACCTTCTTACCATGTGGAACTCTCTCAGTGTGCCATTCAGAATAGTTGACCATCATATTATCAAGGAGCTTTGTTGCAGCACCAAAGGTAATGGTCATAAAGGTACCTCTAGCAGCTGAATCCAACAGATTCCTTGAAGAGAAGTTTAACCCTGCATAAAAAGTTTGGATAATCATCCAAGAAGTAAGTCCATGAGTGGGACAATTCTTAACCAAAGATTTCATTATTTCCCAAGCTTGAGCAACATGTTCATTATCAAGTTGTTTAAATTTCATTATTTCACTTCTCATAGATATAATCTTAGTAGGAGGATAGTATTTTCCAATAAAATCATATTTACACTTAATCCAAGAATCAATACTATTTCTAGGCAAGGATAGCAACCATTCTTTAGCTTTTCCTCTCGAGTAGAAAAGAAACAACTTAAGCTTAATAATATCTCCATCTACATCCTTATATTTTTGCATCTCACAAAGTTCGACAAAGTTATTAAGGTGGGAAGCAACATCATTAGAACTAGCACCAGAAAATTGCTGTTTCATCACAAGATTCAACAAATCAGGCTTAATTTCATAAAAGGTAGCATCAGGAGCAGGTGGAGCAATAGGTGTACTTAGGAAATCAATGTTGTTTGTGTAGAGTTCGCAGCATAGAAAACAAAAAATTCCTATGATGGGAACAACTATGTACCAAGATCTATCTACTAGATACAAACAACGGGCGGATGTATATCCGTAGAGAACATACCCTTGAAGACCTACAAAGCTTAACGAGTTAAACTCGTGGTTGATGTAGACGATCTTTCCGATCTCAAGATCGAGAGGAAGTCCTTAGCACCGCAACTTAGCTGCGCATCCGTTCTCGCACACATGTCCGAGGCACCGAGCAACCTCCGCCTCCTCGCTCCAGCGATGCAGCTGAAGCACAACTCTTTCTTGCCGAATAGCCACCGGGAACATGTATCTCTCTAGTCCGAGACCATGGGGGATAAATACTAGAGGGTGAGAGAGATCCTTCACAAGGAGGTGTGAGTGAGAAGTGAGGAGGGGTGCCTTTTATAGGAGAGGGGAGACCCCAAGGGGGTGGCCGGAGCATGGGGCTGCCCCCTTGCCCTCCCCTCATTCATGTGGGTGGACACTCCACTCACAAAAATCCTTTCAATTCCCTCCACTCAAATTCCCATTAAATTTCCATCAAATTTAATGCAAACTCTCATTAAATAAAACTCCTTTTATTTATTCAGAATTTTGTCAATTACTTTAATGACAAACATTCACATATAACCCCTTGCTAGTATTTCATTTCACATGCAAAAAAACTTTCTGCAATTTCACCCGAAAACCTGTTTCGGTATCTAGTGAAATAAATTCATGCGCTTGTTATTCTTTCCGGCATGAAACTTTTGCTCCAATTGGATGTCGGTGTCTCTTAAGTGTGTCACCCTACGGTTCGCTAATAATGAGTACATGATCGAGACCCCTCTCAGATCAATAATCAGAAGCGGGATCTGGAGACCCATACTGACTCACATGCGGTGACCCGGCATACCACTGCATGGTGTAGTACACTATAGTCGTTGATATAACACCAATGGAACACCATTCCATCTACATTATATCCCTCAGAGTGGTTCATTATATCCCTCAGAGTGGTTCAACAGAAACATCGCGGGTCCAAGACAACACTTTATATTACATATAGCATATTACAAAAGATCTAGAGAGCTTCCTCGGATAGTGAGGAATATTATACAGGAAGAACCAGAAAGATCCACTCGGAGTTACTTTAGAAGTACTACTATTAATATTTGTATAAGGCTTGAAAGTTCTACTATAGAATTATTCTACAGAAGTAGGTTCTAGATTCTAGGAGTCTTATTTCTATCCTATGCTTCAGTCTTGTCTTCGATAGATTCCGGTAAGGTCTTCGACTCCGTTGATCTCCCCTAGATATCTTCAACTCTTCAAGTGACTTATTTCCTGGAAACGTCATTGGTTTCTCCGAGATCTAGCAAGGGTTAAGAAGATACGTTGAGTATGAGCATACTCAGCAAATCCACTAAAGAGGAGTGTTTGATGCACTATCTACAGCCATAGAACATAGGTCGTAGGCAATGCAAGTTTTCGTCAACATTTCTTCAAAGGTTGGTTTTATTCTGAAAAGCTATGTCAATCAGCCTTCACGGGTTTACCAGAACTTTCATGGATTTCCTTTCCCGCAGCATTCGCAGGTCCTTCCCGGAACAGGGAGTAACAAGTTACAGTTCTTACACTCTGCAGAGGTGCGTCACTTTACCCATGAGAGATCTTAGCTTTGTTGCACATCCGATTTATAGGCTCGTTCACACTTCCTTGGTATAAGGCCCAGACTAAGATCCAAGCCAATCACTGTCCTTCTCCGCGACCCTCCATACACCATAACTGTTGGATGACCAAACTCAAGGTAGACTTTTCCCCGTATAAAACGGCTATACCTTAATTGGATACACACAACAACCATTACCACTAGATATCTGTCTTTTGTAAGCCTAGATCCACGGTAGACTTCGCCCGTATAAAACGGCTATACCCACGATCTGCAACTTACAAATGCCCAGAACAGTGTCCAATGCATGCGAAAGGGAGCCGATCTAGCTGACTTCTCCGTCCCATTCCAAATCTCATGGTTAACACGTAATATACGGTGCACGAATCACTGGCGACATTGGTTGTTAAGTCCTAGATAATATGTTCCTTTACCACCGGAACTTTCATAATAGATTATTACCTCATGGTAAATAACCTATAATCATATTATTATGAAAATAGTGTTTTCTGATCTTTTTCAAATGCAGGTGATGACAACACTGGATTTGCAAAATACTTTATAGAGAATAATCAAAGGACATGAGCAAGTGTGAACTTTCCTTTTGTGATTGCAAGATTATGCACTCACGGTCTTCGAGTTAATAGAAGATCCAATATCTGAAATCAGCATCATTTGTCCGGTAAGGACTAATGTTTAAAGAAGCACGATGCCATTATGCATAAGTAATGCTATGCAATTTTATAATTCCTAAAGTGAAATCCTTAGTATTTTGAATGAGTTGATCTTAGGTATCTTCTTTAAGATTGGGTTTATCTTTAAGTTTATTTCATAAGTAATGACATTGATAAGGAACTTAAGTGTTAACAAACCAAAATATACAAATACTTATAGAATGATGTGATTATGATTAATTGTTATCTGGTGATTGGGATAAAAAGTCCTTGAGTTCAGTTCTTAAGAGCTGAAGGAACTATTATAGACTTGTTTGTGTGAAGTGGCAAAAAGAATAACATCTGAAGAAACTAGTATTAGTTAAGGTTAATTAGTCTTATGGTTTATTAGGTTTTACATTAGGGTTGGTGATGGTTATGAATGGTGTTAAGTTATTATATTTTAATTGATGATACAAGTGACTAAAGTTAACTTTAAAACATGAATAAACTTCAAATGAGATGTTTATGATGGTTTAGACCAAAGTTAACTATAAAAATAGAAGTGAATTGTAAGATATGATGAGTTTTAGAATAGTATCTAGTTTTAGGGTTTTGGCAAATATGATTAAGGATGATCCCTTTTAATTTAAGTGAAAGATAAATTTAATAATATGCAAAAAAAATAATGGAAACATAATTAGATGATCTTATAAATTTATTTGAGTTTAGAGTCATTTTTAAGAGTGGAATATACTTATTAAAGATCTTAAAAATGAATTTTATTTACTTTTAAGTCTTACTTTTTTATATATAAAATTCTTCAAAAATTAAGTGTCTTAAATATTTGATTTACATTTTATTTGTAAAAACTCTAAGTTAGTATTTTTATAAAATAGTAAAGTTATTTTTATACACAAAATGATTTTTATTTATATTTAGGAGTTTTTTTATTTTATGAAATTTTACTTAATATTTAATAGTGTTTAATATTTATTTGCATTTTATTAACTTAAATAAGTAAAGTTATATTTTTCTTAGGTGCATATCATTTTCGTGATAATTTTAATATATTAAATATATTTTTATGATTTTTCTATAATTTTCTATAGCTGGAAATGTTTAAAGGTTATTTTGGTAATTTATTTATTTTACTTTTATTTTATTTCTTATTTCATTTGACTTGGGTTGTTTTGGGTTGGTACATGGGCTGGCCCGGCCCATCTAAGTTGGCCTGGGTCATCCAGACCACAGCCCACCCCTCTCTTCCTCTTCTCTCACCCGCATACACGCATTGACCTCTCCCCTCTTTCTCTGCTCGCTTGCGATGCCGCCCCCGCCAGCGTTGGTGCCGCTTCAGCCGGTCGCCGGCCAACTCCGGCACTGCCACCAGATGAGGACCCTTTTTGCTCTCCTCCTTTAATATTTGTCTCCCTGTTGCCGCTCGGCCTTCCCCGTATGCGCCCCTACGAAACCCTAATTCCTCCCTGGCCGGACCCTGTCGATCCAAGCGGTGCTGCTGCTTGGCCGTGACCCCCCACCGTGCTACAGATGTTATTGGGATGGCTCGGCGCAGTGCAGGAGCCTTGGTATCCATCGTGCCGCCGTGCCGCTTCATTCGTGGCCTCTGCTTCCTCTTCGGCGAGCTAAGACTCTCCTCAGGTAGGTGCTCCTTCTACCCCCCTTTTCTCTCTTTGACCAGCCTTCGTGCTGATGAATTCTTCTGATATGGATTTGGGATCTCTATGGATTTAGATGTAAATTTGAGAAATCTCTGTCGTGGTTTGTAGTGTTGGTCCTGATACCTTCCCTTGTCCAGATCTTTGTGCTATGATTGTGCTTGGCTGGTTTGGTATTATCTCCAGTTTGGCTTTATTTTTTGTTTGCCAAATAGATTGGACTCTTTTACTATATTACCAAGGTGAAACTTGCCCCTTTTAGACCCATGATGCTGTGCTAAGGTCATTTGACATAATAAGAAAATATCCTATACTTTTTCTATTTCTAAACACTCTATGATGATCTTAAGCATATCATTAGTATGCTAAATCTGAGAGTAAATTACTACACTAAACCCCCTTATTCATTTACTTTTGTTAGTCTGTTTTTTATTTTGCAGAAATCAGGATCAAAGAGATAAATGAGAAGATCAAGAAGAAAATAAGAAACTTAGTTAGATTTCATTTTTTAATCTTGTTGTAATTTTCTTTTTATTCAAATGTATAAAGATTTTGTATTATTATTGTGTTTGTAAATATAAACTATTTATTTATTAATTCTTCCTTTGTACTTCCTAATAGTAAAAACAATGTAATATATATTGTTGTAATAAAGAATGTTGTTATTTAATTCAATTATGTAATTCCTTTTTTTCCTACTTATTTATTTCCTAATTGTAAAGACAATGTCTTATATAAAGAATTCTTTTATTTATCTATTGTAAAGTAATACTATATATATATTTATATTAATAAAGAATCCTTGTTATATTATTTATGTAATCATTTTATTTCAAGATATTAAATATTTCCAATTCCTATTTGTGAATTTATAAGTTCATTTGAATTTCATATTTGAAATTCAAATACATGTTGGAACAAATTTTCCCCGAAACACAGAATTCTACAAAGGTCATGTCGAAATCTATCGCACTTGCTCCGAAGTTTCCTTCAGTAAAAGAGAGATCCCGATCCCTCCATAGCTCTTTTAGTTTTGCGCGAAAGTTCCCCGGATTTTCTTATGCATGAATGCATTTCACAAACCTGTGTCCTTTCTATTTTTAGGTGCTAATCCTGGGATGTTACAGACTCTCCCCCTTAAAATATACTTCCTCCCCGGAGTTCGCACCCTCTTACGTTTCCAAAGATAAAATTGACTTCTTCAGATCCTGGTGACTCTTTTAAATCCAGGATGAAGATAATTGTTGTATCTTCATTCAAACTTTTCCTTGGACCCTCTTTTGATTTGAAATGAGACAACTTCTAATCCCATTTGATGTATAAACTTCTTTTGAATATAGCACTTTTTCCCTGGTCAGATCCTCTTGCGTGTTTTCGGTTTAGGACATCCATTTAAGAAGTGTCTAAGTTTTTAGAAAGTCTCCTTAATGTAAGATTCTGGTTTATACTTTGATTAAATATAGCTTGACTCTAATATTAATCTATTTATGGTATACTTATTCCTTATGGTTTACTTTTTAAGAATGTTTTGGCTTTCCCTAAACCTTACTCCGAATCTCAACTTCTGATGCTTCATTATTCACTCTCCCCCTTGAGATTTTCTGATGGTCTTTTGAGGAACAGATGGTATACCCACATACTTGTGAAATAGTGGTGCAAAATCTCTAACTCCTTAAATGCATGTATAAGGTAACTTATATTATTAATACTGTTTTGACTTACCACTTGCTTTATTGTGATTGTTGCTGTTATTGACTTCATTTATGGTTTCATACTCCCGCTTTCCTTGGGATGTATCTTCTTCTCCTACACCTTCCTTTGATGGTGATTTGGTGGAAGTTGTGTCTCTTCCCACTGATGTTCCACAATCCTCCCGATGTTCTAGACAACATGATTTCTTGTATCCTAGAACTCCACACTTGCTACATTTCCCCTGAAATGCTCCTATATTACTTTCTCCATTTGGATTGGGCGGAATATTTTGAGTAGATGATAACCCCATTATTGGTTCTAGTACTCCTGTTGTCCATCCATGAGTTAACTGTGGTTTTAGGCAGTTCCTTTTCATGTGTCCTGGTTCTCCACATTGATAACATACTATCTTAGGTTTTGGACACTCCTTCAAAATGTGGCTCCGAATTCCACAGTTGTGACATATCTTCTCTGTTTTGTATGTCATAAGTGGAGTCGGACAATTCTTCATCATATGTCCTCGCCTGACCTGTTGTAGTCTGTTTTTGAATTCTCTTTTTATTTCTTTCAGGTGCATCAATCTCATTATCTACTGATATTTGTGCACTATCCACCAATTCCTAGAACTCCTTTGCACGCACAATCCTGAGCTGCATCTTCATAATAGCTTGTAGTCCTTTCATGAACTTCTTTTGTCATTTCGCCTCCCTATTTACTTTCTCACTAATGTACTTGGATAAACGGTTAAACTCTCGTACATGTTTTAGAACTAGAAGATTATTTTTCTCTAAATCTTCATTCTCCTTCCTTTTACCATTGTTTCGATGAACAAATTCTTCTCGAAACTTCTTTTTAAATTTAGCCCATGTATTGACACCTCCTTCCGGAATCACAAACTTGGATTTCTCCCAATACGTGGTCGCGGTTCCGGTCAATAGATAAGTTTCATAGCGCACCTTTTCTTCATCTTTGCATCCCACACTTTTAAGCTTTCGTGATGTACCCATCAACCAATTATCCGCCTCCATAGGTTCTTCCACCATGGAAAAACTCCAGGGTTTGGTTTCTAAGAATTCCACCAGTTTAACCCTTGGACGTAATTCCTTAAATTTCTTCCCTTGCCTAACCTTTAATGTATCCCGATAAAACTGGTTCTGCCTCTCGGTTTCAACCTTTCCTCCTTCTTCCATACTCCTCATATACTGAAGAACCTCCTCTTTGGTAGTTAAATATGTCTTTTGATTTGATCCGTCCTTCAGAATTTCCTGGTTATCCTCCTTTTGTTGTATCACCAACATCTCATGAGCCTTCATCTTTCCAACATTAAAGTTATAATTCGCCTCTCCCTCACGCGAACCCATTTTCCCTTCTAGACCTGTACATCAAGTAAGGACTTCATGAAACATCATGCATATGCCCATAAAGTTCAAACTTCATGCACAGTCCTAGTCACACAATAAAATCCAATAAAATCCAACAAATCCAAAAATGTTACCTCTATCAAACATACATCAAAAGCCTGTAGAAACAGTACTTCGAGTAAAACATCTCTTGTACTTAGGCTTTGATGTTATACACTACAATTTTTGATACATATAGTGTATGGAATTCTACCGTTATATACCTATTTGTATGGCTCATAATGTTCTTTGCCTATGAAATTACACCATTGCCCATTTGCAAAGGGATAACTTTTGGTAAAATTTGATCCGACTCTAGAGATAGTTGGTTAAATCACTCTATAATTGGTTATAACTTAATTATCCTTGGAGTTACATCCTAAACATCATTCTCACATTTCTACCCTTTGTTTCTAATCTTAACTTCCCTAAACACATTGATTATAACAATGAATAATTCTCAAATTTTAACCAGTTTCATAACCTATATAGATATACTTATACTATAATAATACTGCCTTTTCATTCATGCCACTATAAATTTGGCATATTACATGGGGTTAGATAAGCATAACCCTATTTATTACTCTTAATAAGATTCTATTCTTTATATAATAGCTCTTAGTTAAACAAAACATTAGTTACTTCCCTTACAATAACATGTTGTTTAATGTTTTGGGGCATACTCCCATGGTATTTACTATTAGTATAAGGATAATAACAAAGTTTTACTTCATTTCTTGGCTTCTCTTAGTAAGATAACACCATGATTTACTACTCCTTTATGAGGTACTCTGACTTGGTGATATCCTACTTTCATTTAATGATAGTATAGAATAGTCTACTAGAAGATATATTGCCTTCTTACGAAATACTTGATAGGTAATTCCTAAATTAAATAGTATATAAGTATCATTAATAAGAAAAGAAGTAATCTAAGAACTTTAATAAGGTGTGACAAGGTTATTCTCAAGTGAATATCCATCACATGTATAAGGAAATATAGCATAGATAAGATGGCTTCCTAAAGTCACTATCTAACCTACAGGTTGTACCCATTTACTAGGTTTCCAACCTAAGGTCAAAGCATATGCTCTGATACCAACTGCGGTGACCCAGCATACCACTGCATGGTGTAGTACCCTATAGTCGTTGATATAACACCAATGGAACACCGTTCCATCTGCATTATATCCCTCAAAGTGGTACAACAGAAACATCGTGGGTCCAAGACAACACTTTATATTACATATAGCATATTACAAAAGATCCATAGAGCTTCCTCGGATAGTGAGGAATATTATAGAGGAAGAACCAGAAAGATCCGCTCGGAGTTACTTTGGAAGTACTACTATTAATATTTGTATAAGGCTTGAAAGTTCTACTATAGAATTATTCTACAGAAGTAGGTTCTAGATTCTAGGAGTTTTATTTCTATCCTATGCTTCAGTCTTGTCTTCGATAGATTCCGGAAAGGTCTTCGACTCCGTTGATCTCCCTTAGATATCTTCAACTCTTCAAGTGACTTATTTCCTGGAAACGTCATTGGTTTCTCCGAGATCTAGCAAGGGTTAAGAAGATACGTTGAGTACGAGCGTACTCAGCAAATCCACTAAAGAGGAGTGTTTGATGCACTATCTACAGCCATAGACCATAGGTTATAGGCAATGCAAGTTTTCGTCAACATTTCTTCAAAGGTTGGTTTTATTCTGAAAAGCAATGTCCATCAGCCTTCACGAGTTTACCAGAACTTTCATGGATTTCCTTTCCCGCAGCGTTCGCAGCTCCTTCCCGGAACAGGGAGTAACAAGTTACGGTTCTTACACTCTGCAGAGGTGTGTCACTTTACCCATGAGAGATCTTAGCTTTGTTGCACATCCGATTTATAGGCTCGTTCACACTTCCTTGGTATGAGGCCCAGACTAAGATCCAAACCAATCATTGTCCTTCTCCGCGACCCTGCATACACCACAACTGTTGGATGACCAAACTCAAGGTAGAATTTTCCCCGTATAAAACGGCTATACCTTAATTGGATACACACAACAACCATTACCACTAGATATCTGTCTTTTGTAAGCCCAGATCCACGGTAGACTTCGCCTGTATAAAATGGCTATACCCATGATCTGCAACTTACAAATTCCCAGAACAGTGTCCAATGCATGCGAAAGGGAGCCGATCTAGCTGACTTCTCCGTCCCATTCCAAATCTCATGGTTAACGCGTAATATACGGTGCACGAATCACTGGCGACATTGGTTGTTAAGTCCTAGATAATATGTTCCTTTACCATCGGAATTTTCATAATAGATTATTACCTCATGGTAAATAACCTATAATCATATTATTATGAAAATAGTGTTTTCTGATCTTTTTCAAATGCAGGTGATGACAACACTGGATTTGCAAAATACTTTATAGAAAATAATCAAAGGACATGAGCAAGTGTGAACTTTCCTTTTGTGATTGCAAGATTATGCACTCACGGTCTTCGAGTTAATAGAAGATCCAATATCTGAAATCAGCATCATTGGTCCGGTAAGGACTAATGTTTAAAGAAGCAGGATGCCATTATGCATAAGTAATGCTATGCAATTTTATAATTCCTAAAGTGAAATCCTTAGTATTTTGAATGAGTTGATCTTAGGTATCTTCTTTAAGATTGGGTTTATCTTTAAGTTTATTTCATAAGTAATGACATTGATAAGGAACTTAAGTGTTAACAAACCAAAATATACAAATACTAATAGAATGATGTGATTATGATTAATTGTTATCTGGTGATTGGGATAAGAAGTCCTTGAGTTCAGTTCTTAAGAGCTGAAGGAACTATTATAGACTTGTTTGTGTGAAGTGACAAAAAGAATAACATTCGAAGAAACTAGTATTAGTTAAGGTTAATTATTCTTATGGTTTATTAGGTTTTACATTAGGGTTAGTGATGGTTATGAATGGTGTTAGGTTATTATATTTTAATTGATGATACAAGTGACTAAAGTTAACTTTAAAACATGAATAAACTTCAAATGAGATGTTTATGATGGTTTAGACCAAAGTTAACTATAAAAATAGAAGTGAATTGTAAGATATGATGAGTTTTAGAATAGTATCTAGTTTTAGGGTTTTGGCAAATATGATTAAGGATGATCCCTTTTAATTTAAGTGAAAGATAAATTTAATAATATGCTAAATTTTAAATGGAAACATAATTAGATGATCTTATAAATTTATTTGAGTTTAGAGTCATTTTTAAGAGTGGAATATACTTATTAAAGATCTTAAAAATGAATTTTATTTACTGTTAAGTCTTATTTTTTTATATATAAAATTCTTCAAAAATTAAGTGTCTTAAATATTTGATTTACATTTTATTTGTAAAAACTCTAAGTTAGTATTTTTATAAAATAGTAAAGTTATTTTTATACACAAAAATGATTTTTATTTATTTTTAGGAGTTTTTTATTTTATGAAATTTTACTTAATATTTAATAGTGTTTAATCTTTATTTGCATTTTATTAACTTAAATAAGTAAAGTTATATTTTTCTTAGGTGGATATCATTTTCGTGATAATTTTAATATATTAAATATATTTTTATGATTTTTCTATAATTTTCTATAGCTGGAAATGTTTAAAGGTTATTTTGGTAATTTATTTATTTTACTTTTATTTTATTTCTTATTTCATTTGACTTTGGTAGTTTTGGGTTGGTACATGGGCTGGCCCGGCCCATCTAAGTTGGCCTGGGTCATCCAGACCACAGCCCACCCCTATCTTCCTCTTCTGTCACCCGCATACAAGCATTGACCTCTCCCCTCTTTCTCTTTCGCTTGCGTCTTAAGCAATGCTTGACGAATGGTCGGCCCTGACTCGGCTGCCACCGGTAAGACGAGGACCCTTTTCGCTCTCCTCCTTTAATCTTTTTCTCCAAGTTGTCACTCGGCCTTCCCCATATGCGCCCCTGCGAAACCCTAATTCCTCCCTGGTCGGACCGTTGTCGATCCCGGCGGTGCTGCTGCTTGTCCGTGACCCCCCGTCGTGCTACAGATGTTGTTGGGACGGCTCGGCGCGGTGCAGGCGCCTTGGTGCCCATCGTGTCGCCGTGACGCTTCATTCGTGGCCTCTACTTCCTCTTCGGCGAGCTAAGACTTGCCTCAGGTAGGTGCTCCTTCTCCCCCCCCCCCCCCCTTTCTCTTTGTGACCAGCCTTCGTGCTGATGAATTCTTCTGATATGGATTTGGGATCTCTATGGATTTATATGTAAATTTGAGAAATCTCTGCCGTGGTTTATAGTGACGGTTTCAGGTTGATTCAGGTTATACATAGGTTGTAAGTTTGGTATTTAACCACTAAGAATGTTGTACTAGCTCTGATGCTTAAATCCAGATGATTTAATCATCCCAAGCTTTGGGGCTAAATGAAATGGTGATGTCAGATAGAGAAATGATGTACTTGTTGATGTGTTTACCTTAACCTGGGCTAATAACTTGGGCTTATCTGTATTGGGGATATTTCATTCCCAGTTACTGAACTTTTATTTCAATAGGATGATTTGATTAGTTTCTGACCATCTAGATAATAGAAAATGGGTAAGATATGATTCCTGGATTCTCTACTAGGGAAATTATTTGAAATTCCCTCTCTGATTATTTGCAGAAAAGGTTGTGAATACCACAATGGTTAATGATCTGCATAAGTTTGCTTGCAGATGTTTTGGAATGATCTACTAATGATCATCTCATGCAAAGACATGATTGTGAGCAAGCAGGAATTAAAAGAGTTAAAGTAGATTTGTTTATCTACTTAATTGCTAGATAACTAAATAAATGATTCCTAGATTTGGCTATGAAGATGATATTCTTTTATTTGGTCTGATGTGCTTGTTTCATTTAGCAAGGCTTTTGCTTACTAGATACCACTGTGGTCCCTCCATGGGAGTGTGCATATTGATTTCCTTGTATGCATGATCTTCTATGGTTAGTGGTTTTACTTTATAAGATTATATGCCTGGTGATGCAATGATGAAACAATATGGTAAATTATTTTCTTGCCAATGATGTGAAAACTGTGGCTATCATATGATAGAGAAACAGATGCTATGGTTGGCCTCTTATGTGCTCTGTGATGATCCTTACATCCAGGTGTATGTAGATCTGAGGGCTATTCTTTGCACTACTATTTGCTCCTATCAAAATCTAATAAGAACAGATTTGACTTACTATCCTTGTTGATAGTAAACAAAGTATACAATTTATTCCTAAAGACCTCTACTGGGAAAATGATAAATATGCTTTAGCCAAAATATCTTAGTGACCATTTAGTGTGAGGATACACTCTAATAGTTGTTGTGCAATACACTGTCACTATGGTGCCTCCATTTTGGAGTGTGCATAGTGATAAGTGGTGTTTACTTGAACTGTTGTGATCTAGATGATTTTATTTGATAAGATCATACACCTGTCCTGTGATGCAAAGGCTGAGGCATTGATCAAAATAAGAACAGATGCTATTATATGTATGTTAATAACTCTATGATGATTTTGGCAAAGCACTTCTTTGCAAACCTGGGAGTATCACCCTAACAACTCCTCCTAGATGAAACTCTAGTTGAAGGAAAGTTGAAAGTGGATGAGTTGGTACCACAGCTATATTTCTACTTGAGCTTCATGGTGCAGTTTAATAAGAACATGTGCTATAGTATGATTTTGGTGGTTAACCTGTGGTTTGTTGAGGTGTTGTAGCTACTGGGCTGGTGGTGATCTTGATCAACCACCTGTTGATTTGGTGTATGATTTCCTCCCTCTTCTGAGGTATCTACTGCTGCTACTCTCCTTGGCATCTGGGCATCCTCCTTGTGCTCCTGACTTGGGCTATGGAATCTGCTATTGTTTTTCTTCTGCTGGTGCTCCTGGATCTTGTCTTTTCTTTATTCTAGCTATAGGATGGCTCCAGTTAGCAACCAGAGCTAGAAATGTGGTGAGATGATGGAGTAATATGTGTGGTTGTTATCCAGTGGTTGGCTTTGTGATTTGTGTTTTCTTGAGATGGAACTGCTAAGAACAAGAGATGTTCTTTGTGGTGTTCCTGGGCTAGCATAAGATCTGTTGGTCTAGTTGTGTATGTGAAAAGAGGTTATAGTAGTAGCTCTACTACGGCTGGAGCTTTTCCTCTACTTGTTGTTGCCTTGTGGTGTTGACAGCACATATGCATGCATGTGTGTGTGAGCTGCATGTTTGTGTGCTGCTGGTCCTAATACCTCCCCCTGTCCAGATCTTTGTGCTATGATTGTGCTTGGCTGGTTTGGTATTATCTCCAGTTTGGCTTTATTTTTGGTTTTCCAAATGGAATGGACTCTTTTACTATATTACCAAGGTGAAACTTGCCCCTTTTAGGCCCATGATGTTGTGCTGAGGTCATTTGCCATAATAAGAACAGATCCTATACTTGTTCTATTTCTAAACACTCTATGATGATATTAAGCATATCATTAGTATGCTAAATCTGAGAGTAAATTACTACACTAACCCCCCTTATTCATTTACTTTTGTTAGTCTGTTTTTTTATTTTGCTGGAATCAGGATCAAAGAGATAAATGAGAAGATCAAGAAGAAAAGAAGAAACTTAGTTAGATTTCATTTTTTTAATCTTGTTGTAATTTTATTTTTATTCAAATGTGTAAAGATTTTGTATTATTATTGTGTTTGTAAATATAAACTATTTATTTATTAATTCTTCCTTTGTACTTCCTAATAGTAAAAACAATGTAATATATATTGTTGTAATAAAGAATGTTGTTATTTAATTCAATTATGTAATTCCTTTTTTCCTACTTATTTATTTCCTAATTGTAAAGACAATGTCTTATATAAAGAATTCTTTTATTTATCTATTGTAAAGTAATATTATATATATTTATATTAATAAAGAATCCTTGTTATATTATTTATGTAATCATTTTATTTCAAGTTATTAAATATTTCCAATTCTTATTTGTGAATTTTATAAATTGATTTGAATTTCATATTTGAAATTCAACTACATGTTGGAACAAATTTTCCCTGAAACACAGAATTCTACAAAAGTCATGTCAAAATCTATCGCACTTGTTCTGAAGTTTCCTTCAGTACAAGAGAGATCCCGATCCCTCCATAGCTCTTTTAGTTTTGCGCGAAAATTCCCCGGATTTTCTTATGCATGAATGCAATGCACAAACTTGTGTCCTTTCTATTTTTAGGTGGTAATCCTGGGATGTTACATCCCACACATTCAATGATGACTTTCTTGTGATAGTTGGAACCTTTTACGCTAGTATCTTAATACCTTTGTTTCACGATATATTACATGTCCGAGATTCGATCATCGATATCTCCATACCTAGTTTGATCTCGTTACTGACATGCACTCTTTTCTCGTTCCCGTGATATAACATTCTAGTGATTAAATCACTTTCTTGCAAGCTAAGCAATGTGATATCACCTAGAGGGCCCAGAGTATATCTATCCGTCATCGGGATGAACAAATTCCACTCTCGGTCCATGGGCCTCAACATAACACTTTATTAGTTCTGAACCCATCTTTATAATCACCCTATTACAGTGTGATGTTTGATGTTATCAAGAAACTATTTCGGTGTTAGTGATTGACATGATCTCATGGTCTAAGGATTAGGATCACTTCGTAAGTTGTTGTAGCAATATAAACTCAATGACTTTGATCGTAATGCTATACTTCGGATGAATGTTCATCACACCATTACACTAATGTTGTGATCTCGTTATTAACAACATACAATGTCCATGATCAGGAAACCTTGATCATCTTGTTAATCAACGAGCTATGAGAGAGGCATAACTAGGAACTTTCTGTTTGTTTATTAAACACACATGTATTAATGTTTCTGTATTAATACAATTATAACATGAAAAATAAACATCTATCATATACTTGGAATATACATAATAAACACTTTATTATTGCCTCTCAGGGCATATTCCCTTCAGTCTCCCACTTGCACTAGAGACAATAATCTAGTTACATAGTGATGAATCTAACACCCATGGAGTTCTGGTGTTGATCATGTTTTTCTCTAGGGAGAGTTTTAGTCAACGGATCTACTACATTGAGATCCGTGTGTACTTTACAAATCTTTATATCTCCATCCTTGACATGCTCGCGGATGGAGTGAAACCGACGCTTAATATGCTTGGAATTCTTGTGAGACCTTGGTTCTTTTGCATTGGCAATGGCACCATTATTGTCACAATAGATCACCATTGGGTCCAAAGCGCTCGCAACCACACCTAGTTTGGATATGAACTCCTTCATACAAACCGCTTCTTGAGCCGCTTCCGAAGCAGCAACATATTCAGCCTCCGTTGTTGATCCCGCCACCACGGGTTGTTTGGAACTCCTCCAACTAACCGCTCCGCCATTCATGAGAAATACTTATCCGGATTGAGACTTAGAGTCATCCGGATCAGTGCCAAAGATTGCGTCAACATAACACTTAGCGATAAGCTCTTCTTCACCTCCGTACACAAGAAACATATCCTTAGTTCTTCGCAAGTACTTAAGGATATTCTCGACCGTTATCCAATGTTCCGAACCTGGATCCGATTGGTACCTACTAGTCAAACTAATAGCATGTGCCACATCCTGTCGTGGGAATGACCACGGCAGATGCTGCAATCGGCAGCGAGTAGTGGAACATGGGGCAAGGGCGGCCTGCCATCTGCGGTGCGAGATGAGGGCTGAGACACAAGGGTTTACCCAGGTTCGGCCCCCGGAGGGTAAAGACCTACTCCTTCTAGATTGTATTATGGTGAGAGTACAATGGGGCGAGCTCGACGGCTAGGCGGCGAGTCGCTTGGGTGTATGATGGAACGTATCCTCTAGGAGGTTGCCCCCTATCCTCTAGAGGTTTATATAGACTCACCTCGCTAGGTTACTGATCACAACCGATTTAGTTAAGGATTCGAGATTCTATGACCTAGTCCGACCGGGCCTATGCTTCCGGCCTTGACTTCCCAGTCGCTTGAATCCAAGCCAGGTCTTGATCCAGTCGCCGTCCTGCAGGCCCACTCGCTGACGCTTGGGCCAGTAGGAAACGTCATGCTGAGTATACCCTGGTAGGCATATCCCCATCACATCCGGTATTGTACATAGCATGGCCTATATTATAGAGCCTATGGCTGAAGCATAGGGGACTTTGTCCATTATCTCTCTTTTTTCTGCCATAGCCGGACTTTGAGTCTTACTCAATGTCTTGCCTTGCAACATAGGTAAGAACCCCTTCTTACTTCCATCCATTTTAAACTTCTTTAAAATCTTATCAAGGTATGTACTTTGCGATACCCCTATTAGGCGCCTAGATCTATCTCTATAGATATTTATGCTTAATATGTATGACGCTTCACCTAGGTCCTTCATTGAAAATTTGCTATTTAGATAACTTTTAACACTGTTTAAAAGATCTATATCATTTCTGATCAATAATATGTCATCCACATATAATATCATAAATGCCACATTGCTCCCACTCACTTTCTTTAAAATACAAGCCTCTCCATAAGTTTGGACAAATCCAAACTCTTTGATCACCTCATCAAAGCGGAGATTCCAACTTTGTGATTCTTGCTTCAGTCCATAGATGGATCGCTGAAGCTTCCACACCGTGTTAGCATCCTTAGGATCGACAAAACCCTTTGGTTGTATCATATACAACTCTTCTTCAATATTACCATTGAGAAACGCGGTTTTGACATCCATCTGCCATATCTCATAATCGAAATATGCAGCAATTGCTAAATTAATCCTAACTGACTTTAGCATCGCTACGGGAAAGAATGTCTCATCATAGTCAACTCCTTGAATTTTTTGAAACCCCTTTGCAACAAGTCGAGCTATATAGACGGTTACATTACCATCAGCATCAGTTTTCCTTCTGAAAATCCATTTATTCTCCACAGCCTTTCGGTCGTGAGGTAAGTCCACCAAGTTCCAAACTTGATTTTCATACATGGATTCCATCTCGGATTTCATGGCTTCTAACCATTTGTTGGAATCCGGGCTCACCATCGCTTCTTCATACGTCGCAGGGTCATCAATTTCATCAATCATGAAATTCATAACAGGGTTTCCGTATAGCTCGGGAGCCGCACGCGTCCTGCTAGACCTGCGAGGTTCAGTAGTACTCTCTTTCAAAGTTTCATGATCATTATCATTAGTTCCCTCTTCAACTGGTGAATCCAACTCCGGAACGACTTCCGGCGATGCGCTACTCGCCATACTTTGAAGAGAAGGTTCAATAACCTCTTCGAGTTCTACCTTCCGACTACTCACACCTTTCACGCGAAACTATTTTTCTAGAAAGGATCCATTCTTGGCAAAAAAAAACCTTGCCCACGGATCGGTGATAGAAGGAATATCCAATAGTTTCCTTAGGGTATCCTATGAAGATGTATTATTCCGCTTTGTGTTCGAGTTTATCCGGTTGAATTTTCTTCACATAAACACCGCATCCCCAAAGTTTAAGAAATGACAACTTAGGTTTGTTTCCAAACCACAATTCATACGGTGTCTTTTCAATGGATTTAGATGGTGCCCGATTTAAAGTGAATGCAGCAGTTTCTAGTGCATAACCCCAAAATAACAATTCCACACTCTTTCATATGAGTGCTAAACTCGTAACTTAGATACTCACCTCCACGGTCGGACCGTAGAAATTTGATCTTTCTATTACGATGATTTTCCAGTTCATTCTGAAATTCCTTGATCTTTTCAAAGATTTCAGACTTGTGTTTCATCAAGTAGATATAACTGTATCTACTCAAATCATCCGTGAAAGTAACAAAATAATGATATCCACCTCGCGCCGACACACTCATTGGACCACATACATCAGAATGTATGATTTCCAATAAATCTGTCGCCCATTCCATTAAACCGGAAAACGGTGTTCTAATCATCTTGCCCATAAGGCATGGCTCACATGTATCAAATAATTCAAAATCAAGTGATTCCAAAAGTCCATCCGAATGGAGCTTCTTCATGCGTTTAACGCCAATATGACCTAGACGGCAGTGCCACATATATGCGGATATATCATCATTAAGTTTAATCCTTTTAGCATCAACATTATGAATATGTGTAACACTATTATCAAGATCCAATAGAAATAAACCATTCATCATCGATGCATGACCATAAAAGATTTCATTCATATAAATAGAACAACCATTTTTCTCGATTTAAATGAATAACCACTTCGCATCAAACACGATCCAGATACAATGTTCAAGCTCAGTGCTGGCACCAGATAACAATTATTCAAGTTTATTACTAATCCCGACGGCAAGTGGAGAGGCAGCGTTCCGATGGCGATCACATCAACGCTTGATCCATTGCCGACACGCATCTTGACCTCACTCCTTGCTAGCGGTCGCTTGTTCCGCAGCCCCTGATTCGAGATACAAATATTAGCAACTGAATCGGTATCAAATACACTAGTCAAGTACACATCAATAACATGTATATCATATATACCTTTGTTTGCCTTGCCGGCCTTCTTGTCTGCCAAATACTCGGGGAAGTTGCGCTTCCAGTGGACAGTCCCCTTACAATAGTAGCACTCGGTATCAGACTTACGGCCAACTCGGGGTTTCTTTTCAGGTACGGCAACCGGCTTGCCGCCCTTCCCTTCCCTTTACCCTTCTTGTATTTCTTTAAACCAGTGTTCTTATTGATCATCAACACTTGATGTTCCTTATTGATCTCCACTTCTGCAGTTTTAAGCATTGACAGAAGCTCGGGGAAAGACGTCTTCATGCCTTGAATATTATAGTTCATCACGAAACTCTTATAGCTAGGTGGCAGAGACTGTAGAACACGATGGATGCCTAAGTCAATGGGAATCGATATTCCAAAGGACACAATCTTATCGACGTAACCTGACATCTTGAGTACATGCTCATTTACGGAGTTGTGCTCTTCCATCATGCAGCTAAAGAACTTTTTTGAAGCATTGTAGATCTCTATAGCAGCATGTGTGTCGAAAATCATTTTCAACTCACCCATTGTATCTGCATTTCCATTTTCAAATGCTTTTGAAGTTTCGGCTCTAGTCCATACAATATGCCGCAATGAACTAAGTTGTGGTCCTCCTGACGAGTCTGGTAGACATTCTTCTCCTCGTCAGGGGCATCATCGAACGGTGGGGGCCTAGCACGCTTCTAGCACATATTACTTTTGTGCAGCAGAGAGGAGAATCCTCAAATTCATGGCCCATTTGGTAAAGTTGCTACCGTTCGTTACAAGTTTCTCTTTCTCCATGAACACATTGAAATTAAAAGCAGGTGGTTCCATCTACAATAGAATTTATAAAGTTTAGACTAAGTTTATGATAGATTTAGTTCAACTAATCCACATTAGGAATGAACTCCCACTCAAAAACGACATCCCTCGTGCCTTTTTGGTGATTACATGAACCAAATCTACTACACCAAGTCTGATTATCACGTGAGTCGGTGTAGCTTCAAAGGCGAGCATCAAATGGGCATCATATCTACTATATGACTCATGCTTAACCTTTCGTTCCGTGTTCCGAGGCCATGTTTGTACATGATAGGCTCACCAAGTAAGAACCTTAGTATTCGCGTGTGTAACTGTCTTACACCTGAAATATGGTCGTGGATCCAAGAACACCCGATCATCACGTGATGTCTTGGAACGACGAAAACATAATTGGTGCATACTTAAGGAAGAACACATTCTTATCTTGATATTTAAATGAGGAATCATCTTATTATGCTAATAAAACACCAAACAAGCAATATAAGATGCTATCAGACATCACATGTTTATAAGTGAAATGATATGGTTCCCGCATATGATCTCTATCATGTGCACCATGGTATGATCACTATCGTACCTCTATGTGTAAGGCCAAGGTCTATGGAACTTACACGTTATGTGTGTTGTAAGAGTATCATCTCATAGTTCTACTTACAACATCACCATATCATAACACTAGCCCAGCAACATCTAAACTATACGCCTCTAATTTATCCATTGCAAGTTTTATGTGGCTTAGGGATTTCAAAGATAGAACCGTTCTTACCTACGAACATGAACCACAACGAGGATAACCAAATTGTTGACAACTCATTGCAAATTAGATATTGACTATAGTAGGAGAGACAGACACCCGCTAGCCACTTATGCAAACTAGTTGCATGTTAAGCGTGGAACAGGTCTCATGTGCGAGGACATGTAAAGTTTGTCTGGGCCACTTCATCCCACTATGCCACCAATATCTAAAATACAACTAAGAAGCGATAACATGATCATCATCGCCCACATACTCATTTGTGTAGTACCCGTGTAAATCATCTACGCATAGATCCGGCTCTGATACCACTGTAGGGTTCGCAGCATATAAAACAAAAAATTTCCTATGATAGGAACAACTATGTACCAAGATCTATCTACTAGATACAAACAACGGGAAGATGTATATATGTAGATAACATACCCTTGAAGACCGACAAAGCTTAATGAGTTAAACTCGTGGTTGATGTAGACGATCTCTTGCCGATCTCAAGATCAAGAGGAAGTCCTTAGCACCGCAACTTAGCGGCGCATCCATGCTCGCACACAGGTCCGAGGCACCGAACAACATCCACCTCCTCTCTCCAGTGATGCAGAGGAAGCACAACTCTTTCTTGCCGAATAGCCACCGGGAACATGTATCTCGCTATTCCGAGACCATGGGGGATAAATACTAGAGGGGGAGAGAGATCCTTCACGAGGAGGTGTGAGTGAGAAGTGAGGAGGGGTGCCTTTTATAGGAGAGGGGGAACCCCAAGGGAGTGGCCGGCGCATGTGGCTGCCCCCTTGCCCTCCCCTCATTCATGTGGGTGGACACTCCACTCACAAAAATCCTTTCAATTCCCTCCACTCAAATTCCCATTAAATTTCCACCAAATTTAATGCAAACTCTCATTCAATAAAACTCGTTTTATTTATTCAGAATTTTGTCAATTACTTTAATGACAAACATTCACATATAACCCCTTGCTAGTATTTCATTTCACATGCAAAAACACTTTCTGCAATTTCACCCGAAAACCTGTTTCGGTATCTAGTGAAATAAATTCATGCGCTTGTTATTCTTTCCGGCATGAAACTTTTGCTCCAATTGGATGTCGGTTGCGGTGATCTAGCATACCACTGCTTGATGTAGTATACTATAGTCGTTGACATAACACCAATGAAACACCGTTCACTAGTATTACATCCCTCAGAATGGCACAACAGAAACACAGCGGGTCCAATACATGGCTAAAGGTTACAACTCACTCTTTACATAAGATCTAGAGAACACTCTAGGTTAAAGAGAGAGAAAGAACTTACGTAGAAAAACCAAAGAAAAATAACGCAAGAACGATTATACTATTAAGTCTAGTATTCTGGCTAAGAGGTTGGCATTGCTGCTATTGCAACGCACTACAAAAATAGATTCTTTGGCTGGAGAATTTATCCCTATCTAATGTGTAACTTCGTCTTCTCTTGAGTTGATGAATATGTTGACTTCTTTGACTTTATTGACAAGCCTTAGCTTTTGATGATTCCTGGAGCATAACTTGGTGTAGACATCGTCTTAATGGCTTCAGAATCTAGCAAGGGTTAAGAAGATACTTTGAGTATGAGCGTACTCAGCAAATTCACTAGAAAAGGAGTGTTTGATGCACTATAACTACAGCCACAGGCCGTAGGTCGTAGGCAATGCAAGTTTTCATAAACATTTCTTCAAAGGTTGCTTTTATTCTGAAAAGCTATGTTCGTCAGCCTTCACGGGTTTACCAGAACTTTCATGGAGTTCCTTTCCTGCCGCGTTCGCAGCTCCTTCTCGGAACAGGGAGTAACAAGTTACAGTTCTTACACTCTGTAGAGGTGCGTTACTTTACCCATGAGATATCAACTCTTTGTTGCACAACAAGGCAGCTTATTCCCATCCACAATTCCATGATGTGGGGCCCAGAAGATGATCCAAGCCAATCACTGCCCCCTTCGCGACCTCGCATGCCTCCTTGGTGTACACCATGCCCACATAACGAATTACGGCAATGGTGTGTACAAACCGTTAGATGCCAGAACTATCGTGGGACGATGAGGGTTCCCACCCATATGTTGCATATCCTCTAAGAATTACCAATTAATATGCACGCTACGAGGATAACAGCCACGACCTGCACATCCGGCTTCATGCGAGAGGAAGAAGATACAACTGACTTCTCCGTCCCATTCCAAATCTCATGGTCAACGCGTAATATACGGCGCAAGAATCACTGGCGACATTGGTTGTTAAGTCCTAGGTGATATAGTTCTGAACAGTGGTATTCCAACTATCAGATTTAATAGATTAGCTGATCATCTTGGATCAGTAACCAATAGTTCACATTATTATCAAAAATATTGTTTTAAGGCCTTTTTCAAATGCAGGTGATAACAACACTGGGTTTGTAAAATACTTTACAGAAAATAAATAAAGGACATGAGCAAGTGTGAACTTGCCTTTTGTGATTGCAAGATTATGCATCACGGTCTTCGAGTCAGTATAAGATCCAAAATCTGAAATCTTCATCATTGGTCCGGTAAGTACTAATGTTTAAAGAAGCAATATGCTTTTATGCATAAGTAATGTGATGCACGTTCTAAACGCAAATCCCGGGGATAACGTTGTCCTAGGGCATGGATTTTGGAAATGGTTACCTTGGAATGTGTGGTTCTTTTAGATAAGTTTCACATTTGTGCTTCTATTAGAGTTTATGAGTGGTTATAAACAACACATATGTAGCAACAAAATATATACTTATGAAATACTAGTCAAAATTGCTTATATAAAATTTTCTGTTTGAAGTGGCAAAAAGAATAACCTTCGAAGAAAAGGTTTCTCTTCTAAGGTCTAAACAAACTTTGTGGGTAGTTAGTGGTGGTTGATGTTATTAGTTTGCTCAAATGGTTTGGCTTGAGTTGCTTTATAGTCTAACTACTTCATACCAAATTTAACTATAAAACATATAGAAAGATGTATTGTATTATATTTAGATTCTTAGTGACTAAAGTTAACTTTAAAATATAGATAGTTTTGAAAGTATAGTACTTATACATTTGTATCTTGTGTATCTGAAATTTTTTCTTTAGGTTACTTAAGAATGGTCATTCTTCTTACTTGGGGTAATGGTTTCTTGATTCTATAATGGAGTAATATAATTTATCTTTTATAGATGAGTGAGTATAGTTTATAAACCAATATATATTGTCACTTAACTAGTTTTGAACTTTCTCTAGTGTTGTGGTAGATTTTGTAATTTGGTGGTTAATATAGATAGAAAAGTTTTGGTGTATTCATAAGTTGTTCTTTAAGGTCTTTTATTATAAATGGGAATCTTTTTAGAATAAATTTTTTATTTAACGTTGAAGATAATTTAGTAGAAAGATATTTATCATGTTTTAAACAATTAAGGCTTCATTTTATTAATATTTAAGACTAATATTATTTATTAAACTTAATTTATTTATTTTAGAGGTATTAATAGATTTTATTTTTCCTTATATGCATTATTAATTAAGTGAATAAGTTAGATTTGAGTTATAGAAGTATTTGAATTTTTATTTAACTCAAAAGTGGAACATTATATTTTTAATATGTAAATGTTATTTTTGTGATCATTTTGGTATATTATATTTATTTTTGTGATTTATAAATAATAAGATATGATTTTTACAATTCTTATTACTTTATAATTACTTAATGAATATTAAATATTTACTTAAGTGAAATAATAATACATGATTATAGTATAATTCTTATTTTTCTAAGATTTTTGGTATTCTATTTATATTTTTAACATTTACCATTATTAAAATATGAATTATCAAAGATTTATTACTTATAAAACCTTTGTTAAATAATATTTATTTAAATAATCAACATAATAATATTTGATAATAAGTTTGAGTTGTAGATTTTATTTTTCTACAAATTTTCATATATTATAAATATTTTTCTGAATTATAAATCAAAAGTTATTAATTAAACAAGATTTAATCATTTATTTGATTTCTAGAATATTATTAATTGAATTATAACATTTTATTTATTTCTTAACAGAAAATACTGTTTACACCGAACCAAGAGCTAGCCCCAGTCACTGACTAGTGGGACATGGTCCACCTCATCTCTCAGATGAACGAAATGCATTAGTTACTGACCCAGTCTTTACCCCCAGTCAATGACATATGGGCCCTAGGCCATGTCATCAGCCACGTGAGCAAAGACTAGTCAAACGAGCTTACGTGGTTCTATCATGAGGTGAGCATGACGTCACTCGAGTTGATCCTCACTAGTTAAGGATCAATCGATTGATCTGGTGCAAGCGCGGGGATGTGGTTAGGTTCGTTGGACAGAGGGAATCGAGGCGATCCTATCGATGGTGGCACCGCTATCTAATGGTCATCAGAGGGTCATCGGCGACGAGCTTCTGCGGCGGCCAGCGGTGGCGCTCAACAAATCTAGATCTACGGTGCGAATTAGCAAACGAAACTAGGGTCCAGAGATGCGTAATCTTACCCTGATGACGATAGATCGGTCGAGGAGGCTTGGGGAGGCGTGACGACGGCGAATCGACGGTAATGGCCACGGCCGCCGAGGAACAGGAAGACTCGATTTCACATGATTCCCGGCGAGCGGTCCTCCATGCTTGGTCCTAGATAGTTCAGTCCACGACGGCGCGTCCAACGGTGGCTACCACGAGGCGAGGAGTGGTCGGAGTTGGCCGGGACGATGAACTCCGACGAACTAGGTTTTCGGGGGAAGGAAACAAGTGATTTTGGGAAGCGAGATTGTGGATGAGGACGAGCAGGGTTGTTGTGGTGGACTTCTTATCCTCTCCTGGCAGCGGCGGCGTTTATCTTGGCGCAACGACGACGATGACGGCATCGGGCGGCGGCGAGCTCCGCCAGCGAGCTGTCTGTGTGCGTGACGATAATGATGATGGTTGTTTTGTGGATAACCCCCTGGCGATTCTTGCAGCTCAACCCGCGGTCCTCTCTTGACCCCACTTGTCAGTCATAGACGGGAAAAAACTGGGCTGGTTACTGGGCTGTTGTGGGCTGCACAGGGGCGTCAGATAGGTGTAGGGGTGTTGGGCCACGACCAGGCAGTGTTTTTATTTGTTTTATCCTTTTTCTATTTTCTGTTTTCTTATTCAGATTTGAATTTGATTTAGAATTTTAACCTTTCTTTGTATGATTTATTTGCTGGATATTTTAAATAATACTAAAACATAGTTAGTATTATTTGTGAATTCTTTATTATATATAATCTTGTTGTATTGCTTTTATTTTCTCAATATATGAACCCTTTTTAATATTTTGGTAAAAGCTTTTCTTATTATTTTATTTTCCTCCTTTAGTTATGGGTTTCTAAATGATATAGTCTTATTTGTTTATAAACTTAACTCTAGTTGGCTCATAGTTTGAATAGGAACTTTTATATGTGTAATGATCCTATAACATTATTTGATGCATGAAATATAAAAGACATTGATATAGTTATTGCTACTCCCATTGATTTGGAAAATGACAATGTATATATTCTATTGTAATAAACAAAGAGGTTTAAGGTTTTGTATTATGCATATCTACCCTAAGGTTTAGGGTCTTTAATATATTTAGACTCCTTTATGGATGTGGTTAAAGATTCAATAGCTAAACTTTTTTCTGTTTGGGATATTTGATGGCATCACCTTTAGTACTAGAAAGTTATATCTAGAATGTTTTATGGAAAAGAATTGATAAAGATACTCCTAAGCACAGATAATTATGATAATTGGAATAAACAGAGATGTGCTTATGGGATTTGTTTTATGTAATGTTCCTATCAAGTGATATAGTCATAAGATGGAAAATTCTTAATATGAAATGGATATTATACTTGGTTTTAAGATTTAGAGTTGATTGTTTACCAAGAATTATTATCTTCCATAATTCATAACTCTAAACTTCTTATTAAGGAATTCCTTTCCTAGATATACTACTTCTTCATATCCATCATCATGTGCTAACATGATGAACTTTGCTTCATAAGGATATTTTTATCCACCTTTTATTTTTCTAATTCCATTTATAATTCTAATGAGCTTGACATAGAAGCTTTCATAATCTTCCTTCATCATCCATTACCAACATTACTCCAGTAGTTGTATATATCAAGCTTTACTTCACCTCAAGTGTGAGTATTTCCCAAGAGGAAACTCTCTAATCCAATGTTACTCTAGCATTATCTTGATCATACTATCATGTCTCTACTTAACTCCAGTATCCCATACTCCAACCTCACTTTATGTTAGTGTGACTTGTCATGGCTAATCTAGGATAATTATCTAGACTAGGGTTTAATCATATTATACCCTCCAATGTCCCTTATACAGGATATAAGCATATTCAATCTTGGTGACAAAAGCATGATCTTTAGAATCCTTTGATCATTAAGGTTTTCAGTTGGCTAGTCAAGGCCATTATCAATACAACCTTGTAGTTGTATTGAAATTATCTTCTTAGTATTTCTATTGGATTAAGAGATGTTATTCATTTACTATGCCTACTTAATCCAATAGGATTACTCCTTGGAATCAATCTTCAAAATCTATCCTTGTAATCTTCTTTGTTACCATATTGATTTGATTTCCCCCAATCACTCCCACCATAGAGATGATACCTAAAACTAGCATTACCATTTACCTCTTCTTTCTTATTTAGTTAGGCCTTAAGTAAATGCAATAATATGGTCAAGAGTTGATAGATTGAGATCTGGTGAATCAATAGTTGATCCTTCAACAATGATGAATAATAGACATGGAAATATAACTCAACAGAGATGATAAGGATTGATATGGAAAGAAAGATATAGGGTGAATGATCTAAACTCAGTTTCTTTCCTACCCAATATTGCTCAAGAAGTAGGGTTAGACCTTACCATGATACTCAGGTATATGCAGATGAGATTAAGATATAGTTGTTAAATTCATATTTGGTGTTATATCCTCTAACTTGGTATTCATGAGTGATTGTAACTAACACTATAACATGATCGACTAATGATCAAGTATAAATCACAATTTATTAAGGTTTAATCTTTTAGTACATTTGATCTACCTTTAGATCAAATCTACCCTACCCAAAATAAGGTTTTAGCAAAGATCATATTGAAACTGATCGTAGTTAACTTGATGATCTACTTCAATTCCATCAAGTTAAGAGAAGCTTCAAACACTTTGACAAGTTTTGTTTAAAAGCGCGAAATTTATTCGGATTTTCTATGCATGAATGCAATGCACACATCTGGGTTCAGCTTATTTCTAAGCTCTAATGTTGGGATGTTACAGATTATCCCCCTTAAAATAAACTTCGTCCTCGAAGTTCGCAAACTCTCACGTTTCAGAGTAAGAAATTGTTTTGTAGTGATTCCTATATTCTCCCCTTCATGATGACCTTAAATGGAATTAATTGGATTATTCTATAACCTGATTAGATCTCATAATCCAAATCTTTTTATTTTATCATCAAACTTTATTACTATTTTAAGTATAGTTTAGGGGTTCTTATTAAAACAAGTTTTATGTTTTTATAACCCATGGTAGTAGTCAAAAGACTACCTTTCTATTACTGTCGTAGTATAGTTGATCCTGATACTCCTTCCCAGATTGGATTTGAACTCAATTTGTCCATACCCAATGGAACTTTTCATTCTCGACACTTGCCCAATTAGGTATTCTATATTACTTCTTAAGGGTTACTTAAGAGTTGTTTCTTCTAAAATTAGTCGGTTAGGATTAACCTTTTATCACCTTCAAACTTATACCTTCTCAAGGTTTTAAAATAATCTTTCATTAGTACCTATAGTACTTTCTTCAACTTTCATTTATAATATCTACTCTCCCCCTTAGGTTTTACTTATAGTGTTTAAACTACATTCATAGAGACCATTGGTTCGTAAACTAGAATGTTGATCTCAGTTCAGTTTATACTTTACCTAATTAAGGTCTGATGAAAGATTGTACGGTGTATCCACAAAATTGTGGATCTCCGAAGCAAATCTTTCAGCGTTATATGTCCACTTACTTTTGGACATTTTTGCTTGGATAAGTTTGACTTTGTGGAGCATCTCGATAGACGATTGCCTTTAAATTTTATACTTCTTTAGGCCTTACTTAGCTTAGGCCAAATTTAATGATCTTTATGCAACTTCTAAGAAGATCTGAGTAACTATGTTAACCAGGTACCAACTGCGGACAAAACACCAACTATGGATCAGAATACCGATTATGGATTAAGTACTAGTTGCATAAATTTATCAGCTACGAATCTTCCTAGAGTGTATGTATTACCCTATGATTTCTATCATACTTATGGCATTCTCTCTGAGTTGTCAGAATTTGAATACCATTTTGAGTTCAAAAACTTCTTTGCACTTATTCATGATACTTCCATGAACTTGTATAATTACTTCATTGACTTCTTAGTAAAATTATCTATGTTGGGATACGGATAGGCTACACTAGCGCAAATCAAAATTTTCTACCGCGTAAACCAGGAATACTGTTGTCATAGATCACGGGATTACCACTAGACACGTAGTTGCGGAATTGATTAAGTGCGTCGAGGCAGTGCAGATGTTCCACGTCTCCTCCTTGTCCTCGTCCCACGAGCAGCTCCCCTTGCGCGGCTCGTCCAAGCGCTACAGATGCAGCGCCTCCGAGGTATCCACACGTACAGGATGGAATCGTCAGACGTCGGACTGCTAAGTCCGCGCGTGCAACACAGGCGTGAGGAGTGGCGGCTAGGTGGAATGGTCTAAGGTCTAACCTAGGTCATCTCGCCCCACCCTCTCTTATATAGGCGTCCCTAGTGGGCTTCTACATTAGCAGCCCATTAGTAGCCTAAGCCTGGTCTAATTCGGATCCAATCCTCATTAGGCTTCCAGCCCCTTAAGTGTGTGACCCTATAGGTTCATATACGTATAGACATGACACGAATACACTTAGTCTATCAATAGTTGGTAGCGGCATCTAGCAAGACGTGTCAACTCCTAAGCGCATACAAAGATCATATCGGACGAACCATAACAAGGTTTAGTACATGTCTTTCCCTTTGCCTCACGATATTTGGTCTAGCTCCAAGGTGACCTCCCTTTCTCAATACTGTGATTTGGAATCCCTTTACTAGGTTAACTCTTAACCATATGTAGCACGGCCATGCATTTATGGATCCGATCACTCGAGGGGCCCAGAGATATCTCTCTCAAGTAGAGAGGCGCAAATCCCATCTTGATTGACCATGCCTTGTAGCATGCTTCAGGACAAACCCGAAAGCTACCTTTATAACTACCCAGTTACGGAGTAGCGTCTGATAGCCCCAAAGTAGGTCGATCCACATCTCAAGTACATGCGACAATCTCAGGTCTAAGGACAAAACTTACACGATGTGTAGAGAGAGCTGCAATGTAGAGGTCCCAACCTTTAATAAGATAGATATCCCTGTGTTTACAATGCTAGTCCCTGGATCAATAGCTAGCATCCACAGTTAAGATGTAATATCAAGAAACAAAGGTCATAATACAATTTATAACCAGGAATAAAATAATTCATTACATCTTACATAGCTCATTTGGCTATCTCATTACAATGTAGTAGAAATAACAATAGCATGGAGTCCTTCATCTTCAAAGTGCCATAGGCAAACATGTTGGTTGTAGACTTGTAATCCTAATCATCACACTTTACTAACATCAAACAAACCTGCAACATAATAAGTTACAGCCATAAGGGTCAATACATTTGAATTGTATTAGCAAGTGATACTATAGTAGTATAGTGGAGTCTATCATCTATATGCATTTGGCTAAGTGGAGCTTAGGCTTGCTTTGCTCAAAACAGATTTTCCTTATCTTTTGAAAACACTAAGTTTTTGCTTGACAAAATCACCCAAGGAATCTCCCAATAGAAATTGGTGATCCTTCAACCCTTACTCAACCACAAAATTTTAACTTAGAAATTGGGATAAGGAGATTCTTGATAGCTTCCATGTCTTGATGCTCAAATTGTCCTTTACCAGGGACATGGCTAAGTACTTAGATTTTACACTCTGCATAGGTGGTGCACTTTCCCCACAAGACTTGGTTTCACCAAGACAAGATCTTTCAGAAGCCTTCCCTTAGACCATAATGGACCCTTTCCAACCTATCATCCCCTACCACCAATTGTCCATTTGTCTAAGTTATTGCAACCTATATGATCCAGGCAGAGCCCATAATGCCAAGTGGCTGCACTTGAAGCTTCTCAACATTTGACATCTCAAATCTCTTTGTTCCTGGGTGGCCATCCACAAGTGAGATACACAAGGTAAACCATAGAAATGGGCCTTGTGTAACCACTCAACACAAACCATTCCTTCCATTCCACCCAGGTGATTCATTCACTTAGTTGTTTTATTAAACAAAACACAAGTCCTTGACTTAGAAATAATCCATAGCATGAATATAATCCACCCTTGTTTTCTACTAGCTAAGCTAAGCATGATAGTAGTAGGGATCTTAACTTAGGAAATTTCTACTAAGGTTTCATCTACTAGTATTTCCCATGGCATAGTTTATACTTAGCAAAAATTCCATGCAAGTCTACTTAGAAATATCACTAGTGCATAGTGAAAATAATGGGACAAAAGTATGAAGCATCACTTGCCTTTTTTGTAGAGAATATAAGTTCACTCCTTGATCTTTCAATATTCACACTCTTCAAATTCCACTACAATTCAATCAAGCAAACAACATTTCAATCTACCATTCAAGCAAACATCACATAAAATAATAGAAACAAAGTAATGCTTGCAAGCATGCAAGAGATTGTTTATTTGGAAATTTGGTTTCTAATGGGTTATAAACATTTGAAAACACCTATTGGTCATTTTATAAAAGTGGCAAAACCACTTGCAAAAGATTTTACCTATTAACCCTTTTTAAACCAAAGCATTATTTTATGTGGTTGAAAATGCCTTTAGCAAAGAAATAATCTTTATAGTGTTCACCAAATACATTTTTACTTCTAAAACTTGGTGTTTGGGGTCAGAGAGTTTAATCCAAATCTTTTCCCAAAGATTTTTCTCCAAAAATTATTTTTAACATATAAACAATATTTTTATTTGACTAGAAATGCTTTAATTCAAAGATTAATTATTTTGCTTCACAAAATATGTTTTTGAATCCACAAGTTGGTTTCCATGGTCAATAGGTTTAAAACAATCCATTTTCCAAAGATTTTATCACAAAAAAATAATTTTGGAATGAATTTTATATTCAAAATATGCCTACACAAGTTTCTGCAAAAAACAACCATTTTACCAGAAGAAATTCATTAAACAAAGTGCATGTTTGGAAAGTACTTGTCTCGCTGATTCCATTGATATAAGGTTTGCAAAATTTGGACTTGTGGTTTGAGAGTTATAAATTTTGCAAGTTTGAATAACTAATAGAACATTTTCTGGTTTTTATAACAGCTCTAGGCCACGCGCCGTGTTTTGATTCGTCGGTACCGGTTCGGCCGGATCAAGCGATGCGAGGCGTTGGATCTAAGCTGCAACGTATGGTTCAGGTCAAAACGTACCTCTTCGTTTATGTTCTATCGTGTGCATCGGATCTAAATCCTACGGCGCACAAGCACTGGCCATTTACTAGCGGCGCTGGCGGCGGCAACTAGCGGCGGCGCGCTCAGCACGCGAGGTTGCCGGCGATGCAGGAAGCAAAAGAGACAGGGGAGGGGCTCACCGAGATTGCCGTGCTTCGCTGATGCTCAACGTGTTCTTGTCTGTTGAAGGGGCGCTCTGAATCACCGGTGATTCCTCGCCGGAGTTCAAGACAGCGTCGGGCACGCACTGTCATGGTCGGAGACGAGGTTGTAGATTGCGCGCGGTTAATTGGCGAGCACCTGGAGGTTCACAAGGCACAGGCGAACTAGTTGGCATGAATCTCTAGTCGAGGCGCGTGCTGGTTTAAGCGATAAAAATCACCGGAGTGTTTGCGGACGGCGGTGACGTTCTGTTGAAGACGGAGGCGAGTGTCCAAGGCATGCGCGAGCGAGCTACGGTTACTGGCAGGTACGCCTGGTGCTGGCGAGCACTCCAGTGGGGTCGGGGAGGCAAGGGGCGATGGAGGGTGGCCGGAATTGTTCGCGAAGCTCGCCGGAGGCTACGGTGGTGCGAAACGAAATTGGAGCAGCCCGGTGGCTCTCTGGCGACGCTGGTTGGGGGGAAATGGAGAGGAGAAGCAGGCTACCAATCGAGCGTGGTCGCGAGCGTTGATTGCTGAGTCTTTATCGCGGAATTAAGCCGGGGAAGTAACGGCAGGAATAGCCGGTGAGGCGTGGTCACCGCGGGGAGGACGACGATGAGGTGGCAGTGGGTCCTGTTCCTCAGTGTGGTGAGGAAAACACGCGTGGGGTCCAAACGTCAACGACTCTGCGGGTTCTTTGTCGAGTATGAAACGTTTTCTGCGGGGGAAGAGATAAATGGGCTTGCTGGGCTGGACTGGGCCAGGTTAGCTGGGTTGGGTTTGATTCTTTTTTTATACAGAATGTTTTTATTTTTCTGTTTTGATTTTGTTTAATCTTTTCAAACAACCATTTGAATTCAAATTTCAACCAAACTTTGTGTATAATCAAACATTGTTTATTAACATATTCTGAAGTCCAATTTAGAATAATTCTTTTATTCTTTTTAGGGTATATTGATTGTTTAAAGTGGGTCCTTGTTTTAAATTCAAATAAGATCAAATATATTTTTAACCCTTATTTAATTTCAATTTTCACAAAACCTTTTCAGTAAGTCTTATTCATTTATTAGGGTGTCAAATAACTCACCTTGAATTATTTGGAATATTTTTAATGTGATCTATTAGTCATTTTAAATTGGGTATTTATCTTTATTGCAATGAAATTAATTATGGGTTTAATTACATAAATTTTATTTAGTTGATTTCTTTGATCCCATTTAAGTTAACTAAATGACTTTTAATCCACTTGGGTAAATTCCAAATACTATTTTCTCATGATTTAATTAATCATTCTTATTAGAGATTTGTCTTTATTCAAATAGAATTTGGTTAATGCCATTTTATTTTATTTGGAAAATTATTTATCCTTTTATTTTATTTGGACTTGGATTATATTCATTCCATTTTCTCATGGATTAGGCCAAGATTTAATTTTGTCTTTAAATATTCCTCATTTAATATTTCTTTCTTTATCTCATAAAATCCATATCTTTTTATTTATAGATCCAAACTTGGTGGTTCTAATTGGTAAAATCTTATTTAATATTTATTTATCCTTTTTAAATCTCTTTAGGATTATTTGCTTGCCATTTGGTATGGTTTTTAGATAGGTGCTTTATTAGCTTTGGAAATTCAATTTCCTTATCTTATTAAATTCATAAGATTTTATCTATGGCTCCAATTTAAGTGAAACCAATTTATATGGTTTTATAATATTTCTATTTGTCATTTTTGATCATTTTGAAATGTTTATTGAACAATTTTTATATGGATTAAATCCATAGGCTTAGATAAAACTTGGAAATGTTTTCCTTCCATTAGGATTTTAGGGTTTTGGTTTATTTTCCAAGTGTTTAAATTTCCAGATGCATTTATGAAGAATGCATTCCTGTTGATTTGAATTTAGTTGGATTAAAACATTACTCACGTCTGTTCAAGATGGGATTTTAAGTTTCCATTTAGAAACAAAAAGTTTCTTTTCACCCTAAATTTCAACAATTATTTATTTTGTTTGTTTATTTTTCACATTACAAAATTTGGAAAAATTTTGGGATGTGACATGCAACTAATTGCCAGTATCAAGTTGGGTCAGTCCAACCCCATGTTCATAACATGTGTCCACATCATTGGTTTGACATATCCATGTCTATGACTTGCGAAACATAGTCATCAACCAATCGATGTGCTAGTCTAATATTCACGTGTGTCCTCACATGAACTCCGACTAGGGACAACTATTAAATAACCATACAAGTAAAGAGTTTCACAAAAAATTGACATAATTGCCAATCAATACAAGTTGCCTAATATGGATATTCAAGGAACAATACAATAACTCATGGATACATATGAAATATAATCATCTCTATGATTGCCTCTAGGTCATATTTCCTTCAGTCTCCCACTTGCACTAGAGTCAATCTAAAATGTATCTAATACCAATTTCTCTTATGTGTGCTTCATGCGCGGGCTGCGGGAGAGGCTTAGACAAGGGATTAGCAACATTTGAGTCCGTATGTATTTTGCATATCATGACACTACCATCCTCAACGAACTCACGAATCTGATGGTAACGCATGCGAATATGTTTGTTCTTCTGGTGTTGTCTAGGTTCCTTGGCTTGTGCAATAGCACCATTGTTGTCACAATAAACGTCCAAGGGATTGTACGTGCCCTGAACCACACCGAGAGCAATCAGGAAATTCCTAATCCAAACAGCTACCTTTACGGCCTCCGAGGCAGCAATATATTCAGCTTCTGTTGAAGAGGAGGTCACCGTATCTTGCTTGGAACTTTTCCAGCTCACAGCACCACCATTCAAGACAAACACATAACCTGATTGCGACTTCGAATCATCTGAGTCGTTAAGCTAACTCGCATCTGTGTAACCCTTTACACTGAGTTCATCTTCACCTCCATAAACTAGGAACACATCCTTAGTCCTTTTCAAGTACTTAAGGATGTTCTTTACCGTTGTCCAGTGACCTTCACCTGGATCAGCCTGGTATCTGCTCGTAACTCTTAGAGCATAGGAAACATCTAGGTGAGTACATATCATTGCATACATGATGGATCCAATAGCCGAAGCATATGGAATCCTGCTCATGCGCTCACGCTCATCAGTAGTCGAAGGACACTGAGTCTTGCTGAGTTTTATGCCGTGAGAAATGGGGAAGAACCCCTTCTTAGCCTCTTCCATGCTGAACCGTTTCAACACTTTGTCAATGTATGTACTCTGGCTTAATCCTATTAGCCTCCTTGATCTATCTCTATAGATCTTGATACCCAGAATATATGCTGCTTCTCCCAAGTCCTTCATCGAAAAAATATTTTTCAATGAGGTCTTAACAGACTCGAGCATAGGAATGTCATTTCCAATCAGCAATATGTCATCTACATATAAGATTAGAAATACCAGCGCTCTCCCACTTTCCTTCTTGTAAACACAAGGTTCTTGTTCATTTTTTATGAAGCCAAACTCCTTTACAACTTCATCAAATTGAATGTTCCAACTCCGAGATGCTTGCTTCAGCCCATAAATGGACTTCAGAAGTTTGCATACCTTTCCAGCATTGTTTGGATCGACAAAACATTCGGGTTGCATCATATACACGTCCTCAGTTAGGATTCCATTTAGGAAAGCCGTCTTGACATCCATCTGCCATATTTCATAGTCGAAATGTGCAGCAATGGCTAGAATTATCCATATAGATTTAAGCATCGCTACTAGCGAGAAAGTCTCTTCGTAGTCAACTCCTTGAACTTGTCGAAAACCTTTTGCAACAAGTCAAGCTTTATGGATGTGAACATTTCCATCCATATCAATCTTCTTCTTATAGATCCATTTGCACTTGATGGCTTTAAAACCATCAGGCAGGTCAACCAAGTTCCAAACTTGATTGTCACCCATGGACTCTATCTCGGATCTCATGGCGATCAGCCATTTCTCAGAGTATGGGTCCACCATCGCTTCTGCATAGGTCGCAGGCTCATCATTGTCTAACAATAATAATACCCGCGTTTCGTGAAGCCTCGCCGACCTTCGTGGTTGTGGTGCTTTTGTTGCCACGGGTTCCTCAACTTGTTCTGCTACAATAGCATCACTCATAGAAGAATCCCCAACTGGCTCATCTTGAACTTCTTCAAGTCGCACCGACCTTCCACTTGTTCCCTTTGTGAGAAACGCTTTCTCTAGGAAAACACCGCTACGAGCGACAAACACTTTGCCCTCTTCTCGGTTGTAGAAGTAATACCCTAAGGTTTCCCTCAGATATCCAACGAAAATGCACTTATCCGATTTAGGTGTTAGCTTGTCCGACTGAAGTCGCTTGACAAATGCATCACAACCCCAAATCTTTAGAAAAGACAAACTAGGATTCTTTCCAGTCCACATCTCATATGGTGTCTTAACTACGAATTTAGATGGTACCCTATTAAGTGTGAAAGATGCCGTTTCTAGAGCGTAACCCCAAAATGACAATGGCAAATCCGACTGGCTCATCATCGATCGAACCATGTCCAACAAAGTTCGATTACGCCGTTTGGAGACCCCGTTCCTTTGAGGCGTTCCGGGCGGCGTAAGTTGTGTGTAACACCCTCAGAATCGGCCCTATGCAAGTTTCAGCGCTTCCCGCCAAACCCGCATAGAAACGATTCAAAGGTGCCCACCAGGCACTTGCGTGCGGGTGGAAAACGAAGTAATAACATTACACAACAGTCCTCGATGGAACCCACATAACAGATATATATATACAACGACGACTCAATGAGTCAAGAATACAGATATACAGAACGAAGATCCAAATCACCTTGAAAACGATAGAGCGTCCAGCTACGGACAAGATGCAAATGGGGCTAAGAGCCCTGAAGAATAACCAATGGCGTCCATAACCCTGCCCAGGCCAAGCCGGAAGGGTAACCCTGCTAACGACGTCGCATCTCAAAACCTGCTTAAACAAAAGGGGTGCCGACAAAGGGCAAAGGAAAAAGAGAGAGCGGTCAGTACTGAGGCCAGTACACGGCGAGGCTAGAATTCGGCGGTCCTCGCCTACATAGATATGGTGGACTGAAGCGACAGCGCAGCATGCACTAAACAACCTATAGAGACTCGATTTAACTGTCGGCTACCAGAGAGGGATAAGAAAGTCCTATTCGGAACCAACCTGATTCTCACACCAAACAAACCCATCCTGGTATTTCCCCCTCGAGACCAAACGAGGAAGTCAACCGAGGAACTCACATCGTTGGCAGTTTTATTTATTCAGTCAACGTTGCAGCAATTACTAGTCAAGTATAGATAGTCATCCTGATAAAATAAGCAGTGGGACATTTTAGTCAACCATTCCGTTGTAGTTGCAACACTTACTAGTCAGATACAATTAGCATGAGATATCCCAAACCCAGCAGTTGTTGGTACTTTTATTTAGCCATTCTGTTACAGTGAAGCTGATTACTAGTCAGATCGGATACAAGTCAATTTATAACAGTAAACTTTAGTTATAGTTGTCTATGATCGAGACTTGTGCTCCAAGTCGTCCATAACCGCGGACACGGCTTCTCGAAAAGATTTTACTAGGTGCACCAAAGTATCCACACGCCGACCCTTTTTGCCGATCAATTAACATACACCCATTCCATGTCGGCGGGCCTAAGTCATGACGCTTCCTGCACCCAAAGCAAGCACGGGGCCACCCCACTAAGTACACCCAAGAACGAAGTCGCGGCTCCGAGACGGACTCGGGTTTGCGCCATGGTTGTAAACGACGGGAACCCAAAAGCGGGCTTGTCGATACCGCGAAAACACTCCGCTTTCCTAACAAGACAAAGGTACTCGCACAATTTAAATAAAGCGATAAAGCATGGCATAAGTACAGGATAGTAATAAAGCCCCAAACTACTTGTGGCCCCAAGACAAGATTTGGAATCAGGTACTAAATCGATGGGGTGCCCATACATCCCACATGTGGTTAGCGCGCTCGATCTCGGAACAGGTGTCAAGAACTCGGGGCCCTACGGGACACAAGTGGACGGTTAACAACCAAATAACATCTATTGCCCACCTGTGCCTCTGCATTACCTACTTCAATTTTAGTAATTAAAAAGTAATTAAAGTAAACGATAATTAAAGCCATGATCATATCCAACATTAAACATGCGGCAAAACTCCAACAACTGTGGTACTTGACGACACGCAACCGCACTTGAGCAAGCGACTACGACGCGCAGGTCCAACTATCTTCCAAACAACAGGTAATAGGAGGTGTCCAAGGAAATATAAGGCTACCAGGGGTATCACGGGTACGAAAACTATAGCATCGCAACACAGATAGCAATAGATCAACAGGAGGGAATAAATACTACAAAAGTAAGATAGGTAGAAAGGGGGAGATGATCGCCTGAAAACATTGCCGGAGGTTCATTCGAAGATCGGGTAGACACTCGCATCAACTCAACGGCCTTATCCGCGAAGAAGCAAAACACTAGAATAAACACCGGATGCACTATTTAATACAACGGCAGAAGATCGGGCATGATGCATGTATGCTGCATGACATGGCAAAGATGCAATGCAATTGGGCAATATTAAGTGGAACCGGGGTCCCGACAATTAATTAATAGGTTCAAGTTGTTTAGCTACCCCACAATTTAAATGTTGTCTTAACAAGGCAAAATTATATCACCGGTTCGCTACACAAATTTAAATGGAACCAATATGAGACTAGATTTGTCCGCATATGGGCCCCATATTTAATTATATGGTGAATCGGCATAAGGCCCCCAAACCATAGACAAGTATGCATGCATGAACAATTTAATATGCAACAATTTGATATTACATTTATAAAATAGGGCTCGAGAAAAGGGGGCACACATTAGGGTTCGGCGATCTTGGTTCCGGGGGTTCGGGGTTGGTCTCAGGGTTCAGGGTTCGACGGGATCGATCTCCGGGGTCAAAGAACTTGGCGTCATTCGGTTCCATGTCGACGGTCTTGGTGTCCTTGATGGAGAACTCGGTGTATCCGTGTCAGCGGACTTAGCGGTTATCGGGTTCGGTCTTCGGTTCCATGTGGCGATCTTGGCGTCGGGCGATCTTGCGGTAGCGGACGAAGTCGATCCTAGCAACTGGTCCAAGTCGACGGTCTCGAAACAGTGACTAGATCAGCCCCATCTGGCGTGGTAAACAGAGCACATGCCGCACTTGAACGGGTACTTGTATGGTGCTGCAGAGGCACGGTGAGGGTGTCGGTTTGAGGATGATCGGAAGCCCGCACATGGACGATCTGCAGAGAGAGGTGACGAGCGGCGAAGGAAGGACCCGCCGTGTCGCTTGACGTCTCGGAGGAGAAGGCCACCGCGGTGACGGCCTAAGCGATACAGAGGGTGGAGGGGGCAGGCAGGGACTACAGCACGCAGAGGCGGCCGGCAAGCACGGGTAGGGCGGCGCAAGCGGAGGACGTCGGGGTCCACGGCGGCGACATGGACCAGGGCGGTGGTCGGTTAGGGCGACGAGGCAGCGGCCGTGGGCGCCCGCGGTCGCGGAGGGCGGCGATCCCAGGCCGAGGAGGCGCGATGGCACTAGCTCCAGGGGAAGAGGCAGGGCGAGCGTTGGAGGCGACGGCCGGTGGCTGGCAGACGGAGGAGGTCCCCGTCGAGGCCGAGCAGAGGGGCTAGGACGAGGAGGCGGCGAGGAGGCCAGGGAAGGAGGACGGCAGACGGCGGCAAGGAGAGGCCGAGCTCGGGGAGGCCGGGCAGCGGCGAACCAGAGAGGAAGGCGGCGATCATGATTCAGGTGGGCCGAGCTCTGGCAGTGGAAGGGCGCAGGAGGACGAGGTCGGGCCCCTCTGAGCAGCGGCGCGGAGGAGAACCAGGCGGTGCCGCGCCCGACAGAGGGCTACCGACGATGCAGCCATGCCATGGTTAAGGGCTCACAAGCGGGAGAGGCAGGCTTGTGGGACTAGGTGCAGAGGAGAGGTGGGGAGGGCCGGAGGTCGCAGGGAGGGCATGGAGGAAGGGGAGGGCCGGCGAGCGGGGGAGAGGAAGAAGGAGAGGGGGGGAGGAAGGAGGAAGTGGATCGGGAGGGGAAGAGGAGGGGTGGGAAGAGGTGGGAGTGGTGGGAGGGGTCGGTGGGGGTGGCGTGTGGGGTGGGGGTCAAGCGGGCGGTGCGGGGTGGTGGTGGTGTGGGCAAGTGCGTGTGTGTGTGGTGTTGTGTGGTGGGTGAGGAGTGGGGTGGGTGGGACGCCGGTGTGGGAGGAGGGGGGGGGTGAGAGAGAGGTGGGGGTAGGTGAGGTGGCAGCGTGTGATAGGGTTAGGGGTGAGGGTTGGTGAGGTGGCGAGACGGGGTTGGCCGGGGTGAGGTGGAGGGGGCTGGGTAGATTAGGTTGGGTAGATTTAGGATTAGATATTTTAGTCTAGGGTTTTCTTTTATTTAAAATAAATTTTGTAATTAGTTTTAGATGAATAAAAGATCCGGCTGGGCCGACGGTTTGGTTTGAACAAAGAGGGGAGGATATTAATATAGAGAACAAAGTAGGTCTTTTAGCAAAATATTTTTAAGCAAACAGATATATGCTGATGTAATGATGATGCACGGACATAAAACAACAAGCGATTTTCTAGTAGTGGTTTTTGCGGGATGCCACATTGTGGAACAATTCCGCAACTCTTAAGATGATCGCTAAACTCGTGACTCAAATATTCACCTCCACGATCAGATCGCAAGGCCTTTATTTTCTTGCCACGTTGATTCTCTACTTCACTCTGAAACTCCTTGAACTTTTCAAAAGTTTCAGACTTATGCCTCATCAAGTAGACATAACAATATCTACTGAAATCATCAGTGAAAATAATGAAGTAGTGATATCCTCCTCTGGTTGTCGTGCTCATTGGTCCACATACATCAGTATGTATGAGTTCCAACAAGTCTGTCGCTCTCTTGGGTAAACCCGAAAAAGGCGACTTGGTCATCTTTCCAAGTAAACAAGCTTGACATGTCTCGTATGATTCAAAATCAAACGAAGTTAGAAGACCATCACCATGGAGCTTCTTCATGTGCTTTTCACTTATATGCCCCAAACGACAATGCCATAAATAGGTAGGACTCAAATCATTAGGCCGAAGCCTTTTAGCACTAACATTGTAAACAGATGCATCATCAAGATTTAAAATAAATAACCCATTCACAATAGGAGCATTAGCCATAAACATAGCATTCTTAGAGATTACACAACCATTGTTTGCACTCGCGAATGTATAACCATCCCTCATCAAACATGAAGGTGATAAAATGTTTCGACCCATACTAGGAATGTAATAACAATTATTCAACTCCATAATAAATCCTGAAGGAAGGTGAAGTTGCATGACGCCGACGAACAATGCAGCAACCCTTTCTTTATTTCCAACATGAAAATCCACTTCGCTTTCTGCACTTCTCTAGTCCTTATTAGCCCCTGCATCGAATTGCAAATATGAGCAACCGATCCGGTATCAAATACACAAGAGTTAACATAGGAATCAGCGAGAAGAATGTCCACAACATTTACAACAAGCGTACCTGAGTGGGAAGTACTCTTACTTCCACTCTTCTTCAAAGAAGCATGGTACTTGCTGCGGTTTCTTTTCCAGTGGCCATGTTCATGACAAAAGAAGCACTCAGTGTCATCTGCAGATCCAGCCTTTTGCTTGGGTGCAGACTTAGGGATCGTATCCTTAGCCTTGCCCTTCTTCTTCCAAGAAGTAGCCTTTTTTCTTGAAGCTAGGCTGGTTCTGCACAGCCATCAGATGGCTATGCCCTGCACACTTCTTCATGTCACTTTCTACTGTTTTAAGCATCCCACATAATTCATTAAGGCCCTTCTCCATCCCATGCATATGGTAGTTCGAAATGAACTGCCCATAGCTGGATGGAAGAGACGCCAAAATGAAGTCAGTGGCCAACTCTTGGCCTAGTGGAAAACCAAGTTTTTCCAAAGTATGACTATAACCAACCATTTTGATCACATGGGGGCCTACAGCTGCTCCCTCTGCCAGCTTGCATTCGACAAAGGACTTGGCAACATTGTACCTCTCAGTCCTTGCCTGATCTTGGAACATGTCCTTAAGCGCGATGATCATATCGTACGCTTCCTGATCCTCAAACTTCTTTTGGAGTTCAGGTTCCATGCATGCAATCATAAGACAGCTAACCTCAAGAGAATCATCACATGCTCTCTTGTAGGCGTTCTTTAGGGCAGCAGATGCATTATCAGCAGGTTCATCGGGGATTGGGGTATCCAGAACCGTTTCCTTTTTATCAGACCTGAGAACAATTCTCAGGTTACGGACCCAGTCCAAAAAGTTTGTTCCATTTAGTTTATCTTTGTCAAAAATCGAACGCAAAGAGAAAGGTGATGTAGTGTTCGGTGCCATTGATCTACAACAGAAAACATGCAAAATACTAAGCCATGTAACCATGAAAGAGTAAAACATATTAAACAATTTAATAGCATATACTCCCACTTAAATCAATATCCCTCTATTGATACTAAGTGATTCAAGATCCACAATTAACAAGTCGACTAGTGAGCTTTAGCATCACTGCTAGAAGACAAGGTAAATCTGTAAGCAACACTTGCTAATCATATCACATATGACTCTTGTTGTTGGGTGACATCTCTATGTCAAAACTAGGCGCCCAACCTTTATGCCCCAAGGTCCTTAACTGTTAAGATGACCTTGTCAAGCTCACCAACCCTTATGCATGTAGGTATCCGATACAAACCCATCCAGCCAAGGAAAACCACGGCACCATAATTTCATAGGCCCACCAACGATTGTACAGGACATAGGATGGTGCAAGGTTTGGTTGGGAGGGCATGGTTTAACTTAAACTTTGTGAGGGATCGTTCTACTTCTATCATCTAAGCATGCATAGTAGTAAAACGCATAAGAATAGCATTCACATAGTTGTGAAACAGTATGGCCCATTTTCTCATGGTGATCTCCATCGCCATGGAACCTGTCCACCATGATGATCTCCATCTTCAAGTTCCATGTGAGCCATCTTCCAAGTGATGAGTCCTCCAAGAACTAATACAAGCTATTACTCCTAACAGCTAGTAATCAAAATTACATAGTATTGGGATCATCACAAGTTGGCATGCAGGCCATTACAATAAATGACAACACATATGGCTCCAGCCGTGTTGCCCTACTCATGACACACAGGTCATGCAAATTTTCATACATGCATCACATACATATATGGGCCATACTGATCACATACATCCTGCAAAAACAAGTTATGCATAGAATCGCATTCTACCGGATCATGTGATATTGCAGCACCTAGTTACCTTAACGAGATACAAAAGGGGCTACGGTTAAGGGGGGTCTAGGGGGTCTCCCCCTGCGGGGTTCGAAGGGGCAGCGCCCCTCGTGGTATCTCCGACTTACCCCTACCGTGAAAAATGAGAGATCGAATCTTCACAATTTTCTTTAAGGATTTTGATCGGCAAATCAAATTTACCATAAACCGACTCCTGTCCTGATTCAATCAAACTCCCTTGATCACGGTACATCCAGTTTAGATCTAGGTTCCGATTCGATCAATCATATTGATCTTCGCGTGATTCAACAGGATTTATGTGTCACTGTCTACCCCGATGGCGGAAACCGACCGGAAGGGGTAAGTCGTTCGACAACCTCAGAATCACGATCACGGAAAGCAAGATCATAGATCAATCCTGAACCACCACCATATAAACGATCACATCATTCATATCAATCTGCATATCACCATATGCAAACATCACGAACCTATAACTGAACAGCATTGGCTCTGATAACACTGTTGGGATATGGGTAGGCTACACTAGCGCAAATCAAAATTTTCTACCGTGTAAACCAGGAATACTGTTGTCATAGATCACGGAATTACCACTAGACGCGCAGTTGTGGAATTGATGAAGCGCGTCGAGGCAGTGTAGATGTTCCACGTCTCCTCCTTGTCCTCGCCCCACGATCAGCTCCCCTTGCACGGCTCGTCCAAGCGCCACAGATGCAGCGCCTCCGAGGTATCCACACGTACAGGGTGGAAGCGTCAGACGCCGGACTGCTAGGTCTGCGCGTGCAACATAGGCGTGAAGATTGGAGGCTACGTGGAATGGTCTAAGGTCTAACCCAGGTCATCTCGCCCCACCCTCTCTTATATAGGCGTCCCTAGTGGGCTTCTACATTAGCATCCCATTAGTAGCCTAAGCCTGGTCTAATTCGGATCCAATCCTCATTAGGCTTCCAGCCCCTTAAGTGTGTGACCCTATAGGTTCATATACGTATAGACATGACACAAATACACTTATTCTGTCAATAGTTGGTAGCAGCCTCTAGCTATCGGACGAACCATCACAAGGTTTAGTACATGTCTTTCCCTTTTCCTCACGATATTTGGTCTAGCTCCAAGGTGACCTCCCTTTCTCGATACTGTTATTCGGAATCCCTTAACTAGGTTAACTCTTAACCATATGTAGCACGGCCATGCATTTCTGGATCCGATCACTTGAGGGGCCCAGAGGTATCTCTCTCAAGTATAGAGGGGCAAATCCCATCTTGATTGACCATGCCTTGCAGCATGCTTCAGGACAAACCCGAAAGCTACCTTTATAACTACCCAGTTACAGAGTAGCGTCTAATAGCCCCAAAGTAGGTCGATCCACATCTCAAGTACATGCGACAATCTCAGGTCTAAGGACAAAACGTACATGATGTGTAGAGAGAGAGCTGCAACTAATTGCCAGTCTCAAGTTGGGTCAGTCCAACCCCATGTTCATAACATGTGTCCACATCATTGGTTTGACATCTCCATGTCTATGACTTGCGAAACATAGTCATCAACCAATCGATGTGCTAGTCTAATATTCACGTGTATCCTCACATGAACTCCGACTAGGGACAACTATTAAATAACCATACAAGTAAAGAGTTTCACCATCAATTCACATAATTGCCAATCTATACAAGTTGCCTGATATGGATATTCAAGGAACATTACAATAACTCATGGATACATATGAAATATAATCATCTCTATGATTGCCTCTAGGGCATATTTCCTTCAATCTATGTTGAATGAACTTTTAGTTTATTATATCTTGTGGCCCCCTACATATTCTATGCTAATCTTTCTTCCAGAGCTAACTAGTAACGACCTATGCTGTATATATTCTCCAAAGGGTGTTAATACCCCCTTATAACATGCTTCCTCCTTCAAGTTAGTCTTCCTTATGATCTTCGAAACTCTACACTCCCTTACACGAATTCCCATTTCTATCTAGGTCTATAACATTAAGTAATAACTTGGTGTTACATCATGTATTTGCACACCTAATTAAACTTCATGTACAGATCTAGTCAATCAATAAGAATCAAAAAGATCCAAAAGTCGATAAACAACAAACATAACCATTTATTACACATAGGTTTTAAATAATTTACAAATGTACTAGATATTCCCACGGTTTGCTCCAAACTTATTTACACAACTATCTTACAAGAACTTCTTGTTCTTGTGGATATATCCTCACTTATTTTGGCAAACCCTTCAAACTACAATACACATTACCCTCTATATACATTATTCAAGCCCTCATCCCTTGGGATGTCGTTCTTTTCTTACTTTTATCTTCCTCTAGTGCTTCCTGGAGTTCCGTCCATGATGACGTGAAGTCCTACGACTGCCTTTTGGAGCATAAGAGCATCCAGGAGGTGCGTATTATTGATTAGAGGTACCGAGACTAAGATTAGTCATTGAAAAATGACTAGAGTTGGTGTAATCTCCCACCGAATAGTCCAGGTTTTCTGGCAACACTTCCTCATAGTAAGTTGGTTCCTTAGCTTTTCCTTGGATCCAGTCATATATATTGGTGTAGTAGCTATCGGAATACTCTTATAAATTGATTGGATTCATATTGCCTCCATATGGTCCATAAGGCTCTCTATGGTTATAGTTGGTCTTTGCTTCAACACATGTATCACAAGGTATAGGATTTCCTATGGTTTTACCTTGAGATTCTATTTCCCATCCATATTTGTTGGGCTCAGGATTATTTGGAGTTGTACTTGGTCCCTAGGTCTTCGGGTGGCTTGAAGTCATTCTAGTAATAAGCATAATTTTCTGAGTTTGGGTCATCAAACTCAGTTTCCTCAAACACTTCTCCTGAAGGTATGTATTTGGGATGCCTAGCTTCTTTATCTAGCTTCTTCCTACGAGCCATTGCTTTATCAGGATCAGTAAAATCCTCAATGACCGTATCCAGCTCCTGAACTAAGACTTGGTGAGTATTATGATAAGTGTTTAACAAAGACCGATAATGATCCATATACTCTACCGCTAGAGTAGGTTCATCTTGGACTAGAGTAGAGTGATATAACTCATGCTCTGGATTTGAGGTTTCACGTGGTATAATGATGTGAGTACTACCTTCTAGAGCTTGGGATTTATTCTCTCGGGTCATGGTTATGGCTGCTGCTATGGCAATCTGGTATGCAGATGCCATGCACCTTGCCTCTCATGATGGCATTTCTCCCTTAAGTCCTAACTTCTTGGGTAACATGATCATGACACGGTATTTAGCTAATACCTGCGCATCATAGTAACTGTAAATCTTGACCAGAAGTCTTGATTCACATTCCAAACTCCATAGAAGTTTTCGGAGTTTGTCTGTCCAATCCCCCCCCCCCGTAGTCATCCAACGTCCTGTTCATCACTTGAACATTCTGGGGTGGATATCGAGGTGCCATGTGGAACTGTAGATAAGAAATTATCATCAGTCACATAGAGTTAAAACTCTTGGGTAATGATCGGAATTGCAATCATATAGAAGAGTTATCGCACTAGTAACATAACAGGATTATTCTCAAGTGAATATCCCTCATATCACTAGATAACTCTTTATTATTGCTAGGATGTGTCCTACAGGTTCTACCCATTTACTGGGTTTCCAACCTAAGGTCAAATCATATGCTTTGATACCAACTGCGGTGACCCAACATACCACTGCTTGATGTAGTATATTATAGTCGTTGACATAACACCAATGAAACACCGTTCACTAGTATTACATCCCTCAGAATGGCACAACAGAAACATAGCGGGTCCAATACATGGCTAAAGGTTACAACTCACTCTTTACATAAGATCCAGAGAACACTCTAGGTTAAAGAGAGAGAAAGAACTTCTTACATAGAAGAATCAAAGAAAAATAACGCAAGAACGATTATACTATTAAGTCTAGTATTCTGGCTAAGAGGTTGGCATTGCTGCTATTGCAAATCACTACAGAAATAGGTTCTTTGGCTGGAGAATTTATCCCTATCTAATCTGTAACTTCGTCTTCTCTTGAGTTGATGAATATGTTGACTTATTTGAATTTATTGAAAAGCCTTAGCTTTTGATGATTCCTGGAGCATAACTTGGTGTAGACATCGTCTTAATGGCTTCAGAATCTAGCAAGGGTTAAGAAGATACTTTGAGTACGAGTGTACTCAGCAAATTCACTAGAAAAGGAGTGTTTGATGCACTATAACTACAGCCACAGACCGTAGGTCATAGGAAATGCAAGTTTTCATAAACATTTCTCAAAGGTTGCTTTTATTCTGAAAAGCTATCTCCGTCAGCCTTCACGGGTTTACCAGAACTTTCCTAGAGTTCCTTTCCGCGTTCATGACTCCTTCCGAAGGGAGTAACAAGTTCTGATTAACACTTTGTAGAGGTGCGTTACTTTACCCATGAGAGATCAACTCTTTATTGCACAACCGGTCAGCTTATTCCCGTCCACAATTCTATGATGTGGGGCCGAGAAGATAATCCAAGCCAATCACTGCCCCCTTCGCTACCTCGCATGCCTCCTTGGTGTACACCATGCCCACATAACGAATTATGGCAATGGTTTGTACAAACCGTTAGATGCCAGAACTATCGTGGGACGATGAGGGTTCCCACCCATATGCTGCATATCCTCTACGAATTACCAATTAATATGCACGCTACGAGGATAACAGCCACGACCTGCACATTCGGCTTCATGCGAGAGTAAGAAGATACAACTGACTTCTCCGTCCCATTCCAAATCTCATGGTCAACGCGTAATATACAGCGCAAGAATCACTGGCGACATTGGTTGTTAAGTCATAGGTGATATAGTTCTGAACAGTGGTATTCCAACTATTAGATTTAATAGATTAGCTGATCACCCTGGATCAGTAACAAATAGTTCACATTATTATCAAAAATAGTGTTTTAAGACCTTTTTCAAATGCAGGTGATAACAACACTGGGTTTGTAAAATACTTTACATAAAATAAACAAAGGACATGAGCAAGTGTGAACTTGCCTTTTGTGATTGCAAGATTATGCACTCACGGTCTTCGAGTCAGTATACGATCCAAAATTTGAAATCAGCATCATTGGTCCGGTAAGGACTAATGTTTAAAGAAGTAATATGCTTTTATGCATAAGTAATGTGATGCACGTTCTAAACGCAAATCCCGGGGATAGGCTTGGATTTTGGAAATGGTTACCTTGGAATGTGTGGTTCTTTTAGATAAGTTTCACATTTGTGCTTCTATTAGAGTTTATGAGTGGTTGTGAACAACACATATGTAGCAACAAAATATATACTTATGAAATACTAGTCAAAATTGCTTATATAAAAGTTTCTGTTTGAAGTGGCAAAAAGAATAACCTTCGAAGAAAAGGTTTCTCTTCTAAGGTCTAAACAAACTTTGTGGGTAGTTAGTGGTGGTTGATGTTATTTGTTTGCTCAAATGGTTTGGCTTGAGTTGCTTTATAACCTAACTACTTCAGACCAAATTTAACTATAAAACATATAGTAAGATGTATTGTATTATATTTAGATTCTTGGTGACTAAAGTTAACTTTGAAATATAGATAGTTTTGAAAGTATAGTACTTATACATTTGTATCTTGTGTATCTGAAATGTTTTCTTTAGGTTACTTAAGAATGGTCATTCTTTTTACTTGGGGTAATGGTTTCTTGATTCTATAATGGAGTAATATCATTTATCTTTTATAGATGAGTGAGTATAGTTTATAAACCAAGATATATTGTCACTTAACTACTTTTGAACTTTCTCTAATGTTGTGGTAGATTTTGTAATTTGGTGGTTAATATAGATAGGAAAGGTTTGGTGTATTCATAAGTTGTTCTTTAAGGTCATTTATTATAAATGGAAATCTTTTTAGAATAAAATCTTTATTTAAGGTTGAAGATAATTTAGTAAAAAGATATTTATAATGATTTAAACCATTAAGGCTTCATTTTATGAATATTTAAGACTAATATTATTTATTAAACTTAATTTATTTATTTTAGAGCTATTAATAGATTTTATTTTTCCGTATATGCATTATTAATTAAGTGAATAAGTTTAGATTTGAGTTATAGAAGTATTTGAATTTTTATTTAACTCAGTGGAAAATTATATTTTTAATATGTAAATGTTATTTTTGTGATCATTTTGGTATATTATATTTATTTTTGTGATTTATAAATAATAAGATATGATTTTTACAATTCTTATTACTTTATAATTACTTAATAAATATTAAATATTTACTTAAGTGAAATAATAATACATGATTATAGTATAATTCTTATTTTTCTAAGATTTTTGGTATTCTATTTATATTTTTAACATTTACCATTATTAAAATATGAATTATCAAAGTTTTATTACTTATAAAACCTTTGTTAAATAATATTTATTTAAATAATCAACATAATAATATTTGATAATAAGTTTAAGTTGTAGATTTTATTTTTCTACAAATTTTCATATATTATATATATTTTTCTGAATTACAAATCAAAAGTTATTAATTAAACAAGATTTAATCATTTATTTGATTTCTGGAATATTATTAATTGAATTATAACATTTTATTTATTTCTTAACAGAAAATACTTTTTACACCGAACCAAAAGCTAGCCCCAATCACTGACTAGTGGTCCATGGTCCACCTCATCTCTCAGATGAAAGAAATGCATTAGTTACTGACCCACTCTTTACTCCTAGTCAATGACATATGGGCCCTAGGCCATGTCATCAGCCACGTGAGCAAAGACTGGTCAAACGAGCTGACGTGGTTCTATCATGAGGTGAGCATGACGTCACTCGAGTTGATCCTCACTGGTTGAGGATTAATCGATTGATTTGGTGCAAGCGCGGGGCTATGGTTAGGTTCGTTGGACAGAGGGAATCGAGGCGATCCTATCGATGGTGGCGCCGCTATCTAATGGTCATCGGAGGGTCATCGGCGACGAGATTCTACGGCAGCCAGCGGCGATGCTCAACAAATCTAGATCTACAGTGTGAATTAACAAACAAAACTAGGGTCCAGATATGCTTAATCTTACCCTGATGACGATAGAGCAGTCGAGGAGGCTTGGGGAGGCGTGACGACGGCGAATCGACGGCAATGGCCACATCGGCCGAGGAACAGGAACGCTAGATTTCACATGATTCCCGGCGAGCGGTCCTCCGTGCTTGGTCCTAGATAGTTCAGTCCACGACGGCGCATCCAACGGTGGCTACCACGAGGCGAGGGGTGGTCGGAGTTGGCCGGGATGATGAACTCCGACGAGCTAGGTTTTCAGGTGAAGGAAAGAAGTAATTCTGGGAAGCGATATTGTGGATGAGGACGAGCAGGGATGTTACGGTGGCCTTCTTATCCTCTCCTGGCAGCGACGGTGTTGATCTTGGCGCAACGACGACGATGACGGCATCGGGCGGCGGCTAGCTCCGCCAGCGAGCTGTCTGTGTGCGTGACGATGACGATGATGGCTGTTTTGTGGATAACCCCCTAGCGATTCTTGCAGCTCAACCCGCGATCCTCTCTTGACCCCACTTGTCAGTCACATATGGAAAAAAACTGGGCTAGTTACTGAGCTGTTGTGGGCTGCACAGGGGAGTCAGATAGGTGTAGGGGTGTTGGGCCACGGCCAGGCAGTGTTTTTATTTGTTTTATCCCTTTTCTATTTTCTGTTTTCTTATTCAGATTTGAATTTGATTTATAATTTTAACCTTTCTTTGTATGATTTATTTGCTGGATATTTTCAATAATACTAAAACATAGTTAGTATTATTTGTGAATTTTTTATTATATATAATCTTGTTGTATTGCTTTTATTTTCTCAATATATGAACCCCTTTTTAATATTTTGGTAAAAGCTTTTCTTATTATTTTATTTTCCTCCTTTAGTTATGGGTTTCTAAATGATATAGTCTTATTTGTTTATAAACTTAACTCTAGTTGGCTCATAGTTTGAATAGGAACTTTTATACGTGTAATGATCCTATAACATTATTTGATGCACGAAATATAAAATACATTGATATAGTTATTGCTACTCCCATTGATTTGGAAAATTACAATGTATATATTCTATTGTAATAAACAAAGAGGTTTAAGGTTTTGTATTATGCATATCTACCCTAAGGTTTAGGGTCTTTAATATATTTAGACTCCTTTATGGATGTGGTTAAAGATTCAATAGCTAAACATTTGTTTTCTGTTTGGGATATTTGATGGCATCACCTTTAGTACTAGAAAGTTATATCTAGAATTTTTTATGGAAAAGAATTGATAAAGATACTCCTAAGCACAAATAATTATGATAATTGGAATAAACAGAGATGTGCTTATGGGATTTGTTTTATGGAATGTTCCTATCAAGTGATATAGTTATAAGATGGAAAATTCTTAATATGAAATGGATATTATACTTGGTTTTAAGATTTAGAGTTGATTGTTTACCAAGAATTACTATCTTCCATAATTCATAACTCTAAACTTCTTATTAAGGAATTCCTTTCCTAGATATACTACTTCTTCATATCCATCATCATGTGCTAACATGATGAACTTTGCTTCATAAGGATATTTTTATCCACCTTTTATTCTTCTAATTCCATTTATAATTCTAATGAGCTTGACCTAGAAGCTTTCATAATCTTCCTTCATCATCCATTACCAACATTACTCTAGTAGTTGTATATATCAAGCTTTACTTCACCTCAAGTGTGAGTATTTCCCAAGAGGAAACTACTACTTCTCTAATCCAATGTTACTCTAGCATTATCTTGATCATACTATCTTGTCTCTACTTAACTCCAGTATCCCATACTCCAACCTCACATTATGTTAGTGTGACTTGTCATGGCTAATCTAGGATAATTATCTAGACTAGGGTTTTATCATATTCTACCCTGCAATGTCCCTTATACAGGATATAAGCATATTCAATCTTGGTGACAAAAGCATGATCCTTAGAATCCTTTGATCATTAAGGTTTCCAGTTGGCTAGTCAAGGCCATTATCAATACAACCTTGTAATTGTATTGAAATTATCTTCTTAGTATTTCTATTGGATTAAAAGAGATGTTATTCATTTACTATGCCTAATTAATCCAATAGGATTACTCCTTGGAATCAATCTTCAAAATCTATCCTTGTAATCTTCTTTGTTACCATATTGATTTGATTTCCCCCAATCACTCCCACCATAGAGATGATACCTAAAACTAGCATTACCATTTACCTCTTCTTTCTTATTTAGTTAGGCCTTAAGTAAATGCAATAATATGGTCAAGAGTTGATAGATTGAGATCTGGTGAATCAATAGTTGATCCTTCAACAATGATGAATAACAGACATGGAAATATAACTCAACAGAGATGATAAGGATTGATATGGAAATAAAGATATAGGGTGAATGATCTAAACTCAGTTTCTTTCCTACCCAATATTGCTCAAGAAGTAGGGTTATACCTTACCATGATACTTAGGTATATGTAGATGAGATTAATATATAGTTGTTAAATTCATATTTGGTGTTATATCCTCTAACTTGGTATTCATGAGTGATTGTAACTAACACTATAACATGATCGACTAATGATCAAGTATAAATCACAATGTATTAAGGTTTAATCTTTTAGTACATTTGATCTACCCTTAGATCAAATCTACCCTACCCAAAATAAGGTTTTAGCAAAGATCATACTGATACTGATCGTAGTTAACTTGATGATCTACTTCAATTCCATCAAGTTAAGAGAAGCTTCAAACACTTTGACAAGTTTTGTTTAAAAGCGCGAAATTTATTCGGATTTTCTATGCATGAATGCAATGCACACATCTGGTTTTAGCTTATTTCTAAGCTCTAATGCTGGGATGTTACATCGGTGTCTCTTAAGTGTGTCACCCTACGGTTCGCGAATAATGCGGACATGATCGAGACACCTCTCAGATCAATAATCAGAAGCGGGATCTAGAGACCCATACTGACTCCCACACATTCAACGATGACTTTCTTGTGATCGTCGGAACCTTTTATGCTAGTATCTTAATACCTTTGTTTCACGATATATTACATGTCCAAGATTCGATCATCGGTATCTCCATACCTAGTTTGATATCGTTACTGACATGCACTCTTTTCTCGTTCCCGTGATATAACATTCTAGTGATCAAATCACTTGCTTGCAAGCTAAACAATGTGATATCACCAAGAGGGCCTAGAGTATATCTATCCATCATCGGGATGAACAAATTCCACTCTCGATCCATGGGCCTCAACATAACACTTTATTAGTTCTGAACCCATCTTTATAATCACCCTGTTACGGTGTGACGTTTGATGTTATCAAGAAACTCTTCCGGTGTTAGTGATTGACATGATGTCATGGTCTAAGGATTAGGATCACTTCGTAAGTTGTTATAGCAATATAAACTCAATGACTTAGATCGCAATGCTATACTTCAGATGAATGTTCATCACACCATTACACTAATGTTGTGATCTTGTTATTAACAACATCCAATGTCCATGATCAGGAAACCTTGATCATCTTGTTAATCAACGAGCTAGTTTATGAGAGAGGCATAACTAGGAACTTTCTGTTTGTTTATTAAACACACATGTATTAACGTTTCTGTATTAATACAATTATAGCATGCAAAATAAACATCTATCATATACTTGGAATATACATAATAAACACTTTATTATTGCCTCTCAGGGCATATTCCCTTCAGTTTATGCTAGTGAAGTCACACAACTTGGTTTTCTCAGCAGAGTTCATTTTTGCAAAAGTGGAGGAAACCAACAGCAGCAACAACTAGAGTAGAAACTATTTTTTTGTGTTTTTGATAAGAGAAAGCAAACCAAACGAAACTATTTTTTGGAAGTTTTGATAAAAAGAGGCAAACAAAACAAGGTAAAAGAAACTAAGCAAAACAAAAACAAAGTAAAGAGAAAGGTTGTGATGGACTCCCCTTGTGAAGCCATCCTTAGCCTCCCCGGCAATGACGCTAGAAAACAGCGTGATGCAGCTCAGATCACTGTAGAGCTTTGTTGGGAAATCTCAAGAGGAAGGTATGATGAACACAACAGCAAGTTTTCCCTCAGAAAGAAACCAAGTTTATCGAACCAGTAGGAGAAAGGAAACGACTCAAAGGTGTTGCTAACAACTTGGAAACCTGCACAACACAAACTCAAGACTTTGCCCCAACGAATAGTGAGGTTGTCAATCTCACCGGTTTGCTGAAAACAAAGGATTAACTGTATGGTGTGAAGGTAATGGTGGTTTGCAGAAAGTAAACATGAACAGTGGAAGATTTATCAATGGTAAAGATTGGACCGGAGTACATAGTTCACTAGAGGTGTTCTCCCTAAGATAAACAACATAACATGTTGGGTAAACAAATTACAACGGGGCAATTAACAGGACAGATCAAGTCATAACAATGCAATACTAGACATTCATGATCCTATGAGATTTGATTGGGCAATACAACAATATATATAGACCGCCATCCAACTGCATCTATGAATAGTAATCCACCTTCAGGTTATCATCCGAACCCCCTCCAGTTTTAAGTTGCAAGCAACGGATAACTGCTTTAGGCAAGGTGTGTAAACTAAAAAATCCACGTGTTCCATGAACAAGAGATCGTTGTTTTCTCCCTAGTAGCAAAAACACATCTACAACCTTAGAGATTTCTGTCACTTCCCCAAATTAAATAGAGGCATGAATCCACTATCGAGCATAAATACTCCCTCTTGGAGTCACTAACATCTACTTGGCCAAGATAGCTACTAGAAACATAGAGCATGCAAGATCTCAAACAACACAAACATGATAGAATCAATAAGATAGAATCATTAACCAATCTGACATAGTAATCTCAATATCCATCGGATCCACGCAAACACAACATGCATGATTACAAATAGATGATCTTGATCATGAACGGAGCTCACAAGATCTAAACATGGTAGCACAAAGGAGGAGAAACAACCATCTAGCTACTACATGGACCCGTAGTCCAAGGTGCAACTACTCACGCATCATACCGTGGGCTGGCATGGTGATGAAGAAGGCCTCCGGGATGATCTCTCCCCTCCAGAAGGGTGTCGGGAAGAGCTTCAGATCCCCTTGATCTAGGGACGATGGTGGCGGCTACGGACTGTTTCGTGGAAAATTGATCTGGTTCTTAGGGTTTAGGTATCAGGGGCTTCTTATAGGCGAAGAGGGAGGCCGAGGGGGTGCCCGATGCGGATGCACACCCCAGGCGCGGGCCAGGCCAGGCCGCGCGGCCAGGGGGTGTGCCCCCTCGAGGCCCACCTCCGTCTCATCTTCTGGGGCCGTATTCCCCACGATAAAATATTGACTTTGGCTTTTCTCCCGTCCAATTCCGAGAATATTTATTTTCTGACTTTTCTGGAACCAAAAACAGAAGAAAACAGACAACTGACACTGGGGCATCTTGTTAATAGGTTAGTTCCAGAAAACATATAAAAATACCTTAAAGTGTAGACAAAGCAAAGAAAAGTAGATATTAAACAAGTATGGAACATCAAAAATTATAGATATGTTTACGACGTATCACACTACTGGCCACATGTCGGGGGAGAAAGGGCGCCCGTGCGGGAGGCGACTAGTTTTTCCAATATGAGTATGTTGCGTTGTGGCTTTTATACGATGCGGTAAAAAATGATCTACAGCTCAAACCGATAGGAAGAGCCAATCGTAGGTCCGTTAAATCTCTTTTACGGCGGGTGCCCCATGGGTGCATCAACTACTCCCCCTGTTTGAAAATATAAGATGTTTTAGCTTTTATAAAATAAATGTATCTACACATCTTCTAATGTGTAGGTTGAAAGTGAACTTACACACTAAAAGTCATAGATACATTCATTTTTGAACTCAGAGGCGACCAGTGCCGCCGCCACCATCCTCTGCCGCCTCTCTCCTCCTCTCCCTTCCCCTAGCGAGCCATCACTTAATCTACATAGGGGAAACTCCGGAGGCCCCTCTTCCACCCTAGTGATCCACCGCTTAATCTACTCCCCATGGTCGTTGCCGATGTCATGTCGGCGGTGACGGCCACACCCAGCTTTCAAAGATGGGGGTGAGGGCGGGCGAGCTTAGACGGTCTCCTACGCGGGAGGCGGGCCGTCACCGGGGCAGCGCATGTGGAACGCTAGTGGTGGCGAAGGTCTTCCACGGTGGAGCGTTGACCAACGACGGGGGCTCCTCCTCGCTATGCGGTTTGGCTGAATCGGGCAAAAGATCGGCCCTGTTCTATCTTCTTCTTCCTCGATGGTGGCCTGGCCGGTGAGGTTCAGAGCGACTGATCCAACAGGGTGCCGACGGGTGGCATGGGGGATACTAGCTCGACTTGAATAAAGTTAGCGGTCCTAGAGTTCCAACTCACGCCAAGATGACAATATGCGAGATGTCTGTCTCCATCGATCTGGCTAGCGTGTCGTGTTCCGGAAGGCTCCGTCAGCGAAATTCACTAGGCGATTCATGTCTGGAGATTGCTATATCAGGTGGGATTCGGTCGTACGCACCCATATTTTCTATGACTGTTTGGTTTCAGAAGGAGCGCTGCGAAGCTCTGCTAGCTGTTACTATCATGAGGCACGCTTTCTCGTTCCATGATGAAGCTGGTGGAGAATGTCATGAAAGCCGAGGTCCGAGGACTAGCAATGGTGATTTGAGTCTTTGTGGCGATGGAAAATTGGCTTGGTGATTCGTGACTTGGAGCAGCGATATTGTAACTGAGGGCGATAACACATGAGAGGTTCAAATTCTTATCTTTCAGGTTGAAAATCCAAGATCTAGCCTTAATTGATTGTGCCTGACAATGATTGTTGAAGATATACTTTTGTGAACGAGTATTTTCTTCAGGGTGAAAACCTAAGATCTATGATCGGACGAGGGCGACGCTTGTGCACTATTTCTTTCTTGGACGCGTCACTTTTGAAAGAGCGGGACTTCTGGTGTTGTCTTGGTGGTGTTACTACTGCTACTATAAGGAATATATCACTATAGCGAAACTTTTATTATTGTAATTCTTCTTTTTTGAGATATATGGATCAGTAAAGCCGCTAGAGCAATAAGTTATTGCAGAGGCTAGGTATAATTGGTATCTTTATGATATTAATATATATTTTATCAAAAGATATATTTATTTTATAAAAGCTAAACTATCTTATATTATATATAAAACAAGGGAGTATATTTTTAGATTTTTGCATCACCGGGTAAGGCTGACCTTCCTCGAGCATGCCAAACGCGCCCTCGTAGAGCCGAAACCAACCCAGCCACAGCGTGGTCACGGGTGTGGGCCCATAGAAAAGCTGTCCGTTCTCCGGCTCTCCACCACTCTGGAAGCCTGGAACATGCGGTGCACGCTGCACACCGCCGGGCAATGAGGCAATCTCGCACTCCCCTACAATTCATGCCACGCCCAGGCTAAAATAAACTCGTTCTTTTATTCCCCTCCGCCTTTCCCACACCCCCTTTTCCTTTTCTAATCCATTCTCCGTGAAACTTGATCCCAGCTTGGATCTGCGACACACGCAGCCCTCAGTCAAATCTCCGCATTTCTTTACTCCCGTCACCACTCTTAAGAACATTTAGTTAGTAGTACTGTACTAGTTAATTATGAGCCGCTAAGTTAAACTCCCAAGAAGCAGAAGGCCTCCGAGAAGAACAGAGACAGCTCACTCTCAGTAGGATACGCACAGCTCCAGGGCCTCCTCGCATTCTCTGGAGGCGTGTGCCGCGTGGGAGGAGAGCTCCCCATTTTCCCCGCTGCCTCGGGAGACTCCGGTGTGGTCCAGTTCCTGCTCGCTCCCGAACAGGAGAAGTGTTTCTTCCTTCGTGCCGTCTTCGCTTGCGGCCGGCGATTTCTTCTCTGTTCTTGTGGAGGAGGAGGGGGACGAGGCGAGGAAGAAGAGGGGGCACTTCACGGGGGGACCAGCAAGATTTCAGGTGGTTCCTTTGCTCCCTCTGTTGCTTTCCTGTTCTTGCAATTGCGGTGTCGCCATCTGCTTCAATTTCTTGGAGCCTTGTGCACCTTCTATGCTCGCCTGTTGGCCTTCTCTGATTTCTTCCCCGAATTCGCGTCTCTTGCTCTTCTCTTCCTAGTTCGCCGCGGGGATTCTTTCCTTGCTGCGGGGAGTGAGCAATCCAAGTCAAAATACCACTGTTTTGCTCGGATTTGCTTGCTTCCTGGCAGCCTACTGTTCCAATCCATCCATCCATGAGTCGATTCAGTTCTTCTTTTTCAGCGCATGAGATCGATCTGAGTTGATACCATGGGACCCGGCGCAAGGTGAGAGCGCAGCTTATTTCACCCACCCTTCCACCCCCACCGGGCCCATTTCTACCAATGTGAATGCATTGTTACCATTTCTGGAGATTTCGCACCATTAATGTTTCCCAAAGATACATTCTGCATTCCAGGAGTTCTCTTTTTTTTGGGGGGGTGAAAGGTAGTTGTTCGTGTTCTTATTGAGTGATTGAAATAATGTATGCGGTGTTGATATTTCAGCTTTGATCAAGAAGAGCTCATCAGGAGCCCTTGGATTATAACTGGTCAGATGCTTGCGCGCAACAGTATGTCTCCCAGGAGACTAGAGGCTCAGGCGATGTTGTTGATGCTCATGTTTTTAAATGCTTCAGGTACTCTAGCACATGGGTGCTCTTTTAAATTACATGAGTTCTCTGTTCATGATTAGTGTACCTTCCCATAATTTATTGTTCTGAACCGAAGAAAATGGAAGCTAGATGCATACAGTCATACATCTTTATTTTGGATCCAATTTTTCTGCACATAACATTTTTTGCTGTTCTATGTTCTATGTAGGAGCATTTGTTGGTATCAACATTGGCACTCAGGTGTCAAACCCGCCATCACCATCAGACATAGTCTCCATCCTTAAAGAGAAGAAGATTCAGCATGTTCGCTTGGTTAATTCAGACCATCAGATGCTAGTTGCCCTAGCGAATACTGGAATTGAAGTGATGGTCGCGGTGCCAAATGATCAGCTGCTCCGTGTGGGGCAGTCTCGTCCAACAGCGGCTGATTGGGTTAACAAGAATGTTGCTGCCTACCTTCCGGCAACTAACATCACATATATTGCAGTGGGTGATGAGGTTCTTACAACTATCCCAAATGCAGCCCTTGTTCTAGTACCTGCATTGCAGTTCCTCCAGTCGGCACTTTTGGCTGCAAACCTGAATACACAGGTGAAACTTTCGAGCCCTCATTCAATGGATGTGATCTCAAAGGCATTTCCTCCCTCTACTGCCACCTTCAACTCGACATGGAGCTCAGTAATGTCCCCATATCTTCAGTTTTTGAAGACTACAGGGTCTGTCTTCATGCTGAATGCTCAACCATATTATGGGTATGTGAAAGGGCAAGGCATATTCCCTTTAGAGTATGCCCTGTTCCGATCGCTCAATCCCAACAGTCAGATTGCAGATCCCAACACTAATTTGTTCTACACCAATATGTTTGATGCTATGGTTGATGCTACATACAACTCGATGAAAGCAATGAATTTCACCGATATTCCTGTTATGGTCACAGCTTCTGGTTGGCCGTCACAAGGTGGACGAAATGAGCCTGCTGCTGATGTTGATAATGCTCTGGCCTACAATGGCAACCTCATACGCCATGTACTAAATAATTCCGGTACCCCTATCCAGCCAAATAATCAAGTAAGCACATACCTGTTTGAGTTGTTCAATGAGGATCTTCGGGCAGGACCCGTTTCAGAACAAAACTGGGGGATTATGTTTACCAATGCAAGCGCCATCTACTCCTTGACATTTGAAGATGTGGCTACAACTACTGCTGATTCACCTGCTTTACGTGGGATGTTTTGTGTGGCAAATTCAAGTGCACCCCATAGTGCATTGAAACAAAGCTTGGATTGGGCATGTGGCCCTGGCTCCGCAAACTGCAGTGCAATTCAACCTGGGCAGCCATGCTATAAACCAGATGATATTGTGGCTGTTGCTTCTTATGCTTTCAACGATTATTATCATAGAACACAAGCAAGTGGCGGCACATGCAACTTTAATAGCACGGCAACAATGTCGTCTACTGATCCAAGTAAGCTTATTTTTTCTTGAGTAACTGTTTCTTAGCTAGTTGGTATCAAACAAACAGCAGAATCATTAAATTACGCATGTTACGCCTTGAGCAATCTTTATTATCCGCTCATCCTTTAGTACTAGGGAGAAACAGAGAAGAGTTTTGTATGATATGGCAATTGTGGTGCAAATATTTTCCATTTTCACCTGATCATTAGGCATCATAGCTCCGTTGCTTTTTGTTCTCTGTTTAGGAAAGCATTGTTATACTCCTTGTCCTGTATTTTATTGTTTTCTTAGCCCTTCTTAATTTGCATCTTGAAGTTTTCATGTCGGTTAGTCTGGTATTAGTTGAGCTAATCATCTTAAGCTTCTAACTATATGTGCATAAGTGTATACGGGTGCATAAACTTGTATACAGAACATGGACCTAAGTGGTAAACTATCACTTTAGTAAGATATGTGAAACATATGCCTATCCATCCTCTCACATGTTAGAATCCACATGATTTTTATTAGGCCTTCCTGGCATGCCGGCTGACCATCCCTGGAGGCTGCTTTGGTCCAAATAGAACTGAAAGTAGCTCAAATAACTCATGGTAAACCATGCTAGAATACTAAATAGACCTGTTTTTTTTTATCTGTATAGGTATCCGAAGCAAATCAAACTAGGATGGGTACTTTGAGTTGCACATCTAGTCATGCACTCATCATAATACTCCGTATAATAATACAAACCATATACCATTAGCTATTCAGAAAATCTTGACCATCGCCTTGTAGTTCCTCACCTTCTAATATAAGGTGCTGTCTTTTTTATTTCATTCAAAGAGGGCAAGAGTTTTCTCTGTAACAGTCTTTCTATTACCACTTCTGCGATATGAGCCTAACACAAAATTTCCCCTGAACTAAACTTGCAGGCCATGGCTCGTGTATTTTTGCAGGAAGGTGAGTCCAATTTCCTCGATGTTCTTGTGCTAACAGTTCAACCTTCTTTTGTCGCTCAATACTGACAATGAACTTTGGTTCCATCTGCAGCACCGGCGCCAATGGCAGCGACAGTGGTGCGGCTTCCGGACCTGCGAGCCAAGACAGCTTTGCTTCACACTCCCAGTCTTGCTGGTTGACTCACCTAGTCCCCGCCTTGCTGCCTGTTGTACTTCTCCTGTAAAACATTGTAACTTTGGATGAGATGCACTAGAATTGATGTGCCTCTCGTCATTAGATAGGGTAGGGAGGCCATATTTGTGGAACTGCATTGAATTCGATGACATGTAATATTTTTGTTGTCCTAGAAATGATTGAGCATGGAAGGTGCACCATTTGTGGAAGGCTTCTTTTCTGAAACTGGAAGTTCTAAATTCTGTGTAAATGCCATGCACATGGCCTAACTGTCATCCTAAATGACTTCAGTCAGACCACATGTGCTGCTGTGAGCCATCTAAGTTATTCCTTCAATATTCAGAGATCTCAGATTCGCAGGTGCACTTAAAATTATGTGTAAATGTCATGCACATGGCCTTATTCTTGAACTGCACCTTAAGACCCCATGCTGCTGTGAACCATCACCAAGAATCCAAGACGGAAACCGGGCCTAAATCATCTCGATAATGGGTGAACTGCCGCAGTTAAGCCCACAAAGGAACAATTGTAGCCCACTATGCGAAGCCGCCAAAGGAACCAAGGAAAAATCCCCATTGACCAATTCTTCACTAATCACTGGCGACCAGACGACCCTCGCCTCTCGGTCGTCACCCTAGCGTGGCGACGGCGGCCGGCGTGGGCGTGAGGCAAACTGCGGCGGTCGACACTAGGTGTTTGCGGGACGCGCGGACCGTGGAGCGAGCAGCATCGGGGCGTCAAGCTCAAGCGAGCGGCAGGGGCACGCCGGGGCGGGCTGCAGCCGAGCGGCAGGCAAGGATCCGGAGGTGACGGCGTGGCGGCTGAAACACTAGGCGCTAGCCGATTAAGGTTCGTCTGGAACTTTGTGAGATCGTGAATTGTAAATTTGTGATGCAATTCTCACTTACACATTTCAGTTCGTGCAGTTTTGCTCTGCCACTGGCCGCCGCCATGTCCTCTTCATCCTCTTTCCCCACCTCTCGCTTCCCCTTCGCCGGTGGCGGCGGCTCCGGTGCTGGAGTACCTGGAGGAGGTGGGAGCAGCGTGCGGCCGTGGGGATCTAGCGGAGGGACGTCGGTCTCGTCGTCGGGGAAGCGGATACAGAAGGAGTTGCTGGACCTCAACGCTTCCGACTGCTCCGCCGGTCCCAAGGGCGACAACCTCTACCACTGGCTCTCCACCATAATCGGACCCCAAGGTATATGATTTGTCCTCCCCGCTCCCTCCTCGCCAGTAGCCCGTCCAACACAGAAGAGGCTCTACTTGTTCAAATTGCTATGATTTTCTGCTGTGGATGTGATCCATGGGGTAAGGAATAGAGTACAGTTGTATCAAAAGACACTAGAAAATTGGTTCAATGGAGTGTTTTTTCCTAGTGATTTGGTTTAATGAAGTGTTTTTTTCTTGTAGGATCACCTTATGAAGGAGGGATATTTTTCCTTGATATCGTTTTTCCAATTGACTATCCGTTCAAACCTCCTATGGTAAGAAACAATAAATAACCCTATTTTGGTTAGCGTAGTTGCGTATGTGATGTGCATCTTGGTTGAGTTAGGAGTGCAGCAATATCCCCCTAGTATAAAAAATAAGATCTTAGATGTTGCAAACCTAGTTCTTATATGGAATATGATATTCAGTTGTTGTAACTTGTATATACAATTACTGAGCAAAAAATCAGTTGGAAGTCAAAATGGTTGGTATAAGAGTGTTATTATGCTTAATATTGAGCAATTGGAATCCAAAATATTCTCATTAAGATCACTCTTCGTAGATAATAGCATGGAAGTCATAACAGAGTATTTACCAAAGCGATGATATTTAAAATCGTATTAAATATAAGGAGGAAATGTATCATAAAAGTCCGCCGTCCCCAAACTTCTACGGTCCACTACCGTAAATTACTAAGGAAACCTAGATATAGGAACTGTATCGAGCTGTCAGTCAAGGATCAAGATCGTGCAGAAAGAACACCTCAGTGGGAAAGTTTGCCAAGCATGAAGAAGACAGCAAAGACTGGAAAACTCTTACGGACCTACATAATAGAAAACAATTACATTAAAGCGAGTTTACTTTGCTGCTAATTAATGTTCCTTTTGTTTCTTCTGAAGTAACATGTGTTTGCCTACGTCTCAAGCGTAATATATAATTATGCATCTTTTCGATATGATGTTAATTGCGTGTGAAGAAAACATATCTGGAGTGTTTCCGTTTCACAGTTGGTATTCAGTAAAATGAACTTTGTGTGGTTGCTCAGATGTTCTTTTCCTAGGTGTTCTCCCGATCTATCTTATGGTGCAATTTTAGCTTTGTTGCAAAAAGACTTTGCCAAGAAATATTTTGGATTTTGTCCACCAGAAGCCTTGTTACTATTTCCTTCAGCTTACCTTTATCCTTTTTTGACATATTGTTTGTACTTTAGCATATCTTGGCTTAAAGTACAAGTCTATTAGTGTAGATGCAAATTACAGAGCCTGATATACATCTCTGTCTATTTAGTGGTCGTGTATCAGTATCCATCCGCTGGCAATAGCCCACTAACATGTTTCGGAGGTCCACCTATTGTCTTTGACAGATGATGCCTTGGTGGTAGGTTGAGATGTGAGGTATCAGTAACAACCAACCTTCATTTCCAGATCTCAGCAATAGAACAATTCTAACATTTCTTTCACCTACCCCACAGCTTTACAGTGTGCTACATTAACCATGGCCAGCACATAGCACTATGCATAAACCAAATTCAGGTCACCCCAATAATTCATAGTCTGGCAATAGTATGTGGTTTTTATCATGGTTTTAAAAGGAAATACGAGTCACTTATACTGTAGCATATGCACTGTACAGGCTATGTGGTGGTGATGTTACAGGCAATGATTGTCTCATTTTTTATATCTGACATCCATTTCTTAAAAGTATGCTTACGTTCTTTCATTAGTCTAATGTGTTAAATTCCAAAGCTGGAATCCACTACAATATTTTAGCACTAGGGGGCCATAACTTGTGGTGATACTTGTGTTGTCACTATCCTAGGTGACTTTCAAAACAAGGATTTACCACTGCAATGTTGATTCCACTGGGATAGTGAGTTTGGAGATTTTGAAGGATGGTTGGAGTCCAGCCTTGACTATTTCAAAGGTGCTACTGGCGATCAAAGCCATCATCACAAATCCGAATCCATGTACGCTCCAGCATTACCAGAATCATTTTCTGAACTACCTTCTTTAGAACAGGGTGTATTTTAAAACTAATTCTTCTATCTAATGTCTACATAGTTGTTGCTTCATTTCTACTGGAAAGCCTTACATTATGATGTTTTTTTTCTACACAGACAACCCACTTGTGGAGAGCATTGCACGTCTGTATTTGACTGATAGAACGAAGCATGACGAAATAGCTGCTGAATGGACAATGAGGTTCGCAAGATAGGCAGGTCCTGTCTGCGACTAAACAAGATGACTGACTCTGTAAATGAATAATATGTTGTGTAACCTGAGATGTAGAACGTTGGGAAAGAACAGCTATATCGTTTAATCTGACTTGTAACATAAAGATGTGCTTTACGCTTGAGCATTATTTTGATGTTATCTTTTAGGTGCAGAATTCACTTTGATTTTTTTATTCTTCCCAAAAGTTAACCCTAGCAATTCTCCATTTTGTGAGGCAGATTTTGAAATGCTATTTATTGGAACCCATGTCATAATTTTGATGTCATGGCAGGATCTGTTCAAAGGAAAAATATTTCATGTTAGTATGGAAGTTTCAGTGGCCAAAAACTCTTTTCACAATCAGTTGTGTGTACGGATGATTAATCTATCCAGTCAAACTATGTAAAGCCTGGCAATCAAATCTTTCACTTGAAACCAAATTTTGCTGGCTATCAATTCCTAGGTTGTTGGGTATGGCTTCAATCACAAAGGATGTTCTTTATTTCTGAAACTCAGTCTACTTTTTATCATTCCTTGTACAGTCTGATTAATGGTACTAATACTGTCATCAAACATAGTACGATCGTGGTGTACCAAAAGCCTGACAAAGATTTAGATATTTGAGGCAGAATATTGGTCCTTGCTCACCAATGCTAACTTAAATCTCACTTCATGTAGGAACAAAAGGCTACTAAGACAGGTACTGATCTTCTAAATGAAGAAATCAGACTAAACCTTTGAAGTGGACATTCCACCAGTTCACCTATTCACAGTACCGACTGCACGGCTCAACATATCACTAGACTTATAACTCCTCCATCCCACAGGAGGAGCAAACAACTCTTTTCTTGAGATCTTCTCCTCAGACCACAAACAATGGCCACCGAGTGTGATGTGGATGATTCTCGCCGCTTCAAGCGTGGCATGTCGAGGCGAACACGAAGACCCACGAGTGTCGTCGCTAGTTATGAAGATCGGTATATGCCGCCCCTGGCACGGCAGCTACTCCAGGAAGCCAGGCTGAAGAGATTGTTCCAGTGCGAAGATGCAGAGCTGCAGGCACCTCAGCAATGTGAGGACGCAGAGCAGCAGATGCAGATTCCACAGGCACCACGTGTGTCTGAAGATGTTGAGAAGAAGGTACCAGAGTTATATCAAGATGAGCAGGAGAAGAAACCGCTGCAATATGAAGATGAAGAGCAGGAGAAGAAACCGCTGCAATCCGAAGATGAAGAGCAGGAGACGCTCCAGGACGAGGACCAGAACATGCCAAAGCAATACCAAGATGAGGAGGACCACCCCCAGCAATATGAAGATGAAGTAGAGAAAATACCAGAGCAATATGAAGATGAGGAGAAGACAGGACAGCGACACCAAGATGATAATGCGCCAGAGCAATGCCTAGATGAGGAGCAAAAGGCACCAGAAAAGTACCAAGATAAGGAGGATCAGGAGGAGGAGGAGCAAAATATACCAGAGCAATATCAGGCTGAGGAGCAAAAGACAGCACACCAATACCAAGATGAGAAGGAAGCGGAGCAATTCCAAGATGAGGAGCAAATGACACCAGAGAAATACCAAGATGAGGAAGAGAAGGCGGGTAAAGAATGCCAAGATGAAGATGAGAAGACATCAGAAGAATATCATGATGAAGAGAAGACATTATTAGAGCAATATCAAGATGAAGAGAAGAAGGCACAGCAGGGATGCCCAGGCACGGAGCAGAAGACCTTGGTGCAACATCTAGAAACGCCGTTCACGCCACTGCCTGTCGGTAACGTGCCCCGTCTTTCCCTTCTGGAGCTGATTCGAGAGAAGCAGCTTGGCGCAGGAGAAGCAAAAGCTACCAGCGACTTCGGCTACAGAGAGAACGCCCTTGCTGCTCATAGACCCCCAGGACCAGCAGCCGGCGGCACAACATTGGGTATGGTGATAAGGCGACATGACGCAGGGAAGAAGCCGACGGGAATTATCCGCCGGTGCGTGAAGGCCTTGAACCAGATGATCAAGGCCAAGCATGGGTCCAAGAAGAACGTACCTTTCAAGGAGGTATGAACACCAGTCAACAGTTTCTTACTAGATTCTGGACATCTCAGAATAAATCAGTCCCTCCGATCCATAAGAAGTGTCGGTGATTTAGTACAGCTTATTATGGATAGGAGAGAGTACCTATTGTGCAAAGACTAAATTTTGGGCCTGCCAAGGAACTCCACAGTAAAACCCTGCCGCCCATATACCTAGAACAAACATGTTATCTGAGCTGCCGTTTTATGGCATTTGATCAGTTATGTATTTTTTACCCAAATGATGTACCGGATGATGAAACATCAGGGATACTATGTAGATCAAGCTCTGGATGTATCTTGCAAAATTTACTGTATATATAAGTATGGACACGAAGGAAATTGCTCAGTTCTGCCGACAGTTTCTCCCAGATCAGCAAGGTGTGTTGGTGCACACTCCCTTTCTTCCTTTTTGAGAGTCACATCCCCTTTTCTTTTTTGTGTATGATGAATGTTAGTGGAGGAAAAGGTGAGGAAATCTGTGAGGCGGTTGATTTGATGATGCAACTTGTGTGTATAGTTCTGCTCTTCTTCTTTTTTGACGTGTAGTTCTGCTCTTTTTGTGATCTAGTATATCACGAGCTTTGATCTTGTCTACCATTACCAGAGCAGCAGGTGTTCTTTCCGAAAGAGCAGAGGGCTGTTACCACACCGACAGAAATGTAGGGCCACAATGCATAGAATCTGGAAGATATCTGTCAGTTAGTCCTTTGGAATTTTGAAAAGAAATTCTGCAGGAGTTAGGGCCGCAATGCACAGAATCTAGAGGGTCTGTCGGTTGGTAGTCTTTAGAATGTTGAAAGGACAAATTCTGCACGTAGTATTATAAGAAGAATAAATTTCAGTTTTTATCCCCTTGTTTGACTTTTTCAAGTCTAATTACTCTTAAACATATTTTCATCCGTACTACTCCCAGAAATACATGTAACGTGTGTGCTTTTTTACTTCCGTATTTTTGACCTTTTTTACTCTAAGTACCTCATAGTGAAACTTATGCCATTTTTTACTCCCTATAAGATTTTGCACATGATTTGTCTCCCAATCGGTACTTCTTCTCGAATTTTTTCCACACAGTTGAAGAAATTCTTGAACCCAAAAAACATGTACATAATCACCATCTTCTTGGAGACCATCACGACACCTAGCTCATGTGTCTTAGATTCATCGTTGAGTAGTATTGTGCATTGACCTATCCGTGTAAGTATATAATCATGTGAACGGGTCATTCATTGTTGAGTAGCATTGCGTTTTGACTTATCTGTGTAAGTATATAGTCACATAATCTTTACTATTAATTTCAAAGCTGCGAATGCCTGCTGTCACACTTCAAGAAATTACTAAACAAATACCACCGCAACAACAAACAAACTATACACACCCTAATATCTCAAAAAAAAACTATATGCACCCTAAGTTTTAGCTGCCATTCGTTAGCTAATCGCCTCGCTCGGATAACACCCTCATCCCAAATGGTGCGCTCCAAGTTTGTTACCTAGGATTCTTATCCCTAAAAATCGCTCTCCATTAAAATTTTCAACCTCCCTAGCAATTCTCAACTAGCCTTATCTCTCTCCTAATAATTAGATGCTTTCTCTTGGTGCGGTTGTGACTTACGATGCTCCCTCCGGTGAAGAAGTTGCGGCCTTGAGTGGAAGACGTGGCCGCACTTGCCTCGTTGGCCTCTGCGCTGCTGCAGCCATGGGCCGCACAAGCAGGTCCATCCTCTTCTCGTCGTATACCCACTTCATCTTTTTCTCGCCGGTCCCGTGCCATGGTCATGGTTGCCAGTGCTAACGCCGATGGATTCTTTGCCGATGACAGGAAATACATCCAACAGCTTTGCTCTCGCTAAGAACGAATCAGTTCTCACCATGTTTTTTCTTGTACACGGGTTCAAGTACAACTCACTTTTTCCATCGTTGATTGTCATGGTAGCTTCTTCCAACTCGAAATGCAGCCATGTCTTCTAAAGATTCCGTTGGTATGCCATTGTTCTGTCTTGTTCGCTGAGAGAGTGGGAGAATAGAGAAGTTCACGCAATTTGGTCGCAATTGGATCCGTGGAGGTAAGTAAACTAATTTAGAGCACTGTAACACGGCGAATTGACCAGAAGAGAGCATCAGCTTGTTATTTTGAATGTGAAGTTGAACAAAGACCATTTACAAAATTCATACTCCTAACATACAACTCTGTACTAGATTACAATTTTTGTAACGTCGAGATTGGAAATGTAAGGAAGTACTAAAGGCGGAGGTAGTACTTCTTTTTAATATTTGTGCAGGATTTGGCTTGGTAATCAGATCGCGTTGTAAGATGATTAACCTGACTCTTCTTCTGTCTTTGTCTACAGTTGGACTAAATTGAGGACACAGGTTTGCATATTGATATTTTAATTCACTTCGGAATGAAATTTCAGTTTGTAGTTCATCCAAACATCAAATTTCGTTCTACTTCCTAGGGAGTCATGGCTATCGGTGTCTGTTACTAGCCGAACGAGACATTGGAACGCCACTTCTAGGTGAGGTGAAGGGAGGGCACAAGTTCGCTCAACACTGCCTCCCCAGAACGGCATGATCGCCTGGACCGATGAAGATGTAACTATACTTCAGCGACGTAAACATGCTTCCTGTGGATCTCTGTCTATGGGCGGCCACCGTGTTGCTAGCATTACTACAGGGATCTCTGGATTAGTTCTTCTTTTGACGTCTTTTCCGATTAGATATCGCTGCTTATACCTAACTATTGCAAAGGGTTTTACAGTGGATTTGTTGTTTGTTACTGCATATCTCTATTTTTATCTCTTTCTAATCGTTCAGCATCTCCAGCGGTGTTGCACCCACTAAGAGCCCAAGACAGTATTGGCCATGTTTCTCATGCCATCCTCATTGTCCTCGCTGAAATCGCCACCAGCGGTGCACCTGTGCATAGGGGTGTGCAAAAAGACAAACCAGTCAAACCGTGTAAACCGGCTGGTGGAACCTTAGTTCATTTTTCTTCACATCTCCAATCTACACTTCCAAACTAGTAATGTATAAAAATTTAAACTAGGAGAAACCGGCCAAACCATTCAAACCGGTCAAAAAGTGTGCATGGTCGTCATCATGCGCCGAACTGCCGGAGCAATTGTTTTTCCTTGCCAGCCATGGCAAAACAATGCGGCATCATCCCTACGCTTTGCATCAACAGTGTATGTGCTCACCTTGCGCGGCGCATCTTGCTCGGCTTCTTGGGCGACTGGCGCGCTAAAGTGCATTGTTGAAATTTGTTAATGATATTTTTTTGGAACTTGGATATGCTTTCAAATTCTTTGTGCTTTTGTATATTTTCCTGAGTTAATTTTTGTCACACAACTTTGTAGCGATCAAGGCACTAAGAGACAAGAGAGAAATACATAGCTTTGACGACCAAGACACTAAAATAGGTTCCTTTTGATGTACTCATGCACTAGATTATCGTGCAAGATAAATTTGAGCATAGTTGTTTCTTCTCATTTTCTTATAGTTGTATCAACCAGGGCCATAGTGTGGTTTGTAACTAATACGTTTTGATACAACCAGCGAGAGACAATCTCTAGGCATGATGCGCCTATGAGAGTTTGCCGGCGGAGCCTTCCGGAACTCGTCTCTCCGGTCCAAATCAACGATGGCAGGTAACAAGCAGATCCCCATCTTCACGCTGAAGGAACCCTAGGACCACCACCATTAATCGGGCTGAACCAGCAGTCGCCACACCGCTGGCCGGCTACCAGCGAGCGGAATGAGCAGGTCAGCCATTGGCCCTTTCGAACCCATGGCCGAAACCAAAGATTGATCTGATGCTAGGAGCAACATCACCGCAGGGCAGCTGTCGCCTCCAAGACCACACCAGATCCCCTTCTGCTCCTCTACACCTTCCATCTAAGCCGACAGCCTGTGCCGCCGAAGCGCCAATGCCCGCATCACAGATCCATCGGTGCAGCCCCAAGGTGCCTACCCCCACATGAAGGAGATTGATGGAGGCCGCACAAACCGCTCGTCACCTTCAGTGACCAAGGCATGGCCTCCACCGCCGACCCGAAAGAGGACGGGGCGACAATAGCAGAAGGAAGAGGACGAGGCGACGACCTATTAGGGTTTGGAGGTGGGTGCCCCGGAGTTGCCTCACGCGAGCGACCCGGGGGCAGTTTCTCCAAGGGTCGTACTCCCGATGTTTCTCCAAGGGGTCCATTCATTTATGTATCTAGGACAACCTATTCATTATCGTTAGCTCCCGAATAAGGACTAAAAGTAGGTTGAGTTTGGAACAAAAGTCTCAGCAACTCAAAAAGTAATGCCAATATTTATGTTGTCACTTTTGAGGTAGCTAAGAGGCTGCAAAAAGAGAATGGACTATTGTGAATATCAAGATTATGTCATGTGATTATTAAACTAACTAAAAATCCATGTTTCTAATTAGTAGAATCTACAATGTTACATCCTAATTGTTATTATCGCACGATTTAAGACCCTACCATATGGGGTCCAATATAATTCATAATCACGATTCTGACAATCTTGCTCGAGGAGGCTCTCGATCTTCACGGAATGAAGAATAACTAGCAAGTATATAATAGGATCACCCAATGGCAAACACCATTGTTTAAGGCTTTTTCATCGAGAATAACACAAGCCAATTTAACTCTCAAAGTGAGAATGTTACACACTTGGCCAGTCCACCGATTATCACAAACAAATATTCTCTCTAATCCAGACTAATGGATTTAGATTTTTCTAGATTCGGATGTATTTAGTGCTAGATACATCCAAATCTAGAAAAATGTGAATCCATTAATTTGGATCAGAGTAAGTAGCAAAGTTTGAACAAATGTGTTGTCTTGGACTCCATGGGAGGTTTTAATGGACTTCACAAGGGAAGGTTTCATCATATCTTGTATATCCCTAGAAAGGAGAAGGGAAAGGGGTATTTATAGCCCCTATGCATCCACAAGTCATGTGCCTCTTAAGAGAGATGCATGGGGATTTCGCCATTTTCTGCACCCATGCAGTCTGGATGGTGTGGGTACCCGAATATCCCGTACTTTTTTCCAGGTAACTGATGACCCACAAGTGTAGGAGATCGCAATAGTCTTCGCGGGTTGCATTACCCAATTTATTGATTCGACATAAGGGGAGCCAAAGAATACTTGCAAGCCTTAACAACTGAGTTGTCAATTCAGCTGCACCTGGAAATAGTTCTTGCTCACAGAAGTTTATCAGTAGCAACAGTTTGTAGTAGCAGCAAAGCAACAGTAACAGTGAAACATGAGCAATAGTAACAGTAACGGTAACAGTAGGATTCGAGTGCGGTAGGCATAGGGATGGATGGACGAGCATTGCATGGACAAGTCTAAACATGTAAATTCAAGATCTAGGGCATTGCAGATAAATAATAACAAGCATCCAAGTACTAAACAATCCTAGGCATGTAATCCATATATAGTCATGCGTGCTCACAATGAGAACTTGCACAACATCTTCTGTCCAGCCAGCCCGTGGCAGCGGGGCCTCTAGGGAACTACTGGAAATTAAGGTGCTCCTTTTAATAGAGCACCAGAGCAAAGCATTAACACTCCGTGAATACATGTGATCCTCTCACCACAGCCATCCCCTCCGGTTGTCCCAATTATTGTCACTTCGGGGCCTTTGGATCCGGACAATGATATGTGTACAAAACTTGCAGATAAGACCACAAACAATACTATCACAATGATTCAATAATAAGTTCAGATCTGAGATCATGGCACTCGGTCCCTAGTGACAAGCATTAAGCACAAGTTGCAACAAAGTCAAATAGCACTAATAGAGATACTAGGCACTATGCCCTAACAATCTTATACGATTACATGATAGAACTCATCCAATCCCTACCATCACCAAGCCTACAACGGGGGATTACTCACTCATGGATGAGGGAAACATCGATGGTTGATGGAGAGGCGTTGGTGATGACGATGATCCTCTCCAAATTCCCCGTCCCGGTAGGGTGCTAGAACGGAGTTTCTGGATCTGAACGGGGGAACTCTTTCTGGAAAACTATCGAACCCCCCTCTGCTTTTAGGTCGAGAGGCAACTTATAGGTGCAGAGAGAGGCGAAGGGGGTGCCTGGGGTGGCTGCACCCTCCTAGGCGAGGCCAGAGGTGGGCCCGCGCCTGGCAGGGGTGTGGGCCCCCCCAGGCCCCTTCTCCGTCTAGTCTTCTGGCTCCGTGGATCTTTTGGTGAAATATAATTTTTGGCATATTTTCCGGGATTTTTCTTGATAGTTGATTTTCTGCAAAAAAAACTAGACACCAAGATAATTCTGCTGAAAACAACGTCAGTCCGTGTTAGTTGTATCCAAATCACACAAGTTTAGAGGAGAAACAATAGCAAAAGTGTTTGGTAAAGTAGATACGTTTTAGACGTATCAGTAATATAAGGTAGTTGTTATTAGTGTCAGCCACTCTGATCGAGACTGTCTGAGGCTCTGCACCGCAAAACATCCAGTCAGAAGAGGCTCCTTTTTCTTTCTCTGCAAGGAGTTTGGTATGCCTTCACTTTCATGCTTCTCTCTTGGATTACTTGATATCTCAAGTGTCCTCAACTTCCTACTTTGCTTCCATCCTTCTTCGATCAAACTTAAAGGTGCATAGGAAAGAAGTATTAAGTAGTATACCATGATAGGCAGTAGAAGATATACACAAGTAAAGTTGACGATTCACCTTTGTGTGCCATGTTATGTCATTGGCTTGACTAATAACCACGACTCTTGCAGTTTATGCACTTGACATGGTGATGATCGTGGAGCCCATTGTATTATTTGCCCCTTGAAAAGGACTTGTCCTCGACTCTAGCTCTTCATGACCATGGAGAGGAGGTATATCGGTGCTTTAAACTTGGGACATACCATATACATGTCCTCTTGATGCTTGGAGAGATTATTTTGTGCTATCATTACAAGATATTATTTCTTGGAAGTGTGAGGTTCCAACAACCCAGATAAGCACATCATGATAAATGGAAAAGATTGAAATTTGTTGTAATGTATAAGTATCATTAAAATTTGACCGGTTCAGAGTTAGGGCTACCAAGTCTAGATTCATTGATTGAGTTAAACGAATCGAATTTACCAAGTACTTCTTTGTACAGAAATAAGTGACTCAAATTTGTGTAGATTCGTATATATCTACCCATTAAAATGCGTCTAATTACATGCAAATTTAGACACATCTGAGTCATCCATTTTTTATGGGACGAGTACTTTTTTTTCATATCAAGAGGGCCCCTACAAAGGGGGACCCCTGGTTCCATTAACCAATGAAACCATCTAAGGTAAGGTAGCAACATTACAAGGGGAGAAGCAAAAACTGTCAATCAAGGAGAATCTAAAGTCTAGAGCACAGTATATCAGAGAGCAGAAACAAGTCTCAAGATTACACATTTACAAGGGCGGTTTTACAAGGCACACATTTCCGACGCAGATATCACACATTGTCAGCGTTGTAGAGAGCACAAACATCCCTAAGTACCACCTTGGTCTTGTCTACCGAGGAGAGAAGGCTTCGCCAAGGAGGATGCCTAGGAGTGGATTCAGAACGACGTCATGAGAGATGCAAATGCCTCTATCTTGTCAGCCAATGGAGGTGTGGACGATGCCACCTTAGGAATATGTTCTCATAGCAAGCCCAGCACTAGAGTCCCGCAATGATCAGAGATCGGCCACTTAGACTCATGCAATTAGCGCGCCTTCAGGAGCTTGCACACCCAAGCTGAAAAGAGGTCGATTTGTGGTAGCATTTCCTCCTTGAAAAGAAGTCTCCATTTTTTGATCCTCCTCAGAATCATCCTTTAGACCTGATTGATAGAAATCCAAGATTGGGAGTGAAAAATTAAAGCATTCGGACATTTCCATAAGCTCCATAAAATGGAAGCACAAATGGCATATTTAAGGAAGAATGTTTCTTGTTCGAGACCCAAAACTTGTCTATCGAAAGGTAGTCTAAGCCTAGATGCATTCTAAATAAATCATAGACTTCAAAGCAGATGTTTGCTACCACTATACTGAAGGGTTTCGCGGCATAGTAAATCAAAATTTTCTACGGATGCGAACAGAGGGAAAGCCAAGATCTAATCTAGGAGATGCAATCAACGAGAGAGATTGGATTAGATCTTCATACCCTTGAAGATTCGCTGGGTGAGCGTTCGTCGGAACGTGGGTGATGTAGTCGTAATCGCTTCTCCTCCTCGCGATCCGATCCGATCTAGCACCACAAGTGGCGGTGCCTCCGTGAGATGCACACGTGCAGCACCTCGACGTCTCCTCCTTCCTCGGACCAGCGAGTATGGTGGAGAGATAGATTGGATCTAAAACACGACGACGTGGTATATATGGTGGAGAATTTCTGCTGCAGGCTTTCCACAAGCATCGGGAGGGAGAGAGGAAGGTAGCAAGGCTGCTAGGGCTTGGAAGAAGGTGTGTAGGGGGGAAGGGGCGCACCACCCCTCTATATATAGAGGGGGGGCGGCCAGCCCTTTCCCCTCCTCCAATCCTATCTCTAGTTTAAACAATTTAAACTCTCCCTTATCTAGAAATCCTATCTCTAGTTTAAACGATTTAAACTCTCCCTTATCTAGAAATTCTATCCCGAGATTTAAACGAGTCAAATCTCTCTAGAATCGGTTGGGCCCTATGGGGCCTTGTGCCCCTGGCCCAAAGCGTCCAGGACACTCCCTCATAGGCCCATTCCCCCTCCCGGAAGGTGGGGCCACGTTGGCCCCCTTCCGGAAGGTTCTAAAGCTTCCTGCAATACCTATTAACGGAACAATTCCGCACTCCACAAACTGCATTGCCTTATATTAATCTTATTCTCCGTACCATTCCGGAACCTCTCGTGATATCCCGGATCCCATCCGAGACTCTGAACAAAAATTCATAAACCAATTATCCAATCTATCCTAGCGTCGATATCGTTAAGTGTGTGACCTGCGGGTTCGAGAATATGCAGACATGATCTTCTATCAATAATCAGCGGTGCAGGCACCCATATTGACTCCCACACATTCATCGATGATCATATCGGATGAACCACGATGCGGATTCAATCAATCCCATATATATATTCCCTTCGTCTCGCGATATTTTACTTGCCGAGATTCGATCGCTTGTGCCGTCATACCTAGTTCAATCTCGTTCACCAAGTACTTTACTCGTTCCGTAATCCGATATCACTTTGTGATTAACTACTTAACCACATGCTTGCAAGCGGTGTTGATATCGATTCGAGTGGGCCCAAGTATATCTCTCCGACTTGGGAGGGATAAATCCCATCTCGATACATACAACCCAATGAGATACTTTCCGATCACCGAGAGACACCTTTATGATCACCCTCTCATAGGATGAAGTTTGATGACCTCAAAGCTTTCTTCCGATACTGTGGAGTTGTATTATCTCATGGTCTAAGGAATACAATATTTGACATAGGAAAAGCTTAAAGATGAACACGATGAAACGATCTAATTGCTTTGCTTAGTTTGGAGTCATCCATCATATCATTCTCCCAATGATATGATCTCATTATCAATTGACAACTCATGTCTATGGTTAGGAAACCTTAACCATCATTGATCAATGAGCTAGTCCTTAGAGGCGTACCAGGGACACGGTGTTGTTCACAAACCACACAAGTATTAATGTTTCCGCTTAATACAATTCTAGCATGGAATATAAACTTTATCATGAACAAGAATTATAATAATAACATCTTTATTATTGCCTCTAGGGCATAATTCCAACAGTCCCCCACTTGCACTAGAGTCAATAATCTAGTTTACATCTGGCAACAATCTCACACCCATGGCACTGAGGTGTTGATCATGTTTTACACGTGGAAGAGGTTTAGTCAATGGATCTGCGACATTCAGATCCGTATGTACTTTGATAATCTTCAGATCTCCATCTGCTATATAATCTCGGATTATATGAAACTTGCGATTGATATGCTTGGTATTTGGATGATATCTTGGTTCCTTAGCGAGTGCTATGGCGCCAGTGTTGTCACACAATATCTCCAGTGGGTCCAATGCACTTGGAACCACGCCAAGCTCAGTGATGAAGTTTCTGATCCAAACTCCTTCACTTGACGCTTCTGCAGCAGCCATGTATTCCGCTTCTCAGTAGATCCGCGATCACGCTTTGCTTGCACTTCTCCACTCAGCTCCTCCATTCAAAATATAAACGTATCACATGCGAGATTTGGAATCATCCTTGTCGGTGTCAAAACTAGCGTCGACGTAACCTTTACGACAAGTGTTCATCACCCCATAGACTAAGAACATTTCTTTAGTCCTATTCAGGTACTTTAGGATGTTCTTCACGGCTGTCGATGTTCCACTCGGATCACTTTGATATCTTTCGTCAAACTAAGAGCATTGGACACATCCGGTCTAGTACACACATGGCATACATGATGGAACCTATGGCCGAGGCATAAGGCACTTTGCTCATAGCTTCCCTATCATTTATCAGTGGACACCGAGCCTTGCTCAATATCTTACCTAACAACATAGGCAGCCTTTGAACCTTTCTTTGCCTTATCCATTCGAACCTTTTCGAACTTTGTCTAGGTATGTACTACGGCTTAAAGCTATCAGCGCCTTTGTCTATCTCTATAGATTTTGATGCCCAATATATAAGCACTTCACCTAGGTCTTTCATTGCAAAACACTTGTTCAAATAACTCTTCACATCGTTAAGCATGTTGATGTCATTTCCAATAATCAATATGTCATCCACATATAGTACCAGAAACGTCACCGAGCTCCCACTCACTTTCTTGTAGATACAAGCTTCAGAGCAATTTGGAACAAATCCAAAGCTCTTGATCACTTGATCAAAACGAAGGTTCCAACTCCGAGATGCTTGCTTCATCCATAAATGGAACTGAAGTTTGCATACTTTATCAGCATCCTTAGGATCGACAAAACCTTCGGGTTGCATCATATACAACTCTTCATCAATGTTGCCATTGAGGAAAGCAGTCTTGACATCCATCTGCCATATTTCATAATCATGAAACGCATCAATTGCTAATAAAATCCGAATGGACTTAAACATCGCTACGGGAGAGAAAGTCTCATCGTAGTCAACACCTTGAACTTGTCGAAAACCTTTCGCAACAAGCCGTGCTTTATAGATGGTAACATTACCATCCGCGTCCGTCTTCTTCTTGAATATCCATTTGCACTCAACGGCCTTTCGGTCGCTAGGAGGATCCACCAAAGTCCATACTTGGTTTTCGCTCATGGATCCCAATTCGGATTTCATGGCTTCCAGCCATTTCTCAGAGTCTGGGCTCATCATCGCTTCCTCATAGTTCATAGGTTCACTGTCTTCTACCAACAAGACAGTCAAGACAGGTTTGCCGTACCACTCAGGAGGGGCACGCGACCTTGTCGACCTGCGACGTTCAGTAGCAGCATCGTCCGAAGCTTCATGATCCTTGTCATTAGCTTCCTCTATTGTTGGTGCGGTGACCGAACACTTTCAGTGTCGCGCTACTCTCCAATTCAAGAGAAGGTTCAATAACCTCGTCTAGCTCTACTTTCCTCCCACTCACTTCTTTCGAGAGAAACTCCTTCTCAAGAAAGGAACCGTTCTTTGCGACAAACACTTTGCCTTCGGTTCTGTGATAGAAGGTATACCCAATAGTTTCCTTAGGTGTCCTATGAAGACGCATTTCTTCGCTTTGGGTTCGAGCTTTTCCGGCATCAACTTTTTGACGTAAGCTTCGCATCCCCAAACTTTAAGAAACGACAACTTAGGTTTCGCACCAAACCATAGTTCATATGGTGTCGTCTCAACGGATTTAGATGGAGCCCTAATTAAAGTGAATGCAGAGGTTTCTAATGCATAACCCCAAAATGATAACGGCAAATCAGTAAGAGACATCATTGATCGGACCATATCTAATAGGGTTCGATTCCGGCGTTCAGACACACCATTGCTACTGGTGTTCCGGGTGGCGTGAGTTGTGAAACGATTCCACTTGCTTTAAGATGCGTGAGAAAATCATAACTCAAATATTCACCTCCACGATCGGATCGTAGAAACTTAATCTTTCTGTTATGATGGTTCTCCACTTCATTCTGAAATTCTTTGAACTTTTCAAACGTTTCAGATTTATGTTTCATTAAATAGATATACCCATATCTACTTAAGTCGTCGGTAAAAGTGAGAAAATAGCGATATCCACCGTGCGTCGAAACACTCATCGGTCCGCATACATCGGTATGTATGATTTCCAACAAGTCCGTTGCTCGCTCCATCATTCCGGAGAACGGGGTTTTGATCATCTTGCCCATGAGGGATGGTTCGCATGTGTCAAATGATTCAAAATCAAGAGACTCCAAAAGTCCATCGGAATGGAGTTTCTTCATGCGCTTTACACCAATATGACCTAGACGACAGTGCCACAAATAAGTAGTATTATCACTATCTACTTTGCATCTCTTAGCCTCAATGTTATGGATGTGTGTTTCATCCCTTTCGAGATTTAGAAGAAATAAACCATTTACAAGAGGTGCATGACCATAAAAGATGTTACTCATATAAATAGAACAACCATTATTCTCCGATTTAAATGAATAACCGTCTTGCAATAAACACGATCCAGAAATAATGTTCATGCTCAACGCAGGCACATAATAACACTTATTAAGGTTTAAAACTAATCCCGAAGGTAAAACTAAGGAGAGTGTGCCGACGGCCATCACATCAACTCTTGATCCGTTGCCAACGCGCATCGTCACCTCATCCCTCGCAAGCCGCCGTCTATTCCGTAGCTCCTGTTTCGAGTTACAAATATTAGCAACTGAACCGGTATCAAATACCCAGGCACTACAACGAGGGCTAGTAAGGAAAACATCAATAACATGTATATCAAATATACCTTTGATGGTGCCAGCCTTCTTGTCCGCTAAGTACTTCGGACAGTTGCGCTTCCAGTGACCCTTGTCCTTGCAATAGAAGCACTCAGTGTCCGGCTTAGGACCAGACTTGAGCTTCTTCTCAGCAGGAGCATTGCGCTTGCCGCCGCCCTTCTTGAAGGGCTTCTTTGCTCCCTTACCTTTCTTAAAGGAGGGCTTGTTGACCATCAACACATGATTATCCTTCTTGATGTCCACCTCCGCAGCCTTCAGCTTTGCGAAGAGCTCGGTGATCGTATCAGTGGAGCCAATCTGATTATGAGTCACTACAAAACTTTTGTAGCTGGGAGGGAGTGATTGCAGAACCCTGTCAATCTTGAGCTCCTCTGGAATCGTGCATTCCAGTTGCTCAAGACGTTGAGTGTAGCCCGACATCTTTATGGCGTGCTCACTAACGGAACTCCCTTCCTCCATCTTGCAGTTAAAGAACTTCTCGGAGATCTCATATCTCTCAGAACGGGCCTGAGTCTGAAACATGGTTTTCAGCTCCTCGAGAATCTCGAAGGGCCCGGGATAGGTTTCAAAACGATTTTGAAGCTCCGGTTCCATAGCAAACAACATGGTGCTCTTAATCACACCATAATCATCTTTCTTGATCGACAGACTTTCTCATCGGTACCTTGCAATTAGGGGGTCACCTAACGCTTTACCAAGGACATAGTCCTTTTGTCCGCCAGATAGTATGATTCTTAGATTTCGGAACCAATTGGTGAAGTTAGACCCATTGTTTCTAAGATTTTCTTTCTCAGCAAAAACGTTGAAGTTGAAGTTGGACTTGGACATGCGATCTACAGTATTTGCAAGTACAATTTAGACTATGTTCATGATAAATAGTTCATCTTAATCAAATTACTAGATGAACTCCCACTAAATTCAACATCCCTCAAGTTATTTAGTGAACACGATCCAAATTCACCACACCTAATCCGATCATCACGAGAAGAGATGTGGTTTCAATGGTGGACAACAAAGTGTCGATCATATCATTCATATGACTCATGCTTAACCTTTCGGTTCTTGTGTTCCGAGGCCATGTCTGTACATGCTAGGATCGTCAAGCTAGACCCAAGTATTTCCGCGTGTGCAAAAACTGGCTTGCACCCGTTGTATGTGAGCATAGAGTCTATAGCACCCGATCATCACGTGATGCTTGGACACGACGAACTTTCGCAACGGTGCATACTTGGGGAGAACACAGTTTTTATCTTGATCTTTAAGTGACGAATCATCTTATAATGCTACCGTCGCGATCTAAGCATAATAAGATACATAAAGGGATAAACATCACATGCATATAACTTTATGTGACATGGTACATCCAATCTTCGCGCAATGATCTCCATCTTGTGCGTTCCGGCATGATCTCCATCACTCCACCATGATTGCCTCCACCACGAATAGCAAGTACAACTATTGCTAACTACTTAGCGATAAAGTAAAGCTATTACATGGCGTATAAGAAGTTGACTCGCAGGTCATACACAATTATAAAGACAACCATATGGCTCCTGCCGGTTGTGTACTCATCGACATGCAAGTCGTGAAACATTACAAAACATGATCATCGCATACAATATACACATCACATCTTGGGCCATACCACATCACAGAAAACACTCCCTGCAAGAACAAGTTAGACGCCTCTACTTTGTTGTTGCATGTTTTACGTGGCTTATGGGAGTAGATGCTAAGAACGATTCTTACCTACGGAAAGCCACAACGGTGATATTATGGTTGCCAAACATCGGTGTTAATCCCATGACAACTATAGTGAGAGAAACTGACATCCACCAGCCGCATGTGTGGTACAAGCCACACGTCAAGTGCGGAGCCGATCTCGCGAACGACGTCGCGTAAGGTTGGCCTGGACCGCTTCAATATCACTATCCCGCGTCATAAGAAGAACACAAACAAGAGGCTTGCAACAGAAAACATCAACGCCCGCAACAACCATGTTGCGTTCTACTCGTGAAACACATCTACGCATAGATCTAGCTCTGATACCACTGAAGGGTTTCGCGGCATAGTAAATCAAAAATTTTCTACGGATGCGAACAGAGGGAAAGCCAAGATATAATCTAGGAGATGCAATCAACGAGAGAGATTGGATTAGATCTTCATACCCTTGAAGATTACTGACAGGAACGCTCGGTTAACGTGGGTGATGTAGTCGTACTCGCTTCTCCTCCTCGCGATCCGATCCGATCTAGCACCACAAGTGGCGGTGCCTCCGTGAGATGCACACGTGCGACCTCGGCGTCTCCTCCTTCCTTGGACCAGCGAGTATGGTGGAGAGATAGATTGGATCTACAACACGACGGCGTGGTGTATATGGTGGAGAATTTCACTGCAGGCTTCGCCTACAAGCGATGGAGGGGAGAGAGGAAGGTAGCAAGGCTGCTAGGGCTTGGAAGAAGGTGTGTAGGGGGGAAGGGGCGCGCCACCCCTCTATATATAGAGGGGGGGGGGGCAGCCCTTGCCCCTACTCCAAGCCTATCTCTAGTTTAAACAATTTAAACTCTCCCTTATCTAGAAATCCTATCTCTAGTTTAAACGATTTAAACTCTCCCTTATCTAGAAATTCTATCCCGAGATTTAAACGAGTCAAATCTCTCTAGAATCGGTTGGGCCCTATGGGGCCTTGTGCCCCTGGCCCAAAGCGTCCAGGACACTCCCTCATAGGCCCATTCCCCCTCCCGGAAGGTGGGGCCACGTTGGCCCCCTTCCGGAAGGTTCTAGAAGCTTCCGGTACAATACCTATTAACCCGGAACAATTCCGAACTCCAAAAACTGCACTGCCTTATATGAATCTTATTCTCCGGACCATTCCGGAACCTCTCGTGATATCCCGGATCCCATCCGAGACTCCGAACAAAAATTCATAAACCAATTATCCAATCTATCCTAGCGTCGATATACGTTAAGTGTGACCTCGGGTTCGAGAATATGCGACATGATCTTCTATCAATAATCAGCGGAAGTGCAGGCACCCATATTGACTCCACACATTCATCGATGATCATATCGGATGAACCACGATGCCAGGATTCAATCAATCCCATATATATATTCCTTCAGATCGCGATATTTTACTTGCGAGATTCGATCGTCGATGCAGTCATACCTAGTTCAATCTCGTTCACGCAAGTACTTTACTCGCGTAATCCGATATCACTTTGTGATTAACTCCTTAACCACATGCTTGCAAGCGGTGTTGATATCGACACGAGTGGGCCCGAAGTATATCTCTCCGACTTGGGAGGGACAAATCCCATCTCGATACATACAACCCAACAGATACTTTCCGATCACCTGAGAGACACCTTTATGATCACCCTCTCATAGGATGACGTTTGATGACCTCAAAGCTTTCTTCCGATACCAGGGAGTTGTATTATCTCATGGTCTAAGGAATACAATATTTGACATAAGAAAAAGCTTCGCAAAGATGAACACGATGACACGATATAATTGCTCTGCTTGATTTGGGTTTATCCATCATATCATTCTCCCAATGACATGATCTCATTATTAATTGACAACTCATGTCTATGGTTAGGAAACCTTAACCATCATTAATCAATGAGCTAGTCCATAGAGGCGTACTAGGGACACGGTGTTGTTCATAAACCACACAAGTATCAAAGTTTCCGCTTAATACAATTCTAGCATGGAATATAAACTTTATCATGAACAAGAATTATAATAATAACATCTTTATTATTGCCTCTAGGGCATAATTCCAACAGTCTCCCACTTGCACTAGAGTCAATAATCTAGTTTACATCTAGCAACAATCTAACACCCATGGCACTAAGGTGCTGATCATGTTTTGCTCGTGGAAGAGGTTTAGTCAACGGATCTGTGACATTCAGATCTGTATGTACTTTGCTAATCTTCAGATCTCCATCTGTTATATAATCTCAAATTATATGAAACTTGCGGTTGATATGCTTGGTCTTTGGATGATATCTTGGTTCCTTAGCCAGTGCTATGGCGCCAGTGTTGTCACACAATATCTCCAGTGGGTCCAAGGAACTTGGAACCACACCAAGCTCAGTGATGAAGTTCCTGATCCAAACTCCTTCACTTGACGCTTCTGCAGCAGCCATGTATTCCGCTTCTACTGTAGATCCCGCGATCACGCTTTGCTTGCAGCTTCTCCACTCAGACTCTCCTCCATTCAAAATATAAACGTATCACATCGAGATTTAGAATCATCCTTGTCGGTGTCGAAACTAGCATCGACGTAACCTTTTACGACGATCTGTTCATCACCTCCATAGACTAAGAACATTTCTTTAGTTCTATTTAAATACTTTAGGATGTTCTTTACGGATGTCCAGTGTTCCACTCTTGGATCACTTTGGTATCTGCTCGTCAAACTAAGAGCATTGGACACATCCGGTCTAGTACATAGCATGGCATACATGATAGATCCTATGGCTGAGGCATAAGGCACTTTGCTCATAGCTTCTCTATCGTTCATCAGTAGTTGGACACCGAGCCTGCTCAATATCTTACGACAACATAGGCCTTGAACCTTTCTTTGCTTTATCCATTACGAACCTTTTCGAACTTTGTCTAGGTATGTACTTTGGCTTAAAGCTATCGGCCTTTGTCTATCTCTATAGATTTTGATGCCCAATATATAAGCAACTTCCCCTAGGTCTTTCATTGAAAAACATTTGTTCAAATAACTCTTCACATCGTTAAGCATGTCAATGTCATTTCCGATAATCAATATGTCATCCACATATAGTACCAAAAATGTCACTGAGCTCCCACTCACTTTCTTGTAGATACAAGCTTCATAGCAATTTGGAACAAATCCAAAGCTCTTGATCACTTGATCAAAACGAAGGTTCCAACTCCGAGATGCTTGCTTCAGTCCATAAATGGAACGCTGAAGTTTGCACACCTTATCAGCATCCTTAGGATCGACAAAACCTTCAGGTTGCATCATATACAACTCTTCATCAATGTTGCCATTGAGGAACGCAGTCTTGACATCCATCTGCCATATTTCATAATCATGAAACGCAACAATTGCTAATAAAATCCGAATGGACTTAAACATCGCTACGGGAGAGAAAGTCTCATCGTAGTCAACACCTTGAACTTGTCGAAAAGCTTTCGCGACAAGTCGAGCTTTATAGACAGTAACATTACCATCCGCGTTCGTTTTCTTCTTGAAAATCCATTTGCACTCAACGGCCTTTCGGTCGCTAGGAGGGTCCACCAAAGTCCATACTTGGTTTTCGCTCATGGATCCTAATTCGGATTTCATGGCCTCTAGCCATTTCTCAGAGTCTGGGCTCATCATTGCTTCCTCATAGTTCACAGGTTCACTGTTGTCTACTAACAAGACAGTCAAGACAGGGTTACCGTACCACTCAGGAGGGGCACGTGACCTTGTCGACCTACGATGTTCAGTAGTAGCATCGTCCGAAGCTTCATGATCCTTGTCATTAGCTTCCTCTATTGTTGGCGCAGACGACACTGGAACAATTTCAGGTGCTGCGCTACTCTCCGACTCAAGAGAAGGTTCAATAACCTCGTCTAGATCTACTTTCCTCCCACTCACTTCTTTCGAGAGAAACTCCTTCTCAAGAAAGGATCCGTTCTTTGTGACAAACACTTTGCCTTCGGATCTGTGATAGAAGGTATACCCAATAGTTTCCTTAGGGTATCCTATGAAGATGCATTTCTTCGCTTTGGGTTCGAGCTTGTCCGGCATCAACTTCTTGATGTAAGCTTTGCATCCCCAAACTTTAAGAAACGACAACTTAGGTTTAGAACCAAACCACAGTTCATACGGTGTCGTCTCAACGGATTTAGATGGTGCCCTATTTAAAGTGAATGCAACGGTCTCTAATGCATAACCCCAAAATGATAATGGCAAATCTGTAAGAGACATCATCGATCGCACCATATCGTTATGGTGTTCCAGGTGGCGTGAGTTGCGAAACGATTCCTCTTGCTTTAAGATGTGTGAGAAAATCATAACTCAAATATTCACCTCCATGATCGGATCGTAGAAATTTAATTTTCCTGTTACGATGGTTTTCCACTTCCTTCTGAAATTCTTTGAACTTTTCAAATGTTTCAGATTTATGTTTCATTAAATAGATATACCCATATCTACTTAAGTCATCAGTAAAAGTGAGAAAACAACGATAACCACCGCGCGTCGAAACACTCATTGGTCCGCATACATCGGTATGTATGATTTCCAACAAGTCTGTTGCTCGCTCCATTATTCCGGAGAACGGGGTTTTGATCATCTTGCCCATGAGGCATGGCTCGCACGTGTCAAATGATTCAAAATCAAGAGACTCCAAAAGTCCATCATAATGGAGTTTCTTCATGCATTTTACACCAATATGACCTAGACGGCAGTGCCACAGATAAGTCGTATTATCACTATCTACCTTGCATCTCTTAGCCTCAATGTTATGGATGTGTGTTTCATTGCTTTTGAGATTCAAAAGAAATAAACCATTCATAGCAGGTGCGTGACCATAAAAGATGTTACTCATATAAATAGAACAACCATTATTCTCTGATTTAAATGAATAACCGTCTTGCAATAAACACGATCCAGATATGATGTTCATGCTCAAAGCAGGCACATAATAACATTTATTGAGGTTTAAAACTAATCTCGAAGGTAAAACTAAGGAGAGCATGCCGACGGCCATCACATCAACTCTTGACCCGTTGCCAACGCGCATCGTCACCCCATACCTCGCTAGCCGCTGTCTATTCCGTAGCTCCTGTTTTGAGTTACAAATATTAGCAACTGAACCAATATCAAATACCCAGGCACTACAATGAGGTCTAGTAAGGAAAACATCAATAACATGTATATGAATATACCTTTGATGGTCCCAGCCTTCTTGTCCACTAAGTACTTCGGACAGTTGCGCTTCCAGTGACCCTTGTCCTTGCAATAGAAGCACTCAGTATCCGGCTTAGGTCCAGACTTGAGATTCTTCTATGCAGGGGCAACGCGCTTGCCACTGTCCTTCTTGAAGGGCTTCTTTGCACCCTTACCTTTCTTAAAGCTGGGGGGCTTGTTGACCATCAACACATGATTATCTTTCTTGATGTCCACCTCCGTAGCTTTCACCTTAGCGAAGAGCTCAGTGATCGTATCAGTGGAACCAATCTGATTATGAGTAACTACAAAACCTTTGTAGCTAGGAGGGAGTGATTGCAGAACTCTGTCAATCTTGAGCTCCTCTGGAATCTTGCAGTCCAGTTGCTCAAGGCGTTGAGTGTATCCCGACATCTTAATGGCGTTCTCACTAACGGAACTCCCTTCCTCCATCTTGCAGTTAAAGAATTTCTCAGAGATCTCATATCTCTCAGATCGGGCCTGTGTCTGAAACATAGTTTTCAGTTCCTCAAGAATCTCAAAGGGCCCGGGGAACTCCTCAAAACGATTTTGAAGGTCCGATTCCATAGCAAACAACATGGTGCTCTTAATCACACCATAATCATCCTTGTGCAACTGATAAACAACTTTCTCATCAGCCGGCGCATCTACAGCAGGGGCGTCACCTAGCGCTTTCTCAAGGACATAGTCCTTTTGTCCGCTAGAGAGAATGATTCTCAGATTGCGGAACCAGTTGGTGAAGTTAGACCCATTGTTCTTAAGCTTTTCTTTCTCAGCAAAAACGTTGAAGTTGAAGTTGGACTTAGCCATTTGATCTACAAAATTTTCAAGTAAAATTTAGACTATGTTCATGATAACTAGTTCAACTTAATCATGAACTCCCACTAAATTCAACATCCCTCAAGTTGTTTAGTGAACATGATCCAAATTCACCACACCTAATCCGATCTTCACGAGAAGAGATGTGGTTTCAATGGTGGACAACAAAGTGTCGATCATATCAATCATATGACTCATGCTTAACATTTCGGTTCATGTGTTCCGAGGCCATGTCTGTACATTCTAGGCTTGTCAAGTCAAACCCAAGTATTTCCGCGTGTGCAAAACTGGCTTGCACCCGTTGCATGTGAACGTAGAGTTTATAGCACCCGGTCATCACGTGATGCTCGAACACGACGAACTTTCGCAACGGTGCATACATGGGGAGAACACAGTTTTATCTTGATCTTTAAGTAAGGAATCATCTTATAATGCTACCGTCGCGATCTAAGCATAATAATATACATAAAAGGATAAACATCACATGCATATAATTTTATGTGACATGGTATAGCCAATCTCCATGCAATGATCTCCATATTGTGCATTCCAGCATGATCTCCATCACTCCACCATGATTGCCTCCACCACGAATAGCAACTACAACTATTGCTAACTACTTAGCGATAAAGTAAAGCTATTACATGGCGTATAAGAAGTTGAAACACAGGTCTGTACTCATCGACATGCAAGTCGTGAAACATTACAAAACATGATCATTGCATACAACATACACATCACATCTTGGGCCATACCATATCACAAAAACACTCCATGCAAAAACAAGTTAGACGCCTCTACTTTGTTGTTGCATGTTTTACATGGCTTATGGGAGTAACAAGCTAAGAACGATTCTTACCTACGGAAATCCACAACGGTGATATTATGGTTGCCAACATCCGGTGTAAATCCCATGACATCTATAGTGAGAGCGCATCCACCACCGCATGTGTGGAACAAGCCACACGTCAAGTCGGAGCGGTCTCGCTAACAGGTCGTAAGTTGGCCTGGACCGCTTCGATCTCACTATCCCGTGTCATAAGAAGTACACAAACAAGAGGCTTGCAATAGAAAACATCAACTCCCGTAACAAGCATGTTGCGTTCTACTCGTGAAACACATATACACATAGATCTAGCTTTGATACCACTGAAGGGTTTCGCAGCATAGTAAATCAAAAAAAATCTACGGATGTGAACGGGAAAGCCAAGATCTAATCTAGGAGATTCAAACAACGAGGGGGGGGTGGGGTAGATGAGATCTTCATACCCTTGAAGATTCGCACTGCGGAACGTTCAACGGAACGTGGTTGATGTAGTCGTACTAGCTTCTCCTCCTCGAGATCCGATCCGATCCAACACCGCAAGTGGCGATGCCTCCGAGAGATGCACACGTACGGCACCTCGACGTCTCCTCCTTCCTCGGTCCAGCAAGTGGGGTGGAGAGATAGATTGGATCTACAACACGATGGCGTGGTGCAAAGGTGGAGAGTTTCTGCAGCAGGGCTTCGCCTACGCGCAGTCGGGAGAGAGAGAGATCTGGAGGGCAGCAGTATGGTGGCTAGGGTCGAAGGAGTGGGGGAGGAGGGCTGCGCCCCTTCCCTCTATATATAGGGGGCTGGCCGGCCCCCTTGGCCCCTCCTCCAATCCCTAGGGCGGCGGCCCCAAGGGTTGGAGTGGGGGGCAAGTTTTCCCCTCCTTCTAGAAGGTTTCCCTAGGGTTTTGGCCGGCTGGGCCTATGGGGCCTTGTGCCCCTGTCCCAATGCGGCCAGGGCACTCCCTCGTAGGCCCATTCCCCCTCCCGACAAGTGGGTCCACGTTGGTCCCACTCCGGAAGGTTCTAGAAGCTTCCGGTACAATACCGAACAATCCGAAACAATTCTGAAATCCAAAAACTGCTTTCCCTTATATGAATCTTATTCTCCGGAACCTCTCTTGACGTCCTGGATCTCATCCGAGACTCCGAACAAAAACTCATAAACCAATTATCCATTCCATCCTAGCGTCGAGGCACGTTAAGTGTGTGACCCTACGGGTTCGAGAATATGCAGACATGATCTTCTATCAATAATCAACAGCGGGGTCTGGAAACCCATATTGACTCCCACATACTCATCGATGATCATATCGGATGAACCACGATGCCAGGATTCAATTAATCCCATATATATTCCCTTCGTCACGCGATATTTTACTTGCTCGAGATTCGATCGTCGGTATCGACATACCTAGTTCAATCTCGTCCACAGCAAGTACTTTACTCGTTCCGTAATCTGATATCACTTTGTGATTAACTCCTTAACCACGTGCTTGCAAGCGGTGTTGATATCGATTACCGAGTGGGCCCAAAGTATATCTCTCCGACTTGGGAGGGACAAATCCCATCTCGATACATATAACCCAACAGATACTTTCCGATCACCTGAGAGACACCTTTATGATCACCCTCTCATAGGATGACGTTTGATGACCTCTAAGATTTCTTCCGATACCAGGGAGTTGCATTATCTCATGGTCTAAGGAATACAATATTTGACATAAGAAAAATGTAAGGTTCCCAACCTTTGATAAGGTAGAGATCCCCGTGTTTACAATGCTAGTCCCTGGATCAATAGCTAGCATCCACAGTTAAGATGTAATATCAAGAAACAAAGGTCATAATACAACTTTATAACCAGGAATAAAATAATTTATGACATCTTACATAGCTCATTTGGCTATCTCATTAAAATGCAGCAGAATATAACAATAGCATGGGGTCCTTCATCTTCAAAGTGCCACAGGCAGACATGTTGGTTGTAGACTTGTAATCCTAATCATTAAACTTCACTAATATCAAACAAACCTGCAACATAACAAGTTACAGCCACAAGGGTCAATACATTTGAATTGTATTGGAAAGTGTTACTATGGTAGTATAGTGGAGTCTATCATCTATATGCATTTGTCTAAGTGGATCTTAGGCTTGCTTTTCTCAAAATAGATTTTCCTTATCATTTGAAAACTCTAAGTTTTTGCTTGACAAAATCTTTCCCAAGGCATTCCCCAATAGAAATTGGTGATCCTTTCAACCCTTGTTCAACCACAAGTTTTTAACTTAGAAATTGGGATGATGAGATTCTTGATAGCTTCCATGTCTTGATGCTCAAATTGTCCTTTGCCAGGGACATGGCTAAGTACTTAGATTTTACACTCTGTAGAGGTGGTGCACTTTCCCCATAAGACTTGGTTTCACCAAGACAAGATCTTTCAGAAGCCTTCCCTTAGACTAGAATGGACGCGTTCCAACCTATCAAACCTCTACCACCAAATGTCCATTTGGCTAAGTTATTGCAACCTATATGATCCAGGTAGAGCCCATAATGCCAAGTGGCTGCACTTGAAGCTTCTCAACAGTTGACATCTCAAATCTCTTTGTTCCTGGGTGGCCATCCACAAGTGAGATACACAAGGTAAACCATAGAAATGGGCCATGTGAACCACTCAACACAAACCATTCCTTCCATTCCACCCAGGTGATTCATTCACTTAGTTGTTTTATTAAACAAAACACAAGTCCTCAGACTTAGAAATTTTCCATAGCATGAATATATATTCCACCCCTGTTTTCTACTAGCTAAGCTAAGCATGATAGTAGTAGGAATCTTAACTTAGGAAATTCTTATAAGGTTTCATCTACTAGGATTTCCCATGGCATAGTTTATACTTAGAAAAATTCCATGCAAGTCCTACTTAGAAATATCACTAATGCATAGTGAAAATAATGGGACAAAAGTATGAAGCATCACTTGCCTTTTTGGTAGAGTATAAGTTCACTCCTTGATCTTTGCAATGTTCACTCAAAATCACTACAATTCAAGCAAGTAAGCAATATTTCAATCTATCATTCAAGCAATTCATCACATAAAATGATAGAAACAAAACAATGCATGCAAGCATGCTAAAGATTGTTTTATTTGTAAAAGTGGTTTCTAATGGGTCATAAACATTTGAAAACACCTAATGGTCATTTTTATAAAGTGGCAAAACCATTTGCTAAAGGTTTTACTTCATAAACCATTTTTAAACCAAGTCATTATTTTATGTGGTTGAAAATGCCTTTATCAAAGTAGCAATCTTTATAGGGTTTACCAAATATATTTTTAATTCATAAAACTTGGTGTTTAGGGTCAGATAGTTTAAATCAAAACATTTCCCAAAGGTTTTCCTCCAAAATCATTTTTAACAATTAAACCATATTTTTATTTGGCTAGAAGTGTTTTAATTCAAGGTTTTATTCTTTTGCTTCACCAAATAAAATTTTGAAACAAAAAATTGATTCCTAGGGTCAGTAGGTTCAAAAAAAACCATTTTCCAAAGATTTTATCCCCAAAATCATTTTAGAACAATTTTTATATTCTAAACATGCATGCACAAGTTTCTGTAAAAACAAACAATTTAGCAGAAGCTTTTTACTAAACAAAGTGCATGGTTGGATAGGGCTTGTCTTGCTGATTCCATTCATATAAAATTTGCAAAATTTGGACGTGTGGTGTGGAAGTTATGAATTTTACAAAATTGAACATCTAATAGGAAAGTTTCTGGTTTTTAAAACAGATAGAGGCCACGTGGCTTGTTCCTATTCGCCGGTACCGGTTCGCACGGATCAAGCACTGTGAGGCATTGGATCTAAGTTAGATCGCACGGCACAGATCGCATACCTCTTTGGCTTTAAGTGATTCTATCTACGCCTTACGATCTAAATCCGACGGCTCACAGGAGCTGGTCAAGAACTGGCGGCGCAAGCGACGGTGGCTGGCGGCGGCGCGGTCAGACGGCGGCGGACCTGGAGATAGAGGAAGCAAGGAAGGTAGAGGGGTGGCTCACCGTGATCGCCGTGGCACGGGGATGCTCAACCTGCTCGTGTTGGTCAAAGGGGCGCACGAGGTTGATCGGAATTCCTCGCCGGAGATTCTCCTGGCGTCAGCATGTTCGGGAGTCGTCGGAGGCGAGGCTACGGGTCACCCTACGGCAAGTGGAAGGTACGGTTAGATGTGAAAAATACCAGGGAACATGCGAGCATCGACGATAAGCACCGGGGCGGTCCGAGCTTACCAGAGAACCTTGCCGGAGGAAATGGCAGACAACGGCGGAGCTTGAGGTCGTCATTGTCGAGGTTCTGGGGCGCGTGGGGACGAGTTGATGCCACTGGGAGGTGCGCCAGGGCCTGGGGGTCACGTCCGTGTGCTCGAGGAGGCGAGGGGCGACGAGGGGCTGCCGAAATCGGACGGGAAAGTCGTCAGAGCAGTGGCAGAGTATGGATGAAATTAAGCATCCTGGGGGCGTACTAGGGTGGGGGACTGAGGGGGAACGGGAGAGGAGAAGCAGGCTACTAAGTACGCGTGATCACGGGGTCATTTAATGGCGTGGTTAATGCGAATTAAATCGAGTTTTACTCGCCTGCAACGACGGGCGAGGTGAGGGGCGGAGTCAGCGGGTGAGGAAGACGATGATGTGGCGGTGGGGTCATCTCGTCAGCGAAAGAGGGGGAGGGGAGTGGGGTCCATCGGTCAGTCGCTGAGCGGGTGCGTTTCTGAGTAAGGAAAAAACGGTTCGGGGTGCGAGGGAGTGGGCTGTTGGGTCTTAGTTGGGCCTGTTGGCTGGGCTGGGTCCTTTTATATTTTTTTGTTCCTATTTCTTTTTCTTTTTCCATTTCTTTTATTCTGTTTTGGTTTTGTTTAAACTTTTCAAACCTTTATTTGAATTCAAACTTCTCTCAACCTTTTTGTATATTCAGACACTGATTGCTAACACAATCTGAAGTCAAAATTAGAATAAATCTTTTATTCCTTTAGTGCCTTTTTAATTATTTAAAGTAGATCCTTGTATTAATTTATTCAAGATTTAATAATGTTTTTAATTTCCATTTGAATTCTAAATCCTTCCAAAACCTTTCAGTAAGTCTTATTTACTTAATAGGGTGACAAAATATTCACCTTGAATTTAATTGGGAAAAAAATATTTAATATGATTCATAAATTATTTGAATTGGGTATTTGTTTTAATTCCAATGGAATTAAATATAGTTTTAATTCCCTAAATTTTACTTGGAAGATTTATTTTATTTAAGTTAATTAAACAACTTTTATTCCACTTGGGTAAATTCCAAAATACTATTTTCTCATGAATTATATAGTTATTCTTATTAGAGATTTGTCTTTATTAAAATAGGGATAGAATGGTTAATGCCATTTTATTTTATTTTGGAAATTCTTTATCCTTTTATTTTACTTGGATTTGTATTGTAATCATTCCATTTGCTTAATGTATTAGGCCAAGGTTTAATTTGGTCTTTAAATATTCTTTATTTAATATATCTTTCTTTATCTTATAAAAACCATATATTTTTATTTATAGATCCAAACTTGGTGATTCCAATTTGTGAAATCTTATTTGATATTTATTTATCCTTTTAAATATCTTTAGGATTTTTTGTTCACCATTTTGTATGGTTTTTTAGATAAGTGCTTTATTAGCCTTGGTAATTACTTTTCCTTATCTTATTAAATTCATAAGATTTTGTCTATGGCTTCAAATTAAGTGAAACCAATTTCTATGGTCTTATAATATTTACATTTGTCATTCTTGGTCATTTTGAAATGTTAGTTGGCAAATTTTTATATGTATCAAATCCATAGGCTTGGAGATAACTTGGAAATGTTTTTATTCCATTAGGGTTTAGGGTTTGGATTTATTTTCCAAGTGTTTAAATTTCCAGACGCATTTAAGAAGAATGCATTCCACTTGATTTGAATTTAGTTGGTTTCAAATGTTAACCAAAGTTTGTTCCAGATGGGATTTTAAGTTTCCATTTAGAAACAAAAGTTTCTTTTCACCCTAAAATTCAACAATCATTTATTTTGTTTATTTATTTTTCACATTACAAGATTTGGAATATCTTGGGATGTGACAAAAAAGCTTCACAAAGATGAACACGATCTAATTGCTCTGCTTGATTTGGGTTTGTCCATCATATCATTCTCCCAATGACATGATCTCATTATTAATTGACAACTCATGTCTATGGTTAGGAAACCTTAACCATCATTAATCAATGAGCTAGTCCATAGAGGCATACTAGGGACACAGTGTTGTTCATAAACCACACAAGTATAAAAGTTTCCACTTAATACAATTCTAGCATGGAATATAAACTTTATCATTAACAAGAATTATAATAATAACATCTTTATTATTGCTCTAGGGCATAATTCCAACATGTATGCATTTAGGAGTTGGCACGTCTTGCTAGAGGCCACTACCAACGATTGACATAATAAGTGTATTCGTGTCATGTCTACACGTATATGAACCTATAGGGTCACACACTTAAGGGGCTGAAATCCTAATGAGGATTATATCCGAATTAGACCAGGCTTAGGCTAGTAATGGGCTATTAATGTAGAAGCCCACTAGGGATGCCTATATAAGAGAGGGTGGGGCGAGCTGACCAGGGTTAGACCATTCCAGCCAGCCGCCACTCCTCACGCTTTGTGTCATGCATGACCTAGCTATCCCGGTCGATGCTTCTACCCTGTACGTGTGGATACCTCGGAGGCGCTGCATCTGTAGCGTTTGGACGAGCCACGCAAGGGGAGCTGCTCGTGGGACGAGAACGAGGAGGAGTCATAGATCGTCTGCACTGCCTCGGCGCGCTTCATCAAGTTCCACAACTGCGCGTCTAGTGGTAATCTCGTGATCTATGACAACAGTAATCCTGGTTTACGCGGTAAAATTTTTTGATTTGCACTAGTGTAGCCTACCTGTATCCCTTCAGTGGTATCAGAGCCGATGTTGTTCAGTTATAGGTTCGGGATGTTTGCATACGGTGATATGTAGATTGATTTGAATGATGTGAACGTTCGTATTGCGGTGGTTCAGCATTGATCTGTGATTTTGCTTTCCGTGATCGTGATTCTGAGGTCGTCGAACGACTTACCCCTACCGGTCGGTTTCCGCCATCGGGGTAGACAGTGACACATAAATCCTGTTGAATCACGCGAAGATCAATATGATTGATCGAATCGGAACCTAGATCTAAAATCAATTTACCATGATCAAAGGAGTTTGACTGAATCGGGACATGAGTTGTTTTATGGTAAATTTGATTTGCCGATCAAAATCCTTAAAGAAAATTGTGAAGATTCGATCTCTCATTTTTCACGGTTTTTTTGCATGACCTGCGTGTCGTGAGTAGGGCAACACGGCTGGAGCCATATGTGTTGTCATTTATTGTAATGGCCTGTGTACCAACTTGTGATGATCCCAATACTATGTAATTTTGATTACTAGTTGTTAGGAGTAATAGCTTGTATTAGTTCTTGGAGGACTCATCACCTGGAAGATGGCTCACATGGAACATGAAGATGGATATCATCATGGTGGACAGGTTCTATGGCGATGGAGATCACCATGAGAAAATGGGCCATACTAGGTCACATCTATGTGAATGCTATTCTTATGTGTTTTACTACTATGCATGCTTAGATGATAGAAGTAGAACAATCCCTCAGAAAGTTTAAGTTAAACCATGCCCTCCCAACCAAACCTTGCACCATCCTATGCCCTGTACAATCGTTGGTGGGCCTATGAAATTAGGGTGCCACGATTTTCCTTGGCTGGATGGGTTTGTATCAGATACCTACACGCATAAGGGTTGGTGAGCTTGACAAGGTAATCTTAACAGTTCAGGACCTTGGGGCATAAAGGTTGGGCGCCTAGTTTTGACATAGAGATGTCACCCAACAACAAGAGTCATATGTGATATGATTAGCAAGTGTTGCTTAGCGATTTACCTTGTCTTCTAGCAGTGATGCTAAAGCTCACTAGTCGACTTGTTAATTGTGGATCTTGAATCACTTAGTATCAATAGAGGGATATTGATTTAAGTGGGAGTATATGCTATTAAATTGTTTAATGTGTTTTACTCTTTCATGGTTACATGGCTTAGTATTTTGCATGTTTTCTTTTGTAGATCAATGGCACCGAACACTGCATCACCTTTTTGTTTGCTTTCAATTCTTGACAAAGATAAACTTAATGGAACAAACTATACAGACCGGGTCCGTAACCTGAGAATTGTTCTCAGGTCTGATAAAAAGGAAACGGTTCTAGATACCCCAATCCCCGATGAACCTGCTGATAATGCATCTGCTGCCCTAAAGAATGCCTACAAGAGAGCATGTGATGATTCTCTTGAGGTTAGCTGCCTTATGCTTGCATGCATGGAACCTAAAATCCAAAAGAAGTTTGAGGATCAAGATGCGTACGATATGATCGTTGCGCTTAAGGAAATGTTCCAAGATAAGGCAAGGACTGAGAGGTACAATGTTGCCAAGTCCTTTGTCGAATGTAAGCTAGCAGAGGGAGCAGCTGTAGACCCCCATGTGATCAAAATGGTTGGTTACAGTCAGACATTGGAAAATCATGGTTTTCCACTAGGCCAAGAGTTGGCCACTGACTTCATTTTGGCGTCTCTTCCATCCAGCTATGGGTAGTTCATTTCGAACTACCATATGCATGGGGTGGAGAAGGTCCTTAATGAGTTATGCGGGATGCTAAAAACAACATAAAGTGACATGAAGAAGTGTGCAGGACACAACCATGTGATGGTTGTGCAGAACAAGCCTAGCTTCAAGAAAAAGGGTACTTCTTGGAAGAAGAAGGGCAAGGCTAAGGATACGATCCCTAAGCCTGCACCCCAGCAAAAGGCTGGACCTGTAGAAGACACTGAGTTCTTCTTTTGTCACGAACATGGCCACTGGAAGAGAAACTGCAGTAAGTACCAGGCTTCTTTGAAGAAGAGTGGAAGTAAGAGTACTTCCCACTCAGGTACGCTTGTTGTAAATGTTGTGGACATTATTCTCGCTGATTACTATGTTAACTCTTGGGTATTTGATACTAGATCAATTGCTCATATTTGTAATTCGATGTAGGGGCTAATAAGGACTAGAGAAGTGTAGAAAGGCGAAGTGGATTTTCGCGATGGAAATAAAGCAAGGTTTGCTGCATTGTTCGTCGGTGTCATGCAACTTCACCTTCTGTCAGGATTTATTATGGAGTTGAATAATTGTTATTACATTCCTAGTATGGGTCGAAACATTTTATCACCTTCATGTTTGATGAGGGATGGTTATTCATTCGCGAGTGCAAACAATGGTTGTGTAATCTCTAAGAATGATATGTTTATGGCTAATACTCCCATTGTGAATGGGTTATTTATTTTAAATCTTGATGATGCATCTGTTTACAATGTTAGTGCTAAAAGGCTTCGTCCTAATGATTTGAGTCCTACCTATTTATGGCATTGTCGTTTGGGGCATATAAGTGAAAAGCGCATGAAGAAGCTCCATGGTGATGGTCTTCTAACTTCGTTTGATTTTGAATCATACGAGACATGTCAGGCTTGTTTACTTGGAAAGATGACCAAGTCGCCTTTTTCGGGTTTACCCAAGAGAGCGGCAGACTTGTTGGAACTCATACATACTGATGTATGTGGACCAATGAGCACGACAGCTAGAGGAGGATATCACTACTTCATTACTTTCACTGATGATTTCAGTAGATATGGTTATGTCTACTTAATGAGGCATAAGTCTGAAACTTTTGAAAAGTTCAAGGAGTTTTAGAGTGAAGTAGAGAATCAACGTGGCAAAAAAATAAAGGCCTTGCGATCTGATCGTGGAGGTGAATATTTGAGTCACGAGTTTAGCGATCATCTTAAGAGTTGCGGAATTGTTCCACAACTTACGCCGCCCGGAACGCCTCAAAGGAACGGGGTCTCCGAACGGTGTAATCGAACTTTGTTGGACATGGTTCGATCTATGATGAGCCAGTCGGATTTACCATTATCATTTTGGGGTTACGCTCTAGAAACGGAAGCTTTCACACTTAATAGGGTACCATCTAAATCCGTAGTTAAGACACCATATGAGATGTGGACTGGAAAGAATCGCAGTTTGTCTTTTCTAAAGATTTGGGGTTGTGATGCATTTGTCAAGCGACTTCAGTCGGACAAGCTAACACCAAAATCGGATAAGTGCATTTTTGTGGGATATCCGAGGGAAACCTTAGGGTATTACTTCTACAACCGAGAGGAGGGCAAAGTGTTTATCGCTCGTAGCGGTTTTTTCCTAGAGAAAGAGTTTCTCACAAAGGGAACAAGTGGAAGGTCGATGCGACTTGAAGAAGTTCAAGATGAACCAGTTGGGGATGCTTCTACGAGTGATGCTATTGTAGCAGAACAAGTTGAGGAACCCGTGGCAACAGAAGCAACACAACCACGAAGGTCGGCGAGGCTTCGCGAAGCGCAAGAATTATTATTGTTAGACAATGATGAGCCTATGACCTATGCAGAAGCGATGGTTGACCCAGACTCTGAGAAATGGCTGATCGCCATGAGATCCGAGATAGAGTCCATGGGAGACAATCAAGTTTGGAACTTGGTTGACCTGCCTGATGGTTTTAAAGCCATCGAGTGCAAATGGATCTATAATAAGAAGATTGATATGGATGGAAATGTTCACATCCATAAAGCTTGACTTGTTGCAAAAGGTTTTCGACAAGTTCAAGGAGTTGACTACGACGAGACTTTCTCGCCCGTAGCGATGCTTAAATCTACACAGATAATTCTAGCCATTGCTGCACATTTTGACTATGAAATATGGCAGATGGATGTCAAGACGGCTTTCCTAAATAGAATCCTAACTAAGGACGTGTATATGATGCAACCCGAAGGTTTTGTCGATCGAAACAATGCTGGAAAGGTGTGCAAACTTCTGAAGTCCATTTATGGGTTGAAGCAAGCATCTCGGAGTTGGAACATTCGATTTGATGAAGTTGTAAAGGAGTTTGGCTTCATCAAAAACAAACAAGAACCTTGTGTTTACAAGAAGGAAAGTGGGAGAGCGCTGATATTTCTAATCTTATATGTAGATGACATATTGCTGATTGGAAATGACATTTCTATGCTCGAGTCCGTTAAGACCTCATTGAAAAATAGTTTTTCGATGAAGAACTTGGGAGAAGCGGCATATATTCTGGGCATCAAGATCTATAGGGATAGATCAAGAAGGATAATTGGATTAAGCCAGAGTACATACATTGACAAAGTGTTGAAACGGTTCAGGATGGAAGAGGCTAAGAAGGTGTTCTTGCCCATGTCTCACGGCATTAAACTCAGCAAGACTCAGTGTCCTTTGACTACTAATGAGCGTGAGCGCATGAGTAGGGTCCCATATACTTCGTCTATCGGATCCATCATGTATGCAATGATATGTACTCGCCCAGATGTTTCCTATGCTCTAAGTGTTACGAGCAGATACCAGGCTGATCCAGGTGAAGGTCACTGGACAACGGTAAAGAACATCCTTAAGTACTTGAAAAGGACTATGGATGTGTTCCTAGTTTATGGAGGTGAGGATGTGACGAGGTTTGATCTCATCAATGCCCATTGTTACGGACTTGGGTTTTGGAGAAGGTGGGGATGCTGGAGATCGTGGAACGGTTAGCAAACAAGCAACACGGGGACACAAGGTTTACCCAGGTTCAGGCTCCCGGAGGGAAAATCCTACTCCTGCTTGTCTTCTCTTTGATTACGGCGGAACCGAAGGTTACAGGATGCGCAGATGCAATCTGGCGTGGAGGTGTGTATGCGAAAGTATGAGTCGAGAGATCTAGGTCGTGCCCTCATGGCCTTTATATAGACTTAGGCAGGTCCCGGGCGTAGACCTAGTCGGTTACAGGTTCTAGGGTTTTACCCCTTTGAATTTCCTATCTACTCTAGTCTTGTTCTCCAAGGATCCGAAGGCGTCGTGGGCCTGGGCCACCCGAAAGTCTTCATAGGCCGGCATACTTTCGCCGTGGGCCTTCCTTGGGCTGGACCAGGTATGCTGAGATCATGCACCCGCGGGGTATAACCATGTCAGTAGCCCCCGAGTGATCAGTCGAATCGTAGGTTCGGCTGAGGACTCTTCAATCTTTCGGGTGCAACTATATATTTCAATAGCTCATGTGTAGGGATTGTTGATGCGTGCGCCTGACTCACCCGACGGATCAGGGTCATTTAACTGTCTTAGGACGAAACAACACGATCTTCCTCAGGTTCGAGTCCCTCAACTCGAACCTGGAACATATGCTGGTGTAATTCGACTCAGGCCGCGGAGGACTTACAAGAGTGGGATTCCAGTGTTTTTAATTGATGTACCCAACGCGTCCGTCAGGATTTTTCATCGCGCCTGCTGGCACGGGTTCATACTAGCAGAGCGCAGTCGTGTGCGTTGCCAGGCCATCACATGATATCTGTAGGTCTTATCTTTGTGTCGCAGACACAACATCCGAATGTTTGTCACCGCAGAGGTGTTTCGAGTGGCCAAGGAGATCGTTGCTCACTCAGGTGTTTGTCACCGCAGAGGTGTTCCGAATGTTTCCTTCCACATTTCCATCTTCCCTTCTGCGCTCTCACCGTCGGTGCCGCCGTAGCACGATGGGGAAATCGAAGAAGTCATCATCTGCAGTTGGTACCAGCGCCGCCGGAGGAAAGAAAGGTGCCACCGCTACTCGTGTCACCGACGGTGGTTGGCAGCGATCAGAGACACGAGAAAGTGATCTCCACAAGCTTCACGAGCGGGGCTTTATCCCGCAGGATAGGGAGGCCGTTATACTCCCCGACAACGAGGTAATCCCCCGTCCCCCCTCTGGGTATCGGGTTATGTTTCTCGCCTTCGTTATGCGTGGGTTTTCCTTTCCAGTCCACAACTTCCTCCGTGGACTGCTCTTTCTCTATGGCATCCAGCTGCATCATCTTTCGCCCAATTCTCTTCTTCACATTGCTTGTTTCATTACTTTCTGCAGTGCTGGCTCGGCATTGAGCCGCATTTTGGCCTCTTCCGGAAGCTTTATTCCGTGAAGAGGCAGTCTGGTTCGGATGGTGTTTATCCCATTATGGGTTGCATCATCTCCCTCAGTCCCAATCTTCTTTTCTTTTCCTTTTCCATGTCCGAATCTGTCCAGTACTGGCGGAGGCGATGGTTTTATATCCGCAACTCCGTAGTGCCTGGGCAAGACTTTGGTCTTGTTCCTTTTGACCCCTCCCAAAAGATTGAGCCAAAAAGGTCTTGGAAAAACAAGATCTTGGATGGCGAGGAGGCGGAGGTAGAGGCCCTTTACTGTCGGGTGGAGGATCTCGAGTTGATTCCGGAGAAGGAAGTGAACGGTGTGGATATCATCTGCACGTTTCTCGAGTGTCGGGTGCAGCCTCTCCAGGCTAGGTCGCACCCGATGTTTCTTTATTCCGGGCGCCGTGATCCGACGAGGGTTTCAGCTGAGAAAATCTCCGAGGGGGATCTTGACAGGACCCTTCGCTCGCTGCTGAAGTTCAAGGCCGAAGAGGAAATACCGGGGAAGTCGCTGACTCCGCCGTTTTCTTCGATGTTGGCTGTTCCACAGGTGTAGATTCGTGCGCGTAGCGCTTTTCACCGACTGCGTTTTATTTTCCTTTGTTTGTTAACAAAGTCCCTTCTGTTGTGCAGAGCTTCAAGGTGCCGAGCATGGTGCCTCCATTGCCCGAATTATTTCCGGATGCGCCGGATAATGACGTGGTGGATTCCGTGTCCGAACTACCTTCGACACAATCGCCAGCAGAAGAGGCCAGTGAGTCGAGCGAGGACCACACGCGCAAATGATCGCGGAGCTCCAGCGAGGCTTCGGATGCTTCGACTCCTCCGACTCCCAGAAACCCTCTGTGCCTTGATCGTCATAGTGACGGGCATGGAGGTTCTTCCTCTCCCATTCCTGCCATTCCTATGCGGGCGGTAGCGCCGCACCCACCGGCGAAGCGGAAGAAGGAAGAAAAGAAGGAAGAGAAAAAGGAGGAGAAGAAAGGGGAGAAGAGAGCCCGAAGGACTCCTCCTGTCTTCGACCTGAGCTCACTGGACTCGTAAGTTTCTTGTTATACTGCTGTCCTTTTTTCTTGTTGACTTTGTACTTGTGCTAATGCTAATTGTTTCGTATGCAGGCATTCTTCCCATGACTCCTCCAGCGATGGTGCTCGGGAGATGATGGGGGAGTCGAAGGTTGCGTCTCCTCCTCCTCAGACGGTATGGAAACGTTGGGGGGCGCCGTTCCAAACCCTCCTCTGCAGGAGGTGCAGGTGGTTGTGCCTCAGAATTTCGCCAGCGGGTCTTCAGAGTCGTCATCAGAGCATGTAAGTACCTCTGTTTCGTGCCACGGGGAGAGCCCCCGGGTGTTTGAAAAATTTCTTGTATTGTTCTTTTTTCGAATCTTCGGGGGGAGCCCCCGAGTGTCTTCGTGTGCGAATTTTGCTTTTATTCCTTTGTGTTAGGCACAGCCCCCAAGTCCTTTTTCTTACTGGTACTTCTTTTTCTGCAACCTTTTGTGCAGGAGGCCAAGTGGCTGGTGTAGGAGCGCCTGGTGCTAGAGGCTAACCTCCGACAGCTTCAAGGTACCTGTGTGCTTTTGGTGCTTCTTTCATTTATTCCGACAGCATAATACTTCTCTTCGTGCGGTCGACGCTCTCAAGAAGAGCCTTTGTCAATCGGAGAAGAAGGCCGAGGCCGCCGTTGGTGCGAAGGAACGCCTCGAGCTAGAGCTGACCAAGGCAGCCGAAGCTAAGGAGCGTCTGCAGCAGGAGGCCGCGGACCGTGAGGAGCAGCTGGCCACTATTGCGGCTGCGCGTGAAAGAGAGGTGGTAGGCAAGCTCATGGCTGCTGCCAAGGCTGTTTCGGGTGAGTGTTGTATTTGTGCTCCTTTCTTTTTGTTTTCTTGTCTTCTTCTGTGTTAATTTCTTCATTCCTTCTCATTTTGTCTCAGATGCCGCAGGCATCGATTTTGACCGTGACGCTCTGGAGCATGGGAGTGTCTAGATGATGCAACTGCAGCGGTCGAAGATCGCTGCAGCACCGTCGTCAACTCCCTTGCCAAGGCGAAGGAGGTTCTTGGCCGCTTCTACAAGGAGCTTGTCCCTAAGGGCGCGGCCCTTGATGATGTGGACGCCCTGGCGGAGGCTTTGTCAGCCAAAGCGCCTGCGGCGTACAAACGCAAGCAGAAGGGCATCGGCGCGTCCGTCGGGCTGGCGATGGCCTTAGCGGCTGGGGCGGAGCTGGACCTTCCCCAGATCACCTCCCGGATGCCGACGACCGCAGATGGATCCGAGGTAGCCTTTGCTGCCTATTCTGCTCGCTGCAAGCGATATGGGCCAAAGCTCATTGATCTGCTGTCTGAGTATGCGCTGCGGCAGCAGGGGGAGGCCAAGGCTAGGCAATCCGGCTCCGAGGCGACTCAGGGTGCCGCGTCTTAGGCGTTGTAGATGTAGGATAGTTTGTAGTCTGCTTTTGCTGTAAATATTAGGGACACAATCCTTGTGCCACGTAGTGGCCTTTATATGCTTAATGAATTCTTCTGAGTTGTGCTCTACCACTGTCTGAATGTTTGTGTCCTTTGCTTTTCTGCTGTTCTAGGTTCCTTCGTAATTGACCTGTTGACACCTCGCCTCCAGTCAATGCGCCATCTTTGGATGATTCCTCGCAACTCGCTTTTCTTCGGGACCGTGTTCGTAGTCTTGAGAGGGAGTTGCTTGGGTTGCGTGGTCACGCCGATGTTTGGAAGTCCAAGTCGGATCGCGGTGCAGCCAGAGAGGAGTACTTGATGGTGGAACTGCTTCGGCTATCTGAGCAGCTTCAATGTAAGTTGTTCTTTGTTTCGAGCTACAGCTCAGTTCTTCGGATGAGCCTGCTGTCCTTGCCTCTTATTTTGTACAATTGTCGCAGGTGCTAACCTTGATCCGAGGGAAGAGAAAGAGCGTGTCGTTGTTCGGGTCAATTTCTTGACTCAACAGGACATGGAGGCCGGCGGATTCTTCTGGATGGATCGTGACCGTGCCATGGCTTTGGCGACGGTGCATGATCGTGTGCACCAGGTTTCGCGGGTGCTTCGCAAGGTGCAGACGTCGCTTGCCTCGGTGTTGCATGTCATGTTTCCTTTGGATGCCGTGCCAACGAGTGTTGCGAGTCTTATGTCAAAGTTTCGGAGCGTGAACAATGTTAAGGAGTTGGTGCGGCAACAGCTCGTCGCAGGAGTGAAGGCTACTTTGTCCCTTGTGAGGCCGCACCAGCCTGATGTAGATTTGTCTGTTGTAGCAGTTGTGCCACCTCTTCGGCCGGATGGTGGCGAGTGGGATATGTGTCCGCATTATGCGGCTGTAAGGCAGTATGCCGAACATGTAGTAGATTTGTTTGAGTAGCGTGCTCAAGTTATTCTTCAGAATAGGTAGTACCTGTAAAAGAGATAGATGTAAAATTTGTATATTTCGACTGGGCTTGTCGTTCCCTTTGTTATAAAGGTTTTGTTTATTGTGAGCACGTGGTGCTTTGTTTGAGTACATGTCCTTTTCGTTTTCCTGACGTTGTCAGCTACTCAGGTGTACACGTGTGATCCTCGTTGATGAGATCGTGAGGTGGGGGGAGCCCCCGAGTGCGTTTGTAGCATAAAGTAAAATTGCAAGTAGCAAACAATATTTTGGGGCAGAACACTTAGCTTTATTTATATCGTAATGGAGGAAGTACATTGTTCGGCTGAATAGCCTTGGCTGAAAAGCCTTATTGAAAGTAAAAAGGATAGGTAGCTATGGGTAGAATCACCGCAAGTGTGCGATGTTCCATGGGTTGGAGTATGCGACTCCGGACTCCACGTGCTTGAGGCGATAGGCGCCACCTGGGATGACTTCGGTAATGATGTAGGGTCCTTCCCATGGCGACTCGAATTTCTTCGGTCGCTCTTGCTTGAGTCGCAAGACGAGGTCTCCTTCTACGAAGGACCTTGGGCGTAGCCGGCGGCTGTGGTAGTTGCGGAGACTCTTTGGTACTGGTACCGATCGAGCCGCTACGTCTCTTGCTTCGCCGAGTGTGTCCACAAGATCTTCGTGCGGCCGTGGATTCGCTTCATGTGACGACCCGGGGCCCGTGGCGATTGGTTGGTAGCACGGCTCCGTGCACCATGAAGAATGGTGTGTATCCGGTGGAGCTGTTTGGCGTAGTACGCAAACTCCATAGGACGGATGGCAGCTCTTTCGTCCAGGCTCTAGCTTTCCGTTTGAGTGGACTCATGAGGCACTTATTGATACCAGCGCGGATTAGGCCGTTGGCCTTTTCCACTTGCCCGTTCGTTTGCGGGTGTGCCACTGAGGCATACGTAATGTTGATCCCGAGGCCTTCGCAGAAGTCTTGGAACTCCTTGGAGATAAAGTTCGACCCATTGTCGGTGATGATGCTGTGCGGTACGCCGAACCTGTAGACAATGGACTCGAAGAACTTGACGGCAGTTTTGCCCATTTGGTTGGTGACCGGCATGGCCTCGACCCACTTGGTGAATTTGTCGACTGCGACCAGGAGGTAAACGTGCCCCCCTTTCGAGGACTTTGGCAGTTTTCCGATCATGTCGAGGCCCCATTGGGCGAAGGGCCAGGCTATAGGTATTGGCCTGAGCTCTGACCCGGATGCGTTCGGTTTGTCGGCGAACCTTTGGAACCCGTTGCATCTTCGGACGATGTCCTTTGCGTCGTTCATGGCCGTTGGCCAGTAGAATCCAGCTCGTAGAGCTTTGGCGACAAGGGAGCGACTGCCTGCATGATGGCCGCAGATGCCCTCGTGGATGTATTGGAGGATGGCTTTCCCGTCACTGAGGGTGACGCACCTTTGTAGTACACCCGTAATACTGCGCTTGTACAGCTCGCCATTGATTATGGTGAAGGCTTTTGACTGACGAGATATGCGCCGGGCATCTGTCGGGCTGTCAGACAGTTCTCCGTTGATGAGGAACTGGAGGTATGGTCGTGTCCATGTCTCTTCGACTGCCATTACCTGCATCTGGTTGACCATGGCGACCTTTGTGTCTAGTTTCTCAGGTCCTTCATGACCTTCGGGAAGCATAGCCCCCGAGTGTTCTGCTTCTTCGGGTGATCCCTTGGGGAATTTCCGCTTGATGGATGGCACACAGATCTGTTCAAGGAACACACCTGGTGGCACCTTTGCGCAGGTGGAGCCGATGTTGGCGAGTCTATCGGCTTCCTCGTTGCTTTCTCTTCCGACGTGCCAAAGCTCGCAGCCGTCGAACTCTCCTTCGGGTGCATTGTAGAGCGCGCGGTACGCTATCATGTTTTCGGCGTGTGCGTCGCACTCATTCATCGTCTGTTGGACGACGAGGTTCGAGTCACCATAGATGACCAGGCGCGTTGCGCCGCAGATTTTTGCCATCCTCATGCCGTGGATGAGGGCTTCGTATTCGGCTTCGTTGTTGGAAGCTCGGAATTTCATCCGAAGGACATACTTCATCTTGTCTCCTTGCGGGGAGGTCAGTATGACCCCAGCTCCTGCTCCGGCTTCACGCTTGGAGCCGTCGAAGTGCATCGTCCATGACTGCGACATGTCTGGGGTGTCTGGCAGCTGTAGCTCCATCCAGTGTACCAGGAAGTCCGGGAGGACTTGAGATTTGATTGCAAGTCGCTTCTCGTAGACGATGTCCAGAGGTGATAGCTCGATGCCCCATAGGGCCACGCGTCCTATGGCCTCTGGGTTATTCAGGATGCTGTTCAGGGGTGCCTCGTTGACGACCATCACCTGGTGCTCCTGGAAGTAATGGCTCAGCCGTCGAGCCGTCATGAACACGCCGTAGGCGAGTTTCTAGAGGGTACCGCTTTGTTGGCGTCATACCTACCGAGGTAGTAGATTGGGCGTTGGACCCGTGGGTCTTGCCTCTTCCTCTTCGCTCGACCACCACTACGCAGTCTTGACCACTTGGTGTGTGGGTGCTATGTACAGTAGTAGAGGCTCGCGCTCCTTTGGCGTGACCAGGACGGGCGAGGTGGATAGTAGCCGTTTGAGGCTTTCGAACGCATCGTCGGCTTCGGGCGTCCACTTGAATTTGTCTGCCTTGCGTAGCAGCTGGTAGAATGGCAGGGCCTTCTCGCCCATGCGGCTGATGAATCTGCTTAGCGCCGCTATTCGTCCTGCGAGCTGCTGAACGCCCTTGAGGTTTTTTGGCTTCTCCATTGCCATGATGGCCCGAATTTTCTTCGGGTTCGCCTCGATCCCTCGCTGAGAGATGAAGTACCCAAGCAGCTGACCCGATGGGATGCCGAAGGCGCACTTTTCGGGGTTGAGCTTGATCCTGTAGCGATCGAGGTTGTCGAACGTCTCGCGGAGATCGTCGATGAGTGTTTTGGCTTCTCTGGTTTTTATGACTATATCGTCGACATAGACTTAGACGTTGCGACCGATCTGGTCCTTCAGGCATGCCTGCATGCATCGCTGGTACGTGGCACCAGCGTTCTTTAGCCTGAAAGGCATTGTGTAGTAGCAGAACACTCCAAATGGCGTGATAAACGCCGTTTTCTCCTAATCTTCTACCTTGAGTAGGCGTCGGGGAAGGAGAGTTTCTCGCAACCTGCAGTCGAATCGATGATCTGGTCGATCCGAGGAAGAGGGAAGTGGTCCTTTGGGCAGTGCTTGTTTAATGATGTGAAGTCTACGCACATCCGTAGGATGTCCGTGTCCTTTTTTGGGACCATCACTGTATTTGCAAGCCACTCGCTTTCTTTGATTTCCCTGATGAAGTCTGCAGCGAGTAGTCTGTTGATTTCCTTGCCGATAGCTTCGGCCCGTGGCTCGGACAGTCTCCGGATGGACTGCTTGACGAGCTTGGTGTCTGGAAAAACGTTGAGTGCGTGCTCGGAGAATTCCGTGGGAACTCCTGGCATGTCCGCAGGACACCAGGCGAAGATTTCCCGGCGCTCACGGAGGAATTCGACGAGCGCGCCTTCCTATCCGGGGCTGAGGTCGTTGGCGATCAGCGCCGTCTTGGAGGCGTCCGTTGGATGGACTTGCACCTTTTTGGTGTTGACTGTGGAGTCGAAGGACATGTCGGGTGCGTTTTGCCTTGTGATTGGGGGTGCCCCATTATCCGTCACCTCACGGAGCCTTACGAGCTCGTCTTGCATGCCGAAGGACTGGGAAATTTTGTTGAAATCCCTGTCGCATTGGTCCGATCGGGTGAAGCTCCCGTGGACTGTGATGACGCCTTTTGGTCCTGGCATCTTTAGTAGCAAGTATGCATAATGTGGGACGGCCAGGAACCTTGCGAATGCCACACGCCCGAGGATGGCGTGGTACTGTGATGGCCAGTCCACCACTTCGAATTCGAGCCGCTCTAGTCAGAAGTTATCAGGCTTGCCGAAGATGACATCAAGACAAATTTTGCCCAGAGGGAATATGCCCTTTCCTGGGACGATGCCGTGGAACGTAGTGTCTGATTGCTCCAGGCTGCACTGCGGGATCCGCATTGCTGCAAGGGTTCTTGCAAACATCAGGTTGATGCCGTTGCTGCCGTCCATGAAGACGCGACTCATCTCGAAGCCTCCGATTTGTGCCTCAAGCACCAGGGCAGCATGACCTGGGCGAGGGATCTGGCGAGGGTGATCCCAACGGCTGAACGAGATGCATGACTCTGATCCGCTGAGGTACTCAGGGATGGCGGATGGAGTTGCTACGGCCAAGTTGATCTGGCGAGTGATTTTCTTCTACACCCTATTCGTTGGGAACCCCTTCTGGATCATCAGTGCTCCTTTTGGTGGGGGATACCCGTTCCCAGCGTTGTTCTGTGCTGGTGCAACTGGCTGGTGCGGACCTCCCACGGGTGGTGGTGGGGGAGCTCCATGCGCTATTTCTCCAGGTGCGGGTGCGTTTCCGAACGCAGGAATTGGGGCTTGCTGCCTCATCTGAACCATGCTTTCACTGAGCTTATGGAACTCGCAGTCCTTTAGCATGTGGCTCGCCTTCTTTTTGCCATCCTGCTTGTCGATGTAGAAATGGATGGTGCATGGACCCGAAAGTTTGTCGTATGCTGAGGGTCCGTTGTCGCGGTCGCGTTGCACGATTGTCTTTGGCGTCCACCGTCGCGGAAGTTTCCTCCGCGGTATCCTCCGCTATTGCGGCTGTTGTCGTTGCGGCGGTCGGCATAGCCGGCCGCGACCATGTCGGGTCCGTCGCGATCATCATAGACGCGCGATCTTCTCTTGCTACGGCGTTCCCGTCGTCGGCCGTAGTCGTCTTCTTCCTCCGATTGTGCTCGGTGAATGGAATCTTCGCCGTCAGCCCACCTGTTGGCAATGTCCATGAGATGGTCGAGTGTTTTGGGCTTGACGCGCCCGAGTTCCTCCTTGAAGTCTTGGCGCTTGACGCCTTCCCTGAAGGCGTCGGTTGCCCTCTCTTCGGAGATGTGTGCTGCGGAGTTCTTGGTGTTGGACCAGCGTAGTATGTACGAGCGAATAGATTCGCCCGTTCTTTGAGTGCAGGCCCGCAACTCTTCGATTGAAGCGGGCCTCTTGCTGGTGCCCTTGAAATTTCGGATGAAGCTGTAAGCTAGCTCCTCCTAGCTTTGGATGGACCCTGATGATAGGTCACGAGCGGATCCGTGCGCTACCGTCACCGCGGTGAAGGCATTGCATGGCGTTTTCTTTGTTACCGCCGTGCAACTTGACGGATGATAGATGATCACTGAGCCATGCTTTTGGATCTTGCGTGCCGTCGAACTTCGGAGTATCCGAAGGAAGCTTGAAGTTGCGCGGCATCCGTGTTCGCCGAACAGATCTGCTGAAGCATCGGGCTCCACAGAGTTCTCCTTCGTCTTCGTCCATCTCGGATTCAGACGAGCATGCGCGTTTTTCTCGCGCTTTGTCGATTTTGCGCTGTGTAAGTGCGTCTCTGGCGTCATAGTCGCGTTTATGGTGACACGCCTTTGAGGAAGGTCGTGTTCCTCTTCCTCTTCGGATGAAGGGGTGGGGCTCCGGTCGTGCCTGGCCGGAGCTTTCTTTTCGGCTCTGCAGGAGCGTCTTTGTGGAGCGCGGCTCCGACAAGTCCAAGTCCGGTAAGTGCGGACTTATGCATGGCTCTTTTCGGGTCCCCCTCCGGCGGTGGGTGGGCCGCGAGATACGCAGTGGCTGCCATGATCGTAGCTTGTGGCGTCTTCGGGATGACGTTGCCGTCGGCGTCCATCTCCATGAACGATGTGTGGAGAGTTCGGGTCACCTCACGGCGCTCCTTGGGATCCATGTTCTCCACCCGAGAGCGGTGCTTGTTTCCTTGGTTTCCGTTCGTGCTAGAGCCGAGGGCCATGGCGGAGAGCGCAGCTCGTCGCGCGCTGGACTCGGAGGATGCTTGCTTGCGTTTGTCAAGTGTTTCTTGCATCTTGACTTGCTTCTTGTGCTCCTCGATGAGGAGGAAGTGGTATGCCATCAGTAGTTCACGTGAGGCGTCTGCAGGCAGGACTATGTCGCCTGCCACGACGCGGTGTGCCTGGGCCCATCCTTCTTTGCTAAGTCGGATCACGTGGCTGTTGTTTTCCTCGTCGGGTGGGGGGGACTGGCTTCTTCTGTTCCCGCCGTTTCTGTCCTGCGGGTTGGGGTTCGAGTTGGGCGGCGGGTTGGGCGGTTGCTGCTCCACGTCGCTCTAGATGATTACGGCGCATTGGTAGCGCTCGTAGATTGGTTCGCTGCTGCCGCAACTTTCGGATCCGGAACCGTAGGTCCCTTCATCCGAAGGTGGATCGCACAGATCGGAGTTGCAGATGCTGCTGTCGTAGAACTCATCTGTTGATGACGATGTGCGTAGCACAGGGTGTGTAGCCCACGAGGCGGGCCTGATTGATGGTAGGGGCACCCGCTCAGGGAGGCGGAGGGTGCCAGTTTGCCCCACCTGGAAGCAGAAGCTCCCGAACAGGATTTCGAGTCCGTCGCCTACGGGCTCGAAGTCCTTCATGGTAGCCGGCGAGTGGGCGGTGAAGTCGAAAGCACCCAAGAGGAGGTGATTCTCCGTCGTCACAGAGTTGTAGATCGACCGGGTTTGGACCGTCACGACCGCACAATTAGCATCCCCAATTCCCACAGACGGCGCCACTTGATGAGGTTTGATCTCATCAATGCCCATTGTTACGGACTTGGGTTTTGGAGAAGGTGGGGATGCTGGAGATCGTGGAACGGTTAGCAAACAAGCAACACGGGGACACAAGGTTTACCCAGGTTCAGGCCCCCGGAGGGAAAACCCTACTCCTGCTTGTCTGCTCTTTGATTACGGCGGAACCGAAGGTTACAGGATGCGCAGATGCAATCTGGCGTGGAGGTGTGTATGCGAAAGTATGAGTCGAGAGATCTAGGTCGTGCCCTCCTGGCCTTTATATAGACTTAGGCAGGTCCCGGGCGTAGACCTAGTCGGTTACAGGTTCTAGGGTTTTACCCCTTTGAATTTCCTATCTACTCTAGTCTTGTTCTCCAAGGATCCGAAGGCATCGTGGGCCTGGACCACCCGAAAGTCTTCATGGGCCGGCATACTTTCGCCGTGGGCCTTCCTTGGGCTGGACCAGGTATGCTGAGATCATGCACCCGCGGGGTATAACCATGTCAGTAGCCCCTGAGTGATCAGTCAAATCGTAGGTTCGGCTGAGGACTCTTCAATCTTTCGGGTGCAACTATATATTTCAATAGCTCATGTGTAGGGATTGTTGATGCGTGCGCCTGACTCACCCGACGGATCAGGGTCAGTTAACTGTCTTAGGACGAAACAACACGATCTTCCTCAGGTTCGAGTCCCTCAACTCGAACCTGTAACATGTGCTGGTGTAATTCGACTCAGGCTGCGGAGGACTTACATGAGTGGAATTCCAGTGTTTTTAATTGATGTACCCAACGCGTCCGTCAGGATTTTTCATCGCGCCTGCTGGCACGGGTTCATACTAGCAGAGCGCAGTCGTGTGCGTTGCCAGGCCATCAGATGATATCTATAGGTCTTATCTTTGTGTCGCAGACACAACATCCGAATGTTTGTCACTGCAGAGGTGTTTCGGGTGGCCAAGGAGATCGTTGCTCACTCAGCGTTTTGTTGGGACAGAGTTGCAGAAATTTTTTTTGCATGCTGATCCGAATGATCGTAGTCGAAGAATTCATAGGGTGCGCGACCAGCGCTCCCTATGGGAGTAGCCCCCGAGTGTCTGTTCGAGTCGTAGACTCGAGCGGAGACTTTAGTTCAAACATCTTTCAGTTGTTAAGTCCGTAGGACACAAAAAAATCGGATGCTTAAATCCATCCTCCCTATGGGAGTAGCCCCCGAGTCTTTAGTGGAGTCGTAGACTCGACGTAGGACTCAAAGAAAAGTTCGTTGTTATTCATCTTTTGGGTGTGCGGCCAACGCTCCTAATAGGAGTAGCCCCCGAGTATTTAGTCGAATCGTAGATTCGAGTGAGTACTCTTAACTTTGAAGCCGAAGAAATTGTCATTGCTACTATAGCTTTTGATGACATCAGTGCTGACGATCAGTGACCTCAAGCGTCTGCTGCGCCAGAGATGACTTGACTGGATGAGCGTGGGTCCCACTTGCTGACCTTGAATTGACCGGTCACGCGCGGCGTGGAGATAATTACGGCGTCTCCTCGATTTCCGTGCGTAGTGGACGGCGTGGTAACGACGGTTCGTTGTGGTGCTGACACGTGTATGGCCAGATCTGCCGTTGGCGTTAGGTCTTCTGGATGGACGGCTACCGTGCATCGTCCTCATCGTTATAATCATTGGGAAAAGCTGCAGTTTGTTTTCACCGCATCAGTTCTTGTTTTCACTGCCTCCTTGTGCTCCAGCGATTCTTGCTGCGCGCTGAAATTTCCTTCCACATTTCCATCTTCCCTTCTGCGCTCTCATCGTCGGCGCCGCCGTAGCACGATGGGGAAATCGAAGAAGTTATCATCTGCAGTTGGTACCAGCGCCGCCGGAGGAAAGAAAGGTGCCACCGCTACTCGTGTCACCGATAGTGGTTGGCGGCGATCAGAGACGCGAGAAAGTGATCTCCGCAAGCTTCGCGAGCGGGGCTTGATCCCGCAGGATAGGGAGGCCGTTAGACTCCCCGGCAACGAGGTAATCCCCCGTCCCCCCTCTAGGTATCGGGTTATGTTTCTCGCCTTCGTTATGCGTGGGTTTTCCTTTCCAGTCCACAACTTCCTCCGTGGACTGCTCTTTCTCTATGGCATCCAGCTGCATCATCTTTCGCCCAATTCTCTTCTTCACATTGCTTGTTTCATTACTTTCTGCGAGTGCTGGCTCGGCATTGAGCCGCATTTTGGCCTCTTCCGGAAGCTTTATTCCGTGAAGAGGCAGTCTGGTTCGGATGGTGTTTATCCCATTGGGGGTTGCATCATCTCCCTCAGTCCCAATCTGCTTTTATTTTCCTTTTCCATGTCCGAATCTGTCCAGTAGTGGCGGGGGCGATGGTTTTATATCCGCGACTCCGTAGTGCCTGGGCAAGACTTTGGTCTTGTTCCTTTTGAACCCTCCCAAAAGATTGAGCCGAAAAGGTCTTGGAAAAACAAGGTCTTGGATGGCGAGGAGGCGGAGGTAGAGGCCCTTTACCGTCGGGTGGAGGATCTCCAGTTGATTCCGGAGAAGGAAGTGAACGGTGTGGATATCATCCGCACGTTTCTCGAGCGTCGGGTGTAGCCTCTCCAGGCTAGGTCGCACCCGATGTTTCTTTATTCTGGGCGCCGTGATCCGACGAGGGTTTCGGCTGAGAAAATCTCCGAGGGGGATCTTGACAGGACCCTTCGCTCGCTGCTGAAGTTCAAGGCCGGAGAGGAAATCCCGGGGAAGTCGCTGACTCCACCATTTTCTTCGACGTTGGCTGTTCCACAGTTGTAGATTCGTGCGCGTAGCGCTTTTCACCTACTGTGTTTTATTTTCCTTTGTTTGCTAACAAAGTCCCTTCTGTTGTGCAGAGCTTCAAGGTGCCGGGCATGGTGCCTCCATTGCCCGAATTATTTCCGGATGCGCCGGATAATGACGTGGTGGATTCCGTGTCTGAACTACCTTCGGCACGATCGCCAGCTGAAGAGGCCAGCGAGTCGAGCGAGGACCACACGCACAAACGATCGCGGAGCTCCAGCGAGGCTTCGGATGCTTCGACTCCTCCGACTCCCAGAAACCCTCTGTGCCTTGATCGTCATAGTGACGGGCATGGAGGTTCCACAAATGCGAGTTACCTTAATGACTCAGATGATTCGAAATCGCAATCAGGTTATTTGTTTGTCTTGAATGGTGGTGCTGTGAGCTGGAAAAGTTCCAAACAAGATACAGTGACCTCCTCTACAACAGAAGCTGAATATATTGCTGCCTCAGAGGATGTAAAGGAAGCTGTTTGGATTAGGAATTTCCTTATCGCTCTCGGTGTGGTTCAGGGCGCGTCCAATCCCTTGGACGTTTATTGTGACAACAATGGTGCTATTGCACAAGCCAAGGAACGTAGACAGCACCAGAAGAACAAACATATTCGCATGCATTACAATCAGATTCAAGAGTTCGTTGAGGATGGTAGTGTCATGATATGCAAAATACATACGGACTCAAATGTTGCTGATCCATTGACTAAGCCTCTCCCGCAGCCCGCGCATGAAGCGCACACAAGAGAAATTGGTATTAGATACATTTTAGATTGACTCTAGTGCAAGTGGGAGACTGAAGGAAATATGCCCTAGAGGCAATCATAGAGATGATTATATTTCATATGTATCCACGAGTTATTGTAATGTTCCTTGAATATCCATATCAGGCAAATTGTATTGATTGGAAATTATGTGAATTGTTTGTGAAACACTTTACTTGTATGGTTATTTAATAGTTGTCCCTAGTCGGAGTTCATGTGAGGACACACGTGAATATTAGACTAGCACATCGATTGGTTGATGACTATGTTTCGCAAGTCATAGACATGGAGATGTCAAACCAATGATGTGGACACATGTTATGAACATGGGGTTGGACTGACCCAACATGAGACTGGCAAATAGACTTGCAGCTCTCTCTACACATCGTGTACGTTTTGTCCTTAGACCTGAGATTGTCGCATGTACTTGAGATGTGGATCGACCTACTTTGGGGCTATCAGACGCTACTCGTGAATCGGGTAGTTATAAAGGTAGCTGGTTTTTCTGAAGCATCTTTGCAAGGCATGGTGAATCAAGATGGGATTTGCCCCTCTCTACTTGAGAGAGATATCTCTGGGCCCCTCGAGTGATCGGATTCAGAAATGCATGGCCATGCTACATAAGGTTAAGAGTTAACCGAGTAAGGGGATTCCGAGTTATGGTATCGAGAAAGAGAGGTCAGCTTGGAGCTAGACAAAATATCATGAGGCAAAGAGAAAGATATGTACTAAACCTTGTGATGGTTCGTCCGATATGATCTTTGTATGCGTTTAGGAGTTGGAACGTCTTGCTAGAGGCCGCTACCAACTATTGACAGAATAAGTGTATTCGTGTCATGTCTACACGTATATGAACCTATAGGGTCACACACTTAAGGGGCTGGAAGCCTAATGCGGATTAGATCCGAATTAGACCAGGCTTAGGCTACTAATGGGATGATAATGTAGAAGCCCACTAGGGACGCCTATATAAGAGAGGGTTGGGCGAGCTGACCAGGGTTAGACCATTCCAGCCAGCTGCCACTCCTCACGCCTGTGTCGCGCGCGCGGACCTAGCAGTCCGGCGTCTGATGCTTCCATCCTGTACGTGTGGATACCTCGGAGGCGCTGCATCTGTAGCGTTTGGAAGACCCGCGCAAGGGGAGATGCTCGTGGGACGAGAACGAGGAGGAGTTGTAGATCGTCTGCACTGCCTCGGCGCGCTTCATCAAGTTCCGCAACTGCGCGTCTAGTGGTAATCCCGTGATCTATGACAACAGTAATCCTGGTTTACGCGGTAGAAAATTTTGATTTGCGCTAGTGTAGCCTACATGTATCCCTTCACGGATATCATAGGGTTTCCCCCAGAATAGAACGATTTACTTCGACATTAGGTGCATGATGATGCCTTCATCAAGGTAAAGACATCGCCCGCCAACGGCTCGGTTTTCACCGACACCTAGATCTCCTCGCCTCGCTGTCGAGACTAGATGAAGGATCCCGGGATCTGCCGAACTAGCCTTAGGGCGACCACCTCCAATGGAGAAGATGAACATCACCGCCAAGAACAAGGTATCCGCCCCAGGCGTCCTCATGATGCAGAGAAGTACCCATAAGGCCTCCGCACGACTCCAACATTCGATGACGAAGATGGCCGTAATTGGATCTAGGCCGATCCCAGGACAGCCAAGAACTCCACCAGCCCCACCGCCTCAAGTCAGTTATTTCTTTACGAACGCATTGTAGGACCAGATATAGGTCTGTACACATGCCTTCCGTGCCCACGTGGTTGCGATGTGCCGCATCGGGCGGTTCCCTCCCTTCCCCGCCCTCGACTGTAAGATCCCTCCTTTAATAAGGTGGAGATCCCTATGTTTACAGTGCTAGTCCCTGGATCAATAGCTAGCATCCATAGTTAAGATGTAATATCAAAGAACAAGGGTCATAATACAACTTTATAACCAGGAATAAAATAATTTATTACATCTTACATAGCTCATTTGGCTATCTCATTACAATGCAGCAGAATATAACAATAGCATGGGGTCCTTCATCTTCAAAGTGCCACAGTGCATATGTTTGTAGACTTGTAATCCTAATCATTAAACTTCACTAATATCAAACAAAACCTGCAACATAACAAGTTACAGCCACAAGGGTCAATACATTTGAATTGTATTGGCAAGTGATACTATGGTAGTATAGTGGAGTCTATCATCTATATGCATTTGGCTAAGTGGAGCTTAGGCTTGCATTGCTCAAAATAGATTTTCCTTATCATTTGAAAACACTAAGCTTTTGCTTGACAAAAACATTCCCAAGGCATCTCCCAATAGAAATTGGTGATCCTTCAACCCTTGTTCAACCACAAGTTTTTAACTCAGAAATTGGGATGATGAGATTCTTGATAGCTTCCATGTCTTGATGCTCAAATTGTCCTTTGCCAGGGACATGGATAAGTACTTAGATTTTACACTCTACAGAGGTTGTGCACTTTCCCCACAAGACTTGGTTTCACCAAGACAAGATCTTTCAGAAGCCTTCCCTTAGACCAGAATGGACGCGCTCCAACCTATCAAACCCCTACCACCAACTGTCCATTTGGCTAAGTTATTGTAACCTATATGATCCAGGCAGAGCCCATAATGCCAAGTGGCTGCACTTGAAGCTTCTCAACATTTGACATCTCAAATCTCTTTGTTCCTGGGTGGCCATCCACAAGTGAGATACCAAGTTTTCCCCAGCATACTGGACTTGGTGATGCCCAAGTTTTCCCCAGCATACTGGACTTTCATAACCACTCAACACAAACCATTCCTTCCATTCCACCCAGGTGATTCATTCACTTAGTTATTTTATTAAACAAAACACAAGTCCTCAGACTTAGAAATTTTCCATAACATGAATATATATTCCACCCTTGTTTTCTACCAGCTAAGCTAAGCATGATAGTAGTAGGAATCTTCACTTAGGAAATTTATACTAAGGTTTCATCTACTAGGATTTCCCATGGAATAGTTTGCACTTAGCAAATATTCCATGCAAGTCCTACTTTAGAAATATCACTAATGCATAGTGAAAATAATGGGACAAAAGTATGAAGCATCACTTGCCTTTTTGGTAGAATATAGGTTCACTCCTTGTCTTTGCAACAATCACAATCTTCAAGTCACTACAATTCAATCAAGCAAACAATATTTCAATCTACCATTCAAGCAATTCATCACATAAAATGATAGAAACAAAACAATGCATGCAAGCATGCCAAACTTTGTTTTATTTACAAAAGTGGTTTATAATAGGTTATAAAAATTCTAAAACACTTACTTGGTCATTTTATAAAGTGGCAAAACTATTTGCAAAAGATTTTACCTATAAACCATTTTCAAACCAAATCATTATTTTATGTGGTTGAAAATGCCTTTAACAAAGTAGCAATCTTTATAGGGTTTACCAAATATATTTTAAGTCATAAAACTTGGTGTTTAGGGTCAGTGAGTTTAAATCAAAAACATTTCCCAAAGGTTTTCCTCCAAAATCATTTTTAACAATTAAACCATATTTTTATTTGGATAGAAATGTTTTAATTCAAGGTTTTATTCTTTTGCTTCACCAAATACATTTTTGAAACCACCAATTGATTCCTAGGGTCATTAGGTTCAAAACAAACCATTTTCCAAAGATTTTATTCTCAAAATCATTTTAGAACAAATTTTATATTCTAAACATGCATACACAAGTTTCTGCAAAAACAATCAATTTAACAGAAGCATTTTACTAAACAAAGTGCATTGGTCAGAAAGTATTTGTCTTGCTGATTCCATTGATATAAAATTTGTAAAATTTGGACGTGTGGTTTGAAAGTTATGAATTTTGCAAGTTTACTAATTCAATAGATCAAATTCTGTTTTCAAATCAACACACTGGCCACGCGTCGCTTTCCTACTGGCTGGTACCGATTCGTTCGGATCATGCACTGAGGACCACTGGATTAAGTTACATCGCACGACACAGATTGCATACCCCTTCGGCTTATAAGTGATTCTATCTAAACCTCAAGATCAAGATCCAACGGTCCTAGTCTAATGACCTAGAACGGGCGGCGCTGGACTCTGACACGCGGTGGCGGCGGCCTGGCAGTGGCGTCGCCGGCGATGCAGGAAGCGAGAGAGAGAGAGGGGGGATCACCTGATTCGCTGAACGATTCTGATGCTCAACGGGCTCTCGGGGAGGCAGGGGGCGCACGAGGATGAAGGCAATTTCTCGCCGGAGTTGTCCTCTGGCTCGGGCTCGTCTTGTTGAAGACGACGGTGGAGGTACGGGGCACGCCAGAGAGAAAAGGAGATGCGGTTAGATGCGCGGGGTCACGGCGAGTATGTGCGTGTGAAGGAGAGGGAGAGGGGAGGTCTGGTCTTACCAGCAGTGCTTGTCGGAGCGGAGGCAGACAGTGGCGGTGGTGGTCGTCGTCGTTGCCGAAGTTCTGGGGCGCGCGGGGGCGAGCTGGCGCTATGGGGAGGTTCTCTAGGAGATGGGGATCACGCTTGTGTGCACGAGGAGGCGAGGGGCGACGTCTACTGGCCGGAATCGCTCGCGGAGCTCGCCGGAGACAGCGGCAGTGCAGAGCAAAATGGAGGCAGCCTGGTGGCTCTCTGGCAGCGGGGTTTGAGGGGAAATGAAGAGGAGAGGGAGGGGATTTATCAAGCGTGATCACGGGATTAATTCATCGAGCCATTTCAGCGTATTTACTCTGAGAAGTTAACGGAAGGAAACGGCCGGGAGGAGGCGTGGTCTACGCGTGGGTGGAGAAGATGATGATGTGGTGTGGGGTCGCTTGGCAGCGAGAGAGAGAGTGTGGGGGTGGGGTCCACCAGTCAGTCGCTGAGCGGGTGCGTTTCTGAGTATGGAGAAAAACGGTTCGGGGTGCGAGGGAGTGGGCTGTTGGGTCTTAGTTGGGCCTGCTGGCTGGGCTGGGTCCTTTTCATATTTTTTTTGTTCAGATTGTTTTTCTTTTTCCTTTTCTTTTATTCTGTTTTGATTTTGATCAAACAATTCAAATACACATTTGAATTCAAACCTTTGCCATATTTTGTGAATAATCAAACACTGTTTAATACCATATTCTGATGTCAAACTTAGAATAAAACTTTTATTCCTTTAGTGCCTTTTTAATTATTTAAAGTAGGTCCTTGTATTAAATCAAATAGGATTTAATAATATTTTCAAACACAAATTAAGTTTCTAAAAACTTTCCAAATCTTTTCAGTAGGTTTTTATTTGTTTAATAGGGGTCAAATAATTCATCTTGAATTATTTGGAAAGTATTTAATATGATTCATAAATCATTTGAATTGGGTATTTGTTTTAGTTCCAATGGAATTAAATATAGTTTTAATTCCCCAAATTTTATTTGGAAGTTTTATTTTATTTAAATTAATTAAAAAACTTTTATTCCACTTGGGTAAATTCCAAAATACTATTTTCTCATGAATTATATAACTATTCTTATTAGAGATTTGTCTTTATTAAAATAGGGATAGAATGGTTAATGTCATTTTATTTTATTTGGAAATTCTTTATCCTTTTATTTTATTTGGATTTGGATTCTATTCATTCCATTAGCTTAATGGATTAGGCCAAGATTTAATTTGGTCTTTAAATATTCTTTATTTAATATTTTTTCCTTCATCTTATAAATTCCATATCTTTTTATTTAGAGATCCAAACTTGGTGATTCCAATTTGTAAAATCTTGTTTAATATTTGTTTGTCTTTTTAAATCACTTTAGGATTATTTGCTCACCATTTGGTATGGATTTTAGATAAGTTCTTTATTAGTTTTGGAAATTTAACTTCCTTATCTTATTAAATTCATAAGATTTTATCTATGGCTCCAAATTGAATGAAATTAATTTCTATGGTTTTATAATATTTCTATTTGTCATTCTTGATCATTTGTAAATGTTTGTTGACAAGTTTTTATATGGATCAAATCCATAGGCTTGGAGATAACTTGGAAATGATTTTTATTCCATTAGGGTTTTGGGTTTGAATTTATTTTCCAAGTGTTTAAATTTCAAGATACATTCATTGAGGAATGCATTCCACTTGATTTGAATTTAGTTGGATTCAAATGTTAACCAAAGTTTGTTCCAGATGGGATTTTAAGTTTCCATTTAGAAACAAAGTTTCTTTTCACCCTGATTTTCAACAATAATTTATTTTGTTTATTTATTTTTCACATTACAAGATTTGGAAAATCTTGGGATGTGACATCGACCCTCCTTTCGCAACCTCCCACCCTCCTTCCGCAACCTCCCACCCTCCACCGCCGCCCGGATCGTCGCCGGGCAATCCCCTGGTGGCATGGCGGCGGCAGTTACTGATGGCTTGCACAACTTATGTGAAGCCTGTTGGGAACCCCAAGAGCAGGGTGTGAAGTAGTACAGCAACAAGTCTTCCCTCAGTAAGAAACCGAGGTTATCGAACCAGTAGGAGGAAGGAAACGTCACACAGGTGTTGCAAGCAACGCGGAGACCTGCACAACACAAACTCAAGACTTTGACCCAACTAACAGTGATGTTGTCAATCTCACCGGTTGCTGTAACAAAGGATTAAACGTATGGTGTGGAAGGTAATGGTTTGTAGCAAGTAAACAAGTAACAGTGGAAGATGTATCAATGGTAAAGATTGGACCTGGGTCCATAGTTCAAGGTGGAACTACTCACACATCATACTGGAGAGAAGGCCTCCAGGATGATCTCCCCTCCGGCAGGGTGCCGGGAAGAACTTCTGATCCCCCCTGATCTAGGGACGATGGTGGCGGCGGCTACAGACGGTTTCATGGAGATTTGATCGGGTGCTTAGGGTTTCTGCATCGGGGGGCTTCTTATAGGCGAAGGGGGAGGCCGAGGCGGTGGCCAGAGGGGGCAAACCCTACCCATGCGCAGGGTAGGGCCCACCCGCGCCTAGGGGGGTTTAGCCGCTCGGGCACACCTCCTCGTCTCCCCTCTGGACTTTTTGTTCCCCATGGAAAGTAATTGACTTTGGCGTTTGTCCCGTCCAATTCCGAGAATATTTCTTTACTAACTTTTCTGAAACGAAAAACAGCAGAAAACATGCATCTGGCACTGTTGCAACTTGTTAATAGGTTAGTACTAGAAAACATGTAAAAGCACCTCAAAGTGTGGAGAAGTAAAGCAAAGTAGATACTAAACAAGCATGGAGCATCAAAAATTATAGATACGTTTCCAACGTATCAACATCCCCAAGCTTAACTCCTGCTCGTCCTCGAGTAGGTAAGTGATAAAAAGAATAATTTTTGAGGTGACATGCACCCTCACAATAAAGATCCAACCATTTGCAAGCATTGAAAGCTAGGATAAAAGAACTCTAAACATGTGCATGAAAGATGGAGTTCTAACAATAGGACATAGTAACTATGCATGCAACATGACAAGCTATAAACAAAGATCATGAATAACATGCATTGAAAAACATTTGTTTGTTTCACATACAGAAAACATAGCATAGTGGCAATCAGCTTGTCCCTCATAGAGTAGCAATATAGATGCATATGACACCTTCAAAGTTCACAAGGGTGCTAGAAACAAGTAGCACAAGAACAATTAATAACACAATATGCATCAATTAATAAGCTTTGGAACACTGCACACAGAATGACAACTATGCTCTCTTAATGGTGTCTAAAGGTAGAAGGTGGAGACTCAAATAATGGTGGAAAAAGGCCTTTTTGTAAAGGAAGCAGGGATTACAAGTTTCAAAAAGAGCTTCCAAAAATTATGGTACTTGCTAGCTTTCAGCCCTCATTGCCCCTATCATAAGCATCTTGAAGTGGTTAAGGTTAAAGTGGCAAAGTTGGAGTATATGCTTGACGAAGTATAAGTTGGTAATCTCAAGTCCCTTGAATACGAGGACCACACCTCATGCATACTCAACTTTGGGTCCAGGTAAGTTCCTATCATTGTAAGTATTTGCATATCATTGAGAACCGCCAACGGGGTACCCCTTGCACATGGTACAGGAGCTTTCCCATAACCGAAATGACAAGGCAAGCAGACAATGAACATCTCAGCAATCTTTTAATTTACCATATGCATAGATTTTTATTGAGGATGATTCATAGATAGCTCACTATGGTGATGCTGCATGTTTCCACCATGATTAGGCATGGCTTAGGCTAGCGGCCCGGGAGTTTCTCTAACATGGGATACAAACTCCATGGACTTACAAGTTCCCTCTTTATTTCACACCGGTGACATCCATAGACAAAAGAACATGATATCAACTAAGTACAAAGTACAAGTGCAATGTTGAAAACATTCCCCGTGACAACACGGTTCTGCTAATTCCAACTTATAAGTGCAAGCATATACAACAAAGTTGTCACAATGGTTCAAGTTTATTAGGGGCAAAGAATATAAAGTGTGCCATCAAGTTCGTGAGGGCTTTAATCACTAAGTTTTCACATAACAAAATAGTTTTTAATTGGAAGATAGATGAAAACAAGAATATACTTGGAATGGTGTAACACACCATGCATAGTAGTTTATAGTGGACACTTTGGAATAACTTGGTTTCTTGCGAGTTGGAAGCATGAGTAGAGCTTACTCATACAAGTGGAGGCTAGCAAAAGACTGGGAGCAACCAACTAAGAGAGCAATAATGGCCATAATCATGCAGAGCAATAAAGCATACTAATCAAAGCAAAGAGTGGTACTACTAGTCAATGACTAAATGATCATAGAGGATATGGTGACTTGCCATAGTCATAAAATGGTGTGAGCATGTGCCAAGTCAACCCAAGCAAAGCATCAAAGGAGAATACCACAATACTATGCTTTTTCATGCTAAAAAAATGCATAATTTCTTCAAGGCACACTAAGCAATCCCAATTGTTTGGAACAAGACATGCTACAACAATAATCACTAAGCATAATGCCAAAACAACACCTAGCATGTCATGCTAAAGTCTAAGTCACAGTAAATGCAAGCTCCTCTTGTACTTACAAGCAAGAACTTACTACTCTTTTCCAACACCAAGCAACTTATTTCTAGAACAACACAGCAAGAACGGGGGTACAAACTACTTTATTCAACCAAACTAAACAACCTAAGCAAAGCAAACAAAAACTAAGATGCTCCAAGAATAACACAACTGTGCATGAGACAATAAAAACGAAGTATCTAGACAGACCTGAGCTTTTTATTGATGAAGAAGGGGATGCCTTGGGCATCCCCAAGCTTTGACGCTTGTACATATTGGATATTTCTTGGGGTTACACCATGTTGGCATCCCCAAGCTTGATATTTTGTCCATTCTTCATCTCATTGCATCATCCTCTCTCTACACCTGAAATTTTTCCTTCATACAAAACTCCACACAATCTTCATTAGCAACATTAGTTTATTCAAAAGATATTAGACCTCTGGCAAAGTTTGGAACATCAAGGATTTTCACTAAAAACACAAGCTACTGTAGTAACTCCTTCAAAAGCTCAATTCACCTAAAGAGAACTCAAAAAGGAATCAATAAGAAGCAAATGCAAATAATGGTAGAAATCTGTCAAAACAGACCAGCAGGTAGAAACCGATTTTTTCGAACATCTTCTGTTGCTCAAATCAAAAAAGTGTTGAACTAACGAAAGTTAGCTAACATACTGGGGGATTTATTAGTAAATTTTCAGCTCAATCCGAGTTACAGAGACTCCTAACGAATTGTTTTGGTGGAGGACAAAAATCTGTTTCGGGACAGCAACTCCCCAAATCTTACTTCCCTCTCATTAGAGGTCATTCTTGGCAAAAAAAGCAAACAAAAAGGATAAGCAGAGGTCATTACTAAAGTAATAAATTCCAATACTCAAGGAAACTCTTGGGTTATCTCCCAACAAGTACTTTTCTTTAACGCCTTTAAGTTAGGCACAAGAAGCAAGAACAATCAAGTATTTACAAATGAAGAAGCATTAACATCAAACCTTGATTTCAAAGGAGGAGCAAAAAGCAACTTCTCTCTCCTCATAGGAAAGTGTTCAATACCTTTCTTGAATGGAAAATGATATTTAATGGTGCCTTATTTCATATCAATGATGGCACCAACTGTTCTAAGAAAAGGTCTTCCCAAAGTAATAGGACAAGAAGCATTGTATTCAACATACAAAACATAGAAATCAACAGGGACATAAGCATTGTTAACCATAATGAGAACATCATTAATACTCCTCATGAGTTTCTTCTTAGCATTATCATTGAGTGGGACATCTAAATAACAATCTTCTAATGGTGGCAAATCAAGCATTTCATAAATCTTCCTAGGCATAATAGAGACACTAGAACCAAGATCATATGAAGCTTTGAGATCAAAGTCATTCAGTTGCATATTAATAAAGGGTTCCCAACTATCTTCTACTTTCCTTGGAATAGAAGCTTTGTGTTTTAGATTCTCTTCCTTAATCTTAACAAGAGCATCTGTAATGTGTTTGGTAAAGGCAACATGCATATCACTAGCATCAGGACTTCTAGCAAGCTTTTGCAAGAACATAATCACTTAAGAAATATTGCAACCATCAATATCAAAGTCAAACTTGGCATCACTAGTAGTAGTCTCAATAGGCTTAGGCATAGTAGGAGGAGGAATAGGGACTACTTGTGGTTTAGTGGTGATGGTGCACACACTATTGTTTCTATCAATTTCAGCTTCCCTTTCCCACTTAGCATGAAGTTGAGCTAACAACCTAACATTTTCATCAATAGTAACTTGTATGGCATGAGCAGTAGCAAAGGTATTTTCCATGGCTTCAGGTTTAGCAGCCATTTTATTAATCAAAGAGGACTGAGCTTCAGACAAAGAGGATATATTTTTCTCAACAGTTAAAATCTTTTCCTCTATAGTCTTATTGAAAGTGGCTTGTTTACTAATAAAGTCTTTGAGCATGAATTCAAGTTCAGAGGGTGCACTTCTAGCATTATTGTAAGAGTTTCTATAGGAATTGCCATTATTAGGAGGATAAGGCCTATAATTGTTGTTGCTACCAAAATTGTTCCTATAGGCATTGTTGTTGAAATTGTTGTTTATAATGAAGTTCACATCAACTTGCTCTTCTTGAGCAACCAAAGAGGATAAGGGAACACTATTAGGATCTAAAGGAGCTTTCCCATTAACAAGCATATCCATAATAACATCAATCTTTTCACAAAAAGAGGAAGTTTCCTCAACAGAATTTACCTTCTTACCATGTGGAGCTCTCTCAACATGCCATTCAGAGTAGTTAACCATCATATTATCAAGGAGCCTTGTTGCAGCACCCAAAGTGAGGCCCATAAAGGTACCTCCAGCAGCTGAATCCAACAGATTTCTTGAGGAGAAGTTCAAACCTGCATAAAAAGTCTGGATAATCATCCAAGCAGTGAGTCCATGAGTAGAGCAATTTTTAACCAAAGATTTCATTCTTTTCCAAGCTGGAGCAACATGTTCACTATCAAGTTGTTTAAGTTTCATAATGTCACTTCTCGTAGATATAATCTTAGAAGGAGGATAGTACTTTCCAATAAAAGCATCTTTGCACTTACTCCAAGAATCAATACTATTTTTAGGCAAAGAAAGCAACCATTCTTTAGCTTTTCCCCTCAAGGAGAAAGGAAAAGGCTCGAGCTTAATAATATCTCCATCTACATCCTTATATTTTTGCATCTCACAAAGTTCAACAAAGATATTAAGATGGGCAGCAGGATCATCAGAACCAGCACCAGAAAATTTCTCTCTCATCACAAGATTCAACAAAGCAGGCTTAATTTCATAAAAGGTAGCATCAGGAGTAGGTGGCGCAATAGGAGTGCTTAGGAAATCAATGTTGTTGGTGCTAGTGAAGTCACACAACTTGGTGTTCTCGGCAGAGTTCATTTTGGCAAAGGTGGCAAGCCAAAAACAGCAGCAGCTAGAGCAGGAACTAATTTTTTTGTGTTTTCGAATAAAGCAAGCAAACCAAACTAGACTAATTTTTTTGGGTTTTTTGGAAAGAGGCAAACAAAACCAAACAAAAGAAACAAAGCAAACAAAAAAACAAAGTAAAGAGAAAGGAAGTGAAGGACTCCCCCAGTGAAGACGTCCTTAGCCTCCCCGACAACGGCGCCAGAAAGCTTGATGGCTTGCACAGCTTATGTGGAGCCTGTTGGGAACCCCAAGAGAAGGGTGTGAAGAAGTACAGCAACAAGTCTTCCCTCAGTAAGAAACCGAGGTTAACGAACCAGTAGGAGGAAGGAAACGTCACACAGGTGTTGTAAGCAACGCGGAGACCTGCACAACACAAACTCAAGACTTTGCCCCAACTAACAGTGAGGTTGTCAATCTCACCGGTTGCTATAACAAAGGATTAAACGCATGGTGTGGAAGGTAATGGTTTGCACCAAGTAAACAAGTAACTGTGGAATATGTATCAATGGTAAAGATTGGACCGGGGTCCATAGTTCAAGGTGGAACTACTCACGCATCATACCGGAGAGAAGGCCTCTAGGATGATCTCCCCTCCGGCAGGGTGCTGGGAAGAACTTCAGATCCCCCGATATAGGGACGATGGTGGCGGCGGCTACAGACGGTTTCGTGGAGATTTGATCGGATGCTTAGGGTTTCTGCATCGGGGGATTCTTATAGGCGAAGGGGGAGGCCAAGGCGGCGACCAGAGGGGGCAAAGCCTACCCAGGAATGGGGTAGGGCCCACCCGCGCCTAGGGGGTTTAGCCGCTGTAAGGTTCCCAACCTTTAATAAGGTAGAGATCCATGTGTTGACAATGCTAGTCCCTGGATCAATAGCAGGCATCCACAGTTAAGATGTAATATCAAGAAACAAGGTCATAATACAACTTTATAACTAGGAATAAAATAATTCATTACATCTTACATAGCTCATTTGGCTATCTCATTACAATGCAGCAGAATATCTATATAGCATGGAGTCCTTCATCTTCAAAGTGCCACAGGAAATCATGTTGGTTGTAGACTCGTAATCCTATTCAACACACTTCACTAACATCAAACAAACCTGCAACATAATAAGTTGTAGCCACAAGGGTCAATACATTTGAATTGTATTGGCAAGTTTCACTATTATGTATAAATAAGTGGATCCTATCATTACATGCATATTTGGCTAAGTAGGGTTTAGGCTCTTTTGCAGAAAGCAATATAGTTTTATCCTATCTTTTCAAAATAGTTTTGATCTTTTGTCAAATCTTTCCTAACTCCTTGGAAAACTCCAAGTGCTTCTAATCCCTTTTTGTCACCATCAAGTTTTACTTTGAGAAATTGGAATGTCGAGATCTTCCATAGCTTCAGGACTTAGTTGCTCAGAGTTGTCCATAACTGGGGACACGGCTAAGTACTTAGAATTTGATCTTCTGCAGAAGTTTTACACTTTACCCACATGACATAATCTCGTCTTGACGCCACCAGTGGCCGCTGGATAAGTACTCACCAAAAATGGAGTACCGGCAGATCGAGAATGTGACAAAGTCTTTCCATAGAACTCCTCCCAATACACAATTCTAGCTTGTCAACCAGGCACCAATGTAGGGATAAATTTCCCATACACAATTCTAGTTAATCTGAAGATGCCAATGCATTGGTCTTCCACTATGTAGTTGACTAAGCCAGAGCCTATTTTGCATGTGGCTGTACACGGAAGCCATTGTACGAGAAACATGTTCAATCTCTAAGTCCCTGGGTGGTTTTTTTCTAGTGCACATACAAAAATATAGCCATATAAACATGGTTCCCATTGTTGCCACCTTGTCCAAAACTTGAGTATCCTTTTCCACCCAGGTGGTTCATTGAGTACTTGTTTTATTATATAAAACATATATCTTTCCAACACTTCATATAATCATATCATGTATCCCATCCCAAATATATAGCAGGGATAATCTTACTACAACTACAATGTTTTCACTAAATAAGATATAAGGGTATCCTATTAGGATTTAGCATAGCCTAAAATATAGTAGTCCTTATCATGCATGTTACAAAAATCCACTAAGTGTAATGAAAATAGTAGGACATGGATGATAGTGTCACCTGACTTTTTAGTAGAGAAGGTTGGTTCACTTCTTGATCTTGCAAATATCACACTCTTCTAACTTCACTACAATTCAATCAAGCAATCACAAATTCAACTAGCATTCAAACCATTTCACCACATAAAATAACAAAAACATGGCCATGCATGCAAGCATGTAAAAGATGGTTTTATTTAGAAAAGTGGTTTCTATTAGGCTCTAAACATTTTAAAGCTCAATGTGGTCATTCATTAAAGTGGTAAAACCATTTGCAAAAGGTTTCATCTCATAAACCAAATATTATGCTAAGGTGATATTTTATGTTGTTGAAAATATCTTTTAGCAAAGTAATAAATTTATATGGTTCATCAAATATGTTCTTAAATCACAAAAAATGGTGTTTAGGGTCAGAAGGTTTGAATCACATCATTTCCCAAAGGCTTAACTCAAAAATAATTTCAAAACCATAAACAATATTTTTATTTGACTAGAAATGTGCTAATTCAAATATTTATTCCTTAACTTCACAAAATACATTTTTAAATCCATAAGTTGGTTCCTAGGGTCAGTAGGTTCAAAAAAATCCATTTTCAAAAGATTTCACCTTAAAATATATCTAGAACTATTTTTATATTCAAATTATGCCTACACAAGTTTCTGCAATTTCAACCAATTTTCCAGAAGAAAAACATTAAAAAAAAGTGCATGGTTGCAAAGTACTTGTTCCGCTGATTCCATTGATATAAAATTTGCAAAATTTGGACGTGTAGAATTAAAGTTATGAATTTTGCAAGTTTGCATATCTAATAGATTCTAATTTCTGTTTTAAACCAAACCTTGTCCACGTGTCTTAATATAACTAGCTGAAAATGGTTCACGCGGATCGATCTCTGTGAGTCGTTTGATTTAACTAAGATCGAGCGGCACTGATCAACTCATACCCCTTCGTCTAAATCTAAGCTCAGCCAGACGATTAAGATCCAACGGGCACAACGCATCTGACCAAGGACTGGCGGCGCTAGCGGCGGCGGACGGCGGCCCACGCTTGGGCGGTGAGCTTGCCGATGATTCAGGAAGCGAGGGAGAGGGAGGAGTATCTCACCGTGCTTGTGGGAGTGCGGAGAAGCTCGAGGTGTGGTCGGCTTGTCGAGGGGCGCACTGGAGCAGCGACTATTGCTCGCCGGAGTCAGTGGCGGCGCCAGACGCTTCTGTTTGTCGACGGGGACGGAGTTTGAGGGTGCGCTAAGGCAAACAAAACATGGGGTTAGATGCGTACTGCACTGGGGATCATGGGAGCATCATCGAGAAGTACCGGGGCGGTCTGAGCTTAGCAGGGGGTTCGCCGGAGAAGTGGCAGACGACGGTGGCGCTCGGTGTCAAGGTTGCCGACGCTAGGGGATGCGCGCGGGTGAGTGGAGCACACGGGCAGGTGTGCACGGGCCTGGGGAGTAAGCTTGTGTGCTCTGGGAGGCGAGGGGCGGTTGCAGTTCGCCGGAATTGACCGAAGAAGTTCGTCGGGGCAGAGAGGTTCGAGCTCGTGATTCTCGCAGCCTGGAGGCATAGGGGAGGTGCTGCTTGGGGGGAATGGAAGAGGAGGGCGAGGCGTTTAAAGGCGCGTGGTCACTGGCGAGTTTAATCCAGCCATTAACACGAATTCAAGAGGATTTAAACGCGCGAAACGGGCGAGCGAGGGAACGACGTGGGTGGAAAGCGACAACCGCGGCTGGGGGACCGTCTTGTCTGAGAGAGGGAGGGAGTGGGTTCCACTGATCAGCGACTTAGAGGGTGCAAGGTTGAGTGGAAAACGTTTCGCTGTGGGAAGGGGAAGATGGGCTGCGAGTGGGCTGGACTGGGCCTTGGCAGTGGGCTGCTTCGTTTCTCTTTTTTTTACTGATTGCTTTTATTTTTCTATTTCTATTTATCTGATTTGATTTTCATTCAAACAATTCAAATTCTAATTCAATTCAAACCACCACCAAACATTGGGTATATTTTAATTCTGTTTATCAACATATTCCAAATTCCAAAATAGAACAATTATTTTTAGGATTTATTACTTATTAATAATTAATAAATAGACATTTGTCTTTATTTCAAATAGGATTTAATATGTTTTAAAAACTCTATTTGAAATCTAAATTTCTACAAAAATCTTTTCAGTAGGTTTTATTAAAAACATACCACTTTGAAATATAATTTAAGATACTTTAATAAGTTTTTAATGATCATTCAAAATAGGAAAATGTCTTTACTTGAATGAAATTTGGATATAAATAAATCCTCATGGTTTTATTTAAATAAACCTTCACTCCTTTTTACAAACAAAATATTTTATTGTAAAATGCTTGGCCAAGATTTAATTTGGCTCTTTGAAAAAAATAGTCCTTATTCATTATTTCTACCTTTGCTTATAAAAATCATATCTTTTTTATTTAAAGATCCAAAAATGGTAATTCCAACTATTATAACTTTCTTTATTAATTGTTTATCTTTTTAAATCCCTTTAGGACTTTATTTGATCAAAATAGGTTTTGATGTTTCCAATTGGAATCAAAAAGATCCTTCTCACCCTAAATTTCAACAATTATTTATTTTGTTTATTTATTTTTCACATTTCAAAATTTGGAAAATTTTGGGATGTGACAGCCGCCCTGGCATGCCTCCTCATCTCCCCTCTGGACTTCTTGTTCCCCACGGAAAGTAATTGACTTTGACGTTTGTCCCGTCCAATTCCGATAATATTTCTTTACTAAGTTTTCTGAAACCATAAACAGCAAAAAACAAGCATCTGACACTATTGCAACTTGTTAATAGGTTAGTACCAGAAAACATGTAAAAAGCACCTCAAAGTGTGGACAAGTAAAGGAAAGTAGATACTAAACAAGCATGGAGCATCAAAAATTATAGATACGTTTCCACTGTATCAGTTACCTCGGCCGTTTTTTGGCTAGGATTGGCGGCGACGTCCACTCCTGGCCGATCGACGGCAGTGTCGCTCCTGTCGGTGGCCAGAGGACCTCCGGTAGATGGGTGCAAGCGGCGGCGGGAGATGGGTGATACGTCAGAAACGTATCTATAATTTTTGATGCTCCATGCTTGTTTAGTATCTACTTTGCTTTGTCTACACTTTGAGGCGTTTTTATATGTTTTCTGGAACTAACCTATTAACAAGTTTCCACAGTGCCAGTTGCCTGTTTTCTTCTGTTTTTGGTTCCATAAAGGCAGAAAATCAATATTCTCGGAATTGGATGGGACAAAAGCAAAAGTTAATATTTTACCGTGAGCAACACGAAGCCAGAAGACGAGACGGAGAAGGCTCACCAGGGGGCCACACCCCCTGGCCGCGTGGGTGGGACCATCCCGCACCTGGGGGGTGCAGCCACCCTGGTGGCCCCCTGGCTCGCCCCTTCGCCTATAAGAAGCCCCTAATGCAGAAACCCTAGGCACCCGATCAAAACTCCACGAAAATGTCTGTAGCCGCCGCCACCATCGTCCCTAGATCGGGGGGAGCTGAAGCTCTTCCCGGCACCCTTCCGGAGGGGAGATCATTTCGGAGGACTTCTTCTTCATCATGCCAGCCTCCGGTATGAAGCGTGAGTAGTTCCACCTTGGACTACGGGTCCATGTAGTAGCTAGATGGTTGTATCTCCTCCTTTGTGCTTTCATGTATAGATCTTGTGAGCTCCGTTCATGATCAAGATCTAATCTATTTGTAATCATGCATGTTGTGTTTGCGGGGATCCTATGGATATTGAGATTACTATGTCAGATTGATTAATGGTTTTGTCTATTTGATTCTATCATGTATGTGTTGTTTGAGATCTTGCATGCTCTCCGTTGTTAGTAGCTATCTTGGCCAAGTAGTTGCTAGTGACTCCAAGAGAGGGTATTTATGCTCGATAGTGGGTTCATGCCTCTAGTTTCCAAGGGAAGTGACAAAAATCTCTTCGGTTGTAGATGTGTTGTTGCCACTAGGGAGAAAACAACGGGCTCTTGTTCATGGAACAAGTGGATTGTTTACCTTACACACTTTGCTTAAAGAAGTTGTCTGTTGCTTGCAACTTAATACTGGAGGGGGTTCGGATGATAACCTGAAGGTGGACTTCTAGTGATAGATGTAGTTGGATGGCGGTCTATGTATATTAATGTATTTCCCAATTGAATCTCATAGGATCTTTTTGTCCAGTATTGCATCGTTATTCCTTGCTTAGTTCTTGTCAATTGCCCTGCTGTAATTTGTTTACCCTTCATGCCATGTTGTTTATCTAAGGAGAGCACCTCTAGTGAACTATGGACCCTGGTCCAATCTTTACCATTGATACATCTTCCACTGTTACTATTTACTTGCTGCAAATCATCATCACCTTCCACACCATACAGTTAATCCTTTGTTATAGCAACCGGTGAGATTGACAACCTCACTATTAGTTGGGGCAAAGTCTTGAGTTTGTGTTGTGCAGGTCTCCATGTTGCTTGCAGCACCTTTGGGACGTTTCCTTCCTCCTACTGGTTCGATAACCTCGGTTTCTTACTGGGGGAAACTTGCCTGTTGTACTGCATCATACCTTCCGCTTGGGGTCTCCCAACGAAGTGTTGCTGCACTCATCAAGGCTTTTTCTTGCGCCGTTGCCGGGGAGGCTAAGGACGTCTTCACTAGGGGAGTCCTCAACTTTTCTCTTTACTTTGTTTTTAGTTTGCTTAGTTTCTTTTGCTTAGTTTTGTTTTGCTATTTTTATCAAAAACTCCAAAAAAATTAGTTTATTTTGGTTTGCTTTCTTTTATCAAAAACAAAAAAAATTAGTTCCTGCTCTAGCTGTTGTTGTTTTTGGCTTGCTCCACTTTTGCCAAAATGAACTCTGCTGAGAACACCAAGTTGTGTGACTTCACTAGCACAAACAACAATGATTTCCTTAGCACTCCTATTGCTCCACCTGCTCCTGATGCTACCTTTTATGAAATTAAGCCTGCTTTGTTGAATCTTGTGATGAGAGAGCAATTTTCTGGTGCTAGTTCTGATGATGCTGCTGCCCATCTTAATAGCTTTGTTGAACTTTGTGAAATGCAAAAGTATAAGTATGTAGATGGAGATATTATTAAGCTCAAGCTGTGTCCTTTAGAGGAAAAGCTAAAGAATGGTTGTTATCCTTGCCTAGAAATAGTATTGATTCTTGGATTAAGTGCAAGGATGCTTTTATTAGAAAGTACTACCCTCCTTCTAAGATTATATCTATGAGAAGTGAAATTATGAAATTTAAACAACTTGATAATGAATACATTTCTCAAGCTTGGGAAAGAATGAAATCTTTGGTTAAGAATTGTCCCACTCATGGACTCACTGCTTGGATGATTATCCAGACTTTTTATGCATGTTTGAACTTCTCTTCAAGAAACCTGTTGGATTCAGCTGCTGTAGGTACCTTTATGGGCATCACTTTGGGTGCTGCAACAAAACTCCTTGATAATATGATGGTTAATTACTCTGAATGGCACAGTGAGAGAGCTCCACATGGTAGGAAGGTAAATTCTGTTGAAGAAACCTCCTCGTTGAGTGATAAGATTGATGTTATTATGGCTATGCTTGTTAATGGGAAAGCTCCTTTAGATCCAAATAATGTTCCCTTAGCCTCTTTGGTTGCTCAAGAAGAGCAAGTTGATGTGAACTTCATTAGAAACAACACTTTCAGCAACAATGCCTATAGGAATAATTTTGGTGGTAACAATAATTTTAGGCCTTATCCTCCTAATAATGGCAATTCCTATGGAAACTCCTACAACAATGCTTGAAGTGCCCCCTCTGAACTTGAAGTCATGCTCAAAGACTTTATTAGTAAACAAACCATTTTCAACAAGACTGTGGAGGAAAAGCTTTTAAATTTTGAGAAAATATTTCCTCTTTGTCTGAAGCACATTCCTCCTTGATTAATAAAATGGCTGCTAAACCTGAAACCATGGAAAGTACCTTTGCTGCCACTCATGCCATACAAGTTACTATTGATGAAAATGTTAGACTGTTATCCCAACTTCATGCTAAGTGGTGTCATCATTGATATGAAGAAAGCACCATTAAATATCTGTAGGGGTTCGTAGCATGGAAAACAAAAGATTTTCTATCCCATGAACACACACAAGCCAAGATCTATCTACTAGATTGTAGCAACGAGTTAATAGAGTACTAACCCTCGAAGATCCAAAGCGGTTTAACGAGAGTAGATTCTCGTGGATGATGTAGTCGTACACTTCCGATCTCAAGATCGCGTAGACGATCCTTCCGGCGCTATGTTAAAGCGGCTTCATGATCGGTCACGTTTGGTACTCGATGAAGACCTTCCTATCCCTTGTTCCGATGCGCGCGGAGGTTGTAGCACTCCTCGCGATTCCGAAGACTGACGGCGTGGTGTCGGAAGTAGAGGGGAGATCTCGCAGGGCTTCGCCTTAAGCCAGAGCGAGTATGGTGGATTATGAGAGAGGCCTTGGTGATCTAGGGTTTAGAGGGCACCAAGGGGAGGGCTTGGCCGGCTAGGGTTTGGGAAACCCTAACTCGCCGAGTTATAGGAGCCCAGGCGTGGCGACTTGGAGGAGGCCGGCTAGGAGGCTAGGGTTTTGGGTGTAGGGCACCCTGCCTTCTTTTATAGGTGGGAGGCGTCGGTTGGGAGGAGGAGTCCTCCCACAACTCGCCTCCTTGGCCGGGTGGAGGAGGAGGACTTCCTCCCAAGTAGGTTTCCTCTCCTCCACCAAGCAAACTTGCCGTTTGACTTTTCAAATTGGCGTTTGACTTTTCAAACTAGGATATGATTTCTCCCTTTATTTTGCCCAGCCATGATACCTAGTACATGATGCAACCATTCCACATTGTCATGAAACATTCATGTACCCTTCCCCTCCGGAGTGACGGACCTTCCCGAACCTTCTAGAACATTCCCAATGAAAACACCTGAATCATTCCCGAACTCCGAAACAGAACTTTCCTTATATGAATCTTATTCTCTGGACCATTCCGGATCTCCTCGTGATATCCCGGAGCCCATCCGAGACTCTGAACAACATTCGGTCTCTTACTCATCATTCCATAACTACTCAACAACATCTAATCCTTAAGTGTGTCTCCCTACGGTTCGTGAATTATGCGGACATGACCGAGACACTTCTCCGATCAATAACCAATAGAGGAATCTGGAAATTCATATGGCTCCCACATATTTCTATGATTACTTTGCGATCGAATGAACCACTTACATACGATAACAATTTCCCTTTGTCTCACGATAGTTTACTTATCCGAGGTTTTGATCGTCGGTATCTCTGCATACCTAGTTCAACCTCGTTACTGATAAGTACTCTTTTCTTGTTCCCGCGGTATGTGATCCCTTGTGAACCAGTCACATGCTTGCAAGCTAATTGGATGACATTCCACCGAGAGGGCCCAGAGTATATCTATTCGTCATATGGATGGACAAATCCCACTCTTGATCCATGTGCCTCAACCCATACTTTCCGAACACTCAATGCCACCTTTATAGCCACCCAATTACGGTGTGGTGTTTGATGTCATCAAAGCATCCTTCCGGTGATGGTGATTAACATGATCTCATGGTCGAAGGAATTAGGTTACTATGTATCAAAAAGCTTATAACAAATGAACTATATTAAATGACTTGATCTTTATGCTACGCTTAACTATAGGAGTATGTCCATCACATCATTCTCCTAATGATATTACCATGTTGTTAATAACATCTCTATGTTCATGATCAGGAAACCATGATCATATATTAACCAACAAGCTAGTTTAACAAGAGGCTTTACTAGGGACTCTTTTATGTTTACAAATCACACAAGTATTAATGTTTCATGTTAATACAATTATAGCATGGTATGTAAACATTTATCATAAGTATGAATATATGATAATAACCTACTTTATTATTGCCTCTTGGGAATATCTCCAACAGTCTCCCACTTGCACTAGAGTCAATAATCTAGTTTCAAACCTTTGTGTATTCAACACCTATGACTTTCTGGTGTTGTATGTACACGATTTCTAGTGGTCAACTGATCTCCGGATCTGACACTTCCAGGTCCATGTATAATTGCATGTCTTTGCGTCTCTACGCATCACTCATTCTCTAATGAGATGGCTTTGTATAAATTTGGTCCTTTGGTGAGACCTTTAGTTCTTTGGGGTTAAAACATGTTGATAATATTGTCGTACAATATATCTTCATATTATTATCCCGCTGTGAACTACACCTAGTTTGATAACAAACTACTTGACACAAATGCCCTCTTTAGCTGCTATAATAGCAGTCCTATACTTAGCCTTTTGTTGTAGTATCTGTCACATTGTCTTAACTTTGGAACTCATCCAAATCCATTTTGGAACTTACTTTCCATTATATTGTGCCACCCTTAGTTTAGATTGAGATAAACTTAATTTGTACTTTGTGACAAAAATAGTATCAATGTAGTACTTTTACAATGAACTAATCATCTATTTATCACTTCTACAAAATAATATATTCTTAGTTCTTCCAAAGATCACAAGAATATCCTTACTATCGTTCAATGATCATCTTATGAATCATTATGGTATATGCTCATAACATTTAGAGCATAGGACATATCTGGATTTGTACATATCATAGTATAATTGATATAAATACTCTTTGTGATTTCATACATCAAGTATCAATCTATACTTGAATCTTTGTTTCACTTACCAAGTGTCAACACACTTGAATATATCATTAATATTGAACTCATTCAATCCTTTTTGTGCGACAAGAACCTTTCTTGTAGTTTCTATATTGAACTTATTCAATACATCATCTATGTACTTTTGGCACAACCATATTAGCGTCTATTGATGCCAAATATTTGGGTTTTGCCTAAGTCTTTCATCAGGATGAAATTCTTAATATGTGTTAATTAAAAGATACATCATTTCCAATCAACAATATGTCTTCCACATAATGTATTAAAAATATGTCTTAGCGCTCCCACTTAATTTCTTGCAAATGCAAGCATCTTCATCGTCTCTGATGAAATTAAACTCTTTTAACAATTTCATCATGGTTAAGATTCCAACTCTGCGATTCTCACTTCAACCATTGAAGTTTGCATATGCTTTTTAGCATCCTTTGAATTAACAAAACCCTTTGGACCGTGTTATGCACACGTCCTAGGTAATAATTCTATTAGAAGAACTTGTTTTGTTTATTCAACTACCACATAACAAAATTATATGTAGTGGTTGCTAAATTAATCCGTCTAGACTAAATATCGCTATGAAAGATCAAATCTTGTCATATACAACCTTTGAACATTGTTGTGAACTCTTTCCCAACATGTCGACTATTTCATAGATGTGAAACATCCATGTCTATTTCTTTATATATACAAACACGACTGTAAGGTCTTACACCTTTCTCGAGGGTCCTTCAAGTTCAAAGCTTGATTTCTCGTGTATGGAACTATCACGGATTTTATGGCTTCAAGCCATTTTATAGAGTCAGGGCCCATCATCGCTTCTTTGCATGTAGTCGGATCATTATTGTCAAATAATGATTTAACTCTCAAATCTTGGTATTTGATTGTTTGACCTATTTGTTTCAATAGGAACTTAGATCTCAACGACCACAACCTTTGAGGCACGTGAGCCATGAGCATTTTTGCTTCCTCCGGAACACTTTTCGGCGCTGCGCAACTTTGCACATATAGCTAAGGTTCTTTTAACCTTATCAAAGTTCTATTGTCCTCCCACTTAACTTTTCACGAAAAATTCCTTCTCAAAGAAACTTGACTTTCTAAGTGACAAACACTTTTGTCTCCGATGTTATGGAGGAATACTTAACATTTATTCGAAATAATATACAAAGACAGGTTCATACGACCTTGGTTGCAAACATCTTTCTTATGCATAGCATACCAATGTTTAAGAAAGGACAACTTGGGTTTTTTCCCAAACCATAACTTTATATGGTGTCATTTCAACGGATTATGATGGAGCTCTTTTTAGTGGAAAAACGGTAGTCTCTAAAGCTTTTAATCTTTAAAATATAATGACAGTTTTATGAATTACACCTTTGATCTTACCATGTCAAACAAGGTTTAATTACATATCTCGAATGCTCCATACTCTTATGGTGTTTCGGGAAATGAAAATCCACGGAACGATTCCTTAAACCTTAGGTATTATGCTAAACTTGTAACTCAAATATCTTCCTTTATGATCTTATCATAAACTATTTATATTCTTGTTACAATGATTTTGCACTTCATCTTGAAAGTCTTTGAACTTTTCAAATGTTTCATACTTCATCCTTATTAAGTAAATATTCATATATTTACTCAAATTTCCGGAGAAAGTATATGAAGTTGAAATCCATCGCTCTCGACTACACATAATGGACTTCATACAAAAATATGTACAAGTTCCAATAAGCTAGTCATTCGTTCCCTTTTTGGCCTATGAACGAAGTTTTAATTATCTCTAGGAAAGTTTCACAAGCGTCATTTGATCAAAAATCAAAAGACTCCAAAATTCCATCCATATGGAGTTTCTTGGTATTTTCTTTCCAATATAATTTAAACGGCGATGTCACTTCCTAAGTGATCTTTTAATCAATTTGTCTTTCGACATTTTTAGCACTAGTTTTATGGATGTGATTTCTCCAACGAGATTTGTAAATCATCCATCTTTTATGGATTACGGCAATTATTTGAACAACCCATTTGTTCTCATAATGTCTGATAAAAAAATCTTGAAGGCAAGCTTTGATGTTTAACGAGCACCACAATAACCCTTTATTTGTTCTCGATGAACATCATCACATATTCTTTTGCTAGTTACTTAGGCCATTGTAGTTCATGAATTCTGTTGTTTCGTATGACGATTCATACCAACAAATTCAGTATCCAATACTTAAGAACCACATTATTTAACAAGCAAAGAATACAGCCATAACATGTATATCCTTTATATACCTAAACTGAACAATTCTAGTCTTTTCTTTTCTGCCATATATTTATGAGATTCTCTTTCAGTATTTCTTTTCTGTTTGAAATAATCTATCAATATCAATAGTGGAGCCATATACATGACACATAGTCCAAAGCATGTATAGTAAAATACCAATGTCTTTGGACTTGCACTTTGAAGTAGATCACCATCATCAAATGTTTGGTGTTCTTTCAAATTCCTTTCTTTAGTAATCTCTTGGTGTAGTAAACATTTTACCTACATAAAATATTCACCCTTATCATGGAATTATCCATGATCAAGCTACTTTTAGCTTATAACGGTGAATCACGAGTATAATGTTGCTCTCCAAAACCTTTTGGAGGATTAGGACAACTAGTGTCTCCAACCTTTTGTAAATTCTCATCAAATATTAGCACATAAACTTTGCCATATTATACTCTATCATGTTGTAACCAAAACATCATTTCAGATATCGCAATATCTTCCATACATGATGGTTTCTGAAACAATTCTTTCAACTCCTAGATTACCTTGATATTGAAACTATCTTTCGAATATCAAGAATCATGGAGATAAACATGATACTTATATACTAACACTGGAATTGTTACTCTTGATTTAATACCAACTATTAAATTTCATGGAGTAATCGAAACTTACTGAAAGTTTGCAATGGGACTTTTAAACTTTAGACTAACACTTCAAAACAATACGATACCAGTTCGTAAAGTAACTAACCAGAATTCTATAGTTCTATCATCTCAATTATAACTAAGCGCAAGGTGGTAAACGGATGCCAATGACTACAACAACTATGCAAATTCACTTTGATTTAATTTATGATAAATAGTGTTCAACTTTTAATCCAATTTTTGTTGAACTCCCACTCAAAACAATATCCCTCACATTGTTTTAGTGATCACACGAACCAAATCCACCACATCAAAACCGATCATCACGAGAGTTGATGTAGCTTCAATGGCGAACAATCAACATGTTCATCATATCTACTATGTGACTCATGCTTTACCTTTCGGTGATCCGTGTTCCGAGACCATGTCTGTACATGCTAGGCTCGTCAAGATCAAACCTTATCTTCCGCATGAGCAAATCTGGCTTGCTCACATTATATACACTCGCAGAATCTAACACACCCGATCATCACGTGATGCTTCGAAACAACGAGCTTTAGCAACGGTGCTTACTAAGGATGAACACTTTTAAAACTTGAAATTGTGTGCTTGAGGGATCATCTTATAATGCTACCGTTGTGAACTAAGCAATACAAGATGCATAAAAGGATTAACATCACATGCAATTCATAATATGTGATATGATATGGCCTTTCTTCTTGTGCTTCCGATCTCCATCTTAAAGCACGAACATGATCTCCATAATCACCGGTGTGGCGTCAAGGTCAATGGCGCCGCTTCATGATTGTCTTCCACCAGCATCAACTATTACAACTACTTTGAATAATAGATATGCAGGACTTAATGGAAACAACCATATGGCTCCTGCCGGTTGCCAACTTACAATAAGGAACATTGCATACATCATATATAATCACAATCATGTCTATATCACATCACAGCACACCCCTGCAAAACAAAGTTAGACGCCTCTAATTTTCTTTGCATGTTTTACGTGGTTTGGGGCTTTCTATAAGTGTCATTCTAACTTACGAACAAGAACCACAACATTGATACTAGTATTGTCAATCACCCGTTGTAAATTCAATCTTAACTATGTTGGGAGAAACAGGCACCCGCAAAGCCACTTATGCAATACAAGTTGCATGTCAAGCGTGGAGCAAGTCTCATGAACGATGTCATGTAAGGTTAGCCCGGGCCGCTTCATCCCACCATCCCGCAAGATGCAAAGTACACAAGAAGCAATCGACAACAAAAGCATCAACGCCCACAATGACCATTGTGTTCTACTCGTGCAACAGATATACATATAGACACGGCTCTGATACCACTGTAGGGGTTCGTAGCATGGAAAACAAAAGATTTTCTATCGCATGAACACACACAAGCCAAGATCTATCTACTAGATTGTAGCAACGAGTTAATAGAGTACTAACCCTCGAAGATCCAAAGCGGTTTAATGAGAGCAGATTCTCGTGGATGATGTAGTCGTACACTTCCGATCTCAAGATCGCGTAGACGATCCTTCCGGCGCTATGTTCCGGCAGCGCTTCCGCAGTCGGTCACACGTTCGGTACTCGATGAAGACCTTCCTATCCCTTGTTCCAGCAGGCAGCGGAGGTTGTAGCACTCTCCTCGCGATTCCGGCAGCACGACGGCGTGGTGTCGGAAGTAGAGGGGAGATCTCGCAGGGCTTCGCCTTAAGCCAGAGCGAGTATGGTGGATTATGAGAGAGGCCTTGGTGATCTAGGGTTTAGAGGGCACCAAGGGGAGGGCTTGGCCGGCGGCTAGGGTTTGGGGAAACCCTAACTCGCCGAGTTAGAGGAGCCCTAGGCGGCGGCGACTTGGAGGAGGCCGGCGGCTAGGAGGCTAGGGTTTTTGGGTGTAGGGTAGAGGGGCACCCCTGCACCTTCTTTTATAGGTGGGAGGGCGCCGGTTGGGAGGAGGGAGTCCTCCCACAACTCGGCCTCCTTGGCCGGCGGGTGGACGGAGGAGGAATTCCTTCCCAAGTAGGTTTCCTACTCTCCCTCCACCAAGCAAACTTGCCGTTTGACTTTTCAAATTGGCGTTTGACTTTTCAAGCTAGGATTTGATTTCTCCCTTTATTTTGCCCAGCCATGATACCTAGTACATGATGCAACCATTCCACATTGTCATGACACATTCATGTACCCTTCCCCTCCGGAGTGCCGGACCTTCCGGAACCTTCTAGAACATTCCCGATGAAAACACCGGAATCATTCCCGAACTCCGAAACAGAACTTTCCTTATATGAATCTTATTCTCCGAACCATTCCGGATCTCCTCGTGATATCTCGGATCCCATCCGAGACTCCGAAAAACATTCGGTCTCTTACTCATCATTCCATAACTACTCAACAACATCGAATCCTTAAGTGTGTCTCCCTACGGTTCGTGAATTATGCGGACATGACCGAGACACTTCTCCGATCAATAACCAATAGAGGAATCTGGAAATTAATATGGCTCCCACATATTTCTATGATTACTTTGCGATCGAATGAACCACTTACATATGATAACAATTTCCCTTTGTCTCACGATAGTTTACTTATCCGAGGTTTTGATCGTCGGTATCTCTGCATACCTAGTTCAACCTCGTTACTGATAAGTACTCTTTTATCGTTCCCGCGGTATGTGATCCCTTGTGAACCAGTCACATGCTTGCAAGCTAATTGGATGACATTCCACCGAGAGGGCCCAGAGTATATCTATTCGTCATATGGATGGACAAATCCCATTCTTGATCCATGTGCCTCAACCCATACTTTCCGAACACTCAATGCCACCTTTATAGCCACCCAATTATGGTGTGTTGTTTGATGTCATCAAAGCATCCTTCCGGTGATGGTGATTAACATGATCTCATGGTCGAAGGAATTAGGTTACTATGTATCAGAAAGCTTATAACAAATGAACTATATTAAATGACTTGATCTTTATGCTACGCTTAACTATAGGAGTATGTCCATCACCTCATTCTCCTAGATATTACCCTGTTGTTAATAACATCTCTATGTTCATGATCAGGAAACCATGATCATATATTAACCAACAAGCTAGTTTAACAAGAGGCTTTACTAGGGACTCTTTTATGTTTACAAATCACACAAGTATTAATGTTTCATGTTAATACAATTATAGCATGGTATGTAAACATTTATCATAAGTATGAAGATATGATAATAACCTACTTTATTATTGCCTCTTGGGAATATCTCCAACAATATCAATTTCCATTCAAGAAAGGTATTGAACACTTCCCTATGAGGAGAGAGAAGTTGCTTTTTGCTCCTCCTTTGAAAGCAAGGTTTGATGTTAATGCTTCTTCATTTGAAAATACTTGATTTCTTGCTTCTTGTGCCTAACTTAAAGGCGTTAAAGAAAATTACTTGTTGGGAGATAACCCAAGAGTTTCCTTGAGTCTTGGAAGTTATTACTTCAGTAATGACCTCTCCTTATCCTTTTTGTTTGCTTTTTGTGCCAAGAATGACCTCTAATAAGAGGGAAGTAAGATTTGGGGAGTTGCTGTCCCGAAACAGATTTAAGTCCTCCACCATAAAAATTCGTGAGGAGTCTCTGTAAGTAGGATTGATCTGACAATTTACGAATAAATCCCCCTACTATGTTAGGTAACTTTCATTAGTTCTACACTTTTTTATTTGAGTAACAGAAGATTTTTGAAAAAAATCGGTTTCTACCTGCTGGTCTGTTTTGATAGATTTCTGCCATTATTTGCATTTGCTTCTTATTGATTCCTTTTTGAGTTCTATTTTGGGGAATTGAGCTTTTTAAGGGAGTTGCTACAGTAGATTGTGTTTTTAGTGAAAAGTTTTGCTGTTCCAAAGATAAACCCAAAGGTCTATTATCTTTTGAATACACTAACGTTGCTAATGAATATTGTGTGGAGTTTTGTATGAAGGAAAAATTTCAGGTGTAAAGAAAGAATGATATAATGAGATTTAGAATGGACAAAAGCTCAATCTTGGGGATGCCACCCCGGTGTCACCCTAAGAAATATCCAAGAGGTACAAGCGTCAAATCTTGGGGATTCCCAAGGCATCCCCTTCTTCATCAATAAAAAGCTCAGGTCTTTCTAGACACTTCGTTTTTATTGTTTCATGCACTGTTGTGTTGTTCTTGGAGCGTCTTAGTTTTCGTTTGCTTTGCTTAGTTTGTTTAGTTTGCTTGAATAAAGTAGTTGGACCCCCGTTCTCGCTGTGTTGTTTCAAATAAGTTGATTGGTGTTGGAAAGGAGTAGAAAGTTCTTGCTTGAAAGTGCAAGAGGATCTTGCATTGACTTTGACTTAGAATTTAGCATGACATGCTAGGTGTTGTTTTGACCTTATGCTTAGTGATTATTGTTGTAGCATGTCTTGTTCCAAACAATTGGGATTGCTTAGTGTGCCTTGAAAGAATCATGTGTTGTTTTAGCGTACAAACGCATAGTATTATGGTATTCTCTTTTGATGGTTTGTTTGGGTTGACTTGGCACATGCTCACACCATGTTATGACTATGAACAAGTCACCATAGCCTATATGATCATTTAGTCCTTGACTTGTAGTACCACTCTATGCTCTGGTTAGTAATGTTTTGTCTCTTTGCATGATTATGGCCATTATTGCTCTCTTAGTTGGTTGCTCCCAGTATTTTGCTAGCCTCCACTTGTATGAGTAAGCTCTACTCATGCTTCCAACTCCCAAGAAACCAAGTTATTTCAAAGTGTCCACTATAAAATCCTATGCACGGTGTGTTACAACATTCCAAGTATATTCTTGTTTTCAGCTATCTTCCAATTAAAAAGTATTTTTTTATGTCAAAACTTAGTGATTAAATCCCTCAAGAACTTGATGGCACACTTTATATTCTATTCCCCTAATAAACTTGAACCATTGTGTCATCTACGTTGCATATGCTTGCACTTATACGTTGGGATTAGCAGAACCATGCTGTCATGGGAAACGTTTTCAACATTGCACTTGTACTTTGTACACAGTTGATATCATGCTCTTTTGTCTATGGATGTCACCGGTGTGAAATAAAGAGGGACCTTGTAAGTCCATGGAGTTATGTATTTTCTGTTAGAGAAACGCATGTGCCGCTAGCCTAAGCCATGCCTAATCATGGTGGAAACTTGCAGCGTCACCATAATGAGCATTCTGTGAAGCATCCTCAATAAAAATCTATGCTCATAGTAAATAAAAAGATCGCTGAGATGCTCATTGTCTACTTGCCTTGTCATTTTGGTTATGGGTTAGCTCCTGTACCATGTGCAAGGGGTACCCCGTTGGCGGTTCTCTATGATACGCATGTACTTACTATGACAAGAACTTACAGGTGACTGAAGTTGAGTAGCATGAGGTGTGGCCCTCGTATTCAAGGGACATGAGATTGCCAACTTATACTTTGTCAAGCATATACTCCATAGTTTGTTCACTTTAACCTTAATCACTTAAAGATGCTTATGATAGGGGCAATGAGGCCTGAAAGCTAACAAGTACCATAATTTTTGGAAGCTCTTTTTGAAACTTGAAAGCCCTGCTTCCCTTTATGAAGGGCCTTTCTTCCACTATTAGATTGAGTCTCCACCTTCTACCTTTAGGCACCATTAAGAGAGCATAGTTTCCATTCTTAGTTCTATGTGCAGTGTCCCAAAACTTATTGATTGATGGATATTGTGATATTACTTGTTCTTGTGCTACTTGTATCTTGTCACTCTTATGAACTTTGAAGGTGTCCTATGCATCTATTTGCTACTCTATGAGGGACAATTTGAATGCCACGATACCATGTTTTCTGTATGTGAAATAAACAAACGTTCTTCAATGCATGTTATTAATGATCTTTGTTTGTAGCCTTTCATGTTGCATGCATAGTTACTTTGTCTTATTGTTAGAACTCCATCTTTCATGCATATGTTTAGAGTTCTTTGATCCTAGCTTTCAATGCTTGCAAATGGTTTGATCTTGGTTTTGGTGGTGCATGTTACCTCGAAAATTATTCTTTTTATCACTTACCTACTCGAGGACGAGCAAGAGTTAAGCTTGGGGATGCTTGATACGTTGGAAACCTATCTATAATTTTTGATGCTCCATGCTTGTTTAGTATCTACTTTGCTTTGCTTTTTCTACACTTTGAGGTGTTTTTATATGTTTTCTGGAACTAACCTATTAACAAGTTTCCACAGTGTCAGTTGCCTGTTTTCTTCTGTTTTTGGTTCCAGAAAGGCAGAAAATCAATATTCACGGAATTGGACGGGACAAAAGCCAAAGTTAATATTTTACTGTGGGCAACACGAAGCTAGAAGACGAGACGGAGAAGGCTCACCAGGGGGCCACACCCCCTGGCCGCGCGGGTGGACCCACCCCGCGCCTAGGGGGTGTGCAGCCACCCTGGCTCGCCCCTTCGTCTATAAGAATCCCCCAATGCAGAAACCCTAGGCACCCGATCAAAACTCCACGAAACCGTCTGTAGCCGCCGCCACCATCGTCCCTAGATCGGGGGGATCTGAAGATCTTCCCGGCACCCTGCCGGAGGGGAGATTATCCCAGAGGCGTTCTTCTTAATCATGCCAGCCTTCGGTATGAAGCGTGAGTAGTTCCACCTTGGACTACGGGTCCATGTAGCAGCTAGATGGTTGTATCTCCTCCTTTTGGCTTTCATGTATAGATCTTGTGAGCTCCGTTCACAATCAAGATCTAATCTATTTGTAATCATGCATGTTGTGTTTGTGGGGATCTGATGGATATTGAGATTACTATGTCAGATTGATTAATGGTTTTGTCTATTTGATTCTATCATGTCTGTGTTGTTTGAGATCTTGCATGCTCTCCGTTGTTAGTAGATATCTTGGCCAAGTAGTTGCTAGTGACTCCAAGAGGGGGTATTTATGCTCGATAGTGGGTTCATGCCTCTAGCTTCCAAGGGAAGTGATAGAAATATCTTTGGTTGTAGATGTGATGTTGCCACTAGGGAGAAAACAACGGTCTCTTGTTCATGGAACAAGTGGATTTTTTACCTTACACAGTTTCCTTAAAGCAGTTGTCTGTTGCTTGCAACTTAATACTGGAGGGGGTTCGGATGATAACCTGAAGGTGGAATTCTAGTCATAGATGCAGTTGGATGGTAGTCTATGTATATTGTTGTATTTCCCAATCGAATCTCATAGGATCTTTTTGTCTAGTATTGCATTGTTATGCCTTGCTCGGTTCCTGTCAATTGCCCTACTGTAATTTGTTTACCCTTCATGCCATGTTTTTTATCTAAGGAGTAGTGAACTATGGACCCCGGTCCAATCTTTACCATTGATACATCTTCCACTGTTACTGTTTACTTGTTGCAAACCATCATCACCTTCCACACCATACAGTTAATCCTTTGTTACAACAATCGGTGAGATTGAAAACCTCACTGTTAGTTGGGGCAAAGTCTTGAGTTTGTGTTGTGCAAGTCTCCATGTTGCTTGCAGCACCTTTGGGACGTTTCCTTCATCCTACTGGTTCGATAACCTTGGTTTCTTACTGAGGGAAACTTGCCTGCTGTACTGCATCATACCTTCCGCTTGAGGTCTCCCAACGAAGTGCTTCTGCACTCATCATCGGGTTCCGATCTTAGCCCAAATGGGCCTAGGCGGGCCGCGATCTGTTATCCGTTCGTCGCCCTACGTCGGATCCTAGGTTCCCCGGGCCATGTTCGTGACATGAGGAAGCTTGGGGCATATGTCCCTGACATGGTGGTGGTGACATTCTTCTCCGTCGGAGTGGTCGGATGGGTGGTATTGTCATCGTGCGGCGGATCCTACTAGTTGCCGGTGGGTGGCGTGGGGGCTACTGACTCGATTTGAATAAAGGTGGCGGTCCTTGACCCTCTCAAGACAAGATGAGGATTCTCCTGATGTTTCTCTACATTTATCTGGTATCTGTGTCGTGTTCCGGAAGGCTCCGCCGACGTACTCCATAAGTGCGATCATGCCGAGAGATTGCTGGATCAGATGGGATTCGGTCGTGCATACCCATGTTTTACTCTGACCGTTTGGTTTTAGATTGTGCGCTTCGAAGCTTTGATGGCTATTAAGATCATGGGGCATGTTCTTGTTCCATGATGCTGACGAAGAATATCATGGAGACCAAGATCTGTGGACTGACAATGGTGGATCGAGTCTGGGTGGTGATGAGGAATTGGATTGCTGATTTGTGACTTGGAGCAGTGGCATGCAGGTAGGAAGGATGCACATGAGAGGTTCATGGTCCTACTTTTAGGGCAAAACCAGGGTCTGGCCTTAATTGGTTGTGCCTGGCAATGATCTTATTGAAGGCATTGTTTTGAGAGTGTGAACTTTCTTCAGGGTAAAAACCTAAGATCTTTGATCGGACGATGACGGTGTTTGTGCGCTTTTCCCTTCTTGGAGACATCTTTTTTGGAGAAGCTGGACTTCTGGTGCTATCTTGGTGGTGGTAGTACTGTTGTTTCAATGAATGGGTCACTGTAGCGGGATTTTTCTTTTTTGTAATTTCTTTTTTGGCTGTGTGCATCCACATGGCTACTAGGTCAATCCGTTGTTGCAGATGCTGGATGTAATTGGCATCTTCTGATATTACTATATGCTCCTTTCAAGAAAAAAAGTTATTTCTAAACAAAGGGAGTACAACATACGATGTTGCATATTGACAGTTTTAGCGATCTAATTGAGCAAACTCATAAGATTTTTCCGAGTAAGAGCATCTCCACTCGCCTTCCCAGGACGCCGATCCTAGGGATTTTTTTGTCCGGACACCAAAAATCGGCATAATCGCGTTCCCAGGACCCCGCTTTCGTCCAGATTTGGGCCAACTTTGGTCCGGACTTCCCAGTTCATTCCCAGCACCCCGAGAACGCGTGGATCACCGGACGAAGCGAATTCGGCGAAAAAAAAACAGACGGCGAGTAGACCCGCCCAGTCAGCGACAGAAGTCGAGTCATCATCATCCTCCCGCCTCGGAACCCCGCGACGGACCGCCAGACATTAACTGTCCCGTCGCTTCGGCCACGCGTCGCCGTAATGCCGCTCCACCGTGCCTCCCGGCTCGCTGACGGACCCGGCAATAACTTCCGCTTCCTTTTTCACGCCCTCGCTACACCTCCCCTCGCCCTATAAAAGTCAGACTCGCCGGACCTCGCCCGTGTCGGCATTGGCGTTGGCATCGACATCGGCATCGGCGGCGGCCTTTTTTTTATGTTTTTTAGTTATTATTAGCCTAAATCTAGTTTAAATTCGGTTGTTCGCCCGTATTCTATGTAATATATATATTCGCCCTAAATTGATGAAAAACGTCTACATTCGCCCAAAGTTTGCCAAAATTTATTGAATTTTAACCAAACAGAGAAACTCGGCCTGAAAACGCGAGTGGAAAACTCGGCATTTCTAGGCCAAAATCGAGTTTTCGTCTGGCCTAAAATAGATCCAAATTAGCCTGAAAACGGCCAACAAGTGAGGATGTTCTAAGCCGGGTTTGATTTCTGAACTCGGTAGTTGAACTCGAGTTGAGCTGATCCGGCTCAAGTAATTCATGGTTAACCGTGCAATGAACGACCCTAGGCTCATGCCACGTATGTATATCCTGCAATGCTATTCATCATCTTTTTCTTCAATTCGTGGATATAGGCACATATCATCATGTTGATACTATACCTTCAAGGCTGCAACTCCGCGCGCCAAACGCCGAGCGTGTCGTCCAATGGCGTGCCTCAGCCCGATTTTCATCAGGTTTCCCCGAGATGGCCTCCACGTCAGCAGGGCCCCGGGACGGGGGAGCCATGGATTCGGATTCCCCCTGCCGCGTGGCACACCACGGCCGCGCTCGCTATCTCCTCCGGGATAAGCCAGGGCCACCCAGCGCCGCGCGCCCAGATCACCATAAACTGCCGCGCGCACCACACGCTCAATTCCACTTCCAACACCACGCAAGCGCGCGCCTTCCCCCGCTAGCGAGCGTACTGGTACAATGGCGCTAGTCTCCTCCTCCTCCGCTGCCACTGTCGCGGCGCTCCCCAGCAATGGGCTGGCCGGTGCCCGGACCTCCTTCCTCGGCGCCGGCAAGGCTGCGTCGCGGTCGTCGTTCGCCGTGCGCGCCGCGGCGCCCGACAGGCCCATCTGGTTCCCCGGGAGCACCCCTCCCCCGTGGCTCGACGGCAGGTTGGTACTACTCCTCGGATCTTGGACGCATTTCCCGCATGCCAAATATATAGGTGCGACGGTCGACTCTGACAGTGTGCGCATCTCGTTGTCTGATCTTGATGCAGCCTTCCCGGAGACTTCGGCTTTGACCCATGGGGTCTTGGTAAGCCCTGATCGATCAATCTCTCATGTCTCATCTGCCGGCCGCGATTCTTCGTCGTTGTTGGTGGCATCGACCGACGTGAACAACCTTTGATCGATTTTTGTTGCAGGATCGGACCCGGAGAGCTTGAAGTGGAACGTGCAGGCGGAGCTGGTGCACTGCCGGTGGGCGATGCTGGGCGCGGCGGGCATCTTCATCCCGGAGCTCCTGACCAAGATCGGCATCCTCAACACGCCGTCGTGGTACACCGCCGGCGAGCAGGAGTACTTCACGGACACCACCACGCTCTTCGTCGTGGAGCTCATCCTCATCGGCTGGGCCGAGGGCCGCCGGTGGGCAGACATCATCAAGCCCGGCTCCGTCAACACCGACCCCATCTTCCCCAACAACAAGCTCACCGGCACCGACGTCGGGTATGCATGCTGCAGATACACACGACAAGCGTGGAGCTAGCAAAACTCGTCAGTACATGTTTCTCCGTCGCGGGCCTTGTGCTATTCAACTGATGATGATGTGCTTTCTGACGAAAATGTGAAGGTACCCCGGTGGTCTGTGGTTTGACCCACTCGGCTACGGCAACGCCTCGCCAGAGAAGCTCAAGGAGCTGCGCACCAAGGAGATCAAGAACGGCCGCCTCGCCATGCTCGCCGTCATGGGCGCGTGGTTCCAGGCCGAGTACACCGGCACCGGCCCCATCGACAACCTCTTCGCTCACCTCGCCGACCCCGGCCACGCCACCATCTTCAGGGTACGTACACACGACACAAGCTGACAAGCATGTCCAATGTCCAAGTCCATCGATCTATGTGCTAACAATTGCTGCATTTCAGGCATTCGCCCCCAAGTGAGGAGCACGTTGGAGTTGCCAACCAATCCGAGGAGTGTGCTAGCTGCCACGGGGAGAACGAAGATCGCTGGCGCGCGCAGCTTGTTTTTTCGTGGGGGAGTAGGTTGTGGATGATGGTGTGTAATTGTGGAGCAATGCATGCTTGTTGGATGTGTACTTGTACTATGGTGTAACCGATGTAAAAAAATCAATACTCTTTTGAAATCTTATGTTGGCATCACCCAAGCAGATTATCTCGATCTCCGTAACATTGGCCGTGCCATGGTCGTTAAAGCTCGACCTCTCAAAACAGTTTTAGAATAGAAATACTCTAGTATAACATCAAATCCGGGTTGACATTGGCCGTCAACCCCAACTCCCTCACCGGCCCGTCAGCCGCCACCTCCGTGATAGCGTGATGCCACACTGCCCGGAACAGACCTTCATTGCCGTACCGCCGCCTCGTCCCGGGCTTAGGGGCCGAGCTCCCAGTAGGGAAAGGTAGGACAGCCGCCATATCTTGATTTTTGGCGAATATCTTCATGTGCATATGTTTTTTTTGAACAATTTGAGTGGTCATACATTAAAAACGGACATCGTATGTGAAAATTATGCTTGTTTTAGTGAACACTGCGCAAAACTGATTCCAAATCAAAACAGAGACCATGTGTTGTCTAGTTTAAAACCAACTCTTTGCGATATCTAATTCTCAATATAACAAAACCCGACTCTAAGAAATTTCCTAGGTTAGGTATTTAAGGATAACATCGAGGATGTTTTGATCACCGTATGTGGTGTGGCCAAAACTAATTCTAATTATGTGATGAATTATTCTTTATAATTCTAGTTTGCCTTTGTATATAATATTGATCTAAAATATTAATTATATTAGTTTAGTCGGTATCTTTCATTAAGAATGTGAGTCATGCTTTCCCAATTGGAGAAATGATGATTTAGAGCCCCCATTGAAAGATGTGAATTCTTGAAGAAAATCATATCACAATTCTATGTACGGATGAAATGGTAACAAAATTAGGTAAAATCAGCAAAAGGGAGAAGACACCAAGCCACTATTTATTATTTTAAAAGTGTGTGCGCCTTCTATGTTTCTATAGATATATGTTGTCCATACGATGAGGATTAAAGACTTCAGAGATTGTCTTGATATTTGAATGACACATCATAATTCATACGGTTTATCGCTTCGTTAATATGATATTGCTTTTACTAGTGGGGATGAGAGTTGAAAGGGATTTCTCAATGACAAAGGTCATCAAGATCGAGTTAGGCAACAACATGTCAACGAGGGCTTCTTCATGACTTGATGATGTGCTACATAGAGCATGGCATAGATGTCTTCATCGATGGAAGATTTTGAGAAGTGGTAGAGATTTTGCCATTAACTAGAACTTCAATAATTCATTAAAGCTTTATCATTAGGTATATTTTTAGGTTCTAGTTATATTTAAATATTTTTATTTTTCAATTTTATTAAGTGATTATGCTAGGATCACATGTAGTAGTATCTCGATTGCTATCATATGTTTAGAATTCGTCCTACCTCAATTTTTTTCCGTCCTTCGCCACTGCCGGGCTTTACCCCTTAAGTGCAACTCTAGGAGTGTCCTTATAGTGAAACTGTAAAAGTTTCAGATAAGGACCGCTGCGAGGCTTTTTTTTCTTGAAATCGTGCTTCGCAGAACAGAGCCCTTATAAACTAAACTGTATATGTTTTCAACATTTAGACAAAATATTCGCGGCAAAATTCAGACGGACATAGAAGATCATACACAAATTCAAACTAAATTAACATAGTTCGTTATAGATTTGGATGGGGGGTGGGGTGGGGGGGTGGCTTGCGCCTCTATCTACATCAAAATGTCCGGGGAAAAGTCACCGGGACCTAGCTAAAACGCGGCGGCGCCGCTCACTCATGAGAGGAGGAGCTGTCGAGGTCGACGTTGAGGAGCGCCTGCTCCTCTGCGATCCCCTTCCACTCCTCCGAGCGGTGGAGGTGGTCACGCTCGGTGGCGAGCCCCTGCTGGAGGAGGAGCTCATCGAGCTCCTCCTTGCGCCACCGCTCCTCGTCTGCCGCCCTTGCCCCGCGGGTGGACTGTGTGAGCACCTGCGCCGTCACACGCTCGAAATTGTCGTCGTGGACAAAGTCAAGCGCGGCCAGTGCCTCCTCCGCCGCCTTGGCGACGGCCAAGACGTCCTCCACCTCCTCCGGCTACTCCTCCTCTGCGAGCTCCTCCTTCAGCGATGGAAGAGTGGCCACCGCCGAACAAGACCTCTCCCCGCCGAAGGAGAGCCGCCGCAGGCTTCGCCACTTGGCGGTGCGGCACGCCACGCGCTTGTGTGCGCCTTCCGACCTCACGTGGCGGGCGTGCTCCTCGGCGGCGCCCTCGCCACCGCCGCCACGTCCATCGTGGCCGCGGGGGGATCTGTTGTAGCCCCCACGGGCTTGCCGAGACACGGAGGATCTCGGAGTGCGAGCCATTGTGGCGGCGGGGCTACGAGTCATAGGAGAGGCGCGACTGGAAGATTCGCCGGCAGCGGGATGTAGCGGCAGTGGGAGGGGAGAAGCTAGGGTTTTGAACCCGCATACGACTAGCGAAACGGGATATATAGCGTTCGAAAAGGTTGATATGAAAAGTCATTTTTTTTGGACAAAACAACCATCAATGGGTTATTTATCGCCAAGGAATAGTTCAAACGAATCTGACCCCGAAAGTACATTCATAATAAACACAGGAAAGGAAAGCTCGAGAGGGTGGAGTAGGGTTTAGAGAGTTTGAAGACTAAAAAGAAAAACAACTTCTACAGGTTGTCGCTTCCTTTTGTCAGAAGGAGGAGGAATAATAGTTTCCACGACGGATGCGAGTCCCGCAACTCTTTCCATGTTCGTGTGTTGCCTCCATGGCCGGTGCGACCAATACAAACGAGCATGTCGTGGTTTGTTCCCACAAGTCACCGGCTCTAAATTTGACAGTTTGTTGCCCAACGCTTCAACCAGTTTTGGCGGTGGCGGCAATGATAGTATTAAACGTGGTTTGATCTTCTATGTTTTTTAGATTCACGTTTGATCTTCTATGTGTTTATTTGTGGTCACATATACTCCCTCCGTTTAGAAATATAAGATGTTTTAGATTTATGAATGAGATGTATCTAGACATCTTTTAATATTTAGATTCATTTGAACCTATACACTAAAAGATGTCTAGATATATCTCATTCACAAACCTAAAACATCTTATATTTCCAAACGGAGGGAGTAGTTCTTAAATAATACAAAGAGGAACCAATGGTTACGTATGCTGCCTTGGGAGTGGGTGTCCCGGGTCACAACATGTTCAATAATCCTAGGTTCTCACTTATTGAGATGGGCATCTCCAATGTCAATATAAACATTTGAGGTTTAGTCCATCTTATGAAGGTTTGGGGGAACCCCCTGCCATACGCCCATTCTTAACCTCTCCCGTCTCTCTCCTCGTTACTGTAGCTGAGAGAACCTCCATGTGAGCCAGGCCAAACCGAGGCCAATCTCCCCGGCGTTGCCGGTCGAGATGGGCTAAGGAGAGGCTCTGGCTTGTGTAGTGTATATACTAGGGGTAGGTTTTGGCCGCGTGCCTGTAGTCGGCGCTTTGCCGTGAGGAGCTCGCCGGATATCTCTGACCAGATCCGGTGGTCGCTGATGCTTCTCGTCTTCGCTGTTCTCGTCAGGATGGTGGGGATGTTGGACGCCAGCAACTCCTTGAATAAGGTCAGCGTAGGTTCTGTCTGGTGGTGGACTCTGCTCTCTTCTTCGGACGGCCGTGGTGGCGGGGGAAGATGGGGAAGTGGTGTGCTGCTACCTTGTTCATGCGGTCGCCAAGTCTTGCCATGGAGTGGAGGCGCTGGTGGGCATCCTCTGGCCGGCCATGGTGGCGGGGGGAGGAGGCAGGCTGCTACGCCTTACTCTGCCATGGTATCTTGGTGGGGATTTCTTCAGATGTTGCTGGTAATGTTTGCTACTCTTTCTCCAGCCGGCCATGGAGGCGAGGGGATGAAGAGCACAAGCTTTTGTTCCGGCGGATCTGAGGAATCGAGGAAAGGAGGCGCGGATGCTGCGTCTGTTTGGATCAAAACATCGACGACAAATTTGGAGTCGACATCTACTGCTGTTGGGCAGCAGCTCCAGTTCGTTGGGAGTTCTTCATCGGCACTGCTTCTTCGACGGTTGCTTATCGTCCTGGTGTCGATCTCAAGGGCTGTAGGGCAGCCACTCCTACCTTGCTTGCCGACGAGCCGACGCAAGGTTCTCTTCCTCCTGTTACTGAGGTTTTCTAGCTTCGAGACGGCGTGCTCCCTCTGCTATACCCCAAGTGGTAATGTCCCCGGTGGTACAGCAGCTGGCCGTACTCGCAAGCTCTGGCATGGTCGCGGTGGCGAAGGAGCTCGAAGATGTCCTGGACCTGATTGCTTTCTCTACTCTTGTCCTAGGGTCTTCTTTGTACTTTTCAAGGGCCTGGTTGTAATTTCCTTATCTTTGGGGGCTCCCTTGTATTTGTACTGCCACCAACGATAATATAAGCAGCATCGGGGTCCTTCCAGACCCCTTTTACCGTTCAAAAAAAATGAAGGTTTGGGCATATGCGGTCCTTTCATGTCTTTTAAGAATCTTGGAGAAATTTAAGGCGCAAAAGTGGATCTAAATACTTCGAAGGTCCTAGACGTAACTTTTAGTTTTATGGGGGTATTTTTGCAGGTTATTATAATGAATTAATAATAGCATTACAATCCCGTAGGAATAGATTCAAATTTTGGACCCGGATCAAACCACAATTCTACCCGTAGTCTACCAAACTTAGCTAATTCATCATTAGCATGTGTGTTTCCGTGTATTTTCAGTGCTTGTTTAGTTAATGAATAAATTTAGATCATTCCTAAAAAGAAAAAAAATGTGCAATGTGTATTCTAAGAAAGAAAAAAGTAATGGGTGATGTGGTCATTCTAGTTACTGACTAATCTACTCCACATTTTGTCCATGCCAAATGAATGCATCTTCGTTTGCAATATGGTTGTGATTTTTGTACGTGAATGCCTCTCGGTCAACTTCTTAGAGCATCTCTAGCAAATATCGCATCCCGCCTCGACCCCAAAATAACCACCGGTTTACGGTATGAGATAGAAAAAATGGTCATTCCAGATACCCTAAACCGTACGGCAGCCGATTTTTTTATGGTTCCCCGCAAATCATCGCTTCCGTCCCACATATTTTCCGTACCGAGGGTTGCGGATGCGGAGAACCGCATTCTTACTTTCGCTTGGCGCGAGGGACATTTCTGCTCCCGCCGTCATTTTCCGATCTTGTCGTCCTCGCGCCTCTAGCCTTTCCCCACCGCATTGTCGCCCACCACCGTCGTCATGAACACTCCCCAGCCTCAGCCCACCGATTCCATTGTAGAATCCATGCCGGCAACCCCACCCGCCACGGATGTCATCGATGAAAGCCTTGCGCTTGCGCCGGTGGCGAAACCGGCGAGGAAGTGACTACGAGCGCAGCCGATGGTTTGACTGGCCTATGGCCCTCCGACGGTCGGAAGAAAATCAGTGGATCCAAGGCGCTCTACATCCCAAAGCCGAAGAAACCCGTGAGCCGGAAGCCCCTCTCTGCGTCCGCCCACCCAACTCGCCCCTACTCCTGGAAGGTATGATCCTATGTTGATCTGATTGCAGTCGAATTCATACATGTCGCCTAGAATTTGATTTCCTGAAAATCGTCATATTTTTTGTGTTCGTAGCGAGGATCTTCTGTTGGTTCAGTGTTCATTCGTTGACATGCTGAACGACGAGGGGGTGAATGTTAACAGAGATCTGCCCCTACCTGACGAGCCTTCTAATGGTGCTAACGGTGACGGTGAAGGGGAGGGTAAAGGGGAGGAAGGAGTGTGTGAGACTGATGAGTGGGAAGACGTTAGAAGAGGTGGACGAGGAGGCCTTCGATGCTGCCCAAGAGAAGGTAAAATTTAAGAGATCGGCAAACTACACTATGGACGAAGACATGACATTGATCCGTGACATGGATATGCCCTACGGGTACCCAATGTTAGCCTACCTGGTCCAGCCCGACGGAAGGCCCACTCGACAACCTGCCAGGATCGATGACGCCTATGACGGTTTGGCTGTTATGAAGCTCATATGGACACTAACGCCTAGCGCACGACACAAGGAAAGCTCAAGACTTAGAGTTTGAATACAACTTATAACCTACTCGTATCGGTACCTGAGACCTATCCTTCCCATATATAAAGTCTAGGAGGATCCAACGATGACAACAGACTACACCACAACAGATTACATATCTACCTAGACAACTCATACACACACCTCACGCCAGATTGCATCTGCGCACCCCTTGTAACCTTCAGTTTCACCGTAATCAAGAACAGACAAGCAGGAGTAGGGTTTTCCCTCCAGGGGCCTGAACCTGGGTAAACCTCGTGTCCCCTTGCTGCGTGTCTGTTAAACGTCTCGTGATCTCCAGCATCCCCATCTTCTCCAAAACCCAAGTCTATAATAATGGGCATTGACGAGTCGAACCTGTCGTGGTATTGCCGATGTGTACGCCATGGAGGGGTCCTCACAGTGTGTGTTTAGAGACGTGGGGGAAGGCGGACGGTTGACGGGTACGAGGTAACACAGCTTACCCAGGTTCAGATCCCACGACGGTGGCGAAATCCTACTCCTGCTATAAATCACTATAAGGGCAATACGCCGAGTTACAGGGATTGGTTCACTGTGCGAGGTTGACTGAAGTTGTCTATGATCGTCTGAGATTGTGCCCTAAAGGCTCCCATAGGCCCGACTTATATAGTCGCCAGGTCCTAGGGTTACAGGGAAAATTCTTAGCCGGACAGGTTACAGAGTCCTACACCATCTATTACTAGTCTTGCTTGTCTTTTACTCCAAGGCTCCGGGTATGTCGGTGACTCCAACCGTAGCCTTCCTTTATCCGGCATGGGCCTCCCTTTTGGATCCATCTAACTGGGCCGCCCAGCAGGCCATAGGCCATGCTACCAACTATGGGCCACCCGGGTTAGCCGGATAAGGGACATGCTATAGGGATACCCATATAGCATATCCCCAACAATAGCCCCCAGAGAACTCCGAGATCTTGTGCCGTCTTGCCTCTTCACGTGGAATACTCCATCTAGATGGATGTCGGCAAATCGTCAAGCAATATCTTGTAGTCCTCCCAAAGAACCCTGCAAGGTTTTCTCCATCTTCAACTTGTAAGTCGGAGAAATGCTAAATCTTCCATCGTACTCTTCCGTAGCCGGACTGGATCCGTCCATGCTGGAATCTTCGATGTGACGGCTCATCTGCCTATGTCAGCTAGGGCGACGTAGGCTTAGGTCAGCGACGCCTCGTAACTCACACATGCAGAGAACGCAATCATGTAGATTTTCCCGCGCAAGCGATACGAACCGTTGGCGGTGACGGTTGGAGACGTGGCGAAATTTTCGCACACGTTCATGAACACGTTGTCTACGCGGCAACCGTCCGATCAAGCTGCACGAATCTCGACGCTGGAGATGATAAATAGTAACAGCGGTGGAATTTTCACCTTTTACCTCATTCTCCTCGCATCGTCTTCTTCCTCCAGCGCGTGCCTCCTCGAGCTCTCCGCGAAAACTCTCGAAAAACCCTAGCCCTAATCCGCACCAGTCACCTCCATACTCACTCCATGGCCAGCAATAGCACTTCCCCTTCTATGGCAGTGTCGAGCAAAGCTGCGACAAAGCCGGCGAGCTCCGTTGTCATGCCCCTAGAGGGTTTGGTCATCCCCGTCTCGGCGGTGGTCGAATTCACCGGCGGCGACCATAGTCCAGCGGCGCTGGAGCCGTTGGAGGAGGAGCTTGACTCGCACATGGGCGACTAGCGCGGCTCAGACATCACCGACCGTGATATCCAAGAGCTGATCGCCGAAGGCTACCTCCCTGCGACGAAGGGGCTCGCCTGGCGGGCGGCGCCGGCCGGCGAGGTGACACCTTTTCCCCAAGCCAGAGAAAACGTGTACCTCAAAGCCCAACTGGTACGCGGAGTCTCCCTGCCCATCTCCAACTTCTTCCTCTCTGTCTTGAATCACTATAGAGTCCAGCCCTAGAACCTCTCCCCCAATAGTATTTTAGTGCTTAGCAATTACGCGGCACTTTGTGAGGGTTACCTATGGATTAGGCCTAGGCTAGATCTCTTTGTATATTTCTTCACCATCAAGCGCGAAGCCGGAGCCAGCAAAGATGAACTTAGAAATTGCGGCACCATTAGCTTTAAGATCCGTCCTGGCCGGCGGTTCCCCGACATCGTCGGCCACGAGTCCTGCAAGAACTGGCAGCGTACTTACTTCTACGGTCCAGATATCCCTCTGGATAACCGAGAAACGTACCCGGACTTCGTCGATGGAGCCGCTGCTGAAGCTTCCACATGGAGATCCCAAGCCTCCCTTCCATCCGACATCGATGACTCCCGCGCCATAAGGCGGATAGAGTGGCTCGTAGAAACGAGTTTTACCGGCTTGGATCTAGCCATGTGCTGGTTTATCAGGTGAATCCAACCTCTTCAGCACCGCTCGAAGCTGATGCACGAGTATACCAACGATAGAAGGGATAGCCTCCGCATCTCCGTGGACAACTTCTCGAGCGACTCTGTCAAGCTTCGCCTCAAGGACATCGTCAAGGTGAAGGACAAGCAACGTGGCTTCGCCATCACCTACGACATGTTCGTAGAGAGAAAGTGCCCAAAGGTATTTATTTTCCGTGTATGACTTTTACTCCAGTTCTTTCTGTCTAACCTTTTAACATCTCATCTAACATGGTGCTTTCTCACTTAACAGCTTTGCGACATAGATGAGGACAGCATGGCTCCCAAAATCTATGGACCAAAGATGAAGGAAGTCACCGTCGTGTCCGACGACGATGCTCCGGTGGCGCGAAAGTGGAAGAGCTCCACCTCTGACGCTGCTGACGGAGGCAAGAAGAAGAAGACGGAGGGTGGAGCCTCCAAAAAGACTACCGCCGCCCTAGAGGCGGAGAAAAGAAAGACCATCGGGATCCCTTTTGCCAAAACACCCCCTCTTGTGTATGTTTCTTTCTCTCCGACATTGTCCATTTGTCTATATTATTCCCGTACTTATGCAATTTTGCACGTTTTAGGAAGAAAGCCACGACCAGCTTGAAGAAGACCTCCAAATCATTGGGGGCTTCTAAAACCATTAAGGACATGCTGCATCACGATGCATCTCCCGCCATTGCACCTGCCACTCCCTCCGTCAAGCCCTCCTCCGCTCCGACAAGCTCACAACCTAAGGAGGCATCTGGCCCTTTCGCCATGGAAGTGGACTCAGGTGCCTCTACCGAGCTCGCTGTTGTCGGCGAGCAGGCGACGCAGGAAAGTGCCACCCACCAAATGGCTAAAGCTCCGGCTAAGGATGCCATCGGTAGCGGTAAGGCGGTGGTGGAAGCTGGTACTTCTGCCGAAGGCGGCGGCCTCTCCCCCTAGAAACCCATAGAGTTCCCGAAGATAGTCTATCCGGCACTTACGTCGGGTAGCACTTCTCTGTATAGCCCCCAAGCCTCCAAGCCTCTAGTTGTAACTGAATTAGTTCCAACTAGATGCTTAAAGAAAAGCTAAGCATATATTCGAGTTAAAAAATTTATACTGTAGCCCCCAAGCTTCTAGTTGTAACTAAATTAGTTCCGACTAGATGCTTAAAGAAAAGCTAAGCATATTGTTAAGTCAAAAACTCTCGTTGTAGCCCCCGAGCGTCTAGGTGGAAATTTTTTCGGCTAGATGCTCCAAGCAGACCAAACAACATTTAACTTTTTCCTTGTTTCCATAGAACAAGAATGCTCGGAGGGGCATGTCCAACGAAAAGTATCAGAAGATGCGCGTAGACTTGGAAGCTGAAAAGGGTAAAACTGCCTTTTTGAAGGAACAGATCATCAAGAGCAAGCGTCTATTTTCTTTTTCGCATTCTGACTTGGTTTTGTGCCCATATTCTCCGAGTACTTACTGTGTACTTTGCTTTCTCCGACTTGTATAATATCTTGCCAAGGCGAAGGACATTGTCGAGCAATCCAAGCACATTCAGCAGCTGGATAGCGAGAACAAAATCCTTAAGGAAGAGAGGAAAGACATGCTGAAGATGCATGAGGACTCCATGAAGGTCCTGCAGGATTCCGCCACCGAGGAAATCAACCGCTTGAAGGAGGAGATCTCGATCTTAAGAGATCAGAAGAAAGCTGTCGATGAGCAGAATGAACGCCATCACGAGGCATATAAGCTCCTCCAACAAGAACGGGACTCCTTGGCAGATACCCTTTGGCAAGCTGAGGCCAGCATCTTCAGTATGTTTTCTCCGCCTTGGATTCTTCTAGTCTGGATACTTTGAACCTTTGAACTCATGCGCTCCTTGTCAGAATTTGCAGCTCCTATGTGTTTAGCCCGTTCGCCCCCTCCAGCCAAGGAATGCATGGTTCTTGCCGGCAACTTCATGAACACTGCCATTGCACAAGCAAAAGAGATCGCCAAGCCCCTCCAGATTAACATCAATGCATCGGACTCTGTGGAGAAGTACTCAGAGATCTTGCCCCGAGCCCCCGAGCATATCTCAAGCTGGAAAGCTTCATGTGCACGGGCTGGCGCAAGGATGGCGCTGTCAATGGTAAAGGCACACTATGAAGATGCCGAAATCGACACGGTGACCTCTGGAATTCCTGACGTGGATGACGATGGCAAGGTGATTACTCATTAATCCATCTTGTCGTCACTCGCGGACTATGACACCAGAGTTGCCGAGTTAGTCAACGTCAACGTCTTCGTGCCGAGGAATACCATCGATGACGGCAACCAAAGCTCCTCTGAGTCTCTTCACACCGCTGACTTTGAGGGTGGTTCTCCTGCTGCTGACGACGCTGCTTCCAAGTCGCCTGTGCCAAAGGAATGAAAAACAACTTGTAATATTTGTTTCATCTTTGGTGCGTATGCGGAAAAAACTATGTGTTTAACTTAAGGCGAAAAAAATGTTGTATGTCCTGCTACTTAAGAATCAGTTTCCAGCATGTATATATTGCTTAAGCAAGTGCTGGTTTATCCATTACTCTGGTTCTTATGCTTGACCTTTCATGAGTCGGAAGACTCGTTGTCGGAACCATGAGCTTAGGTGATGATGCCCAATGGCATCGTCAATAACCTAAGCACAAAATCGCCGACAATAAGTGCCAAAAGTCACTACTCCAGAATCCACATAAAAACGACAGAGAATGTGTAGACCAGAAAACTTAAGCTAACGCCCGTAGGCGGAATTTTCACAAGTGCAATCGCAAAACTTGTGCATAAAGGTTTTACATGATCCAAAAATGAACACTAAAGTAGGTAAAAGACTCAGAAATCTGAGTGAACCAGAGAGCTTTATTTCATTGATCATATAAGAGGTACCTAATTAGATTTAAAAATGCTAAGTGTAAAAAGGACGTAGCTGTGCTATGTTCCATGGCCGATCAAGATCCGGGTAGTCCTTATCCGGGTCACGTCGCTTACGCTTATGATCCTTGTTGGGTCTATCCTTCAGTTCACGGTTGTCAACGAGGTAGTAAGACCCATTGAGTAGCGCCTTGCTTATGATGAACGGTCCTTCCCATGGCGGAGATAACTTGTGTGACTTCTTCTGCTTAAGTCGGAGAACCAAATCCCCCTCTTTAAACGAGCGATGCCGAACGCGGAGACTATGGTAGCTGCGTAGCTTCTGCTGGTAGATGGTGGATCTTTGGCATGCCAAAACACGCTCTTCCTCGAGAAGGTCCACATCTAGGCGTTAAGATTCTTCAGCGTCATCTTCGTCGTATGCGGCAACTCTTGGTGCATCGTGAAGGATGTCGGAAGGCAAGATGGCTTCTACTCCATATACCATGAAGTAAGGGGTGTAGCCGGTGGATCTATTGGGTGTAGTTCGTAAACTCCACAACACAGATGGTAGTTCCTCCGCCCAGGATCTAGCTGCTCTATGCAGCGGTGCCTCAAGACGTGGCTTGATTCCCTGCAGAATTAATCCATTCGCTCGCTCAACTTGTCCATTGGACTGTGGGTGTGCCACAAACGCTAGGTCAAGTCAGATGTCCTTGTCCCAACAATAATCTTCCACTTCACTGAGTGACAAGTTGCCGCCGTTGTCGATGATGATGCTATGTGGGAGACCAAATCTCACCACTAGATCTCGGACAAACCTAAGGGCAGTTGCCCCATCAAGCTTTCTATTGGGTTTAGCTTCTATCCATTTGGTGAATTTATCAACTGCTACTAGCAGATGTGTAAACTCACATGGTGCCGTCTGTAATGGACCAACCATGTCTAGCCCCCAGACTGCAAACAACCAAGTTATTGGTATTGTTCGCAATTCTTCAGCTGGAACATGGGGTTGTCGGGCATAATACTGGCATCCCATGCATGTCTCAACCAGCTTGTCGGCGTCCGCCTTCGCGGTCAGCCAGTAGAATCCTTGCCGGAAGACTTTCGCGACCAACGATCGAGGAGTGGCGTGATGCCCGCAATCTCTGAGATGGATTTCGCGTAGGATTTCCATACCTTCTAGCTAGGAAACACACTTTAGGTATACACCAGTAGTGCTCCTTTTGTAGAGTTGCCCATTGATTATGGTATAACCCTTTGCTCGTCGTACTATTTGCCGTCTTTCGACCTCGTCGTCAGGCAAAGTTCCATTTTCGAGATATTCCATGAACGGTTTTGTCCAAGCCAGAGGGACCTTTGTCACCATGTTGACGAAAGAGTCAGCTCTATCCGGGTTGTCAATGTCAGCTCCCTTCATGTATGGTGTGCGCAGATGCTCTAGGAAAACTCCTGGCGGAATTTGCTTGCGCCCTGATCCAAGCTTAGACAGCAGATCATCCGCCTCATTTTGCTCCCTTGGCACATACTTGACTTCGTAGCCCAAGAAGCTCTTGGCTATCTCGTCCACTTCGTCTCGATATGCCGCCATCATAGGGTTCCGCGCATTCCAGGTGCCAGCCACCTGCTGGGTAACCAAGTCGGAATCTCCATAGCAAACTATGCGCTTGATGCCAATATCCTTGGCTACACATAGTCCGTGAATGAGTGCTTCATACTCCGTCATTTTGTTTGTAGCCTCAAAGTGGATCTGCAGAACTTAGTGTAGCTTGTCTCCTGTCGGTGACTGTAGCAATACACTAGCCCCCGATCCGTTGAGCAGCTTTGATCCGTCAAAGTGCATCACCCAGTACTCTGGTTCCAGCAATGGAGTAGCATCTGGCATCTCCGTCCAATCTGCAACAAAATCCACTAGGGCTTGTGACTTGATAGCGTCGCGTCTCTTGTAGGTGATCTCGAAGGCGGCAAGTTCAATGCCCCACTTCGCGACCCTTCCTGTGGCGTCGCTGTTGTTAATGATGTCGGACAGTGGAGTCTTGCTCACTACTGTGATTGGGTGTTCCTGAAAGTAATGCCTCATCTTCCGAGAAGCAAGGAATACTCCATAAGCTATCTTCTGGTAGTGCGGGTAACGCTGCTTGGACTCCGTCAAGACCTCGCTTACGTAGTAAACTGGTCGTTGAACTCTGTGCTCATAGCCAGGTTCCTTCCGCTCTACCACGACGACGATGCTGATTACCCGGTTGGTTGCCGCCATGTATATTAACAGGGGCTCTCCAGGCTCGGGTGCTGTAAGGATGGGCACTGAGGAAAGAGTTTCCTTGAGCTGCTTCAATGCTGCATCTGCGACGTCCGTCCACGTGAATTTGTCCGCCTTCTTCAGCAACTTGTATAGCGGCAGAGCCTTCTCTCCAAGTCGGCTGGCGAACTAACTAACTACTGCAACACAACATGTTAGTCGTTGGATGTAATTTAGGCATGTCAGACGGTTTATGTTTAAGATGGCCTTGATTTTCTCCGGGTTGACCTTGATTCCGTGATGGGAAACTATGAATCCCAACAAATTTGCCTGCTGGAACCCCAAAGATGCACTTCTTAGGGTTAAGCATCATGTTGTATTTCCGGAGATTATCAAAGGTTTCTTTTAAGTCAGAAATTAACTCAATTGACTTTTTAGACATCACCGCGATATCGTCCACATATGCGTGAACGTTCCGACCAATTTGGTCGTGAAGGCAACGTTGCATTGTCCGCTGGTACGTAGAACCTGCGTTTTTCAGCCCAAAGGGCATCGTAACATAGCAAAACGTGCCATATGGGGTAGTGAACGAAGTGGCCAATTGGTCCGACTTCCTCATCTTGATTTGGTGGTATCCTGAGTATGCATCGAGAAAACACAAAAGTTCCGAGCTAGCCGTCGAGTAAATGACTTGGTCAATGCGAGGCAAAGCAAACGGATCTTTGGGACATGCTTTGTTCAAGCCAGTGTAATCAACGCACATTCTTAATTCATTGGTTCCCTTTTTGGGGACAAGTACATGATTGGCCACCCATTGGGTGTGAAGGACTTCTTGGATAAAACTAGCCTTAAGTAACCTAGCTATCTATTTGCCAATGGCACATCTCTTCTCATCTCCAAAGCGTCGTAGAGGTTGTTTCACTGGTTTGGATTTTGGATCATTGTTTAAGCTGTGCTCGGCAAGTTCCCTAGGTACACCTTTCATGTCGGCAGGCTACCAGGAAAAGATGTCCCTATTCTCACGGAGGAACTCGACGAGCGTGCTTTCCTATTTGGGATCCAGGTTCGTCCCAATGGCGGTGGTCTTGGAGGCATCACCTACCACAAGTTCCACCGGCTTGGTCTCGATGGCGTCCTTGAATGCAGGAGCGGAGTCAGAGATCTGTTTCTTCGACGCAGGCATCTCTGAGTCATCGACCTTGCTCTGGATCTCTTTGAATTCTTCGTTGTAGAGGACAGCTTCCGCAACGGCTGCTTCATTGATCTCGCAGTCCCTTGCCTTGGTAAAGCTTCCGGATACGGTGATGACACCGTTTGGTCCGGGTATCTTGAGTTTGTTGTAGACGAAGCATGGCTTGGCCATGAACGTGTGGAATATGTCACGGCCGAATATGACGTGGTACACGCTCTTGAAGGGGACCACCTCGAAGGTCATGCGCTCTTGGTGGTAATTGTTAACATCGCCAAAGGCAACCAGAAGTGTAATGCACCCAAGGGACCGAGCCTCCCGACTAGGAACTACGCCATGGAAGATGGTGTTGGTCCGCCTTTGGTTTGCCTCCGTCAAGTTCATCTTCTGCAGTGTATCCAGGTACATGATGTTGATGCTGCTTCCACTATCCACCATACACTTGGTGAACTCCACGCCGTCAATCAAGGGGTTGATGACCATGGCGTACTGGTTCTCCGTAGGGATAAGGTCTGGGTGGTCCGTCCTGTCCCAAGTTATTGGAACCTCTGACCAGCGCAAGTACTGGGGAACTGGGGGTAGGGTAGCCATCAGGATCCTCAGAGAGGTCTTCTGTTGTCGGACGGTGGGGGTGCCAAGGAAAGTGTGGTAGACTGGTGCCTTCTTTGCGAAGGGGTTTTGCCCTTGTCAGCGCTCTTGGCGGCGTGCTTGGGGTCAACGTCCTCGTCCATGTCACTTGAATCCTTGGACTCCTCCTCCTCCTTCTTCCCCTTGCCCTTGCCTCGTGGTCTGTTCTTCCGACTTCGCTTGTAGCTGGACTCCGGGTCTTCCTTGAGGTCGTTGACGAACTTGCAGTGTCGATTGGTGTGAGTGGCTTTACCGTTGGTGTCGAGGTGTACGAGGCACGGCATATCGTGGAACTCTTCGTATGTTTGGGGAACACGGTGCGCTGCCGAGGTGGTTTCACTTCCTCGCTGCTGTCCCCGACCAGCTCCCCTTCCTCGGCCATGTTGTCCGCCATCACCTCGTCCTGCAAAAGTCATAGCGACCATGTCGGTAGATTGCTTTTCTTCTGGAGCGGTTTTCCGCTTTGTACTGCTGTTCCTCCAAGATTGAGTTGGAACGACCGTTGCCGGCAAAGAGCCGCGAGCATCGTCGTCGGCAGCTGCGAACTCACTGGCCAACTGGATCATCTGATTTAAGTCAAGCTGGTGATTGTCATGCAAGCGCTTCAGCTTATGTCGGAGCAACGTGCCCCTTTCCAACCCATCTATGAAGGCAGCCATGGCGGTCTGAGCGTGCACTCCTGTGCAGGAATTCTTCATGTCCAGCCAGCGGGAGAGGTAGGCGTGAGATGTCTCGTCTTTCTCTTGCACGCACTGTTGTAGATCGCCAACAGTGCAGGGATGCTTGTATGTACCCTCAAAGTTTTTGGTGAATGCTTCTTGCATGTCCAACCAATGGTAGATAGATTTCTCCGGCAAGTCATCGATCCATTGATGGGCCGTGCCTGCCAACATTAATGGGAGGTACTTGACGGCGACGTTGGGGTTGCCTCCGGTAATCTCCACCGCGTTGCCGTAGTCCTGCAACCATGTGGCTGGCTTGGCGGTGCCGTCATAGGGCTTGATGGTTTTGTCAATCCGGAAACCTTTGGGGTAAGTTGCGGACCGTATTGCAGGTCTAAAGCAACATGGTACCAGGTATGGTCCTTCCCGGGCCTCGTGGATCTTATCGATCCGCGAACGTGCATCGTATGGCTTCGGGTTCTTCTTCTTCTTGTCAATAGGGGATGGGCTGCGTGAACGACGCGGGCCTCCTCCACCATGGTGACTGCTTGGTGGTGACGGAGGCGGAGGTGGCGGTGGGTTAGCCTTTTTGCTGTTACCCTCCTGCGACGCCTCATGCCTGTCACGGTTGCTTGTCGGGCATGGAAGGTCATGGTGTGACCTGCTCATGTGTCCTTGGTTGCGCTCTCGTCATGACGGGTCTGCTCCGCGTTGTCGCGGATGACGATGCCGCACTGCTTTGGTGGGGGCATATCCGTATGATGGTGAGCCTTGTGATCTTCGCGATGTCGGGGGGACCGGGGCGGTGGCGATGGGCGATGAGGTCGGTCCTTTTCCCCGTGGTCGAAGGATATTGGGATGGCATCCTTCCTATTGCGCGCATCTGATGAACCCGTCTGGGACCCGGCATCAAGAGGAGATCTGTCCCTTGGCGTCTTATTCTGGCTAGACTGGCAAAGCGCTGGGTCGGACTCAAGCCTCTGAGAGGTGGCCTTTTCCTGCTACTTCACCGCCTTGGCCACTAGGTCATAGACCAGTTCCACTACCTCGGGCGATCTATCCTGCTCCAAGAGGGTCTTGGCGACGGCGAGGTTAAGGAGCAGGGTGGGCATCACCTGCTTGCCTTCACTATCAATGTATGGCTTAGCCTGTGCCGGCTTCGCGGGAGCCCATCCTAGGTTTTGCCGTACACCAGGATCGTTGATGACGCGAGCTGTAGCTTTCTTGGCCTTCTGCTGCAGCAGCAGAGTCTTGTACTCGGCCTCCATTGCTCTAGCTTTCTCTATGGACTTATGCGTGTTGACCAGATCTCGATCTAGCTTAGCGCCTTGCTCCGTGATGGCCTGCTCTTCCTCTAGCAGCTGCTGGCGTTTCTCGTCGAGCTGGGTCACGTTCCGGATATGAGCAACGGTTAGTGGTTCGACGAGGAGATTGTCGTACATCACTCTATCAGCCGGAGTGACTTGAGCCGTTGCAGATGTAGATGCCGGAGGCGGAAAGTTTGCGGTGTTGTTGTTGCTCGGGCCGGTGCCGAGTTCCTGCGGCTTGGGAGGGTGTGTCCATGGATGCTGTCACCGGAAGTGACCAATTCCGAAAGAAGTATTGGTAGCGGATTGAGGACAATTTTTTCAAGCTACTGCCAAAAGGAAGCACTCACACATTGAGATCTCTTCAAGGTCGGTGGGATACAATCAAACAATCTTGTAGTCGTTGGAGTGCCGCCTACGAGCAAGTCAGGACTCACCCCCCTAGCGGGGTCAACATTGACGCATATGACAACTTTTCCCAATTTAGGTACAAGGACATGGAATCATCGAGGAACAAACCATTTGCTCTCCGTCACTGCTGGGAATTGCTACAAGATAGTGAGAAGTGGAGGGCAGGGGATCATAGAGGCACCACCTCCGAGAAAATGATGTTGCAATAAACTTGGAGGAAGAAGATGAGGAGAAAGATGAAGAACCAAAAACAAAAACAAAAAGGCCAGATGGTACAAAGAAGGTGAAAGAAGAGATCAAGAGAAAGGTTGAGCACGAAAAGTTGAGGGACAAGATTGATGAAATAATAAAGCACAAGTTTCTAGTGGCACAACAACAAATGGAAACCAAGATCAAGATGTCTGACAAGAGAGAAGATACCAAACCGCAAATGTGGCTTGCAACTCATGAAGATGAGAAGCGCAAACCTGAGTTTGAGGAGAGAAGGATCCGTCTCGAAGAGGAAAAATCTAGGGCAGCTGCAATTTTTGACGAAACACGAGTGATGACCATGGACCCTGAAAAGATGGATCCGATCACAAAAGAGTGGTGGGAAGATCGAATGAAGAAGATCCTCGAGGCAAGGCAAGCTCATAGAGCTGCTGCAACTGCTGCTGCAAATAGTGGAGCTGATCATCAGGAAGCCTAGCATGTTTATTTTCCGTCTGTTTGTGTTGTTGTAACTGCGTGCTGTTTTAAACTTTGAAAATTTTATATTGGTTTGAGATGTTGGTTTGCAAAATCTGATTTTAAGTATACGTTGTTTTGCAGTACACGAGACGGGGCGGAATAGATGTAGTATAACTCAACCGTAAAATATAATATTCTGTTTTGTGGTACCATATACGGTATCTGATCCGCCTTGCCCTTTCTCGCACTGCAAACCAGGTTTCCGGTTTACCGCATCCGCCTTTTGTAGTACTGCGGGATGCGGTATCTGCTAGAGATGCTCTTATGTACTTCATTGCCAAATACTGAGATATGATGGATCAACGACATTGACATTTGAACTATGGAGTATATTGCGTTATAGTAACTACTACTTCTAAAAGTTTGGTCAAACTTTTCTTAGCTTGACTTAAAAAATATATAAGCCTTAAGTTTTGGGATGGAGGTAGTATATGATAGTCTCTCTTTTAATTGTGATTTTTCTTTAAAATGCTAGTGAAAGTTGGGCACTTCATGAACCTATAGTCAGGGGACATCAACAATGTTTGTGACGTGGCTCAATAGTATATCTTTGTTGGGAGACCCCAAGAGGAAGGTATGATGAGCACGGCGGCAAGTTTTCCCTCAGTTATGAAACCAAGGTTATCAAACCAGTAGGAGCAAGGAAACAACTCTAAGGTGTTGCTAACAACTTAGAATCCTTCACAACACAAACTCAATACTTTGCTCCAACTTACAGTGAGGTTGTCAATCTCACTAGTTTGCTGAAAACAAAATAAACGTATAGTGTGGAAGGTAATGGTTGCTTGTAGAAAGTAAAAGGTAACAGTAGATGATGTAACAATGGTAAATATTGAACCGGGGTCCACAGTTCACTAGAGGTGTTCTCCTTAAGATAAATAACATAACATGCTGGGTGAACTAATTATAGCGGGGCAATTGACAGGACTGAGCAAGGCATAACAATGCAAATACTAGACATTCATGATTTCTATGAGAATTGTTTGGGCATTACAACAATATACATAGACCGCCATTCAACTGCATCTATGACTAATAATCCAACTTTAGGTGATCATCTGAACCCCTCCAGTATTAAGTTGCAAGCAACGGATAACTGCATTAAGCAATGTGTGTAAAGTAAACAATACAATTGTTCCATGAACAAGAGATTGTTGTTTTATCCCAAGTGGCAACAACACATCTATAACCTTAGAGATTCCTGTCACTTCCCCAAATTCAATAGAGGCATGATCCCACTATCGAGCATAAATACCCCCTCTTGGAGTCACTAGCATCTACTTGGCCAAGATAGCTACTAGAAACGGAGAGCATGCAAGATCACAAACAACATAGACATGATAGAATCAATAATCATAAGACATGATAGAATCAATAATCAATCTGATATAGTATATCAATATCCATCGGATCCCCGCAAACACAACATGCATGATTACAAATAGATGATCTTGATCATGAATGGAGCTCACAAGATCTAAACATGATAGCACAAAGGAGGAGAAATAACCATCTAGCTACTGTATGGACCCATAGTCCAAGGGTGAATTACTCACGCATCATACCGGAGGCTGTCATGGTGATGAAGAAGGCCTCCGGGATGATCTCTCCCCTCCGGAAGGGTGCCGGGAAGAGCTTCAGATCCCACCGATCTAGGGACGATGGTGGCGACGGCTATAGATTATTTCGTGGAGATCTGATCGAGTACTTAGGGTTTTGGCATCAGGGGGCTTTTATAGGTGAAGAGGCGTGGCAGGAGGGCAGTCAGGGGGCCCACACCCTGGCCAGACGCGGCCTAGGGTGGGCCCGTGCCTGGGGGTGCGGCCGCCCTGTGGCGCCCCTCCATCTCTCCTCTGGACTCTATGTTCTCCTCGGTGAAATATTGACTTCGGCTTTTGTCCCGTCCAATTCCGAGAATATTTCCTTACTAGCTTTTCTAAAACCAAGAACACCAGAAAATAGGCAACTTTCACTATGGCATCTTGTTAATAGGTTAGTCCCATAAAGTGTTTAAAAAATACCTCAAAGTGTAGACAAAGCATAGCAAAGTTGATACTAAATAAGCATGGAACATCAAAAATTATAGATACGTTTACGACATATCAAGCATCCCCAAGCTTAACTCCTGCTTGTCCTCGAGTAGGTAAGTGATAAAAACAATAATTTTTTATGTGACATACACCATCACAATCATGATCAAACCATTTGCAAGCACTGAAAGCTAGGATCAAGGTACTCTAAGCATGAGCATGAAAGATGAAGTTCTAACAATAAGACAAAGCAACTATGTTGCAACATGAAAGGATACAAACAAAGATCATGAATAATAATGCATTGAAAGACGTTTGTTTGTTTCACATATAGAAAACATAGCATAGTGGCATTCAGTTTGTCCCTCATGGAGTAGCAAAACATAAATGCATAGGACAGCTTGAAATTCATAAGGGTGACTAGATACAAATAGTTCAAGAACAAGCAATATCAACATTATGAATCAATTAATAAGTTTTGGGACAATGCACATAGAACTAAGAATGACAACTATGCTCTCTTAATTGGTGCATAAAGATAGAAGGTGGATACTCAATATAAAAGTGGAAGAAAGGCCCTTCATAAAGGGAAGCAGAGATTTCAAGTTCCATAAAGAGCTTCCAAAAATTATGGTACTTGTTAGCTTTCAGCTCTCATTGCCCCTATCATAAGCAGCTTGAAGTGATTAAGGTTAAAGTGAAAAAAGTATGGAGTATATGCTTGACAAAGTATAAGTTGGCAATCTCATGTGCCTTGAGTATGAGGGTCGTTCCTCATGTTACTCAACTTTAGTTACCGGTAAGTTCTTGCCATTGTAAGTATATGTGTATCATAGAGAACCGCCAACGGGGTGCCCCTTGCACCATGACACAAGAGCCATCCCATATCAAAATGAAAAGGCAACAGACAATGAGCATCTCAACAACCTTCTTATTTACCATGGGAAAATGGTGCTTTTTCTCTTCTTTCCTCTTTTTTTCTTTTTCTCTTTTTTTATATCTCTTTTTTATAAGAAGAATGATTCATAGATTGCTCACTATGGTGATGCTGCAAGTTTCCACCATGATTAGGCATGACTTAGGCTAGCGTCCCAGGCGTTTCACTAACACACATACATAACTCCATGGACTTACAAGCTCCCCTTTTATTTCACATCACCGATATCCATAAACAAAAGAGCATGATATCAACTGGGATATATTTATAGGTGCTGAAAGCGTTCCTTAGCCAGAGAGCTTGTCGGAGCAGCTGTAGGCTGGACGCTGGGAGTGACAGGGGCGATGGAGGGAGATGCGTGGTGGTACACATCACGATGCAGCATATCTTTGATGTTTTTAGAAGCCCCCGATGTTTTGGAGGTCTTCTTCAAACTAAAACTAGACTTCTTCCTGAAACGTGCAAAAGTATATGTACAGGAATAAGATAAGCAATGGACAATGCCGGAGGAAAAGAGACTTACACAACAGTGGGAGCTTTGGTAAAAGGGATCCCGGTGATCTTTCTTTTCTCCGCCTCCAGGGCGGCGATAGTCTTCTTGGAGGCTCCACCCTCCGTCTTCTTCTTCCTGCCCCCGTTGGCAGCGTCAGAGGTGGAGCTCTTTCGCTTTCACGCAAGTGGGACATCATCGTCGAACACGACGGTGACTTCCTTCATCTTGGGGTCATAGATTTGGAAAGCCATGCTATCCTCCTCTAGACTTTTAAGTTGTTAAGTGAAATCCCAAAGTGTTAGATGAGAATGATAAAGGCTAGACGGAAGAACCAGAGTATATGTCATACATGGAAAGTAAACAGGTACCTCTGGGCACTTGCCCTCCTCGAACATGTCATAGGTGATGGTGAAGCCACGCTTCCTGTCCTTCACCTTGACGATGTCCTTGAGGCGGAGCTTGACGGAGTCACTTGAGAAATTGTCCTTGGAGATGCGGAGGCTATCCTTCCTATCCTTGGTGTACTCATGCATCAGCTTCGAGTGATGCTGCAGAGGCTGGATCCTCCTGATGAACCAGCACATGGCTAGGTCCAACCCGGTCAGACTCGTGTCTACGAACCACTCTATCCGCCTTATGGCGCGGGAAGCATCGTTGTCGGAGGGAAGGGTAGCCTGGGATATCCATGTTGGGGCTTCGGCGGTGGCTCCATCGTCGAAGTCCGGATATGTTTCTTCTCGGTTAGCCAGAGGAATATCTGGGCCATAGAAGTACGATCGTTGCTAGTTCTTGCAAGATTCATGGCCGACGATGTCGGGGAACCGCTGGCCAGGCCTGATCTTAAAACTGATCGTTCCGCAATTCCTGAGCATGTACTTGCTTGCTCCGGCTTCCCGCTTGACGGTGAAGAAGTAGATGAACAAGTCTAACCTAGGCCTAATCCCTAGGTAACCCTCGCAAAGCGCCTCATAGTTGCTGAGCGCGAGGATACTATTGGGGGAAAGGTTCTGATGTTGTACTCGGTAATGTTTGAGGATGGCCAGGAAGAAGTCGGAGACGGGGAGGGAGACACCACGTACCAGTTGAGCTTTGAGGTACACCTTCTCTCCGGCTTTGTGAGAAGGGGTGACCTCGCCGGCCGGCACCGCCCGCCAGACAAGCCCCTCCATCACAGGGAGGTAGCCTTCAACGAGCAGCTCCTTGATATCGTTGTTGGTGATATCTGAGCCTCGCCAATCCCCTTTGTGGGAATCGCCCTGTTCCTCCAGCAGCTCTAGCGCCACTGGGTTATGGTCGCCGCCGGTGGATTCCACCACCACAGATTTAGGCAGCACCAGGCCCTCTAGGGGTACATGGACGGTGCTCGTTGGCTTCTCCGCAGCATCGGCCACCGCCGCCATGGAAGGGTTGGAGCTGCTGCTCGCCATTGTATGGAAGGGGAGGTGACTGGGGAGATTGGGTGGCTAGGATTTTTCGCGTGCGCGCGGAGGGCTCGAGGAGGTGCTCGGAGGAGGAAGACGAAGGCGCGGGGGAAGAATGAGGTGAAAAGTAAAAATCTACCGCAGTTGTAAATTATAACCCCTAGCGTCAAGATTCGTGCAAGGTGATCGAATGGTCGGCGCGTGGACGACGTGTGCGAGCGCGTGCGCGGAAATTTCGCCACGTTCCGAACCTCCGCCGCCAACGGTTCGTATCCTTCGCGTGGGAAAACGGACATGATTGTGTTATCTGCATGTGTGAGTTACGAGGCCCCGCTGACCTATGTCTACGTCGTCCTAGTTGTCACTAGTAGGTGAACCATCACATCAGAATATTCTGGCATGGACAGATCCAGTCCGGCTATGAGAAGAGTACAATGGAAGATTCAGCGTTTCTCCTACTTACAAGTTGAAGACGGAGAACATTGCAAGGTTCTTGGGAGGACTACAAGATATTACTTGATGATTTGCTGACATCCACCTAGATAGAGCATTCAACCTGAAGAGGCAAGACGACGCAAGATCTCGGAGTTCTCCGGGGGCTACTATTGGGGATATGCTACATGGGTATCCTCATAGCATGTCTCCTATCCGGATAACCCGGGTGGACCACAGTTGGTAGCAGGGCTTATGGCCTGCTGAGCGGCCCAGTTAGATGGATCCTGAAGGGAGGCCCATGCCGGATAAAGGAAGGCTACGGAGGAGTCACCTACGTACCCAGAGCCTTGGAGTGTAAGACACGTTAGACTAGTTGTATACTATGTAGGACTCTGTAACCTGACCAGCTAGGACTTTCCCTGTAACCTTAGGACCTGGCGACTATATAAGTCGGGCCTATGGGAGCCTTTAGGGCACAATTTAACATACACCTCGCATAGAGAACCAATCCATGTAACTCGGCGTATTTCCATTATAGTGATTTATAGCAGGAGTAGGATTCCGCCACCGTTGTGGGATCTGAACCTGGGTAAGTTGTGTTACCTCATACCTGTCAACCGTACGCCTTACCCCATGTCTCTAAACACTCACTGTGAGGACCCCTCCATGGCGTACTCGTCGGCAATACCACGACATTTTGCGCCCACGATGGGGCAAGAGGCACTTCAGGCTCTACACTACAGCGGGTGAGGTCCAAGATCTTCACGGGAATCGGCGAAACCGTAGCCATCGGTCGTGTTCTCTTCTCCAGCAACGTTCCGATCGTCCCTCCTGACGAGTTCTAGATCCCGGCGAAGAAGAACCCTATGAGATGCTCGATCATCCCCATCGGAGATATCCACCTCTTCATCGGCGAGACCGACTCGGGCACTAGGTCCCTGGGAGTCGGAGGAACGTCAAGACCTGCACAGACCGCCTACGGGAAGGATAAGTTCGCCGAAGGATCGATGTCGAATCTCTCTTCGGAGTTTGCCGACAAAGATCAGAAAAATTCAAGGCCCACCCAAACCACCCATGTGCAGGATATAACGGTGGAAGATCGCTGCAAGTCCGCCGGCTTCACCCGATCGTCTGGACAACAGAGATCCAAGTTTGTCGGAGTGGTGACCATCTTCGATCTGGCGTGTTGCATGCAGAGAGAGGATGAAAACCCCCGCGATTACCTTGCCAGGTGGCTCCGTATACGGGCCGATCTGGCGCATTACCCTAATGATGATGCCATGTATCACTTTGTGGAAGGACTGGACCAAGGTACGCTTCTCCGGCATACGCTAAGGCGGCAGCAGGCCTCAGGATGCCTCACTTTCGAAAGCATGGTGAACACCGTAAACAACTACGCGGAGGCTGAGGAGGCAGCTCAGACAGCTCTCGCGCTCCTTGATGGCGCCCCTCCGCCTCAGACACCGCCGCCACCGCCTCCAGTCGTAATCGATGCAGCTGCACCACCACCTCCAGTCATCGTCGCTGTTGTTGCACCTCCGCCGCCCGTCATCGAGGAAGCCCCAGCACCCTCCGAATCCGTGCTTGACGTGCTCTACGCCGACATCAGCGCTGACTCGGAGGAGATAGACTTCAGCCCGGAGGAGCTGGACTCTGCCATGTAGGAGATGGAGGAGGATTACAAGCGCGACAAGCAGGCCAACAACGTCGTCACGTCCCGAGAGGTGTTCATCGCCATTGGGACGGCGATGGATGTAGATCAACCAGGACAAGCTCCTCCTATAGCGCGGGACAAGGGGAAGGTACCAACTGTTGCTGCCGACAATGATCGCGCAAAATTCAGGGCCCCTCCGCCTAACCTAGTGCAGCAGCCACAGGAACTCGGCACCGGTCGAAGCAACAACAACACCGCAAACCCGCCGCCTCCAGCATCTACATCTGCTACTGCCCAAGTCACTCCAGCTGATAGAGTGATGTACGGCAATCTCCTCGTCGAGCCCATGATCGTGGCTCATATTCGCAATGTAGTCCAGCTTGACGAGAAGCGCCAGCAACTGCTGGAGGAAGCCCAGGCCATCACAGATCAAGGCGCTAAGCTGGATCGAGATCTGGCCAACGCGCATAAGTCGAAAGCTAGAGCCATGGAGGCCGAGTACAAGACTCTGCTACAGTAGTAGACGGCTAAGAAAGCTCCGTCTCGTGTCATCAACGATCCTGGTGTACGGCGAAACCTAGGATGGGCTCCCTTGAAGCCAGCACAAGCTAAGCCATACATTGACAGCGAAGGCAGGCAGGTGATGCTCACTCCTCTTCTCAACCTCGCCGTCGCCAAGACCCTTCTAGAACAGGATAGATCACCCGCAGCTGTGGATCAGGTCTATGACCTTGTGGCCAAGGCTGTGAAATAGCAGGAAAAGGCCACCTCTCAGAGGCTTGAGTCTGACCCAGCGTTCTGCCAGTCTAGCCAGCCAAAGCCTCCAAGGGATCTATCTCCTCATGATGGCGGGTCCCAGATTGGTTCATCGGAACAAAGACGGAGGGATGCACGCAAAAGGAAGGAAGCTATCCCCATATCCTCCAACCACGGAGGCAAGGCTCAACCTCGTCGCCCATCTCCACTGCCCCGGTCTCCCCGACATCGCGAAGACCCCAAGACTCACCATCGTACGGATATGCCTCCGCCAAGGCAGAGCGACATCATCATCCGTGACAACGCGGAGCAGACCCGTCATGATGGGGAGCGCAACCAAGGACACAAGAGCAGGTCGCACCATGACCTTCCGCGTTTGACAAGCAACCTCAACAAGCGTGAGGCGTCGCAGGAGGGTAACAGCAAGAAGGCTAACCCACCGCCAACTCTACCTTCGTCGCCCCCTAGCAGCCACCATGTCGGAGGAGGCCCGCGTCATTCACACAACAATCCCCTGGCGGCAAGAAGAAAAGAAGCCCGGAGCCATATGACGCACGTTCACGCTTGGACAAGATTCACGAGGCCCGGGAAGGACAATACTTGGGACCACGTTGCTTTGGAACTGTAATATGGACCGCAACTTACCCCAATGGTTTCCGGATTGACAAGACCATCAAGCCCTATGACGGAACCGCCAAGCCAGCTACATGGTTACATGATTATGGCAACACGGTGGAGATCGCCGGGGGTAACCCCAATGTCACCGTCAAGTACCTCCCATTGATGTTGGCGGGCACGGCCCGACAATGGATTGATGACTTGCCGGAGAAATCCATCTGCAGCTGGTTGGACATGCAAGAAGAGTTCACCAATAACTTCGAGGGTACGTATAAGCGTCCCTGTACTATTGGCAATCTACAGCGGTGCATGCAGGAGAAAGACGAGTCATCTCGTGCCTACCTCTCCCGCTGGCTAGACATGAAGAATTCCTGCGCAGGAGTGCACGCCCAGACCGCCATGGCCGCCTTCATCGATGGGTTGGAAAAAGGTATGTTGCTCTGACATAAGTTGAAGCGCTTGTAGGATAATCACCGGCTAGATCTCAACCAGATGATCCATCTGGGTAGTGAGTTCACAGCTGCCGACGATGATGCTCGTGGCTCCCTTCCTGCAACAGCCGTTCCAACTCAAGCTAGGAGGAGTAACAGCACAAAGCGGAAGAGCCCACCAGAAGAAAAGCAAACCTCCGACATGGTCTCCATGACATTTGCAGGACGAGGTGATGGCAGACAGCGTGGCCGAGGACAGGGGGATGGTCATGGGTAGCAGCAAGGAAGTGAAACTACCTCGGCAGCGCTCCGTGTTCCCCAAACGTATGAGGAGTACCGTGATATGTCGTGCCTTGTACACCTCGACGCCAATGGCAAGGCCACTCACACCAATCACCATTGCAAGTTCGTCAACAATCTCCAGGCGGACCCGGAGTCCGGCTACAAGCAAATTCGGAAGAACGGACCACGAGGAAAGGGCAAGGGGAAGAAGAAGGAAGAAGAGTCCAAGGATTCAAGTGACATGGATGAGGATGTTGACCCCAAGCATGCCACCAAGAGCGATGGTAAGGGCAAGAACCCCTTCGAGAAGAAGGCGGCCGTTTTCCACACTTTCCTTGGGACCCCCACTGTCTGACAACAGAAGACCTCTATGAGTATACTAATGGACACTCTACCCCCAGTTCCCCAATACCTGCGCTGGTCAGAGATTCCAATTACTTGGGACAGGAAGGATCACCCAGACCTCATCCCTACGGAGAACCAGTACGCCATGGTCATGAACCCCCTGATTGACGGCAATGAGTTCACCAAATGTATGGTGGATAGTGGAAGCAGCATCAACATCATGTACCTGGATACGCTGCACAAGATGAACTTGACGGAGTCTAACCTAAGGCGGACCAGCGCCATCTTCCATGGCGTAGTTCCTGGTCGGGAGGCTTGCTCCCTTGGGTGCATCACACTTCAGGTCGCTTTTGGCAACGTTAATAATTACCACCAAGAATGCATGACCTTTGAGGTGGTCCCCTTCAAGAGTGTGTACCATGTCATATTCGGACGCGACATCTTCCACGCCTTCATGGACAAGCCATGCTTTGTTTACAACAATCTCAAGATATCCGGACCAAATGGTGTCATCATAGTATCCGGAAGCTTTACCAAGGAAAGGGACTACGAGATTGGAGAAGCAGCCTTTGCGGAAGCTGTCCTCCACAGCGAACAATTCAAGGAGATCCAGAGCAAGGTCGATGCCTCAGCCTTCAAGGCCGCCATCGAAACCAAGCCGGTGGAACTTGTGGTAGGCGATGCCTCCAAAACCACCGCCATTGGGACGAACCTGGATCCCAAATAGGAAAGCGTGCTCGTCGAGTTCCTCCGTGAGAATAGTGACATCTTTGCCTGGCAACCTGCCGACATGAAAGGTCTACCTAGGGAACTCGCCGAGCATAGCTTGAACATTGATCCAAAATGCAAACCGGTGAAACAACCTCTACGACTCTTTGGAGACAAGAAGAGACGTGCCATAGGCAAGGAGATAGTTAGGTTACTTAAGGCTAGTTTTATCCGAGAAGTCCTTCACACCTGGTTGACCAATCATGTACTTGTCCCCAAAAAGGGATACAAAGAATTAATAATGTACGTTGATTACACCGGCTTGAACAAGGCGTGTCCCAAAAATCTGTTTGCTTTGCCTCGCATTGATCAAGTCATTGACTCGACGGTTGGCTCAGAACTTTTGTGTTTTCTCGATGCATACTCAGGATACCACCAAATTAGGATGAGGAAGTCGGACCAATTGGCCACTTCGTTCACCACACCTTACGACACGTTTTACTATGTCACAATGCCATTTGGGATGAAAAAAGCAGGTTCTACGTACCAGAGGACAATGCAGCGTTGCCTACATGATCAAATTGGTCGGAACGCTCACGCCTATGTGGACGATATAGCGGTGATGTCTAAAAAGTCAAATGACTTGATCTCCGACTTAAAAGAAGCCTTCAATAATCTCCGTAAATACAACATGACACTTAACCCTAAGAAGTGCGTCTTCGGGGTTCCAGCCGGAAAATTGTTGGGCTTCATCGTTTCCCAGCGCGGAATCGAGGTCAACCCAGAGAAAATCAAGGACATCCTAAACATAAACTGTCTGACATGCCTGAAGGACATACAACGGCTAACAGGTTGCATCGTAGCAGTTAGTCGGTTCGTCAGCCGACTTGGAGAGAAGGCTCTGCCGCTGTACAATTTGCTGAAGAAGGCAGACAAATATACGTGGACGGATGAGGCAGATGCAACATTGAAGCAGCTAAAGGAGATACTATCCTCGGCGCCTATCCTTGCAGCACCCGAGCCTATGGATCCTATGTTAATTTACATGGCGAACACTAACCGGGTAATTCAGCATCGTCGTCGTGGTAGAGAAGAAAGAACCAGGCTATGAGTACGGAGTTCAACGACCAGTTTACTATGTAAGCAAGGTCTTGACGGAGTCCAAGCAGCGTTACCCGCACTACCAGAAGATAGCTTACGGAGTGTTCCTTGCTTCTCGGAAGCTAAGGCACTACTTCCAGGAGCACCCTATCACAGTTGTGAGCAAGGCTCCACTGTCCGACATCATCAACAACAGCGACGCTACAGGAAGGGTCGCAAAGTGAGGCATTGAGCTTGCCGCCTTCGAGATCACCTACAAGAGACGCGACGCTATCAAGTAACAAGCCTTGGTGGATTTTATCGTAGATTGGACGAAGATGCCAGATGCTACCCCGATGCCGGAGCCAGAATACTGGGTGATGCACTTTGACGGATCAAAGCTATTCAATGGCTCGGGAGCTGGTGTACTGCTGCAGTCACCAACTGGGGAGAAGCTACACTATGTTTTGCAGATCCACTTCGAGGCTACGAACAACATGGCAGAATATGAGGCACTCATTCACGGACTAAGTGTATCCAAGGATATTGGCATCAAGCGCATAGTTTGCTGTGGATATTACGACTTGGTCGCCTAGAAGGTGGCTGGAACCTGGAACACGCGGAACCCTATGATGGTGGCATATCGAGACGAAGTGGACGAGATAGCCAAGAGCTTCTTGGGCTACGAAGTCAAGTATGTGCTTAGGGAGCAAAACGAGGCAGCTGATCTACTTTCTAAGCTTGGATCAGGGCGCAAACGAATTCCGCCTGGTATTTTCCTTGAGCATCTATGGATACCATCCATGAAGGGAGTGGACATCGACAACCCAGATAGAGTTGACTCTTTCGTTCACACAGTAACAAAGGTCCCTCCGGCCTGGACACAACCGTTCATGGAATATCTCGTACATGGAACTTTGCCCGACGACGAGGTCGAAAGACGGCAAATAGTTCGTCGATCAAAGGGTATACCATAATAAATGGACAACTCTATAACATAATCACCACAGGTGTATACCTTAAGTGTATTTCCCAGCAAGAAGGTATTGAAATCCTACATGAGATCCATCTCGGAGATTGCGGGCATCACGCCACTCCTCGATCATTGGTCTCCAAAGCCTTCCTGCAAGGATTCTACTGGGTGACCGCGAAGGCGGACGCTGACAAGCTGGTTGTGCCATGCATGGGATGCCAGTATTATGCCCGACAACCCCATGTTCCAGCTGAATAATTGCGAATAATACCAATAACTTGGTCGTTTGCAGTCTGGGGGCTAGACATGGTTGGTCCATTAAAGAAGGCACCATGTGGGTTTACACATCTGCTAGTAGTAGTTGATAAATTCACCAAATGGATAGAAGCTAAACCCAATAGAAAGCTTGATGGGGCAACTGCCCTTAGGTTTGTCCGATATCTAGTGGTGAGATTTGGTCTCCCACATAGCATCATCACCGACAATGGTAGAAACTTGTTACTCGGTGAAGTGGAAGCTTATTATTGGGACAAGGACATCCGACTTGACCTAGCGTTTGTGGCACACCCACAGTACAATGGACAAGTTGAGCGAGCGAATGGATTAATTCTGTAGGGAATCAAGCCACATCTTGAGGCACCGCTACATAGAGCAGCTAGAGCCTAGGCGGAGGAACTACCATCTGTGATGTGGAGTTTACGAACTACACCCAACAGATCCACCGGCTACACCCCTTACTTCATGGTATATGGAGTAGAAGCCATCCTGCCTTCCGACATCCTTCACGATGCACCAAGAGTTGCCGCATACGACGAAGATGACGCTGAAGAATCTAGACACCTAGATGTGGACCTTCTCGATGAAGAGCGCATTTTCGCATGCCAAAGATCCACCATCTACCAGCAGAAGCTACGCAGCTACCATAGTTGCTGCGTTCGGCATCGCTCGTTTCAAGAGGGGGATCTGGTGCTCCGACTTAAGCATAAGAAGTCACACAAATTATCCCCGCCATGGGAATGACCATTCATCATAAGCAAGGCGCTGATCAATGGGTCTTACTACCTCGTTAACAATCGTGAACTTGAGGATAGACCCAACGAAGATCATAAGCGTAAGCGACGTGACCCGGATGATGACTACCCGGAGCTTGATCGGCCATGGAACATAGCACAGCTATGTCCTTTTTACACTTAGTATATTCTTTATCTATTGTGTACCTCTTATATGATCAATGAAATAAATCTCTCTAGTTCGCTCATATTTCTGAGTCTTTTACCTCCTTTAGTATTCATTTTTGGATCGTATAAAACCTTTATGCGTAAGATTTTCATTTGCACTTGTGAAAATTCCTCCTACGGGCGTTAGCTTAAGTTTTCTGGTCTACACGTTCTTTGTTGTTTTTATGTGGATTCTGGAGTAGTGACTTTTGACACTTGTTATCGGCGATTTTGTGCTTAGGTTTTTTACGGTGCCATTGGGCATCATCACCTGAGCGCATGGTTCCGACTACGAGTATTCCGACTCACGAAAGGTCAAGCATAAAAACCAGAGTAATGGATAAGCCAGCACTCGCTTAAAAATAATTACATGCTGGAACCAGTACTTGAGTAGCAGGAAATTACACCTATTGTTTTTCCGCCTTAAGTTAACATAGTTTTTTTTCCGCATACACCAAACCAGAGGAAACAAGTATTACAAAGTGTTTTTTCATTCATCTAGAGCAGGGGACTTGGATGCAGCATCGTTGGTAGCAGGAGAGCCATCATCCTCGAAGTCGTTGGTCTTGAGGGACTCGGAGGAGCTCTGGCGGTCGCCATCAATAACTTCGAGCGGCACGAAGATGTTGGGATCGACCAACTTGGCAACCCTGGTGTCAAGACCCGCGAGCAATGCCCAGATAGCCTTGTGGTCAATCTTCTGGCCTTCATTGTCTACGTCGGGAAGACCCGAGGTTAGCGTGTCGAGGTCGGTGTCTTCATAGTGCGCCTTAACCATTGACAGCTCCATCCTTGCGCCAGCCTGGGTACATGAAGCCTTCCAGCTTACAATACGCTCGGGGGCTTGACGCAAGATCTCCGAGAACTTCATCACGGAATCTACCGCCTTGATATTTATGTTGAGGGGCTTGGCGATGTCCTTGGATTGCTTGAAGGCGGTGCATTCCTTTGGCGGAGGAGGTGACTTGGTCAAACCAATAGGAGCTGCATTTCCGACAAAGGAGCACATGAGTTCAGTAACGCAAAAAAGTTCAAAGTACCTAGCTTACAGAAGTACAAGACGGAGAATCACTTACCAAAGATGCTAGCCTCGGCCTGCTGGAGCGTCTCCGCCATGGAATCCCGTTCTTGTCGGAGGATCTTGTATGCTTCAAGATTGCGCTGATTTTGCTCATCGACAGCTCTCTTCTGCTCCTTCTGAAGGGAATATGCCCTGAGAGGCAATAATAAAGTGTTTATTATGTGTATTCCAATTATATGATAGATGTTTATTTTGCATGCTATAATTGTATTTATACGGAAACGTTAATATATGTGTGTTTAATAAACAAACAGAAAGTTCCTAGTTATGCCTCTCTCATAAACTAGCTCGTTGATTAACAAGATGATCAAGGTTTCCTGATCATGGACATTGGATGTTGTTAATAACGGGATCACAACATTAGTGTAATGGTGTGATGAACATTCATCCGAAGTATAGCATTACGATCAAAGTCATTGAGTTTATATTGCTATAACAACTTACAAAGTGATCCTAATCCTTAGACCATGAGATCATGTCAATCACTAACACCGGAAGAGTTTCTTGATAACATCAAACGTCACCGTAACGAGGTGATTATAAAGATGGATTCAGAACTAATAAAGTGTTATGTTGAGGCTCATGGATCGAGAGGAATTTTTTCATCCCGATGACGGATAGATATACTGGCCCTCTCGGTGATATCACATTGATTAGCTTGCAAGCAAGTGATTTGATCACTAGAATGTTATATCACGAACGAAAAGAGTGCATGTCAACGAGATCAAACTAGGTATGGAGATATCGATGATCGAATCTCGGACATGTAATATATCGTGAAACAAAGGGATTAAGATACTAGCATAAAAGGTTCCGACGATCACAAGAAAGTCATCGTTGAATGTGTGGGAGTCGATGGGTCTCGGATCCGCTTCGATTATTGATCCGAGAGGGTCTCGATCATGTCCGCATTATTCACGAACCGTAGGGTGACACACTTAAGAGACACCGACATCCAATTGGAGCAAATGTTTCATGCCGAAAGAATGAACAAGCGCGGGAATTTATTTCACTAGATACCGAAACAGGTTTTCGGTTGAAATTGCATAAAGTGGTTATGCATGTGAAATAGAATTCTAGCAAGGGGTTATTTGTGAATGTTTGTCATTAAAGTAATTGAAAAAATTCTGAATAAAATAAAAGAGTTTTATTTAATGAGAGTTTGCATTAAATTTGGTGGAAATTTAATGGGAATTTGAGTGGACTTTTGAGTGGAGGGATTTTAAAGGGCATTTTGTGAGTGGAGTGTCCACCCACATGAATGAAGGAGGGAGGGAAGCCCCATGGCCGGCAGCCACCCCTTGGGTGCCCCCCTCGTCCTATAAAAGGAGCCCCCCTCCTCACTTGTCTCTTACACCTCCTCGTGAAGGATCTCTCTCCCCCTCTAGAATTTATCCCCCATGGTCTCGGACTAGAGAGATACATGTTCCCGGTGGCTATTCGGCAAGAAAGAGTTGTGCTTCCACTGCATCGCTGGAGCGAGGAGGCGGAGGTTTCTCGGTGCCTCGAACCTGTGTGCAAGAACGGATGCGCTGCTGATTTGCGGCGCTAGGACTTCCTCTCGATCTTGAGATCGGCAAGAGATCGTCTACATCAACCACAAGTTGAACTCGTTAAGCTTTGTCGGTCTTCAAGGGTATGTTCTCTACGGATATACATCCGCCCGTTGTTTGTATCTAGTAGATAGATCTTGGTATATAGTTCACATCGTAGGAAAATTTTTGTTTTCTATGCTGCGAACCCTACACCTTCAGCATCGCAATCTCCTCCTTCAAGCGGTTGATCTCAATTTTGGCGTACTCCTGCAAGGCCTTCATGGAATCCTCGTGCATCTTGAGGGTACCAGTCCTCTCCTGTTTAAGGATCTTGTTTTTGCTATCCAGCAACTGAATGTGCTTGGACTGCTCAACAATGTCCTTGGCCTTGACGATGGTTACTTCAAGTCAGAGAAAAGAATAGTACACAGTGAGTAGTCGGAGAGTGACGGCACAAGACCAAGTTGGAGTATGGAAACGAAAGGAAAAACAGACTCTTGCTCTTGGTGATTTGTTCCTTCAAGAAGGAAGTTTTACCCTTTTCGGCTTCCAGCTCTGCGCGCATCTTGTGGAACTTCTCGTTGGCAACGCCTCTCCAGGAATTCTCATTCTGAGGGAAGAAAATCACAACTACTTAGTCTACTTGGAGCATCTAGTCGGATAAATATCCACCTAGAGTCTTGGGGGCTATAGTACTCCCTCTGTCCTAAAATACCCTGCATTCTGGGTTTAGTCAAAGTCAAACTTTATAAAGTTTGGTAGAATATATAGAAAAAACTATAAACATCTATAGCACCGAATGTATATATTATGAAAATATATCTTATGACGATTCTAATGGTACTTATGTTGTATTATAGGTGTACATAAATTTTTCAATATGTTTGATTAAACTTTACAAAGTTTGACCTTGACTAAACCCATAATGCAGGGTATTTTAGGACAGAGGGAGTAAGATTTTTTAACTCGGCAAGTATGCTTAGTCTTTCTTTAAGCATCTAGTTGGAACTAATTCAGTTTTCAACTAGAGGCTTGGGGACTACATTACGAGTTTTTAGTTCAGCAAGTATGCTTAGTCTTTCTTTAAGCATCTAGTCGGAACTAATTCAGTTTTCAACTAGAAGCTTGGGGGCTATAGTATTGAAATTTACACACACTACGTATGCTACTCTAAAAGTATCTAGTCGGAATAATTCATTCAAGCTACATATTTGGGGGCTACAGTGAGAAGTTTTCTAGCTTAGTCACTCTTAGAGCATTCAGATGCAAAGACCTATGGTTTTCCGTCTAAATCCTCGGGGGCTATAGTGGGATACTCATATGAAATGCAAATGGCAAATAAAAATTACAAGTGCAATGATCTTGAGATTGGTGGCGCTCTCAGCAAATATCTTGCTGAAGGAAAGACTGTTTCCTTGCAGGATATCAGCTTGCCTGAGGAGCTCCTCAAGACCGCAAGTCGAAGAGGTTGGCGCTGCACCAGGAGCCAGAGTTGAGCTACTCGGCGTAAGCGCCGGGTAGACTATCTTCGGAAGCTCTGTGGTTATCCTGGGTGCAGAGGCGCCGCCTTCGACAGACGTTCCGCCCACCACCACCACCACCACCTTGCCGCTACCGTGTAGGCTGGACGCTGGGAGTGACAGGGGCGATGGCGGGAGATGCGTGATGGGACACATCACTATGCAGCATATCTTTAATGTTTGTAGAAGCACCCGATGTTTTGGAGGTCTTCTTCAAACTTAAACTGGCCTTCTTCCTAAAACGTGCAAAAGTATAAGTACAGGAATAAGATAAGCAATGGACAATGTCGGAGGAAAAGAGACTTACACAACAGTGGGAGCTTTGGTAAAAGGGATCTCGGTGATCTTTCTTTTCTCCGCCTCCAGGGAGGCGATAGTCTTCTTGGAGGCTCCACCCTCCGTCTTCTTCTTCTTGCCCCCGATGGCAGCGTCAGAGGTGGAGATCTTCCGCTTTCGCGCCAGCGGGACATCATCGTCGGACACGACGGTGACTTCCTTCATCTTGGGGTCATAGATTTGGACAGCCATGCTATCCTCCTCTAGAATTTTAAGTTGTTAAGTGAAATCCCAAAGTGTTAGATGAGAATGATAAAGGCTAGACGGAAGAACTGGAATATATGTCATACACGGAAAGTAAACAGGTACCTCTGGGCACTTGCCCTCCTCGAACATGTCGTAGGTGATGGTGAAGCAACGCTTCCTGTCCTTCACCTTGACGATGTCCTTGAGGCGGAGCTTGACGGAGTCACTTGAGAAATTGTCCTCGGAGATGCAGAGGCTATCCTTCCTATCCTTGGTGTACTCATGCATCAGCTTCAAGCGATGCTGCAGAGGATGGATCCTCCTAATGAACGAGCACATGGCTAGGTCCAACCCGGTCAGACCCGTGTCTACGAACCACTCTATCCACCTTATGGCGCGGGAAGCATCGTTGTCAGAGGGAAGTGTGTCCTGGGATCTCCATGTCGGGGCTTTGGAGGCGGCTCCATCGACGAAGTCCGGATACGTTTCTTCTCGGTCAGCCAGAGGAATATCTAGGCCGTAGAAGTACGATCGTTGCCAGTTCTTGCAAGATTCATGTCCGGCGATGTCGGGGAACCGCCGGCTAGGCCGGATCTTAAAACTGATCGTTCCGCAATTCCTGAGCATGTCCTTGCTCGCTCCGGCTTCCCGCTTGATGGTGAAGAAGTAGATGAACAAGTCTAACCTAGGCCTAATCCCTAGGTAACCCTCGCAAAGCGCCGCGTAGTTGCTGAGCACGAGGATACTTTTGGGGGAAAGGTTTTGAGGTTGTACCCGGTAATGTTTGAGGATGGCCAGGAAGAAGTCGGAGATGGGGAGGGAGACGCCACGTACCAGTTGAGCTTTGAGGTACACCTTCTCTCCGACTTTGGGAGAAGGGGTGGCCTCGCCGGCCGGCGCCGCCCACCAGACAAGCCCCTCCGTCACAGGGAGGTAGCCTTGGACGAGCAGCTCCTTGATATCGTTGTTGGTAATATTTGAGCCTCGCCAATCCCCTTTGTGGGAATCGCCCTCTTCCTCCAACATCTCTAGCGCCACTGGGTTATGGTCGCCGCCGATGGATTCCACCACCGCAGATTTAGGCAGCACAAGGCCCTCTAGGGGTACGTGGATGGTGCTCGCCGGCTTCGCCGCAGCATCAGCCGCCGCCTCCATGGAAGGGTTGGAGCTGCTGCTTGCCATTGTATGGAAGGGGAGGTGACTGGGGAGTTTGGGAGGCTAGGATTTTTCATGTGAGCACGGAGGGCACGAGGAGGTGCTCGCAGGAGGAAGACGAAGGCGTAGGGGAAGAATGAGGTGAAAAGTAAAAATCCACCACAGTTGTAAATTATAACCCCTGGCGTCAAGATTTGTGCAAGGTGATCGAATGGTTGGCGCGTGGACGACGTGTGTGAGCGTGTGCGCAGAAATTTCGCCACGTTCCGATCCTCCGCCGCCAACGGTTTGTATCCTTTGCGCAGGAAAAATGAACATGATTGTGTTCTCTACATGTGTGAGTTACGAGGCGCCGCTGACCTATGTCTACGTCGTCCTAGATGTCACTAGCAGGTGAACCATCACATCAGAATATTACGGCATGGACGGATCCAGTCCGGCTACGAGAAGAGTATGATGGAAGATTCAGTGTTTCTCTGACTTACAAGTTGAAGATGGAGAACATTGCAGGGTTCTTGGGAGGACTACAAGATATTACTTGATGATTTGCCGACATCCACCTAGACGGAGCATTCAACCTAAAGAGGCAAGACGGCGCAAGATCTCGGAGTTCTTCGGGGGCTACTGTTGGGGATATGCTATATGGGTATCCTCATAGCATGTCTCCTATCCGGATAACCCGGGTGGTCCACAGTTGGTAGCAGGGCTTATGGCCTGCTGGGCGGCCCAGTTAGATGGATCCAGAAGGGAGGCCCATACCGGATAAAGGAAGGTTACGGAGGAGTCACCGACGTACCCGGAGCCTTAGAGTGTAAGACACGTTAGACTGATTGTATACTGTGTAGGACTCTGTAACCTGACCGGCTAGGACTTTCCCTGTAACCGTAGGACCTGGCGACTATATAAGTCGGGCCTATGGGAGCCTTTAGGGCACAATTTAACATACACCTCGCACAGCGAACCAATCCCTATAACTCGGTGTATTTCCATTATAGTGATTTATAGCAGGAGTAGGATTCCGCCACCGTTGTGGGATCTAAACCTGGGTAAGCTGTGTTACCTCGTACCCATCAACCGTCCGCCTTACTCCAAGTCTCTAAACACGCACTGTGAGGACCCCTAAATGGCGTACTCGTCGGCAATACCACGACAAGTATGTACATCACACCATTCTTCTAATGATATGATCTTGTTGTTAACAACATCTCAATGTTCATGATCCAGAAACCATGATCATCTATTAACCAACAAGCTAGTATTATAAAGAGGCTTTACTAGGGACTCTAATTAGTTTACAAATCACACAAGTATTAATGTTTCTGGTTAATACTATTATAGCATGAATGTAAACATTTATCATAAACACAAAGATATAATAATAACTACTTTTATTATTTCCTCTAGGGCATATCTCCAATATTATCCCACTTGCACTAGAGTCAACTAATCTAGATTACATGGTAATATACCGAATACCCATGGAGGTTTGGTGCTGGTCATGTTTTGCCCTCGGAAGAGGTTTAGTCAACGGATCCGCCACATTCAGATCTGTGTGTACTTTGCAAATCTTTATGTCACCATCTTGAACATGCTATCGAATAGCGTGAAAATGCAGCTTGATATGCTTCAGCTTCTTGTGTAACCTTGGTTCTTGCGCGTTGGTTATGGCACCCATGTTATCACAGTAGATAGACATTGGGTCCAGTGCACTAGGAACCACACCGAGCTCTGTAATGAACTCCTTCACCCATATCGCCTCTTGTGAAGCCTCTGAAGCAGCTATGTATTCTGATTCAGTTGAAGATCTCGCCACAATGATTTGCTTTGCACACCGAGCTTTGACGCTTGTACCTATTGGATATTTCTTGGAGTGACACTAGGGTGGCATCCCCAACCTTGAGCTTTTGTCTATTCTTCATCTTATTACATCAGTCTCTATCTACACCTGAAATTTTTCCTTCATACAAAATTTCACACAATCTTCATTAGCAACATTAGTGTATTCAAAAGATAATAGACCCTTGGGCTTAGCTTTGGAAGAGCAAAACTTTTAATAAAAACACAAGCTATTGTAGCAACTCCTTCAAAGAGCTCAATTTCCCAAAAAGAACCCAAAAAGGAATCAATAAGAAGCAAATGCAAATAATGGTAGAAATCTGTCAAAACAGACCATCAGGTAGAAACCGAATTTTTCGAAGACCTTCTGTTGCTCAAATCAAAAAGTGTTCAAGTAACGAAAGTTAGCTAACATAATGGGGGATTTATGCGTAAATGTTTAGCTCAATCCGACTTACAGAGACTCCTCATGATTTTTTATGGCGGATAACAGAAATCTGTTTCAGGACAGCAACTCCCCTAATCTTACTTCCCTCTCATTAGAGCTTATTCTTGGCACAAAAGGCAAAAAAAGGGATAAGAAGATGTCATTACTGAATTAATAACTTCCAAGACTCAAGAAAACTCTTGGGTTATCTCCTAACAAGTATTTTTCTTTAACGTCTTTAAGTTAGGCACAAGAAGCAAGAAATCAAGTATTTTCAAATGAAGAAGCATTAACATCAATACTTGCAAAATCTTCAACTATGAAGGGTATCTCATCCAAATGAGTTTTGGAGGATCCCTTCTCATCTCTCTTTGGTTCACCAGTTTTATCAAAAGGTTTTTAGGAACAATCCAATCAAAATTCTTTTCAAAGGCTTCATGCATCCCAACAAGCTTAAAGGGTATGGGTATCTTAATTTCCTCTCTAGGTTTGGTTTTATATGAAGTACCCACAACATCTACACATGAGCCTAGCATATTAAAATGCTAAAATACATTTTTTGGATTCCTTAGCAACATCATGGAACTCTTTTAGTAAAGTTTCAAGGATAAATTCTCTCTTTTCAGCATTCTTTTCTTCTTTTAGTTTTAGGAACAAAATTTTCATCATGGGGTTAAGGCTAACAAACCTGGCCTCTAACATATGAACTAAAGAAGCTGCAGCAATTTCATAATTAGGAACAAGTTCTACTATAGATCTATCCTCAACATCCTCATGTTTGCTAACATGATTAAAGAATTCTTCAATATTATCGTTCCAAATTATATATGGACCCACTACCTATTGAAAGGTCCTTCAGGGTGAACTTGGGGAACAACATGGTGAGCTAGAGCAAGGTGGCAACTAGAGTAGGAACTAATTTTTTTGTGTTTTTGATAAGAGAAATCAAACCAAACTAAACTAGTTTTTTTTGGAGTTTTTGATAAAAAGAGGCAAACAAAACCAAGCAAACCAAAAACAAAGTAAAGAGAAAGGTTGTGGAGGACTCCCCTTGTGAAGACGTCCTTAGCCTCCCCGGCAATAGCGCCAGAAAATCTTGATGGCGCTGCGTCAACGTGGAGCGCTTCGTCGGGAAACCCCAAGAGCAAGGTATGATGCAGCACAGCAGTAGGTCTTCCCTCAGTAAGAAACCGAGGTTTTCGAACCAATAGGAGGAAGGAAACGTCTCAAAGGTGTTGCAAGCAACGTGGAAACCTACACAGGATTAACTGTATGGTGTGGAAGATGATGATGGTTTGTAGCAAGTAAATAGTAACAGTGGAATATGTATAAATGGTAAAGATTGGACAGGGGTCCATAGTTCCCTATACATGTTCTCCTTAGATAAACAAACATGGCATGCTGGGTAAATAAATTACAGCAGTGCAACTGACAAGACTAAGCAAGGCATAACAATGCAATACTAGACATAAAGATCCTATGAGATTCGATTGGGCAATACAAGAAGATACATAGACCACCATCCAACTGCATCTATGACTAGAAGTCTACCTTTGGGTTATCATCCGAACCCCCTCCAGTATTAAGTTGCAAGCAACAGACAACTGCTTTAAGCAAAGTGTATAAGATAAACAATCTACTTGTTCCATGAACAAGAGACCGTTGTTTTCCCCCTAGTGGCAACAACACACCTACAAACTTAGAGATTTCTGTCACTTCCCTTGATTAAATAGAGGCATGAACCCACTATCGAGCATAAATACCCCCCCTTGGAGTCACTAGCAACTACTTGGCCAAGATAGCTACTACCAACGGAGAGCATGCAAGATCACAAACAACACAGACATGATAGAATAAATAATACAAAATCATTAATCAATCTGACATAGTAATCTTAATATCCATCGGATCCCCGCAAACACAACATGCATGATTACAAATAGATGAGATCTTGATCATGAACGAAGCTCACAAGATCTAGACATGAAAGCACAAAGGAGGAGATACAACCATCTAGCTACTAAATGGACCCGTAGTCCAAGGTGGAACTACTCACTCTTCATACCAGAGGCTGGCATGATGAAGAAGAAGGCCTCCGGGATGTTCTCCCCTCCGGAAGGGTGCTGGGAAGAGCTTCATATCCCCCCGATCTAGGGACGATGGTGGCAGCGGCTATAGATGGTTTCATGAAATATTGATCGGGGCCTTAGGGTTTAGGCATCGGGGGCTTCTTATAGGCGAAGAGGCGAGGCAGGAGGGCGACCAGGGGGCCTACAACCTGCCTAGGCATGACCTACGGTGGGCCCGTGCCTGGGGGGTGCAGCCGCCCTATCTCTCCCCTGGACTCTGTGTTCTCCTCAATGAAATATTGACTTTGGCTTTTGTCCCGTCCAATTCCGAGAATATTTCCTGTAGGGTTTCTTAGCATGGAAAACAAAAAATTTCTATCGCATACAAACAAACAAGCCAAGATCTATCTACTAGATTGTAGCAACGAGTCGATGGAATAACTCACCCTCGAAGATTCCAAAGTGTTTAACGAGAGCGGATTCTCGTGGGTGATATAGTCGTACTCCTCCCGATCACAAGATCGCGTAGACGATCCTTCCCGCGCTGCGTTCCGGCAGCGCACCCGCAGTCGGTCACACGTTCGGTACTCGACGAAGACCTTCCTCTCCCTTGTTCCATGTAGAGGGAGTGTCCCAACCTTTATTTAATATAGGATGGAGTCCCCTGTGTTTACAATGCTAGTCCCTAGATCAATAGCTAGCATCCACAGTTAAGATGTAATATCAATAAACAGAGGTCATAATATAACTTTATAACCAGGAATAACATAATTTTATTACATCTTACATAGCTCATTTGGATATTACATTATATTGCAGCGGAATAACTATAAGCATGGGGTCCTTCATCTTCAAAGTGCCATAGTGTAACACCCTCCGAATCGGCCCTATGCAAGTTTTAGCGAAACTCGCCAAACCCGCATAGAAACGATTCAAAGGTTCCCACCAGGCAGTTTCGTGCGGGTGGAAAACGAAGTAGTAACATTACACAACAGTCCTCGATGGGACCCACAGAACGGATATCTATATAACACGACTCCATGAGTCAAGAATACATATATATTGGACAAAGATCCAAATCACCTTGAAATGATACCGCGTCCGACTACGGACAAGATGCAAATGGGGCTAAGAGCCCTTAAGAATAACCAATGGCGTCCATAACCCTGCCCAGGCCAAGCCGGAAGGGTAACCCTGCTAACGACGTCGATCTCAAAACCTGCTTAAACAAAAGGGGTGCCGACAAAGGGAAAAGGAAAAAGAGGAGCGTCAGTACTGAGGCCAGTACATGGCGAGGCTAGAATTCGGCGGTCCTCGCCTACATAGGTATGGTGGACTGAAGCGGCAGCGGCAGCATGCACTGAGCAACCTATAGAGACTCGATACTACTGGCGACTATCAGAGAGGGGTAAGGAAGTCCTATTCGGGTCCAACCTGATACTAAACATCAAACAAACCCATCCTGGCGTTTCCCCCTCGAGACCAAACGAGGAAGTCAACCGAGGAACTCACACAGTTGGCAGTTTTACTTATTCAGTTATAGTTGCGGCAATTTACTAGTCAGGTAAAGATAGTCGTCCTGATAAAATAAGCAGTGGGCACTTTTATTTAATTAATCCGTTGTAGTTGCGACACTTACTAATCAGATACAATTAGCATGAGATAACCCCAAAACCCCAGCAGTTGTTGTTACTTTCATTAAGCCATTCCGTTATAATGAAGCTGATTACTAGTCATATAGGATACAAGTCAATTTATAACAGTAAACTTTATTTATAGTTGTCTATGATCAAGCACTATGCTCCAAGTCGTCCATAACCGCGGACACGGCTTCTCGAAAAGATTTAACCCTGCAGGGGTGCACCAAAGTATCCACAAGCACTTCGACCCTTTTGCGGATCGGTTAACATACACCCATCGGTATGTCGTGAGGCCTAAGTCATGACGTTCCTGCACTAAAGCAAGCACGGGGCCACCCCACTAAGTACACCAACGAAGTCGGCGGTCTCCGAGACGGACTTAGGGTTTGCGATAGTGGTCAGAACGACAAAATCCCAAAATCGGACTGTCGACACAAAAAACACTCCGCTTCCTAAACAAGACAGTGCTCCTCACACAATCGTAAATAAAGCAGTAAAGCATGGCATAAGTATAGGATAGTAAATAAAACCTCAAACTAGTTTGTGGCCCCCAGTACAATACTTTGAAATCAGGTAATAATCAATGGGGGGCCCATATCTCCCCACCTGTGGTTAGCGCTCGATCTCGGAGCAGTGTCAAGAACTCGGGTCCCACGGACACAAGTGGGCGGTCGGAAACCAAATATTACCTATCACCCACCGATGCCTCTGCTTACTTACTTCAATTTTAGTTGTTAAACAATAATTAAAGTGAACCATAAGTAAAACCATGATCATCTCCAACATTGAACATGCGGCACTTCTCCAACCACTGTGGTACTTGACGACACGCAACAACACTTGAGCAAGCGACTACGACGCGCGGGTCCAACTATCTACCAAACAACAGGTAATAGGATGTGTCCAAGGCAATATAGGGCTGCACGGGATATCACAGGTACGGGAACTAGAGCATCGCAACACAGATAGCAATAGATCAACGGGAGGTAAATAAATACTATAAAAGTAAGATAGGTAGAAAAGGGGGAGATGCTCGCCTGAAAACATTGCCGAAGGTTCATCCGAAGATCGGGGCGGAGCTCACATCAACTCAACGGTCTTATCCGCGAAGAAGCAAAGCACTAGAATAAACACCGGATGCACTATTTAATACAACGGCAGAAGATCGGCATGATGCATGTATGATGTATGACATGGCAGAAGTGCGATGCAATTAGGACAGATTAAGCGGAACCGGGGTTCCGACAATTACTTAGATGGCTCATGTTATTTATCTACCCCGCAAATTAAATGTTGTCTTAACATGGCAAGATATGGTACCGGTTCGATGCACAAATTTAAATGAGGCCAATATGAGGCTAGATTTGCCCGCATATGGGCCCCATATTTAACCATATGGTGAATCGGCATAAGGCCCCCAAACCACACCAATATGCATGCGAGTATGACAATTTAATATGCGACAAGTTGTATTATATTATAAAATAGGGTTTCGGGAAGGGGTTCACACATTAGGGTTCGGCTGATCTCGGGGGTTCCGGGGGTGCGGGGTTCGGTCTCAGGGTTCAGGGTTCGACGGAATCGAGGTTCGGACTCCGGGATCGGTCTTCGGATCTCAACAGGGCCGGTCTTGGTGACGATCTTGTCCGATGGGGATCTTGGTTCAACATCATCGCGGTCTTCGGGTCCGAGGGTTAGACCTTGGCGTCCGAGGGAAGTTCATGTCGTATCCGTGCCGACGACCTTGGCGTTCAGGGGGAGTTCCCGGTGTTCCGTGGAGAAGATCTTGGCGTCCGAGGGTTTCTCCGCGTCCGTGGTGCGTCCGTGATGCAGATCTTGTCGGTTCCCTGTCGGAGGCCTTCGGGGACGGGGTCTCGGCGACTTGACGCTTCGGTTTGATGTCGTCCTCCAGGTACCGCGGCTCTCGGTGTAGATGGCGTTGACGGGCTTGAGACAGAGAACGGGTACTGTAACCATGGGTTCGGACGTTGACTTGGTACAACACACAAGCACCAACACATACACGCAGGAGCACACATGCAGAGGCTGGACGGGGATTGCTGCATGGTCGGAGGCGGTGTCAGGACCCGGGGCGACGAGACGGCAGGGGCCGCGGCCGCTGGAGACGGACGGAGGGCGGCTGGCAGAGAGATGAGGCAGGCGGTCGCGGGGCGCGATGGCGAGCTCGGGGCGCTGCAGGACAAAGGAGGCGAGGACGTCGCGAGGCCCGGCGAGCAGGGGCGCTGCGGCGGAGCTTGAACGAGCGGAGGACGGCGACGCCGCCGGGAGGCGGCTCTGGGCGGGCGGACGGAGGAGGCAGCGCTGGTCGGGGCGACCGGAAGGCCGGGCGGAGGCGGAGAGGGAGGCCGGGAGGCAGGCCGGAGCGACGGGAGGCGAGAAGCGGTGGCCGGGGCGGGCAGAGGGAGAAGCAGGGAAGGAGGGGAGAGGAGGTGGCACGGAGGAGGCCGGAGGAGGCGGGGATGAGGCAGCGGTGGGGGAAAGAGCGGCAGATGGCGGAGGTAGAGGCAGCGTCGGGAGGAGGTGCCCGGAGGGAGAGGGAGGTGAGCCGGCCGGAGCGAGGGAGAAAAAGGGCGGGGAAGGGCCGAGCGGACGCAGGAGGGAGAGGGAGCGGAGGCGGGGCGGCTCACCGGTGACGGGAGGCGCGGCGGGGGGGCCAGGAGGGGAGGGGAGGTGGCGCGGTGGAGCGACGGGCAGGAAGCGGGGAAGAGGGGAGAGGGCGTGGGAGGAGGGGCCAGGAGGGTGGGCTCCTGGGACCAGGCGGGGCTGGGCGAGGGGTTGACCGGGTCGGGTGGCCGCCTGGGAGCGGCCGGCTGCGCGCGCGCGGGTATGCTTGTGTGCTGCGTGCGTGTGTGGGTGGGGAGGGTGTGTCTAGGTGGAGTGGAGGTGAGGGAGTGGGGTAGGTGGCAGCATGGGGTTGGTTAGAGGGGAGGGAGAGGGTGAGGTGGCGGCAGGTTATTGGGCGGGGTGAGGTGGAGGCTGGGTGGGTAGACTAGGACAGGGTAAGAAAAGAGTCTCGGTTGGACCGTCTTAATTTCTGGGGGTGGTCGTTCGGGTCGAATCGGCCCGTTCGACTGCCCCTACTAAAAATAATTCGATATTTTATTAATTACAAACGGGACTTTTGCAAACCGCGGGTAGACAAAACAATTATTCCGGAGACCCGGTTTTGAGTTGAATTAAAGACGGGGCGTTTAGAAAACAAAATAGGTTTTTCCGCAATTAGTTTTATACAAGCAAATGCAAGATGATGACGATGCTCAAATGCAATGTGGCATGATGACATGAGCATGCGGTCATGATGATGCAATGCACAAAAACAACGCGATTTTCTAGTAGTGGTTTTGAGGGATGCCACAATTCGACACCACTAACAATGGATCTCGCCCTCGAGATCCGCCTCATGGTACCGGAAAGAAGGTCGGTGATCTGCATCTTCTCGCTTCGTGTAGATCTTCGCGACACCACTAACAAGAGGTCGTTGTTCACGTCCGTCAAGAGAACACTCCGGATAACAACGGACGAAGTTAAAGGTAAGGCCACCTCTAACTTTCATGGACGGAGTAAGAATTGCATCAATCCACCATTCAATATACAAAGCAAATGATAAGAGTAGTGGTATGGTCGCGACTCCATCCCGCACTCGAAGCATTACTCTGTACACGAACAGGTAGATTATGCAACCAACCCTCAGGATTCAGACTGAAGATCTCGACAAGCGAGGTTCGGAAACAAAGGAGTGATGCAGACTCTGCATCGGATCTGGTGTAGAGGATGTCGTCGCGTCGGAAAACACCGGAAGGCACAAACAACGAACAAAGAATGGCCCACCAGACGAAAGATTCCTCGGATAGCTTGAAGACCAGATGTAGCAACACCGTTATCAAAGGAGGAAACGAAACCCTGAAGGTGCGACGGAACCCAACCACGAGAATTCCTGGACTCGAAGAAAGAGAAGAGAGCGGATTTAAAACACGTAGAGGTAAGAGGAGAATAGCAGAGGGGTAAGGAGTAAAATCAGACCTAATCAGAACTATCTAACCGATTTTGCAAAAATAGTTTTGACACTCTACTTCGGCCGTTAGCTAGGTTATCCTACAGGCTGGACTTGTGGGGTATCACAACTGCTGAGCTCTGATACCACTCTGTAACACCCTCCGAATCGGCCCTATGCAAGTTTTAGCGAAACTCGCCAAACCCGCATAGAAACGATTCAAAGGTGCCCACCAGGCACTTTCGTGCGGGTGGAAAACGAAGTAGTAACATTACACAACAGTCCTCGATGGGACCCACAGAACGGATATCTATATAACACGACTCCATGAGTCAAGAATACATATATATTGAACAAAGATCCAAATCACCTTGAAATGACATCGCGTCCGACTACGGACAAGATGCAAATGGGGCTAAGAGCCCTTAAGAATAACCAATGGCGTCCATAACCCTGCCCAGGCCAAGCCGGAAGGGTAACCCTGCTAACGACGTCGATCTCAAAACCTGCTTAAACAAAAGGGGTGCCGACAAAGGGCAAAGGAAAAAGAGGCGTCGATCGAGAGGCGATGCAGCGGCTAGAATTCGGCGGTCCTCGCCTACATAGGTATGGTGGACTGAGCGGCAGCGGCAGCATGCACTGAGCAACCTATAGAGACTCGATACTACTGGCGACTATCAGAGAGGGGTAAGGAAGTCCTATTCGGGTCCAACCTGATACTAACATCAAACAAACCCATCCTGGCGTTTCCCCCTCGAGACCAAACGAGGAAGTCAACCGAGGAACTCACACAGTTGGCAGTTTTACTTATTCAGTTATAGTTGCGGCAATTTACTAGTCAGGTAAAGATAGTCGTCCTGATAAAATAAGCAGTGGGCACTTTTATTTAATTAATCCGTTGTAGTTGCGACACTTACTAATCAGATACAATTAGCATGAGATAACCCCAAAACCCCAGCAGTTGTTGTTACTTTCATTAAGCCATTCCGTTATAATGAAGCTGATTACTAGTCATATCGGATACAAGTCAATTTATAACAGTAAACTTTAGTTATAGTTGTCTATGATCAAGCACTGTGCTCCAAGTCGTCCATAACCGCGGACCGACTTCGAAAAGATTTAACCTAGGGTGCACCAAAGTATCCACAAGAACTTCGACCCTTTTTGCCAGATCAGTTAACATACACCCATCGGTATGTCGGCGGGGCCTAAGTCATGACGTTCCCAGACTCAAAGCAAGCACGGGGGGCCACCCCACTAAGTACACCCGCAACGAAGTCGGCCGGTCTCCGAGACGGACTTAGGGTTTACGGCATGTCAGAACAACAGCAAATCCCAAACTGGGACTATCGACACAAAAACTCTGCTTCCTAAACAGTACAGCGTGCTCCTCACACAATCGTAAATAAAGCAGTAAAGCATGGCATAAGTACAGGATAGTAAATAAAACCTCAAACTAGTTTGTGGCCCCCAGTACAATACTTTGAAATCAGGTAATAATCAATGGGTGGCCCATATCTCCCCACCTGTGGTTAGCGCGCTCGATCTCGGAACAGGTGTCAAGAACTCGGGGTCCTACGGGACACAAGTGGGCGGTCGGAAACCAAATATTACCTATCACCCACCGATGCCTCTGCTTACTTACTTCAATTTTAGTTGTTAAACAATAATTAAAGTGAACCATAAGTAAAACCATGATCATCTACAACATTGAACATGCGGCACTTCTCCAACCACTGTGGTACTTGACGACACGCAACAACACTTGAGCAAGCGACTACGACGCGCGGGTCCAACTATCTACCAAACAACAGGTAATAGGATGTGTCCAAGGCAATATAGGGCTGCACGGGATATCAGTGCACGGAACTAGAGCATCGCAACACAGATAGCAATAGATCAACAGGAGGGAAATAAATACTATAAAAGTAAGATAGGTAGAAAAGGGGGAGATGCTCGCCTGAAAACATTGCCGAAGGTTCATCCGAAGATCGGGGAGGAGCTCACATCAACTCAACGGTCTTATCCGCGAAGAAGCAAAGCACTAGAATAAACACCGGATGCACTATTTAATACAACGGCAGAAGATCGGCATTATGCATGTATGATGTATGACATGGCAGAAGTGCGATGCAATTAGGCCAGATTAAGCGGAACCAGGGTTCCGACAATTACTTAGATGGCTCATGTTATTTATCTACCCCGCAAATTAAATGTTGTCTTAACATGGCAAGATATGGTACCGGTTCGATGCACAAATTTAAATGAGGCCAACATGAGGCTAGATTTGCCCGCATATGGGCCCCATATTTAACCATATGGTGAATCGGCATAAGGCCCCCAAACCACACCAATATGCATGCGAGTATGACAATTTAATATGCGACAAGTTGTATTATATTATAAAATAGGGTTTCGGGAAGGGGTTCACACATTAGGGTTCGGCAGATCTTGGGGGTTCCGGGGGTGCGGGGTTCGGTCTCAGGGTTCAGGGTTCGACGGAATCGAGGTTCGGACTCCGGGATCGGTCTTCGGATCTCAACAGGGCCGGTCTTGGTGACGATCTTGTCCGATGGGGATCTTGGTTCAACATCATCGCGGTCTTCGGGTCCGAGGGTTAGACCTTGGCGTCCGAGGGAAGTTCATGTCGTATCCGCGAGCGACCTTGGCGTTCAGGGGGAGTTCCCGGTGTTCCGTGGAGAAGATCTTGGCGTCCGAGGGTTTCTCCGCGTCCGTGGTGCGTCCGTGATGCAGATCTTGTCGGTTCCCTGTCGGAGGCCTTCGGGGACGGGGTCTCGGCGACTTGACGCTTCGGTTTGATGTCGTCCTCCAGGTACCGCGGCTCTCGGTGTAGATGGCGTTGACGGGCTTGAGACAGAGAACGGGTACTGTAACCATGGGTTCGGACGTTGACTTGGTACAACACACAAGCACCAACACATACACGCAGGAGCACACACGCAGAGGCTGGACGGGGATTGCTGCACGGTCGGAGGCGGTGTCAGGACCCGGCGGCGAGGCAGCGCGGCAGACGGCAGCCGGGCGGTGGCGAAGAGATGAGGCAGGCGGTCGCGGGCGCGATGGCGCCAGCTGCAGACGGCGAGGCGAGGACGTCGCGAGCCGGCGGCAGCGCTCTTGAGCTTGAACAGCGGAGGGCAGCGGCCGGCCGAGGCGGCTCTGGCGGGCGGAGGAGGCCGGGGGTCGGGCGACAGCGCACGGAAGGAGGAGGCCGGTGCGGGAGGGCGAGCACGGCCGGAGCGACGGGAGGCGAGAAGCGGTGGCCGGGGCGGGCAGAGGGAGAAGCGGGGAAGGAGGGGAGAGGAGGTGGCGCGGAGGAGGCCGGAGGAGGCGGGGATGAGGGGACGCGTGGTGGTGGGGGAAAGAGCGGCCGACGGCGATGGTCGGAGGGAGAGGGGCAGCCAGGAGGAAGGTCGCGGAGGAGAGGGAGGTGCGGCGTCGAGGGAGAAAAAGGCGGGAAGCGGTGGGGAGGCGGGGAGGGAGGGAGCGGAGGCGGGGCGGCTCGCCGGCGGGAGGCAAGGGCCAGGAGGGAGAGGAGGTGGCGGTGGAAGCGATGGGGAGGAAGGAAGGGGAGGAGAGGCGTGGGAGTAGGGGGGCCGTGAGGTGGGGCCTGGGACCAGGCGGGGCAGGCGAGGGTTGACTGGTCGGGTGGCACTGGGAGGCCGGCTGTGTGGTGTGCTTGTGTGCTGCGTGCGTGTGGGTGGGGAGGGTGTGTCTAGGTGGAGTGGAGGTGAGGGAGTGGGGTAGGTGGCAGCATGGGGTTGGTTAGAGGGGAGGGAGAGGGTGAGGTGGCGGCAGGTTATTGGGCGGGGTGAGGTGGAGGCTGGGTGGGTAGACTAGGACAGGGTAAGAAAAGAGTCTCGGTTGGACCGTCTTAATTTCTGGGGGTGGTCGTTCGGGTCGAATCGGCCCGTTCGACTGCCCCTACTAAAAATAATTCGATATTTTATTAATTACAAACGGGACTTTTGCAAACCGCGGGTAGACAAAACAATTATTCCGGAGACCCGGTTTTGAGTTGAATTAAAGACGGGGCGTTTAGAAAACAAAATAGGTTTTTCCGCAATTAGTTTTATACAAGCAAATGCAAGATGATGACGATGCTCAAATGCAATGTGGCATGATGACATGAGCATGCGGTCATGATGATGCAATGCACAAAAACAACGCGATTTTCTAGTAGTGGTTTTGCGTGATGCCACACATAGGCAAATGTTGGTTGTAGACTTTGTAATCCTAATCAGTCAATCTTCACTAAAATCAAATCAAACCTGCAACATTACAAGTTACAGCCACAAGGGTCAATACATTTGGAATTGTATTGGCAAGTTTCACTACTAAGTTGAATATAAGTGGATCCTATCATTACATGCATATTTGGCTAAGTAGAGTTTTAGGCTCATTTGCATAAAGTAATAATTTTATCCTATCTTTTCAAATGGTTTTGTTTCCTTTGTCAAAACTTTCTGAACTCCTTGGAATCCACCAAGTGTCTTTGTCAAAATCTCTTGAGATCCTTGGTACCCCCTAGTACTTCAAGTTTTATCAAAATCTCTTGAACTCCTTGGTAACCCCAAGTGCATCAAGTTTTTATCCAAATCTCTTGAGCTCCTTGGTAACCCCAAGTGCATCAAGTCTTTTGTTCACACTTAAAAGTTTTTCTTTCTGAAATTAGAATGTCGATATTTCCCATAGCTTCAAGCTTTAGTTGCTCAGTATTGTCCATAACCGGGGACACGGCTAAGTACTTAGATTTTATTATCTTCTGCAGAAGTTGTACACTTTACCCACATGTCACAATCCCATCTTGTTGACACCAGTGGCCACTGGATTAGTACTCACCAAGATGGAGTACTGGCATATTGACAATGTGACGAAGTCTTTCCAGAGGGTCCTCCCATACACCATTGCTAGCTTGTCTTTAGTACCCATGTAGGATTCCAGGTCCTCATTTTCAGTAACCTAAAGACAATGCATGGGTCTTCCCAATGTAGTTGACTAAGCCAGAGCCATAAATAGCATGTGGTTGCACACGAAAGCCACAATTGGAGAAACATGTTCAATCTCTAAGTTTCCTGGGTGGTTTTCCTTTGGAGCACAACACAAAGAGATTTCCATAGACATGGTTCCTTTTGTTGCCACCTTCTCCAAAACTCAAAGTATCCTTGTCCACCCAGGTGGTTCATTGAGTCCTTGTTTTATTATATAAAAACACAAGTCCTTTTCTCAACTTCAAAAAAAAATCTCAACATGTATATCTTTTCAAAATATAGCATGGCTAAGCATGTAACAACTACATTGTTTTCACTAAGGAATGTATAGGGTATCCTATTAGGATTTAGCATAGCATAAGTATAGAAATTTCTTTTCATGCATGTTTTCAAAATCCACTAAGTATAATGAAAATAATAGGACATTAGATGATAGTGTAACTTGCCTTCCTTTTGGTAGTGAATGTTGGTTCACTCCTTGATCTTGCTAGTCTTACACTTTTCTAACTTCACTACAATCAATCAAGCAAACACAATATCAACTAGTATTCCAAACCAATAATCAATCAAACAATTCACACACACAAAACAATGGGATCTAAGTCATGCATGCAAGCATGCAAAAGGTAGTTTTATTTGCAAATATGGTTTCTACTAGGCTCTAAACTTTGTAAAGTCCAAAGTGGTCATTTTACAAAGTGGCAAAGTCATTTGCAAAAGGGTTTTATCCATAAACCATTTTAAATCCAAACATTATTTTATGTGGTGGAAAATATTTTTATCAAAGCAACAACTTTATGTTGTTCACCAAATAAGTTGTTGTTTCTCAAAACTTGGTGTTTAGGGTCAGTAGGTTTGATTTAAATCATTTTCCCAAAGTTTTTACTAAAAAAACAATTTTCATAGTAAAATCAATATTTTTATTTGGCTAGAAATGGACTAATTCAAGTGTTTAATACTAATCTTCACAAAATCCATTTTTAAATCCATGGGTTGGTTCCTAGGGTCAGTAAGTTCACCACAAACTAATTTGCCAAGATTTCAACCTTAAAAACATTTTTAAATATTTTTTCTAATCTAAACAAGCATACAAATGTTTCTGCAAAAACAAACATTTTAACAGAGGCTTTTACTAAACAAATTGCATGGTTGGCTAGGGATTTTTCCACTGATTCCATTGATATAAAGTTTGAAAATTTTGGACGTGTGGATCAAAAGTTATAGGGTTTTCAAATCTGCAAACAAATCTGTTTTCAAATCTGTTTTTAAATCGAAGACTGGCCACGCATCGCGTTTTGATTGGGCGTTACCGGTTCGCACGGATCGAGCGATGCGGGCCGTTGGATTAAGTTTCATCGCACGACGCTGAGAAGCTACTTACCTATTCACCTAGCTTCTATCGTGTGCGTCCCATCTAGATCCTACGGATGCTACTGCTTGGTCAACGATGGGTGGCGCTGCGCGGCGGCAGACGGCGGCGACGGTCAGGCGGTGGCGCTACGACAGCTACAGGAAGCAAGGAACGATGTGGGGATGCTCACCGTGATCGCAGTGACGTGGGGATGCTCAAGGTACGGTCGGCTTGGCGAGGGGCGCTCGAGACGGCGATTCCTCGGAGTAGGAACGGCGTCGGTGGTTCTGTCAGTGGTCGAGGCGACGCTGCGGTTCCTAAGGCAAGATGAAGCAGTCGATGCAGGAGAGTGAGGCGAGTGTGAGTATCATCTAGGAGTCTGGGCGACGGAGTTTACGGTAGGGTTCGGAGTAGGGAAGCAACGCGGCGCTAGGAAGGTCAAGTCGATGCTCGGGCGCCCGGTTGAGCGGAGAACCTGAGCAGTGTGCTCGGGAGTGGGGAATGTTCCCGTGTGCTTGGGGAGGCAAGGGGTGGCGAGGTTGGTCCAGAATCGACTGGGGACGATGGTCGGAGCAGTGGTGCCGCGAGCTCGATTCAGGACAACCTGGTGGCGTTCAGGGCGTGGGGTCTGAGGGGAAAGGAAGAGGAGACACAGGCGGTTAAATGGGCATGGTCGCGGGGTGGATTAATGCGGCCATTTACGCGAATTGATCGCTGGCGTTACCTGCTGCAACGGCCGGGCGTCGTCTGCGCGAGGAAGAAGATGAGCTGGAGGGGTGGGGTCGGTTGGTCAGCGAGAGAGAGGAGAGGGGAGCTGGGTCCACTGGTCAGCGTCTATGTGGGTCAGTGAGCGAGTACGAAACGTTTTCTGCGGGAGTGAGGAACTGGGATGTTTGTTGGGCTTGTTGGGCTGGCCAGTTGGGCTGAGTCCATTTCTATATTTTTTTCTTCTGAATGCTTTTTCCTTTTCTGATTCTATTTTCTGTTTTGAAATTCAAACAACAAATCAAACATTCAAACAATCACTAAACATTGCAATTGAATTTGGTTATGTTTAGCAACATAAGCCAAAGTCCAAAGATCAAAATAATATTTTTATTTTAGGGTCCATTATTAAATAAATAAATAGACCATTGTTATTAAATCAAATAGATTTTGATTTATTCAAAACTCCATTTTGAAAACTAAAATATTATCAAAACCAAAACAGTAGGTTTTATTATAAGGTATAAAACACTTGGAAAACTTGTTTTAAAACAATTTAATAAGTTTTGATGTTTTATTTAAAATGGTAAAACCTTTTATTTAAATAAAATTGGATATTAAATCCTTATTATTTTATTTAAATAAGCCTTTACTATTTTTATTAAAACCAAATGTTTTATTTCAAATGCTTGACCAAGGTTTATTTGGTTCCATAAAATAATCTTTATTTATAAATCTGTCTTTTCTTTTGGAAACCAAATCTTTTATTAAAAGATCCCAAAATAGTAATTTCAAATATTTTTAGGTTTTATTGTTTAAATATCTTTTTAAAATTCCTTTAGGATTTATTTGGTCCAAATTGGTTTGAAGGTTTCCAATTGGATTCAAAAAGTTTCTTCTCACCCTGAAAATCAACAAAAGTTTTATTTTATTCATTTATTTTTTTCACATTAGAAGATTTGGAAAATCTTGGGATGTGACAGGCTACCACCCTTAAAATAAATCTCGTCCCGAGATTTGAGAAAGCTAGGGTTACAAGTAGGCTCAAAACATCTAGGGTACTACCACCCTTAAAATTTTTCCAACTAAACTACATGTTGGCTTGCTTGGGATCTTGGGGAATCTTCTTTGGGCAAACATCTGCATGGTGTCTTTGGTTTCCACACTTGACTCATGGGCCAAGGTGGAGATTCTCCATAGGCTTGTTCAACTTGTTCTTCATCTTTTCTGGACAATTGCTTGCATAATGTCCTAGGTTCTTGCAATTGAAACAGTGGATATCTTTGAGTTCTTTACGTGGCTCTTGTGGACAAGTTGCTACATAGTGGCCTAGCTCTTTGCAGTTGTTGCACATCACTTGGCCAATCTCCTTATTCTTCTGGTTCTCTGGGCATTCACTGGAATAGTGTCCCATTTCTTTACACTTATGACATTGCACATGGCTTTTGTCCTTCTTTTGCTTTTTGGGTTTTTCCAAAGCTAGGAGTGCATCCAGTTCATGTTGTTCATATGTTATCTGGTAGGTAGGAATGTCTACATGTTTCCTGGGCCTTCTTTTGCTCTTCACATTCTCTTTCTTTGGTCCTTTGAATTGGGTGGCTTTGTTTGGAGGTATAAGTGGACCTTTTCCTTTGTCATCAACCTTCTTGGTAGACTTGGATCCTTCTTGATGGTTTGCAATCATTTGCTGCACTCCACCTTGTTTCCTTTGTTCAACAATGGAATAGATGGGGCATTGGATAGGGACAAGGTTGTTTCCTTCACATAGGTAGCAAGTAGATTGGGAGGTGGGACATTGGCCAACAGGATGTTTCTCTTCACAGTTGGGGCATTGATCTCCATGCTCCTTGGAAGTATGATCCCTGTCTCCACAAATAATGCAAGTTGGGGATCCATCTAGAATAACATTTATGTCATCCTTGTTGTCACAAACTCTTTTGGAATAACTTTCTTCCATTTTGATCATTTGATTAGTCACTTTGAGCATCAGTTGGCCTTGAGTTTCCAAAAATTCTTGTAGGGTTGGATCTTCTCCACTGGTGTGGGCTATGAATTGAGCTGTCACCTGGTTCAACTGGTTCTGGGTTTCTATGAGCTCTTTCATGTTGTCCTCTTGGTTGGTGTTGGTGTCATCAACCTTGATGTTGGAGTCTCTTGGAGTAGTCATCTGTTTGGGTTGGATGAAGATTAGAACAGGCAAGATATTTCTAAGAAATTAATTCTAATCACACACATCACAATTCACACAAACAAGGTGCATTCAATCACAAACAACTTTTCACTCAACAACAAAGTTCAAGCACATACTTAGGTAACAAAATATTTTTGTTCTACCACATAAGTTGGTGAGTTTGTCTTAACTAGAATATGGTGGTCCATCTATATGGTTCACTTGTGATCTTTACATCTTTGGTTGATTCTTTTTGCATGAGATCCTGGTTCCTTGAGGAAAACTCTTGGTCACAAAAACTTCAAGTGAAGTGAACTCCTTCTAATTTTGCATTCCCTTAGTCTCCAAATCTTGAGCAAGATTTCCTTGTCTCACTTGTAGTCCTTGGTGATATCCAAGTTGGAAGTCCTTGATGAATATGCTAAAGATGTTGAAGTCATTAGAGTTGAAGATGTTGAAGTCATTAGAATCTAGAGTTGATGAAGTCCTTTGCACATTGTGAAATCCTTGGCCATGGGGTAGGTTTGTCCTTCATGTTGAAAATAGATGAGATGTAGAATCAAAAATCAAAGTGTTTGAGGAAAGAGTTTACAAGTGTTTTTTTTGTAAATAAGTTTTTGGAACAAGTACAACTCCTATTTTTCTAAGGGTTTTTGTCCAATCCTAGGGTTTAAAATTCCTACAAGCAACACAATGCTCTGATACCATATATAGAGGGAGTGTCCCAACCTTTATTTAATATAGGGTGGAGTCCCCTGTGTTTACAATGCTAGTCCCTGGATCAATAGCTAGCATCCACAGTTAAGATGTAATATCAAGAAACAAAGGTCATAATATAACTTTATAACCAGGAATAACATAATTTTATTACATCTTACATAGCTCATTTGGCTATTACATTATATTGCGGTGGAATAACTATAAGCATGGGGTCCTTCATCTTCAAAGTGCCACAGGCAAATGTTGGTTGTAGACTTTGTAATCCTAATCAGTCAATCTTCACTAAAATCAAATCAAACCTTCAACATTACAAGTTACAGCCACAAGGGTCAATACATTTGGAATTGTATTGGCAAGTTTCACTACTAAGTTGAATATAAGTGGATCTTATCATTACATGCATATTTGGCTAAGTAGAGTTTTAGGCTCATTTGCATAAAGCAATAATTTTATCCTATCTTTTCAAATGGTTTTGTTTCCTTTGTCAAAACTTTTTGAACTCCTTGGAATCCACCAAGTGTCTTTGTCAAAATCTCTTGAGATCCTTGGTACCCCCAAGTACTTCAAGTTTTATCAAAATCTCTTGAACTCCTTGGTAACCCCAAGTGCATCAAGTTTTTATCCAAATCTCTTGAGCTCCTTGGTAACCCCAAGTGCATCAAGTCTTTTGTTAACACTTAAAAGTTTTTCTTTCTGAAATTAGAATGTCGTGATTTCCCATAGCTTCAAGCTTTAGTTGCTCAGTATTGTCCATAACCGGGGACACGGCTAAGTACTTAGATTTTATTATCTTCTGCAGAAGTTGTACACTTTACCCACATGTCACAATGCCATCTTGTTGCCACCAGTGGCCACTGGATTAGTACTCACCAAGATGGAGTACTGGCAGATTGAGAATGTGACGAAGTCTTTCCAGAGGGTCCTCCCATACACCATTGCTAGCTTGTCTTCAGTACCCATGTAGGATTCCAGGTCCTCATTTTCAGTAACCTAAAGACAATGCATGGGTCTTCCCAATGTAGTTGACTAAGCCAGAGCCATAAATAGCATGTGGTTGCACACGACAGCCACAATTAGAGAAACATGTTCAATCTCTAAGTTTCCTGGGTGGTTTTCCTTTGGAGCACAACACAAAGAGATTGCCATAGACATGGTTCCTTTTGTTGCCACCTTCTCCAAAACTCAAAGTATCCTTGTCCACCCAGGTGGTTCATTGAGTCCTTGTTTTATTATATAAAAACACAAGTCCTTTTCTCAACTTCAAAAAAAATCTCAACATGTATCTCTTTTCAAAATATAGCATTGCTAAGCATGTAACAACTACATTGTTTTCACTAAGGAATGTATAGGGTATCCTATTAGGATTTAGCATAGCATAAGTATAGAAATTTCTTTTCATGCATGTTTTCAAAATCCACGAAGTATAATGAAAATAATAGGACTTTAGATGATAGTGTAACTTGCCTTTATTGTGGTAGGGAATGTTGGTTCACTCCTTGATCTTTCTAGTCTTACACTTTTCTAACTTCACTACAATCAATCAAGAAAACACAATATCAACTAGTATTCCAAACCAATAATCAATCAAACAATTCACACACACAAAACAATGGGATCTAAGTCATGCATGCAAGCATGCAAAAGGTAGTTTTATTTGCAAAGATGGTTTCTACTAGGCTCTAAACTTTGTAAAGTCCAAAGTGGTCATTTTCCAGAGTGGCAAAGTCATTTGCTAAACGGTTTTATCCATAAACCACTTTAAATCCAAACATTATTTTATGTGGTGGAAAATATTTTTATCAAAGCAACAACTTTATGTTGTTCACCAAATAAGTTGTTGTTTCTCAAAACTTGGTGTTTAGGGTCAGTAGGTTTGATTTAAATCATTTTCCCAAAGTTTTTACTCAAAAAAAAAACAATTTTCATAGTAAAATCAATATTTTTATTTGGCTAGAAATGGACTAATTCAAGTGTTCAATCCTAATCTTCACAAAATCCATTTTTAAATCCATGGGTTGGTTCCTAGGGTCAGTAAGTTCACCACAAACTAATTTGCCAAGATTTCAACCTTAAAAACATTTTTAAATAATTTTTCTAATCTAAACAAGCATACAAATGCTTCTGCAAAAACAAACATTTTAACAGAGGATTTTTACTAAACAAATTGCATTGTTGGCTAGGGCTTGTTCCACTGATTCCATTGATATAAAGTTTGCAAATTTTGGACGTGTGGATCAAAAGTTATAGGGTTTTCAAATCTGCAAACAAATCTGTTTTCAAATCTGTTTTTAAATCGAAGACTGGCCACACGTCGCGTTTTGATTGGGCGGTACCGGTTCGCACGGATCGAGCGATGCGGGCCGTTGGATTAAGTTTCATCGCACGACGCTGAGACGCTACTTACCGCTTCGCCTAGCTTCTATCGTGTGCGTCCGATCTAGATCCTACGAATGCTACTGCTTGGTCAACGATGGGCGGCGCTGCGCGGCAGCAGACGGCGGCGACGGTCAGGCGGTGGCGCTACGGCAGCTACAGGAAGCAAGGAACGATGTGGGGAGGCTCACCGTGATCGCAGTGACGTGGGGATGCTCAAGGTACGGTCGGCTTGGCGAGGGGCGCTCAGGGACAGCAGCGATTCCTCGCCGGAGTAGGGAACGGCGTCGGGTGGTTCTGTTCGTGGTCAGAGGCGACGCTGCAGTTCGCCCTAAGGCAAGACAGAAGCACGGTCAGATGCAGGAGAGTGAGGCGAGTGTGTGAGTATCATCTAGGAGTGCTGGGGCGAACGGAGTTTACCGGTAGGGTTCGCCGGAGTAGGAAGCAAACGCGGCGGCGCTAGGAAGGTCGAAGTCGATGCTCTGGGGCGCCCGCGGTTGAACGGAGGGCACAGACAGGTGTGCCTGGGAGTGGGGAATATTCCTGTGTGCTTGGGGAGGCAAGGGGTGGCGAGGTTGGGCCGGAATCGACTGGGGACAGTGGTCGGAGCAGTGGTGCCGCGAGCTCGATTCAGGACAGCCTGGTGGCGTTCAGGGCGTGGGGTCTGAGGGGAAAGGAAGAGGAGACGCAGGCGGTTAAATGGGCGTGGTCGCGGGGTGGATTAATGCGGCCATTTACGCGAATTGATCGTCGGCGTTACCTGCTGCAATGGCCGGGCGTCGTTTGCGCGAGGAAGAAGATGAGATGGAGGGGTGGGGTCGGTTGGTCAGCGAGAGAGAGGAGAGGGGAGCTGGGTCCACTGGTCAGCGTCTCTGTGGGTCAGTGAGCGAGTACGAAACGTTTTCTGCGGGAGTGAGGAACTGGGCTGTTTGTTGGGCTTGTTGGGATGGCCAGTTGGGCTGAGTCCATTTCTATATTTTTTTCTTCTGAATGCTTTTTCCTTTTCTGATTCTATTTTCTGTTTTGAAATTCAAACAACAAATCAAACATTCAAATTAATTCAAACAATCACTAAACATTGCAATTGAATTTGGTTCTGTTTAGCAACATGAGCCAAAGTCCAAAGATCAAAATAATATTTTTATTTTAGGGTCCATTATTAAATAAATAAATAAATAGACCATTGTTATTAAATCAAATAGATTTTGATTTATTCAAAACTCCATTTTGAAAACTAAAATATTATCAAAACCAAAACAGTAGGTTTTATTTGAAGATATAAAACACTTGTAAAACTTGTTTTAAAACAATTTAATAAGTTTTGATGTTTTATTTAAAATGGTAAAACCTTTTATTTAAATAAAATTGGATATTAAATCCTTATTATTTTATTTAAATAAGCCTTTACTATTTTTATTAAAACAAAATGTTTTATTTCAAATGCTTGACCAAGGTTTATTTGATTCCATAAAATAATCTTTATTTATAAATCTATCTTTTCTTTTGGAAACCAAATCTTTTATTAAAAGATCCAAAAATAGTAATTTTAAATATTTTTAGGTTTTATTGTTTAAATATCTTTTTAAAATTCCTTTAGGATTTATTTGGTCCAAATTGGTTTGAAGGTTTCCAATTGGATTCAAAAAGTTTCTTCTCACCCTGAAAATCAACAAAGTTTTATTTTATTCATTTATTTTTTTCACATTACAAGATTTGTAAAATCTTGGGATGTGACATTCCAGCAGGCAGCGGAGGTTGTAGCACTCTCCTCGCGATTCCGGCAACACAACCTGGCACCTAGGAAGTAGAGGGAGATCTCATGAGCCTTAAGCCGAGCGAGTATGGTGGACTATGAGAGAGCTCCTCGGCGATCTAGGGTTTAGACACACCAAGGAGGAGGCTTGGCCGGCTAGGGTTAGCTAGGCGGCTTGCCCTAGGGCGGCTGCAGGAGGGCCGGCGGCTTAGGGCTAGGGATTGCGGGTGGAGGTGTTGGGTACTAGGAGGGGCAGCCCTGCCCCTCCTTATATAGGTGGAGGGGCCGCGCCAGGGGTGGGGAGTCCCTCACCAACTCGGTTTCCCAAGGGGGCCGGCGATGGAGGGGAGGAACTCCTCCCCAACTCGGTTTCCACCTTCCCCTCCACTTCCCAAAATAGCCGTTTGACTTTTCAAATTGGCGTTTGACTTTTCAAACTAGGATTTGATTAAACCCTTTATTTTGTTTAGAGATGACACCTAGTACATGATGCAATCATTCCAACTTGGTATGACACATTCATTTACCCTTCCCCTTCGGAGTGCCGGACATTCTGGAACCTTCTAGAACACTCCCGATGAAAACACCGGAACCATTCCCCAACTCTGAAACAGGACTTTCCTTATATGAATATTATTCTCCGGACCATTCCGGATCTCCTCGTGATATCCCGGATCCCATCCGAGACTCCGAACAACATTCGGTCTCTTTATCATCATTCCATAACTACTCAAACAACGTCGAATCCTTAAGTGTGCCTCCCTACGGTTCGTGAATTATGCGGACATGATCGAGACACTTCTCCGAACAATAACCAATAGAGGAATCTGGAAATTCATATGGCTCCCACATATTTCTACGATTACTTTGCGATTGAATGAACCACTTACATACGATACCAATTTCCCTTTGTCTCACGATAGTTTACTTATCCGAGGTTATGATCGTCGGTATCTCTGCATACCTAGTTCAACCTCATCGATAACTACTCTTTTCTCGTTCCCGTGATATGTGATCCCTTGTGAGCCAGTCACATGCTTGCAAGCTAATTGGATGACATTCCACCGAGAGGGCCCAGAGTATATCTATCCGTCATATGGATGGAAAAATCCCACTCTTGATCCATGTGTCTCAACCAATACATTCCGAACACTCAATGCCACCTTTATAGCCACCCAGTTACGGTGTGGTGTTTGATGTCATCAAAGCATCCTTCCGTTGAAGGTGATATGCATGATCTCATGGTCGAAGGAATTAGGTTACTATGTATCAGAAAGCATATAGCAATTGAACTATTAAAATGACTTGATCTTTATGCTATGCTTATCTATAGGAGTATGTCCACCATATCATTCTCCTAATGATATGATCTTATTGTTAATAACATCTCAATGTTCATGATAGGGAAACCACAATCATTTATTAACCAACAAGCTAGTATTATATAGAGGCTTTACTAGGGACTTCAATTTAAGTTTACAAATCACACAAGTATTAATGTTTCCTGTTAATACACTTATAGCATGAATGTAAACATTTATCATAAACAAAAAGATATAATAATAACTACATTTATTATTGCCTCTAGGGCATATCTCCAACATTTCCTTACTAGATTTTCTGGAACCAAAAATAGTAGAAAACAGTCAGCTAGCACTGTGTCAACTTATTAATAGGTTAGTACCAGAAAACATATAAAAAACACCTCAAAGTGTGGACAAAGAAAAGCAAAGTAGATACTAAACAAGCATGGAACATAAAAAATTATAGATACGTTTCCAACGTATCAAGCATCACCAAGCTTAACTCCTACTCGTCCTCGAGTAGGTAAGTGATAAAAGAATAATTTTTGAGGTGACATGCACCATCAAAACCAAGATCAAACCATTTGCAAGCATTGAAATCTAGGATCAAAGAACTCGAAACATGTGCATGAAAGATGGAGTTCTAACAATAAGACAAAGTAACTATGCATGCAACATGAAAGGCTACAAACAAAGATCATGAATGACATGCATTGAAAGACATTTGTTTGTTTCACATACAGAAAACATGGCATAGTGGCATTCAGCTTGTCCCTCATAGAGTAGCAAATAGATGCATAGGACACCTTCAAAGTTCATAAGAGTGACTAGATAAAAATAGCACAAGAACAAGTAATATCAACAATATGCATTAATCAATAAGTTTTGGGACAATGCACATAGAACTAAGAATGGCAACTATGCTCTCTTAACTGGTGCCTAAAGGTAGAAGGTGGAGACTCAATATAATAGTGGAAGAAAGGACCTTCATAAAGGGAAGCATGGATTTCAAGTTTCAAAAAGAGCTTCCAAAAATTATGGTACTTGTTAGCTTCCAGGCCTCGTTGCCCCTATCATAAGCATCTTGAAGTGATTAAGGTTAAAGTGAACAAACTATGGAGTATTTGCTTGACAAAGTATAAGTTGGCAATCTCATGTCCCTTGAATATGAGGGCCGCTCCTCATGCTACTCAACTCTAGTCACCTGTAAGTTCTTGTCATAGTAAGTTCATGTGTATCATAAAGAACCGCTAACGGGGTACCCCTTGCACATGGTATAGGAGCTATCCCATAACCATAATGATAAGGCAAGCAGACAATGAGCATCTCAGCGATCTTTTTATTTGTTATTTTCATAGGTTTTTATTGAGTATGCTTCACAGATTTCTCATTATGGTGATGCTGCAAGTTTCCACCATTTTTAGGCATGGCTTAGGCGGCCCAGGTGTTTCTCTCACACAAAATACACAACTCCATGGACTTATAAGCTCCCTTTTTATTTCACACCGGCGACATCCATAGACAAAAGAGCATGATATCAACTGTGTACAAAGTACAAGTGCAATGTTGAAAGCGTCCCCCATGAAAATATGGTTCTGCTAATTGCAACGTATAAGTGCAAGGATATATAACAGAGATGACACAATGGTTCAAGTTTATTAGGTGCAAGAAATATAAAGTGTGCCATCAAGTTCGTGAGAGCTTTAATCACTAAGTTTTGACATAACAAAAATACTTTTTTAATTGGAAGATAGCTGAAAACAAGAATATACTTGCAATGGTGTAACACACCATGCATAGTGTTGGGCCACGCGGAGATAAAATAAAAAATTTCTCTAACGTGGTGATCCCAAGATCTAGCTGAGGTAGAAGGCCACGAGGTTTACCACTAGACGCGCGGTTGCGGATTACTGATGAAGCGCGTCAGTTGATGCAGTGCAGTCCTCACGATCTTATCGTCCTGGTGCTGATCGCACAAGACTCTTTGGTATCCACACGCAAGGAGGAGCGCCCGGCGGTGAACGCTAGGTTTGTTACGGCGGGACTGTCAATGGAGCTAGGGTTTCCAACACATGGAATGACCTAACCGAACAACGATTAACCTTTTTGGGTTACTGTGCTCCACTATATATATAGGGAGTGAACGTGGGCTCTGCTCGCGCGACCCATTCACTAAAGCCCATATAACACTAGTCACCGTGAGTCCAACTCACTAACTCTGTCCTAATCCGGTTTAGGTCCAACCCAACCAGATTATATGTTCAGATCCAATCCGAACTTTCTCCCGCTCTTAAGTGTGTGACCCCACAGGCTCATGGCTACTTGGACACGATTGGAGTCCTACTCACAATCGATCAAGATCGGCTCAGCGTAACGCGAGCGTCGACTCCCAAGTACCAAAGAGTCATGACGACTTGCCTTTCCAATGCGACTTACGTCCGAGTTCCTTTTGCCTCACGATATACCTTATCAGACTATAGGCGAATATATGTCATCCCTTAAATAGTCCGAATCTCTTCTCGATCCGAGATAAGTGATTCACCCGACTAACTCTTAGTCGATCGCCTCGGTTAACACTTAACCGAGTCGTGCATGGCCATGCTTTCCGAATCATATCTCACGAGAGGGCCCAGAATATCTCTCCGAGTGGAGGGCAAAATCCCATCTTGGTTATTCACATCACGCAGCTTGATTCTCGATCGACCGAACCCCGCCTTTATAATCGCCCGATTCACGGATCAGCGTTTGTGAACCTAAGTCGGTGATCCTCAACTCGGACTATGCAACAACCTCAGTCTAAGGATTACATTGATTGAGATATACAAATGACAGCTTAGTTCGTTGTACCTCAATATGGGTCAATCCGACTCGCTAAACTCTTTATCCTAGTCCGTAAGTTGGAATAGCATCTCCATGCCCATGACAAGTGGAACCGAGTCATCAAGCCAACTTTCACATTGGTCTAAGTTGTGTGTCCAAAGACAACCTCAATGACCAAGGATATTTAGTACAAACAACATGAATGCATAGTTCCACAACTGAATCACATATTCAATGATACACATCAGATGTTTATACAAGGACTAGTTAATAACTTTATGAATACAATGGGAAATATCATCATACATGATTGCCTCTAGGGCATATTCCCAACAGTCTCCCACTTGCACTAGAGTCAATCTTCCGACATCACATGTCTAAGCATCTAATGCCCATGGCTCTTAGGTGCGCCTCATGCTTCGGCTGGGGTAACGGCTTTGTCAACGGATCCGCAATATTTGCATCCGTGTGTACCTTGCATAACTTGATATCACCCTGATCCACGAACTGGCGAATTAGGTGGTACCGCATGAGTATGTGCTTGTTCTTCTGGTGTTGTCTAGGTTCCTTGGCTTGTGCAATAGCACCATGGTTGTCACAATACACGTCCAACGGATTGGACGAGCCCTGAACCACACCAAGATCCATGAGGAAATTCCTCATCCAAACTTCCTTCTTTGCCTCGGCGGCAATATACTCACCTCTGTTGTGAGCGCATACGATCTCTTGCTTGGAACTTTTCCAGCTCACAGCACCTCCGTTTATAATAAACACGTATCCGGATTGCGAGCGAGAATCATCAGAGTCGGTGAGATAACTCGCATCCGTGTAACCCTTTACACTAAGTTCATCTTCTCACCACCATAAACCAAGAACATATCCTTAGTCCTTCTCAAGTACTTTAGGATATTTTTAGCCGCTGTCCAGTGGATCTCTCCAGGATCAGCCTGGTATATGCTCACAACACTTAGAGCATAGGAAACATCCGTCCTAGTACAAATCATGGCGTACATGATGGATCCAACTGCAGAAGCATATGGAATCGCACTCATCCGACTTCGCTCATCAGTTTTCGAAGGACACTGAGTCTTGCTAAGTTTTACACCATGGGACATCGGTAAGAACCCCTTCTTAGACGATTCCATGTTGAACTTTTTCAACACTTTGTCCAAATAAGTACTCTGACTCAATCCAATGAGCCTCCTTGATCAATATCTATAGATCCGGATTCCGAGGATGTATGTTGCCTCACCCAAGTCTTTCATTGAGAAACTCCTTTCCAATGATTCCTTGGTTTCTTGCAACATCTGGACATCATTTCCAATCAGTAATATGTCATCCACATATAAGATTAAAAAATTTACTTTGTTCCCACTAAACTTCTTGTACAAACAAGAATCATGATCACTCTTGATGAAGCCAAACGATTTGACTACCTCATCAAAGCGAATATTCCAACTCCGAGATGCTTGCTTCAACCCATAAATGGATTTCTGAAGTTTGCACACCTTGTCAGCATTAGCCGGATCGACAAAACCCTCGGGTTGTATCATATACACGTCCTCGGTTAAATTTCCGTTAAGGAAAGCCGTTTTGACATCCATCTGCCATATCTCATAGTCGAAATAGGCCGCTATAGCTAACATGATCCGAACTGATTTAAGCATCGCTACGGGCGAGAAAGTCTTGCCTTTCCAATGCGACTTACGTCCGAGTCCCTTTTGCCTCACGATATACCTTGTCAGACTATAGGCGAATATATGTCATCCCTTAAATAGTCCGACTCTCTTCTCGATCCGAGATAAGTGATTCACCCGACTAACTCTTAGTCGATCGCCTCGGTTAACACTTAACCGAGTCGCATGGCCATACTTTCGAATCATATCTCACGAGAGGGCCCAGAGAATATCTCTCCGAGTGGAGGGGCAAAATCCCATCTTGGTTATTCACATCACGCAGCTTGATTCTCAGTCGACCCGAATCCTGCCTTTATAACTGCCCAGTTACGGATCAGCGTTTGACAGAACCTAAGTCGGTGATCCTCAACTCGGACTATGCAACAACCTCATGTCTAAGGATTACATTGATTGAGATGTACAAATGACAGCTTAGTTCGTTGTACCTCAATATGGGTCAATCCGACTCGCTAAACTCTTTAGCCTAGTCTGTGTAAGTTGGAATAGCATCTCCATGCCCATGACAAGTGGAACCGAGTCATCAAGCCAACTTTCACATTGGTCTAAGTTGTGTGTCCAGCACAACCTCAATGACCAAGGATATTTAGTACAAACAACATGAATGCATAGTTCCACAACTGAATCACATATTCAATGATACACATCAGATGTTTATACAAGGACTAGTTAATAACTTTATGAATACAATGGGAAATATCATCATACATGATTGCCTCTAGGGCATATTCCCATGATCTCCCACTTGCACTAGAGTCAATCTTCCGACATCACATGTCTAAGCATCTAATGCCCATGGCTCTTAGGTGCGCCTCATGCTTCGCTGGGTAACGGCTTTGTCAACGGATCCGCAATATTTGCATCCGTGTACCTTGCATAACTTGATATCACCACGATCCACGAAATGGCGAATTAGGTGGTACCGCATGAGTATGTGCTTGTTCTTCCGGTGTTGTCTAGGTTCCTTGGCTTGTGCAATAGCACCATGGTTGTCACAATACACGTCCAACGGATTGACGAGCCACGAACCACACCAAGATCCATGAGGAAATTCCTCATCCAAACAGCTTCCTTCTTTTGCCTCGAGGCGACAATATACTCGACCTCTGTTGACGCAGCGAACGCCTCTTGCTTGGAACTTTTCCGCTCACGCACCTCCGTTTATAATAAACACGTATCCGGATTGCGGCGAGAATCATCAGTCGGTGAGATAACTCGCATCCGTGTAACCCTTTACACTAAGTTCATCTTCACCACCATAAACCAAGAACATATCCTTAGTCCTTCTCAAGTACTTTAGGATATTTTTAGCCATATCGATGGATCTCTCCAGATCACTGGTATATGCTCACAACACTTAGAGCATAGGAAACATCCGTCCTAGTACAAATCATGGCGTACATGATGGATCCAACTGCAGAAGCATATGGAATCGCACTCATCCGACTTCGCTCATCAGTTTTCGAAGGACACTGAGTCTTGCTAAGTTTTACACCATGGGACATCGGTAAGAACCCTTCTTAGGCGATTCCATGTTGAACTTTTCAACACTTTGTCCAAATAAGTACTCTGACTCAATCCAATGAGCCTCCTTGATCAATATCTATAGATCCGGATTCCGAGGATGTATGTTGCCTCACCCAAGTCTTTCATTGAGAAACTCCTTTCCAATGATTCCTTGGTTTCTTGCAACATCTGGACATCATTTCCAATCAGTAATATGTCATCCACATATAAGATTAAAAAATTTACTTTGTTCCCACTAAACTTCTTGTACAAACAAGAATCATGATCACTCTTGATGAAGCGAAACGATTTGACTACCTCATCAAAGCGAATATTCCAACTCCGAGATGCTTGCTTCAACCCATAAATGGATTTGAAGTTTGCACCTTGTCGGCATTAGCGGATCGACAAAACCCTCGGGTTGTATCATATACACGTCCTCGGTTAAATTTCCGTTAAGGAAAGCCGTTTTGACATCCATCTGCCATATCTCATAGTCGAAATAGGCCGCTATAGCTAACATGATCCGAACTGATTTAAGCATCGCTACGGGCGAGAAAGTCTTGCCTTTCCAATGCGACTTACGTCCGAGTCCCTTTTGCCTCACGATATACCTTGTCAGACTATAGGCGAATATATGTCATCCCTTAAATAGTCCGACTCTCTTCTCGATCCGAGATAAGTGATTCACCCGACTAACTCTTAGTCGATCGCCTCGGTTAACACTTAACCGAGTCGTGCATGGCCATACTTTCCGAATCATATCTCACGAGAGGGCCCAGAGAATATCTCTCCGAGTGGAGGGGCAAAATCCCATCTTGGTTATTCACATCACGCAGCTTGATTCTCAGTCGACCCGAACCCTGCCTTTATAACTGCCCAGTTACGGATCAGCGTTTGACAGAACCTAAGTCGGTGATCCTCAACTCGGACTATGCAACAACCTCATGTCTAAGGATTACATTGATTGAGATATACAAATGACATCTTAGTTCGTTGTACCTCAATATGGGTCAATCCGACTCGCTAAACTCTTTAGCCTAGTCTGTGTAAGTTGGAATAGCATCTCCATGCCCATGACAAGTGGAACCGAGTCATCAAGCCAACTTTCACATTGGTCTAAGTTGTGTGTCCAGCACAACCTCAATGACCAATGATATTTAGTACAAACAACATGAATGCATAGTTCCACAACTGAATCACATATTCAATGCTACACATCAGATGTTTATACAAGGACTACTTAATAACTTTATGAATACAATGGGAAATATCATCATACATGATTGCCTCTAGGGCATATTCCCAACACATAGGAATTTATAGTGGACACTTTGGAATAACTTGGTTTCTTGGGAGTTGGATGCATGAGTAGATCTTACTCATACAAGTGGAGGCTAGAAAAATACTGGGAGCAACCAACTAAGAGAGCAATAATGGCCATAATCATGCAGAGTGACAAAACATTACTAATCAAAGCATAGAGTGGTACTACAATTCAAGGACTAAATTATCATAGAGGTTATGGTGACTTGTTCATAGTCATAACATGGTGTAAGCATGTGCCAAGTCAACCCAAACAATGCATCAAAGGAGAATACCACAATACTATGCTTTTGTATGCTAAAACAACGCATGATTCTTTCAAGGCACGCTAAGCAATCCCAATTGTTTGGAACAATTCATGCTACAGAAATAATCACTAAGAATAAGGTCAAAACAACACCTAGCATGTCATGCTAAAGTCTAAGTCACAGTCAATGCAAGCTCCTCTTGCACTTACAAGCAAGAACTTCCTACTCCTTTCCAACACCAAGCAACTTATTTGAAACAACACAGCGAGAACATGGGTCCAAACTACTTTATTAAACAAAACTAAACAACTAAGCAAAGCAAACTAATACGCTCCAAGAACAACACAACTGTGCATGAAACAATAAAAACGAAGTGTCTAGGCAGACCTGAGCTTTTTATTGATGAAGAAGGGGATGCCTTGGGCATCCCACAACTTTGATGCTTGTACCTCTTGGATATTTCTTGGGGCGACACCAGGGTGGCATCCCCAAGCTTGAGATTTTGTCCATTCTTCATCTCATTACATCATTCTCTCTCTACACCTGAAATTTTTCCTTCATTCAAAACTTCACACAATCTTCATTAGCAACATTAGTGTATTCAAAAGATAATAGACCCTTGGGCTTAGCTTTGAAACAGCAAAACTTTCACTAAAAACACAAGCTACTGTATAAACTCCTTCAAATAGCACAATTTCCTAAAAATAACCCAAAAAGGAATCAATAAGAAGCAAACGCAAATAATGGCAGAAATCTGACAAAATAGACCATCAGGAAGAAACCGATTTTTTCTAAGACCTTATGTTGCTCAAATCAAAAAGTGTTGAACTAACGAAAGTTATCTAACACACTGGGGGATTTATTCGTAAATTTTCATCTCAATCCTACTTACAGAGACTCCTCTCGAATTTTTATGGTGGAGGAAAGAAATCTGTTTCGGGACAACAACTCCCCAAATCTTACTTCCCTCCCATTAGAGGTTATTCTTGGCACAAAAAGCAAACAAAAAGGATAAGGAGAGGTCATTACTGAAGTAATAACTTCCAAGACTCAAGAAAACTCTTGGGTTATCTCCCAACAAGTACTTTTCTTTAACGCCTTTAAGTTAGGCACAAGAAGCAAGAAATCAAGTATTTTCAAATGAAGAAGCATTAACATCAATACTTGCAAAATCTTCAACTATGAAGGGTATCTCATCCAAATGAGTTTTGGAGGATCCGTTCTCATCTCTCTTTGGTTCACTAGTTTCATCAAAAGGATTTTCAGGAACAATCCAATCAAAATTCTTTTCAAAGGCTTCATGCATCCCAACAAGCTTAAAGGGTATGGGTATCTTAATTTCCTCTCTGGGTTTGGTTTTATCTGAAGTACCCACAACATCTACACATGAGACTAGCATATTAAAATGCTCAAAGACCTTTTGGGCTTCCTTAGAAACATCATGGAACTCTTTTAGTAAAGTTTCAAGGATAAATTTTCTCTTTTCAACATTCTTTTCTTCTTTTAGTTTTAGGAACAAAATTTGCAGCATGGGGTTAAGGCTAACAAACCTGGCCTCCAACATATGAACTAAAGAAGCTGCAGCAATTTCATAATTAGGAGCAAGTTCTGCCATAGATCTATCCTCAACATCCTCATGTTCGCTAACATGATTAAAGAATTCTTCAATATTATCTTTCCCAATTATGGAGCCACTACCTATTGAAAGGTCTTTAGGGTGAACTTGGGGAATAACATGGTGAGCTAGAGCAAGGTGGCAACTAGAGTAGGAACTAATTTTTTTTGTGTTTTTGATAAGAGAAAGCAAACCAAACTAAACTAATTTTTTGGGAGTTTTTTATAAAAAGAGGCAAACAAAACCAAGAAAAATAAACTAAGCAAACCAAAAAAAAAGTAAAGAGAAAGGTTGTGGAGGACTCCCCTTGTGAAGACGTCGTTAGCCTCCCAGGCAAAAGCGCTAGAAAATCTGGATGGCGATGCATCAACATGGAGCGCTTCGTCGGGAAACCCCAAGAGCAAGGTATGATGCAACACAGCAGCAAGTCTTCCCTCAGTAAGAAACCAAGGTTATCGAACCAGTAGGAGGAAGGAAATGATTCAAAAGTGTTGCAAGCAACGTGGAAACCTACACAACACAAACTAAAGACTTTGCCCCAACTAACAGTGAGGTTGTCAATCTCACCGGTTGCTGTAACAAAGGATTAACTGTATGGTATGGAAGGTGATGATGGTTTGCGGCAAGTAAACAGTAATAGTGGAAGATGTATCAATGGTATAGATTGTACCGGGGTCCATAGTTCACTAGAGGTGTTATCCTTAGATAAACAAACATGGCATGCTGGGTAAACAAATTACAGCAGGGCAATTGAAAGGACTGAGCAAGGCATAACAATGCAATACTAGACATAAAGATCCTATGAGATTTGATTGGGAATACAACAAGATACATAGACCGCCATCCAACTGCATCTATGACTATAAGTCCACCTTTGGGTTATCATCCGAACCCCCTCCAGTATTAAGTTGCAAGCAACAGACAACTGCTTTAAGCAAAGTGTGTAAGGTAAACAATCCACTTGTTCCATGAACAAGAGACCGTTGTTTTCCCCCTAGTGGAAACAGCACATCTACAACCTTAGATATTTATGTCACTTCCCTTGATTAAATATAGGCATGAACCCACTATCGAGCATAAATACCCCCTCTTGGAGTCACTAGCAACTACTCGGCCAAGATAGCTACTATCAACGGAGAGCATGCAAGATCACAAACAACACAAACATGATATAATCAATAAGACAAAGCCATTAATCAATATGACATAGTAATCTCAATATCCATCGGATCCCTGCAAACACAACATGCATGATTACAAATATATGAGATCTTGATCATGAACGAAGCTCACAAGATCTAGACATGAAATCACAAAGGAGGAGATACAACCATCTAGCTACTACATGGACCCGTAGTCCAAGGTGGAACTACTCACACTTAATACCGGAGGCTGGCATGATGAAGTAGAAGGCCTCCGGGATGATCTCCCCTCCAGCAGGGTGCCGGGAGGAGCTTTAGATCCCCCCGATCTAGAGACGATGGTGGTGGTGGCTACAGACGGTTTCGTGGAATATTGATCGGGGCCTTAGGGTTAAGGCATCAGGGCTTATTATAGGTGAAGAGTCGAGGCAGGAGGGCGGCCAGGGGGCCCACACCCTTCCCAGGCGTGACCTAGGGTGGGCCCGTGCCTAGCGGGTGCAGCTGCCCTGTGGCTCCCCTTTGTCTCTCCTCTGGACTCCGTGTTCTCCTCAATGAAATATTGACTTTGGCTTTTGTCCCGTCCAATTCCGAGAATATTTCCTTAATAGCTTTTCAGGAACCAAAAACAGCAGAAAATAGGCAAATGGCATTGTGGCAACTTGTTAATAGGTTAGTACCAGAAAACATATAAAAATCACCTCAAAGTGTTGACAAAGCAAAGAAAAGTAGATACTAAACAAGCATGGAACATCAAAAATTATAGATACGTTTCCAACGTATCAATCACTTTGATATCTGCTAGTCAAACTAACAGCATATGAAATGTCGGGACTAGTACATAGCATGGCATACATGATAGATCCTATGGCTGAAGCATAGGGAGTCTTACTAATCCTTTCTCTATCTTCTGACGTAGCAGGACTTTGAGTTTTACTCAAGGTCGTATTGAGAAACATGGGCAAGAACCCTTTCTTGCTATCTTCCATTCCAAACCTCGTTAGAAATTTGTCCAAATATGTACTCTGTGACAATGATATTAGGCATCTCGATCGATCTCTATAAATATTTATGCCTAATATGTAAGCTGCTTCGCCAAGATCCTTCATTCAAAAACTATTATTCAAATAATCCTTGACACTATTAAGATGGTCTACATCATTCCCAATCAACAATATGTCGTCCACATATAGTACTAGGAATGCTACAGAGCTCCCACTCACTTTCTTGTAAATACAAGCTTCTCCATAAGTTTGTATAAAACCAAAACTTTTGATTACCTTATCAAAACATTGATTCCAACTTCAGGATGCTTGCTTCAATCCATAAATGGACCGTTGAAGTTTGCATACCTTGTTAACATCTTTAGGTTCGACAAAACCTTTGGGTTATACCATATACAACTCTTCATCAATGTCTCCATTGAGGAACGCCGTTTTGACATCCATCTGTCATATTTCATAATCATAATATGCAGCGATTGCTAACAAAATCCTCACAGACTTTAGCTTCGCTATCGGTGAGGAAGTCTTATCGTAGTCAACTCCTTGAATTTGTCGGAACCCTTTCGCGACAGGGTCGAGATTTATAGATGGTTACATTACCATCAACATCTGTTTTCTTCTTGAAAATCCATTTGTTCTCGACAGCCTTCCGGCCATCTGGTAAGTCCACCAAAGTCCATACTTGGTTTTCGTACATGGATCCAATCTCGAATTTCATGGCTTCTTGCCATTTATTGGAATCTGGGCTCATCATCGCTTCCTCATATGTCGCAGGGTCATTGGTGTTGTCCACCAACATGACACTCATAATGGGATCATACCAATCGGGAGTGGTATGAGTTCTCGTTGACTTGCGAGGTTCCGTAGTAACTTCAACCTAAGTTTCATGATCAACATCATTAGCTTCCTCTCTTATTGGTGTAGGCGCCACATGAACTACTTCCGGTGCTGCGCTACTCTCAAATCCGAGAGAAGGTTCCATAACCTCGTTGAGTTCTACTTTCCTTCCAGTGACTTCTTTCGAGAGAAACTCCTTCTCTAGAAAGGATCCATTCTTGGCAATGAAGATTTTGCCTTAGGATCTATGATAGAAGGTATACCCAATTGTTTCCTTTGGGTATCCTATGAAGACGCAATTTTTCGCTTTGGGTTCAAGCTTGTCGGGCTGTAACTTCTTTACATAAGCTTCGCAACCCCAAACTTTAAGGAACGACAATTTAGGTTTCTTCCCAAACCATAATTCATACGGTGTCGTTTCAACAGATTTAAATGGTGCCCTATTTAAAGTGAATGTGGATTTTTCTAATGCATAACCCCAAAACTACAAAGGTAAATCTGTAAGTGACATCATAGAACGAACCATATCTAAGAGAGTTTGATTACTTTGTTCGGACACACCATTACATTGTGGTGTTCCCGGCTGTGTCAATTGTGAAAGTATTCCACATTTCTTTAAAAGCTCGCCAAACTCGTAACTCAGATATTCACCTCCACGATCAGATCGTAGAAACTTAATCTTCTTGTTACGTTGATTCTCTACTTCACTTTGAAATTCCTTAAAGTTCTCAAAAGTTTCGGACTTATGTTTCATGAAATATATATACCCATATCTACTCAAGTCATCTGTGAAAGTAAGAACATAACGATAACCACCGCACGATGCTACACTCATTGGGCCACACACATCGGTATGTATGATTTCCAATAAGTCCGTAGCTCACTCCATCATACCAGAATACCCATCAGACATGCTTCGCATCTTTCAAGTGATTCGAAATCAAGTGATTCAAGAAGTCCTTCAGAATGGAGTTTCTGCATACGTTTCACTCCAATGTGACCAATTGATTCAATAAGAATATACCATCTATTAAAGGCGCATGACCATAAAAGATATTACTCATATAAATCAAAGAACCATTATTCTCGGACTTAAACAAGTAACCGTCTTGCAATAAACATGATCCGGATATAATGCTCATGCTCAATGCAGGCACCAAATAACAATTATTTAAGTACAAAACTAATCCTGATGGTAGATGAAGAGCGAGCGTGCCGACCGCGACCATATTAACCTTTGATCCGTTTCCAACGTGCATCGTCACCTCGTCTTTCGCTAGTCTTTGTTTATTCTGCAGCACCTGACTCGAGTTACAAATGTGAGAAACTAAACCAGTATCAAATACCTAGTCACTACTATGATTACTATAAAGATACACATCAATAACATGTATATCAAATATACCTTTCTTCTTGATGTTGTCATTCTTCAGATCTGCCAAGTACTTGGGGAAATTCAGCTTCCAATGACCTTCTCCCTTGTAGTAAAATCACTAAGTATCCGGCTTAGGCCTAGCCTTGGTCTTCTTCGTCGGCGCGGTAGATTTCTTACCGCTCTTATTGAAGTTTCCCTTTTTCTTAGACTTGCCTTGCCTTTTGAATTTGGTGGTCTTATTGACCACCAATACTCAGTGCTCTTTCTTAATCTCCACTTCCGCAGATTTCAACATGGATAAGATTTCAGGCAACGACTTGTCCATGTTTTGCATATTGTAGTTCATCACAAAGTTCTTGTAACTTAGTGGTACTGATTGGAGGACGCGATGAATCCCCAAAGCATTAGGAATCACTATACCCAAGCTTTGGAGCTTAACAGCGTGCCCAGACATCTTAAGCACATGCTCACTGACGGAGCTGCCCTCTTCCATCTTGCAGTTAAAGAACTTTTCAGAAGCTTCATAACTCTCAACTGCCGCATGAGCCTCAAATATCATTTTGAGTTCACGAACAATATCATGTGGGTCAAAGTTCTCAAACCTTTTCTGAAGCTCCGATTCCAAACCATACAATATAGCACACTGAATTGTGGAGTACTGATTCTTCCGAGTGAGGAAAACATTCTTCACCTCATCGTTAGCGTCAGCTGCAGTCGGGTCACCCAGCGGTGCATCCAGCACATAGGTCAAATTACCAGCATTGAGGATAATCCTCAAGTTGCGGAACCAATCCGTGAAGTTGCTTCCATTGTTTTCAACTTTTCTTTTTCTAGGAACGCATTAAAATTGATGGTAGGGGCCGCCATTGCTCTACAACATATTTGCAATAGTTTAGACTAAGTTTATGACAAAATGAGTTCTAATTAATAGTTAAATTAATCTAGGTGATATCCCACTCAAAACAATATCCCTCACATTGTTTTAGTGATCACATGAACCAAATCCACTACATCAAATCCGATCATCACGAGATATGATGTAATTTCAAAGGCGAACAATCATCATGTTCATCATATCTACTATATGACTCATGTTTTACCTTTCGGTGATCCGTGTTCCGAGACCATGTATGTACATGTCACATCCCAAAATTTTCCAAAATTTGAAATGTGAAAAATAAATAAACAAAAGAAACAATTGTTGAAATTTATGGGGAAAAGAAACTTTTTGCTTCTAATTGGAAACATTAAAACCTTTTCAACTATTACAAAAGTTTTCCCCCAAATAAAGGTACTCCTTAAAATAAAAATAGCATTTAACAAAAACCCTAAGATCAAAGCATCAAGATTATCCATATATCTCCTCTACTTCAAAATTATATTTTGCAAGGTTCCCCTTCAAAATCTTTTTCAAAAACTTCCTGTATTTGAAAAACTATTTTTAATCTTGAGGAATGTTCTCAACCAAAAACCATCTATACATCTCAACTACTTCATTTACATTTTTCAAACAACCTTTGTTTTGTTTTGAACCAAAAATAAAAGCAAAGAGTCTCGTTTTAAAATAAGCACCATAGCTTATGTGAGCTATTTTAAGATTTTATAAAATTATCCTCTCATATTTTCAAACTATAATTCATGGTTATCCATGTAAAGTGGAAGTAAATCGAATCAAGTTCAAATAAGGAAAGAATCCAAGTCATTCCAAATATATTGCCCTGCAACTAGGCCAATGTCGCACACATGCAATCGTACAATAATTGACTAATTAATAATTGAGAAAATTAAATATTTCCAAATATATAAAATTTATGTCCTAAAATATTGCCCATGAATTTACGAACCCACAGAAATTTGAATAAATAAATTCAGAGCTCTAAATCAAAAGTTATGAAAGAATTAAGAAATAGAAAAAAAATGGCCGGCCAGGCGAGCCAAAATGGGCCGGCCCAACCAAGCTGATCGGCCATAAGGAGGCCACCATGTATATACACTAAACAGGGAGCACTTGGTCTTTGTATCTAATGCTCTTAAATGACTCTCAATTGGCCTCCTAACTTGCACTAAATGCCCCCTAATTCCTCTCCCTCTTTAATATCCTTTAATCCAGACCCCACCCCCTCCTATATAAACCCCACTCGAGGAAATTTCATAAGTTTTCAACTCATCTTAGCCCCATTTTCGTCCAAAATTCTCTAATCTTCTCCACCCAAATAGACCTTCAAGACGACCTCGGATCGAGGTGGCTTGAAGATGGAAGTTGTTCCCCTCGTCAAGATGGTTCCATTCCCGCTGGTTTCACCTCGTTTCGTTCATCGAGCAGAGATAAAAACACGGTCAAAGATTCAGATCTTAGAAGGTATAATCCATTTTACGCCCACCTCGTTGCTCCAAATTCAATTTCCTTTGAACAGTAGATAGATCTAGTTGTTATCTACAACTTTCATGTAGAAAGTTTTTCCATCTGAGCAACTTTTTCTTTAGTCAATTCTAACATCAGCGTAGTCAACAGTCAACTCATCAGATCGGTCAAAGTCAATTTCAGTCAATTCCCGAGTTTGACTTTTCCAGATTTTAGTACGAACTCGTATAATTCATAGAAAAAGATTTAAAAGTCAAAAAAATATAAATTTGGTATCCCTGAAAAGCTGAGATTCTGTCGAATCCATTTCTGCAATAATATTACTTATTCTCTGTACAAAAATTTGGATTTTCAGTGAATCCTTTTGCAAATGGTTGTAAATTGAACACTCTGTACAGTAAGACCAAAATATAATTTTATTCTAGTATAAAGAAGACCGTGGCAATTATTTAGTGAGAATGGCCTTTCCAACTATTAGAAAATGTTGCTAATTGCTACAATTGCACAAATGGTTGCATTTGTAATCTTGAAAATATAAAATGTTCATAAATCACACAGTAATGTTCAGAACCTTGTTATAAAAATTGTACAATATTGCCATCTTGCATGTTTGCATACTTTGCATGATTTTTGTGTTGCCATTAGTGTTGATCTTGTGTATGTTTTGTCTTGGTTGTTTTGCTTGATAGATTGTGTTGATTGTCAAGTGTGTTATTGCGAAGAGTGTACCAACACCACCAACTACTAAGGCAAGTGGAACTATCATCCATGTCCTACTATTTTCATTACACTTAGTGGAATTTTTGTAGTATGCATGATAGGGCTACTATGTTACTATGCTATGCTATGTCCTATTAGGATATCCTTTATATCTTTGTTAGTGGAAACATCGTAGTTGTAGTATGCTTAGCCTTGCTATAGATTTGGGGTGGAATACCATGTTATGAATATATGAAGTGTTGGGAAAATATATGTTTTATATAATAAAACAAGTACTCAATGAATCACCTGGGTGGAATGTGGATACTCAGTTGTGGATAAGGTGGCAACAAAGGGAACCATGTTTATATGGCTATCTTTTTTGTATGTGCACTAGAAGAAAACAACCCAGGGACTTAGATATTGAACATGTTTCTCGTACAATGGCTTCCGTGTACAGCCACATGCTAAATGGGCTTTGGCTGAGTCAATTACATAGTGGAAGACCCTTGCATTGGTACCTATTCAGGTTAACTAGAATTATGTATTGGAAGTATATCCTTACATTGGTGCCTGGTAGATGTGCTAGCATTATGTATTGGGAGGACTTCTATGGAAAGACTTTGTCACATTCTCGATCTGCCGGTACTCCATTTGGTGTGTACTTATCCAACGGCCACTGGTGGCGTCAAGACGAGATTATGTCATGTGGGTAAAGTGTACAACTTCTGCAGAAGATCAAATTCTAAGTACTTATCCGTGTCCCCGGTTACGGACAACTCTGAGCAACTAAGGCCTGAAGCTATGGAAGATCTCGACATTCCAATTTCTCAAAGTAAAATTTGATGGTGTCAACAAGGGATTAGAAGCACTTGGAGTTTGCCAAGGAGTTCAAAAAGATTGATTGAAAGATCAAAACTATTTTGAAAAGATAGGATAAAACCATATTGCTTTCTGCAAATGAGCCTAAACTCTACTTAGCCAAATATGCATATATTGATAGGATCCAACTTATTTCCACATAGTAGTGAAACTTGCCAATACAATTAAAATGTATTGACCCTTGTGGCTGTAACTTATTATGTTGCAGGTTTGTATGATGTTAGTGAGATGTGTTGATTAGGATTACAAGTCTACAACCAACATGTTTGCCTGTGGCACTTTGAAGATGAAGGACCCCATGCTATTGTTATATTCTGCTGCATTGTAATGAGATAGCCAAATGAGCTATGTAAGATGTAATGAATTATTTTATTCCTGGTTATAAAGTTGTATTATGACCTTTGTTTCTTGATATTACATCTTAAACTGTGGATGCTAGCTATTGATCCAGGGACTAGCATTGTAAACACAGGGATCTCTACCTTATCAGGTTGGGACCTCTACAGTACATGCTAGGCTCATCAAGGTTAACCTTAGTTTCTGCATGAGCAAATCTGGATTGCTCCAGTTATATGAACACGTTGATTCTATCACACCCGATCATCACGTGGTGCTTCGAAACGACGAGTCTTGGTAACGGTGCTAACTAAGGGTGAACACTTTACTTAATAATTTTGTGAGAGGGGTCATCTTATAATGCTGCCATCGCGATCTAAGCAATACAAGATGCATAAAAGGATTAACATCACATGCAATTCATAATATGTGATATGATATGGCCTTTCTTCTTGTGCTTCCGATCTCCATCTTCAAGCACGAACATGATCTCCATCATCACCGGCGTGGCGTCAAGGTCAATGGCGCCGCTCCATGGTTGTCATCCACCAGCATCAACTATTACAACTACTTTGAATAATAGACATGCAGGTCTTAACGAAATTAGAAGACAACCATAAGGCTATTGGCGGTTGCCGACTTACAATAAGGAACATTGCATAATCACATATAATCACAATCATGGCCATATCACATCACAGCACACCCCGTGCGAAACAAAGTTAGACGCCTCTAATTTTCTTTGCATGTTTTACGTGGTTTGGGGATTTCAATAAGTGTCGTTCTAACTTATGAATAATAACCACAACGTTGATACTAGTATCACTCGTTGTAAATTTAATCTTCACTATGTTGGGAGAAATGCACCCGCAAAGCCACTTATGAAATACAAGTTGCATGTCAAGCATGGAGCAAGTCTCATGAACAATGTCATGTAAGGTTAGCCCGGGCAGCTTCATCCCACCATCACGTAAGATGCAAAGTACACAAAAAGCAATCGACAACAAAAATATCAACGCCCACAATGACCATTGTGTTCTACTCGTGCAATAGATCTACATATAGACACAGCTCTGATACCACTGTATGGGTTCGTAGCATGGAAAACAAAAAATTCTACCGCATGAATACACACAAGCCAAGATCTATCTACTAGATTGTAGCAACGAGTCGATAGAGTACTCACCCTCGAAGATTCCAACGCGGTTAACGAGAGAAGATTTTCGTGGGTGATGTAGTCGTTCACTTGCTGATCTCAAGATCGCATAGACGATCCTACCGGTGCTGCGTTCTGGCAGTGCTTCCGCAGTCGGTCACACGTTTGGTACTCTATGAAGACCTTCATCTCCCTTGTTCCAGCAGGCAACGGAGGTTTTAGTTCTCTCCTCGCGATTCCGGCAGCACCACGGCGTGGTGTCGGAAGTAGAGGGAAGATCCCTCAGGGCTTCGCCTAAGCGGAAGTGGGTTATGGTGGAGAATTAGGGTTTCTAGTGATCTAGGGTTTAGAGGCCGGAGAGGAGGAGGTGTGGCCGCGGTGGCTAGGGCGGCGACAGCGAGCCGGCAGCGGTGCAAGGCGGCGACTGATACGTCAGAAACGTATCTATAATTTTTGATGTTCCATGCTTATTTAGTATCTACTTTGCTTTGCTTTGTCTACACTTTGAGGTGTTTTTACATGTTTTCTGGAACTAACCTATTAACAAGTTGCCACAGTGCCAGTTGTCTGTTTTCTTCTATTTTTGGTTCCAGAAAGGCAGAAAATCAATATTCTCGGAATTGGACGGGACAAAAGCCAAAGTCAATATTTTACCGTGGGTAACACGAAGGCAGAAGACAAGACGGAGATGGCTCAGCAGGGGGCCACACCCCTGGCCGCGCGGGTGGGCCCACCTCGCACCTAGGGGGTGCAGCCGCCCTGGTGGCCCCCCTGGCTCGCCCTTCACCTATAAGAATCCCCCGATGTAGAAACCCTAGGCACCCGATCAAAACTCCACGAAACTGTCTGTAGCCGCCGCCACCATCGTCCCTAGATCGGGGGATCTGAAGCTCTTCCCGGCACCCTGCCGAAGGGGATATCATCCCGGAGGCCTTCTTCTCCGGTATGAAGCGTTAGTAGTTCCACCTTGGACTACGAGTCCATGTAGTAGCTAGATGGTTGTATCTCCTCCTTCTGCTTTCATGTATAGATCTTGTGAGCTCTGTTCATGATCAAGATCTAATCTATTTGTAATCATGCATGTTGTGTTTGTGGGGATCCGATGGATATTGAGATTACTATGTCAGATTGATTAATGGTTTTGTCTTGTTGATTCTATCATGTCTGTGTTGTTTGTGATCTTGCATGCTCTCCGTTGTTAGTAGCTATCTTGGCCAAGTAGTTGCTAGTGACTCCAAGTGGGGGTATTTATGCTCGATAGAGGGTTCATGCCTCTAGTTTCCAAGGGAAGTGACAGGAATCTCTTCGGTTGTAGATGTGTTGTTTCCACTAGGAAAACAACGGTCTCTTGTTCATGCAAAAAGTGGATTGTTTACCTTACACACTTTGCTTAAAGAAGTTGTCTGTTGCTTGCAACTTAATACTGGAGGGGGATCAGATGATAAACTGGAGGTGGACTTATAGTCATAGATGCAGTTGGATGGTGGTCTATGTATCTTGTTGTATTGCCCAATAGAATCTCATAGGATCTTTTTTCTAGTATTGCATTGTTATGCCTTGCTCAGTTCATGTCAATTCCCTGATGTAATTTTTTTACCCTTCATGCCATGTTGTTTATCTAAGGAGAGAACCTCTAGTGAACTATGGACCCCGGTCCAATATTTACCATTGATCACTTGTTGTTTACTTGCTGCAAACCATCATCACCTTCCACACCATACAGTTAATCCTTAGTTACAACAACCGGTCAGATTGACAACCTCACTATTAGTTGGGGCAAAGTATTGAGTTTGTGTTGTGCAGGTCTCCACATTGCATGTAGCACCTTTGGGACGTTTCCTTCCTCCTACTGGTTCGATAACATCGGTTTATTACTGAGGGAAACTTGTGTGTTGTACTGCATCATACCTTCCGCTTGGGGTCTCCCAACGAAGTGCTGTTGCACTCATTAGCGACGCAGCGGTGATGACCCACTATAGGGGGTGTATCTGTTTCCTGCCAAAACCCACCGGCGAGCAGCGACTGGCAACACGAAGAGCCGGGAGGCTCCCAGGACTGCTGGTGGGCCCTGGTCCCTCGGGCGACGGCCCGCAAAAGCTCCGGCACACGTCCTGGCTTGGTTCGAGGGCGTGCCACCTGACCTATACCTGGTCAGGAAGGTGAAGGATTGCTCCGATTGATTTCCTGCATGATAAACAAGTATACGTAAAATTCGAGCCGTGATCGGCTCCTGTGTTTCTCAGAATCGGCTCTTAAAGCCGATTGCCCCATGGTTCTGCGTTAGATTTATGATAACATGGGGTTTTTGCTTGATCATTACAAGTTAAATCGATCTACGATAGTTTAACGTTTTCACCACGTAACTGGAACATCCTACGCGTAATTGAGCCTAGTACGTACAAAAGATGAAGAATATCAACCCTAGAGGAGGCCTAATAACCAACATAAAGCCAATTACCGGAACATCCTCTCTAGAACGAATAAGCCACATCCTTATGCATTACCGGATCGTTCAACCCGTTTGTAAGGCCTGATTACGTAGATATTAAACTAAACCTTGACGAACAAGGTACAACTATAACAGATCGAATCGACTAAATAAAGATCAAGCAAGGCGCTACCCTTGCACTTTGGGACACGGTGCAAAGGTAGCGAGATAGCTAGAGGTAGCATAACTTCGACGATAATAATGAAACAGTGCCGATGCTAGCCTCAAACAATCTATGATAATGGTATTACTCGCCATCAACAACGCTTCAGTACGAGTAAAACCGGTTAACGAAATAAGTAGATACTGCCTAGATCGCAAGATGCGATCTAGGCAGCATGGCACTTACCCGAAAGAAAACCCTAAGAACAAGGGGTGGCGATGCGCCGAGATTGTGTTTGTTGTGAACGTGGTTGTTGTCTTCTTTCAATAACCCTAGGTACATATTTATAGTCCGGAGACTCTCTACTTTTGGAATAACTCTACAACTCTATCTTTACCTAAACATAAACGGAACCTAAACAAACACGAATCCTACTATGATACAAGATACACGGGCAATTCAGCCCAAATCTACGCACTAGGCCAATCCAACAACACGTTGAATATATGTATCTTCCAAGCCCATCTTGATCACGGCCCATCTCCGTCTTTGGCCAAAATATGGTGATAACACATGCCCCCCTGGTTTTGGCAATGATAATTCCAAAACCACTCTGTGCGTTTTTTCCTCTTCTTCTCCTCCCCTTTTTTTTTTGTATCGGGTTGCGTTGTGAGAATGCAGAACAGCATCACGCTACCCCTTCATCATGATGCCTGTCTTCTCAACTCTCGCAACGCGTGATTTGACGATTTTGGCGGTAACTGGGAAACCGCCATGGAATTGAACCGTCATCCACCATTCCCTTATTTAAATCAGCTGAGCGATTCGCAATCCCCATCTTCCTCCGTTGCGGAAAACCCTTCTCCCATCACCGGAAAACCCTCTTTCTTGCCATGGCCTCCTCTCGCTTCCTCCGGTCCTCCCACGCCCAACTCGATTAGCGATCGAAAACCAACGCCAGAGCATCCGCCCACGGCGACATCTGATACTTCGCCACGATGGTGGGACGAAGGGACTGATTTTCGCCGTCGAGGACGATCGTCCACGATCGACGGCGAGAGCCTCTGATTCCTCGTCGACGGGAACCGAGGCGAAGAGCAGCGACGACAACTGGTCGTGGGACGACGTCGACTCTTCCGCCGAGGAGGAGAAATCGGAGGAGGACACCTCCTCCTACGAGTATCCGCCGACGAAGCGCTTCCGCTACGGGTCCAGCGAGGATACTGAAGATGACGACGAGGACGAAGAGGTCCCCGCTGGTTTCTTCTTCAGCAGCAGCGAGGACGATGCCGGAGCAGCCAAGAAGACAAAGAAGACGGCATGACGACGACCTCGGCTTAGATTAGGAATCGAGTAATGGTCGTAGTAGTAGGCCCCTTTTGTAATCGATCATCCTGTAAGCAATGATCTTTTGAATGAATGAAACTCTGTTTCCCAAATATTGCTCCTTTTTGCTTCAATTTTGCCGATAACCGAAACAGGTCGATGTTCCAGAAGCCGATGACACTGTATCGGCTTTCATCATGCTGCACGCATACAGTCAAACAAGTTAAATTGCACAGAGCCGATGACCACCCATCGGCTTTTCCTGAAAAATGTTGATAGGGTCAACCTTCAGTCGAATCTTTAACACATCATAACGGCTACTTCTTAGTGACCTGCGACCTTCCTCAACACAGTGGATTTCAAACACGGGCGACCCAAATCTCCAATTGCCCACTGAAAACGTGCCCCGCACAGACGACTAGTGACAAGCAAAGATGAAGATGACGAGGCTGAGACCGTCGAGGTGGCCCTTTTTGTAACATGTGTGAACCTCTAGCATCGATGACCGTGCATCGGCTACATATATGTATATATTTTTTTTTACTCGCCGATTTTCAGCATCGGCCCCCATATTTTTACCGTCCATCGTTTCTCGTGCCTTTACCTAGCCGATTTCATGTATCGCCCTCAATTTTTGTCCAACATCCCACATGCTTGGGAAATATTTCTTGAGATGTTGTCCGTTGGCCATCGGAATTTTACTCCATCCAATAGCTCGAGCATGTATCGTTTCCCTTAAAACTTGGTCGACCTGCATGCGGACCGTGCCAATTTGGAGACCATTTACCATATGTTGCATCCTTAGTCCCTAAGGGCAACACAGACTTCCCACACCGGATCACCAACGTGGAACTCCTTTGGCTTCACTTTCTTGTTGTATGCACGAGCTACCTTGGCCTTGTTTTCTTTGATTTTCTCCGGGAACCATAACCTGAGCTCGGTTAAATCCTCCACACTGTCACTCATCAGGGTTGCGTACTCTTCAGTTGTTAGATCGTCCTGAAAAGTAACGCGTCTCGATCCAGCCGTAATTTCCCACGGTAGGACGGCTTCTTGTCCATATACTAGATGGTAGGGTGAGGTTTTTATTGCTCCATGACATGACATGCGATAAGCCCATAACGCCTCTGACAAAACCTCGTGCCAACGTCTTGGGTGCTCATCGACTTTCCTCTTGATCAGTTTGATAAGGCTCTGGTTGGACGCTTCAGCTTGCCCATTTGCTTGAGCATAGTATGGAGATGATCTAATCAACTTAATCCCCATGTCCTCGCAGAACTTTCTAAACTCCTGAGAAATAAAAACCGAACCTCCATCGGTCGTGATAGTTTGGGGAATCCCGAATCTATGGATGACATGTTCCTTCACAAAATTGATAACATCCTTCGAGTTTACTGACTTCATCGGGACAGCCTCTACCCATTTAGTGAAGTAGTCAGTGATAGCCAGAATCCACATGTGGCCTTTGCTTGACGGAGGATTGATCTTGCCGATCATGTCCATGCCCCATCCTCGGAATGGCCAAGGCTTGATGATGGGGTTCATTCTCGACGGGTACCATCTGGATTTTTCCAAATTTCGACATGCTTGACACCCTTTGTAGTAGTTGAAACAGTCCTCAAGCATAGTGGGCCAATAAAACCACGATCGCTGATCAACCATTTCATCTTATGAGCCGATTGGTGAGTTCCACAGCTCCTTCGTGTACCTCGTAGGAGCTGATTGGCCTCGGCTGTCCCCAGACATTTGAGCAATAGTCCTTCCAGAGTCCTGTAAAACATGTCATCCCCAATAAGCACGTACTTCATGGCTTTGTACCTTATCCGTTTAGGTGCCCCCCGAGCCGAATCTTTCAAGTAATTGAAGATATCGGCTCTCCAGTCGTCTGCTTCTAGGAACTGTACCTGAACATCAGCTCCGTCTACCACATCCTTGTACCACAAGCTATCTGCGCAAGATCGTTCGCCTCGGTATTCTGCGTTCGTGGGATCCACGTGAAGTTGGCGATACAATTGCGTCATCAGCTCGGCAAAGGCAGCCATAATGGGAAGAGGGACTCGCTCTCGCACTTGTAGTCCTCCGTGAGCTGGGAAATCACCAACTTGGAGTCTCCAAAATTTCCACCGCTGCCTCCGGCCGAGGAGTAACTCCATCCTGCGTATCGCCTCGTACTCGGCTACATTGTTAGTGCGAGACGTAGACAATCTGATGGAGAAGGAAAATGTTGCCCCCCGGGGCGACACGAGTAAAATTCCAATGCCGCAGCCATCGTCACAAACTGATCCGTCGAAAAACATAGCCCATGCTCTTATGGACAGTGCTGCTATGTTAGTGTTGATCCTTTCAGCGATAAGATCAGCCACCGTCCTTTAACCTTTCGCTGGCGGGTTGATACCGGATGTCAAACTCGACAACGCAAACATCCATTTGCCCAGCCTTTTAACATAGGAGCCGACATGTGCTTTATGACGTCGATTTGCATATGATGATGATCTCTGCTGATAGCAAAATGTGTCGCAACATGGTGCAGGTGAAAAAAGCAGAGGCACAATTTATCGATATCGGGTACCTTGTCTGCGTCCGGCATCCTCCCGCTTATGTAAAAGACGACCGCTCGCCCATCATAAACTTGCACCACTACCGAGGCGATGGATGTCACCATCGACAAGTAAATGTAGAATGGCTGTCAGCCGGGTGGAACTAACACTTGGCGGTTTTGTCGGATATTCTTTGATCTCGTCAAAGGCGTTGTTGCTCGCCCCAGCGGAATTCCTCGTCAGATTTGATTTTAACTAGTCCCATGAACGGCTCAATCCTCCCTGACAGATTGGAGATGAATCGTCTGACGAAGTTGATCTTGCCACTAAGGGCCTGCAGTTCATTCTTCGTGGAGGGTGGCTTCATTGTTCAGACCGCCTCGACTTTTCAGGCCGATCTCAATCCGTTGATGGACCAAAATCCAAGAACCGACCGTCACCCGAAGCGCACTTCTTTGGATTCATCCGTAGGCGAATTTTCTTGTTCGGTCCAGACGCTGCAGATCGTCCAAGTGTCCGTGCGTTGAAGCGACTTGACCACCACGTCATCGATGTAGATTTACACGGTTGCCGATCGATCATGGAAGATATAATTCATGGCCCGTTAGTGCGTGGGCGCCGACATTTTTCACCAAACGTCATGACCACATATTCAAATAACCCCACGGACCCTGGGACTCTGAATGCAGTCTTGTGTATGTCTTCTGGAGCCATGAAGATCTGGTTGTACCCAGCATTGCCGTCCATGAAGCTCAAAATTTTATGACCAGCTGCTGCATTGATTAATGTTTCTGCCACCGGCATCGGATACTCATCCTTTGGGGTAGCTCTGTTGAGATCTCGAAAATCTATAGCAAACCGCCATTGGCCACCCTTCTTCTCGACAGGTACGATACTAGAAATCCACTCAGCATACCTGCAAGGTCTGATCAAATTGGCCGTCAAAATTTTTTCGACCTCTTTCTCGACTTCTTCCAGAATTTCGGCCTTCATTTGTCGTGCTCGCTGCTGAAACGGCCGAAATCCTTTTTTAAGCGGGAGACGATGCTCGATGATGCTCCTGTCCAATCCAGGCATCTCTGTGTAGTCCTAGGCGAAGCAATCTGGATATTGTTTCAACAGGGCTATCATCGGGCCCCACAGACTTGGCTCTAACTTTCTGCTGATAAATGTTGGTCGTGTCTTATCCCCAGGACCAATGTCGATCTCTTCTAGCTCATCAGCGGATGTAAACCCGTACCCTAGCTTTCCGTCACCTGTCAAATCGACGCTAAACACAGGGCAAACGGTGGTTGAGGACGACAAAAATAATTTGGGCCGATCGCCTGAATCGGCCCCCTTCTTGCTTGCACCTGTCAAGGACGGTTTACACCTTATTATTTTACAGTGGCAGAGCATCTCTCTGCTACGACTACATGAACTGCTTGTCGTATGATCGCTGCTTTTTATTTTTTGTGGCCGATCGCGTGGATCGGCCGTACCACAGATGATCGTGGGATTTTCTACTCTGTAAGGCCAGTGGATAAGACCAGCCTCACCCCGTTTTTTGTAGCTTCAATACGCTCGCAGCCGTCTAGATTGATTCCAGAGATCGGCTCTTGGTCTTCTGCCTCCCAGACGTTCATGCCAGCTATGGAGATCTCGTGAGTAATCGTCTGCGTGGATGACCTCCGCCGTCTCCATCCCATCGGATCGAGCATTGATGCATTGTGGACGGGATGCAGCAATTAGCGTGAATCAATCCCTTCCTAGCAAGGCGGTGTAAGTGCTCTTCTTTGTCGACGACGAAGAATGACGTGGGTACGGTTTTCCTGCCCACCGTCCACGTTCGATACACCTTGTGTTCCCGAAGACCGTTGAAATCGCTCAACGTGGCGTTGGTTTTGATCGATCTGCGTGGGCGTCCCAAACGTCGTAGCATGGAGTATGGCATGATATTGATCGCCGCTCGGTGTCCACCAACATCTTCGCGACAGGTTGCCCATTGATGTAACCTCGCAGGCTGTGGCTTTCAGATGTTTGTAACCCTTCTCACGTGGCTTCTCAAAGATAACCGGCCGTGGGCCACAGTCAAATTGTGCCACGAGTAGCTCATCGGTTCTCGGTGCGCAGAATTCTGACGGGAGCACGAACACCATGTTTGTGCCAGCCGATGTCTTTGCATCGGCTTTTATCGGTTTGGGGCGCCACTCTTTCCTGGTCGGGCGGTCTTCCGTTTCAACAACCTGCCTTACTTTGACGGCCAGATCAGGCCGTGCTTTCTTCAAAGCGTGGAGATACTGCGCTTCAGCTTCCTCTAAGTTACGCAGCCGCTGCACTCTACGCTTCTGGGTGTGTCTGAGTCCGTCGGGGCACCACCTTGGGCGGTGATACCTGTCTTCGCCCTTGCCATCCTTTGGCTCCTCGAGGTCTTCGCCGGCGGACTCCTGTGACCGTTGGGCTGAAGAGGCCCTAAACGTTTGAATACCGACACCGGCCTCGTGTCTTCCTTTTGCCGACCGATTGCAGGCAGTTGTCGATTGTAGGCAATCGGCTCATTCCTGCGCCCCAGCAATACCTGAAGAAAGGACAATCCCAATGCCTGTCTGTGCCCTCCTTCTCTTTCGACGGTCCCTTAGCAAGGTGCTTATGTCTTCCGTCGTCTCTGTCGTGCTGGCGACGTTGGTCATACTGGCGCTCATACTTGTTAAGGAGATGCGTGGAATGTGGCTTCTGATATCGCACTCTCCTCACTTGTTCCTCTGTTAAGTACCGCCTGTCATTGTGGCTGGGCCGGTCGCATGGACTAGCCTCCTTTCTTTCCTTGCCCCGGGAGCGACCACCGTTTTCTTTGTACGTGTCATGGTGGTATCCAGACCCTGCCATGTTAACGCCGAACGAGAAATCCAGCTTACGCCTCGCGGAACGACTGAGTTCTACCATGTTGACGCCGGGAAATGGGTTTGTGTCCACTTTCATGGCGAACTGCCCAAGGATCAGATGACCTTGTTCTATCGCCATTTGGATTTGGCGGCGAAGCTCCTTGCACTCGTTGGTGGTGTGAGTGAACGAATGATGCCACTTGCAGTATGATCTCCCGTTCATCTCCTGAGCCGTAGGGATTTTGTGGCCTTCGGGTAATCTCAGCTGCTTCTCCTTCAGCAATAGATCGAATATCTGCTCAGCTTTGCTCACGTCGAAGTCGAACCCTTTCGCAGGCCCTTGCTGTTTCACCCATTTGCAGGCCACAGGATCTGCCCCCCGAGCCCATTCAGCGACGGCCACCTCCTGGTCCTGCGTCGGATCTTCTTCTTCTGCATCGACCAGGCTTATCGGACGTTTGAATTTGTCTTGGTACAACTCAGGGTGGCGCTGCTCATACATCGTCAGTTTCTGGGCCATGTGCGCCAATGAGTTGTATTCTACCTGGAACGCCAAGTCCTTGATGGGTGCTGAGAGACCCAATCCTGCCAGCTCGACGGCTTCCTTCTCAGTTAAACGAGCCGAGTAACATCGGTTCTTGACGGTCCTGAAGCGCTGGATGTACTCGCCAGATCTCTCGCCGACCCGCGCCAGTGCGCAATGCCGACCTCGAGCCTCGAATGGTGCTGGATGTGGAACTGCTCTTCCGGTTGCTTCGGTATGAATTGAATCGGTGGCGAAGGTGTACCACCCAAAGGCCGGTCTGTCGAGATTGCAAAGAATCTTACGCGATCCGATCCGATGCGAAATCATGCCTAGTTGTGCGGTATCGGCTTATGTGCTCGATCGAGCTTGACCCTTCCGACCCGCTGAATCTTGAGAACTCGGGAGCTTATACTTGGGTGGCGGAATCAGATCAAACTTCGTTGGGTACGGCTTTGAATAGCCGATTGTCCTTCTCTTGACGCACCGAACCAGTCCTCAGATGGTACCGATTTGCTCCTTTGTTTGAGCTGTAGGGGCTAGATTCTCATGACTTGCTCGGTGGCATACTTGGCTAGCCACGCTTGTCGGCGTCCATCCCAGCATCGCCGCTCCGGACACGCCTGCCGGAAGATCTGGCCCAAGGGTTCCCCGCGAAACTCCCGCGGTTGCAATCTGTTTGGTGCGTGTCGTTATTGCAGCACGTGAGGCGCATATATATCCGTGTGGGATCTCCTTAGGTGGCTCGAACAGGAATTGTCGCACTGGTCGCCTCCAGCCTTGTAGACGATGTAAGCTGCCCCCGTGATTACGGAGCGGCAAGTGCGAGCGGGATGTGGCCTGGTGCAGGCGGTCTTTCCCGGTGAGTCCCTAGAGTAGGTCCCGACGGGAGTACTAATGCTTCATGATCTCTGACTACGCGGACGCGACCCGCCAGCGTTCACGGGCTCTCGAATGGCGGTGCAAAGAATGAGCCACCATGTAGTTGACTTCTGCCGTCAGAGAGCCTGGTGCTCCTCCGAAGGAATGCAGATCCACCTCATTAAGAGCGCCGGGGAGAACCCTTTCCACCGATGCCATGCGACGGGTCCTCTCAAAAGAGCTGATGAGGTCTTCCTCGAGGGCCTTGATCTCGTCGACTTGGCCTTGTGCTCGCCAGATCGTCGTAAGTGATCGGTGCATTCTCCATCGCAGCGTCGGGTGTTGATGTAGACGTTGTTGAATGTCCCACCGGCGCGAGAATGTGTTGCCTGCCAAAACCCACCGGCGAGCAGCGGCGGCAACACGAAGAGCCGGAGGCTCCAGATCGCTGGTGGGCCTGGTCCCTCGTGACGGCCCGAAAAGCTCCGGACACGTCTGGCTTGGTTCGAGGCGTGCCACCTGACCTATACCTGGTCGAAGGTGAAGGATTGCTCGATTGATTTCCATGATAAACAAGTATCGTAAAATTCGAGCCGTGATCGGCTCCCAGGTTTCCCTGTAAATCGGCTCTTAAAGCCGATTGCCCCATGGTTCTGCGTTAGATTTATGATAACATGGGGTTTTGCTTGATCATTACAAGTTAAATCGATCTACGATAGTTTAACGTTTTCACCACGTAACTGGAACATCCTACGGCGTAATTGAGCCTAGTACGTACAAAAGATGAAGAATATCAACCCTAGAGGAGGCCTAATAACCAACATAAAGCCAATTACCGGAACATCCTCTCTAGAACGAATAAGCCACATCCTTATGCATTACCGGATCGTTCAACCCGTTTGTAAGGCCTGATTACGTAGATATTAAACTAAACCTTGACGAACAAGGTACAACTATAACAGATCGAATCGACTAAATAAAGATCAAGCAAGGCGCTACCCTTGCACTTTGGGACACGGTGCAAAGGTAGCGAGATAGCTAGAGGTAGCATAACTTCGACGATAATAATGAAGCGGTGCGATGCTAGCCTCAAACAATCTATGATAATGGTATTACTCGCCATCAACAATGCTTGAAGACGAGTAAAACCGTTAACGAAATAAGTAGATATCGCCTAGATCGCAAGATGCGATCTAGGCGATGGCACTTACCCGAAAGAAACCCTAAGAACAAGGGGTGGCGATGCCCGAGATTGTGTTTGTTGTGAACGTGGTTGTTGTCTTCTTTCAATAACCCTAGGTACATATTTATAGTCCGGAGACTCTCTACTTTTGGAATAACTCTACAACTCTATCTTTACCTAAACATAAACGGAACCTAAACAAACACGAATCCTACTATGATACAAGATACACGGGCAATTCAGCCCAAATCTACGCACTAGGCCGATCCAACAACACGTTGAATATATGTATCTTCCAAGCCCATCTTGATCATGGCCCATCTCCGTCTTTGGCCAAAATACGGTGATAACAGTATCATAGTACTTCGATAAATAGGAGTGTCAATCCCAACGAGGAGCAGAAGGTGCTGAACAGTGGTATGGAGCAGGAACTCTCTACAAATACTTAGCAAACGGGTTTTTAGTGGTTTTCTGACAAGGCAACAAAACAAAGTGCACGTAATAAAGAACAAACGCAGCAAGTGGCCCAATCCTTTTTTAGCAAAGGACAAGCCGGTGGAAATACTTATAAGGACCAAACGTTCTCGAGGACACATGGGAATTCTGTCAAGTGCTTTCGCTTCATATAGCTGAGTACTCTTCTTTGGTGTTGTAAGTGTTGCGTGGGTGAACCTGTGCTAATGTACCAACCCTACTTCGACTAATACATACTTGTGATTAAACTCTGAGATCCTACGCTCCCTTGTGCAAAGGTGTCCTAACTGGGTTTAGGTTTCTGTCACTCCGGCAACCCCACAATTAGTAGCCAAGTACACAATGCATTCCCCTAGGCCCATAAATGGTGAAGTATCATGTAGTCGACGTTCACATGACACCACTAGAATAATAGCACCACAACTTAAATACTAAACCATTGAATAATACCTCAACACAAATCCACTAATAACAACATGACTTCTCCCATGTCCTCAAGAACTAGACGAACTACTCACAAGACATCATATGGATCAAGATCAAAGATGATATGATAATGGATAACAATCTGAACATAAACGATAATCCAATGGTTCCACTCACAAGCATCAACTACAATAGTAATTAACATCGGGAAAGTTTCCCCTAAGAACTAAAGCAATATCCAACAAAATTTCAAAAAAAAACAATATCCAACAAAATTGTTACAGCAGCACGGAGTGGTGATGATGGTGCTGGTGGAGATGATGGTGTGGATGATGATGATGATGATGATGATGATGGTCCTGATGAAGCCTAGCTTGATGACGGTGTTGATGGCGACGATCTCCCCTCTTCGGGAAGGAATTCCCCCGATAGAAATCTGTCTGTCGGAGAGATCTTTCTCTCTCGGTGTTTTCCGCCCCCCAGAGGCGGCGGAAATCTATCTGTGGCCGCTCCCCGAGGCTTAGGGTTTCGTAGGGAAGATATAGGCGAAGGGGCGGAGTCGGGAGTCGGGCCCTACACGCGGGTCAGGTGGGCCCGCGCCTAGGGGGTGTGGGCCTCCTACGGCCCTTCTTCGTCCCTCCTTTTGGCTTCCTCAATCTTCTGGAAAAATAATATTTTCCCATATTTTTCTGGTATTTTTATGATCTTCGCGAAATTGCATCGAAACGCCCTCTTTTCCATCAGAATCCAGACTCCGGCAGTCCATCCTCCAAGAATCATCCAACATGCATAAACAGTGGAAAAGACATAATTAATACCTCATAATAAGACAAATATCAATGAATAGAGGTAGATTATGATATAGAATGGTGATGCAAATTGGGCATATCAACTCCCCCAAGCTTAGACCTTCGCTTGTCCCCAAGCGAAAACTGAGCTCAGTAAACATGTCCACGGGTTTATGGAGTGAAGTGTCGATAAAAGAATACGAACAAGAAACATCACACTTACCGTCACACAACTCATAGAAGAAAGCAACTCACCATTATATAACTTAGCATGCAACTAAGTATAGCAGTCACAATAGAGATGCATAAAGATAAATCATAATTGGAATTGGCAAACTTGTTCTTGGTCAGAGAACACCTGGCAAACAGTTTCTCAAAAAGCTTTTTGTAGAAGTTTTAAAACAGGAGCACTCTTTGCTCAAAAGGTTTTTCACAAGTGAAGGCTTTCAAAGTAATACTCAATAGATAAGAGTTTTGTGCAAACAAGGAAGATAGAGAACATGATTGAATAAATCACCATATGAATAACACAACAACTCAAATGCTTGCTGGAGATAGAGAGGAAGTAGTTTTACTCACTCAAACTGGTAAATAGGAGAAAATTCCCTTTATAGAGGGTATCAGGGATTACTAGCTTTGAGCCCTCATTGCCCCTGTCATAGGCATCTTGAGATTATTAAGGTTAAAGTGCACAAAGATGGAGTATATGCTTGACGAAATATAAGTTGGCAATCTCATGTCCCTTGAATACGAGGGCCACTCCTCATGCTCCTCAACTTTGGTCACCGGTAAGTTCTTTCCATTGTAAGTACATGCGTATCATAGAGAACCGCCAACAGGGTACCCCTTGCACATGGTACAGGAGCTTTCCCATAACAAAAATTACAAGGCTAGCATACAATGAGCATCTCAGCGATCTTTTTATTTACTATGTCCATAGCTTTTTATTTAGGATGCTTCATAGATAGCTCACTATGGTGATGCTGCAAGTTTCCACCATGATTAGGCATGGCTTAGGCTAGCGGCCCAGACGTTTCTCTAACAAAAAATAAACTACATGAACTTACAAGTTCCCTCTTTATTTCACACCATTGACATCCATAGACAAAAGAGCACGATATCAACTATGTACAAAGTACATGTGCAATGTTGAAAACGTTCCCCGTGACAGCACGGTTCTGCTAATTCCAACGTATAGGTGCAAGCACATACAACTTCGATGGCACAATGGTTCAAGTCTATTAGGGGCAAGAAAATAAGGTGTGCCATCAAGTTCGTGAGAGCTTTACTAACTAGTTTTCTCATAACAAAATACTTTTTAATCCAAAAGGTAGATGAAGATTGAAAATTTGCTAGGAATAGCAAAATTGTTACTAGGTAGATATGGTGGACACAAATGGCAAAGGTTTTGGTTCAAAGGGATTGGAAACATGAGAAGTATGCATTCTCAAAACAGGTTTTTGGCTAGCAAGGCTAGGTAGCAAGCAAGAGAGTTGAAAGAAACAAGCAAACATACAAGTAATAAATCCAAACATGCAATCTTCCTTGAAGACACAAAAGATCTTAAATAAAGGATACTAATCTTATGAGCCAACAAGAAAGAAAACAAATGATACAAAATACCTGTAAAAAAATTCTCTTTTTCTTTTTCAAAGTAATGCTACTGACCAGAACTCGGTTTGCCAAAACCAATTTAGATCCACTTGATGATCCCAAAGTGATGCCAATACTGATCAACAAGATCCATCATATTATAGAGATTGCAAACTAAAAATAAGAAGTGCAAAAAGTAAAAGATGAGACTTCTCATTAATATTCCAATAAAGGCACTCGCACCAAGGGATACATAGATAATCAACTAAAGGAGAGATACTTCCACATGCAAACCAAACTATAAGATAACCTCTCTACCAAAGATATGAATCCACTAAAAAGTTAAAAGATAAAAGATAATGGTGGTGATACCGTGGCACTCCCCCAAGCTTGTAACAAGCCAAGGGGATGCCAAACCTGATGATGAATTACTCCTTTGGTGGTGGTGGTGTTCTTGTCATCATCAACCTTCCAAGGCAAAGGTTCCCCATCTAAAAAGGATGTCCTTGTCTCTGCAATCCTGAAACTAGCAGCAGAGCTTATGCGAGCAAATCTAGCCTCATACTCACATTTTTGATTTTGAACATCGTAGAGTTGTGCTTGTAATTAGTTGGTGGTCTGACGGAGCGAGAAGATTTATTCTCGGAGTTCAGCCACCTCTTCCTCGTGCTTGGCGATGAGTTCTGAACTTATCTTGTGAATAGCATCCACTTCGCATTCTGCCATCTTCTTGTACCTGAAAACCTTGTGCTCCAATGCTTCCATCCTGTCTTCCAGACTTCCTTCTCCCTTGGGGCCTTGAACTTCTTTTATATGTACCTTCCCATCTTTGAGAATCAGCTCCTTGGGATGGATCTTCAACTCATACATGTATGGGTTGAGGACATCCGCAGAGGAATCCTCCATGGGTGATCCAGAGGAAGACATTGTAGCTCCAAAACTGAGAAATTTGCCTAACCAAAACAGATTGAAACAAAAACACGACGAGAACTTGATGCAAGAACCTCGGGGAATCCAGGGGGTTATATATTACAAAGTTCCAAAGCATAAGGAAGGTTTTGACACGGAAACGAGGCGGAGGCGAAGTTCGGGGGTGGCACACCCCCTCGAGGCGCGGCCAGGCAGAGGCCCGCGCCTGGGGTGGGTTTATCCACCCCGGACTCCGTCTCCTCCTTTGTTCTGTCTTGTAACTTCCCTTATGTATTAAGAAGATCAAAAAATAAAAAGATTGGGGCTTCACGAACCTTCTGTTTTCACCACTTTTACCTATTCAATGACGAACTCTGCAGATTCTGGTATTTGCCTTCTGATAAATTCTTCTGGAGTCACCATTCGAATAACATCCACATCTTCATTATAAGAATCTCCAGAAATATAATGTTTTAGTCTTTGCCCATTAACCACCTGTTTTGTGTCATCCTTCAGAGAAGAAATTTTGATGGCACCTGGACGGTATACTTCCTTGATAACAAAAGGTCCTTCCCATTTTGAGAGTAGTTTCCCTGCAAAAAAATCTGAGACGGGACCTATACAAAAGAAATTTCTCACCAACATGGAACTCCCTTTTGAGAATTCTCCTATCATACCATATTTTTACTTTTTCATTAAAAAGCCTAGCATTTTCATAAGATTCACCTCTCCACTCATCTAGATTACTTAAGTAGAGCAGTCTTTTCTCACCTACAAGTCTAAAATCCCTATTCAATTCTTTCACTGCCCAGTAAGCTTTGTGTTCTAATTCTAAAGGCAAGTGACAAGCTTTCCCATAGACCATTTTGTAAGGAGACATCCCCATAGGATTTTTATAAGAAGTTTTGTAAGCCCACAAAGCGTCATTCAACTTTTTAGCCCATTTTTTTCTAGATCCATTGACAGTCTTCTACAAGATAGATTTAATTTCCCTATTGTAAAGTTTTACTTGCCCACTAGTTTGGGGGTGATAAGCTGAAGCAATTATATGGTTTACATCATACTTAGCGAGAGTTTTTCTAAAAAAAACCATGAATAAAATGAGGGCATCCATAAGTCATGAGATATCTAGGCACACCGAACCTAGGAAAAATAACATCCTTAAGCATTTTCAAAGAGGTCTTACCATCAGCACTATTTGTGGGTATGGCTTCTACCCACTTTGTAACATAGTCTACGGCAACAAGAATATGAGTGTACCCTTTTGAAGGGGGAAAGGACCCATAAAGTCAAATCCCCAACAATCAAAAGGTTCAATAACAAGAGAATAATTCATAGGCATTTCATTGCATCTACAAATGTTACCTACTCGTTGACATTCATCACATGATAAGACAAACCTCCTTGCGTCTTTGAAAAGGGTAGGCCAATAAAATCTAGATTGTAAAACCTTTTATGCAGTCCTGTCCCCTGCATGATGCCCTCCATAAGCACTGCCATGACATTTTCTCAATATCTCTTGTTGTTCAAATTCTAGAACACATCTTCGCATGATGCCATCTACTCCTTCTTTATATAAGTGTGGGTCATCCCAAACGTAATGCCTTAGATCATAAAATAATTTCCTTCTCTGCTGAGATGTAAAGGTTGGAGGCAAATACTTGGAAACAATAAAGTTAGCATAATCAGCATACCAAGGACTCTCATGCGTACTTACCCTTATCGCAGCCAACTGCTCATTTGGAAAACTATCATTAACAAGCAATGGGTAAAAATAAATGTTTTTCAAACGAGATAAATTGTCAGCAACAGGATTTTCAGCACATTTCCTATCTACAATATGCATATCAAACTCTTGTAAAAGAAAAACCCACCTGATAAGTCTAGGCTTAGCGTCCTTCTTTGTCATAAGGTACTTGATAGCAGCATGATCAGTGTGAATATTAACCTTTGAATCAACAATATAAGGCCTAAACTTATCACATGCAAATATTACAGCTAAGAACTCTTTTTCAGTAGTAGCATAATTCCTTTGAGCAGCATCTAGAGTCTTGCTAGCATAATGAATAACATTAAACTTCTTATCAACATGTTGTCCAAGGACAGCACCCAGAGCAAAATCACTAGCATCACACATAATTTCAAAAGGTAAACTCCAATTAGGTGGTTGAACAATAGGAGCAGTTGTCAAAGCTTTCTTCAAAGTTTCAAAAGCTTCCTTACAATCATCATCAAAAACAAAAGGTACATCTTTTTGAAGAAGATTAGTAAGGGGCTTTGAAATTTTGGAGAAATCTTTAATAAACCTCCTATAGAAGCCAGCATGACCAAGGATAGTACGAATACCTTTAATATCTCTAGGGCAAGGCATCTTCTCAATTTCTTCAATTTTGGCTCTATCCACTTCAATGCCTCTTTCAGAGTCTTGTGTCCAAGAACAATCCCTTCATTAACCATGAAATGACATTTCTCCCAATTAAGAACAAGGTTGGTTTCTTCACATCTCTACAAAACTTTATCAAGGTTGTGCAAACAGTTATCAAAAGAAGTTCCATAGACGGAAAATCATCCATGAAAACCTCCACAATTTCTTCACAAAAACCATGAAAGATAGCAGACATACATCTCTGAAAGGTAGCAGGAGCATTACATAAACCAAAAGGCATACGCCTATAAGCATAAGTACCATAAGGACAAGTGAAAGTAGTTTTCTCTTGATCTTGTGCTTTCACAACAATTTGAGAAAACCCAGAATAACCATCAAGAAAACAAAAGTGGGTCTTTTTGAACAACCTCTCAAGCATTTGATCAATAAAGGGCAAAGGATAATGATCTTTCTTAGTAACTTTATTGATCTTTCTAAAATCAATGCACATTCTATACCCAACCACTACTCTTTGAGGTATAAGCTCATTATCTTCATTAGGCACAACAGTTATTCCCCCTTTCTTGGGAACGCAATGAACAGGACTAACCCATTGACTGTCAGCAATAGGATAAATAATACCAGCATCAAGGAGTTTTAATACCTCATTTCTTACCACATCCTTCATCTTAGGATTTACACGGCGTTGGTGCTCAACAACTGGTTTTGCATCAGGCTCAATATTAATAGCATGCTGACATATAGTAGGAGAAATTCCTTTCAAATCATCAAGAGTATAACCCATAGCTCCTCGGTGTTTTTTCAATACTTCCAATAACATTTCTTCTTCCTTTCCTGAAAGTTTAGAACTAATAATAATAGGATACACTTTCTTATTATCAAGATAAGCATATTTAAGATCATCAGGTAAAGGTTTTAATTCGAAAACAGGGTCCTCTTTAGGTGGTAGTGTGGTACCCAAATCTTCCACATGTAGATTATGCTTAAGTAACTCAGGCCGACGAAGGAAAACCTCATCAATCTCATTTCTTTCCTTCATGAAGACATCACTTTCATGATCTTCCATGAACTGCTGCAAGGCATTGTTAGGAGCAAGAGAAATAGCAGAAAGTTGTTCAACCCTGAAATCATCATTAGACAGTTCATTTTCATAAGGAGTTTTGGCAAATTTGGAAAAATTGACTCATAAGACTCTCCATCAAACTTAGTCAAAAAAAATTCCTTCCTACAATCTATAATAGCCCCACAAGTATTCAGGAAGGGTCTACCAAATATAATAGGATAGGTTTTACTAGCTTCTTTACCAAGTACCAGAAAATCAGCAGGATATTTAATCTTACCACAGAGGACCTCCACTTCCCTTATAATGAAAATGGGGCAAACTTGCTCCCTATTGGCAAGGTGAATAACCATATTAATGTCTTCAAGCTCACAAGGACTAGTTTCATGCATAATTTCCCTGTAAAGCTCATAAGGAATAGCACTAGAACTAGCACCAATATCACATAAACCATAATAGCTATGGCTACCAATTCTAACAGAAAGCATAGGGACACTAGATTTTCTAACTTTCTTAGGATGAGAAACAATATTAGTGGCGTCTTCACAGAATACAATATGCTCATCCTCTATATTTCTAGTGACAAGGTCTTTCACAATAGCTACCACGGGCCCAATATCAATAAGCTCATCGGACCCCACAGTTTTCTTTGCGCTTTTGCTAACCACATTAGCTATAATAGAATGTTCCCTTACCTTAGCAGGGAAAGGGATTTTCTCCACATAAGGTCTAGGCATAATAGGATCAATAGTACAAACCTCTGTGCTAGAAGGAATATGGGTGACAATGTCTTTATAAGGAGCATGGTACTTGTCCCACTCTTTCTTGGGAATTTCAATATAAGAGGCAAAGGCATTAAAACATTTTGCAAGAACTTTAGGATCAAGACCAAACTCATTGCTAATATCACGGAAGTCATCAGTTCCCATAAAATATATAATGCATTCATAATCATGGTTTATACGTGACTTTCTTCCTTTGTCATTCTCCCAAGCTTCAGTGTTTTCTTGAATACGGTCCAGTAGATCCCATTTAGCTTCTTCCTTCATACGTGTAAATGATCCAGCACAAGAAGCATCTAGTAAATCTTTATCATGAAGAGAAAGTCTAGCATAAAAGTTATTGATAATAATATTGTTAGGGAGTTCATGAATAGGACATTTAAGCATTAGTAACTTCAATCTCCCCCAAGCTTGAGTTGTACTCTCTCCATCATGAGGCCAAAATTTATATATAAGATTTCTATCCTTATGAATCTCACTGGGAGGATAAAATTTAGAATAAAAGAGAGATGCCATTTCCTCCCATTCCATGGATCGTCCATTCTTCAGCAGCTTATACCATTCTTCAGCTCTCCCTTTCAAGGATATGGAGAGTAACTTCTTCTTCACCTTTTCAGTTGTGATACCTGCACACTTAAACAACCCGCATAATTCATGGATAAAAAGCAAGTTATCAACAGGATGGACAGTTCCATCCCCAAAATAATAATTATCCATAGCACTATCAACAATACTTGTAGGTATCTTAAAAGGATCTATACCAATAGTTGGTAGTTCATCTACTACTCTAGCAGTGGTAGTAGTTTTCCCAAACGTAAAACCAAGTGGGTTGTCCATATTGGAAACAAAGTAACAAGAAGTAACAAAATAAATACTCACTATAGAAGTTTCCTTTACCAGTTCCACTCTTCAATAGCGCTTCACTCCCCGGCAACGGCGCCAGAAAATAGTCTTGATGACCCACAAGTATAGGGGGTGTATCGTAGTACTTTCGATAAATAGGAATGTCGATCCCAACGAGGAGAAGAAGGTGTTGAATAGTGGTATGGAGCACGAACTCTCTACAAATACTTAGCAAACGGGTTTTTAGTGGTTTTCTGATAAGGCAAAAAAACAAAGTGCACGTAATAAAGAACAAACGCAGCAAGTGGCCCAATCCTTTCTTAGCAAAGGACAAGCCGGTGGAAATACTTATAAGGACCAAACGTTCTCGAGGACACATGGGAATTCTGTCAAGTGCTTTCGCTTCATATAGCTGAGTACTCTTCTTTGGTGTTGTAAGTGTTGTTTGGGTGAACCTGTGCTAATGTACCGACCGTACTTGGACTAATACATACTTGTGATTATATCCTAAGATCCTACGCTCCCTTGTGCAAAGTTGTCCTAATGGGGATTCAGGTTTCTGTCACTGATACGCCCAATTTGCATCACCATTCTATATCATAATTTACCTCTATTCACTGATATTTGTCTTATTATGAGGTATTACTTATGGATTTTTCATTTGTTTATGCATGTTGGATGATTCTTGAAGGATGGACTGCTGGAGTTTAGATTCTGATGGAAAAGAAGGCGTTTCGGTGCAATTTCGCAAAGACCAGAAAATACCAAAAAAATATGGAAACGTATTATTTCTCCAGAAGAATGAGGGATCCAGAAGGAGGGACGAAGAAGGGTGTAACATCCCTAAAATCATGTTTCAAACTCATGCATATCATGCATGCATCCATGATCATATAAACATCATTTCAAACAAATCATTTCAAAACAGAAGCATATATGCTTATTATTTCATGTAAGTTTGCTCTAGCCTTAGTGCTATTTTCCAATGAGAAGAGTACTTTTTTTATTCAGTAAGGTTTGAATTCAAACTTAGGCACTTTCCAAAGTTTGAGCAAAGTTTTCAAAACAAAATGAGTAAATAAAACCAATATTATGCCTATAGTATATATCACATAAAGACTTGGTTTTATTTTTATTTCCAATTGATCAAAGTGTTTTGAGTAAACAGTAGTGTTTGACACACATTTGAGTGCAAGGTTTGTAGTATAAAAACCTAGAGAAGATTTGAATTCAAAACTCATTTGATTTGGAGTTGAAAATCATTTCAGAAAAATCAAACAGAAAAAGAAAAAAAATAAGACAAACAACCTATCTGGCCCAACTAGCCCAGCAACCCCCCCCCCCCCACTGCACGAAACGTTTTCTTCACTCTCACCCGCACCTGCTAGGTTGCTGACAGACAGGACCCACTCCCTCTCTGTTTCTCTCGCTGACAGCCGCGGCCCACACGACGTCATCGTCTCCACCCCGGCGACGCGTTCTTCCCAAATTCACGCCGTGCGTTTCCTGGTTTGATTCGCGTCGTCAATTCGCGTTGATTGCAGGAGTAAATCACGCCCCCGTCTCGCCTACTTAAACCCCCTCTGCCCCCTCTCCATTTCCCCCCAGACTTCGAGCATAGAGTGCCCCCGGGCTGCCGTAATCGCCCTTGCACCACCGTAGTCAGAGCTCACTCCAGCGACCAATCCCGGTGAGCCTCGTGCGCCCCTTCCCCTCTGGTTCATGCGAACAGCTTCACAACCTCTTTGCGCTCCTCCTGATGTATTTGGTTCATCCTATACTGCCCCAGGTCGTCGTCTCCATCAAGCGCAGCCAGTCCCCAACGACGTCTCCAACTCCGGCGACTAAATTCGGTGAGCCCCTTGTTCCCCTTCGCCTCTGGTTCATACGAATGTGCTCGCCATAGCCTTGCGCATCTCCTGATGCCTTTTGTTCATGCTAGGGTGACCAGGAGCGTCGCTAACGTCGTTGTCCACCCGAGCCCGACACTGTCAGCTACTCCGACGAGCCTGTGCAGCCGTGTTCGTGCGCCCCTTGCCAAGCCGTCACCAGGTTGAGCATCAGTGCATCGCTACGAGCCCGGTAAGCACCTCCGACGACCCTAGAACCCCCTGTAGCCACCACGCCTCCGTAGACAGAGCCTCCGCCAGTTGCCACCGCCAGCGCCGCCCATCTGTGGTCGCATGGTTGATGACAGTTGGATCTAGATCCTGCGCGTGTAATTAGATCACTTAACGAAACGGTATGAGTAGATCTGGGCCGTGCAGATTAAGTAGATCTAACAGCCTGTGCGCGTGATCCTGTGCGAACCGGTACGCACCAATCATAGCGTGATGCGTGGCTAGGGATTAGATTTAAAAACAGAATTTGAATCTATTAGTTGTTTGATTTTGTTTTAGCCATAACTTTTGATTCCCACGTTCAAATTTGATGAATTTTATATCAATGGAATCATGAGAGCAAGACCTTTCTAAATATGCAATGTGTTTAATGTTTTGCTTCTGTTAAAATGGTTTTATTTACAGAAACATGTGTAGGGTTATTTTGAGTATATGAAATGTTTGAGTAATGTTTTTAGGGTTTAAATAAATGTTGTTTGGCAAGTTTTGAACTTGTTTATGAACCAGTACTGTACACTTGTTTTGTTGAGATTAGAAAAATCATCACATATCATATTGCATGCATCCATATATTTTTGCTTGTATTTATTTTGTATGTGATTTGTTGATATGACTCTATGTGTAGATTTTGGTGCCAATAGTGATTGTGATTGTGAGGAGTGTAGCTACTCTCCAAACTACCAAGGCAAGTGGTGCTTCATGATATTTTTATCCCTATGTTTTCTACTAAGCATTAGAAATATTTTGCTAGTCTTGCATGTTATATTTTTCTTATATGCCATGTTGGGAAATCCTAGTAGTGTAGAATTGCTAGGAAATTTCTAATTTAAGATGCTTATATATGCCATGCTTAGCCTAGATAGTAGCAACCAAGGGTGGTGAAATATACATGCTATGATGAAAATATTTCTAAGTCTTTGGACTTGTGTTTTGCCTAATAAAACAACTAAGTGAATGAAACACCTGGGTGGAATGGAAGGAATGGATTATGTTGAGTGGTTACATAAGGCCCATTTATATGGTTTACCTTGTGTATCTCACTTGTGGAAATCCACCCAGGAATAAAGATATTTTAGAGGCCAAATGTTAAGAAGCTTCTAGTGCAGCCACTTGGCAATATGGGCTCTGCCAGGATCATATAGGTTGCAATAACTTAGCCATTTGGACAGTTGGTGGAAGTGGGATGATGGGTTGGAGCGCGTCCATTTGGTCTAAGGGAAGGCTTCTGAAAGGTCCTGTCTTGGTGAAAATCAAGGCTTGTGGGAAAAGTGCACAACCTCTGCAGATGGAAGAATCTAAGTACTTAGCCATGTCCCTGGTATTGGACAACTTGAGCATCAAGACATGGAAGCTATCAAGAATCTCCTCATCCCAATTTCTAAGTAAAACTTGTGGGTGAACAAGGGTGAAGGACCCCAATGTCTATTGGTGGTTCCTTGGGAAAAGTTTTGACAAAGAAAAACTTAGTGATTTCAACTAATAGGCAAAACCTATTTTGAGCAAAGCAAGCCAAGCTACATTTAGCCAAATTGCATATAGTATCTAGTCCACCAAAATTATACTAAGGTATCACTTGCCAATACTATTCCAATGTATTGACCCACTGTGGCTGTAACTTTTGATGTTGCAGGTTACTTTGATGAGGATTAGGAGTCATGAGTCTACACTCAACATGTTTCCCTGTGGCACATGAAGATGAAGACTTGTTATCTATTTACTTATTTAAACTCTTGTACTAGGCCTGTGGCCATGGAGTTGTAAAGACTATGTTTGTCTCTGGAATGACTGTAATAATGACCTTTGTTTCTGTGTACTTCATCTTAAACTGTGGATGCTAGCATTGATCCAGGGACTAGCATTGCAATCACAGGGGTCCTTTTCCTTTATAAAGGAAGGATCTTACAGATGGTATCATAGCACTGTGTTGCCTGTAGGATTATGACCCTAGGATTGGAAACCACTAAGGAAAAAATTTCAACAACTTCCACACTTGTCTATTCTTCTCGTGAACTTTTCTAATCTTCTTTCTCATCTCTATTTGTAGATGAACTCCATCAACGAAGCCGTGAAGAAGGGACCACTCATGACAATGACTTTGGAATGTGAGACAGAGTTCCCCAAGGCTCTCAAGGACCTCATGGTTGCAATGGAAATACATGGTGCAGCTGTGTACAAAGGTTTTCCTGTGATGGATGAAGGAGTTGAGTACTGGTGGGTGCAACTTCACTTGTATAAAAACAAGGAAGACAACCACAAGGAATCAGGATTCTGCATGTTCACCAATTCAGTGATGCACACTACATTCTTTGATTCAGCAAGGGATGCAGCTTGGAAGACCATCAAAGAACTTGGTGATAGAGTCAAGTGCAGAATGTTCAACATCCAAAATAGCCTAAAAGAAGAGAAGAAACATACCCAAGAGTTGGAGACTACCAACCAAACCTTAAGAAGAGAAATTATAGACTTAATAATGGAGTCATGTGCTCAAGATAGACTAATTGCTTCTAGAAATATTGTGTTAGCCAACATATCTAGTGAGATGGGATTGTAACGTACTCCGTTAGTTGGACCACCATACTTATCATTTTATTTTCCAAAAATTTTGTCTAAATAAGTTGAACCTTGGATGCTTGTAATGGATTTTATGTATGATATTACTTGTGTGTTTGCCAATGTATGCTTGTGATGCTCTAACTTGAAATTTATTTATTGTGTTGAATTCTAACTTTTTTCTATCTTATTAAATAGATGCCTAATGTTACCATCAGCACTGTTGAGGAGTTCCAGGGAACTCGCTTTGGCCCTCGTATTATTGAGCTCACTACTTTGCTCAATCTCCCTCTTCCTACTATCATGGTGCTTCCCCTCACCAAGTTTGAGAGGAAAGACCTTTGGGGTTTAAAGGTCAATCAGCCCGGACGCCAGACTGAGCCTACCACGGAGGCTATCATCTTCAAGCTCATGCACGATGACAAGGAGAGAGGCCTAGAGGTAGTCATGCAGGACTTGATTGGACGTCTGTTAGGGCGACACTCTCGGCAGGTTAGAGGTACTCACTTCCACGTCTTTGGTAGACGTGATGAGGATGGAGAGGCCATCGACTTCGAGGACACTTCGAGGGATACAGCTGAGCCGATTCGCCTATACCTCCAGGACTTAGAGGTTCTTCTTAGGCACGTGGACACTGATAGGACCAATGTCATGCTTAGCAATGACGAACTCCAGGTGCAGCTTCGTGAGAAGGACAAGCTCTTCACGGAGCAAGATGAGATAGTCAAGGAGATGGAGGCAAAGTTCGAGAGCCAGGACAGAAAGTTCAAGAGTCAGGAGAAGCGAGTCCAAGATAGGAACAAGAGGATTCGGGACATGACTGAAGAACTGCAGGCCAAGGACTTCGAGCTCGAGCATCAGCAAACTGTGATTGAGAGGCTTCGTTCTCAGAAGAGGGCTCTCAAAGCCAAAGTAGAGACCGTGACCACCAATGTCGAGGAATACAAGACCACTATGGAGAATGCAGGTCTTAACTTTATTGAGGAGGAGGTTGATGCCGAGGAGTAGTGATGACTACTCATTTATCATTTATCTATCATACTTTATTTGTGTCGCAATGACCATCCAACATGTGGATGGCTTGTTATTGGTGTGTTTACTTTGAAAACTTGTAATTTTTGTTTTTGAACTATTATTATTGTGATGCATGTTTGGTGATTGTTTATGTGATGTATTGTGCATGTTAGCATCTATGGGTATCTCATTCTTATCTCTATTGAACAAACCACAGATGCCTCCCCGTCGTGCCAATCCCAACCCCAACAACAACAACAACATCACCCCTGAGATGCAGCAAATGATGACAGCTCAGACTCAGCTGATGCAGATGATGACTACGTTCATCCGTAATCGAACAACAACAACAACAATAACAACAACAATAACAACAACAACAACAACAACAACAACAACAACCCACGGGTTTTGACATGCTTACTGGTTCTTGAGATTGAGGCCAGCAAAGTTCTCGTGAACATCGATCCTATGGTGGCCAATGATTGGCTCGCTCCATGAACAAGGACACAGTAGCATTGGTATCTTGATGATGAAGAGAAAGTCAGATTTGCAGCTCACTTGTTGGAAGGAGCAGCAGCCACTTGGTGGGATAACTTCCAGATCACCACTCCCATTGCAGATGTGACATGGGCTATCTTTGAAGATGGCTTTCGTACTGCTCACATCTCATCCGGGGTGATGAGTTTGAAGAAGAAAGAGTTCCATAATCTGAAGCAGCGCCACCGCAGCGTGGCTGAATATATTGAGGAGTTCAACAATCTGGCGCGTTGTGCACTGGACGAAGTTGACACTGATGCTAAGAGGAAGGAAAAGTTCCTTGAAGGCATGAATGATGAACTAAACTTGCAGCTATTAGTGGCCTATGTTCCCACATACCAGTCTCTTTGTGATAAGGCTGCTATTTTGGAGAACAAAATGAAGCAAGTTGAGAGTAGGAAGAGAAAGCACTCGGACAAGCACAACTCGGGATCGTCTCACAAACGTTCCCATTATGATGATAGTGGAAGCTCAGGATCCCACAAGCATGGGAAATTCAACAAGCACCACAACCACAACCGTCATCATGACAACAAGCATCACCGTAGTCATGACAATGACAAATACAAGAACCACAAGGGTGGATATAAGAGCCACCATAGTGGTAGTGGAAGTGGCAGTGGAAGCCAGCCTGTCAAGAAGGATATTAGTCAGGTTGAGTGTTTCAAGTGCAAGAAGATGGGGCATTATGCAAGTGAATGCCCGGAAAAGAAAGTTGAAGGACCCAACAAGCCCAACCCTTTTCAAAGGGGACAAGTAAACCACATCAATGTGGAGGAAATTTATGAGGAGCCTGATGCTATTGCTGGTAAGTTCAAACTCAATTCTATTCCAGCACTTGTTCTTTTTGATACTGGAGCATCGCATTCTTTCATATCAAAAGCATTTGTTGATAGAAATGAGTTTCCAACTGAAAACATTGGGTGTCCAATAAAAGTTAGTTCTCCAGGTGGAGATATGATAGTAAGTCTTGGATGCCGAGATCTAGTAATAGAGTTTGGAAAGCATAAGTTTCCAGTGAGTCTGATAATCCTAGATTCCCAAGGACTGGATGTAATTTTGGGAATGGATTGGATGGCTAAGTATGAAGGAGTATTAGATTGTGCTAATCGCACTGTTGCACTCACAACCCCGGAAATAAAACGGATTAAATTCAAGTCTAACTTTGAATCAAAAGGGAGTAAGATAAATTCTCTTAAGGGGTTAGCATAGACAGTGTGCCAATTGTGAGTGAATATCCGGATGTGTTTCCGGAAGAATTACCGGGAATGCCACCAGATGGATATGTGGAGTTCCTTATTGATTTGCTACCAGGATCTGGACCAATAGCAAAGAGACCATACAAGATGTCAGTTGATGAACTGAAAGAACTCAAGAAACAACTTGGTGAACAGTTGCAGAAAGGATTTATTCAACCAAGTTCTTCATCTTGGGGAGCCCCAGTTTTGTTTGTGGAGAAGAAAGATAGAAGTCAAAGGTTATGCATAGATTACCGTTCACTCAATGAGGTGACTATCAAGAACAAATACCCTTTGCCAAGAATCAATGACTTATTTGATCAGCTAGAAGGAGCTTGTGTATTCTCAAAGATTGATCTCCGGTCAGGTTATTTTCAGCTCAAGATAAGAGAGCAAGACATACCTAAGACAGCATTCACTACAAGGTATGGATTGTATGAGTATACCGTGATGCCATTTGGTTTGACCAATGCTCCATCATACTTCATGAATATGATGAACAAGGTGTTCACGGAATTCCTTGATAAGTTTGTTGTCGTTTTCATCGATGACATTTTAATCTACTCCAAGAGAAAAGAAGAGCATGAAGGACATTTGCGTTTGATACTTGAGAAGCTTAGAGAGCATAAACTTTATGCCAAATTCAGCAAGTGTGAATTCTGGTTGAATGAAGTTGGATTTCTTGGACACGTTGTGTCAGGAGATGGTGTTGCAGTTGATCCTGCTAAAGTTTCAGCTGTAACTGAATGGGAATCTCCCAAATCAGTGAAAGAAGTTCGTAGTTTCCTTGGCTTAGTAGGTTACTATAGAAGATTCATTGAAAATTTCTCCAAGGTAGCTAAGCCTATGACAGAATTGCTAAAGAAAGATAAGAAGTTTGCTTGGTCTGAAGGATGTGAACTCAGCTTTCAAGAATTGAAGAAGAGACTTGTGACAGCACCAGTCTTATGTCTGCCAGACTTGGAGAAGGATTTCCAAGTATATTGTGATGCATCTCATCATGGTTTGGCTGCAGTACTGATGCAAGAAGGGAAAGTTTTGGCTTATGCCTCGAGACAACTCAAAACTCATGAAGTGAACTATCCTACTCATGATTTGGAGTTAGCCTCTATTGTCCATGCACTCAAAACATGGAGACACTATCTTTTGGGAAAGCGATGTGAAGTGTTCACAGATCACAAGAGTATGAAGTATATCTTCACCCAGAAAGAGATTAATATGAGACAAAGAAGACGGCTAGAACTCATCAAAGACTATGACTTGAGTTTGCAATACCATCCCGGTAAAGCAAATGTTGTAGCAGATGCTCTAAGCCGTAAAGTTTTTGTAAATGGCCTTACTAAGGGAGAATTGCCAGATGATCTGTGTGCCCAATTTAGAGATCTCAGATTGGAGATTGTGCCTGAAGGACATCTCATGTCTTTGGATGTTCAACCCACTTTGTTGGACAAGATCAAAGAAGCCCAGAAGACTGATAAGGAAATTGAAGAGATTAAGGAAAAGATTGGTAAAGGAAAAGCCAAAGGATTCCATGAAGACGAACAGGGCACTTTATGGCATGGAAAACGTATATGTGTTCCACAAGATCCGGAGCTTCGAAAACTGATTTTGCAAGAAGCACACAACTCACCGTATTCCATTCATCCGGGTAACACCAAAATGTACATGGATATGAAGGAAAGATTTTGGTGGAATAATCTCAAGAAGGACATCGCTGAACATATTGCTTTGTGTGAAAGCGGAACATCAGAAACCAGCAGGTTTGCTTCAACCACTACCTATTCCTGATTGGAAGTGGGACAAGATTGGTATGGATTTCATTACCGGATTGCCAAGGACCCGGTCAGGATATGAATCTATTTGGGTAGTAGTGGATCGCCTAACTAAAGTGGCTCATTTCATACCCGTGAAGACAACTTACACAAGTGCTAAGTTGGCCAAGATATATATGAGTAGAATTGTATGTCTACATGGAGTACCCAAAAGTATTGTGTCAGATAGAGGAACCCAATTCACTTCTCATTTTTGGAGGCAATTGCATGAGTCATTGGGAACGAGGTTGGAATTCAGCACTGCTTTTCATCCTCAAACTGATGGACAAACAGAAAGGACTAATCAGATTCTTGAAGATATGTTGAGGGCATGTGCCCTAGACTATGGAGCCAGTTGGGATGAAAGTTTGCCTTACGCAAAATTTTCTTATAACAACAGCTATCAAGCCAACATTGAGATGGCACCATTTGAGTTTCTCTATGGGAGAAAATGTACCACCCAATTGCTATGGAATGGTGTGGGAGAAAGAAGTGTGTTCGGACTAGAACTAATCAAAGAAGCCGAAGAGAAAGTCAAGATGGTTAAGGATAGATTGAAGATAGCACAATCCCGACAGAAAAGCTACGCAAATCCTAAGCATAGAGAAGTCACCTATGAAGTTGGTGATAGAGCTTATCTTAGAGTGTCACCACTTCGTGGAGTGAAGAGGTTTGGATTCAAAGGGAAGTTGGCCCCAAGATATGTTGGACCATTCAAGATTCTGTGTTGCAAAGGAGAAGTTGCTTATGAAATTGAATTGCCAGAGTCTTTGTCAGCTGTTCATAATGTGTTTCATGTGAGTCAGCTTAAGAAATGTCATCCAGAAATGGAAGAAACTTCTTTGAAGGATACTATACCTTTGGAAGAAGTTCAATTGGAAAGTGATCTCACTTATGAAGAGAAACCTATCAAGATTCTTGAGACTGCAGAAAGAGTTACTCGGACTAAGACTATCAAATTCTGCAAAGTTCAATGGAACCACCATTCAGAAGAAGAAGCAACATGGGAAAGAGAAGATGATATTCGGAAAGACCACCCTCACCTATTTGCTAGCCAATCCGAATCTCGAGGGCGAGATTCACCTTAAGGGGGTTAGATTTGTAACATCCCTAAAATCATGTTTCAAACTCATGCATATCATCCATGCATCCATGATCATATAAACATCATTTCAAATAAATCATTTCAAAACATAAGCATATATGCTTATTATTTCATGTAAGTTTGATCTAGCCTTAGTGCTATTTTCCAATGAAAAGAGTACTTGTTTTGTTCAGTAAGGTTTGAATTCAAACTTAGGCACTTTCCAAAGTTTGAGCAAAGTTTTCAAAACAAAATGAGTAAATAAAACCAATATTATGCCTATAGTATATATCACATAAAGGCTTGGTTTTATTTTTATTTCCAATTGATCAAAGTGTTTTGAGTAAACAGTAGTGTTTGACACACATTTGAGTGCAAGGTTTCCAGTATAAAAACCTAGAGAAGATTTGAATTCAAAATTCATTTGATTTGGAGTTGAAAATCATTTTAGAAAAATCAAACAGAAAAAGAAAAAAAATAGAAGAGAAAAAAAATAAGACAAACAACCTATCTGGCCCAACTAGCCCAAAGAACCCCCCAGACGTAAACGTTTTCTTCACTCTCACCCCACCCGCTTAGTCATGACAGACCCTCTCTGTTTCTCTCACGACAACAAGGCCCACACGGCGTCATCGTCTCCACCCCGGCGACGCGTTCTTCCCCAATTCACGCCGTGCGTTTCCTGGTTTGATTCGCGTCGTCAATTCGCATTGATTGCAGGAGTAAATCATGCCCCCGTCTCGCCTACTTAAACCCCCTCTGCCCCCTCTCCATTTCCCCCCAGACTTCGAGCACAGAGCGCCCCCAGGCTGCCGTAATCGCCCTTGCACCGCCGCAGTGAGAGATCACTCCGGTGACCAATCCCGGTGAGCCTCGTGCGCCCCTTCCCCTCTGGTTCATGCGAACAGCTTCACAACCTCTTTGCTCTCCTCCTGATGTATTTGGTTTATCCTATACTGCCCCAGGTCGTCGTCTACATCAAGCGCAGCCAGTCCCCGACGACGTCTCCAACTCCGACGACTAAATTCGGTGAGCCCCTTGTTCCCCTTCGCCTCTGGTTCACACGAACATGCTCGCCGTAGCCTTGCGCATCTCCTGATGCCTTTTGTTCATGCTAGGGTGACCAGGAGCGTCGCCAACGTCGTCGTCCACCCGAGCCCGACACTGTCAGCTACTCCGACGAGCCCGTGCAGCCATGTCTGTGCGCCCCTTGCCAAGCCGTCGCCAGGTTGAGCATCAGTGCATCGCTACGAGCCCGGTAAGCACCTCCGATAACCCTAGAACCCCCTGTAGCCGCCGCGCCGCCATAGACAGAGCCGCCTCCGCCAGTTGCCACCGCCAGCGCCGCCCATCTGTGGTCGCATGGTTGATGACCGTTGGATCTAGATCCTGCGCGTGTAATTAGATCACTTAATGAAACGGTATGAGTAGATCTGGGCCGTGCAGATTAAGTAGATCTAACGGCCTGTGCGCGTGATCCTGAGCGAACCAGTACGCACCAATCAGAGCGTGACGCATGGCTAGGGATTAGATTTAAAAACATAATTTGAATCTATTAGTTGTTTGATTTTGTTTTAGCCATAACTTTTGATTCCCACGTTCAAATTTGATGAATTTTATATCAATGGAATCGGGAGATCAAGCCCTTTCTAAATATGCAATGTGTTTAATGTTTTGCTTCTGTTAAAATGGTTTTATTTACAGAAACATGTGTAGGGCTATTTTGAGTATATGAAATGTTTGAGTAATGTTTTTAGGGTTTAAATAAATGTTGTTTGGCAAGTTTTGAACTTGTTTATGAACCAGTACTGTACACTTGTTTCGTTGAGTTTAGAAAAATCATCACATATCATATTGCATGCATCCATATATTTTTGCTTGTATTTATTTTGTATGTGATTTGTTGCTATGACTCTATGTGTAGATTTTGGTGCCAATAGTGATTGTGATTGTGAGGAGTGTAGCTACTCTCCAAACTACCAAGGCAAGTGGTGCTTCATGATATTTTTATCCCTATGTTTTCTACTAAGCATTAGAAATATTTTGCTAGTCTTGCATGTTATATTTTGCTTATATGCCATGTTGGGAAATCCTAGTAGTGTAGAATTGCTAGGAAATTTCTAAGTTAAGATGCTTATCTATGCCATGCTTAGCCTAGCTAGTAGCAACCAAGGGTGGTGAAATATACATGCTATGATGAAAATATTTCTAAGTCTTTGGACTTGTGTTTTGCCTAATAAAACAACTAAGTGAATGAAACACCTAGGTGGAATGGAAGGAATGGTTTATGTTGAGTGGTTACACAAGGCCCATTTATATGGTTTAACTTGTGTATCTCACTTGTGGAAAGCCACCCAGGAACAAAGAGATTTTAGAGGCCAAATGTTAAGAAGCTTCTAGTGCAGCCACTTGGCAATATGGGATCTGCCAGGATCATATAGGTTGCAATAACTTAGCCATTTGGACAGTTGGTGGTAGTGGGATGATAGGTTGGAGTGCATCCATTTGGTCTAAGGGAAGGCTTCTGAAAGGTCCTATCTTGGTGAAAATCAAGGCTTGTGGGGAAAGTGCACAACCTCTGCAGATGGAAGAATCTAAGTACTTAGCCATGTCCCTGGTATTGGACAACTTGAGCATCAAGACATGGAAGCTATCAAGAATCTTCTCATCCCAATTTCTAAGTAAAACTTGTCGGTGAACAAGGGTGAAGGACCCCAATGTCTATTGGTGGTTCCTTGGGAAAAGTTTTGACAAAGAAAAACTTAGTGATTTCAACTAATAGGCAAAACCTATTTTGAGCAAAGCAAGCCAAGCTACATTTAGCCAAATTTCATATAGTATCTAGTCCACCAAAATTATACTAAGGTATCACTTGCCAATACTATTCCAATGTATTGACCCACTGTGGCTGTAACTTTTGATGTTGCAGGTTACTTTGATGAGGATTAGGAGTCATGAGTCTACACTCAACATGTTTCCCTGTGGCACATGAAGATGAAGACTTGTTATCTATTTACTTATTTAAACTCTTGTACTAGGCCTGTGGCCATGGAGTTGTAAAGACTATGTTTGTCTCTGGAATGACTGTAATAATGACCTTTGTTTCTGTGTACTTCATCTTAAACTGTGGATGCTAGCATTGATCCAGGGACTAGCATTGCAATCACAAGGGTCCTTTTCCTTTATAGGAAGGATCTTACAAAGGGCCTCAGGGGGCCCACACCTGCCCAGCCTCCGACTCGGCCCCTTCGCCTATATCTTCCCTATGGAACCCTAACCCTCGGGGGGCGACCATAGATATATTTCCACCGCCTCTGGGGGTGGAAAACACCGAGAGAGAAAGATCTCTCCGGTAGACAGATTTCTGCCAGGGGAATTCTTTCCTAGAGAGGGGAGACCATCGCCACCAACACCGTCATCAAGATAGGCTTCATCGGGATCATCATCATCATCCACACCATCATCTCCACCAGCACCATCATCACCACTCCGTCCCGCTGTAACAATTGTGTTGGATATTGCTTTAGTTCTTAGGGGGAACTTTCCTGGTGTTAATTACTATTGTAGTTGATGCTTGTGAGTGGAACCATTGGATTATTGTTTATGTTCAGATTGTTATCTATTATCATATAATTTTTTATCTTGATCCATATGATTTCTTGTGAGTAGTTCATTTAGTTCTTGAGAACATGGGTGAAGTCATGTTGTTAGTAGTGAATCTGTGATGAGTTATTATTCAATGGTTTAGTGTTTAATTTGTGGTGCTATTCTTCTAGTGGTGTCATGTGAACGTCGACTACATGACACTTCACCATTTCTAGGCCTAGGGGGATGCATTGTGTAGTTGGCTAATAATTGTGGGGTTGCCGAAGTGATAGAAACCTGAACCCCCATTAGGACACCTTTGCACAAGGGAGCATAGGATTTCAGAGTTTAAGGCTATGGTTAGATTTATATCTTAATTACTTTCCTATAGTTACGGATGTTTGCAGGGGGTTTAATCACAAGTATGTATTAGTCCAAGTACGGTCGGTACATTAGCACGGGTTCACCCACATAACACTTACAACACTAGAGAAGAGTACTCAGCTATTTGAAGCAAAAGCACTTGACAGAATTCCCATGTGTCCTCGAGAATGTTTGGTCCTTATAAGTATTTCCACCAGCTTGCCCTTTGCTAAGAAACGATTGGGCCACTTGCTCCGTTTGTTCGCTACTTTTGTTACTTGCTCCTTGTTTTGTTGCCTTGTCAGAAAACCACTAAAAATCCGTTTGCTAAGTATTCACAGGGATTTCCTACTCCATACCACTGTTCAGCACCTTCTGCTCCTCGTTGGGATCGACACTCCTATTTATCGAAAGTACTATGATACACCCCCTATACTTGGGGGTCATCAATACTATTTTGTGGCACCTTTGCTGGGGAGTGAAACGCTGTCACAACCCAAGATTTTCCAAATCTTGTAATGTGAAAAATAAATGAATAAAACAAAACTTTGTTGATTTTCAGGGTGAGAAGAAACTTTTTGAATCCAATTGGAAACCTTCAAACCTGTTTTGATCAAATAAAATCCTAAAGGGATTTAAAAAGATAAATAAACAATAAAGTTAAAAATATTTGGAATTACTATTTTTGGATCTTTTAATAAAAGATTTGGTTTTCAAAAGAAAAGGTAGATTTATAAATAAGGATTATTTTATAGAGCCAAATGAAACCTTAGCCAAGTTTTTGAAATAAAATGTTTTGTTTTGATAAAAATAGCAAAGGTTTATTTAAATAAAATAATAAGGATTTAATATCCAATTTTATTTAAGAAAGGCTTTTCCCATTTTAAACAAACACTAAAACTTATTTATTTATTATAAATAAGTTTTCCAAGTGTTTATTATTTTCAAATAAAACCTATTGAAGTGTTTTTGGTTTTATTTTAGATTTCAAAATAAAGATTTTAATAAAACAAATCCTATTTGATTTAATGACTAAGGTCCATTTTATTTAATTATTAATGGACCCTAAAATAAAATGTTATTTTATTTTAAACAAGTTTTCCAAGTATCTTCTATTTTCAAATAAAACCTACTGATTTGGTTTTGAAAATATTTAGATTTCAAATGGAGTTTTTAAATAAATTAAAACCCATTTGATTTATTAACTAGTGTCCATTTTATTTAATTATAAATGGACTCTAAAATAAAAATATTATTTTATTTTGGGAATTGGTTTATGTTGTCAAACAGAACCAAAATTCAATTGCAATGTTTGGTGAATGTTTGAATTGATTTGAATGTTTGATTGGGTTTGAATTTCAAAACAGAAATTAGAATTGGAAAAGAATAAAACATTCAGGAAAGAAAAAAATAGAAACAGACCTGGCCTAGCTCCAGCCCAACTAAGCCCAACCTAGCCCACCTCTCCCTCTCAGCGAGCGAATCGTTTTTCACCACGAAAGAAACCTGCAAGGACGCTGACTGGTGGACCCCAACTCCCTCTCTCACTCCACTGACGAAACGGCCCCACACCCGAGCCTTCTTCCTCACCCGCCGCGACCTCTTCTCCCCCAAACCTCGTCGTCGTTTCTGTCAAATAACTGCACGCTTGATTCCTCATAACCACGCGTTGAGTCAGCCCCGTGACCGCGCGCATTTAAGCGTCCCTCTCCCCTCTTTGATCTCCCTCACACGCCAGACCTCCCTTGCCCCCAGGCTGCCACGATTTGAGCTGGCACTCCCTCTGTTCCGACGAGCTTGCAACCAAAATTCCGGCAACCCATCGCCCGCCTCCCGAGCACGCAGCAAGTTCACAAGACTCGCGCACCGCTCAGGACCTCAGCTCGCCCAAGTGCCCTGTAACGCCGGCTTGCCAACCTCAACTCGCCACCGCCGTCAAGCTTTCTCCGACGAACTCCCGGTAAGCCTCGATCGCTATGTAACACCCTAATCGATCGGCCCTATGCAAGTTTTAGCGAAACTCAGGGAACCCCCATAGAAACGATTCAAGGTGCCACCAGCACTTTCGCAAGGGTGGAAAGCAAAGTAATAACATTACAACAGTCCTCGATGGGACCCATGTAATGAGATATATATACAATGACTCAAAGAGTCAAGAATACAAATATACGGTACAAAGATCCAAATCACCTTGAAAACGATGGCGTCCGACTACGGACAAGATGCAAATGGGGCTAAGAGCTCAAGAATAACCAATGGCGCCCATAACCCTGCCAAGCCGGAAGGGTAACCCCGCTAACGGCCGATCTCAAAACCTGCTTAAACAAAAGGTGCCGAAAGGGCAAAAGGAAAAGAGGAGCGCCAAGATCGAGGCCAAGACACGGCGAAGCTAGAATTGCGGTCCTCGCCTACATAGATATGGTGGATCAAGCGGCGGCAAAGATGCACTAAACAACCTATAGAGACTCGATACAACTGGCGGCTATCAGAGAGGGGTAAGAAAGATCTATTCGGATCCAACCTGATATGAGCATCAAACAAACCCATCTGGCTTTCTCGAGACCTTCGAGGAAGTCAACCGAGGAACTCACAGCTTGGCGCTTTACTTATTCAGTTATCGTTGCGGCGCTTTACTAGTCAGGTTTAGATGATCGTCCTGATAAAGTAAGCAGTGGGCATTTTTAGTTAATCATTCCGTTATAGTGGCAACACTTACTAGTCAGATACAATTAACATGAGACAACCCCAAAACCCAGCAGTTGTTGATACTTTTACTTAGCCATTCCGTTGTAGTGAAGCTGATTACTAATCATATCGGATACAAGTCAAATTAAAACAGTAAACTTTAGTTATAATGGTCTATGATCAAGCACTGTGCTCCAAGTCGTCCATAACCGCGGACACGGCTTCTCGAAAAGATTAAACCCTGCAGGGCTGCACCAAAGTATCCACAGCACTTGACCCTTTTGCGATCGGTTAACATACACCCATCGGTGTCGGCGGGGCCTAAGTCACGACGCTCCTGCACTAAAGCAAGCACGGGGCCACCCCACTAAGTACACCCGCAACGAAGTCGGCGGTCTCGAGACGGACTTAGGGTTTGCGCTGCTGGTCAGAACGACAGAGGTCCCCAATCGGGACTGTCGACATACACAAAACACTCCGCTTCCTAACAAAGACAAAGGTGCTCCTCGCACAAACGTAAATACATAAGTAGCATGGCATAAGTACGGAATAGTAAAAACACCTCAAACTAGTTGTGGCCCCCAGTACAATACTTTGAAATCAGGTAATTATCAATGGGGGGCCCATATCTCCCCACCTGTGGTTAGCGCGCTCGATCTCGGAACAGGTGTCAAGAACTCGGGTCCTACGGGACACAAGTGGGCGGTCGGAAACCAAATCTTACCTATCACCCACCGATGCCTCTGCTTAATTCAATTTTAGTTGTTAAACAGGAATTAAAGTGAACAATAAGTAAACCATGATCATCTCCAACGTCAACATGCGGCAAACCTCCAACAATTGTGGTACTTGACGACAAGCAAACACTTGGGTAAGCGACTACGACACGCAGGTCCAACTATCTACCAAACAACAGGTAATAGGTTGTGTCCAAGGCTATATAAGGCTGCAAGGGATATCACGGGTACGAAAACTAGAGCATCGCAACACAGATAGCAAAGATCAACAGGAGGGAAGTAAATACTATAAAAGTAAGATAGGTAGAAAGAGGGAGATGCTCGCCTGAAAACATTGTCGAAGGTTCCACCGAAGATCGGGGCGAAGCTCACATCAACTCAACGGCCTTATCCGCGAAGAAGCAAAACACTAGAAGAAACACCGGATGCAATATTTAATACACGGCAGAAGATCGGCATGATGCATGTATGATGTATGGCATGGCAAGGTGCGATGCAATTAGGTCATATTAAGCGGAACCAGGGTCCCGACAATTAATTAGACGGTTCAAGTTGTTTAGAACCCCCGCAAGTTTAAATGTTGTTTGAACAAGATAGAATATAGCACCGGTTCGCTATGCAAATGTAAATGAGGCCAATATAAGACTAGATTTGCCCGCATATGGGCCCCATATTTAATTATTAGGTGAATCGGCACAAGGCCCCCAAACCAATGATATGCATGCGAGATGACAATTAAATATGCAACAAGTTGATATCATTTAAGAAAATAGGGTATCGAGGGAAAAGGGTCACACATTAGGGGTCTCGACGATCTTGGGGTTCCGGGGTTCGGGGTCGGTCTCAGGGTTCGACGGATCTGGGGTTCGGGGTTCGACGGATGCGTTCTCGGATAGCGGGGGTAGATCTTGTTGTCTTGTGTCGGTGACCTCGGCATCCGGGAAGCAGGAGTTCGGCGTCGGGGGCGCATCGGATTCTTCCGGTCGGATGCCGTTCTTGTCATCGTGCCGATCTTGTCGGGTCCTCGTAACGGGACGGTCTTGGCTTCCGGGATGCAAGGTTGACGCCCTTCGGTCCCCGTCGACGGTCTTGGTGTCCTCGATGGATAACTTGGTGTATCCGTGCCGACCTTGGGGTTTCTTGAGGTTCGGTCTGGCGTGGCCCTTGGATCACCGGATCGGGCCGGAGCTTGGCCATCGATCGGTGCAGGAGTTCTTGGGGTCCCGACGGCCGTTGTCGTTGTCGATCTCGAGTGGCACCAGCGGTGGACGATCTCGACGGTTCACGGCGACCTCGCCTTGTCGTAACAACAGACATGAACAGAGGAACATCGGCTGCAACCCCGAGGCGCCGGCAACGCATGGTTCTCAGAGACTGCAGACGCAGGCGTGCACCGCGGCCTTGGCAGCAGGGACAAGACCGGGCTCGAGGAAGGCGAGCGGGGCAGGGTACGGCGAGGAGGGTCCCAGGGACGGCGCGGTCGGGCCGGGCCGGGCTCCGGCGAGGCGAGCACGGGGCGAGCCGGCGGGCGGCGAGGCGGGGTCCGCGAGGCTAGCACGGCCGAGACGGGCCTCCGGCGGATGGCGCGGCTGGGCGGAAAGCGCGGGCTCGAGGCGGCGGAAGGGGCCGCGGGCGCGGAGAGAGGTTGCGGGAGGCGGGCGAGCGGGCGGCGTGGGGCGCCTCGGACGGGCGCGGGAGGTGGGGGGGAGGCCTGTGAGGCGGGGTGGAGGCGGCGCAGGAGGGGCGGCGCGGGCGAGGTGGTCCGGGCGAAAGGGCGGGGCAGGGTCCGGCGAGCAGGAGGAGGATGCGGTGGCGCAGCGGGCTTGGCCGGGCGACGGAGGCGGGCGAGCTCGTGGTGGCTTATGGACGGCTCCGGGCGAGGACGCGAGGCGCTGGCGTCCGGTCTTCCAGAGAAGCGGGGCGAGGCGGCGGTGGGAGGGAGCTCGAGGCGCCATGGCGGGGCAGGGAGAGAAGGAGAGAGGCGGGGGTGGGGCTGGGCGGCCCACGGAGGTGGTTGATGGCGAGCGAGGGTGCGGCGCGGACCGCACGAGCGGGGAACGGGAGAGGTGGCGAAGGGCGAGCGCTGGTGGAGGCAGGAGGCAGCGGTGGCAGAGGAAGAAGAGAGGACGCGAGGGGGAAGAGAGGAAGCGTGGGAGGAGGGAAGGTGGGGCCAGGTGGGGTCCAGTGGGCTGCAAGGGTGTGTCTGTTGGGAGGTGGGATCCAGTGGGGGAGGCTGTGTAGTGTGTTGTGTGGTGTGGGGTGAGCTGGGTGAGTGGTGGAGGGTTGGGGTGATGTCGACTAAGAGTGGTTGGGGAAGGGAGAGGTGATGTGGCGGACTATGATAGGTGGGAGTGAGGTGGCCGGTGTGTGGTAGGTTTCGGGTAGCCTTAGGATTTAGAAGTTGGACCGATCTGTTTAATCGGGGTGGTCGCTCGGGTCGGGTTCGCCGATCGCCTCCACTAAAAATAATATAATTTTTATTTGTTTAATTGGACTGCTTTGCAACCGCCATGCCAAACAAAAATAATCCGGACCGGTTTTATGCTTGAATTAAGATGGGGCGTTTTAGAAAACAAAACGGGCTTGCGAAAAATATTTTTATGCAAACAATGCATTATGACGACGATGCAATGCACAAATCAACGCGATTTTCTAGTAGTGGTTTTGCGGGATGCCACAATTCGACACCACTAACAATGGATCTCGCCCTCGAGATCCGCCTCATGGTACCGGAAGGAAGGTCGGCGAACTGCGTCTTCTCGCTTCGCGTAGATCCTCGCGACACCACTAACAAGAGGTCGTTGTCCTGATCATCAAGAGAACACTCCGGAAAACAACGGACGAAGTTAAAGGTAAGGCCACCTCTAACTTCCATGGAAGGAGTAAAATTGCATCGATCCACCATTCAATGTACATAAGTTTAATGATAAGAGTAGTGGTATGGTCGCGACTCCATCCCGCACTCAAGCATTACTCTGCATAACGGATAGATTATGCAACCAACCCTCGTGATTCAGATCAAGATCTCAAGCGAGGTTCGAACCAAGGAGTGATGCGCATCAGATCGGATCCGCGAGAGGATATCGCGTCGGAAAACACCGGAAGGCACAAACAAGGAACAAAGAATGGTACCACAGCAGACGGATTCATCAGGCAGCTTGAACACCAGATGTAGCAACACCGTTATCAAAGAAGGAAGCGAAACCCTGAAGGTACGATGGAAACCCAACCACGAGAATTCCTGGACTCGAAGAAAGAGAAGAGAGCAGATTCAAAACACGTCGAGATAAGAGGAGAGTAGCAAAGGGGTAAGGAGTAAAATCAGACCTAATCAGAACTACCCAACCGATTTTTCAAAAATAGTTTTGACACCCTACTTCGGCCGTTAGCTAGGTTATCCTACAGGCTGGACTTGTGGGGTATCGCAACTGCTGTGTTCTGATACCACTCTGTAACACCCTCAGAATCGGCCCTATGCAAGTTTTAGCGAAACTCGCCGAACCCGCATAGAAACGATTCGAAGGTGCCCACCAGGCACTTTCGTGCGGGTGGAAAGCAAAGTAATAACATTACACAACAGTCCTCGATGGGACCCACGTAAGATATATATACAACAGCGACTCAAAGAGTCAAGAATACAAATATACGGTACAAAGATCCAAATCACCTTGAAAACGATGGGGCGTCCGACTACGGACAAGATGCAAATGGGGCTAAGAGCCCTGAAGAATAACCAATGGCGTCCATAACCCCGCCTGTGCCAAGCGGAAGGGTAACCCCGCTAACGGCCGATCTCAAAACCTGCTTAAACAAAAGGGTGTCGACAAAGGGCAAAGGAAAAAGAGGAGCGTCGATCGAGGCCAGTACACGGCGAGGCTAGAATTCGGCGGTCCTCGCCTACATAGATATGGTGGACTGAAGCGGCAGCGGCAGCATGCACTAAACAACCTATAGAGACTCGATACAACTGGCGGCTATCAGAGAGGGGTAAGAAAGATCTATTCGGATCCAACCTGATATGAGCATCAAACAAACCCATCCTGGCGTTTCCCCCTCGAGACCTTCGAGGAAGTCAACCGAGGAACTCACACAGTTGGCAGTTTTACTTATTCAGTTATCGTTGCGGCGCTTTACTAGTCAGGTTTAGATGATCGTCCTGATAAAGTAAGCAGTGGGCATTTTTAGTTAATCATTCCGTTATAGTGGCAACACTTACTAGTCAGATACAATTAACTGAAGGGTTCGCAGCATAGAAAACAAAAATTTTCCTACGATGTGAACTATAAACCAAGATCTATTTATACTAGATACAAACAACGGGCGGATGTATATCCGTAGAGAACATACCCTTGAAGACCGACAAAGCTTAACGAGTCCAAACTCGTGGTTGATGTAGACGATCTCTTGCCGATCTCAAGATCGAGAGGAAGTCCTAGCGCCGCAAATCAGCAGCGCATCCGTGCTCAAGACACACGCTCGAGGCACCGAGCAACCTCCGCCTCGCCTCCAAATGATGCACGGAAGCACAACTCTTTCTTGCGAAAAGCCACCGGAACATGTATCTCGCTAGTCCGAGACCATGGGGATAAATTCTAGAGGGGGAGAGATCCTTCACGAGGAGGTGTGAGTGAGAAGTGAGAGGAGGGCCTTTATAGGAGGAGGGGGAACCCCAAGGGGTGGCAGCATGGGGGCTGCCCTTGCCCTCCCTCATCATGTGGGTGGACACTCCACTCACAAAATGACCCTTCAAAAGTCCACCAAAATCCCACTAAAAATCCCATTAAATTTCCACCAAATTTAATGCAAACTCTCATTAAATAAAACTCTTTATTTTATTCAGAATTTTGTCAATTACTTTAATGACAAACATTCACAATAACCCCTTGCTAGAATTCTATTTCACATGCATAACCACTTTATGTAATTTCACCCAAAACCTGCTTTGGTATCTAGTGAAATAAATTCGCGCTTTGTTTATTCTTTCGGCATGAAACTTTTGCTCCAATTGGATGTCGGTGTCTCTTAAGTGTGTCACCCTACGGTTCGTGAATAATGCGGACATGATCGAGACCCTCTCGATCAATAATCGAAGCGGATCCGAGACCCATACCGACTCCCACATATTCAACGATGACTTTCTTGTGATCGCTTAACCTTTACGCTAGTATCTTAATCCTTTGTCTCACGATATATTACATGTCCGAGATTCGATCATCGGTATCTCCATACCTAGTTTGATCTCACATCGACATGCACTCTTTTCTCGTTCCTGATATAACATTCTAGTGATCAAATCACTTGCTTGCAAGCTAATCAATGTGATATCACCGAGAGGGCCCAGAGTATATCTATCCGTCATCGGATGAACAAATTCCACTTGATCCATGAGCCTCAACATAACACTTTATTAGTTCTGAACCCATCTTTATAATCACCACATTACGGTGTGACGCTTGATGTTATCAAGAAACTCTTCCGTGTTAGTGATTGACATGATCTCATGGTCTAAGGATTAGGATCACTGTAAGTTGTTATAGCAATATAAACTCAATGACTTTGATCGTAATGCTATACTTGATGAATGTTCATCACATCATTACACTAATGTTGTGATCCCGTTATTAACAACATCCAATGTCCATGATCAGAAACCTTGATCATCTTGTTAATCAACGAGCTAGTTTATGAGAGAGGCTTAACTAGGAACTTTCGCTTGTTTATTAAACACACATGTATTAACGCTTCCGTATTAATACAATTATAGCATGCAAAATAAACATCTATCATATACTTGGAATACACATAATAAACAATTTATTATTGCCTCTCGTGGCATATTCCCTTGCCTCCCACTTGCACTAGAGACAATAATCTAGTTACATAGTGATATATCTAACACCCATTGAGTTCGTGTTGATCATGTTTTGCTCTAGGGAGAGTTTTAGTCAACGGATCTGCTACATTGAGATCCGTATGTACTTTTACAATCTTTATATCTCCATCCTTGACATGCTCATGGATGGAGTGAAACCGCGCTTAATATGCTTGGAATGCTTGTGAGACCTTGGCTCTTTGGCATTGGCAATGGCACCATTGTTGTCACAATAGATCACCATTGGGTCCAACGCGCCACAACTCCTAGTTCGGATATGAACTCCTTCATCCAAATCGCTCGAGCCGCTGGCAAAGACAACATATTCGCCTCCGTTGTTGATCCCGCTACCACAGGTTGTTTGGAGCTCCTCCAACTAACCGCCCGCCATTCATGAGAAATACGATCCGGATTGAGACTTAGAGTCATCCGGATCGGTGTCAAAGCGTCGACATAACACTTAGCAGCTCTTCTTCACCTCCAGATACAAGAAACATATCCTTAGTTCTTCTCAAGTACTTAAGGATATTCTTGACCGCTATCCGGTTCAACTCGATCCGATTGGTACCTACTAGTCAAACTAATAGCGTGCCACATCCGTCTTGTACATAGCATGGCGTACATTATAGAGCCTATGGTCAAGCATAGGGACTTTGTCCATTATCTCTCTTTCTTCCGCCAAGCCGGACTTTGAGTCTTACTCAATGTCTTGCCTTGCAACATAGGTAAGAACCCTTCTTACTTCGTCCATTTTAAACTTCTTTAAAATCTTATCAAGGTATGTACTTTATGATAGCCCTATTAGGCGCCTAGATCTATCTCTATAGATCTTTATGCCTAATATGTAAGATGCTTCACCTAGGTCCTTCATTGAAAATTTGTTGTTTAGATAACTTTTAACACTGTTAAAGTTCTATATCATTTCGATCAATAATATGTCATCCACATATAGTATCGAAATGCCACATTGCTCCCACTCACTTTCTTGTAAATACAAGCTTCTCCATAAGTTTGGACAAATCCAAACTCTTTGATCACCTCATCAAAGCGGAGATTCCAACTTCGTGATGCTTGCTTCAATCCATAGATGGATCGAAGCTTGCACACCTTGTTAGCATCCTTAGGATCGAAAACCCTTTGGTTGTATCATATACAACTCTTCTTCAATATTACCATTGAGAAACGGTTTTGACATCCATCCGCCATATTTCATAATCGAAATATGCAGAATTGCTAACATAATCCTAACTGACTTTAGCATCGCTACGGAGAGAAAGTCTCATCGTAGTCAACTCCTTGAATTTGTCGAAACCCCTTTGCACAAGTCGAGCTTATAGATGGTCACATTACCATCAAAGACGCTTTTCCTTTGAAAATCCATTTGTTCTCCACGGCCTTTCGTGAGGTAATTCCACCAAGTTCCAAACTTGATTTTCATACATGGATTCCATCTCGGATTTCATGGCTTCTAACCATTTGTTGAACTGGCTCATCATCGCTTCTTCATACGTCGCAGGTCATTATTTTCATCAACCATGAAATTTATGACAGATTTCCGCAGCCGGAGCTGCCCCGCTTGACCCGCGAGGTTCGTAGTACTCTCTTCGAGTTTCATGATCATTATCATTAGTTCCTTCTTCAACAGTGGAGCCAACTCCGAACGACTTCCGCTACTCGCCATACTTTGAAGAGAAGGTTCCATAACCTCTTCGAGTTCTACCTTCCGACTACTCACACCTTTCGCGAGAAACTCTTTCTCTAGAAAGGATCCATTCTTGGCAACAAAAACCTTGCCTCGGATCAGTGATAGAAGGAATACCCAATAGTTTCTTTAGGGTATCCTATGAAGACGCATTTTCCGCTTTGGGTTCGAGTTTATCCGGTTGAAGTTTCTTCACATAAACATCGCAACCCCAAACTTTAAGAATGACACTCAGGTTTGTTTCCAAACCACAATTCATACGGTGTCGTTTCAACGGATTTAGATGGTGCCCGATTTAAAGTGAATGCAGCTTTCTAGTGCATAACCCCAAAATGACAACGGCAAGTCCGTCGAGACATCATAGATCGAACCATATCTAATAAAGCACGATTACGTTCCGACACACCATTTCATTGTGGTGTTCCGCAGTGTGAGTTGTGAAACAATTCCACACTCTTTCATGTGAGTGCTAAACTCGTAACTTAGATACTCACCTCACGGTCGATCGTAGAAATTTGATCTTTCTATTACGATGATTTTCCACTTCATTCGAAATTCCTTGAACTTTTCAAAGGTTTCAGACTTGTGTTTCATCAAGTAGATATAACCGTATCTACTCAAATCATCCGTGAAAGTAACAAAATAACGATATCCACCTCACGACACACTCATTGGACCACATACATCGAATGTATGATTTCCAAATTTGTCGCCTGCTCCATTGAACCGAAAACGGCGTTTAGTCATCTTGCCCATAAGGCATGGCTCACATGTATCAAATGATTCATAATCAAGTGATTCTAAAAGTCCATCCGAATGGAGCTTCTTCATGCTTAATGCCAATATGACCTAGACGGTGCCACATATGCGGATATATCATCACTAAGTTTAATCCTTTTAGCATCAATATTATGAATATGTGTAACATTATCATCGAGATCCAATGTAAATAAACCATTCAACATTGGTGCATGACCATAAAAGATTTCATTCATATAAATGGAACAACCATTGTTCTCGATTTGAATGAAAACCACTTTGCATCAAACATGATCCAGATACAATGTTCATGCTCAAGGTGCACCAAATAACAGTTATTTAAGTTTATAACTAATCCCGACGGTAAGTGGAGAGGTAGCGTTCGACGGCGATCACATCAACGTTTGATCCATTGCCGACACGCATCTTGACCTCACCCTTGCTAGCGGTCGCTGTTCCGCCCGATTCGAGTTACAAATATTAGCAACGAACCGTATCAAATACCTGTGCTACGCGAGCACTAGTCAAGTACACATCAATAACATGTATATCATATATACCTTTGTTTGCCTTGCCTTCTTGTCCGCCAGATACTTGGGGCATGCTTCCCCTTACAATAGTAGCACTCGGTATCGACTTAGGTCCAACTCGGTTTTTTTCAGCGCAACAGCTTTGCCGCCTTACTTCCCTTCCGCTTTCCTTCTTGTCTTTCTTGAAACCAAGGTTCCTATTGATCATCAACACTTGATGTTCCTTTTGATCTCCACTTCGCAGCTTTTAAGCATCGATGTAAGCTCGGGAGAGACTTCTTCATGCCTTGCATATTATAGTTCATCACGAAGCTCTTATAGCTAGGTGGCGTAGACCGCAGAACACGATGGATGCCTAAGTCAATGGGAATCGTTATTCCCAAGGACACAAGCTTATCGGCAGAATTGACATCTTGAGTACATGCTCACTAACTGTTCTCTTCCATCATGCAGCTAAAGAACTTTTCTCAAGCATTGTAGTTTCTCAGCAAGCATGTGTCGAAAATCATTTTCAACTCACCCATTGTATCAAAAGCATTGCCAAACGCTGAAGTTCCGCCTAGCCCATACAATATGCCGCAATGAACTAAGTTGTGGTCCTCCGACGAGTCGATAGACATTCTTCTCTCGTCAGGGCATCGTCAGGTGGGGGCCTAACGCTTCTAGCACATATTGCTTTTGTGCAGAGAGGAGAATCCTCAAATTCATGGCCCATTCAAGAAAGTTGCTACCGTCGTTGCTAGTTTCTCTTCTCCATGAACGCATTGAAATTAAAAGCAGGTGGTGCCATCTACAACAGAATTTGTAAAGTTTAGACTAAGTGTATGATAGATTGAGTTCAACTAATCTATATTACGAATGAACTCCCACTCAAAAGCGACATCCTCGTGTCCTTTTGGTGATTACATGAACCAAATCCACTACACCAAGTCCGATCATCACGTGAGTCAAGATAGCTTCAAAGGCGAGCATCAAATGGGCATCATATCAACTATATGACTCATGCTTAACCTTTCGGTATGTGTTCCGAGGCCATGTCAGTACATGCTAGGCTCGCCAAGTTAGAACCTTAGTATTTTTGCGTGTGTAACTGCTTTTACACCAAGTATGGTCGAGGATCCAAGTACACCCGATCATCACGTGATGTCTTGGAGCGACGAAAACATAATCGGTGCATACTAAAGGGAGAACACATTCTTATCTTGATATTTAAAATGAGGATCATCTTATTATGCTTAACAAAGCGCTAAACAAGCAATATAAGATGCAATCAAACATCATATGTTTAATAGTGAAATTATATGGTTCCCGCAGATGATCTCTATCATGTGCATCGTGGTATGATCACTATCATACCTATATGTGTAAATCCACAATCTATGGGTTTTACGCTATGTGTGTTGTAAGAGTATCATCTCATACTTCTACTTACAACACTACCATATCATAACACTAGCCCAAAGAACAATCTAAACTAGACGCTTCTAATTTATCCATTGCAAGTTTTACGTGGTGAGGGCTTTCGAGATAGAACCGTTTACCTACGAACATGAACCACAACGAGGATAATCAAATTGTTGACAACTCGCCAAAATAGATATTGACTATAGTAGGAGAGACACCGCTAGCCACTTATGCAAACTAGTTGCATGTCAAGCGTGGAACAGGTCTCATGTGCGAGGACATGTAAAGTTTGTCCGCCGCTTCATCCCACTATGCCACCAATATCCAAAATCACAAGAAAGGAGCAACAACATGATCATCATCGCCCACATACTCATATGTGTACTACCCGTAAAGTATCTACGATAGATCCGCTCGATACTCAAGGGTTCGCAAGATAGAAAACAAAAATTTTCCTACGATGTGAACTATAAACCAAGATCTATTTATACTAGATACAAACAACGGTGATGTATATCCGTAGAGAACATACCCTTGAAGACCGACAAAGCTTAACGAGTCCAAACTCGTGGTTGATGTAGACGATCTCTTGCCGATCTCAAGATCGAGAGGAAGTCCTAGCCAAATCAATCCGTGCTCGCACACACGCTCGAGGCACCGAGCAACCTCCGCCTCCTCGCCCAGCGATGCAGCGAAGCACAACTCTTTCTTGCCGAAAAGCCACCGAACATGTATCTCGCTAGTCCGAGACCATGGGGATAAATTCTAGAGGGGAGAGAGATCCTTCACGAGGAGGTGTGAGGAGAAGTGAGAGGAGGGCTCCTTTTATAGGAGGAGGGGAACCCCAAGGGGTGGATGGGGCTGCCCTTGCCCTCCCTCATCATGTGGGTGGACACTCCACTCACAAAATGACCCTTCAAAAGTCCACTCAAAATCCCACTCAAAAATCCCATTAAATTTCCACCAAATTTAATGCAAACTCTCATTAAATAAAACTCTTTATTTTATTCAGAATTTTGTCAATTACTTTAATGACAAACATTCACAATAACCCCTTGCTAGAATTCTATTTCACATGCATAACCACTTTATGCAATTTCACCAAAACCTGCTTTTGATTCTAGTGAAATAAATTCTCGCTTTGTTTATTCTTTCGGCATGAAACTTTTGCTCCAATTGGATGTCGGTGTCTTATGTGTCACCCTACGGTTCGTGAATAATGCGGACATGATCGAGACCCTCTCGGATCAATAATCAAGCGGATCCGAGACCCATATCGACCACATATTCAACGATGACTTTCTTGTGATCGTCGGAACCTTTACGCTAGTATCTTAATCCCTTTGTCTCACGATATATTACATGTCCGAGATTCGATCATCGGTATTCCATACCTAGTTTGATCTCATCGACATGCACTCTTTTCGCTCGTGATATAACATTCTAGTGATCAAATCACTTGCTTGCAAGCTAATCAATGTGATATCACCGAGGGCCCAGTATATCTATCCGTCATCGGGATGAACAAATTCCACTCTTGATCCATGAGCCTCAACATAACACTTTATTAGTTCTGAACCCATCTTTATAATCACCTTACGGTGTGACGCTTGATGTTATCAAGAAACTCTTCCGTGGTTATTGATTTACATGATCTCATGGTCTAAGGATTAGGATCACTTCGTAAGTTGTTATAGCAATATAAACTCAATGACTTTGATCGTAATGCTATACTTCGGATGAATGTTCATCACATCATTACACTAATGTTGTGATCCCGTTATTAACAACATCCAATGTCCATGATCAGGAAACCTTGATCATCTTGTTAATCAACGAGCTAGTTTATGAGAGAGGCTTAACTAGGAACTTTCTGTTTGTTTATTAAACACACATGTATTAACGTTTCCGTATTAATACAATTATAGCATGCAAAATAAACATCTATCATATACTTGGAATACACATAATAAACAATTTATTATTGCCTCTCAGGGCATATTCCCTTCATTAACATGAGACAACCCCAAAACCCAGCAGTTGTTGATACTTTTACTTAGCCATTCCGTTGTAGTGAAGCTGATTACTAATCATATCGGATACAAGTCAAATTAAAACAGTAAACTTTAGTTATAGTGGTCTATGATCAAGCACTGTGCTCCAAGTCGTCCATAACCGCGGACACGGCTTCTCGAAAAGATTAAACCCTGCAGGGCTGCACCAAAGTATCCACAGCACTTGACCCTTTTGCCGGATCGCTTAACATACACCCATCGGTATGTCGGGGCCTAAGTCACGACGCTCCTGCACTCCAAAGCAAGCACGGGCCACCCACTAAGTACACCCGCAACGAAGTCGGCCGGTCTCGAGACGGACTTAGGGTTTATGCCTGGTCAGAACGACAGAGGTCCCCAATCGGGGACCTCGACATAAAACACCGCTTCCTAACAAGACAGGTGCTCCTCGCACAAACGTAAATACATAAGTAGCATGGCATAAGTACGGAATAGTAAAACACCTCAAACTAGTTGTGGCCCCCAAGACAATACTTTGAAATCAGGTAATTATCAATGGGGCCCATATCTCCCACCGTGGTTAGCGCTCGATCTCTAACAGTGTCAAGAACTCGGGTCCCACGGACACAAGTGGGATCGGAAACCAAATCTTACCTATCACCCACGATGCCTCTGCTTAATTCAATTTTAGTTGTTAAACAGGAATTAAAGTGAACAATAAGTAAACCATGATCATCTCCAACGTCAACATGCGGCAAACCTCCAACAATTGTGGTACTTGACGACAAGCAAACACTTGGGTAAGCGACTACGACACGCAGGTCCAACTATCTACCAAACAATGGTAATAGGTTGTGTCCAAGGCTATATAAGGCTGCAAGGGATATCACGGGTACGAAAACTAGAGCATCGCAACACAGATAGCAAAGATCAATAGGAGGGAAGTAAATACTATAAAAGTAAGATAGGTAGAAAGAGGGAGATGCTCGCCTGAAAACATTGTCGAAGGTTCCACCGAAGATCGGGGCGAAGCTCACATCAACTCAACGGCCTTATCCCAAGAAGCAAAACACTAGAAGAAACACCGGATGCAATATTTAATACACGGCAGAAGATCGGCATGATGCATGTATGATGTATGGCATGGCAAGGTGCGATGCAATTAGGTCATATTAAGCGGAACCAGGGTCCCGACAATTAATTAGACGGTTCAAGTTGTTTAGAACCCCCGCAAGTTTAAATGTTGTTTGAACAAGATAGAATATAGCACCGGTTCGCTATGCAAATGTAAATGAGGCCAATATAAGACTAGATTTGCCCGCATATGGGCCCCATATTTAATTATTAGGTGAATCGGCACAAGGCCCCCAAACCAATGATATGCATGCGAGATGACAATTAAATATGCAACAAGTTGATATCATTTAAGAAAATAGGGTATCGAGGGAAAAGGGTCACACATTAGGGGTCTCGACGATCTTGGGGTTCCGGTTCGGGTCGGTCTCTGTGTTCACGGATCTGGGGGTTCGGGTTCACGGATGCGTTCTCGGATAGCGGGTAGATCTTGTTGTCTTGTCGGTGACCTCGCATCCGGAAGGGAGTTCGGCCGGGGCGATCGGATTCTTCCGTCGGATGCCGTTCTTGTCATCGTGCCGATCTTGTCGGGTCCTCGAACGGGACGGTCTTGGCGTCCGGATGCGGGTTGACGCCCTTCGTCCCTCGTCGACGGTCTTGGTGTCCTCGATGGATAACTTGGTGTATCCGTGTTGCCGACCTTGGGGTTTCTTCAGGTTCGGTCTGGCGGCCTTGGATCACCGGATCGGGCCGGGAGCTTGGCCATCGACGGTGCAGGAGTTCTTGGGGTCCGACGGCCGTTGTCGTTGTCGATCTCGAGTGGCACCAGGTGGACGATCTCGACGGTTCACGGCGACCTCGCCTTGTCGTAACAACAGACATGAACAGAGGAGCACATCGGCTGCAACCCCGAGGCGCCGGCAACGGCATGGTTCTCAGAGACCAGATCATGGACGCAGGGCACCGCTGCCTTGGCAGCAGGACAAGACCGGCTCGAGGAAGGCGAGGGCAGGGTACGGCGAGGCGGGTCCTGTGGACGGCGCCGGGCCGGGCAGCGAGGCGAGCACGGGGCAGGCCGAGGCCGACGGGCGGGCGAGGCGGGGTCCGCGAGGCTAGCATGGGCCGGAGACGGGCCTCCGGCGCGCGCTGGGCGAGCAGAGCGCTGGCTCGAGGCGGCGGAAGGAGGGGCCGTCGGGCGCGAGAGAGGTTATGGGCGGCACGAGCGCAGGCGTGGCGGGCGCCGACGACGGGCGCGCCAGGTGGGGGAGGCTCGACGACGGCGAGGAGGCTCGGGTGGAGCGGGCGGCGGCGACGAGGAGGGTCGAGCGCGCGGCGCGGAGCGGCGGGCGAGGTGGTCCGCGGCGAAGCTTGGGGCAGGAGCGGGCGCAGGAGGAGGATGCGGGCGCAGGCGGGCTTGGCGGGCGGAGCTCGTGGTGGCTTGCGGTGACGGGCTCCGGGCGAGGACGCGAGGCGGCGGCAAGGTCTTCCAGAAGAAGGCGGAGGGAAGCTGAGGCGCGGGTGGGATGGCGGCGGCGAGGAGAAGAAAGAGAGAGGCGGGGCTCGCTGGGTGAGGCTTCACGGAGGTGGTTGATGGCGAGCGAGGTGCGGGACATGGCCTGAGCGCAGGCGGAACGGGAGAGGCTGGCGAGGCTGAAGGGAGCGCTGGGTGGAGGCAGAGGCGGTGGCAGAGGAAGAAGAGAGGACGCGAGGGGAAGAGAGGTTGTCGGGGAGGAGAGGCGTGGGAGGAGGGGCCGGGTGGGCTGTGGGTCCAGCAAGGGGTGTGTTCTGTTGGGGGAGGTGGGATCCAGTGGGGGGGAGGCTGTGTAGTGTGTTGTGTGGTGTGGGGTGAGCTGGGTGAGTGGTGGAGGGGTTGGGGTGATGTGTCAGACTAAGAGTGGTTGGGGGAAGGGAGAGGGGTGATGTGGCAGACTATGATAGGTGGGAGTGAGGTGGCCAGGGGTGTGGGTAGGTTTCCGGGTAGCCTTAGGATTTAGAAGTTGGACCGATCTGTTTAATACGGGGGTGGTCGTTCGGGTCGGGTTGGCCCGTTCGACTGCCCCCACTAAAAATAATATAATTTTTTATTTGTTTAATTGGACCGTTTGCAAACCGCCATGCCAAAACAAAATAATCCGCGACCGGTTTTGCTTGAATTAAGATGGGCGTTAGAAAACAAAACGGGCTTGCGAAAAATATTTTATGCAAACAATGCATTATGACGACGATGCAATGCACAAATCAACGCGATTTTCTAGTAGTGGTTTTATGGATGCCACAATTCGACACCACTAACAATGGATCTCGCCGAGATCCGCCTCATGGTACCGAAGGAAGGTCGGCGAACTGCGTCTTCGCTCGCGTAGATCCTCGCGACACCACTAAAAGAGGTCGTTGTCCCGATCATCAAGAGAACACTCCGGAAATAACGGACGAAGTTAAAGGTAAGGCCACCTCTAACTTCCATGGAAGGAGTAAAATTGCATCGATCCACCATTCAATGTACATAAGCGAATGATAAGAGTAGTGGTATGGTCGCGACTCCATCCCGCATCAAGCATTACTCGCATATGAACGGATAGATTATGCAACCAACCCTCGTGATTCAGATCAAGATCTCGCAAGCGAGGTTCGAAACCAAGGAGTGATGCGCATCAGATCGGATCCGGCGAGAGGATATCGTCGTCGAAAACACCGGAAGGCACAAACAAGGAACAAAGAATGGTACCACACAGACGGATTCATCAAAGCTTGAACACCGATGTAGCAACACCGTATCAAAGAAGGAAGCGAAACCAAGGTACGATGGAAACCCAACCACGAGAATTGGACTCAAGAAAGAGAAGAGAGCATTCAAAACACGCCGAGATAAGAGGAGAGTAGCAAAGGGTAAGGAGTAAAATCACCTAATCGTAACTACCCAACCGATTTTTCAAAAATAGTTTTGACACCCTACTGCCGTTAGCTAGGTTATCCTACAGTTGGACTTCAGGGTATCAACCGCTGTGTTCGATACCACTCAGAACACCTCGAATCGCCTATGCAAGTTTTAGCGAAACTCGCGAACCCGCATGGAAACGATTCAAGGTGCCCACCAGCACTTTCGCATGGGTGGAAAGCAAAGTAATAACATTACACAAGGTCCTCGATGGGACCCATAACAGATATATATATACAACAATGACTCAAAGAGTCAAGAATACAAATATACGTACAAAGATCCAAATCACCTTGAAAACGATGGGGCGTCCGACTACGGACAAGATGCAAATGGGGCTAAGAGCCCCAAGAATAACCAATGGCGCCCATAACCCTGCCTGTGCCAAGCCGGAAGGGTAACCCTAACGCGCCGATCTCAAAACCGCTTAAACAAAAGGTGCCGACAAAGGGCAAAAGGAAAGAGGAGCGTCAAGATCGAGGCCAAGACACGGCGAGGCTAGAATTGGCCCTCGCCTACATAGATATGGTGGATCAAGCGGCAGCAAGATGCACTAAACAACCTATAGAGACTCGATACAACCGGCTATCAGAGAGGGTAAGAAAGATCTATTCGATCCAACCCGATACGAGCATCAAACAAACCCATCTGGCGCTTTCCCTCGAGACCTTCGAGGAAGTCAACCGAGGAACTCACACGGTTGGCGCTTTACTTATTCGCTTATCGCTATGGCACTTTACTAGTCAGGTTTAGATGATCGCCCCGATAAAGTAAGCGGGGCATTTTTAGTTAATCATTCCGTTATAGTGGCAACACTTACTAGTCGACAATAACATGAGACAACCCCAAAACCCAGCGGTTGTTGATACTTTTACTTAGCCATTCTGTAGTGAAGCTGATTACTAATCATATCGGATACAAGTCAAATTAAACAAGTAAACTTTAGTTATAGTGGTCTATGATCAAGCAATCGTGCTCAAGTCGTCCATAACCGCGACACGCTTTCGAAAAGATTAAACCGCAGGGTGCACCAAAGTATCCACAGTGCACTTGACCTTTTGCCGATCGGTTAACATACACCCATCGGTATGTCGGCGGGCCTAAGTCACGACGTTCCTGCACCAAAGCAAGCACGGGGCCACCCACTAAATACACCCGCAACGAAGTCGGCCGTCTCCGAGACGCATTTAGGGTTTGCGCTGCTGGTCAGAACGATAGCAGTCCCCAATCGGGACTGCCGACAATGAAAACACTCCGCTTCCTAAACAGTACAGTGTGCTCCTCGCACAAACGTAAATACATAAGTAGCATGGCATAAGTACGGAATAGTAAAAACACCTCAAACTAGTTGTGGCCCCCAGTACAATACTTTGAAATCAGGTAATTATCAATGGGGGGCCCATATCTCCCCACCTGTGGTTAGCGTGCTCGATCTCTAACAGTGTCAAGAACTCGGGTCCTACGGGACACAAGTGGGCGGTCGGAAACCAAATCTTACCTATCACCCACCGATGCCTCTGCTTAATTCAATTTTAGTTGTTAAATAGAAATTAAAGTGAACAATAAGTAAACCATGATCATCTCCAACGTCAACAGGCGGCAAACCTCCAACAATTGTGGTACTTGACGACAAGCAAACACTTGGGTAAGCGACTACGACACGCAGGTCCAACTATCTACCAAACAACAGGTAATAGGATGTGTCCAAGGCTATATAAGGCTGCAAGGGATATCACGGGTACGAAAACTAGAGCATCGCAACACAGATAGCAAAGATCAACAGGAGGGAAGTAAATACTATAAAAGTAAGATAGGTAGAAAGAGGGAGATGCTCGCCTGAAAACATTGTCGAAGGTTCAACCGAAGATCGGGCTAAGCTCACATCAACTCAACAGCCTTATCCGCGAAGAAGCAAAACACTAGAAGAAACACCGGATGCAATATTTAATACACGCAGAAGATCGGCATGATGCATGTATGATGTATGGCATGGCAAGAGCGATGCAATTAGGTCATATTAAGCGGAACCGGGTCCCGACAATTAATTAGACGTTCAAGTTGTTTAGAACCCCCGCAAGTTTAAATGTTGTTTGAACAAGATAGAATATAGCACCGGTTCGCTATGCAAATGTAAATGAGGCCAATATAAGACTAGATTTGCCCGCATATGGGCCCCATATTTAATTATTAGGTGAATCGGCACAAGGCCCCCAAACCAATGATATGCATGCGAGATGACAATTAAATATGCAACAAGTTGATATCATTTATGAAAATAGGGTATCGAGGGAAAAGGGTCACACATTAGGGGTCTCGACGATCTTGGGGTTCCGGGGTTCGGGGTCGGTCTCAGGGTTCGACGGATCTGGGGTTCGGGGTTCGACGGATGCGTTCTCGGATAGCGGGGGTAGATCTTGTTGTCATGTGTCGGTGACCTCGGCATCCGGGAAGCAGAGTTCGCCGGGCGATCGGATTCTTCCGGCCGGATGCCGTTGTCGTCGTGCCGATCTTGTCGGGTCCTCGTAACGGGACGGTCTTGGCGTCCGGGATGCAGTGCTTGACGTCCTTCGGTCCCCTGTCGACGGTCTTGGTGTCCTCGATGGATAACTTGGTGTATCCGTGTTGCCGACCTTGGGGTTTCTTTAGGTTCGGGTCCTGGCGTGGCCCTTGGATCACCGGGATCGGGCGTCGGGAGCTTGGCCATCAGATCGGTGCAGGAGTTCTTGGGGTCCCGACGGCCGTTGTCGTTGTCGATCTCGAGTGGCACCAGCGGTGGACGATCTCGACGGTTCACGGCGACCTCGTCTTGTAACAACAAAGACATGAACAGAGGAGCACATGCTGCAACCCCGAGGCCGGCAACGCATGGTTCTCAGAGATCTGCATGGACGCAGGCGGTGCACCGCGGCCTTGGCAGCAGGGACAAGACCGGGCTCGAGGAAGGCGAGCGGGGCAGGGTACGGCGAGGAGGGTCCCATGGACGGCGCGGTCGGGCCAGGCCGGGCTCCGGCGAGGCGAGCACGGGGCGAGGCCGACGCGCGGGCGGCGAGGCGGGGTCCGCGAGGCTAGCACGGGCCGAGACGGGCCTTAAGGCGGGCGCTGCTCGGCGGAGCAGAGCGGGCTCGAGGCGGCGGAAGGAGGGGCCGCGGAGAGAGGTTATAGGCACGGAAAGGCGGCGTGGGCGCCGACGGCGGGCGCGGCCAGGTGGGGAGGCTCGACGACGGCGAGGAGGCTCGGTGAGGCGGGGTAGGCGACGGGCGAGGAGGGGTCGAGCGACGGGCGGAGCGGCGGGGCGAGGTGGTCCGGCGGGCGAGCTTGGGGCAGGGAGGGAGCGCGGGCGCAGGAGGAGGATGCGGTGGCTCAGGCGGGCTTGCGCCGGCGACGGAGGCGGGCGGAGCTCGGTGGTGGCTTGCGGTGACGGCTCCGGCAGCGAGGACGCGAGGCGCTGGCGGCCGGTCTTCCAGAGAAGCGGGGCGAGGCGGCGGTGGGAGGGAGCTCGAGGGCGCGCGGTGGTGGGGAAGGCGGCAAGGGAGAAGAAGGAGAGAGGCGGGCTCGGCTGGGTGAGGCGGCGGCGGAGGTGGTTGATGGCGAAGGGGCAAGGATCAAGGCTGAGCGGCGAGGCGGGGAACGGGAGAGGCTGGGAGGAAGGAGCTGGAGGAGGCAGGAAGGCAAGAGGAAGAAGAGATGACGCGTGGGGAAGAGAGGTTGTCGGGGAGGAGAGGGAGCGTGGGAGGAGGGGCCGACGGGGTGGGCCAGGTAGGGTCCAGCGGGGCGTGCGACGCGTGCGGGGTGTGTTCTGCTGGGGGAGGTGGGATCCAGTGGGGGGAGGCTGTAGTGTGTGGGGTGGGGTGAGCTGGGTGAGTGGTGGAGGGTTGGGGTGATGTGTCGACTAAGAGTGGTTGGGGAAGGGAGAGGGGTGATGTGGCAGACTATGATAGGTGGGAGTGAGGTGGCCAGGTGTGGGTAGGTTTCGGGTAGCCTTAGGATTTAGAAGTTGGACCGATCTGTTTAATACGGGGTGGTCGTCGGTCAGTTGGCCTGCTCGACCGCCCACTAAAAATAATATAATTTTTATTTGTTTAATTGGACTGCTTGCAAACCGCCATGCAAAACAAAATAATCCGAACCGGTTTTATGCTTGAATTAAGATGGGGCGTTTTAGAAAACAAAACGGGCTTGCGAAAAATAGTTTTATGCAAACAATGCATGATGACGACGATGCAATGCACAAATCAACGCGATTTTCTAGTAGTGGTTTTGCGGGATGCCACACCCTAGCACCTCCCGATGACGCTTCCTTACTCGCGACCCTTGTGTGCATCTAACCGTGCCTCTCTTTTGGCTTATCGTGGTTCCAAACGATGCCAGCGACGACGACCCGAGAGCACCGCCGCCCATACCAACTCCGGTGAGCGATTCCTCCTGTCCCCGTGCGCCCCTTGCCAAGACAACTCCACGTTGAGCTTCGGCGTCGCCCTGCGATCACTGTGAGCATCTCCCCACCTTCCATTGCTTCTTGTATCGCCGGCACCGCCACCATCTGCCGCCGCCACTACCATCGCCGCAAAGACCGCTGCTTTAGGTCAAGCTCGCAGCAGCCGTCCGATCTCGATCTAGTGGATAGGATAGAACCACTTAAAGCGAAGGGGTACGCAACCTGTGCCACTCGATCTGACTTGATCCAATGCGCTAGAGTAGCCGATCCGAGCGAAGTGGTACCGACGAATAGGAATAGGACGCGTGTCACCAGTTCTGTTTAAAACAAAATTTGAATCTGATTTAGATGCAGATTTGAAACCCTTGTAACTTTTGATCCACACGTCCAAAATTTGCAAACTTTATATCAATGGAATCAGTGGAACAAGCCCTAGCCAACCATGCAATTTGTTTAGCAAAAAGCTTCTGTTAAAATGTTTGTTTTTGCAGAAACATTTGTATGCTTGTTTAGATTATAAAAATTGTTCCAAAATGTTTTTGGGGATAAAATCTTTGGCAATTGGATTGATTTGAACCTACTGACCATAGGAAACACTTTGTGGATTCAAAAATGTATTTGGTGAAACAAAAGAATGATTCTTTGATTTAAAACCATTTCTAGTCAAATAAAAATATGGTTTATTTATTAAAAATAGTTTTTGGAAGAAAACCTTTGGGAAATGTTTTGTTTTAAACTCTCTAACCCTAAACACAAAGTTTTGTGTTTTGAAAACATATTTTGTGAACCCTATAGATTAATGCCTTAGTAAAAACATTTCTACACCACATAAAATGATACTTTGTTTTGAAAATGGTTTAGGAAGTGAAACCTCTTGCAAATGACTTTGCCACTTTACAAAATGACCAATAGGTGTTTTCAAATGTTTATGACCCATTAGAAACCACTTTTACAAATAAAACAACCCTTGTGCATGCTTGCATGTGTTGTTTTGTTTTATTATTTTATGTGATGAATTGCTTAAATGGTAGATTGAAATATTGTTTGCTTGATTGATTTGTAGTGAATTGAAGTGTGTGAACATTGCAAAGATCAAGGAGTGAACCTATACTCTACCAAAAAGGCAAGTGATGCTTCATACTTTGTCCCATTACTTTCACTATGCATTAGTGATTTTTCTAAGTAAAACTTGCATGGAATTTTGCTAAGTATAAACCTTGCTATAGTAAAACCTAGTAGATGAAACCTTAGTAAAATTTTCCTAAGTTAAGATTCCTACTACTATCAAGCTTAGCTTAGCTAATAGAAAACAAGGGAGGAATATACATTCATATTATGGAAAAATTTCTAAGTCTGAGGACTTGTGTTTTTGTTTAATAAAACAACTAAGTTAATGAATCACCTGGGTGGAATGGTAATTGCTTGGTGGTTTTTGGTTGAGTGGTTACACAAGGCCCATGTTTATGGTTGACCTTGTGTATCTCACTTGTGGATGGCCACCCAGGAACAAAGAGATTTGAGATGTCAAATGTTGAGAAGCTTCAAGTGCAACCACTTGGCATTATGGGCTCTGCCTGGATCATATAGGTTGCAAGAACTTAGCCATATGGACAGTTGGTGGTAGGATTTGATAGGTTGGAGCGCGTCCATTTTGGTCTAAGGGAAGGCTTCTGAAAGATCTTGTCTTGGGAAACCAAGTCTTGTGGGGAAAGTGCACCACCTCTGCAGAGTGTAAAATCTAAGTACTTAGCCATGTCCCTGGTAAAGGACAATTTGAGCATCAAGACATGGAAGCAATCAAGAATCTCATCATCCAAATTTCTAAGTTAAAAACTTGTGGTTGAACAAGGGTTAAAGGATCATCAATCTTTGATTGGGAGATGCCTTGCAAAAGATTATTTTGTCAAGCAAAAACTTAGTGTTTTCAAATGTTAAGGAAAAATCTATTTTGAGCAATGCAAGCCTCAACTCCACTTAGCCAAATGCATATAGATGATAGACTCCACTATACTACCATAGTATCACTTGCCAATACAATTCAAATGTATTGACCCTTGTGGCTGTAACTTGTATGTTGCAGGTTTGATTGATTTAGTGAAGTGTGTTGATTAGGATTACAAAGTCTACAACCAACATGTCTGCCTGTGGCACTTTGAAGATGAAGGACCCCATGCTTATAAATATTCTGCTGCAATGTAATGTAATAGCCAAATGAGCTATGTAAGATGTAATAAAATTATGTTATTCCTGGTTATAAAGTTATATTATGACCTTTGTTTCTTGATATTACATCTTAACTGTGGATGCTAGCTATTGATCCAGGGACTAGCATTGTAAACACAGGGGACTCTACCTTATTTAAAGGTTGGGACCCTTACAAACGCTATTGAAGAGTGGAACTGGTAAGGGAAAGTTTTACTATGAGTATTGCTTTTGTTACTACTTGTTACTTTGTTTCCAATATGGATAACCCACTTGGTTTTCTGTTTGGGAAAACTACTACCACTTCTAGGGTAGTAGATGAACCACCTCCTGTTGAGATAGATCCTTTTAAGATACCTACAAGTATTGTTAATCGTGTTATGGATAATTATTATTTAGGGGAGGGAACTGTCCATCCTGGTGATCACTTGGTTTTTATCCATGAATTATGCGGGTTGTTTAAGTGTGAAGGTATCACAACTGAACAGGTGAATAAGAAGTTACTCTCCATATCCTTGAAAGGGAGAGATGAAGAATGGTATAAGCTGCTGAAGAATGGACAATCCATGGAATGGGAGGAAATGGCATCTCTCTTTTACTCTAAATTTTATCCTCCCAGTGAAATTCATAAGGATAGAAATGTTATATATAACTTTTGGCCTCTTGATGGAGAGAGTACAGCTCAATCTTGGGGGAGACTGAAGTTACTAATGCTTAAGTGTCCTATTCATGAACTCCCTAACAATATTATTCTCAATAACTTTTATGCTAGGCTTCTCTTCATGATAAAGATTTGCTAGATGCTTCTTGTGCTGGATCATTCACATGTATGACGGAAGAAGCTAAATGGGATCTCCTAGACCGTATTCAAGAGAACACTAAAGCTTGGGAGAATGACAAAGGAAGAAAGTCAGGTATAAACTATGATTATGAATGCATTAAATCTTTTATGGGAACTGATGACTTCTGTGATATTAGCAATCAGTTTGGTCTTGATTCCCAAAGTATTGCCAACTATTTTAAGGCCTTTGCCTCTTACATAGAAATTCCCAAGAAGAAGTGGAATAAGTACCATGATCTGTATAAAGATGTTGTTAATCATGTTCAAGTTAGAAGTACTCAAGTTTGTACTACTAATCATATTGTGCCTGAACCTCATGTTGAGAAAATGCTTTTCCCATCTAAGGTAATGGAGTATTCTATGATTATTAGTGCAAATAATAAAGGTACAATGGAAACTATGGAGCCTGGTAAGCAATTGAATGTTGAACCTGTGGTAGCTATTATGAAAGACCCTATCACTAGAAATATAGAGGATGAGCACATTGTCTTCTGTGAAGACGCTTCTAATATTATTTCTCATCCTAGTAAGGCTAAAAAATCTAGTGTTCTTGTGCTTTCTGTTAAAATTGGTGATCATTGCTACTATGGTTTATGGATATTGGTGCTAGTTCTAGTGCTATTCCTTATGAGCTTTACAGGGAAATTACACATGAGATTGATCCTTGTGAGCTTGAGGACATTGATGTGGTTATTCACCTTGCTAATAAGGAGACCATTTGCCCCATTGGCATTATAAGAGATGTGGAGGTTCTCTGTGGTAATATTAAGTATCCTGTTGATTTTCTAGTGCTTAATTCAGTAGCTAGCAAAATTTGTCCTATCATTTTTGGTAGACCTTTTTGAACACTTGTGGAGCTATTATTGATTGTAAGAAGGAAAAGGTTTTAACTAAGTTTGATGGAGATTCTTATGAGTTTAACCTTTCCAAATTTTCTAAAGCTCCTTGTGAAAATAGCTTGCCTAATAAAGATTTCAGGATGGAGCAACTTGCTTCTATTGATCCAGTCTATGACCTTGGACCTCTTATTGATGACTGTAAGTATGCTTATTCTGATGATAAAGTTGTTTCCAGTGACAGTTATATTGTGAAATTTATTCAAAGTGCTACTGAAAGTTATTTTGAGAGAGGGAAACATGGTTTTATGCATCTCAATGATGTTAAGTTTCCCCGTTTTATGTTGAAAGCTTTGAATTTGCATCCGTTTTTGTCTTCCCATGCTGGTGGATTTTTGTTTCAATAATTCGTTTTCTCATGATACCCCCATGCACAGGAAGTGGGTTAGACTCAAGTGTGTTGGTTATTTGCTTCTTGATGCTCTCTTTCACTTCAGATATATATTTCCTTTGTGAGCATCTTTGGAAGTTTCAAGCCTAACTTAAAGGCATTAAAGAAAAGTACTTGTTGGGAGATAACCCAAGAGTTTTGTTGAGTCTTGGAAGTTATTACCTCAGTAATAACTGCTCCTTATCCTTTTTGTTTTGGTTTTTGTGTCAAGTTCAACTACTTTTGTGAAGTAGAGGAGTTGTGAAAAGTGGCTGTCCTGGGACAGATTTTTGTGATGCATTGCAAAAATTCGTGAGGAAGCTCAGTACGTCGGATGGAGCTGCATTTTTCTGAGATTGTTCTCCAAGTTGTTACCCAACTTTCATCAGTTCTGCACTTTTTGGTTTGAGCAACAGAAGGTCTTCGAAAAAATCAATCTTTACCTGCTAGTCTGTTTTGATAGATTTCTGCCATCATTTGCATTTGCCTCTTACATAAGGTTTTGTTTTGATGGGTTTTCAGTTGAAGTGTTTACCAAAGGTTTATTGTTTTTTGCTTACAATAACATTGTCATTGAGTTTGTGCAAGGGTTTTGTAAGAAGGAAATTTTCAGGAGAAAGAGAAAAGGAATCTGCAGAGTTCGTCTTTGAATAGGTAAAAGTGGTGAAAACAGAAGGTTCGTGAAACCCCAATCTTTTTATATTTTTGATGTTTCTAATACATAAGGGAAGTTACGAGACGAAACTGAAGAGGAAACGGATCCCGGGGTGGACAAACCCACCCCAGGTGTGGGCCCAGCCTGGCCATGCCTGAGGGGGGTGTTCCCCCCTCGAACTCCATCTCCGCCTCGTTTCCGTGTCAAAACCTTCCTTATGCATTGAAACTTCATAATATATAACCCCCCGGATCCCCCGAGGTTCATGCATTGTGTTCTCTTCGTGTTTTCGTTTCAATCTGTTTCTGTCAAGAGATCTTCTCAAGTTTAGAGCATCATGGCCTCCGCCAACGACAAAGGCAAGAAGCCCGAGGAAGAAGGACCTCAAGTCCCCAAGGAGGAGGAGATTTCGGTAGGGTATGAAAGTGACATGGAGGAGTACAAGCATCCGGATACCCGTGCTATCGTCGCAAGCATTGGTTTGGTGGCACGACCTACCAAGCTTAAGAGGACAGCACAGATGTCTACATGAGGGAGAACTCCGCGTCATATCCTCGCTCCACGCACACTTCCTCCTAGTACCCCTTGTTCTAACCGTGCAGGGAAGAAACACTCTAATTTGGAAGAATGGAGAAAGAATAACAAGGACTGGGATCTTCGGTCTGAGTTAATCATGGGATGCATTGAGCATAATTCGGAGTTAATTTGTACTTTGATCTTCGATATGGAGGGTTTGAAGAAACTTATTAAGGAGCTTATCAAGAGAACACCACCACCACCGAAGGAGTAATTCATCATCAGGTTTGGCATCCCCTTGACTTGTTCCAAGCTTGGGGGAGTGCCGCGGTATCACCACCATTATCTTTTATCTTTTACCTTTTTTTAGTGGATTCATATATGTGGTAGAGAGGTTATCTTATAGTTTGGTTTGCATATGGAAGTATCTCTCCTTTAGTTGATTATCTATGTATCCCTTGGTGTGAGTGCCTTTATTGGAATATTAATGAGAAGTCTCATCTTTTACTTTTTGCACTTCTTATTTTAGTTTGCAATCTCTATTATATGATGGATCTTGTTGATCAGTATTGGCACCACTTTGGGATCATCAAGTGGATCTAAATTGTTTTTGGAAAACCGAGTTCTGATCAGTGGCATTAATTTGAAAGAAAAAGAGAAAAAAGCTTACATGTATTTTGTATCATTTGTTTTCTTTCTTGTTGGCTCATAAGCTTAGTATTCTTTATTTAAGATCCTTTTGTGTTTTCAAGGAAGATTGCATGTTTGGCTTTATTACTTGTATTCTTGCTTGTTTCTTTCAACTCTCTTGCTTGCTACCCAGCCTTGCTAGCCAAAAACTTGTTTTGAGAAGGCATACTTCTCATTTTTTCAAATCCCTTTGAACCAAAAACTTTTGCCATTTGTGTCCACCATATCTACCTAGTAGCTTTTGCTATTCCAAGCAAATTCTCAAGCTTCATCTACCTTTCGAATTAAAAAGTATTTTGTTATGTGAAAACTAGTTAGTAAAGCTCTCATGAACTTGATGGCACACTTTATTTCTTTGACCCTAATAGACTTGAACCATTGTGCCATCAAAGTTGTATATGCTTGCATCTATACGTTGGAATTAGCAGAACCGTGCTGTCATGGGGAACGTTTTCAACATTGCACTTGTACTTTGTACTCAGTTGATATCATGTTCTTTTGTCTATGGATGTCAACGGTGTGAAATAAAGAGGGAACTTGTAAGTCCATGGAGTTTGTATCATGTATTAGAGAAATGCCTGGGCCGCTAGCCTAAGCCATGCCTAATCATGGTGGAAACTTGCAGCATCACCATATTGAGCTATCTATGATGCATCCTCAATAAAAAGCTATGCATTTGGTAAATAAAAAGATTGCTGAGATGGTCATTGTCTGCTTGCCTTGTCATTTTGGTTATGGAAAAGCTCATGTACCATGTGCAAGGGGTACCACGTTGGTGGTTCTCAATGATATGCAAATACTTACAATGATAAGAACCTACCTGGGCCCAAAGTTGAGTATGCATGAGGTGTGACCCTCGTATTCAAGGGACATGAGATTGCCAACTTATATATCGTCAAACATATACTCCATCTTTGCGCACTGTAAACTTAATCATGTCATGATGCCTATGATAGGGGCAATGAGGGCTCAAAGCTAGTAAGTACCATAATATTTTGGAAGCTCTTTATGACTTGTAATCCCTTCTTCCCTCTATAAAGGGACCTCTCTCCCACTTCCAAGTTGAGTCAGTAAACCTACTTCCTTTCTATCTCTAGCAAGCATTTGAGTTGTTGTGTTTCAAGCATTCATATGGTGATTTATTCAATCATGTTCTTTATCTTCCTTGTTTGCACAAAACTCTTATCTATTGAGTATTACTTTGAAAGCCTTCACTTGTGAAAAACCTTTTTGAAGCAAAGAGTGCTCCTGTTTTGAAACTTCTGCAAAAATCTTTTGTGAAACTGTTTGCCAGGTGTTCTCTGACCAAGAACAAGTTTGCCAATTCCAATTATGATTTATCTTTATGCATCTCTATTGTGACTGTTGTACTTGGTTGAAAGCTAAGTTATATAATGGTTGTTGGGGATATGCTATATGGGTATCCTCATAGCATGTCCTCTATCCGGATAACCCAGGTGGCCCACAGTTGGTAGCATGGCGCATGGCCTGCTGGGCGGCCCAGTTAGATGGATCTAGAAGGAGGCCCATGCCGGATAAAGGAAGGCTACGGTGGAGTCACCAGCGTACCTGGAGCCTTGGAGTACAAGACACGCTATACTAGTAATAGACTGTGTAGGACTCTGTAACCTGTCCGGCTAGTACTTTTCCCTGCAACCCTAGGACCTTGCGACTATATAAGTCGGGCCTATGGGAGCCTTTAGGGCAACAATCTCAGACTTTCTAGTCACACCTCGCACAGCAAACCTATCTCTGTAACTCGGCGTACTTCCATTATAGCGATTTATAGTAGGAGTAGGATTCCGCCACCGTTGTGGGATCTGAACCTGGGTAAGCTGTGTTACCTCGTACCCATCAACCGTCCGCCTTCCCCCACGTCTCTAAACACGCACTGTGAGGACCCCTCCATGGAGTACTCGTCGGCAATACCACGATAGTTGGCGCCCACCGTGGGGCAAGATGCGCTTCAGGCTCTCCAGCGGGCGAGGACCAAGATCTTCGCGGGAATCAGCGAAACCGTAGCCATCGTTTGCATCCTCTTCTCCGGAAACGTTCCGATCATCCCTCCCGACGAGTTCTGGATTCCGGCGAAGACGAACCCTACACGGCGTTCGATCGTTCCTATCGGAGATATCCACCTCTTCATCGGCGAAACCGACTCGGGCACTAGTTCCCTGGGAGTCGGAGGAGCACCAAGACCCGCACGGACCGCCTACGGGTAGGATACGTTCGCGGATGGATCGATGTCGGATCTCTCTTCGGAATTTGCCGACAAAGATCGGAAAATTTCAAGGCCCACCCAAACCGCCCCTGTGCAGGATATAACGGTGGAAGATTACTACAAATCCGCCGGCTCCGCCCGTGCGTCTGGACAGCAGAGATCCAAGTTTGTCGGCGTGGTTACCATCTTCGATCTGGCGCATTGCGTTCAGAGAGAGAGCGAAAAACCCCGTGATTGCCTTGCCAGGTGGCTCCGTATATGAGCCGATCTGGCGCACTACCCCAATGATGATGCTATGTATCACTTTGTGGAAGGACTGGACCAGGGAACGCTTCTCCGGCATTCTCTAAGGCGGCAGCAGGCTTCAGGACGCCTCACCTTCGAAAGCATGGTGAGTACCATCAACAACTACGCGGAGGCTGAGCAGGCGGCTCAGACAGCTCTTGCGCTCATTGACGGAGCGCCACTGGCTCAGCCACCACCTCCCGTCATCGTTGCACCCGTTGCACCTCCACCCCCTGTCATCGAGGAAGCCCCGGCACCCTCTGACTCTGTGATTGACACGCTTTACACCGACTACAGTGCAGATTCAGAGGAGATAGATTTCAGCCCGGAGGATCTAGACTCTGCCATGCAGGAGATGGAGGAGGATTACCAGCGCGACGAGCAGTCCAACAACGCTGTCACGTCTCGAGAAGTATTCATCACCATTGGAATGGCGATGGATGAAGATCAACCCGGGAGAGCTCCGCCTACAGTGCTGGATAAGGGAAGGTACCACTAGTTGCGGCCGAAAATGATCGTGCACCAGTCATGCCCCCTCCGCCTAACCCAGTACAACAGCCGCAGGAACTCAGCACCGGCCCGAGCAACAACAACACCGCAAACTTGCCACCTCCGGCATCTACGTCAGCTGCTGCCCAAGTTACTCCAGCTGATAGAGTGATGTACGACAATCTCCTCGTCGAGACACTGACCGTGGCTCATATCCGGAACGTGACCCAGCTTGACGAGAAGTGCCAGCAGCTGCTAGAGGAAGATCAAGCCATAACGGAGCAAGGCGCTAAACTAGATCGAGATCTGGTCAATGCGTAGAAGTCCATAGAGAACGCCAGAGCGATGGAGGTCGAGTACAAGACTCTGTTGTAGCAGCAAAAGGACAAGAAAGCTTCGGCTCGCGTCATCAACGATCCTGGTGTACGGCGAAACCTAGGATGGGCTCTTCCGAAGCCGGCACAGGCTAAGCCATACATTGACAGTGAAGGCAAGCAGGTGATGCCCACTCCTCTCCTCAACCTCGTCGTCGCCAAGACCCTTCTGGAGCAGGATCGATCGCCTGAGGTGGTGGAACAGGTCTATGACCTCGTGGCCAAGGCGGTGAAACAGCAGGAAAAGGCCACCTCTCAGAGGCTTGAGTCCTACCCAGTGTTTTGCCGGTCTAGCCCACACAAGCCGCCAAGGGACAGATCTCCTCTTGATGTCGGGTCTCAGACGGGTTTGTCAGGACGAAGACGGAGGGATGCGCGCAACGGGAAGGATGCTATCCCCATATCCTCCGGCCATGGAGGAAAATCCCAACCTCGTCGCCCATCGCCACCACCCCGCTCACCCCGACATCACGAAGATCCCAAGGCTCACCGCCGTACGGATATGCCCCCGCCAAGGCAGAGCGGCATTGTCATCCGCGACAACGCGAGCAGACCCGTCATGACGGAGAGAGCCACCAAGGACACAAGAGCAGGTCGCTCCATGACCCTCCGCGTCCGACAAGCAACAGCGACAAGTGTGAGATGTCACAGGAGGGTAACAGCAAGAAGGCTAACCCACCACCACCTCCGCCTCCGTAGCCACCTAGCAGTCACCATGGCGGACGGGGCCTGCGTCGCTCACGCAACCCATCCCCTGTTGACAAGAAGAAAACAAGCCCGGAGCCATACTACGCATGTTCATGGATAGACAAGATACGGTCTGCAACTTAACCCATACCTGGGACCATGTTACTTTGGACCTACGATATGGTCCGCAACTTACCCCAAAGGTTTTCGGATTGACAAGACCATCAAGCCCTATGACGGCACCGCCAAGCCAGCCACATGGTTGCAGGATTACGGCAACGCGGTGGAGATTGCCGGAGGTAACCCCAACATTGTCGTCAAGTACCTCCCATTGATGTTGGCGGGCACGGCCCGTCAATGGATTGATGACTTGCCGGAGAAATCCATCTGCAATTGGTTGGACATGCAAGAAGCGTTCACCAAGAACTTCGAGGGTACGTACAAGCGTCCCTGCACTGTTGGCGATCTACAGCGGTGCGTGCAAGAGAAAGACGAGACATCTCGTGCCTACATCGATGGGTTGGAAAGGGGCACGTTGCTCCGACATCTCTCGTTGGCTGGATATGAAAAATTCCTGCGCAGGAGTGCATGCTCAGACCGCCATGTCCGCCTTCATCGATGGGTTGAAAGGCACGCCCGACATAAGTCAAGCGCCAGGTGACAATCACCAGCTGGACTTGAACCAGATGATTCAGTTAGCTAGTGAGTTCGCAGCTGCCGACGATGATGCTCGCGGCTCCTTGCCAGCAACGGCTGTTCCAACTCAAGCTCGGAGGAACAGCAGCACAAAGCGGAAAAACGCTCCAGAAGAAAAGTAACCTCCCGACATGGTCGCCATGACCTTCGCAGGACGAGGTGATGGCGGACAACGTGGCCGAGGACGAGGAGATGGTCGTGGGCAGCAGCGAGGAAGTGAAACTACCTCGGCAGCGCTCCGTGTTCCCCAAACCTACGAGGAGTACCGCGATATGCCGTGCCTCGTACACCTCGATGTCAACGGCAAAGCCACTCACACCAATCGACACTGCAAGTTCGTCAGGGATCTCAAGGAGGACTCGGAGTCCGGATACAAGCGAAGTCGGAAGAACAGACCGCGAGGCAAGGGCAAGGGGAAGAAGAAGGAGGAGGAGTCCAAGGATTCAAGTGACATTGACGAGGATGTTGACCCCAAGCACGCCGCCAAGAGCGATGGCAAAGGCAAGAACCCCTTCGAAAAGAAGTCGGCAGTTTACCACACTTTCCTTGGTACCCCCACCGTACGACAACAGAATACCTCTATGAGGATACTGATGGCTACTCTACCCCCAGTTCCCCATTACCTGCGCTGGTCGGAGGTTCCAATTACTTGGGACAGGAAGGACCACCCAAACCTTATCCCTACGGAGAACCAATACGCCATGGTCATCAACCCCTTGATTGACGGCATTGAGTTCACCAAGTGTATGGTGGATAGTGGAAGCAGCATCAACATCATGTACCTGTATACACTGGAGAAGATGAACTTGCGGAGGAAAATCTAAGGAGGACCAACACCATCTTCAACGGCACAGTTCCTGGTCGGGAGGCTCGGTCCCTTGGATGCATAACACTTCAGGTTGCCTTTGGCGATGTTAATAATTACCGCCAAGAGCGCATGACCTTTGAGGTGGTCCCCTTCAAGAGTGTGTACCACTTCATATTTGGCCGCGACAAATTCCACACCTTCATGGCCAAACCATGCTTCGTCTACAATAAACTCAATATATCCGGACCAAACGGTGTCATCACCGTATCCAGAAGCATTGCAAAGGCTAGGGACTGCGAGATTGGAGACATAGCCTACGCGGAAGCTGTCCTCTACAGCGACGAATTCAAGGAGATCTAGAGCAAGGTCGGTGCCTCAGAGATGCCCGCGTCGAAGAAACAGATTTCTGACTCCGCCCCAGCATTCAAGGCCGCCATCGAAACCAAGTCGGTGGAACTTGTGGTAGGTGATGCCTCCAAGACCACCGCCGTTGGGACGAACCTGGATCCCAAATATGAAAGCGTGCTTGTCGAGTTCCTCCGTGAGAATAGGGATATCTTTCCCTGGAAACATGCCGACATGAAAGGTGTACCTAGGGAACTTGCCAAGCACAGCTTGAATAAATGATCCAAAATGCAAACCAGTGAAGCAACCTCTATGATGCTTTGGAGATGAGAAGAGACGCGCCATTGGCAAAGAGATAGCTAGGTTACTTAAGGCTATTTTTATCCGAGAAGTCCTTCACACCCAATGGGTGTCCAATCCTGTACTTGTCCCCAAAAAGGGAACCAAAGAATTAAGTATGTGCGTTGATTACACCGGCTTGAACAAAGCATGTCCCAAAGATCCGTTTGCTTTGCCTCGCATTGACAAGTCATTCACTCGACGGCTGGCTCAGAACTTTTGTGTTTTCTTGATGCATACTCAGGATACCACCAGATCAAGATGAGGAAGTCGGACCAATTGGCCACTTCGTTCACTACTCCATACGGCACGTTTTGCTATGTTACGATGCCCTTTGGGCTGAAAAACGCAGGTGCTACGTACCAGCGGACAATGCAACATTGCCTACATGATCAAATTGGTCAGAACGTTCACGCCTATGTGGACGATATAGCGGTGATGTCTAAAAAATCAAATGACTTAATATCCAACTTAAAAGAAACCTTTGATAATCTCCGGAAATACAACATGATGCTTAACCCTAAGAAGTGTGTCTTTGGGGTTCCAGCCGGAAAATTGATGGGCTTCATCGTTTCCCGGCGTGGAATCGAGGTCAACCCAGAGAAAATCAAGGCTATATTAAACATAAACCGTCCGACGTGCCTAAAAGACATTCAATGACTAACAGGTTGTGTTGCAACAGTTAGTCGATTCGTCAGCCGACTTGGAGAGAATGCTCTGACGCTGTACAAGTTGCTGAAGAAGGCGGACAAATTCACATGGACGGACGAAGCAGATGCAGCATTGAAGCATCTCAAGGAGATTCTTTCCTCAGCGCCTATCCTTGCAGCACCCGGGCCTGGAGAGCCCATGTTAATTTACATGGCGGCTACCAACCGGGTAATCAGCGTCGTCGCCGTGGTAGAGCGGAAGGAACCAGGCTATGAGAACAGAGTTTAACGACCAGTTTACTATGTAAGCGAGGTCTTGACGGAGTCCAAGCAGCATTACCCGCACTACCAAAAGATAGCTTATCGAGTATTCCTTGCTTCTCGGAAACTGAGGCGTTACTTTCAGGAGCACCCAATCACAGTGGTGAGCAAGACTCCACTGTCCGACATTATCAACAACAGCGACGCTACGGGAAGGGTCGCGAAGTGGGGCATTGAACTTGCCGCCTTTGAGATCACCTATAAGAGACGCGACACTATCAAGTCACAAGCCTTGGCGGATTTTATTGCAGATTGGACGGAGATGCCAGATGCTACTCCATTGCCGGAACCAGAATACTAGGTGATGCACTTTGATGGATCAAAGCTGCTCAACGGCTCGGGGGCTGGTGTACTGCTACAGTCACCAACTGGGGACAAGCTACACTACGTTCTGCAAATCAACTACGAGGCTACGAACAACATGGCAGAGTATGAAGCACTCATTCACGGATTACGCGTAGCCAAGGATATTGGCATCAAGCGCATAGTTTGTTGTGGAGATTCCGACTTGGTTGCCTAGCAGGTGGCTGGCACCTGGAATGCGCGGAACCCTATGTTGGCGGCATATCGAGACGAAGTGGATGAGATATCCAAGTGTTTCTTGGGCTCCGAGTACAAGTATGTACCTAGGGAGCAAAACGAGGCGGTTGATCTGTTGTCTAAGCTTGGATCAGGGCGCAAGCGAATTCCGCCAGGAGTTTTCCTAGAGCATCTATGGACACCATCCGTGAAGGAAGCAGACATCGACAACCCAGATAGAGTTGACTCTTCCGTCCACATGGTGGCAAAGGTCCCTCTGGCTTGGACAAAACCGTTCATGGAATATCTCGATCACGGAACTTTGCCCGACGACAAGGTCGAAAGACGGCAGATAGTACGTCGAGCGAAGGGCTATACCATAATCAATGGACAACTCTACAAAAAGAGCACTACTGGTGTATACCTTAAGTGTGTTTCCCAGTTAGAAGGTATTGAATCCTACTTGAAATCCATCTTGGAGATTGCGGGCATCACGCCGCTCCTCGATCGTTGGTCGCGAAAGCCTTCCGAAAAGGATTCTACTGGCTGACCACGAAGTCAGACGCCGACAGGCTGGTTGAGACATGCATGGGATGCCAGTATTATGCCCGACAACCACATGTTCCTGCTGAAGAATTGCGAACAATAACAATAACTTGGTCGTTTGCAGTTTGGGGCCTAGACATGGTGGGACCGTTACAGACGGCACCATGTGGGTTTACGCATCTGCTAGTAGCAGTTGATAAATTCACAAAATGGATAGAATCTAAACCCATTAGAAAGCTCGATGGGGCAACAGCCCTCAGATTTGTCTGGGATCTAGTGGTGAGATTTGGTCTCCCACATAGCATTATCACCGACAATGGTAGCAACTTATCACTCGAAGAAGTGGAGGCATATTGTTGGGAGAAGGTCATCCGACTTGACCTTGCATATGTGGCACATCCACAATCCAATGGTCAGGTTGTAACATCCCAAAAATATTAAACTTAAATCATCAAACTCTAATCATCAAAATTAGGGTTAACAAAAACTTTTCTAATTAAAATTATGAAGGCATGCATATGTGTATGCATTTAATTTGAAATTCTTTTGAACCACCTTGTTTGTATGTTTCCTTGCTTGTAAAATGTTTCTTAGGTGAAATAAACATCATCTAAACATTTCCCAAACTTTTCCTAAAGACAAATAAATCAAAACCAATAAAATAAAGGAATGGTCATTTTGACCAATTTAACTCCCATGCCTACTTTGGCTGTCTCAAACTTTCAGAACCTAATGGAAACTTTTCTGGATCTTTGCACCCCTTGAATGTACTCATAACAAAGTATCAATGCCCACTTTGTGATCATCCAGAAACTTTCAAATGCATAGCTTAAATGACAATTCAAAATTGAATCTTTATCATATGGGAAGATCCCACTCTTTCAAAAACCACTCAAACAAGCTCAACTTTCAAAACCCAAGCATCTGCAGACTCACCAGCACCAATGTAGCACACCCACAAAAATCTTTTCAAAATTCAAAACTTGAATTCATGCGGCCATTTCATCAAACAGGTTGCAGACACAAATCATCAAAATCCTAAACACTATAGTGAGCAGTGATTGAAGCCTAACTTGTTCCCTCTTTAGCTCACAACCATCTCAGTAGATCATCTAGTGAGTTAAACCAAGCACTAGCCTCACTGTAAGCTTGCCAAAACCATCAATGGTGAACAGCCGAAGCCAACCTTGTCACCCCCATGTCGACAGCAAGCTAGGAGGAGAAGCAAGCCTAGCCAGCATGTCTGCGAGGCAGCCCACCGTCCACCGCCACTCACTGTCCCAGCCACGAGCGTTGCCAATCCCTGGACCACACGCACGAACCATGCCAACCTCGCCAGCAACCATGCCGAGCATGCGCCAGAGCGCCACCCTCGCGCGCCATGACCGCACACGCCTCACTCACCGCATACACAATCCCCACGACACCCAGACCACCAGACATCCTCGTCACGCTGACGACTCGCCGCACCGCGCCCGCCAAGACGCCGCGCCCGCGCCAGCAGAGCGTCGCATGTCCCAGACCAAACCGCACCGCCCTACGCCTCAAAACCATGTTGTTGAGCATCGCCAGGGAACACCGCACTGCCCCTACCTTTGCCCATGCCAATAGCCGCCTATAACATCGCCCCCGACGAGCTCACCGTGCGCCCCATCGGTCCCCTCGCTTGACTATAAATAGAGGCCACCCCCGCTCGATTTCTTCACACCATCTCACTCCCTCTCCTCACTGATCGTGCCACACTGTTCCCAGAGCAAGGCAAGCACCACCTCGCCGGAATTTCACCGGAGCCCGCCGCCTCCAGAGAAGAAGGGTGCCATCAATTTCGTCCACCCTGAGCCGCGACACCCCTCGAAGTTCGCCGTCGACTTCGCTGCTCGCCACCTCGCCGACCCTCGCCTGCACCCTGGTGAGCCCCCAGCACCCCTCACTGACCGCGCTAGGTTTCTTTCTCGCCAGCGTTGCTCAACGTCGATGATGACTCTTAGCCATTGGATTAGAACTAGATCGAACGATCCACATCGCCACGTGCCGCTTCGCCCCTCCCTGTCTCACTGACGAGTGGGGACACCCCACTTAAGCAGCCCGCGGGAGCACTGCTCTTAGCAGGCCGGCCCGTTAACTTTTCCCGAGCAACCCAGTTATTTGAATTAAACCTTTTTCATTTTGTTTCAAACTCACTTCTGTGCCCAACTTCAAAAATCAACCCAGATCGAAACAGTGCACCAAATTGAATGAAACCAATTTTGTTAGAAAGATCTGAGAATGCTGAATCCGAGCCCATTGGATTCAAGTCATTTGGATCTATAGATCACCCATGGTAAAAATAACAAGGCAGAAGCTTTTCTGCATTCAAACATTTTTCAAATTTAAACCATAATAGCTTTTGAGTTGATTCCAACTCTCAAAAATCACATTTAACCATACCTTTCAGAATATATAAAAATATATAGGTTTACCTTCAGAAATAATGTTCAAGTAATAAAAGAATGCTACATAGGCATTTCTAGCCACTTTAAATAATTAAAATAAAAGGGTAAAACCTTATTAAATTGTGACACCACTTTAAATCATATTCCCATGGACTAAAATATGTGGTGATGACATGTGTCAACATGATCCCATGTTTGGTTTGGAGAATATTAAATCTTAAGTAGTTTTTCAATGAGTATAAATTACTTTTCTATAAATAAAAAGAATTAAACCAAGCTTTAATCTTGTAATGTTAGTGATGATGTTAGATCATCTATAGGATCCTTGTGTGTGATGATTGCAAGTAGTTAAGTATTGTTTGGTGATTGTGTACCTCGTATTTATTTATAGACGCTAGTACCGACCAAGGATACGAGGAGGAAGGAGGATACTACGAAGAAGAAGCCGAGGAGAACTTTAACCACTGCTCTGCACAAGGCAATCCTAATGCTACTAGTTAAATGTGCAAGCTAACACTTGCAATTTAGCAAGCTTATACTGATATTGTGCAAGCTTTATTAACTAAGTGGACCAATGCAAGCTAACCCTTGCAAGATACCCTACTGATGCCACAACCCACTACTTGTTACTCTGCCCACTATATGCCTTAAGCATATATGATCCAACCCACTTGACCAACCAATCCTAGTTTTTACTTACAAGCGTTATACTTTATTTCTTTATCAAAGCTATTCCTTAGAGTTTACTTAAGTGAATTATAGATACTAGAAAGATATCTGAAGGTTGCATAAAGAGCATAAAATTTGGCCTAAGCTAGATAATCTTGATGTCACCTTAAGGCATGAGACTGAACTTAGTTAGAACTCCACTAGTTTACCATCCCTCATTATTGCTTACTCCCACCTGTAGATGCTAGTGCTAAGCATAAAACTTGATCAACTTTAGATGGGAATACTTGGTGGAAAAATGGTTATGAAAACCTTGGAATGATAGATCATTCTATTGAAATGTTTTGGACATGTGTTTCCAAACACCTGATGATTTTGGTGATGAAAATGATGAGGCGTGAGCGTTAGCACTTTCTAAAACTGATGGTTGTCTGGATGCGATACCATTCCAATTTTATCGTACAACCACAATACCCGAAGATTGGGTAGGGCTTGACTGGAAACTTATATACCTTAGTATTATTTCCCTCACGGCCAAGGTCTGAGCTGAGGCTACCTTGTGAAGATTGTCCACCTGTGCAGTACCCAAGATGACAGATGGTCATGGTTGGGAGGCCAAACTCACAGGAGAGGTGCTTATACTAGGGCGTGTAATCGAAAGGTTAGGATTGATTATCCGTGACATCGAGTATGGTGAATTCAGGATTTGTTCTCTGGGATGTATCGAATGTTGTGGTGAAAGTGTACAATCTCTGCAGAGTGTCAAACTATTCGAATAGCGTCCGCATGATTATGGACAGCTGAGTGGCCATACTGTTCCCCGACTTTTCAAAATGACTTGTGAAATGATTTGAAACTTTGACTTGACCACAACAGAGTTGTGATATGAAATACAAGTTCCCACTTAGGAGTTATAAAATTGTGACGAGCATTCGCTTTCTAAACTTAGTAGGGATAAATCGGCTTTTAAAACAACCCTAGAGCCTAGTGTCCTATTATCCAAAACCCTTTACTGTTAGTATTAGTTTGCAGTACTTAAAGAGTACTCATGGCTTTGTTCTGCTATTCCCATGGCCGACTATGAAGAGGAGTACCGGAGGATGGACCCCGTGAAGGTTACGACAACTAGGATCATCTCCCATCGTCAAGCATTGCTGTGACCCGAAGATGGAGCTTCGCCACGCTACCATTATTATTACGTATTCCTGCTTGATGTTGTATTAAGAACTGGATCATGAGATCCCTATTTGTGTAAGAACTTATGTATCGCTTTGTAATGGATGATGTACTATGGTATACAATTCGTTATGTCTCACAAAAATGGTAATCCCGGATTGCGATGTATGGCATAACAGCATCCGGGATTAAAATCCGGTGTTGACAAGTTGGTATCAGAGCCATCCTGACCATAGGAGACCCTAGTTAGATTGGACGTTGAATCAAAAACTTAGTTTTAAAACCAAAGAAAACAAATATTTACCAAAAACTTATTCTTATTCTTATCCCTTTGATTCTTTCATGAAAATTCATGTTCCTCAAAAGCTCTTGCAAAATACATAAAATTTTGACACACTTAATCACTCTACTAACTTACTCATCCTATATTCTTATAGATGGACGTGAAGTACAGCAAGTTTTACCAACTTGGGAATGGAGGAGACCTGATCTTTGAGAGGGATTTGGACCAGCTTTCGGAACTTCTGGAGCGTCTGCACCCCGAGTTCTTCGGAGCTCAGCTCAATGATCAAGGAGGAGAAGATCTGCAGTGGCTAATTGTTGCAAGTCTCCGAGGAAAGATTGAACCTCCCACTGCTGAGGGAATTCAGTTTACCTTGAGAGAAAACAACTGGCTCGATGGACTTGCCAGAGCCATGCAGGAAGCTCTTTCGTCTCGTGGGCAGAGCATCAATCAGATCAAGGGTACTCGCTTTGAGTTTTGCCCAAGGCGTGATGCTAATGGACAACCACTGGAAGCCCCATACCACACCGAGCTGAAGACCCAATTGGACCACCTTAGCTTCATGATGTACGATCGTCAGCAGGAGTTGGACAACTGCCGTGACTACTGCAACCACAAGTCTGCCATCATCAAGACGAAGGACCAGACCATCGCCCTGCTAGCAAAGGATCGTAAGTCCCGTCCCCGTCAGCTCGACAAGAAGGAGCGCATTATTGCCCGTCTTCACCACCGCATCTCATCTCTGGAGGAGACCATCCACGAGAGAGACATGCAGTTGGAGGAAAGGGAGAATGCCGGAGAGGATCTTCGTGGAGACCCCTACTCCTATCTCAACGATGACGACGATTTTCTGGAAGATCAGGCTATGGATTTCTTCACCGATGAGGACGATTTCGCCTTCATCGATGATGATGAGGATGATTAAGCCATAGATTCCAAGGAGTAGGAGCACTTGAGCACTAGCGTAGTGAGTAGTATTCGGTCCCACTGTATCATAGTTCTCATAATGGTTCTTGAAACCATCTGTTTTTCTTTGTTGTGGTGTGTGTTGTACTGGGTGCTATGAATGAATGAATGAATGAATGAATGAATGAATGAATGAATGAATGAATGAATGAATGAAAAAGCAAGTAGCTAGAAAATCTGAGTCAGACTTTAAAAAATTTCAAAGACCCAAAACTTTAGAAATTTCCCTCTTTTCTCATGATCCATCTAAATCTTTAGATGCCACGTGGAGGAAGTGGTTCAACCCTGTACCCGATGTTGCAGATACTGCAAATGTTGACTTCTGACCGTGAAGCTGAAAGAGCGGAACGTCAAGCCAACCTAGCCACCCTTCAGCAAATAGCCCAGCTATCCCACAACAACCAAGGCCACGAAAATCAGGATAACCACGGATCTAAGCTCAAGAACTTCCAGAATACCAACCCACCTGTTTTCACTAAGTCCGAAGAGCCCCTAGACGCCGATGATTGGCTGAAAACCATGGAAAATAACTTAGAAGTAGCCGGAGTGGAAGACAACGAGAAAGTCCTGTTCGCCACCCACTATCTAGCCGGAGATGCCAGAGCATGGTGGAACAGTGTTCGCGCAATGACCGGAGGCCAGATGATGACCTGGGAGGAATTCAAGGTCAAGTTTAGCAAAACCCATGTGCCACCGGGTTTGATCAAGAGAATGAGAGACGAGTTCAGAGAGCTGAAGCAAGGAAGGATGACTGTAGTGGAATACCGTGACAAATTTTTGTCATTAGCTAGGTATGCCCCGGATGAAATAGACACTAAAGCCAAGAAGAAAGAAAGATTCCTGAATGGTCTGCATGATGAGATGCAGACGGTGTTAGTCAATATCCCCTTTGAGGATATTGAAGCCCTTGTCGACTCTGCTATCCAGATGGAAGGAAAGATCAACCAAGCCAATGAGAACCGCAAGCGTCGTATGATGCATCAGCCAGGAACCCATCAGACCCCAAAGTATCGCCCTAACCCATCTCCAGGATTTCCCCAAGGACCAACAGACCCCTGATGAACCGTCCGACCTATCCCAACTGTGGAAAACCTAGACCCGGAGGAAATCACAACAACCCCGGCAACTCTAGCAATTTCAATCGTGCCCCACCCAAGTTCAACAACAACAATGCTACCGCCAACACCAACACTGCCCCGAGGACTAGAAGCAATGTTGTGCCTGTCGCAGCCAAGGACAAGTCGCAAGTGACTTGTTATGACTGTGGAAATAAAGGTCACTATTCCAACGAGTGCCCCAACAATAAGAATGCTACCGCCCCCAATACCAATGTCCCAGCTCAGCAGCAGCGTCATGTTCAGCCAGGAAGAAGATTTGCCCCAGGGAATTCGCTCAACCGCAACGGCCGTCTTTTTCTCATGCATACTGAAGAAGCTCAGGAAGCGCCAAACGTCGTGCTGGGTATGTTTTCTGTTAATTCAGTACTTGAACGAGTGGTGTTTGATTCTGGTGCATCGCACTCATTTGTCACCGAAGAATTTGCCTGCACTAGTAAAATTCAACCAACCAAACTGAAGCATGTTATGATTGTTCAAATTCCCGGATCAACCACCAAGGCTAGGCAAATTTGCAAATCCGTCCCTATCCGAATCCATGGCATAGATTTTTATGCAAATCTGATAGTACTTGGAACTAAAGGTTTGGAAGTAGTACTAGGAATGGATTGGATGTACAAACATAAAGGATTAATTGACTGTGCCAAGAAAGCCATAACCATGACCAGTACCGCCGGAATATCAGTCGAGCATATATCTGAAACCTTACCTCGCCAATTCAAATGCAACAAGAGTATAGCCCAACCTACCATTGACCAAGTCCGGATAGTCTATGAAGACCCGGATGTATTTCCAGATGTTTTGCCCGGTATGCCCCCAGATCGGGATATCGAGTTTATCATTGAACTAATTCCTGGAACCGGACCCATAGCCCAAAGACCATATAGTATGAACCCGTCAGAGCTCGCAGAACTGAAGAAGCAACTGGATTCCATGCTGGAAATTGGATTGATTCAACCAAGTGCGTCACCTTGGAGATCACATGTCTTGTTTGTGGACAAGAAGGATGGAGGTAACCGTTTGTGTACGGATTATCGGAAATTGAATGATGTCACCATCAAGAACAAGTACCCCTTGCCCAAGATAGAAGATTTGTTTGATCAGTTGACCGGTGCCAAAGTGTTTTCTAAGATTGATCTTAGGACTGTCTATCATCAACTCAAAATTCGTGCAGAGGATATTCCAAAGACTACCTTTACCACCAGATATGGATTGTATGAGTATACGATCATGTCTTTCGGATTAACCAATGCCCCCGCTTATTTCATGAATCTCATGAATAAGATTTTTATGGACTTCCTGGATAAGTTTGTCGTTGTTTTCATCGATGACATTCTGATTTATTCCAAATCAGAAGAAGAACATGAGCTACACCTAAGGACCATTCTTGGAACCCTTAGAGAGCATCAGCTGTATGCAAAGTTTAGCAAATGTGAATTCTGGTTACAGGAGGTAGGATTCCACGGTCACATTGTATCCGCCGGAGGAATTGCCATTGACCCTGCCAAAGTGAAAGACATAGAAGATTGGCAAGCCCCAACCACTGAAACCCAAGTTCGTGCATTTCTCGGATTGGCTGGATATTACCGCAAATTCATAGAAGGATTCTCGAGTATCGCCAGACCCATGACCCAATTGCTGAAGAAGGACAAGAAGTTTGAATGGACAGACAAGTGTGAAGCGAGTTTTCAAGAACTCAAGAGGAGATTGATTTCAGCCCCAATCTTGATCATGCCGGATATCACGAAGCCCTTCGATGTGTATTGTGATGCATCCGAGATTGGTCTCGGATGTGTGCTAATGCAAGAAGGCAAAGTTATATCTTATCTATCTCGACAATTGAAGCAACATGAGCAAAACTACCAAACCCATGACCTCGAACTCGCAGCCGTAGTTCTAGCCCTGAAGACATGGAGACATTACCTGATGGGAAACCGTTGTGAGATTTATTCGGATCACAAGAGGCTAAAGTATATATTCACTCAGAAGGAGCTGAATATGAGGCAGAGAAGATGGATTGAGATAATCAAGGATTACGATCTAGACATTCACTATCACCCTGGTAAAGCCAATGTGGTAGCCGATACCCTTAGCAGATTGCCGTGCCGCTTGAACTCCATGATTTTGAAGGAGCAACCAAGTATGCACAAAGAAATGGAAGATTTTCCAATGGAATTAGTAAGTGAAGGATTTCTGGCTAGCATAGAACTCCGTCCCACTTTGATCAGTCAGATTAAAGAGGCGCAGAAAGGAAATGCTAGTATTGGCAGAATCAAGCGTCGTATCGGTACAGGCAAAGTACCTGGATTCACCGAAGACGAAGAAGGAGTTTTGTGGTACAAAGGAAGCCTTTGTGTACCATCAGAATCTGAGTTGAAAGAAGTTATTTTGAAGGAGGCTCATGATACTCTGTATTCTATCCATCCCGGAGGAACTAAGATGTATCAAGATTTAAAAGAGCAATTTTGGTGGCATAAGATGAAGAGAGAAACCGGAAGCTATATCACCAAGTGTGATATATGTCAGCGAGTCAAGGCAGGACATCAAAGACCCGCTGGATTGTTGCAACCCTTGCAGATTCCGGAATGGAAATGGGATTCTGTAGGAATGGACTTTATCACTGGACTACCTACTTGTAGTAGGGGAAATGACTCTATCTGGGTCATAGTGGACAGATTTTCAAAGTCGCCCATTTCTTGTCCATCAAGACCACATATCAGAGTTCGAAACTAGCGGAGTTATACATCGCTAGAATCATCAGTTTGTCTTAAGCATATATGATCCAACCCACTTGACCAACCAATCCTAGTTTTTACTTACAAGCTTTATACTTTATTTCTTTATCAAAGCTATTCCTTAGAGTTTACTTAAGTGAATTATAGATACTAGAAAGATATCTGAAGGTTGCATAAAGAGCATAAAATTTGGCCTAATCTAGATAATCTTGATGTCATCTTAAGGCATGAGATTGAACTTAGTTAGAACTCCACTAGTTTACCACCCCTCTTTATTGCTTACCCCCACCTGTAGATGCTAGTGCTAAGCATAAAACTTGATCAACTTTAGATGGGAATACTTGGTGGAAAAATGGTTATGAAAACCTTGGAATGATGGATCATTCTATTGAAATGTTTTGGACATGTGTTTCCAAACACCTGATGATTTTGGTGATGAAAATGATGAGGCATGAGCCATAGCCCTTTCTAAAACTGATGGTTGTCTGGATGCGATACCATTCCAATTTTATCGTACAACCACAATACCCGAAGATTGGGTAGGGCTTGACTGGAAACTTATATACCTTAGTATTAGTTCCCTCACAGCCAAGGTCTGAGCTGAGGCTACCTTGTGAAGATTGTCCACATGTGCAGTACCCAAGATGACAGATGGTCATGGTTGGGAGGCCAAACTCACAGGAGAGGTGCTTATACTAAGGCGTGTAATCGAAAGGTTAGGATTGATTATCCGCATACTGAGTATGGTGAATTCAGGATTTGTTCCTGACGGATGTATCGAATGTTGTGGTGAAAGTGTACAATCTCTGCAGAGTGTCAAACTATTCGAATAGTCGCGTCCGCGGTTATGGACAGTTGGAGTGGCCATACTGTTCCCCCGTTAGACTTTTCAAAATGACTTGTGAAATGATTTGAAACTTTGACTTGACCACAACAGAGTTGTGATATGAAATACAAGTTCCCACTTAGGAGTTATAAAATTGTGACGAGCATTCGTTGCCTCTAAACTTAGTAGGGATAAATCTGGCTTTTGCAAAACAACCCTAGAGCCTAGTGTCCTATTATCCAAAAAAACCTTTACCTGTTAGTATTAGTTTGCGAGTACTTAAAGAGTACTCATGGCTTTGTCCCTGGCTATTCCCATGGCCAGACTATGAAGAGGAGTACCTGGAGGATGGACCCCAGGAAGGTTACAACAACTAGGATCATCTCCCATTGTCAGCATTGCCTGTGACCCCGAAGATGGATCTTCGCCTACGTGTCGTTATTATTACGTATTCCGCTGCTTGATATTGTATTAAGAACTGGATCATGAGATCCCTATTTATGTAAGAACTTATGTATCGTTTGTAATGGATGATGTACTATGGTATCCAATTCTGTTATGACTCGAAAAATGGTAATCCTGGGATTGCGATGTATGGCATAACAGGCATCTGGGATTAAAAATCCGGGTGTTGACACAGGTTAAGCGAGCCAATGGATTGATTCTGCAAGGAATAAAGCCACGTCTTGAGGCACCGCTACATAGAGCAGCTGGATCCTGGGCGGAAGAATTACCATCTGTGTTGTGGAGTTTACGAACTACACCCAACAGATCCACCGGCTACACCCCTTACTTCATGGTATATGGAGCAGAAGCCATCCTACCTTCTGACATACTTCACGATGCACCAAGGGTTGCCGCCTACGACGAAGATGACGCTGAAGAATCCAGACGCCTAGATGTGGACCTTCTCGAGGAGGAGCGCATTTTGGCATGCCAAAGATCTGCCATCTACAAGCAGAAGCTACGCATCTACCATAGTCGCCGCGTTCGGCATCGCTCGTTTAAAGAGGGGGATTTGGTGCTCCGACTTAAGCAGAAGAAGTCACACAAATTATCCCCGCCATGGGAAGGACCGTTCATCATAAGCAAGGCGCTACTCAATGGGTCTTACTACCTCGTTGACAATCGTGAACTGAAGGATAGACCCAACGAGGATCATAACCGTAAGCGACGTGACCCGGATGATGACTACCCTGAGCTTGATCGGCCATGGAACATAGCACAGCTACGTCCTTTCTACACTTAGCATTTTTTATCTATTGTATACCTATTATATGATCAATGAAATAAAGCTCTCTGGTTCACTCATATTTCCGAGTCTTTTACCTCCTTTAGTGTTCATTTTTGGATCATATAAAACCTTTATGCACAAGATTTGCGATTGCACTTGTGAAAATTCTGCCTACGGGCATTACCTTAATTTTTCTGGTCTACACGTTCTTTGTTGTTTCTATGTGGATTCTGGAGTAGTGACTTTTGGCACTTATTGTCGGCGATTTTGTGCTTGGGTTATTGACAGTGCCATTGGGCATCATCACCTGAGCGCATGGTTCCGACAACGAGTTTTCCGACTCACGAAAAGTCAAGCATAAAAACCAAAGTAATGGATAAGCCAGCACTTGCTTAAAAAATATATACATGCTGGAAATAGTTCTTAAGTAGCAGGACATACACCATTGTTTTCCGCCTTAAGTTAACACATAGTTTTTTCGCATAACATGTTACAGAGGAAACAAATATTACAAATAGTTTTTATTCCTCTGGTGCAGGCGACTTGGAAGCAAGATCACCAGCAGCAGGAGAGTCACCCTCGAAGTCGGCAATGTTGAGGGACTCGGAGGAGCTTTGGTCGCCGCCATCGATGGTGTTCATTGGCACGAAGACGTTAACGTCGACCAACTCGGCGACTCTGGTGTCATAACCCGCGAGTGATGACAAGATAGACTCATGGTTTATCTTTTGGCCTTCGTCATCTACGTCGGGGATACCAGAGGATACCGTGTCGATGTCGGCATTCTCGTAGTGTGCCTTAACCATGGACAGCGCCATCCTTGCACCGCCACGTGCACATGAAGCTTTCCAGCTTGTAATACGCTCGGGGTCTCGGCGCAGGATCTCCGAGAACTTCGTCACAGAGTCTGATGCCTTCATATTGATCTGGATGGGCTTGGCAATCTCTTTGGCCTGCGCGATGGCAGTGTTGATAAAGTTGCCGGCAAGGACCATGCATTCTTTTGCCGGAGGAGGCGACCGGGTTAAACCCATAGGAGCTGTGAATTCCCGACAAAGGAGCGCATGAGTTCAAAAATTCAGAATATCTAGACTACAGAAATCCAAGACGAAGAAAAACTTACTGAAGATGATGGCCTCATCTTGCCAGAGGGTATCCGCCATGGAGTCCCGTTCTTGTTGGAGGAGCTTGTACGCCTCGTGATGGCGTTGATTTTGCTCATCAACAGCTCTTTTCTGCTCCTTCAAGACCATGATCTCCTCCTTCAAGCGGTTCATCTCCTCGGTGCGGAGTCCTGCAAGGCTTTCATTGATTCTTCATGCATTTTCAGCATCTCCTCCCTCTCCTGCTTAAGGATCTTGTTCTCGCTATCTAGCTGCTGGATATGCTTGGATTGCTCGACAATAGCCTTGGCAATGGTTTCTGCAAGTCAGAGAAATAACAGTACACGGTGAGTACTCAGATAATGTGGGTGCAAAACCAAGTCGGAATACGAAAAAGAAAGGAAAACAGACGCTTGCTCTTGCTGATCTATTCCTTCAAGAAGGCAGTTTTACCCTTTTCAGCTTGCAAGTCCGCGCGCATCTTCTGGTACTTTTCGTTGGCCAAGCCCCTTCGAGCATTCTCATTCTGTGGAAAGAAGAAAGTTAAGCGTTGTTTGGTCTACTTGGAGCATCTAGCCGGAAAATTTCCACCTAGACGCTCGGGGGCTACGGCGAGAGTTTTTAACTTAACAATATGCTTAGTCTTTCTTTAAGCATCTAGTCGGAACTAATTCAGTTTTCGATTAGAAGCTTGGGGGCTACAGTATAAAGTTTTAACTCAGATGTATGCTTAGCTTCTCTTTAAGCATCTAGTCGGAACTAATTCAGTTACAACTAGAAGCTTGGGGGCTACAGTATCGAAATTTATAAACACTGCGTATGCTACTCTTAAAGCATCTAGTCGGAATAATTCATTCAAACTACATGCTTGGGGGCTACAGTGAGAAGTTTTCTAGCTTAGTCAATCTTAGAGCATTTAGACGCAAAGACCTATGGTTTTCCGATGAAATCCTAGGGGGATACAGTCGGATACTCATATGAAATGCAAAAGGAAAATAAAACTTACAAGTGCAATGATCTTGAGGTTGGTAGCACTCTCAGCCAGCAGATTGCCAAAGGATACAATGTTCCCTTGCAAGATCTCTGCTTATCGGAGAAGATCCTCGAGACCGCACGTTGGAGATGTCGGCGCCGCACCAGGAACCAGAGAGGTGCTACCCGGCGTAAGTGTCGAATAGACTATCTTCGGGAATTCAATGGCTTTCTGGGGGCGAGGATGCCGCCTTCGGCAGAGGTACCACCTTCCACCACTGCCTTACCGCTACCGATGGAATCCTTAGCCGGAGCTTCAGCCATTTGGTGTGCGGCACTCTCCTGCGTCGCATGTTCGACAACAACAGCAAGCTCGGTAGAGGCACCTGAGTCCACTTCCATGGCGGAAGGGCCAGCTGCTTCCTTGGCTTGAGAGCTTGTTGGAGCGGACGAAGGCTTGACGATTGGAGTGACAGGGGCGATGGCGGGAGATGCGTCGCGATGCAGCATATCCTTGATGGTTCTAGAAGCCCCCAAAGTTTTGGAGGTCTTCTTCAAGCTGGTCGTGGCTTTCTTTCTGAAATGTGCAAAATGCATAAGTACAGGAATAAGACAGACAAATGGAAAGTCAGAGGGAAAGAAGCTTACACAAGAGGGGGTGCTTTGGAAAAAGGGATCCCGGTAACCTTTATTTTCTCCGCCTCTAGGGCGGCGGTAGTATTTTTGGAGGCTCCACCCTCCGTCTTCTTCTTCTTGCCTCCGTCGGCAGCGTCAGAGGTGCAGCTCTTTCGCTTTCGTGCCAACGGAGCATCATCGTCGGACACGACGGTGACTTCCTTCATCTTTGGATCATAGATTTGAGGAGCCATGTTGTCCTCATCTATGTCGCTAAGCTGTTAAGTGAAGAACCGCCGTGTTAGATGAGATGGTAATAGCTAGACGGAAGAACTGGAGTATATGTCATACACGGAAAATAAGCAGTTACCTTTGGGCACTTGCTCTCTACGAACATGTCGTAGGTGATGGCAAATCCACGCCTCTTGTCCTTCACCTTTACAATGTCCTTGAGGCAAAGCTTGACGGAGTCGCTCGAGAAGTTGTCCACGGAGATGCGGAGGCTATACCTTCTATCGTTGGAATACTCGTGCATCAGCTTCGAGCGGTGCTGCAGAGGCTGGATCCGCCTGATGAACCAGCACATGGCTAGGTCCAATCCGGTCAAACCCGTATCTACGAACCACTCTATCCGCCTTATAGCGCAGGAAGCGTCGATGTCGGAAGGAAGGGAGGCCTGGGATCTCCATGTCGGGGCTTCGGCGGCGGCTCCATCAAAAAGTCCGAGTACGTTACTTCTCGGTTAACCAGAGGGATATCTGGACCATAGAAGTAAGTACGCTACCAATTCTTGCAGGACTCGTGGCCGACGATGTCGGGGAACCGTCGTCCAGGCCGGATCTTGAAGCTTATGGTGCCATAATTTCTAGGTTCGTCCTTGTTGGCTCCGGCTTCGCACTTGACGGTGAAGAAATATATGAAGAGATCTAGCCTAGGCCTAATCCCTAGATAACCCTCTCAAAGTGCCACGTAGTTGCTAAGCGCTAAGTTGCTATTCGGGGAGAGGTTCTGAGGCTGTACTCGGTAGTGATTGAGGACAGCAAGGAAGAAGTTAGAGATAGGCAGGGAGGCGCCGCGTACCATCTGTGCTTTGAGGTACACCTTTTCTCGGGCTTGGGAGAAGGTGTGACCTCGCCGGCCGGCGCCGCCCGCCAGGCGAGCCCCTCCGTAACGGGGAGATAGCCCTCATTGATCATATCTTTGATGTCGCGGTCTGTGATGTCTGAACCGCGCCAATTGCCCTTGTGCGAGTCATACTCCTCCTCCAGCAGCTCCAGCACCGCTGGATTATAGTTGCACCGGTGGTTTCGACCACCGCAGACTTGGGGATGACCAGGCCCTCTGGGGGCACGACGATAGAGATCGTCGGCTTCATCGCGGCTTCGGCCGATGCCGCCATCGAAGGGGAGGAGCTGCTGCTGGACATTGGGTGTGTTCGATGGTGACTGGGAAAGATTGGAAAGCTAGGGTTTTTCGCACGTTGCGCGGAGAGCTCGAGGAGGCGCTCGCTGGAGGAAGAAGATGATGTGAGGGAGAATGAGGTGAAAAAGTAAAATTTCCACCACAGTTACTATTTATGGTCTCTGGCATCAAGATTCGTGCAGCTTTATCGAATGGTTTCCGTGTAGACGATGTGTGCGGGGACGTGCGCGGAAATTTCGCCACGTACCAACCGTCACCGCCAACGGTTCGTATCGCTCGCGCGGGAAAAACGAACATGATTGCGTTCTCAGCATGTGTGAGTTACGAGGCATCGCTGACCTATGTTTACGCCACCCTAGCTATCATAGGCAGATGAACCATCACATCGCAAGATTCCAGCGTGGACGGATCCAGTCCGGCAACGGAAGAGTACGAGAGAAGATTCAGCATTTCTCTGACTTACAAGCTGAAGATGGAGAAAACCTTACAGGGTTCTTTGGGAGGACTACAAAATGTTGCTTGACGATTTGCCGATATCCATCTAGACGGAGCATTCAACGTGAAGAGGCAAGACGACGCAAGATCTCGGAGTTCTCCGGGGGCTACTATTGGGGATATGCTATATGGGTATCCTCATAGCATGTCCTCTATCCGGATAACCCGGGTGGCTCACAGTTGGTAGCATGGCCCATGGCCTGCTGGGCGGCCCAGTTAGATGGATCCAGAAGGGAGGCCCATGTCGGATAAAGGAAGGCTACGGTGGAGTCACCAGCGTACCTGGAGCCTTGGAGTACAAGACACGCTAGACTAGTAATAGACGGTGTAGGACTCTGTAACTTGTCCGGCTAGGACTTTTCCCTGTAACCCTAGGACCTGGCGACTATATAAGTCGGGCCTATGGGAGCATTTAGGGAAACAATCTCAGACTTCCTAGTCACACCTCGCGCAGCGAACCTATCTCTGTAACTCGGCGTACTGCCATTATAGTGATTTATAGAAGGAGTAGGATTCCACCACCGTTGTGGGATCTGAACCTTGGTAAGTTGTGTTACCTCGTACCCGTCAACCGTCCGACTTCCCTCACATCTCTAAACACGCACTGTGCGGACCCCTCCATGGCGTACTCGTCGGCAATACCACGACAATGGTGAGTTGCTTTCTTCTATGAGTTGTGCAATGGTAAGTGTGATGCTTCTTGTTCGTATTCTTTTATCGACACTTCACTCCATAAACATGTGGACATGTTTACTGAGCTCAGTATTCGCTTGGGTACAAGCAAAGTCTAAGCTTGGGGGATTTGATACGCCCAACTGCATCACCATTCTATATCATAATTTACCTGTATTCATTGATATTTCTCTTATTATGAGGTATTACTTATGGCTTTTTCATCTGTTTATGCATGTTGGATGATTCTTGAAGGATGGACTGCTGGAGTCCGGATTCTGATGGAAAAGAAGGCATTTCGGTGCAATTTCGCAAAGATCAGAAAAATATGGAAACATATTATTTCTCTAGAAGAATGAGGGACCCAGAAGGAGGGACGAAGAAGGGCCTTAGGGGGCCCACACTGTTGGGGATATGCTATATGGGTATCCTCATAGCATGTCCTCTATCCGGATAACCTGGGCGGCCCACAGTTGATAGCATGGCCCATGGCCTGCTGGGCGGCCCAGTTAGATGGATCCAGAAGGGAGGCCCATGACGGATAAAGGAAGGCTACGGTGGAGTCACCAGCGTACCCGGAGCCTTGGAGTACAAGACACGCTAGACTAGTAATAGACGGTGTAGGACTCTGTAACCTGTCCGGCTAGGACTTTTCCCTGCAACCCTAGGACCTGGCGACTATATAAGTCGGGCCTATGGGAGCCTTTAGGGCAACAATCTCAGACTTTCTAGTCACACCTCGCACAGCGAACCTATCTCTGTAACTCGGCGTACTGCCATTATAGTGATTTATAGCAGGAGTAGGATTCTGCCATCGTATTGGGATCTGAACCTGGGTAAGTTGTGTTACCTCGTACCCGTCAACCGTCCGCCTTCCCCCATGTCTCTAAACATGCACTGTGAGGACCCCTTCATGGCGTACTCGTCGGCAATACCACGACATTTGGCGCCCACCGTGGGGCAAGAGGCAATTCAGGCTCTCCGGCGGGCAATGACCAAGATCTTCGCGGTAATCGGCGAAATTGTAGCCATCGGTCGCGTCCTCTTCTCCAGAAACATTCCGATCGTCCCTCCCGACGAGTTCTGGATCCCAGCGAAGACGAACCCTACACGGAGTTCGATCGTTCCTATCGGAAATATCCACCTCTTCATCGGCGAAACTGACTCGGGCACTAGTTCCCTGGGAGTCGGAGGAGCACCAAGACCCGCACGGACCGACTACGGGCAGGATACGTTCTCGGAAGGATCGATGTCGGATCTCTCTTTGGAGTTTGCCAACAAAGATCAGAAAATTTCAAGGCCCACCCAAACCGCCCCTGTGCAGGATATAACGGTGGAAGATTGCTGCAAATCCGCCAGCTCCGCCCGTGCGTCTGGATAGCAGAGATCCAAGTTCGTCGGCGTGGTTACCATCTTCGATCTGTCGCGTTGCGTTCAGAGAGAGGGCAAAAAACCCCGCATTACCCTTGCCAGGTGGCTCCGTATACGAGCCGATCTGGTGCACTACCCCAATGATGATGCTATGTATCACTTTGTGGAAGGAGTGGACCAGGGAACGCTTCTCCGGCATTATCTAAGACGGCAGCGGGATTCAGGACGCCTCACCTTCGAAAGCATGGTGAATACCGTCAACAACTATGCGGAGGCTGAGCAGGCGGCTCAGACAGCTCTTGCGCTCATTGACAGAGCGCCACCGGCTCAGCCACCACCTCCGGCCGCCATCGCCGTAGCAGCGCCACCACCTCCAATCATCATCGCACCCGTTGCACCTCCACCACCTGTCATCGAGGAAGCCCCGGCACCCTCCGACTCTGTGATTGACGCGCTTTACACCGACTTCAGTGCAGATTCACAGGAGATAGATTTCATCTTGGAGGAGCTAGACTCTGCCATGCATGAGATGGAGGAGGATTACCAGCGTGACGAGCAGGCCAACAACGTCGTCACGTCCCGAGAAGTATTCGTCACCATTGGAACGGCGATGGATGAAGATCAACTCAGGAGAGCTCCGCCTACAGTGCTGGATAAGGGGAAGGACCACTAGTTGCGGTCGACAATGATCGCGCACCAGTCATGCCCCCTCCACCTAACCTAGTACAACAACCGCAGGAACTTGGCACCGGCCCGAGCAACAACAACACCGCAAACTTGCCACCTCCGGCATCTACGTCTGCTACTGCCCAAGTAACTCCAGCTGATAGAGTGATGTACGGCAATCTCCTCGTCGAGCCCATGATCGTGGCTCATATTCGCAATGTAGTCCAGCTTGACGAGAAGCGCCAGCAACTGCTGGAGGAAGTGCTGGCCACCGCGGAGCAAGGCGCTAAGCTAGATCGAGATCTAGCCAACGCGCATAAGTCAATAGAGAAAGCCAGAGCGATGGAGGCCGAGTACAAGACTCTTCTGCGGCAATAGAAGGCCAAGAAAGCTTTAGCTCGCGTCATCAACGATCCTGGTGTACGGCGAAACCTAGGATGGGCTCCCCCGAAGCCGGCACAGGCTAAGACATACATTGACAGTGAAGGTAGGAAGGTGATTCCCAATCCTCTCCTCAACCTCGTCGTCGCCAAGATCCTTCTGGAGCAGGATCGATTGCCTAAGGCGGTGGAACGGGTCTATGACCTCGTGGCCAAGGTGGTGAAATAGCAGGAAAAGGCCACCTCTCAGAGGATTGAGTCCGACCCAGTGTTTTGCCGGTCTAGCCCGCACAAGCCGCCAAGTGACAGATCTCCTCTTGATGCCGGGTCTCAGACGGGTTCGTCAGAACAAAGACGGAGGGATGCGTGCAACAGGAAGGATGCTATCCCCATATCCTCCGACCATGGAGGCAAAGCCCAACCTCGTCGCCCATCGCCACCGCCCCGCTCACCCTGACATCACGAAGATCCCAAGGCTCACTGTCGTACGGATATGCCCCTGCCAAGGCAGAGCGGCATTGTCATCCGCGACAACACGGAGCAGACTCGTCATGACGGAGAGTGCCACCAAGGACACAAGAGCAGGTTACGCCATGACCCTCCGCGTCCGACAAGCAACCGCGACAAGTGTGAGATGTCGCAGGAGGGTAACAGCAAGAAGGCTAACCCACCGCCACCTACGCCTCCGTCGCCACCTAGCAGACACCATGGCGGACGGGGCCCGCGTCGCTCATGTTGGAGATATGCCCTAGAGGCAATAATAAATGTAGTTATTATTATATCTTTGTGTTTATGATAAATGTATACATTCATGCTATAATAGTATTGACAAGGAAACATTAATACTTGTTTGATTTGTAAACTTAAATTGAAGTCCCTAGTAAAGCCTCTTCATAATACTAGCTTGTTGGTTAATAAATGATTGTGGTTTCCCTATCATGAACATTGAGATGTTATTAACAACAAGATCATATCGTTAGGAGAATGATATGGTGGACATACTCCTATAGATAAGCGTAGCATAAAGATCAAGTCATTTTAATAGTTCAATTGCTATATGCTTTCTGATACATAGTAACCTAATTCCTTCGACCATGAGATCATGCATATCACCTTTACCGGAAGGATGCTTTGATGACATCAAACACCAAACCGTAACTAGGTGGCTATAAAGGTGGCATTGAGTGTTCGGAAAGTATTGGCTGAGACACATGGATCAAGAGTGGGATTTGTCCATCCATATGACGGATAGATATACTCTGGGCCCTCTCGGTGAAATGTCATCCCATTAGCTTGCAAGCATGTGACTGGCTCACAAGGGATCACATATCACGGGAACAAGAAAAGAGTACTTATCAGTAACGAGGTTGAACTAGGTATGCAGAGATACCGACGATCATAACCTCGGATAAGTAAACTATCGTGAGACAAAGGGAAATTGGTATCGTATGTAAGTGGTTCATTCGATCGCAAAGTAATCATAGAAATATGTGGGAGCCATATGAATTTCCAGATTCCTATATTGGTTATTGTTCGGAGAAGTGTCTCGATCATGTCCGCATACTTCACGAACCGTAGGGAGACACACTTAAGGATTCGACGTTGTTTGAGTAGTTATGGAATGATGAGTAAGAGACCGAATGTTGTTCGGAGTCTTGGGTGGGATCCGGGATATCACGAGGAGATCCAGAATGGTCCGGAGAATAAGATTCATATAAGGAAAGTCCTGTTTCGGGATTGGAGAATGGTTCCGGTGTTTTCATCGGGAATGTTCTGGAAGGTTCTGGAATGTCTGGCACTCCGAAGGGGAAGGGTACATGAATGTGTCATACCAAGTTGGAATGATAGCATCATGTACTAGGTGTCATCGCTGAACAAAATAAAGGGTTTAATCAAATCCTAGTTTGAAAAGTCAAACGCCAATTTGAAAAGTCAAACGGTTGTTTTGGGAAGTGGAGGGGAAGTGGGAAACCGAGTTGGGGAGGAGTTCCTCCTCCACCGCCGGCCCACTTGGGATCCGAGTTGGGGAGGGACTCCCCTCCCCTTGGCCGGCGCCTCCCACCTATAAAGGGAGGGGCAGGGCTGCCCCTCCTAGTACACAAGATCTCCACCCAAAACCCTAGCCCGGCGCCGCCACCTCCTATTGCCGCCGCCTAGGGCTCCCCTAGCCGCCGACTTGGGCAAGCCCAAAACCCTAGCCGCCGGCCCTAGCACCTCCTCCTTGGTGTGTCTAAACCCTAGATCGCTGAGGAGCTCTCTCATAGTCCACCATACTGCCGCTTAAGGCGAAGCCTGAGATCTCCTCTATACTTGGGTACCACGCCGCCAGGTGCCGGAATCGCGAGGAGAGTGCTACAACCTTCGCTGCCTGCTAGAACAAGGGAGAGGAAGGTCTTCGTCGAGTACCGAACGTGTGACCGACTGCGGGAGCACTGTCTGTAGGGGTCCCAATCTTAGATAAGATAGAGCCTCCTGTGTTTTACAATGCTAGTCCCTGGATCAATAGCTAGCATCCACAGTTAAGATGTAATATCAAGATACAAAGGTCATATTATAACTCTATAACCAGGAATAACATAATTTTATTACATCACACATAGCTCATATGGCTATTACATTACATTGCAGCGGAATAACTATAAGCATGGGGTCCTTCATCTTCAAAGTGCCACAGGGAGATGTTGGTTGTAGACTTTGTAATCCTAATCAAACAATCTTCACTAAAATCAATCAAACCTGCAACATACAAGTTACAGCCACAAAGGGTCAATACATTTGAATTGTATTGGCAAGTGATACTATGGTAGTATAATGGAGTCTATCATCTAAATGCATTTGGCTAAGTGGAGTTGAGGCTTGCATTGCTCAAAATAGATTTTTCTTATCATTTTGAAAATACTAAGTTTTTGCTTGTCAAAATCATTTCCCTCAATCAAAGATTTCAAGATCCTTGTACCAGGCCATCTCTCCATCAATGATTGAAGAATTCAAACAACCCTTGTTCAACCACAAGTTTTAACTTAGAAATTTGAATGATGAGATTCTTGATTGCTTCCATGTCTTGATGCTCAAATTGTCCTTTACCAGGGACATGGCTAAGTACTTAGATTTTACACTCTGCAGAGGTGGTGCACTTTACCCACAAGACTTGGTTTCCCAAGACAAAATCTTTCAGAAGCCTTCCCTTAGACCAAAATGGACGCGCTCCAACCTATCAAACACTACCACCCACTGTCCATTTGGCTAAGTTCTTGCAACCTATATGATCATGGCAGAGCCCATATTGCCAAGTGGTTGCACTTGAAGCTTCTCAACATTTGACATCTCAAATCCCTTTGTTTCCTGGGTGTCCATCCACAAGTGAGATACACAATCCAAGTCCATGGCCTTGTGAACCACTCAACATATCCCAATCCTTCCATTCCACCCAGGAGGTTCATTAACTTAGTTGTTTTATTAAACAAAACTGAAGTCCTCAGACTTAGAATATTTTTCCATAGTGTGAACATATATTCCACCCATGTTTTCTATTTGCTAGGCTAAGCTTGATAGTAGTAGGAATCTTTAACTTAGGAAAATCCTACTAAGGATTCATCTACTAGGTTCTACTATAGCAAGGTCTATACTTAGCAAAATCCATGCAAGTTTTACTTAGCAAAATCACTAATGCATAGAGAAAGTAATGGGACAAAAAGTGTGAAGCATCACTTGCCTTTTTGGTAGGGAATGGTGGTTCACTCCTTGATCTTGCTAGTCTCACACTTCACTACAAGTCAATCAAGCAAACACCAATTCAATTTACATTCCAAACCAATAATCACTCAAACAAATTCACACACACAAGACAATGGAAACCAATTCATGTATGGGAGCATGCACAAGATAGTTTTATTTTGCAAAGGGGTCTCCATGGGGTTTCTACACTTTGTAAGATCCAAATTTGTCATTTACCAAAGTGGCAAAGTCATTAGCAAGAGGGTTTTGTCTAAAAACTATTTTTAAATCCATTCATCATTTCATGTGGTGAGAAATGTTTTTATTAAGGCAAAACTCTTAAGTTGTTTACCAAATGAGTTGCTATTGCAAAGCTTGGTGTTTTTGGGTTAGTAGGTTTGGTCCAAACTATTTTCTCAAAGTTTCCTTTCCATAAACATTTTTCATAATAAAATCAATAATTTTATTTGGCTAGAAATTGGCTAAGTCAAATAATTCAACCTAAATTTCACCAAAATCATTTTTAACACCAAAGGTTGGTTCCTAGGGTCAGTAAGGTCACAACAAACCATTTTGCATAAGTTTTATCCCTAAATTCAATTTTAAACAATTTTTATACTCTATACAAGCACACAAAAGTTTCTGCAAATTCAAACAAGCTAGAAGATACTATTTTCTAAACTAAGGGCATGGTTGGCTAGGGCTTGTTCTCCTGAATCCATTGATATAAAATTTGTAATTTTTGGACGTGTGGATCAAAAGTTACAGAGGTTTGAAAATTGCATATCAATCTGATTTCAAATTCAGTTTTAAAACAAATCAACAGACACGTGTCCTTTCCCTATTCGCTGATACCGCTTCGGTTGGATCAAGAACTGAGAGGCGTTGGATCAAGCTGGATCGTGTGGCGTAGGTAGCGTACCTCTTCGACGTTAAGTGAAACTATCGTACCCGTTGGATCCAGATCGCACGGCCACTGCGATCGATTGCAGGTGGGCTAGCGGTGGCGGCGTGGCCAGCTCACTGGCGGGCTGGGGATAGAGCAAGCGAGGGAGGAAAGGAAGTGACTCACCAGGTTCTCCGAAGTGTGGGGATGCTCGAGGTGGTACTGGTTGGCAAGGGCGCATGATGGGTCGATCTCGCACGAGTCGTGGCGTTGGTCTTGTTCAGATGTTGTCGAAGGCGAGGATAGAGGGCACCCTAGGACAAACGGAAAGTGCGGTTAGGTTCGTAAGAGCTTGGAGATCATCATCGTGTCCACGGGGACGAGAGGGGAGTCAGGTTTTACCGGGGAGACGTTGTCGGAGAACAGCAGTAGACGGTGGCGTTCAGTGGTGTGTTGGAGTCGAGGTTCTGAGGTGCCCGTGGTCGAATGGAAGGTGCAGGGAGATGCTACAGGAAGTGGGGAATGTGCCTGCGTGCTTGGGGAGGCAAGGAGTGGCAAGACACGGCCGGAATTCTCGCCGGAGCATCGTCGGAGACAGAGACGGTTTGGGGATGATTCGTGCAGTCTGGTGGCTCCCAGGTGGTTCCAGTTTGGGGGAAAGGAAGAGTGAAGCATGGCGTTTAACATAGCATGGTAAATGGCGGGTTTAATCCATTCATCAACGCGAATTCAAGGGAATTTACTCGGCAGTAAACGGCGAGGAACGGGTCGCAGAGGGTGAGGACGAAGAACAGTAGGGTGTGGGGTCCGCTGGCAGTGGAAGAAAGGGAGAAGAGGAGGGGTCCACATGTCTGTTGCTCCGCGGGTTCAAAATGGAGTGCGAAACGTTTTCTTTCTGGAGGGGGCTGGGCTGCTTTGCTGGGCTTGTTGGGCTGCCTGGGTTGGGTCGCCCTCTTTCTTATTTTTTTCTGTTTCTGATTCCTTTTCTTTTTCTATTTCTATTTTCCTGTTTTGGTTTTCAAATAAACAAACAAGTTTCAATTCAATTCAAACCAACACCAAAACTTTGAAAGTTTGACTTGGTTCTGTTCAGTAGCCTGAACCTAAATCTAAAATCCATAATTTTTAAATAAATAAAGTCCATTATTAATTAAATAGTTGTCCATTGCTAATTAATCAAATTAGGATTTGATTTATTTCAAACTCTATTTAAATCCATATATTTTCCAAAACAAAAATAGTGGGTTGTATTTGAAATAAGGTATATTTAGAAAGCTTGTTTAAAATAAATAATAATTTTGTTAAAGGTTCCATTTATAATTAAATAAATTGGACCATGGTTTATTAATAAAATAGGGTTTGGTTAATTAATAAAATCCCCATTTGAAATCCAAATATTTTCAAAATCAAATCAGTAGGTTTTATTTGAAAATATAATTTATTTGGAAATCTTGTTCAAAACAAAATAACCTTTTATTTTAGGGTCCATTAATAATTGAATAAAATAGACTTTTCATTATTAATTCAAATAGGATTTGTTTTATTCAGATATTTATTTTGAATCTAAAATAAAGCCAAAACATTTTAGTAGATTTTATTTGTGAATTTCAAATAATTGGGAAAACTTATTTTAAATAATTTAATAAGTTTTGATGTTTCAAATTAAATTGGTAAAACCTTTTATCTTCAAATAAGGTTGGATGTTAAATCCTTATTACTTTATTTAAAATAAACTTTTATTATTTCAATCAAAGAAAACTCTTTTGTTTCAAAATCTTGGCCAAGTTTAATTTGGCTTTATAAAATAATCCTTATTTATAAATCCATCTTTTATTTTGAATACCAAATCCTTTTATTAAAAGATCTAAAATAGTATTTCCAAAATATTTTATTTTCCTTTGTTAATTGTTTTATGTTTTTAAATCCTTTTGGGATTTAATTGTTCAAAATAGGTTTGAAGATTCCTATTGGAATTCAAAAAGTTTCTTCTGGCCCTGAAAATCAAACAAAGTTTTATTTTATTCATTTATTTTTTACATTACAAGATTTGGAAAATCTTGGGATGTGACACTGTCGGAACGCAGCGCCGGAAGGATCGTCTACGCGATCTTGAGATCGGGAAGAGTACGACTACATCACCCACGAGAATCCGCTCTCGTTAAACACTTTGGAATCTTCGAGGGTGAGTTATTCCATCGACTCGTTGCTACAATCTAGTAGATAGATCTTGGCTTGTTTGTTTGTATGCGATAGAAATTTTTTGTTTTCCATGCTACGAAACCCTACAGTGGTATCAGAGCCGTGTCTATATGTAGATCTGTTGCACGAGTAGAACACAATGGTCATTGTGGGCGTTGATACTTTTATTGTCGATTTCTTCTTGTGTACTTTGCATCTTGCGGGATGTTGGGATGAAGCGGCCCGGGCTAACCTTACATGACATCGTTCATGAGACTTGCTCCACGCTTGACATGCAACTTGTATTGCATAAGTGGCTTTGCGGGTGCCTGTTTCTCCCAGCATAGTTAAGATTCAATTTACAATGGGTGATTGACAATGCTAGTATCAATGTTGTGGTTCTTGTTCGTAAGTTAGAACGACACTTATTTAAAGCCCCAAACCACGTAAAACATGCAAAGAAAGTAGAGGCGTCTAACTTTGTTTTGCAGGGGTGTGCAGTGATGTGATATGGCCATGATTGTGATTATATTTGATGTATGCAATGTTCCTTATTGTAAGTTGGCAACCGGCAGGAGCCATATGGTTGTCTTTAATTTATGTTAAGACCCGCGTGTCTATTAAAAGTAGTTGTAATAGTTGAAGCCGGTGGACGACAACCATGGAGAAGCGTCATTGACCTTGATGCAATGCCGGTAATGATGGAGATCATGTTCGTGCTTGAAGATGGAGATCGGAAGCACAAAGAAGAAAGGCCATATCATATCACATATTATGAATTGCATGTGATGTTAATCCTTTATGCATCTTGTATTGCTTAGTTAACGACGGTAGCATTATAAGATGATCCCTCATGCACATGAATTTCAAGTTCTAAAGTGTTCATCCTTAGTAAGCACCATTGCTAAAGCTTGTTGTTTCGAAGCACCACGTGATGATCGGGTGTGTTAGATTCCGCAAGTGTATACAACGTGAGCAAGCCAGATTTTCTCATGCGGAAGCTAAGGTTTGATCTTGATGAGCCTAGCATGTACAGACATGGTCTCGGAACACGGATCACCGAAAGGTAAAGCATGAATCATATAGTAGATATGATGAACATGTCGATTGTTCGCCATTAAAACTACATCAACTCTCGTGATGATCGGTGTTGATGTGGTGGATTTGGTTCGTGTGATCACTAAAACAATGTGAGGGATGTTGTTTTGAGTGGGAGTTCACCTAGATTAATTTAACTATTAATTAGAACTCAATTTGTCATAAACTTAGTCTAAACTATTGCAAATATGTTGTAGATCAATGGCGGGCCCTACCATCAATTTTAATGCGTTCCTAGAGAAAGAAAAGTTGAAAAACAATGGAAGCAACTTCGCGGATTGGTTCCGCAATTTGAGGATTGTCCTCACAGCTGGTAATTTGACCTATGTGTTGGATGCACCGCTGGGTGACCCACCTGCAGCTACTGCTACCGTGAAGTAAAGAATGTTTACCTCGCTCGGAAGACTCAGTACTCCAGATTCAAAGTGTGCTATCTTGTATGGTTTAGAATCGGAGCTTGAAAAAGGTTTGAGAATTCAGACCCACATGATATTGTCCGTGACCTCAAATTGATCTTTGAGACTCACGCGGCAATTGAGAGCTATGAGGCTTCTGAAAAGTTCTTTAAATGCAAGATGGACGAGGGCAGTCACAAGGAGCATGTGCTTAAGATGTATGGGCACGCAAACAAACTTCAAAGCTTGGGTATAGTGATTCCTAATGCTTTGGGGATTTATCGTGTCCTCCAATCACTACCACCAAGTTACAAGAACTTTGTGATGAACTACAATATGCAAAACATGAACAAACAGTTGCCAGAACTGTTTGCTATGTTAAAAAATGCAGAAGTGGAGATCAAGAAAGAGCACCAAGTGTTGATGGTCAATAAGACCACCAAATTCAAGAAAGGCAAGTCTAAGCAAAAGGGACACTTTAAGAAGGGTGGTAAGAAAGTTACCGCGCCAACGAAGAAGACCAAGGCTGGACCTAAGCCTGATACTGAGTGCTTTTACTGCAAGGGAGAAGGTCACTGGAAGCGGAATTGCCCAAAGTACTTGGCGGATTTGAAGAACGGCAACATCAAGAAGAAAGGTATATCCGATATACATGTTATTGATGTGTATCTCACTAGTACTGTAGTAGTGCCGGTATTTGATCTTGGTTCGGTTGCTCATATTTGTAACTCAAACAAAATGCAGAATAAACGGAAGCTAGCTAAGAACGAGGTGACGATGCGTGGGAAGCGGATCAAAGGTTGATGTGATCGCGGTCGCACGCTACCCCTTCATCTACCATCGGGATTAGTTTTATACTTCAATAATTGTTATTTGGTGCTGCGTTAAGCATGAACGATATCGGGATCTTGTTTATTGCGTAGACGGTTACTTGTTTAAGTCCGAGAATAATGGTTGTTCGGTTTATATGAGTAATATGTTTTATGCACATGCACCTTTGATAGATGGTCTATTCTTATTGAATCTCGATAGTGGAAATACATATATTAATAACATTGAGGCTAAACGTTTGAAATCGAGCGATAACTCGACCTATATGTGGCAATCGCTGTCTTGGTCACATTGAGTGAAGCGTATGAAGAAACTCCATTCGATGGACTTCTTGAATCACTTGATTTTGAATCACTTGAAAGATGCGAAGCATGTCTGATGGGTAAAATGACTAAGACTCCATTTTCTGGTATGATGGAGCGAGCTACGGACTTATTGGAAATCATACATACCGATGTGTGTGGTCCAATGAGTGTAGCATCGCCATGGTTATCGTTATGTTCTTACCTTCACGGATGACTTGAGTAGATATGGGTATATCTATTTCATGAAACATAAGTCCGAAACTTTCGAGAAGTTTAAGGAATTTCAAAGTGAGGTTGAGAATCAACGTAACAAGAAGATTAAATTTCTACGTTCTGATCGTGGAGGTGAATATCTAAGTTACGAGTTTGGCGAGCATTTAAAGAAATGCGGAATACTTTCACAATTGACACCGCCGGTAACACCACAGTGTAATGGTGTGTCCGAACGTCGTAATCTAACTCTCTTAGATATGGTTTGTTCTATGATGTCACTTACAAATTTACCGCTATCATTTTGGGGTTATGCATTAGAAACAGCCACATTCACTTTAAATAGGGCACCATCTAAATCCGTTGAAACGACACCGAATGAATTATGGTTTGGGAAGAAACCTAAATTGTCGTTCCTTAAAGTTTGGGGTTGCGAAGCCTATGTAAAGAAGTTACAGTCGGACAAGCTTGAACCCAAAGCGGAAAAATGCTTCTTCATAGGATACCCGAAGGAAACTATTGGGTATACCTTCTATCATAGATCTGAGGGCAAAATCTTCGTTGCCAAGAATGGATCCTTTCTAGAGAAGGAATTTCTCTCGAAAGAAGTGACTGGAAGGAAAGTAGAACTCGACGAGGTTGTCGAACCTTCTCTCGAACTTGCGAGTAGTGCAGCACCGGAAGAAGTTCCTGTGATGCCTGCACCAATAAGAGAGGAAGCTAATGATGATGATCATGAAACTTCGGTTGTAGTTGCTATAGAGCCTCGCATGTCAACGAGAACTCGTGCCACTCCAGATTGGTATGATCCCGTTATGAGTGTCATGTTGGTGGACCACACCGATGACCCTGCGACATATGAGGAAGCGATGATGAGCCCAGATTCCAATAAATGGCAAGAATCCATGAAATCCGAGATTGGATCCATGTACGAAAACCAAGTATGGACTTTGGTAGACTTACCGGATGGCCGGAAGGCTGTCGAGAACAAATGGATTTTCAAGAAGAAGACAGATGCTGATGGTAATGTTACTGTCTATAAAGCTCGACTTGTCACAAAAGGGTTTCGACAAATTCAAGGAGTTGACTACGATGAGACTTTCTCACCTGTAGCGAAGCTAAAGTCTGTGTGGATTATGTTAGCAATTGTTGCATTGATTATGAGATATGGCAGATGGATGTCAAAACAGCATACCTCAATGGAGACATTGATGAAGAGTTGTATATGATGCAACCCAAAGGTTTTGTCGATCCTAAAGATGCTAACAAGGTATGCAAACTTCAACGGTCCATCTATGGATTGAAGCAAGCATCCCGAAGTTGGAATCAACGTTTTGATAAGGTGATCAAAAGTTTTGGTTTTATACAAACTTATGGAGAAGCTTGTATTTACAAGAAAGTGAGTGGGAGCTCTGTAGCATTCTTAATACTATATGTAGATGACATATTGTTGATTGGGAATGATGTAGACCTTCTTAATAGTGTCAAGGAATATTTGAATAATAGTTTTTCAATGAAGGATCTTGGCGAAGCAGCTTATATATTAGGCATAAAGATTTATAGAGATAGATCGAGACGCCTAATATCATTGTCACAAAGTACATATTTGGACAAAGTTCTAAAGAGGTTTGAATGGAAGATAGCAAGAAAGGGTTCTTGCCCATGTTTCCCAATACGACCTTGAGTAAAACTCAAAGTCCGACAATGGCAGAAGATAGAGCAAGGATGAGTAAGACTCCCTATGCCTCAGCCATAGGATCTCTAATGTATGCCATGCTATGTACTAGACCCGACATTGCATATGTCGTTAGTTTAACTAGCAGATATCAAAGTGATCCAGAGTGGATCATTGGACAATGATCAAAAACATCCTTAAGTACTTGAGAAGAACTAAGGATATGGTTCTTTCTTATGGAGGTGATGAACAACTCGTTGTTAATGGTTACACCGATGCTAGTTGGAACACCGATCCGGATGATTCTAAATCACAATCTGGATACGTATTTACTTTGAATGGTGCAACAGTTAGCTGGAGGAGTGCAAAGCAAAGCGTTGTGGCGAGATCTTCAACTGAATCGGAATACATGGTTGCTTCGGAGGCTTCACAAGAAGCGATATGGATGAAAGACTTCATTACAAAGCTGGGTGTGGTTCCTAGTGCGCTGGACCCAATGTCTATCTATTGTGATAACATGGGCGCCATAGCCAATGCGCAAGAACCAAGGTCACACAAGAAGCTGAAGCACATCAAGCTACGTTTTCACGCTATTTGAGAACATGTCCAAGATGGGGACATAAAGATTTGCAAAGTACACACAGATCTGAATGTGGCGGATCCGTTGACTAAACCTCTCCCGAGGGCAAAACATGACCAACACCAAACTGCCATGGGTGTTCGGTATATTACCATGTAATCTAGATTAGATGACTCTAGTGCAAGTGGGAGACTGTTGGAGATATGCCCTAGAGGCAATAATAAATGTAGTTATTATTATATCTTTGTGTTTATGATAAATGTTTACATTCATGCTATAATAGTATTAACAAGGAAACATTAATACTTGTGTGATTTGTAAACTTAAATTGAAGTCCCTAGTAAAGCCTCTTCATAATACTAGCTTGTTGGTTAATAAATGATTGTGGTTTCCCTATCATGAACATTGAGATGTTATTAACAATAAGATCATATCGTTAGGAGAATGATATGGTGGACATACTCCTATATATAAGCGTAGCATAAAGATCAAGTCATTTTAATAGTTCAATTGCTAAATGCTTTCTGATACATAGTAACCTAATTCCTTCGACCATGAGATCATGCATATCACCTTTACCGGAAGGATGCTTTGATGACATCAAACACCACACCGTAACTGGGTGGCTATAAAGGTGGCATTGAGTGTTCGGAAAGTATTGGTTGAGACACATGGATCAAGAGTGGGATTTGTCCATCCATATGACAGATAGATATACTTTGGGCCCTCTCGGTGAAATGTCATATCATTAGCTTGCAAGCATGTGACTGGCTCACAAGGGATCACATATCACGGGAACAAGAAAAGAGTACTTATCAGTAACTAGGTTGAACTAGGTATGCAGAGATACCGACGATCATAACCTCGGATAAGTAAACTATCGTGAGACAAAGGGAAATTGGTATCGTATGTAAGTGGTTCATTCGATCGCAAAGTAATCGTAGAAATATGTGGGAGCCATATGAATTTCTAGATTCCTCTATTGGTTATTGTTCGGAGAAGTGTCTCGATCATGTCCGCATAATTCACGAACCATAGGGAGACACACTTAAGGATTCGACGTTGTTTGAGTAGTTATGGAATGATGAGTAAGAGACCGAATGTTGTTCGGAGTCTCGGATGGGATCCGGGATATCACGAGGAGATCCGGAATGGTCCGGAGAATAAGATTCATATAAGGAAAGTCCTGTTTCGGGGTTGGAGAATGGTTCCGGTGTTTTCATCGGGAATGTTCTAGAAGGTTCCGGAATGTCCGGCACTCCGAAGGGGAAGGGTACATGAATGTGTCATACCAAGTTGGAATAATTGCATCATGTACTAGGTGTCATCGCTGAACAAAATAAAGGGTTTAATCAAATCCTAGTTTGAAAAGTCATACTCCAATTTGAAAAGTCAAACGGCTGTTTTGGGAAGTGGAGGGGAAGTGGGAAACCGAGTTGGGGAGGAGTTCCTCCTCCACCACCGGCCCACTTGGGATCCGAGTTGGGGAGGGACTCCCCTCCCCTTGGCCGGCGCCTCCCACCTATAAAGGGAGGGGCAGGGCTGCCCCTCCTAGTACACAAGATCTCCACCCAAAACCATAGCCCGGCGCCGCCACCTCCTGTTGCCGCCGCCTAGGGCTCCCCTAGCCGCCGACTTGGGCAAGCCCCAAACCCTAGCCGCCGGCCCTAGCACCTCCTCCTTGGTGTGTCTAAACCCTAGATCGCCGAGGAGCTCTCTCATAGTCTACCATACTCGCTCCGGCTTAAGGCGAAGCCCTGCGAGATCTCCCCTGTACTTCCGTTACCATGCCGTTGTGGTGCCGGAATCGCGAGGAGAGTGCTACAACCTCCGCTGCCTGCTGGAACAAGGGAGAGGAAGGTCTTCGTCGAGTACTGAATGTGTGACCGACTGCGGGAGCGCTGCCGGAACGCATGGCCGGAAGGATCGTCTACGCGATCTTGAGATCTGGAAGAGTACGACTACATCACCCACGAGAATCCGCTCTCGTTAAACACTTTGGAATCTTCGAGGGTGAGTTATTCCATCGACTAGTTGCTACAATCTAGTAGATAGTTCTTGGCTTGTTTGTTTGTATGCGATAGAAAATTTTTGTTTTCCATGCTACGAAACCCTACAGCTTACGCATCCCATCCCCTGTTGACAAGAAGAAAAGAAGCCCGGAGCCATACGACGCATGTTCACGGATAGACAAGACCCATGAGGCCCGGGAAGGACCATACCTGGGACCACGTTGCTTTGGACCTGCGATACAGTCCGCAACTTACCCCAAAGGTTTCCGCATTGACAAGACCATCAAGCCCTATGACGGCACCGCCAAGCCAGCCACATGGTTGCAGGATTACGGCAACGCGGTGGAGATTGCCGGAGGTAATCCCAACATCGTCGTCAAGTACCTCCCATGGATGTTGGCAGGCATGGCCCGTCAATGGATTGATGACTTGCCGAGAAATCCATCTGCAGTTGGTTGGACATGCAAGAAGCGTTCACCAATAACTTCTAGGGTACGTATAAGCTTCCCTGCACTGTTGGCGATCTACAGCGGTGCGTGCAAGAGAAAGACGAGACATCTCGTGCCTACCTCTCCCGTTGGCTAGATATGAAAAATTCCTGCACAGGAGTGCACGCTCAGACCTCCATGGCCGCCTTCATCGATGGGTTGGAAAGGGGCACGTTGCTCCGACATAAGCTGAAGCGCTTCTAGGACAATCACCAGCTAGACTTGAACCAGATGATTCACCAGATGGACTTGAACAAGACTCCGCAGCAGCAGCAAAAGGCCAAGAAAGCTCCGGCTCACGTCATCAACGATCCTGGTGTACGGCGAAACCTAGGATGGGCTCTTCCGAAGCCGGCACAGGCTAAGCCATACATTGACAGTGAAGGAAAGCAGGTGATGCCCACTCCTCTTCTCAACCTCTCCGTCGCCAAGACCCTTCTGGAGCAGGATCGATCGCCTGAGGTGGTGGAACAGGTCTATGACCTCGTGGCCAAGGCGGTGAAACAGCAGGAAAAGGCCACCTCTCAGAGGCTTGAGTCCTACCCAGTGTTTTGCCGATCTAGCCCACACAATCCGCCAAGGGACAGATCTCCTCTTGATGTCGGGTCTCATACGGGTTTGTCAGGACGAAGACGGAGGGATGCGCGCAACGGGAAGGATGCTATCCCCATATCCTCCGACCATGGAGGCAAAGCCCAACCTCGTCGCCCATCGCCACCACCCCGCTCACCCCGACATCACGAAGATCCCAAGGCTCACCGTCGTACGGATATGCCCCCGCCAAGGCAGAGCGGCATTGTCATCCGCGACAACGCGGAGCAGAGCCGTCATGACGGAGAGAGCCACCAAGGACACAAGAGCAGGTCGCTCCATGACCCTCCGCGTCCGACAAGCAACAGCGACAAGTGTGAGATGTCACAGGAGGGTAACAGCAAGAAGGCTAACCCACCACCACCTCCGCCTCCGTCGCCACCTAGCAGTCACCATGGCGGACGGGGCCTGCGTCGCTCACGCAACCCATCCCCTGTTGACAAGAACAAAAGAAGCCCGGACCCATACTACGCATGTTCATGGATAGACAAGATACAGTTTGCAACTTACCCCATACCTAGGACCATGTTACTTTGGACCTACGATACGGTCCGCAACTTACCCCAAAGGTTTCCGGATTGACAAGACCATCAAGCCCTATGACGGCACCGCCAAGCCAGCCACATGGTTGCAGGATTACGGCAACGCGGTGGAGATTGCCGGAGGTAACCCCAACATTGTCGTCAAGTACCTCCCATTGATGTTGGCGGGCACGGCCCGTCAATGGATTGATGACTTGCCGGAGAAATCCATCTGCAATTGGTTGGACATGCAAGAAGAATTCACCAAGAACTTCGAGGGTACGTATAAGCGTCCCTGCACTGTTGGCGATCTACAGCGGTGCGTGCAAGAGAAAGACGAGACATCTCGTGCCTACATCGATGGGTTGGAAAGGGGCACGTTGCTCCGACATCTCTCGTTGGCTGGATATGAAAAATTCCTGCGCAGGAGTGCATGCTCAGACCGCCATGTCCGCCTTCATCGATGGGTTGGAAAGGGGCACGTTGCTCCGACATAAGCTGAAGCGCTTCTAGGACAATCACCAGCTGGACTTGAACCAGATGATTCAGTTAGCTAGTGAGTTCGCAGCTGTCGACGACGATGCTCGCGGCTCCTTGCCGGCAACGGCCGTTCCAACTCAAGCTCGGAGGAACAACAGCACAAAGCGGAAAACCGCTCCAGAAGAAAAGCAAACTCCCGACATGGTCGCCATGACCTTCGCAGGACGAGGTGATGGCGGACAACGTGGCCGAGGATGGGGAGCTGGTCGTGGGCAGCAGCGAGGAAGTGAAACTACCTCGGCAGCGCTCCGCGTTCCCCAAACCTACGAGGAGTACCACGATATGTCATGCCTCGTACACCTCGATGTCAACGGAAAATCCACTCACACCAATCGACACTGCAAGTTCGTCAACGATCTCAAGGAGGACCCGGAGTCCGGCTACAAGCGAAGTCGGAAGAACAGACCGCGAGGAAAGGGCAACGGGAAGAACAAGGAGGAGGAGTCCAAGGATTCAAGTGACATGGACGGGGATGTTGACCCCAAGCACGCCGGCAAGAGCGATGGCAAAGGCAAGAACCCCTTCGAAAAGAACGCGACAGTTTACCACACTTTCCTTGGTACCCCCACCGTCCGACAACAGAAGACCTCTATGAGGATACTGATGGCTACTGTACCCCCAGTTCCCAAGTACCTGCACTGGTCGGAGGTTCCAATTACTTGGGACAGGAAGGACCACCCAGACCTTATCCCTACGGAGAACCAATACGCCATGGTCATCAACCCCTTGATTGACGGCATTGAGTTCACCAAGTGTATGGTGGATAGTGGAAGCAACATCAACATCATGTACCTGGATACACTGCAGAAGATGAACTTGACGGAGGCAAATCTAAGGCGGACCAACACCATCTTCCACGGCGTAGTTCCTGGTCGGGAGGCTCAGTCCCTTGGATGCATAACACTTCAGGTTGCCTTTGGCGATGTTAATAATTACCGCCAAGAGCGCATGACCTTTGAGGTGGTCCCTTCAAGAGCGTGTACCACATCATATTTGGCTGTGACATATTCCACACCTTCATGGCCAAACCATGCTTCGTCTACAATAAACTCAAGATACCCGGACCAAACGGTGTCATCACCATATCCGGAAGCTTTGCAAAGGCTAGGGACTGCGAGATTGGAGAAGCATCCTACGCAGAAGCTGTCCTCTACAGCGACGAATTCAAGGAGATCCAGAGCAAGGTCGATGCCTCAGAGATGCCCGCGTCGAAGAAACAGATTTCTGACTCCGCCCCAGCATTCAAGGTGTAACACCCTCAGAATCGGACCTATGCAAGTTTGAGCAAAATTCGCCAAACCCGCATAGAAACGATTCAAAGGTGCCCACCAGGCACTTTCGTGCGGGTGGAAAACGAAGTAATAACATTACACAACAGTCCTCGATGGGACCCACGGAACAGATATATATAACAGCGACTCAAAGAGCCAAGAATACAGATATAATATGCAAAGATCCAAATCACCTTGAAAAAAGATAGAGCGTCCAGCTACGGACAAGATGCAAATGGGGCTAAGAGCCCTGAAGAATAACCAATGGCGTCCATAACCCTGCCCAGGCCAAGCCGGAAGGGTGACCCTGCTAACGGCGTCGATCTCAAAACCTGCTTAAACAAAAGGGGTGCCGACAAAGGGCAAAGGAAAAAGAGGAGCGTCGATCGAGGCCAAGACACCAGCGAGACTAGAATTCGGCGGTCCTCGCCTACATAGGTATAGTGGACTGGAGCGGCAGCGGCAGCATGCACTAAACAACCTATAGAGACTCGATACAACTGGCGGTTATCAGAGAGGGGTAAGAATGACCTATCCGGATCCAACCTAAAACTAACACCAAACAAACCCATCCTGGTGTTTCCCCCTCGAGACCAACGAGGAAGTCAACCGAGGAACTCACACCGTTGGCAGTTTTATTTATTCAGTTTATCGTTGCAGCAATTACTAGTCAGGTTTAGATAATCATCCTGATGAAGTAAACAGTGGGCACTTTTAGTTAACCATTCCGTGATAGTGGCAACACTTACTAGTCAGGTACATTTATCATGAGATAACCCGAAAACCCAGCAGTTGTTGGTACTTTTATTCAGCCATTCCGTTGTAGTTGCAAGATTTACTAGTCAGGTACAATTGTCGCAAGCGACAACCAAACAAGCAATTGTGGGCAGTATTAATTAGCCATTCCATTATAGTGAAGCTGATTACTAATCATTATAAGTCAAATTTATAGCAGTAAACTTTAGTTTTGCTTGTCTATGATCGAGATACTGTGCTCCAAGTCGTCCATATCCGCGGACACGGCTTTCAGAAAGTTTTACCCGGCCGGGGTGCACCAATAGCAACACACGCTCGATCAACCTCGGAAAAACCAAATCAAAACCCAACGAGGCTTTCATGACTGAACAATCACAAGATTCAGAAATATTTCAGGGGGCCACCCCTTTGAGTAGATCCCGCAACGGAGTAAGCAAGCTCCGAGACGGCCTCAAGGTTAGCGCCAATGGCTGTAAGCGACTGGGAACCCGAAAGTGTGGCTGGGCTTGTCGATACCGCGTAATCACTCCGCCTTCCTAACAAGACAAAGGTGCTCCTCGCACAATTTAAATACGGAAAGCATGGCATAAGTACAGGATCGTAAATAAAACCTCAAACTAGTTGTGGCCCCAAGAAATAAGATGAATCAAGCTCGCTCGGGGGTCCCATATACCTCCCGGATGTGGATAGCGCGATAAATCAAGGAACAGGTATCAAGTACTCGGGGTCTTACGGGACACAAGTGGGCGTTCGGAAACCAAATATTTTCTATCACCCACCGATGCCTCTGCTTATTTCAATTTTAGTTGTTAAACAGAAAGTAAAGTGAGTGATAAGTAAAACTATGATCAACTCCATCATCAACATGCGGCAATACATCAGCAACTGTGGCGTATGACGACACACATCAGCACTTGAGCAAGCAACTACGACGCGCAAGTCCGACTATCTACCAAACAGCAGGTAATAGGGTGTGTCCAAGGCAATATAGGGCTGCACGGTATATCACAGGTACGGAATCTAAAGCATCGCAACTCAGATAGCAATAGATCAACAGGAGGGAATAAAGACTATAAAAGTAAGATAGGTAGAAAGGGGGAGATGCTCGCCTGAAAACATTGTCGAAGGTTCAACCAAGAACGAGCGGTGAGCTCACATCAACTCAACGGCCTTATCCGAGAAGAAGCAAAACACTAGAAGAAACACCGGATGCACTATTTAATACTAAGGCAGAAGATCGGCATGATGCATGTATGATGTATGGCATGGCAAGGTGCGATGCAATTAGGTCAATATTAAGCGGAACCGGGGTTCCGACAACTAATTATATGGTTCAAGTTCTTTAGATACCCCGCAATTTAAATGTGGTTTAAGCATGGCAAAAGATAGCACCGGTTCGCTACACAAGATTAAATGAGGCCGATATGAGACTAGATCTGCCCGCATATGGGCCCCATATTTAATTATTAGGTGAATCGGCATAAGGCCCCCAAACCACAGATGTGCATGCGAGATGAATGATTAAATGCAACAAGTTGATATCATTCATAAAATAGGGTATCGAGGAAAAGGGTCACACATTAGGGTCTCGACGGTCTTGGGGTTCCGGGGTTCGGGGTCGGTCTCAGGGTCCCGGGTTTGATGGAATCGGGATCGGCGGAACGTTCTCAGATGACGGGGTAGATCTTCGGATCGGGGGTAGATCTTGTGGTATCCGTGTCCTCGGTTCATGTTGTCGGTCTTGTCGTTACGAAGATCTTGGTGTTCCGGGAGGGAGGACGTGGCCCGGCGTCGGAACAGCGGATTCGCCCTGGGTCGGTGTCGTTCTTGTCGTTGCGACGATCTTGTCGGGTTCGCGGGCCGGGTCGGACTGGGCGTTCGGGGTGCAGAACTTGGTGTCCGGCGGTGTACTTGTCGCACTGGAGTCTCGGGCATCGCATTCGGGGGGAAGTACTCGTCGCGTCGGGTTCCGGTGTTCTCGGACCGATTGAAGACCTTGGCGTACGGCTGTAGATCTTGTTGGTACGGGGGCCGAGCGTGACATCGGTCTCCGGCCGAGTGCAACCAAACAGGGAACCCGCATCACTCGGCCACCACTGGAACACGTGGACATCTTCCAGGATTACCACAGGGACATCCTTGGCCTTTGGTCACAGGAGCAAACGAGCGACGGGGGATTATGCCCCAGGAGGTTCACAGCAGAGCATGGGGACGCAGAGGCGCAGCAACGGCGGCGCGGGAGGAGGCTCGGCTTGTCGGGGAGGGGCGTCCGGTGGGGCCGACGAGGACGGCAGCACGAGGAGGCCGCGGCTCGGGCGGCTCACCGATGGGAGGAGGAGGCCGGCGACGGCAGCTGGGCGACGTGCTCGCGGGGCAGGGTCGGGGCAGACGGCGGCGCGGCCCGCGGGGCGGCCGGAGGAGCTTGCGGGGATGGCCACGCGCAGGTCGCCGCGAGGCGGGCTGCTCGGGCGGGCGCGCGAGAGGCGTGGCCGGCGTCGCAGGCGGAAGGTCGCTTCCGGCGAGCGGGCAGCACGCCGAGGCGAAGGTCGGCGACGGCAGCGCACATGGGTCGCCCGGGCGAGGGCAGCACGGCCGAGGCGGTCGGCGGCGGCAGCGGTGAACGCGGGCGCGGCCGGGCGCGGGCGAGCGGGAGCTCGGCGGGGCGAGGCGCGGCGATGCTGGCGGGGCGCGGAGGTCGGGCGGCGCCGGCGGTAGAGAGAGGAGCGGCTGGGCGGCCGCGGGCGTGGCGGTGGTGGGTGGAGGCGCGGCAGAGCGAGCTGGAGCCAGGCGGGAAACCGCCCGAAGGCGGCGCTGGTGGCAGAGGCGCTGGAGATGGAGGCTGGTGGCGGACGGGCCGAGATGGTTCTTGCCGGGAGGAGAGGGCTGGCGGCGTCAAGGGGTGGGAGGCAGGGGCGACGGGGACGAAGGGCGTGGGGCCAGGTGGGGACGGGGTCAGGGGGAGGCTCGAGGCGGGTCCAGCGTGGTCCCGGTGTGTGTCAGGGGCGGTGGGTGGCCATGTGTGCGTGTTGCGTGGCCCTGTGTGTGTTGTGTGGAGGGATAAGGTTGAGAGGAGAGAGAGAAGAGAGAGGGGGCTGATGTGGCAGGCAGGGAGTGGGTAAGGGAGAAAGGAGAGGTGAGGTGGAGAGATCTGATTGGAGGGAGTGAGGTGGAGGCTGGGTTGGGTAGATTAGGTTGGGTGAGTTTAGGATTTAGAGGGCAGGTCTGTTTGGACCGATTAAATTTCTGGGGCGGTCGTTCGGGTCAATCGGCCCGTTCGACTGCCCCGCCCAAAATAATTTAAAAATTTTATTTGATTGCGACAAACTTTGTAAATAGTTTTGGACAAACAAAATATCCGGCAGCATCCGGGGTTTTGCGTTTGAATAAAAGACGGGGCGTTTTTAGAAAACAATTTTGGGTTTTGCGAACATAGTTTTGGTAAACAATGCATGATGATGACGATGCAATGCACAAATTCAACGCGATTTTCTAGTAGTGGTTTTTGCGGGATGCCACAATTCGACACCACTAACAATGGATCTCGCCCTCGAGATCCGCCTCATGGTACCGGAAGGAAGGTCGGCGTTCTCCGTCTTCTCTCTTCGTGGAGATCCCCGCGACACCACTAACGAGGGTTCCTTCTTCACTGGGAATCGGCGACACCACCAACAATGGTTCGTTGTCCCTGATCGTCGAGAGAACACTCCGGAGAAACAAAGGACGAAGATAGAGGTATCAACGATAGGGCCACCTCTAACTTCCATAGAAGAGGGAAAAGTTACATTGATCCACCAGTTCGATGTACAGAGCGAACAGTAAGAGTCGGTTAGGGTGATCAGTCCATCCCGTACCCACACTATCATCTCTATACATGAGTAGGAGAATCAGGCAACTCAACTCTCGAGATATGGACTGAAGGTTTTCGTAGGTGGTATCCGGAACAAAGGAATGCTGCCAGCAGAAATCGTATGAAAGACACAATGATTAGGTTCCGCGATGGTTCCATTGGCATGAACAACACATGCTCAAGGTTAACCCCAACTTCACCAACGCTCGTCCTTCTCATATGTTTTCCAACGACACTGATATCCAGCAAGGAACACATAGGGATAAAGAGCTCAAGAACAAAAGATCGGATGTAGGGCACAACAGACAAGTTGCAGATTGATGATCGTAGCACCTCCGTTACAAAAGGGGAGAAAGAGAAACCCTGAAGGTACGACGGAAACCCATCCACGAGAAATCCTGGACTCGAAGAAAGAGAAGAGAGCGGATTCAAAACACGTAGAGGTAAGAGGAGAACAGCAGAGGGGTAAGGAGTAAAATCAGACCTAATCAGAACTATCCAACCGATTTTGCAAAATAGTTTTGACACTCTACTTCGGCCGTTAGCTAGGTTATCCTACAGGCTGGACTTGTGGGGTATCGCAACTGCTGAGCTCTGATACCCCTCTGTAACACCCTCAGAATCGGACCTATGCAAGTTTGAGCAAAATTCGCCAAACCCGCATAGAAACGATTCAAAGGTGCCCACCAGGCACTTTCGTGCGGGTGGAAAACGAAGTAATAACATTACACAACAGTCCTCGATGGGACCCACAGATATATATATAACAATGACTCAAAGAGCCAAGAATACAGATATAATATGCAAAGATCCAAATCACCTTGAAAAGATAGAGCGCCCAGCTACGGACAAGATGCAAATGGGGCTAAGAGCCCAAGAATAACCAATGGCGTCCATAACCCCGCCTGTGCCAAGCGGAAGGGTGACCTCGCTAACGGCGCCGATCTCAAAACCGCTTAAACAAAGGGTGCCGACAAAGGGCAAAGGAAAAGGAGGAGTCAAGATGAGGCCAAGACAGCATGAGACTAGAATTCGGTCCTCGCCACATAGGTATAGTGGAGCGCAGCCGCAAAGATGCACTAAACAACCTATAGAGACTCGATACAATCAAGGTTATCGAGAGGGGTAAGAATGACCTATCCGGATCCAACACGAAACTAACACCAAACAAACCCATCCCGGTGTTTCCCTCGAGACCAACGAGGAAGTCAACCGAGGAACTCACACCGCTGGCGCTTTATTTATTCAGTTATCGTTGCAGCAATTACTAGTCGGTTTAGATAATCATCCCGATGAAGTAAACAGTGGGCACTTTTAGTTAACCATTCCGTGATAGTGGCAACACTTACTAGTCGTACATTTATCATGAGATAACCCGAAAACCCAGAGCTTGTTGGTACTTTTATTCAGCCATTCCGCTAGAAGTTGCAAGATTTACTAGTCAGTACAATTGTCGCAAGCGACAACCAAACAAGCAATTGTGGGCAGTATTAATTAGCCATTCCATTATAGTGAAGCTGATTACTAATCATTATAAGTCAAATTTATAGCAGTAAACTTTAGTTTTGCTTGTCTATGATCGAGATATCAGGTCCAAGTCGTCCATATCCATGACACGGCCAGAAAGTTTTACCCGGCCGGGGTGCACCAATAGCAACACACGCTCGATCAACCTCGGAAAAACCAAATCAAAACCCAACGAGGCTTTCATGACTGAACAATCACAAGATTCAGAAATATTTCAGGGGGCCACCCCTTTGAGTAGATCCCGCAATGGAGTAAGCAAGCTCCGAGACGGCCTCAAGGTTAGCACCAATGGTCTGCATCGGGAACCCGAAGTGTGGCTGGGCTTGTCGATACCGTAATCACTCCGCCTTCCTAACAAAGACAGTGTGCTCCTCGCACAATTTAAATACGGAAAGTAGCATGGCATAAGTACAGATCGTAAATAAAACCTCAAACTAGTTGTGGCCCCAAGAAATAAGACCGAATCAAGCTCGCTCAGGGGGTCCCATATACCCGGATATGGATAGCGCGATAAATCAAGGAACAGGTATCAAGTACTGGGTCTTACGGGACACAAGTGGCTCGAAACCAAATATTTTCTATCACCCACCGATGCCTCCGCTTATTTCAATTTTAGTTGTTAAACGAAAGTAAAGTGAGTGATAAGTAAAACTATGATCAACTCCATCATCAACATGCGGCAATACATCAAGAATCGTGGCGTATGACGACACATCAAGACTTGAGCAAGCAACTACGACGCCAAGTCCGACTATCTACCAAACAAGCAGTAATAGGGTGTGTGTCCAAGGCAATATAGGGCTGCACGGTATATCACAGGTACGGAATCTAAAGCATCGCAACTCAGATAGCAATAGATCAACAGGAGGGAATAAAGACTATAAAAGTAAGATAGGTAGAAAGGGGGAGATGCTCGCCTGAAAACATTGTCGAAGGTTCAACCGAAGAACGGGGCGAAGCTCACATCAACTCAACGGCCTTATCCGAGAAGAAGCAAAACACTAGAAGAAACACCGGATGCACTATTTAATACTAAGGCAGAAGATCGGCATGATGCATGTATGATGTATGGCATGGCAAGGTGCGATGCAATTAGGTCAATATTAAGCGGAACCGGGGTTCCGACAACTAATTATATGGTTCAAGTTCTTCAGATACCCCGCAATTTAAATGTGGTTTGAGCATGGCAAAAGATAGCACCGGTTCGCTACACAAGATTAAATGAGGCCGATATGAGACTAGATCTGCCCGCATATGGGCCCCATATTTAATTATTAGGTGAATCGGCATAAGGCCCCCAAACCACAGATGTGCATGCGATATGAATGATTAAATGCAACAAGTTGATATCATTCATAAAATAGGGTATCGAGGAAAAGGGTCACACATTAGGGTCTCGACGGTCTTGGGGTTCCGGGGTTCGGGGTCGGTCTCAGGGTCCCGGGTTTGACGGAATCGGGATCGGCGGAACGTTCTCAGATGACGGGGTAGATCTTCGGATCGGGGGTAGATCTTGTGGTATCCGTGTCCTCGGTTCATGTTGTCGGTCTTGTCGTTACGAAGATCTTGGCGTTCCGGGAGGGAGGACGTGGTCCGCCGAACATGGATTCGCTCGGTCGGTGTCGTTTCGCTGCTGCGACGATCTTGTCGGGTTCGGGCCGGGTCGGACCGGGCTCGGGGTGCGTAACTTGGTGTCCGGGTGTACTTGTCGACCGAGTCTCGCATCGATTCGGGGAAGTACTCGTCGCGTCGGGTTCCGTGTTCTCGACCGATTGAAGACCTTGGCGACGGTGTAGATCTTGTTGGCACGGGCCGAGCGTGACATCGGTCTCCGCCGAGTGCAACCAAACAGGGAACCCGCATCACGGCCACCACCGGAACACGTGGACATCTTCCAGATTACCACAGGGACATCCTTGGCCTTGGTCACAGGAGCAAACGAGCGACGGGGATTATGCCCTGTGGAGGTTCACAGAGCATGGGGACGCAGAGCGCAGCAACGGGCGCGGGAGGAGGCTCGGCTTGTTGGGAGGGGCGTCCGGCAATGACGAGGACGGCAACGAGGAGGCCGCGGCTCGGCTCACCGATGGGAGGAGGAGGCCGGCGACGGCACCGGCGACATGCTCGCGGGGTCGGGCAGACGGCGGCGCGAGCTGGGGCGGCCGGAGGAGCTTGGGGGACGGCCACGCGCAGGTCGCCGCGAGGCGGCTGCTCGGGCGGGCGCGCGGGCAGAGGCGTGGCCGGCGTCAGCGGCCGGCTGGGTCGCTCCCGGCGAGCGAAAGTAGCACGGCCGAGGCGGCGGCGACGGCAGGCGTCAAGGCGCGGGTCGCCCGGCGAAGCGAGGCCGAGGCGGGCGGTCGGCGACGGCAGCGGTGAACGCGGGCGTCGGGCGCGGGCGACGAGCGGGAGCTCTCGGGCGGCTCGGGCGGCGACGCGCGGCGGGCGGAGGTCGGGCGGCCGGGCGAGGTAGGAGAGGGAGCGGCGGGCGTGGTCAGGTGGTGGGTGGAGGCGCGGGCTGTGAGCGAGCTCGCAGCGGAGGCAGGGAAAACCGGCCGGCGAGCGGCGGCGGGCTGGCAGAGGCGCTGGAGATGGAGGCCGGTGGCGGACGGGCCGAGACGGGCGGTTGCTGCCGGAGGAGAGGGGCTGCGGGCGTCGCGGGGTGGGGAGGCAGGGGCGACGGGGACGAAGGGCGTGGGGCCAGGTGGGGACGGGGTCAGGGGGAGGCTCGAGGCGGGGGTCCAGGCGTGGGTCCTGCGGTGTGTGCTGCGTGCGGGGCAGGGGGGGTGCTGGCGCGTGTGTGCGTGTTGCGTGGCCCTGTGTGTGTTGTGTGGAGGGATAAGGTTGAGAGGAGAGAGAGAAGAGAGAGGGGGCTGATGTGGCAGGCAGGGAGTGGGTAAGGGAGAGAGGAGAGGTGAGGTGGAGAGATCTGATTGGAGGGAGTGAGGTGGAGGCTGGGTTGGGTAGATTAGGTTGGGTGAGTTTAGGATTTAGAGGGCAGGTTTGTTTGGACCGATTAAATTTCTGGGGCGGTCGTTCGGGTCAATCGGCCCGTTCGACTGCCCCGCCCAAAATAATTTAAAATTTTTATTTGATTGCGACGAACTTTGTAAATAGTTTTGGACAAACAAAATATCCGGCAGCATCCGGGGTTTTGCGTTTGAATAAAAGACGGGGCGTTTTTAGAAAACAATTTTGGGTTTTGCGAACATAGTTTTGGCAAACAATGCATGATGATGACGATGCAATGCACAAATTCAACGCGATTTTCTAGTAGTGGTTTTTGCGGGATGCCACACAAGGCCGCCATCGAAACCAAGTCGGTGGAACTTGTGGTAGGCTATGCCTCCAAGACCACCACCATTGGGACGAACCTGGATCCCAAATAGGAAAGCGCGCTCGTCGAGTTCCTCCATGAGAATAGGGATATCTTTCCCTGGCAACCTGCCGACATGAAAGGTGTACCTAGGGAACTTGCCGAGCATAGCTTGAATATTGATCCAAAATGCAAACCAGTGAAGCAACCTCTATGACGCTTTGGAGATGAGAAGAGACGCTCCATTGGCAAAGAGATAGCTATGTTACTTAAGGCTAGTTTTATCCGAGAAGTCCTTCACACCCAATGGGTGGCCAATCCTGTACTTGTCCCCAAAAAGGGAATCAAAGAATTAAGAATGTGCGTTGATTACACCGGCTTGAACAAAGCATGTCCCAAAGATCCGTTTGCTTTGCCTCGCATTGACCAAGTCATTGACTTGACGTCTGGCTCGGAACTTTTGTGTTTTCTCGATGCATACTCAGGATACCACCAGATCAAGATGAGGAAGTCGGACCAATTGGCCACTTCGTTCACTACTCCATACGGCATGTTTTGCTATGTTACGATGCCCTTTGGACTGAAAAACGCAGGTGCTACGTACCAGCGGACAATGCAACGTTGCCTACACGATCAGATTGGTCGGAACATTCACGCCTATGTGGACGATATAGCGGTGATGTCTAAAAAATCAAATGACTTAATCTCCGACTTAAAAGAAACCTTTGATAATCTCTGGAAATACAACATGATGCTTAACCCTAAGAAGTGCGTCTTCGGGGTTCCAACCGGCAAATTGTTGGGCTTCATCATTTCCCAGCGTGGAATCAAGGTCAACCCGGAGAAAATCAAGGCTAATTAAACATAAACTGTCCGACATGCCTAAAAGACATTCAACGACTAACAAGTTGTGTTGCAGCAGTTAGTCGGTTCGTTAGCCGACTTGGAGAGAAGGCTCTGCCGTTGTACAAGTTGCTGAAGAAGGCGGACAAATTCATGTGGACGGACGAAGCAGATGCAGCATTGAAGCAGCTCAAGAAGATTCTTTCCTCAGAGCCTATCCTTGCAGCACCCGGGCCTGGAGAGCCCATGTTAATTTACATGGCGGCTACCAGGCTATGAGAACGGAGTTCAACGACCAGTTTACTATGTAAGCGAGGTATTGACGGAGTCCAAGCAGCGTTACCCGCACTACCAAAAGATAACTTATGGAGTATTCCTTGCTTCTCGGAAGCTGAGGCATTACTTTTAGGAGCACCCAATCACAGTGGTGAGCAAGACTCCACTGTCCGACATTATCAACAACAGCGATGCTACAGGAAGGGTCGCGAAGTGGGGCATTGAACTTGCCGCCTTCGAGATCACCTATAAGAGACGCGACGCTACCAAGTCACAAGCCTTGGCGGATTTTATTGCAGATTGGACGGAGATGCCAGATGCTACTCCATTGCTGGAACCAGAATACTGGGTGATGCACTTTAACGGATCAAAGTTGCTCAACGGCTCGGGGGCTGGTGTACTGCTATAGTCACCAACTGGGGACAAGCTACACTATGTTCTGCAAATCCACTTCGAGGCTACGAACAACATGGCGGAGTATGAAGCACTCATTCACGGATTACGCGTAGCCAAGGATATTGGCATCAAGCGCATAATTTGCTGTGGAGATTCCGACTTGGTTGCCCAGCAGGTGGCTGGCACCTGGAATGCGCGGAACCCTATGATGGCAGCATATCGAGACGAAGTGGACGAGATAGCCAAGAGCTTCTTGGGCTGCGAAGTCAAGTATGTGCCTAGGGAGCAAAATGAGGCGGTTGATCTGCTGTCTAAGATTGGATCAGGGTGCAAGCAAATTCCGCGAGGATTTTTCCTAGAGCATCTGTGCACACCATCCGTGAAGGGAGCCGATATCGACAACCCGGATAGAGCTGACTCTTTCGTCCACATGGTGGCAAAGGTCCCTCCGGCTTGGACAAAACCATTCATGGAATATCTTGAACACGGAACTTTGCCTGACGACGAGGTCGAAAGACGGCAAATAGTACATCGAGCGAAGGGCTATACCATAATCAATGGACAGCTCTACAAAAAGAGCACTACTGGTGTATACCTTAAGTGTGTTTCCCAGCTAGAAGGTATTGAAATCCTACGCAAAATCCAACCCGGAGATTGCGGGCATCACGCCGCTCCTTGATCATTGGTCGCGAAAGCCTTCTGGCAAGGATTCTACTGGCTGACCGCGAAGTCGGACGCCGACAAGCTGGTTGATACATGCATGGGATGCCAGTATTATGCCCTACAACCACATGTTCCTGCTGAAGAATTGCGAACAATACCAATAACTTGGCCATTTGCAATATGGGGGATAGACATGGTGGGACCGTTACAGACGGCACCATGTGGGTTTACGCATCTGCTAGTAGCAGTTGATAAATTCACAAAATGGATAGAATCTAAACCCATTAGAAAGCTTGATGGGGCAACAACCCTCAGGTTTGTCCGGGATCTAGTGGTGAGATTTGGTCTCCCACATAGCATTAACACCGACAACGGTAGCAACTTATCACTCGGAGAAGTGGAGGCATATTGTTGGGAGAAGGGCATCCGACTTGACCTTGCATCTATGGAACATCCACAATCCAATGGTCAGGTTGAGCGAGCCAATGGATTAATTCTGCAGGGAATAAAGCCACGTCTTGAGGCACCACTACATAGAGCAGCTGGAGCCTAGGCGGAAGAATTACCATCTGTGTTGTGGAGTTTACGAACTACACCCAACAGATCCACCGGCTACACCCCTTACTTCATGGTATATGGAGCAGAAGCCATCCTACCTTCTGACATACTTCACGATGCACCAAGGGTTGCCGCCTACGACGAAGATGACGCTGAAGAATCCAGACGCCTAGATGTGGACCTTCTCGAGGAGGAGCGCGCTTTGGCATGCCAAAGATCTGCCATCTACCAGTAGAAGCTACGCAGCTACCATAGTCGCCGTGTTCGGCATCGCTCGTTTAAAGAGGGGGATTTGGTGCTCCGACTTAAACAGAAGAAGTCACACAAATTATCCCCGCCATGGGAAGGACCGTTCATCATAAGCAAGGTGCTACTCAATGGGTCTTACTTCCTCGTTGACAATCGTGAACTGAAGGATAGACCCAACAAGGATCATAAGCGTAAGCGACGTGACCCGGATGATGACTACCCGGAGCTTGATCGGCCATGGAACATAGCACATCTACGTCCTTTCTACACTTAGCATTTTTTATCTATTGTGTACGTCTTATATGATCAATGAAATAAAGCCCTCTGGTTCACTCATATTTCTGAGTCTTTTACCTCCTTTAGTGTTCATTTTTGGATCATATAAAACCTTTATGCACAAGCTTTGTGATTGCACTTGTGAAAATTCCGCCTACGGGCGTTAGCTTAAGTTTTCTGGTCTACACGTTTTTGTTGTTTCTATGTGGATTCTGGAGTAGTGACTTTTGGCACTTATTGTCGGCGATTTTGTGCTTGGGTTATTGACGGTGCCATTGGGCATCATCACCTGAGTGCATGGTTCCGACAACGAGTTTTCCGACTCACGAAAAGTCAAGAATAAAAACCAAAGTAATGGATAAGCCAACACTTGCTTAAAAAATATATACATGCTGGAAATAGTTCTTAAGTAGCAGGACATACACCATTGTTTTCCGCCTTAAGTTAACATATAGTTTTTTCGCATAACATGTTACAGAGGAAATAAATATTACAAATTTTTTTATTCCTCTGGCGTAGGCGACTTGAAAGCAACATCACCAGCAGCAGGAGAGTCACCCTTGAAGTCGGCAATGTTGAGGGACTCGGAGGAGCTTTGGTCACCGCCATCGATGGTGTTCATTGGCACGTAGACATTAACGTCGACCAACTCGGCGACTCTGGTGTCATAACCCGCGAGTGACAACAAGATAGACTCATGGTTTATCTTTTGGCCTTCGTCATCTACGTCGGGGATACCAGAGGTTACCGTGTCGATGTCGGCATTCTCGTAGTGTGCCTTAACCATGGACAGCGCCATCCTTGCACCGGCCCGTGCACATGAAGCTTTCCAGCTTGTAATACACTCGGGGGCTCGGCGCAGGATCTCCGAGAACTTCGTCACAGAGTACGATGCCTTGATATTGATCTGGAGGGGCTTGGCAATCTCTTTGGCCTGCGCGATGGCGGTGTTGATAAAGTTGCCGGCAAGGACCATGCATTATTTTGCCGGAGGAGGCGACCGGGTTAAACCCATAGGAGCTGTGAATTCCCGACAAAGGAGCGCATGAGTTCAAAAATTTAGAATATCTAGACTACAGAAATCCAAGACGGAGAAAAACTTACTAAAGATGATGGCCTCAGCTTGCCAGAGGGTATCCGCCATGGAGTCCCATTCTTGTTGGAGGAGCTTGTACGCCTCGTGATGGCATTGATTTTGATCATCGGCAGCTCTTTTCTGCTCCTTCAAGACCACAATCTCCTCCTTCAAGCGGTTCATCTCCTCGGTGGCGGAGTCCTACAAGGCTTTCATTGATTCTTCATGCATTTTCAGCATCTCCTCCCTCTCCTGCTTAAGGATCTTGTTCTCGCTATCCAGCTGCTGGATATGCTTGGATTGCTCGACAATATCCTTAGCCTTGGCAATGGTTTCTGCAAGTCGGAGAAATAACAGTACACAGTGAGTACTCGGAGAATGTGGGCACAAAACCAAGTCGGAATGCAAAAATGAAAGGAAAATAGACGCTTGCTCTTGGTGATCTGTTCCTTCAAGAAGGAGTTTTACCCTTTTCACCTTGCAAGTCCGGGCGCATCTTCTGGTACTTGTCGTTGGCCATGCCCCTCCGAGCATTCTCATTCTATGGAATGAAGAAAGTTAAGCATTGTTTGGTCTACTTGGAGCATCTAGCCGGAAAATTTCCACCTAGACGCCCAGGGGCTACAGCGAGAGTTTTAACTTAACAATATGCTTAGTCTTTCTTTAATAATCTAGTGAGAACTAATTCAGTTTTCGATTAGCTTCTCTTTAAGCATCTAGTCGAAACTAATTCAGTTACAACTAGAAGCTTGGGGGCTACAGTATCAAAATTTATAAACACTACGTATGCTACTCTTAAAGCATCTAGTCAGAATAATCCATTCAAACTACATGCTTGGGGGCTACAGTGAGAAGTTTTCTAGCTTAGTCACTCTTAGAGCATTTAGACGCAAAGACCTATGGTTTTCCGACTAAATCCTCGGGGGCTATAGTGGGATACTCATATGAAATGCAAAAGGCAAATAAAACTTACAAGTGCAATGATCTTGAGGTTGGTAGCACTCTCAGCCAGCAGCTTGCCAAAGGATACAATGTTCCCTTGCAAGATCTCTGCTTATCGAAGAAGCTCCTCGAGACCGTATGTTGGGGATGTCGGCGCCGCACCAGGAACCAGAGAGGTGCTACCCAGCGTAAGTGCCGGATAGACTATCTTCGAGAATTCAATGGCTTTCTGGGGGGCGAGAACGCCGCCTTCGGCAGAGGTACCACCTTCCACCACTGCCTTACCGCTAGCGATGGCATCCTTAGCCGGAGCTTCAGCCATTTGGTGTGCGGCACTCTCATGTGTCGCCTGTTCAACGACAACAGCAAGATCGGTAGAGGCACCTGAGTCCACTTCCATGGCGGAAGGGCCAGCTGCTTCCTTGGCTTGAGAGCTTGTCGGAGCGGACGAAGGCTTGACGATTCGAGTGACAGGGGCGATGGTGGGAGATGCGTCGCGATGCAGCATATCCTTGATGGTTCTAGAAGTCCCCAAAGTTTTGGAGGTCTTCTTCAAGCTGGTCGTGGCTGTCTTTCTGAAACGTGCAAAATGCATAAGTACAGGAATAAGACAGACAAATGGAAAGTCAGAGGGAAAGAAGCTTACACAAGAGGGGGTGCTTTGGCAAAAGGGATCCCGATATCCTTTCTTTTCTCTGACTCCAGGGCGGTGGTAGTCTTTTTGGAGGCTCCACCCTCCGTCTTCTTCTTCTTGCCTCCGTCGGCAGCGTCAGAGGTGGAGCTCTTCCGCTTTCGTGCCAAAGAAGCATCGTTTTCAGACATGACGGTGACTTCCTTCATCTTTGGATCATAGATTTGAGCAGCCATGCTGTCCTCATCTATGTCGCTAAGTTGTTAAGTAAAGAACCGACGTGTTAGATGAGATGGTAATAGCTAGACGGAAGAACTGGAGTATATGTCATACATGGAAAATAAGCAGTTACCTTTGGGCACTTGCTCCCTACGAACATGTCGTAGGTGATGGAGAAGCCACGCCTCTTTTCCTTCACCTTGACAATGTCCTTGAGGCGAAGCTTGACGGTGTCGCTCGAGAAGTTGCCCACGGAGATGCGGAGGCTATCCCTTCTATCGTTGGAATACTCGTGCATCAGCTTCGAGCGGTGCTGCAGAGGCTGGATCCACCTGATGAACCAGCACATGGCTAGGTCCAATCCGGTCAAACCCGTATCTACGAACCACTCTATCCGCCTTATAGCGCAGGAAGCATCGATGTCGGAAGGAAGGGAGGCCTAGGATCTCCATGTCGGGGCTTCGGCGGCGGCTCCATCAACAAAGTATGGGTACATTACTTCTCGGTTAACCAGAGGGATATCTGGACCATAGAAGTAAGTACGCTGCCAATTCTTGCAGGATTCGTGGCCGACGATGTCGGGGAACCGCCGGCCAGGCCGAATCTTGAAGCTTATGGTGCCACAATTTCTAAGTTCGTCCTTGTTGGCTTCGGCTTCGCGCTTGATGGTGAAGAAATATATGAAGAGATCTAGCCTAGGCCTAATCCCTAGATAACCCTCGCAAAGCGCCGCGTAGTTTCTAAGCGCTAAGATGCTATTGGGGGAGAGTTTCTGAGGCTGTACTCGGTAGTGATTGAGGACAGCAAGGAAGAAGTTGGAGATAGGCAGGGAGACGCCGCATACCATTTGTGCTTTGAGGTACACCTTTTCTCCGGCTTGGGGAGAAGGTGTGACCTCGCCGGCCGGCGCCGCCCGCTAGGCGAGCCCCTCCATCGCGGGGAGGTAGCCCTCATTGATCATCTCTATGATGTCGCGGTCCGTGATGTCTGAACCGCGCCAATCGCCCTTGTGCGAGTCGTACTCCTCCTACAGCAGCTCCAGCGCCGCTGGATTATGGTCGCCGCCGGTGGTTTCGACTACCGCAGACTTGGGGATGACCAGGCCCTCTGGGGGCACGACGACGGAGCTCGTCGGCTTTGCCGTGGCTTCGCCCGACGCCGCCATCAAAGGAGAGGAGCTGCTGCTGGCCATTGGGTGTGTTCGACGGTGACTGGGAAAGATTGGAAAGCTAGGGTTTTTCGCACGTTGCGCGGTGAGCTCGAGGAAGCGCTCGCTAGAGAAAGAAGATGATGCGAGGGAGAATGAGGTGAAAAAGTAAATTTTCCACCGCAGTTACTATTTATGGTCTCCGGCATCAAGATTCGTGCAGCTTTATCGAATGGTTGTCGCGTAGACGACGTGTGCGGGGACATGCGCGGAAATTTCGCCACGTAACAACCGTCACCGCTAACGGTTCGTATCGCTCGCGCGAGAAAAACGGACATTATTGCGTTCTCTGCATGTGTGAGTTATGAGGCGTCGCTGACCTATGTCTACGTCACCCTAGCTATCATAGGCAGATGAACCATCACATCGGAAGATTCCGGCATGGACGGATCCAGTCCGACAACGGAAGAGTACGATAGAAGATTCAGCATTTCTTCGACTTACAAGATGAAGATGGAGAAAACCTTGCAGGGTTCTTTGGGAGGACTACAAGATGTTGCTTGATGATTTGCCGACATCCATCTAGATGGAGCATTCAACATGAAGAGGCAAGACGACGCAAGATCTCGAAGTTCTCCGGGGGTTACTGTTGGGGATATGCTATATGGGTATCCTCATAGCATGTTCTCTATCCGGATAACCCGGGTGGCCCATAGTTGGTAGCATGGCCCATGGCCTACTAGGCGGCCTAGTTAGATGGATCCAGAAGGGAGGCCTATGCCGGATAAAGGAAGGCTACGGTGGAGTCACCAGCGTACCCGGAGCCTTGGAGTACAAGACGCGCTAGACTAGTAATAGATGGTGTAGGACTCTGTAACCTGTCCGGCTAGGAATTTTCCCTGTAACCCTAGGACCTGGCGACTATATAAGTCGGGCCTATGGGAGCCTTTAGGGCAACAATCTCAGACTTTCTAGTCACACCTCGCACAGTGAACCTATCTATGTAACTCGGCGTACTGCCATTATAGTGATTTATAGCAGGAGTAGGATTCCGCCACCGTTGTGGGATCTGAACCTGGGTAAGCTGTGTTACCTCGTACCCGTCAACCGTCCGCCTTCCCCCACGTCTCTAAACACGCACTGTTAGGACCCCTCCATGGTGTACTCGTCGGCAATACCACGACGCACACCCTCCTAGGCGCGGGCCCACCTGACCCCGCGCCTTGGGCAAGTGTGGCCCACCTGCCTGGCCTACAACTCCGCCCCTTCGCCTATATCTTCCCTACGGAACCCTAAGCCTCGGGGGGCGACCACAGATAGATTTTCGCCACCTCTGGGGGCGGAAAACACCGAGAGAAAGATATCTCCGGCAAACCGATTTCTTTCGAGGGAATTCCTTCCCGAAGAGGGGAGACCGTCGCCATCAACACCGTCATCAAGCTAGGCTTCATCGGGATCATCATCATCATCCACACCATCATCTCCACCAGCACCATCATCACCACTCTGTCCCGCTGTAACAATTGTGTTGGATATTGCTTTAGTTCTTAGGGGAAACTTTCCTGGTGTTAATTACTATTGTAGTTGATGCTTGTGAATGGAACCATTGGATTATTGTTTATGTTCAGATTGTTATCCATTATCATATCATCTTTGATCTTGATCCATATGATGTCTTATGAGTAGTTCGTTTAGTTCTTGAGGACATGGGAGAAGTCATGTTGTTAGTAGTGAATCTGTGATGAGTTATTATTCAATGGTTTAGTATTTAAGTTGTGGTGCTATTCTTCTAGTGGTGTCATGTGAACGTCGGCTACATGACACTTCACCATTTATGGGCCTAGGGGGATGCATTGTGTATTTGGCTACTAATTGTGGGGTTCTTGGGTGTAAACCGAACCCCCGTTAAGACACCTTTGCACAAGGGAGCGTAGGATCTTAGAGTTTAAGGTTGTGGTTAGATCTATATCTTAATTACTTTCCTGTAGTTACAGATATTTGCAGGGGGTTTAATCACAAGTATGTATTAGTCCAAGTATGGTCGGTACATTAGCACAGGTTCACCCACATAACACTTACAACACCATAGAAGAGTACTTAGCTATTTGAAGCGAAAGCACTTGACAGAATTCCCATGTGTCCTCGAGAACGTTTGGTCCTTATAAGTATTTCCACCGGCTTGTCCTTTGCTAAGAAAGGATTGGGCCACTTGCTCCATTTGTTCGCTACTTTTGTTACTTGCTCCTTGTTTTGTTACCTTGTCAGAAAACCACTAAAAATCCGTTTACTAAGTATTCACAGGGATTTCCTGCTCCATACCACTGTTCAGCACCTTCTGCTCCTCGTTGGGATCGACACTCCTATTTATCGAAAGTACTATGATACCCCCCCCCCCTATACTTGTGGGTCAGCAGGCACTCCGGCAACCCCACAATTAGTAGCCAAATACACAATGCATTCCCCTAGGCCCATAAATGGTGAAGTATCATGTAGTCAACGTTCACATGACACCACTAGAAGAATAGCACCACAACTTAAATACTAAACCATTGAATAATACCTCAACACAAATCCACTAATAACAACATGACTTCTCCCATGTCCTCAAGAACTAGACGAACTACTCACAAGACATCATATGGATCAAGATCAAAGATGATATGATAATGGATAACAATCTGAACATAAACAATAATCCAATGGTTCCACTCACAAGCATCAACTACAATAGTAATTAACACCGGGAAAGTTTCCCCTAAGAACTAAAGCAATATCCAACACAATTGTTACATCGGGACGGATTGGTGATGATGGTGCTAGTGGAGATGATGGTGTGTATGATAATGATGATGGTCCCGATGAAGCCTAGCTTGATGACGGTGTTGATGGCGACGATCTCCCCTCTCCAGGAAGGAATTCCCAGAGAAATATGTCCGGAGATCTTCTCTCGGCGTTTCTGCCCCCAGGCGGAAATCTATCTGTGGTCGCTCCCCGAGGCTTAGGGTTCCGTAGGGAATATATAGGCGAAGGGGCAGAGTCGGGAGCCGGACAGGTGGGCCACACCTGTCCTAGGCGCGGGGTCAGGTGGGCCCGCGCCTCGGGGGTGTGGGCCCCCTGTGGCCCTTCTTAGTCCCTCCTTCTGGCTTCCTCAATCTTCTGAAAAAATAACATTTTCCAGTATTTTTCTGATCTTCGCGAAATTGCATCAAAACACCCTCTTTTCCATAAGAATCCAGACTCTGGCAGTCCATCCTCCAAGATTCATCCAACATGCATAAACAGTGGAAAAGACATAAGTAATACCTCATAATAAGACAAATATCAATGAATAGAGGTAGATTATGATATAGAATGGTGATGCAAATTGGGTGTATCAGGAGGCAACTGCGCGAGGCGGCGGCGCGGCTTGGAGGCGGGTTGGTGGTGTTGTGTGTTGAGGGGCAGCCCCTCCCCTCTATTTATGAGAGGGGGTATCTTGGGAGAGGGGAGTTTGAATCCTTCCCCATCTCCCTCTCCTATTAGGCTTGTGGTGGAGGGAGAGAAGGATTCTCTTCTTCCTCCACTAGGAAACATTGTCCCAGTTTGACTTTTCAAACTTGCCTTTTGACTTTCAATTTCGGAGTTTGATCTCACTCTTTATTTGCACATACCTTTGAACTAGGACATGATACAACCATTCCACTTAGTCATGACACATTCATGCACCCATACCCTTCCGGTTCGGTGAACCTTCTAGACCCTTCTAGAACCTTCCGATGAAAACACCAGAATCATTCCCGAACTCCGGAATCAGACTTTCCTTATATGAATCTTATTCTCCAGACCATTCTGGATCTCCTCGTGATATCCTAGATCCCATCCGAGACTCCTAACAACATTTAGTCTCCCTACTTACATTCCATATCTACTAAACAACATTGAATCCTTAAGTGTGTCTCCCTACGGTTCGTGAATTACGCGGACATCACCGAGACACTTCTCCGATCAATAACCAATAGAGGAATCTAGAAATTCATATGGTTCCCACATATTTATCTGATTACTTTGCGATCAAACGAACCATTTACATATGATACCAATTTCCCTTTGTCTCGTGATAATCCGAGGTCTGATCGTCGGTATCTCTGCATACCTAGTTCAACCTCGTTATCGATAAGTATTCTTTTCTTGTTCCCGTGATATGTGATCCCTTGTGACCAGTCACATGCTTGCAAGACAACTGGATGACATTCCACCGAGAGGGCCCAGAATATATCTCTCTATCATACAGATGGACAAATCCCACTCTTGATCCATGTGCCTCAACACATACTTTCTGAACACTCAATGCCACCTTTATAACCACCCAGTTATGGTGTGGTGTTTGATGTCATCAAAGAATCCTTCTGGTGATGGTAATTAGCATGATCTCATGGTCGAAGGAATTAGGTTACTATGTATCAGAAAGCTTATCTATATGAGTATGTCCATCACACCATTCTCCTAATGATATGATCTTGTTGTTAACAACATCTCAATGTTCATGATCCAGAAACGATGATGATCTATTAACCAACAAGCTAGTATTATAAAGAGGCTTTACTAGGGACTCTAATTAGTTTACAAATCACACAAGTATTAATGTTTCTGGTTAATACTATTATATCATGAATGTAAACATTTATCATAAACACAAAGATATAATAATAACTACTTTTATTATTGCATCTAGGGAATATCTCCAACACCAACTTATAAGTGCAAGCATATACAACATAGATGACACAATGGTTCAAGTTTATTAGGGGCAAGAAAAATAAAGTGTGCCATCAAGTTTGTGAGAGCTTTAATCACTAATTTTCACATAACAAGTTTAATTTGGAAGATAGATAAAACAAGAATATACGTGGAATGGTGTAACACACCATGCATAGGAATTTATGGTGGACTATTTGGAATAACTTGGTTTCTTGGGAGTTGGATGCATGAGTAGAGCTTACTCAATACAAGTGGAGGCTAGCAAAAGACTGGGAGGGACAAACTAAGAGAGCAATAATGGTCATAATCATGCAGAGCGACAAAACATAACTAATCAAAGCATAAAGTGGTACCACAAGTCAAAAACTAAATGATCATAGAGGCTAAGGCGACTAGTTCATAGCCATAACATGGTGTGAGCATGTGCCAAGTCAACCCAAACAAACCATCAAAGGAGAATACCACAATATTATGCTTTTGTATGCTAAAACAACGCATGATTCTTTAAAGACATATTAAGCAATCTCAATTGTTTGAAACAAGTCATGCTACAACAATAATCACTAAACATAAGGTTAAAACAACATCTAGCATGACATGATAAATTCTAAGTCACAGTCAAAACAAGCTCCCTTTTGTACCACTATAAGCATGAAACTTTCTACTCCTTTCCAACACCAATCAACTTATTTTAAACAACACAGCGAAAGCGGGGGTCCAACTACTTTATTCAAGCAAACTAAGCAAACGAAAACCAAAAAAAACTAAGACGCTCCAAGAACAACACAACAGTGCATGAAACAATAAAAAAGAAGTGTCTAGAAAGAGACCTGAGATTTTTATTGATGAAGAAGGGGATACCTTGGGCATCCCCAAGACTTGACGCTTGTACCTCTTGAATATTTCTTGGGGTGACACGGGGTGGCATTCCCAAGCTTGAAATTTTGTCCATTCTTCATCTCATTACATCATTCTTTCCCTGCACCTGAAAATTTCCTTCATACAAAACTTCACACAATCTTCATTAGCAACATTAGTGCATTCAAAATCATAAACCTTTGGGTTTAGTTTCAAAACAGCAAAACTTTCATTAAAAAAACAAGATACTGAAGAAATTCCTTTTAAAAATCTCAATTTACCAAAGATAACTCAAAAAAAATCGATAGGAGACAAATGCAAATAATGGTAGAAATCTGTCAAAACAGACCAACAGGTAAAAATCGATTTTTTCGAAGACCTTCTATTGCTCAAATCAAAAAATGTTGAACTAACGAAAGTTAGCTAACAACCTGGTGCATTTATTTAGAAAATCACATCTCAATAGAACATACAGAGATTGTTCACAAATTACAGTGAATCACAAAAATCTGTTTTGGGACAGCAACTTCCCCAAATCTTATTTCCCTCTCATTAGAGGTTATTCTTGGCAAAAAAATAAAATAAAAAGGAAAGGAGAGGTTATTACAGAAGTAATAACTTCCAAGACTCAAGAAAATATTGGGTTATCTCCCAAGAAGTACTTTTCTTTAATGCCTTTAAGTTAGGCACAAGAAGCAAGAAGCAAGTATTTTCAAATGAAGAAGCATTAACATCAAACCTTGCTTTCAAAGGAGGAGCATAAGGCAACTTCTCTCCTCATAGGGAAGTGTTCAATACCTTTCTTGAATGTAAATTGATATTTAATGGTGCCTTCTTTCATATCAATGATGTCACCAACAATTCTAAGAAAAGGTCTTCCCAAAGTAACAGGACAAGAAGCATTGTATTCGACATCCAAAACATAGAAATCAACAGGGACATTAGCATTGTTAACCATAATAAGAACATCATTAACACACCCCATGAGTTTCTTTTTAGCATTATCATCAAGTGGGACATCCAAATAGAAATCTTCCAAAGGTGGCAAATCAAGCATTTCATAAATCTTTCTAGACATAATAGAGACACTAGAACCAAGGTCACATGAATCTTTGAGATCAAAGTCATTCACTTGCATATTAATGATGGGTTCCCAACTATCTTCTACTTTCCTAGGAATAGAGGCTTTGTGTTTCAACTTTTCTTCCTTGATTTTAATAAGAGCATCTGTAATGTGTTTGGTGAAAGCCACATCCATATCACAAGCATTAGGACTTCTAGCAAGATTTTGTAGGAACATAATCGCTTTATAAATATTGCAACCATCAAGATTAAAATCAAACTTAGCATCACTGGTAGTAGACTCATTGGGTTTAGGCATTGTGGTAGGAGGAACAGAGACTTTTTATGGTTTGGTGGCATCCATATTGGGGGTGGAATAGTGCAAACACTATTGTTTCTAGCTATTTCAGCTTCTCTTTCCCACTTAGCATGTAGTTTAGCTAATAGTCCAACATTTTCATCAATAGTAACTTGTATGGCATGAGTAGCAGCAAAGGTACTTTCCAAGATATCAGGTTTAGCAGCCATTTTATTAATCAAAGAGGACTGTGCTTCAGACAAAGATGAAATATTTTTCTCAACATTCAAAAGCTTTTCCTCCACAGTCTTGTTGAAAGTGGTTTGTTTACTAATAAAGTCTTTAAGCATGACTTCAAGTTTAGAAGGAGCACTTCTAGTATTGTTGTAGGAGTTTCCATAGGTGTTGCCATTATTAGGAGGATAAGGCCTATAATTATTGTTACCAAAATTATTCCTATAGGCATTGTTGTTGAATTTACTATTTCTTATGAAGTTCACATCAACTTGCTCTTCTTGAGCAACCAAAGAGGCTAAAGGAACATTATTTGGATCAATATGATCTTTTCCATTAACAAGCGTAGACATGATAACATCAATTTTATCACTCAAGGAGGAGGTTTCTTCAACAGAATTTACCTTCTTACCATGTGGAGCTCTCTCAGTGTGCAATTCAGAATAATTAACCATCATATTATCAAGGATCTTTGTTGCAGCACCCAAAGTAATGGTCATAGCAGCAGAATCCAACATATTTCTTGAAGAGAAATTTAGTCATGCATAAAAGGTTTGGATAATCATCCAAGCAGCCAGTCCATGAGTGGGACAATTCTTCACCAAAGATTTAATTCTTTCCCAAGCTTGAGCAACATGTTCATTATGAAGTTGTTTAAATTTCATTATTTCACTTCTCATAGATATAATCTTAGCAGGAGGATATTATTTTCCAATAAAAACATCTTTGCATTTAATCCAAGAATCATTACTATTTCTAGGCAAGGATAGCAACCATTTTTTAGCTTTTCCTCTCAAGGAGAAAGGAAACAATTTGAGCTTAATAATATCTCCATCTACATTCTTATACTTATGCATCTCACAAAGTTCAACAAAGTTATTAAGGTGGGCAGCAGCATCATCAGAACTAGCACCAGAAAATTGTTCTTTAGTAACAAGATTCAACAAAGCAAGCTTAATTTCATAAAAGGTAGCATCAGGAGCAAGTGGAGCAATAGGTGTACTCAGGAAATCATTGTTGTTTGTGCTAGTGAAGTCACACAACTTGGTGTTCTCAGCAGAATTCATTTTTGCAAAGGTGAAGCAAACCAACAACAGCAACAACTAGAGTAGGAACTAATTTTTTTGTATTTTTTATAAGAAAAGGCAAACCAAATGAAACTAATTTTTTGTATTTTTTGATAAAAATAAGCAAGAAAAACAAAGCAAAACAAAAACAAAGTAAAGAGAATGGTTGTGAAAGACTCCCCTTGTGAAGCTGTCCTTAACTCCCCGGCAACGGCGCCAGAAAAATCCTTGACATGGCTCAATAGTAGAGCTTCGTTGGGAGACCCCAAGAGGAAGGTATGATGAGCACGACAACAAGTTTTCCCTAAGTTATGAAACTAAGGTTATCGAACCAGTATGAGCAAGGAAATAACTCCAAGGTGTTGCTAACAACTTGGAATCCTGCACAACACAAACTCAAGACTTTGCCCCAACTTACAGTGAGGTTGTCAATCTCACTAGTTTGCTGAAAACAAAGGATTAAATGTATAGTGTGGAAGGTAATGGTTGCTAGTAGAAAGTAAATGGTAATAGTAGATGATGTAATAATGATAAAGATTGGACCAGGGTCCACAGTTCACTAGAGGTGTTCTATGGAGCAAAAAAATGTTTTTTCATGGTCAATATTTTGATCGAGGCATTCATAATTAGCAAATTTTGGCAAGATTGTAGAAAAAAAGACATGCCGAAGAGGTATTGTGCAGTTTTTGGTTATCAAAATATATGTACATTCTAAAATTGTACAGTATTATTCTATAACTTGTACAACAATTATAGAAAAGAGTAGTGAATTTTAGGAATAACTCTTTACACAAAACTTATGAAGAAAGTTAGTAACCGTGAAGGTGTATCCCTACACAAGTTCTATAACCTTAGAGTGCAATCCATACCCTATCTTATCATTCCTCTACTTCTTATAGAATTAAGCAATTACTACTACCGAGAAACTCGGCGGCGTCGCCTTTGCAACCCCCAAGTCAGTATTAGACTCCTCAAGATTCTCTTAATCATCAGGAGTACCTCTCACTTTTCCATAATTATACCATGGAGGATGGAGCTGTCTAGTTCACCAATCATCTTCACATCCTCAAACTACTATGTAATCTCGTCACTTGGTCTTACCTCAAGCGCTCCTACCACGTTCCTCACATCTAATCTTAGAGAGCATAAGTTCATTCTCCAAGGACGATTCATTTGGTAGCCATCATGTCATTTCATTTCATTTGTCAGAAATGAAATAAAATTGTTGTCATCATTTTATTTGGTCGGTTTAAAATTTCAATCTAAAAATCATGTTTTGATGTCGCAAGGAATTATGAAATGAAATGATTTTCATGACTGGGTTGGAAACAAGAATTTGTTGGTCCACATGGAGGTAAACAAAAAAAATCTACACGTACATCACAAAATCTAGCCGAGGAGATATGCCACGAGATTACCACTAGATGCGCATGTACAAAACTTGATGCGACATGGTCGAATCTTTCTTCCTCGGGTCTCCTTTTCCCTTTTCCGCTCTTGGCTTGCTGGATGCTGCATAGGGAGGGATTTGATTTGGGTCAACTTTGGGCTGATTGGTACCCCGTATTCTCGCCCCTCCTCCTTCCCCTCCCCAAGAGTGTGGCGTTTGGTTCCTCGTGTATACCAAGAGGCAATGCATGTTATGCCTCTAACTAACATACTTGATCTTAATCCCCTCTAATTTACATAACTATGTCTCCATTTGAGATAAGTTGTATATGAAAAATATGTCTCTCGATGTTATGAATCCATCCTTGTAAACTATTTGTAATTTTGTTGAGTGTTTAAAACTCTACGTCACATTCCTTTTTAGAGCTTATTTGAATGATCTTTTCTAAATTCGTCACACACAATTGACAATTTGAAATTTCCTTTGAGGGGAAGCTTGAATTCATCATTTCACATCATTTTTATGTTGTAAGTTTTATGTTTTGACATTGCTATACGAGTAGATCTACATAAATTGTACATATATTAGGACACTTTAGATCTACTCATTTATGATGTTAAAACGAAAAACTTACAATACAAAAGTTGTGTAAAGTGGTGAGGCGAAGCTACACCTATCACCCATATACGATGAATTTGGTAAAAATCGTTCACAAAATGTATAAACATGAACATGAAATAGACCCCTAATAGGTCAACGAAACTAGGATCTAGTTGTTGGAATGGAATAACAACATCGATTCGCATATTTTTCATGTACAACTTATTTTAAATCGGCGTATAGTTATATAGAACGGGAGAGATTAAGTTAACCACCTTAGATGAAAAATGTTTAGGTGTTTGGTTGCACCCAAGGAGAAAGCTTGGCCGAGATTTTGCACTCCCACGGCTTGTCTCGGTGGAAGCGAGAATTTTTTTTGGGACGCTTTAAATCTCGTGCCATGCAAGAATTCAATGCGACACATCAAACTAAATAGGCTTATTTTTTTTCCGCGCCTTATGAGAAACGAAGATTCATGCAAGCAAACACGTCCTATGTATATTCCGCACGAACTCCACGCCTGGCAAATGTAAAGGAACACAATCCCTTGTCCTCTTCACGGTGTGGGAGCTGTAACGTTAACGCAATAGGCGTAGTTTTCACCGGGAGGAAATGAAGATGGTTATCCTAGCCATGCATATATGCAATAAAGCTTTGCTGTGGAATTTCGATGGGGCTTCGTTTCCCTTTGATCCGGGTTGGGTTGTATTTTTCTATCCTTTCTTTTTCTCTTTGGTGGCTAGACATTTACCTAGTTTTTTGCCAACCTAAACCCTTTGTTTGTTACGCTCTTTTCTAATCAACGAATTTAGCAGCTCTCCTGCTAATATTTAAGAAAAAAGACACATGGCTTTTGGGTTCTTTGAGTTCGTGCAGGTTGATCTTAAACATTTTTTCCACCAAACCGCATGGAGAAAGATGCATAAGGCGAAGCTATAACTTTTTTTTGGAATGCCTTCATATATATGGCCTTTGATTTACCAGGGATAGTGGTTTGTTTCAGTGTTTTCGATTTAATAATGATTCAATGTCTCTTTGGTTATCTGTAAAACCGGATATAGTCCACTAAAAAACAGAGTGGCCCAAAATAGTGACAAATACAGGGGCCTAACCCGAATTTTGAGCGCCCAACTTCTCCTGCAAGAATGGATCGGGAGACCCCAGAAAACTGAGAAAAGTAGACCGAGCCCAAAGCGAAATCGAATCGAGAGGAAAAAAGAGAGGAGCACGCGCCGCCGCCAGGCCATCACATCGCCATGGCCGCCTCCTCCCGTCGCGCGTCGCAGCTGCTGGGGTCCGCCGCCTCCCGCCTACTCCATCAGAGGGGCTATGCGGCGGCCGCCGCCGCGCCCTCGCCGGCGGTTTTCGTCGACAAGAGCACCCGCGTGATCTGCCAGGGCATCACCGGGAAGAACGGTACCTTCCACACCGAGCAGGCCATCGAGTATGGCACCAACATGGTACGTACCCTGCGGCCCAAAGCCGCCGCCACCCTGTCAGATGTCTTGTCCGATCCGTGCATTTATTCTTCTCCAGCGCCTGGTTCTAGGGTTTGGGGTAGAGATGGAGATCCGGTAATGTGCGATCTCGTCGTTGTGTGGTTGTCGATCTCCATTTCTCGGTTTTAGGGTTTCGTCTCTTACCGATGTGTGGCTTAGGGGTGGGGTGTTCATCACTATGCAATCCAGTGGGTCAGCACATTCATATTTATTATGACTAATTAGATAACAAAATTTGAATTAGACAAGGTTTTTATAGATCCCTCTACGTTTTATAAATCTAGGTCCTGGTTGATCTAAAAGCGTGAGAAACGATCTCCACATGATGTTCAAGCTGTTGTAATTCTTCAATGAATGGGGCGGATGGCAAGAGACTGATACATTTTACTTTTGGTCCGTTTGGTAGTAGATTGGCCAGCGTTTCCCACACAATAAAAGTGCCTGTACATATGAAAAAGAAACTCTCCATGTGGATGGTTAGAATTATGAATAGCATTCTGAGAGCCTCGACCTGGACTAATGCTTGGCAGGTGGTATGTTCTTATTTCATTATGACATTCTTGACCAGCAGTTCATAGGTTAACCATCAGACACTGGATTTAACAGTGAAGTCGACCCAAACGTGAACACTTCTATATGGTGCATTACTAGTTGACTAATGGTTGCATTTGCAAATAACTGGCATGCTTTTGTATGTTTTTTTCAACTTTTCTTAAGATATTTCAGATACGTAGCTTAGACTCTTAAAATTTATCTTTGACTGATTAGCATGTATCTGCCTCTGGTTTTCATCAGATGTTATACCTTTTTTTTAACTTAAGTACCTCTCGCTGCAACAGGTGGGTGGAGTTACTCCCAAGAAAGGTGGAACTGAGCACCTTGGCCTTCCAGTTTTCAACTCAGTAGAAGAAGCTAAGGACGAGGTGAAGGCGAATGCATCTGTTATATATGTCCCACCACCATTTGCTGCTGCTGCAATAATGGAGGCAATGGAAGCAGAGCTTGACCTTGTTGTCTGCATTACTGAAGGGATACCTCAGCATGACATGGTATTATACTTTTTAACAATTTAAGTACATCATTACTTCATTAGTTACCTTGTATGCTGTGTTCTTGAGAATAATAATTTCCGCGACATCATTTATTCTCCCTTCACATATTGATGTCAGTTACGATTTTCTTAATAAAAACACTAGAGTACAATATGCGATGAATGTCACTCAATATACGTGGATATGTAGCCATAGGCTGGTAGGCACACATGGAACGGTTTGAGCTTTACTTTATCATGTGTAATTTTGTAATTGATAAATAGGCGATGCAATCTGTCCTACCCATTTGTCAGTTAACTTGTTGATATCATGTGCACAATGTTAATAACTCTTGCCACACCATAATTTTGTTTTATCTTTCTCACAGTTTAGATACTTATTTCAGTTTTGTTTTGCTTTGTTAGACCTTAAGGAAGTCATCATAAGGTTTTCTTTCTAAATTCCAGGTGAGAGTGAAGGCTGCTCTGAACAGTCAATCAAAAACCCGACTGATTGGACCAAACTGCCCTGGTATCATTAAGCCTGGTGAATGTAAAATTGGAATCATGCCAGGTTACATCCACAAACCAGGCCGCATTGGAATAGTATCTCGTTCTGGTACCTTGACATATGAAGCGGTATGCCCATTATTATAGAGTAACTATTAATCATGGAGTACATTTGCCTAACGTGTATTTCTTTCTTCATTGATAGGTGTTTCAAACAACAGCTGTAGGCTTGGGGCAGTCAACCTGCGTAGGCATGGGAGGTGACCCCTTTAACGGCACTAATTTTGTTGACTGCCTCGAAAAGTTTGTTGCTGATCCTCAGACAGAAGGTATACCCTTTATGGCCGTTATTTAGCTAAGGCTTATCTATGCTTTCATTTGTTTGTTAGATTTCTAAATTTTCCTATATTTTGGTGTATTAGGTGCTACTACAGGTCTCCAGCATGATAGTTTCACAATCTTTATTTGTGTAGCATTTTGTCTGCCATGTGTTAATATGACAAATAACTGAATAAGTAGATTTCTATCTTCACTATAGCTTATGGAATATATAGGTGTATATGATCACATGAGGACATCCCACAAATTCTTTGCTATGGGACTCTGTGTCGGTTAAATTTAATAAGAGAAAGAAAATTAGTCATATATAACAGAATGATGCTCCCTGATCTGTGTGCTACTGGTCCCTCATAGTAATTAAGGCATTTTAAATGCTTTTGTTGCATTCTTCAATATGGTGTCTTTCAGTTATTTTGCTCATCTGTCAACATTGTTATACCTGCCTTAAGTATTCTCATTGGAGAAACTGCTACCTGCTCTTTAGGTATTGTTGTCATTGGTGAAATTGGAGGTACTGCCGAGGAGGATGCTGCAGCCTTTATCAAGGTGAGAGTTTTGACGGGTAGGGGCTGAGCTAGGGAGAAAATGGCTGAGTGCACAAATGGGATGTGTGCATGTTTGTTGGGCAGTGTTTAAGTGTGAAATTGTGGGCTCTGGTGTACTGCTATTGCCTATTGGGCCCAATTGCTCGTAATTTTTTTCCCTACCTGGTGCCTGTGCACCAGTCAAAGCGTACACAGCTCCTCCCCTGTTTCCAGGATAACTTTTCTTTGTTACTTGTCCTGCTTGTTATGAACTTTACACCCCTACATATCTTTCTAAGTATTCACATGATTCTTTATGTTCCTTATTGTAGTTCAAGCTTTAAGGCACTTAATTAAAAACCCATTCTTAACATATTCATCGGTAGATCAATAATCTTGCAGTAGAGATTTATGATACTCCATGTTTCTGATAGTGTGCTTAATTGCTTATCAGATAAGCCCTAAATACTCCCTCTGTTCCACAATATAAGCCTTTTTAGCAAGCTGAAACAGTTTGCTAAAAAAGGCTTATATTATAGAACAGAGGGAGTATTTTCTAGGCAAAAACATGTACACTTGCAAACTTATAGACTCCGTAGCAGCCTTCCCCTGTCTTCAGCTTCTGAATGGGTAGGAAGAAGCTATCTGTGGTCTAGCTTGAGATTATATGGCCCACAAGCCTACCTAAGCTTTAAATGTTCTAATACTCTACACTTTGACCAAGCAGGTCGTTTGCATTATGTGACCCCAACTCTTGGTCACTAGCAAATCAAAATGCATTTGGTTTCACCAAGAACCCAACTAGTTGAAATAGGCCACCCATACTGATATTATTTATCATATCATGGTGTTATGACACGTAAAGACTTGGGTTGTATCTGCTCATGTTTAGAAGTTAAAATCATGTACTCTGATCCAAATTAATTGACACAGATTCGTTGGACCTAGACAGATCTTAGGCAACATTTCGCCTAAATATGTGTCAATTTATTTGGATTGGAGGGATTATTATGTTTTCCTATTATTGAGGTGGCAAATGATAATCAGGCATTGCTGATATTCCATGTTAAAATATTGTATGTTTATACTTGCTGGAACTTTCATTTTCTCTTTTCTTTTCACTAGATTAGATACTTGATGTAGTAATATTTTTGATCAACTAATATAACTTGACATGCAAATGATTCAGGAGAGTAAGACAGAGAAGCCTGTTGTTGCATTCATAGCTGGACTTACTGCACCCCCGGGCCGTCGCATGGGCCATGCTGGAGGTATTGACCTAACAATAAGTTTATGATTTGTTTCTTTCATCGATTGGAAGTACTAGGACAATGCCCGCGCGTTGCTGCGGAAAAAAAGCAGCGTTAACTTGGAAAAAACATGGAATATAGAACCACTCATGAATGAAAAAATCAACGCAAATTTGGCGCATGTGTTGCGACGGAATAGTAAACGATGATTCTGTTAAACTTTTCAAATGTTGCTAAATTGTTCTTGTTTGAATTGGAAGTTGTAAAAAGGAAAGCAACAACTACAAATGTTGTTCAAGTTTCCTAATATATGTTTTCTAATTATATTTGAACCCTTAAAACATTGAAATCTTAGTCTTTTTTTAGACAAAAAAAATCAGAAAATGAAAAGGTTGAATGGAAAAAAAAGGAGCCAATCTTGCTGGATCGCACGCAGGCACGCGAGAAGCCACCGGCCACGCGCACGTGAGACCACGTATTTCTCTCGGGCTGGACATACGTACGGGTACGGGTCAAGCTAGGAAAAAAATAGTGAAAAACGGAATAACGGCTCTCTCGGGCTGGACATACGAGCTAGAAAAAAAAACAGAAGTGAAACGGTACAATGGTATTAGTGCGTATTATGTAGTTTTGTGGAAGGGTAAAAGGGTTTAAAAAAGTGTTGGACCGGGAGAAACACTTCGTGCTTTATTATTAGGTATAGATTAAGATGAACAATGCTCCTGACTGGGTAATATAAGACAAGATACAACAGATTCGATGTCACCATGCATTGTTTTTTTTACTCTGCACGATAATGGTAGTTTAGATTCTTCAGGAAGAAAAGGTTATGTATAGATGTTATTCAGTTCACATGTGTGAAGGTATTAGCCAGTTCACAGTAATCAATAGATAAGAAAAGATACATACTTCAGATTTTCACAGATTTGAGCACAAAAATATCATCCGGGCTGTGTTGATTCGTAATCTCCAATAGTCGCGGGCTTATTGTTGGTTCTTCCTAGCAGTATGGGGTATGGTAATTGGGTAAATTAGCAAAACAGTGATTCGGACTGGGTTTATACTTTATAGGTGCAATTGGACCCAATGGGACCTTTGCCATCTATTTGTTCATGGGGTCAAATATTTTGGTAGCCTGCAATCTTTGCTTCTGTTCTTTTACTACTCCCTCCAATCCATATTAATTGACTTTGATTTGTCAAAATTTGAATGAACCTATATACTAAATAGTGTCTAGATTCATTTAAATCTAGACAAATTTGAGTCAATTAATATGAGTCGGAGGGAGTATATAACTTGGTAATTATTTCTTCATTTTGGAACTGTTGCATCCATATATACTCCGTATTATACAAACTAGAGAAAGATCCTTCAATGGTGTCAATCTTGTTTACTTTCTTGATTTTTTTGCTGCAATTGTCAGTATAACTGAAGTATGAGAACACAATTATTTGATTGTTTCGAATGGAGTTCAACTGTCTCATGTACTAATCTACATATATTATCAAGTTCAACTGACTTGTGTACTGTTATGCTGATATTTTCCTCGTATGATGCAGCAATTGTGTCTGGAGGGAAGGGTACCGCCCAAGACAAGATCAAGGCACTCAAAGATGCTGGGGTTACTGTTGTTGAGTCACCAGCTAAAATCGGTTCGACGATGTTCGAAATTTTCAAGCAGCGTGGGATGGTAGAGTAGAGAGAAGAAATGGTACAGTAGAAAGAAAACATCGAGAAACTGCCTTTTGCTGCTCGTCGGTTAATAGCGAGCAACACCCCTTGGTAGAGCCGAGTCAGCCGGCTGCTGAACTGAGCTTCTCAGTCATCATTTTCTTCCCTTTTTCTTTCCCCGTCTTCAGTGTGAAGATTGCCTTTCATGTGCTCATTTCAAATCTTCAATAAGACAAATTCTTGATATGTGATTGCATGGAATTCTTACGTTTTCTTTCTAACTGACCACATTCAAGTCCTGCTGTGTTCTCCTCGCAACGCAACACTGAGCATTTTCTTGTTTGTCTCTGTATGGCTGTGTGCATGTGTTACGTGGTACCAAGAGGCTGGGCGCGCAGTTGAACTATATGGTTTTTACGTCAGTTGTTTGTTCAGTATGTGAGAGTCTTACGATTAATTCATATCCGCATTCATATTTGCGTGTGAAAACAGTACACACTAAGAACGTGTTTGGTTCAGCTCTGTAAACATAAACGGTATTGTAATCAATTGACATTGGTAATGGTGGCAGTATGGGAAATGTCGAATTCTGTTTGGTTCATACAAGTAACGGAAAGGGAATGGAATACAACACAACTCTTTTTTCCTCTACCATATCTTCAGATCAGGAACACCATGAAATCCAAGAAAAATAATCTAAACCAAGATCTGGAGGGAGGGCTCCAAATCGGCCCGAAAGAGGAGGAGAATGGATCCATGAAAGAACACAACTTGAGAATTGAGATTGGGAATCCAGAGAAGAACACAGCTCTATGCTGCCCCCGTTCCATGCGTGCCCTCACATACTGTCGCTGCTGATGAGTTAGGTCTCGATCCTGTACTGCTTCAGCCGGCGGTGCCCGCGGCAGCACTCGATGGTCCATGGAGATGGCAGAACTCGGTTGAGACCGGAGACGAGGTGATCCAGACGGGTAGGACTCACGTTAACATGATCTGTTACCGGAAGGTCGTGACCGGTGTCGATTTTGTATCAGGGTGGGATTTGTTTACAGGGTACTTGATTACGGTTAAGTTGAACCAAAACATATTTTCAAGGCACCTGATTCCACCACAATTAAGTTAACGTTACAAAATCGTGAACCAAACACGTTCTAAAGGCACCACTTCTATCACAAAGACATTTGCACCTATGCAAAATGTCATCAATCCTTCATACAAGTCAGCTTTTGCAGTTGGAATTTGTTTTCCATAAGTTTCTCTGGACAAATAATCTGGTTAATACATGAACTGTACTTCATTCAAGACAGTACTTCAGAGGCTACAAGACAAGAAGTTGTACAAGTATATCTTTCCAGGCCAGAAGCTGGATAGCGAATTAGCTTTTCAATTCAAATCCCATGCGACCATTGCAGCATTTTTCTAGTCCAATTCGTTCAAAACATGTACTCCATTTGTGTACTAACAAGCCCAGATGTTGCACTTTTGAGACTGCATACAACTCAAGCACATTTGAGTATATTTGATTTGACTTCACCTAACAACAGAACTATCTTCTAGAGAACTTCGACAAAAGATAGACAACAAAGAAGCATAGTAGGGCAAAAAGGACAACATGGACGATATGATTGGAGCCCTGCTGGATGATGCTCTTGTTCATCCTTCGCATGTTATTCTTCACTCCAGCCTGAGCTTTCATAAGGGTCATTTGCTGTTCATGCATAGAGGGTAGCAGAATCAGAGCACATCGAAGAAGAAAGATTGTTTAAAAGAATGAGATTCTTTTTTGCAAAGGTAATATTACTCAACTAAAACAATACAAAATGGTCCTAAAAGATAATGGTAACTACACATATATTTAGATATTTCAAACAAAAAATAAATAAAAATTAGAACAGCTCATTGCAAAGCAACGAAGCAGTAATTAACACATCATCAAGTACCTTCAAGGTAATAAGACACAATAATTGACTCAACCTAATATACGTAACTCTTGAAATGCATATGTATTTCCTCACGTATATAAAAGAACATCTGGACAATGGTATAGAGATGGTAGGAGTAAGTGCAAATGGAAAATGAGAACATTTTTTCTCGAGCAGTGGAAAGGGATAAATATGTGAAAACCATTCAGGAAAAACGTAATTATAACCATTAACATCACCAAAAAAATTACGTGAGTAACATGAAATGACCAACGGTAGTAAGGCAACAATACCAGTTGGTTGAGGAAATCATTCTGAAACTTGGCCTCGGAGTTTATCTCTTGGGCGACCTAGAAAAGCGACCATATCAAACAACAAATAAGTTCCTGAAATGTTAAACAATCCAGCATCAATGGCTCAACTAAGTAGAAACAACAATTGACCAGAACTTGTAAGTTCTCTATCATCAAACTACTGGATGCATATATTGAAGTAAAAACCTAGACACAATATCATCTGAATACTTGCAAGATTGATATTACAAGAATTAAAATAACAATAATGACATCGACCAACCATACACTAACCCATGCTGACTCATAAGATTGTACATAGGCCTAAACTCAGAAGAACCTATAGAGTCGATTCCGTATGCAGGTTCACATAATCATTTCGTGCTCATGATGGAATGCTGCAACAGAAGCTACGACACATATGAAGGCAATGTTTAGAGGAACTGAGAACATGGCTGCCGGGGAGAAGATTTAAAGCGGGTATGAATTCAATTTACACAAGGTTTACATGTTGCGGTCCCATTCAACCCAAGCCCATTAACATGAAACCAACGATGACAAGCTTTCCCGTGGGAATAAAAACAATACAAACATACCTATTTCTCACTACATCAAAACACAAACAACCTACGATGGTTCTAATCTAATTGAACCTATGCTGTGTTCATTTCAGTTTAAAGATAATAGAACCAACTTAAACAAACTCACAGTGTGCACAAGCACTATGAACTAAAATATAGAACAACGGAGATATATCTTGGAACAACAGATAATAAAGCATCTATAGCGCGTGCTTAACAGCATACACGATTTACAAGTTCCTAACGTGAATAAGACCTCAACTGAGCATACCCTAGCAGAAATTAAGAGCCAGGCTAGGAAAAAAAGGAGCTGGGAAACGGAGTCTTACGCCTTTCAGCAGGCGAACCCTCGAGTGCAGCCCATCGATCTCCTCGTCAAGATCGCCATGCACCGGGTCGATCCGCAGCTGGATCTCATCGGAGCTCGGCGCGTTCCTGCGATCCCCCGAAAGAACCCCCCAAATTGGTCAAGGGTTCCGATGCAATTTCGCTTGAAAAATAATAGATCGATTCGAACAGCATAGGGCACGAATTGGGCCAAGCGACCTAGAGGATCGGACGGGGTTTTACCTGGATCGCAGCGGTCCGGAGCCGTACATCGGGTTCGCCATCGCGCGAAGGGGCGGGAGCAGGTGACGTCCGGTTCGTTCTCACGAGAGTTTGAGTCGGGCCTGGTTCGAATTCGGGAGGGATGGGGAGGCGGCGCAAGGGAAGTCGGGGGAGAGGGCGGCGACGGCGAGGCGGGTGGAGAACAGGAAGATGACGTTGCGGCCTTGCGGGGGGAAGGGGAGGGGAACTTGGTGGGGAAGGCCGGAAGGGAAATGACTGGGCGAGGACTGCAGAAAAAACAATACTTGTCCCTTAGGAGTAAATTGCATATGTTTACTCCTCCGTTTTATAGATGTAAAAAAAAAAAAACTTCTTTTTTTAGATGTATAGATTTAAAAAAGTTGAGTGAACCTATATACTAAAATAAGTCTAGATTCATCTTTTTTCACAAACCTAAAACATCTTATATTTTGAAACGGAGGGAGTATCAAATTTGCCTTGATGATCCAAATATGCCCACTGAGATAGTACGGAGATTATAGCCGAACTGAGCTCTCTGAAAGGGCAATTGCGGAAATACTCTAGTGAAGTTTAAAGGCGTAATCTCCCTCAAAAAAAGTTTAAAAGCGTAATCCCTAACTAAATAGGATGATAATCCAAATTTTGTAGTTTCTAAAATTTACTCCAAATTACCTGAAATGTGGCAATCCACCATGTAACGAGTTTTGTTTTGAACAAGGGGAAGAACCCAGAAGGGTCTAGAGCTGCATTAAAAGGTGGGTACAATTACATGCAAGGTCTTTAGGATGGATGAAAATACATCCATGCTTTGGACTTTTACACAAAGGACCTTACAACAAAAAGAGAAAAAGCAATCGGGTCTAGATCCTTCTCCACCGGGAACAATGGCGAGCTCAACGCCGCGACCAGCTCGTGCCGAGGACGAAACCACTTGACGCAGGCGAACCGAGGGATGCCGGGGCAGAGTCGCAGGAGGGCCTCCACTGGAGGTTGAAGTAGCAGCGGTTGACCACAAACCGCCGCGCAGAGTAGTCTCCATGACTAAGGATAGCGGTAGCACGAGCTTGCCATCGCTTGGGATCTTCGCCGAGAGCAGCTACCAATCCCCACCGGAGAGGCCAAAGGTTGGACACCATCTTCCTATTGACCACAAACCGCCGAGGAGCATAGCTTTATTTATAAGTTCACTTGGATCTACTATTGTTCACTGCTACTCCTTTCATCATGGGGAAGTCTCGTGATGGAAAGTTCCCTATTTTACCATCCACTACAAGAAGAGGTACATGTCGGGATTATGCCCTAGAGGCAATAATAAAGATGTTATTGTTATAATTCTTGTTCATGATAAAGTTTATATTCCATGCTAGAATTGTATTAAGCGGAAACTTTGATACTTGTGTGGTTTATGAACAACACCGTGTCCCTAGTACGCCTCTATGGACTAGCTCATTGATTAATTATGGTTAAGGTTTCCTAACCATAGACATGATTTGTCGATTAATAATGAGATCATGTCATTAGGAGAATGATATGATGGACAAACCCAAATTAAGCAGAGCAATTAGATCGTGTCATCGTGTTCATCTTTGCAAAGCTTTTTCCTATGTCAAATATTGTATTCCTTAGACCATGAGATAATGCAACTCCCTGGTATCAGAAGAAAGCTTTGAGGTCATCAAACGTCATCCTATGAGAGGGTGATCATAAATGTGTCTCTCAGGTGATCGGAAAGTACTTGTTGGGTTGTATGTATCGAGATGGAATTTGTCCCTCCCGAGTCGGGGAGATATACTTCGGGCCCACTCGGTAATCGATATCAACACCGCATGCAAGCACATGGTTAAGGAGTTAATCACAAAGTGATATCGGATTACGGAACGAGTAAAGTACTTGCTGTGAACGAGATTGAACTAGGTATGCTGATACCAACGATCGAATCTCGGGCAAGTAAAATATCGCGTGACGAAGGGAATATATATATGAGATTAATTGAATCCTGGCATCGTAGTTCATCTGATATGATCATCAATGAATATGTGGGAGTCAATATGGGTTTCCAGATCCCGCTGTTGATTATTGATAGAAGATCATGTCTGCATATTCTCGAACCCGTAGGGTCACACACTTAACATGCCTCGACGCTAGGATAGAATGGATAATTGGTTTATGAGTTTTTGTTAGGAGTCTCGGATGAGATCCAGGACATCACGAGAGGTTCCAGAATGGTCTGGAGAATAAGATTCATATAAAGGAAAGAAGTTTTTGGATTTCGGAATCGTTTCGGAGTATTCGGTATTATCTGGAAGGTTTTAGAAGCTTCGGAGTGGGACCAACATGTCCCCACTTGCCTGAGGGTGCGGCTCACGAGGGAGTTCCATGGGCTAGGGGCACAAGGCCCCATAGGCCCAGCCGGCCAAACCCTAGGGAAAACCCTAGGGAAACCTTCTAGAAGGGGGAGGGAAGACTTGCCCCCAACTCCACCCTTGGGGCCGCCGCCCTAGGGCTTGGAGAAGGGGCCAAGGGGGCCGGCCATCCCCCTATATAAGGTGGGCAGGGGGCGTACCCTCCCCTCACCCCAAACCCTAGCCGCCAGCTGCTTCCCTTCCTCTCTCTCTCCCGACTGCGTGTAGGCGAAGCCCTGCTGCAGAAACTCTCCACCATAGCACCATGCCGTCGTGCTGCAGATCCAATCCATCTCTCCACCCCACTTGCTGGACCAAGGAAGGAGGAGACGTCGCGGCACAATACGTGTGCGTCTCTCGGAGGCGCCTCCACTTGCGGCGTAGGATCGGATCGGATCACGAGGAGGAGACGACTAGTACGACTACATCAACCACGTTCTATTGAACGTTTCCGCTGTGCGATTTCTTCAAGGGTATGAAGATCTCATCTATCCCTCTCGTTGATTGCATCTCCTAGATTAGATCTTGGCTTTCTTGTTCGCATCCGTAGAAAATTTTGATTTACTATGCTGCGAAACCCTTCAGTATAGTCCTAAACACCTCTGTTTCTCTTGATTCACCGTCTGTTATAAGTAAGCTTATCACACCACCACCACATGCTCATTCTACACACACTGCTACTACTGTTGAATCTGAAACTGCTTTTGATACTCATGATGTTACTTCTACTGTGCTTGATGCGAGTGGTTCATTAGGTCCTTTTCTAGATGCTACTATGGCTAGCCTAGGAAATACCAAAACTCCTAGTGAAGACACTGTTACACCTGTTAGCTCACCTGAGCGTAGTGAGAGTTTTGATATTAATGATGGTTACATTGAGATCACTGATGAATTTGTTGAAGAGTGCCGAAATACACACGGTGCTAGTGCTATTAAGAGTCTCCTTGCTAGACACACTATTATACCCAAGAAGTCCTATGATCCTAAGTTTTCCACCTCTCCCATAGATATTAAAGATAAAAATATTATGATTTCTCTCTTGATTTAGCTTATTTAGATATTGTTGAGAAAGAACCTTTTTGTGGTACTAAAAATGAGAGTGTTGTGGCTCATATGAATGAGCTTTCTACTATGAGTGCTTTGTTCTATAATGATTTTAAAATGCGCAAGTACTTTGTTGCTAAGATCTTCCCTTTTTCACTAAAAGGAGAAGCTAGGGCTTGGTTTAATAGATTACCTCATGGTTCCATTGATAGCCCTAATTGCTTGATTGCTTCTTTCTTCCATAAATATTTTCCTCCTAGTGCTAGACATGCTGCTTTGCAGAGACTTTTTGATTTTAAACAGGAAGAAGAAGAGAAATTGCCTGAGTCATGGAAAAGATTCTGTTTCTTGATTTATGCATATCCTGGATGTCCATTACCTAAGAATGAGTTGCTTGATATTTATTATAATGGACTAACTGATGATTATAGAACCTACCTAGATAGCTTTGCTGATTATGTTTTCAGGAAAAGGACTCCTACAGATGCTGAAGAATTAATGAACCAGATAAGCAAAAATTATGATGATTGGACTTCAACTGAGCTGAATACACCTGAGCCTATTACTCCTGAACCAGATGTTCTTGAACCAGTTCCACCAACAACAAAGAAGAAGAGGGGAGTTATTGCATTAAATGATGAAGTGATGAAGGAAGCTAAAAAGTGTCTAAAGGAGAATGGTATTAGAGCTGAAGATGTGAAGAATCTACCTCCTATAGAAGAATTATGTAAGTCAATTCCCCACTCATCTACTATTGAGGTACACTCTCTCCAACACTTTGATGAAGGTGATATTCCTTATGGTAAGCCTCCTGGTCAATGCTTAGAGTAACTTTAAATACTTTCAAATGGTTCAAACCCAACTTGATCAACTTGTTAAAGTACAAAAGGATATGCTAGTTAATGCTTCAGGAAATAAACATGCTTATGGAATTAAAACTAGGAGTGGTATAACTACTCAAGATCCTTTATATCCCGAAGGACACCCTAAAAGAATAGAGCAGGATTCCCAACAAAGTGAGGATAGTGGTAGTCCTCGTAAGAGGAAGAAAAATAAACATAAGAAAGTTGAGAAACCACTTGAACCTGCTGTAGATCATAATAGCATATCTATCTCTGATGCTGAAACTGAGAGTGGTAATATTGTGTCACATCCCAAATTTTAGATTTGGTCTTGCATATCATTCATAGCATTGCATCATATCTTTCCATGCAAAACCGTCGAGAAGAAAGGTTCGGCGAAACGCTATCTTCAAAACCCTATTTTGTTTCGCTACGAGGTTCCTGCGGGGAGCTTTAGAGGGTCTTGCAACAACCAACCCTGTAGGTTCGAGTTTTCGTGCAAACTTCGACTGAAGGTTGTTCCCCTCGACGATACGAACCCGTAGGCGTGAGAATCGCTCCAATCGGAGTTCGTATGCAAAAGACTCGTATGTTTTAGTAAACCGCCGGAGAACGGTCCGAAAATCTGGACCGATTTCCGAGTTGTAGTCAAACTCTGGACCGAATCAGTTTAGAACTTCGCGAGAGGGCCACAAAAGGGGGACCCACCCGGCCTCGATTCCCGTGCCCGACTCCCACCTGCGCCGACCCGCCTCCCACGCGCCAGACGCCCGAGGCTCGCCGCCGCTGGCCGTCGCCAGTTCGCCCGATCGCCGCTGTCGCCGCCCGCCCTCCTCTCTCTCCGCCACCGCCGCCCCCGCGACCCGCGTCGCCATTACCGCCTCGCGCCGCTTATCGCCGATCGCCACCGCCGCTGCCTCCGAAGGCCGCCACGCCGCCTGCCGCCGCGCAGCCGCTTACATGCGCTTATGCGCACGCGACGCGTGCACATACGCTCATCGCATGCATGCATGCATACACATGCACGCATGTACGCGCAAGCATTTTTCCTTGACCCGTTCGTTGACCGTGTACGTCCGCGCAGAAAGGATCTCGTCGCCGGAACCAATCGCCACCGTCGTCCGGAGCTCGCCGCACCTTCCGGAGTCCGATTCGCCATCCGTTTCCGGTAAGACAGCAGCTACCGTCAGATCTCAGATCAGCGGCTTAGATCGTTCGTTGACTGGTCAGCATCTCAGGCGTTGACTAGTCAGACGCCCAGTCAAACAGACACAGTTCACTGGGTCAATTTCGTTAATCCCTTTTGTTGGCAGATTTCGGTAGAGTCTTGTAAATTGCGTAGAAATTCAACCGCTTGGCCAAAAATTGCAAATAAAATATGTACAAGTTCAGTGAGTCGTGTAGAATCTCGCTGTAGCTTTGGTTCAGACTTTTACTGTCAGGTTTAGTACAGTTTAATCAAACTAGTTAATGGCCTTTTCGGAGTAATAAATTCGTAGAAAAAGATCCGTAGCTCCAAAAATCACGTGTGATATCTCCCTGAACTCGTATGAACGAGGGGAATCTCATCGTGAATTAAAAAGGTAGGCTTACAGTAAAAACTTCTGCAGTATTTGTCTAATGGCTTTCTGCAGTGTTTTAATTACTTGGGGAGTTTTATAGTTCCTTTTTGAGTAATTCCAATTGGTACTGTTTCTATTCAGCGATGCCTATGCTGTAGATTTTTCCCAAGATTTTACGAACAGTATACTACCGGTAACGAATTATTTAAGTTCTAGCTCTAATTGTGAGCGCTACTTTTGGTTAATAGTTTCCCTATCGCCAAATCTATTTTCCCATGCATGTATTCGGTAGTATTATGGATTAGTGTTATGTGGTGCAGATGTAGCACCAATTCACTTGCCGTTCTTGCATTCATGCATCATATTTGTTGCATATGTTGTGGATTGTTTGTTTATGAATGCAATTGTGTCGTGTAGATTGTGCTGAGTGCAACGCTTGTTCGTGTGAGGATTGTGCTCCAGACCGCTACAACCAAGACAAGTAGATGCTATTTTGTTCATGATATCGTTCTACTATTTTCAATGCATTGTCGTGTATTTTGTAGATGCATGTGTAAGATGATACTATCGCTATGCTATGTCCTATTATGTGGTAGGATCCTCTTTGTAGATGAACCACCGTTGGTAGATGTGCTTAGCCATGCTTTGTTGAACGAGGGCTGGGTTACATCATTTGATACTTGTTTTTTCAAAGTATTGGTTTGTGAAAACTAAAATAACTTAATCAATGAACCGATCCAGGGATTGGCATGTCACATAGAGGCCACGGTCTTTTCAGAACCGGGGTATTGTAGGATGGTATCAGAGCACGTGTGTCGACTGTAGGATCGTGACCCAGGATTGGATTAGGAAGCCATAGAATTATTAAGCCTATATTAACATTGTCTTTCCTCTTATGCCTTTCACCCTCGTAAGTTCTTACCACATGCTATTCTCACACTTTCCTCTTTTACTTGATAGATGGGAGACGTCAGGACTGAGTATGTCACCATGGAGTCACCAAGGCCCTTTGCAAGGCAGTTAGCTCAGCTCTCGCAGTCATTGGGATTGCCACTGCCTATGTTCAAGGGAAGAAGGCTGTACACCTATGGATATGGAGAGGATGCATGGGAGATCACTACCTTCATATTCAGAGATGCCGCCTTGCCAAACCCCGCGCACTTGGTCTACACCAAGACATACTGCAACTGGGGACTTGGAATCAACTTGGCCATACATGAAGCCCTGTCTCGCCAATGCCACTATGTCCGACACCTGCTGCCTGCAGATTCACCCTACCGTGATTATGGAAGGCGTGATGAAGATGGGAACATTGTGGTTACCCCGGGCGACATGAACAACATGCCGCCCCGTCGGAGGCACATAGAGGACATGGAGAGGGAGAATGGAGCTCTACCAGAGAAGGTGAGAATGTTGAAGGAGATTGCAGACTTTACTAGCAATGGAATGGTGGTCCAAGAACAGGAGATTGACACTTTGCATGAAGCTGTGGGAGTTCTGGAGACTGCCCTGATAGCCAGAGATGAGACCATAGCCCATCTTCATGGCACTGTGCAAGATAATACCCAGATCATACAACAGTTGCAAGGGACCGTCCAGGAAAGAGACCAAACCATTGAAGCTATGACAGCTCAGATTGCCGCTCACCAAGCACAGCTGAATCCACCCTCTGATGATGACAATGGAGATGATGGCAACAATGGGGATGATGATGACAGTGGAGATGATGATGAGGACGAGGATGATGATGATGGAGACGATGATCGTGGAGGAGATGAAGTTGTTGCTGTTGCAGCTGAGGATGAAGAAGAAGAGGAGGATCCAGAAGAGGTGGAGTTTAAAGTCTCAAGTGATGGTTCAGGAGAGATGTACACTCCGCCGCCATGGTTGTACCGCGAGCCGAAGCGCCAACGCATGACCGCAAGGACCTACCTCAATCTCTTCAAGAAGTAGATAGAAGTCCACCAATTAGTCCACGTTTGGAGAACTCGTTAGGATTAGTTCCGATCGTTGTGAAACTTAGTTCGTGTTAGTTTAAAAGTGTTTAGTTGCTTATTTGTGTACTCCAATATCCCAGGATTTATTTGTGCGAATTTTACGAAAGAGTTATGGCAATTTGGTTATCACCTGTTTGTTTTTCGCTGCAGTTTTTCTGCTGATACATCAGTACTGCGCGATTTTTCATATTTTTCTGGTAACTCGGAAAAATCTGAAAAAAATTGGGCTGATGAGAAACTCTCTGTTCCATGTGCACAAAAATTGGCTTAATTTTTTGACATGTTTAAGTCAGGAGGAAAAATTCGTGAATGCTGCTGGACTGTTCTGGCAGAATTGCTGTTTTGTTGATTAGTTGATCTACTGTTTAGTTAGTCATTGTCAACTCTTGCAAAACTATTTCAGTAGTTATATACTGCTAGTACAACACCTGGGATATTGCTGGATCGCTTGTTTGTTGATGTGTTGCTTGCTTGTGATTGCCTGCTATTGTTTGTTGTTGTTTGATCATATGCATGGGTAGAATCCTATTATCGTAGTTGATTCTTTCTAAACTTACCTATGCTGAACCGCAGATGCCTCTCCGTCGCCAACCCACTGATATGGAGCAACTCATGGCATCTCAGGCACAGCTGACCCAGTTCATGGCAAATCAGAACAACAATGGAAACAATCAGCCTCAGGGAGATGCTCTCACCAGATTTCTGAGGTTAAGGCCAGCTAAGTTCTCTACCGCAACGGAACCAATGGTTGCTCTCGACTGGTTGCTATCAGTCAACAAGGATCTAGTAACTGTCGGATGCACTGATGCTGAGAAGGTGAGGTTTGCCGCTCACCTACTGGAGGGACCAGCCGCTTCTTGGTGGGACACATTTCAGATCACCCATCCGCTGGATATTGTGACTTGGGCAATGTTTGAGGAAGGTTTCAGGACCAACCACGTGTCTTCAGGAGTTCTGAGCCTGAAGAGGAAGGAGTTCCGCAACTTGCGCCAAACCAATCGCACCATGGCCGAGTACATTGAGGAGTTCAACAACCTGTCCCGTTATGCACCTGAGGATGTTGACACTGATGCCAAAAGGAGGGAGAGATTCCTGGATGGCCTCAGTGATGAGCTTTCAGTATAGCTACTTGTGGTTTACTGCCCCACTTTCCAGCAGCTCATGGACAAGGCCAGGATCTTGGAAGGGAAGCACAAGCAGGTGGAGAATCGCAAGAGAAAGAGCAATACTCATCACTCTGGTTCACACCACAAGTCTCGCACTTCATATGATGGATACTCCAAGCATGGAGGAAGTGACCATGGGAGCCATGACCGCCGCGATGGACATCGTCATGACAACCATAGGAGCACCCACCACAGCCACAAGGGAGGACACTCTCACCACTCTGGAGGACACGGTGGACATGACCGCAACCATGATTGCAGCTTCGTGAAGAAGGATCTGAGTGAGGTGACGTGCTTCAAGTGTAAGCAGAAGGGACACTATGCTGACAACTGTCCGGAGAGGAAGGGACTCAAGCCAACCAACGGCGAGAAGGCCACAGTGAACCACATGAATGTGGAGGATATTCCAGATGAACCTGACCTTGTGATTGGTAAGTTCCCAATCAACACTTACCCTACACTTATACTTTTTGATACTGGTGCATCGCATTCATTCATATCAAGGGCATTTGTGGATAAGTATAAGTTACCTACTGAGTATATGAAAAGGTATATTAGAGTGAGTTCACCTGGAGGAGATATGATAGCTAGCGCGGGATGTCGCGACTTGACTGTGAGGATTGGAACACACAACTTCATTGCACATCTAGTAGTACTGGATTCACAGGGATTAGATGTCATTCTGGGTATGGATTGGATGTCTATGCATGGGGGACACATAGATTGTGCACAACGAGCTGTTTCACTCAAAACCCCGGATGGTAAGAGGATTAGATTCAAGTCGGCTGCACAACCGAGAAGGTGTAAGTTGAATTCTCTTAAGGGGGTTAGCATGGAAACTGTGCCAGTGATTAGGGATTACCCCGACGTGTTTCCGGAAGAGCTGCCAGGGATGCCACCTGACAGGGATGTAGAGTTTCTTATCGACCTGATGCCGGGAACACGACCTATAGCAAAGAAACCGTATAAGATGGATGTGGATGAGTTGAAGGAATTGAAGGAACAACTGGAAAAGGGATTCATTCAGCCTAGTGCGTCGTCATGGGGAGCACCTGTTCTGTTTGTGGAGAAGAAAGATAGCACCAAGAGATTAGTAGTAGACTATCGCTCGCTGAATGAAGTAACCATCAAGAACAAGTACCCTCTGCCGAACATAAATGATTTGTTTGATCAACTGGAAGGAGCAAAGGTGTTTAGCAAGATTGATCTGCGATCAGGCTACTTCCAATTGAAGATCCGAGAAGAGGACGTACCAAAAACCGCCTTCACCACTAGGTATGGTTTATATGAGTATACAGTTATGTCTTTTGGACTAACGAATGCCCCGGCATACTTCATGACCATGATGAACAAGGTATTTATGGAGTATTTGGACAAGTTTGTGGTGGTGTTTATTGATGACATACTGATATATTCCAAGGATGATGCCGAGCATGAGAAACATCTGAGGATGATTATGGAGAAGCTAAGGGAACACAAGCTGTATGCCAGATTCAGTAAGTGTGAATTCTGGCTTAACACAGTTACATTTCTTGGACACGTAGTGTCAGGAGAAGGAATTGTTGTTGATCCAAACAAAGTGACTGCAGTAACTGAGTGGGAAGCACCCAAGAATGCTGGAGAGATTCGAAGCTTTTTGGGACTTGCTGGTTATTATAGGAGGTTTATTGAAAACTTTTCCAAGATTGCTAAGCCGATGGTGAACTTCAAGAAGGAGAGGAAGTTTGAATGGTCGACGATGTGAAGCTGGGCCAGAACTCAAGGCGTCGACTAGTAACCGCTACTGCCTGTGTTTACCAGATCTTGAAGGATTTCCAAGTGTATCGCGATGCTTCTCGGCTGTGGACTTGGGAGTGTGCTGATGCAAGATGGGAGAGTAGTGTCATATGCCTCGCGACAACTCAAGCACCATGAGCGGAATTACCCCACACACGACTTGGAGTTAGCATCAGTGGTTCATGCGCTCAAAGTATGGAGGCATTACCTAATGGGAAAACACTGTGATGTGTACACCGACCACAAGAGCCTGAAGTACATATTTACACAGAAGGAATTGAACATGAGACAAAGGAGATGGTTGGAGCTTATCAAGGATTATGATATGAATCTACAATACCACCCAGGAAAGGCCAATGTAGTAGCAGATGCTCTAAGCCGGAAAGTTTATGCCAATGGATTGACAATTGGTGAATTGCCTGAGGACTTGTGCAAGCAATTCAAGGATCTTAGACTGGAGGTAGTGTCTGAAGGATACTTGGCAACAATGGAAGTCCAACCAACGCTACAGGACAGGATCGTAAAGGCTCAAGTGGGAGACAAGGAAATAGAAGAGATAAAGGAAAAGATGAAGGAGAATCGGGAAAAGGATATTCGTGAGGATGAACATGGTACCTTGTGGTATGGAGATCGTTTGTGTGTGCCCAGCGACCCGGAGATAAGGGAGTTGATTTTACAGGAGGCTCATAACTCGCCATACTCCATACATCCGGGTAACACAAAGATTTATATGGATTTGAAGAGCAGATTTTGGTGGAACAACATGAAGGGAGATATCGCCAAGCATATTGCCCTATGTGATGTATGTAGCCGAGTGAAGGCAGAACACCAGAAGCCAGCAGGATTGCTACAGCCATTGCCCGTGCCGGATTGGAAGTGGGATAGAGTGGGAATGGATTTTATCACAGATCGCCCAGGACCAGGTCAGGATATGACTCTATTTGGGTAGTGGTCGACCATTTGACCAAGGTAGCCCACTTTATACCGGTGAAGACGACCTATACGAGTGCAAAGTTGGCCAAGATTTACATGGACAGGATTATGTGCCTACATGGAGTTCCCAAGAGTACCGTATCTGATAGAGGCACCCAATTTACCTCACACTTCTGGCGCCAGCTACACGAGTCACTTGGTACTAGATTGGATTTTAGCACAGCGTTTCACCCACAGACCGATGGACATACCGAGAGGGTGAATCAGATTTTGGAAGACATGCTGAGAGCTTGCGCCTTGACTCATGGATCCAGTTGGGATGAGAATTTGTCGTATGCGGAGTTTTCCTACAACAACAGCTATCAAACCAGCATCAAGACGTCACCGTTCGACGTGCTATATGGGAAACGGTGCCGAACACCATTGCTATGGGATGGAGTAGGAGAACGCCAGTTGTTTGGACCTGATTTGATCAAGGATACTGAGGAGAAGGTCGCCTTGATTAGGGATAGGATGAAGGTAGCACAATCAAGACAGAAGAGCTACGCTGACGCCAAGCGCAAGGAAGTGGTGTACGAGATAGGCGATAGAGCATACCTCAGAGTATCGCCGCTTCGTGGAATCAAGATATTTGGAATTAAGGGTAAACTGGCACCTCGATTCATTGGACCGTATCGGGTCTTAGCACGCAAAGGAGAAGTTGCTTACCAGTTGGAGTTGCCAGAGGCTCTGTCTGCTGTTCACAACATGTTCCACGTGTCCCAGATGAAGAAGTGCCATCCGGAGATGGTGGATACACCATTGAGAGACACCGTACCGCTAGAGGAGGTTCAGATGGAGAATGACTTGACCTACGAGGAGAAACCGGTCAAGATTCTGGAGACAGCAGAAAGGACTACCCGTACCAAGACAATCAAGTTTTGCAAAGTACAGTGGAGCCACCACACCGAAGAGGAAGCCACTTGGGAGCGTGAGGATGACATCCGAGAGGACTACCCGCACCTATTTGCTAGCCGCGCCGAATCTCGAGGACGAGATTCATCTTAAGGGCGTTAGTCTTGTCACATCCCAAATTTTAGATTTGGTCTTGCATATCATTCATAGCATTGCATCATATCTTTCCATTCAAAACCGTCGAGAAGAAAGGTTCGGCGAAACGCTATCTTCAAAACCCTATTTTGTTTCGCTACGAGGTTCCTCCGGGGAGCGTTAGAGGGTCTTGCAACAACCACCCCTGTAGGTTCGAGTTTTCGTGCAAGCTTCGACTGAAGGTTGTTCCCCTCAACGATATGAACCTGTAGGCGCGAGAATCGCTCCAATCGGAGTTCGTATGCAAAAGACTCGGACGTTTTAGTAAACCGCCGGAAAACGGTCCGAAAATCTGGACCGATTTCCGAGTTGTAGTCAAACTCTGGACCGAATCAGTTTAGAACTTCGCGAGAGGGACACAAAAAGGGGACCCACCCGGCCTCGATTCCCGTGCCCGACTCCCACCTGCGCCGACCCCGCCTCCCACGCGCGCACGCCTCCCGAGGCTCGCAGCCGCCGCCGCCAGCTCTGCCGATCGCCCCAGTGCACGCGCCGCCTCTCCTCTCCTCTCTCTCTGTTCCGCCACCGCGCAACGCCGCCTCCCCGGACCAGCTGCCGTCGCCGCCTCCGGCCGACGATCGCCGCCGCCCGCATGCGAAGCCGCCAGCCGCGCCGCCTCGCCCGCCGCCGCAGCCATGGCGCCGCCGCCACCGCAGACGCCGCCCGGATCACCGCCGCGCCATCGCCGCGCGCCGCCGCTGCATGCCACCACCGCCGCCGCACGCTGCGTCGCCGCCATGCGCTATGCGCACGCACGCGACGCGGCACGCGCGCTATCGCATGCATACACGCACGCATACACGCATGTACGCGCGCCGCGTTAATTTTCCTTGACCCGTTTGTTGACCGTGTACGTCCGCGCAGGAAGGATCTCGTCGCCGGAACCAATCGCCACCGCCGTCCGGAGCTCGCCGCACCTTCCGGAGTCCGATTCGCCATCCGTTTCCGGTAAGACAGCAGCCACCGTCAGATCTTAGATCAGCGGCTCAGATCGTTCGTTGACTGGTCAACATCCCAGGCGTTGACTAGTCGAGCCAGTCAACAAGTCAAATGATACCTGACTGGGTCAATTTCGTTAATCCCTTTTGTTGGCAGATTTCGGTAGAGTCTTGTAAATTGCGTAGAAATTCAACCGCTTGGCCAAAAATTGCAAATAAAATATGTACGAGTTCAGTGAGTCGTGTAGAATCTCGTTGTAGCTTTGGTTCAGACTTTTACTATCAGGTTTAGTACAGTTTAATCAAACTAGTTAATGGCCTTTTTGGAGTAATAAATTCGTAGAAAAAGATCCTGTAACACCCTCAGAATCGGACCTATGCAAGTTTGGGCAAAATTCGCCAAACCCGCATAGAAACGATTCAAAGGTGCCCACCAGGCACTTTCGTGCGGGTGGAAAACGAAGTAATAACATTACACAACAGTCCTCGATGGGACCCACAGAACAGATATATATATATAACAGCGACTCAAAGAGTCAAGAATACAAATATAATATACAAAGATCCAAATCACCTTGAAAACGATAGAGCGTCCAGCTACGGACAAGATGCAAATGGGGCTAAGAGCCCTGAAGAATAACCAATGGCGTCCATAACCCTGCCCAGGCCAAGCCGGAAGGGTAACCCTGCTAACGACGTCGATCTCGAACCTGCTTAAACAAAAGGGGTGCCGACAAAGGGCAAAGGGAAAAAGAAGGAGCGTCAGTACTGAGGCCAGTACACGGCGAGGCTACAATTCGGCGGTCCTCGCCTACATAGGTATGGTGGATCGAGCGGCAGCAAAGATGCAAATAACCTATAGAGACTCGACACAGCTGGCGGTTATCAGAGGGGGGTAAGAATGACCTATTCGGATCCATCCTGATACTATCATCAAACAAACCCATCCTGGCGTTTCCCCCTCGAGACCAATCGAGGAAGTCAACCGAGGAACTCACACAGTTGGCAGTTTTATTTATTCAGTTATAGTTGCGGCACTTTACTAGTCAGGTTTAGATAATCGTCCTGATAAAGTAAACAGTGGGCACTTTTAGTTGACCATTCCGTTGTAGTTGCGGCAATTACTAATCAAATACAGATAGCATGATATAAATCCCAAAACCCAGCAGTTTTTGGTACTTTTAATCAGCCAATTCCGTTGTAGTTGCCATACTTACTAGTCAGGTACATTGGTCGCAAGCGACAGACAAACAAGCAATTGTGGGCAGTATTAATTAGCCATTCCATTATAGTGAGGCTGATTACTAGTCATTATAAAGTCAAATTTATAGCAGTAAACTTTAGTTATGCTTGTCTATGATCGAGATACTGTGCTCCAAGTCGTCCATATCCGCGGACACGGCTTTCAGAAAGTTTTACCCGGCCGGGGTGCACCAATAGCAACACACGCTCGATCAACCTCGGAAAAACCAAATCAAAACCCAACGAGGCTTTCACGACTGAACAATCACAGATTCGAAATATTTCGGGGCCACCCATTGAGTAGATCCCGAACGGAGTAAGCAAGCTCGAGACGGGCTCAAGGTTTGCGTCTGGTCAGAAACGACTTGGGAACCCGAAAGTGTGGCTGGGCTTGTCGACACCGAAAACACTCCGCTTCCCTAAACAAGCAGTTCCTCGCACAATTTAAATACGTAGCATGACATAAGTACAGGATAGTAAAAACACCTCAAACTAGTTTGTGGCCCCAAGAAATAAGAATGAATCAAGCTCTGGCTCAGGGGGGTCCCATATACCTCCCGGATGTGGATAGCGCGATAAATCAAGGAACAGGTATCAAGTACTCGGGGTCTTACGGGACACAAGTGGGCGTTTGGAAACCAAATATTTTCTATCACCCACCGATGCCTCTGCTTATTTCAATTTTAGTTGTTAAACATAAATTAAAGTGACGATAAGTAAAACTAGAATCATCTCCAACATCAACATGCGGCAATACATCGAATCGTGGCATATGACGACACACATCGGCACTTGAGCAAGCAACTACGACGCGCAAGTCCATCTATCTACCAAACAACAGGTAATAGGATGTGTCCAAGGCAATATGAGGCTGCCGGGAATATACAGGGAACGAAACTAGAGCATCGCAACACAGATAGCAATAGATCAACAGGAGGGAATAAATACTATAAAAGTAAGATAGGTAGAAAGGGGAAGATGCTCGCCTGAAAACACTGCCGAAGGTTCAGCCGAAGATCGGGTCGAAGCTCACATCAACTCAACGGCCTTATCCGCGGAGAACCAAAACACTAGAAGAGACACCGGATGCAGTATTTAATACAACGGCAGAAGATCGGCATGATGCATGTATGATGTATGGCATGGCAAAGATGCGGTGCGATTAGGTCATATTAAGTGGAACCGGGGTCCCGACAATTAATTAGGTGGTTCATGTTATTTAGAAGGCCCGCAATTAAATGTTGTTTAGCAATGCAACAGATGGCACCGGTTCGCTACACATGTTTAAATGAGGCCAATGTAAGGCTAGATTTGCCCGCATATGGGCCCCATATTTAATTATTAGGTGAATCGGCATAAGGCCCCCAAACCACAGATATGCATGCGAGTATGACAATTCAATATGCAACAAGTTGTTGTTATATTATAAAATAAGGTTTTCGGGAAGGGATTCACACATTAGGGTTCGGCAGATCTTGGGGGGTCCGGGGTTCGGGGTCGGTCTCAGGGTTTGACGGAGTTCGGGGTCGGGGTCCAGGGTTTAGGGTTCGGTCTCGCGGGAACGTTCTCGGATATCGGGGTAGATCTTGTCGCATCCGCGGTGGTCGGCCATGTTGTCGGTCTTGTCGTCATGAAGCTCTTGTCGGGTCCGCACAGATCTTGTCGAGTCCTCGAGTCGGAACGGTCTTGGCGTTCGGGGTGAAGCACTTGTCGTATTCGCATGAGCGACCTTGGCGTCCGGGTCCTCGGCATCGGGTCTGGGGAGAAGTACTTGTCGTCCGTGAAGGAGAACTTGAGGGTCCAGCGTCTCGGTGTCCATGGATCCGAGAGGAAGAACTTGTCGTTCCAGGTTCCATGTCGGCCTTCTCGGTGCCTCGCGGTGAAGTGCTTGTCGTCTTTGTGGCGAGCTTGGCGGTCATCGGGTTCGGCGCCGATGGCTGTTGGCGAACTGGGGTGTTGATCTTGCTTCTCGGTGAGGGACTCGAGCGTCCTTGCGGAGTTCCCGGGTGTCAACGCCGAACTTGGTTTCATGCCGCTAGATCCTCGGTCGAGGTCGTCATTGCTTCCGACACTAGCATCTCGGATCCACTTATGCCACCCATACTAGACAAACTCCAACCAGTGGAACGTCTCGACGGGTTTTGGCTCGAGCACCTTGTGGTCGAGTTGCTGGAAGGCGACGAGCACGAGCGGCGGCGGACGCAGCCGGGACGGAGAGGAGCAGCGCGGCAGTGTTCGAGGAGGAGGGAACGCCGGAGATGGCGCACCGAGGAGGCAGGAGCACGAGGGGCTCGGAAGGAGGGTCGCCCAGGAGGCGGCGCGGTCGCGACCGGAGCGCTTGGCTCGACGGAGGACGCGGGGCGGGCGGTGGTGAGGCAGGAGGGCAGCTGCCGGGCAGAACCGGCGGGCGGCTGGCGCGGAGGGGACGGGCTTGGCGAGGACGCGACGGGCGGGACGGGCAGCGAGCACGGGTGAGCGGGTCGGCCAGGTGGAGCTCGCCGGTGCGGGCGCGCGACGCGGGGCGGCCAGAGGGAGGGCTCGGGCGAAGCAGGCGCACGACGGCGCCTGGCGCGCGGGCGCTGGCCGAGAGGCGCTGACGAGGCGAGGAGGGCGAGGTCGGAGCCGGCGGGGAGCAGCTCGAGGCGAGGGAGGCGGCGCCATGATCGGGAGAGGGAGGCCGAGGGCGGCGCCTGGACACGCAGGCGGAGGCGAGGAGGGTCGCGAGGAGGCGAGCTTGGCGGACCGGAGCAAAGGCGGGCGAGTTTAGCGAGAGGACGCGAGGGAGAAGAGAGAGGATCGCGGGGCGACAGGACCGTGGGGCCAGGGAGGCGCGGCGTGGCGGGCCGAGCGCGGGAGGTGGTGACTGGGGGAGGTGGGGGAGTGGCCAGGTGTGTGGGGTGGGGCCGGCGGCGGGCCCAGGCGGGGTGGGACCATGCTGGCAGCGGCAGGATTGATGCTGGCTGCGCGCGCGTGGTGTGCGTGTGTGTGTTTGCTGTGTGGGTCTGGGTGGGTTGCTGGGTGGGTTTAGAGGGTAGGTGGTGAGGTGGAGGGCTAAGAGTGGTTGGGGGAAAGGGAAAAAGGGAGGTGGCATGTTCTGATTGGGTGGAGTGATGTGGAGGGGGAGAGAGGGTAGAAAGTTGGGTAGGTTTAGGATTTGTAAGGGCGTGTAGTTGGACCGATTTAAAAACCTGGGGGTGGTCGTTCGGGTCAAACGGCCCGTTCGACTGCCCCTACTAAAATAATTTAAATATTATTTGTTTTAAAACACGGCTTTTCGCAACCCGATAGGCGACAACAAAATAACTCCGGAGACCCGGTGTTTGACGTTTGAATAAAAGATGGGGCGTTTAGAAAACAAAACGGCTTTGCGAAAATAGTTTTGGACAAACAATGCATGATGATGACGATGCAATGCACAAATTCAACGCGATTTTCTAGTAGTGGTTTTGCGGGATGCCACAATTCGACACCACTAACAATGGATCTCGCCCTCGAGATCCGCCTCATGGTACCGGAAGGAAGGTCGGCGATCTGCATCTTCTCGCTTCAGGTAGATCCTCGCGACACCACTAACGAGGGTTTCTTCTTCATCTGGAAAACGGCGACACCACCAACAAAGGGTCGTTGTCCGTGATCGTCGAGAGAACACTCCGGGGACAAAAAGGTCGAAGGTAGGGGCATCAACAAATAAAGCCGCCCCTAACTTCCGTGGACGGAGTAAAACTGCTGGATCCGCTGATTCGATGTACAAGAGCGAATGATAAGAGTAGTCGAATGGTGATCAGTCCATCGCGCACCCAAACCATTACTCTGCACACGAATAGGCGGATTATGCAACCAACTCTCGGAATTAGACTTAAGATCTCGACAAGCGAGGTTCGGAAAACAAAGGGGTGATGCAGACTCTGCATCGGATCTGGCGTAGATGATGTCGTCGAGTCGGAAAACACCGGAAGGCCAAGCAAGGAGCAAAGAATGGTAACACCGTAGACGGATTCATCAGGCAGCTTGATCACCGGACGGTAGAACACCGTTAGCAGAGGAGGAAGCGAAACCCTGAAGGTACGACGGAAACCCAACCACGAGAATTCCTGGACTCGAAGAAAGATAAGAGAGTGGATTCAAAACGCGTAGGGGTAAGAGGAGAACAGCAGAGGGGTAAGGAGTAAAATCAGACCTAATCAGAACTATCCAACCGATTTTGCAAAATAGTTTTGACACTCTACTTCGGCCGTTAGCTAAGGTTATCCTACAGGCTGGACTTGTGGGGTATCGCAACCTTGAGCTCGATACCACTCAGTAACACCCTCGAATCGGACCTATGCAAGTTTGGGCAAAATTCGCCAAACCCGCATAGAAACGATTCAAAGGTTCCACCAGCACTTCGTGCGGGTGGAAAGCAAGTAATAACATTACACAACAGTCCTCGATGGGACCCACGTAGCAGATATATATATATATAATGACTCAAAGAGTCAAGAATACAAATATAATATACAAAGATCCAAATCACCTTTAAACGATAGAGCGTCCAGCTACGGACAAGATGCAAATGGGGCTAAGAGCCAAGAATAACCAATGGCGTCCATAACCCTTGAGCCAAGCCGGAAGGGTAACCACTAACGACGTCGATCTCAAACTGCTTAAACAAAAGGGTGCCGACAAAGGGCAAAGGAAAAGAAGGAGGCCAAGATCGAGGCCAAGACAGCGAGGCTAGAATTCGCGGCCTCGCCTACATAGGTATGGTGGATCGGCGCGGCAAAAGATGCACAACAACCTATAGAGACTCGACACACGGGCGGTTATCGAGGGTAAGAATGACCTATTCGGATCCATCCCGATACTATCATCAAACAAACCCATCTGGCGTTTCCCCTCGAGACCAATCGAGGAAGTCAACCGAGGAACTCCACGGTTGGCGCTTTATTTATTCGATTATAGTTGCGGCACTTTACTAGTCGGGTTTAGATAATCGTCCGATAAAGTAAGCGATGGGCACTTTTAGTTGACCATTCCGTTGTAGTTGCGGCAATTACTAATCAAATAGATAGCATGATATAAATCCCAAAACCCAGCAGTTTTGGTACTTTTAATCAGCCAATTCCGTTGTAGTTGCCATACTTACTAGTCAGTACATTGTCGCAAGCTTAGACAAACAAGCAATTGTGGGGTATTAATTAGCCATTCCATTATAGTGAGGCTGATTACTAGTCATTATAAAGTCAAATTTATAGTAAACTTTAGTTATGCTTGTCTATGATCGAGATATCGTGCTCCAAGTCATCCATATCCATGGACACGGCTTTGAAAGTTTTACCGGCCGGTGCACCAATAGCAACACACGCTCGATCAACCTCGGAAAACCAAATCAAAACCCAACGAGGCTTTCACGATGAACAATCACAGATTGAAATATTTCGGGGCCACCCATTGAGTAGATCCCCAACGAGTAATCAAGCTCGAGACGGGCTCAAGGTTTGCGCTGGTCAGAAACGATGGGAACCCGAAGTGTGGTTGGGCTTGTCGACATGAAAACACTCCGCTTCCTAAACAAAGATGTGCTCCTCACACAATTTAAATCTGAAAGTAGCATGGCATAAGCAGGATAGTAAAACACCTCAAACTAGTTTGTGGCCCCAAGAAATAAGAATGAATCAAGCTCGCTCGGGGGTCCCATATACCTCCCGGATGTGGATAGCGCGATAAATCAAGGAACATGTATCAAGTACTCGGGGTCTTACGGGACACAAGTGGGCTCGAAACCAAATATTTTCTATCACCCACGATGCCTCGCTTATTTCAATTTTAGTTGTTAAACATAAATTAAAGTGACGATAAGTAAAACTAGAATCATCTCCAACATCAACATGCGGCAATACATCAAGAATCGTGGCATATGACGACACACATCGACTTGAGCAAGCAACTACGACGGCAAGTCCATCTATCTACCAAACAACAGTAATAGGATGTGTCCAAGGCAATATGAGGCTGCCGAATATCTGGAACGAAACTAGAGCATCGCAACACGATAGCAATAGATCAACAGAGGGAATAAATACTATAAAAGTAAGATAGGTAGAAAGGGAAGATGCTGCTGAAAACACCGGCCAAGGTTCACCAAGATCGGGTCGAAGCTCACATCAACTCAACGGCCTTATCCGCGGAGAACCAAAACACTAGAAGAGACACCGGATGCAGTATTTAATACAACGGCAGAAGATCGGCATGATGCATGTATGATGTATGGCATGGCAAAGATGCGGTGCGATTAGGTCATATTAAGTGGAACCGGGGTCCCGACAATTAATTAGGTGGTTCATGTTATTTAGAAGGCCCGCAATTAAATGTTGTTTAGCAATGCAACAGATGGCACCGGTTCGCTACACATGTTTAAATGAGGCCAATGTAAGGCTAGATTTGCCCGCATATGGGCCCCATATTTAATTATTAGGTGAATCGGCATAAGGCCCCAAACCACAGATATGCATGCGAGTATGACAATTCAATATGCAACAAGTTGTTGTTATATTATAAAATAAGGTTTTCGGGAAGGGATTCACACATTAGGGTTCGGATCTTGGGGGTCCGGGGTTGGGTCGGTCTCGAGGGTTTGACGGAGTTCGGGTCGAGGTTTAGGGTTCGGTCTCGGAACGTTCTCGGATATCGGGTAGATCTTGTCGCATCCGCGTGGTCGCCATGTTGTCGGTCTTGTCGTCATGAAGCTCTTGTCGGTCCGCAGATCTTGTCGAGTCCTCGAGTCGAACGGTCTTGGCGTTCGGTGAAGCACTTGTCGATTCGCATGAGCGACCTTGGCGTCGGGTCTCGGCCGGATCGGGGGAGAAGTACTTGTCGTCCGTGAAGGAGAACTTGAGGGTCCAGCGTCTCGGTGTCCATGGATCCGAGAGGAAGAACTTGTCGTTCCAGGTTCCATGTCGGCCTTCTCGGTGCCTCGCGGTGAAGTGCTTGTCGCCTTTGTGGCGAGCTTGGCGGTCATCGGTTCGCTGGCCGATGGCGCGAATCAGGGTGTTGATCTTGCTTCTCGGTGAGGGACTCGGCGTCCTTGCGGAGTTCCCGGTGTCAACGCCGAACTTGGTTTCATGCCGCTAGATCCTCGGGTCGAGGTCGTCATTGCTTCCGACACTAGCATATCTGGATCCACTTATGCCACCCATACTAGACAAACTCCAACCAGTGGAACGCGTCTCGCACGGGTTTTGGCTCGAGCACCTTGTGGTCGAGTTGCGGAAGGCGACGAGCACGGCGGCGGTCGGACGGCCGGGACGGAGAGGAGCACCGCGGCAGGTTCGAGGAGGAGGAACGCCGAGATGGCGCACGAGGAGGCAGGAGCACGAGGGGCTCGGAAGGAGGGTCGGCGAGGAGGCGGCAGCGCGGTCGCGACCGAGCGGCTCGACGGAGGACGCCAGCGGTGAGGGCAGAGGAGGCGTCGGGCAGAACCGAGGGCGGCGGCCGCGGCGCGCTGAGGGGGACGGCTTGGCGACGCGCGCGGACGGTGGCGGGACGACAAGCGCCGGCGAGCACGGGTGAGCGGGTCGCCAAGGGCCAGAGGAGAGCCCGGCGCCGGCTTGAGAGGGCGCCGGCGAGGAGGGCGCTGGCGGCGCCAGCGAGAGGCCTGAGCGGGAGCGAGGCAGCGGCGTGAGGCGCGCTGGAGAGGAGGCCTGGCCGAGGCGCCAAGGCTGACACGCGGAGTGAGGAGGAGGGTCGCGAGGGAGCGAGCTTGGCGGTGGACCGAGGGAGCAGGCGGCGGCGGAGTTTAGTGAGAGGGAGGACGCGCGAGGGAGAGAGAGGATCGTGGGCGAGGACTGTGGTGGGGCCTAGGGAGGCGCTGGCGCTGAGGTGGTGGTGGTGAGGTGGTGAGGCCAGGTGGGGTGTGGGCGGGCCCAGGCGGGCGGGACCATCTTGGCTGGCAGGATTGATGCTGGCTGCGCGCGCGTGGTGTGCGTGTGTGTGTTTGCTGTGTGGGTCTGGTGGGTTCTTTGGGTGGGTTTAGAGGGTAGGTGAGGTGGAGGGCTAAGAGTGGTTGGGGGAAAGGGAAAAAGGGAGGTGGCATGTTCTGATTGGGTGGAGTGATGTGGAGGGGGAGAGAGGGTAGAAAGTTGGGTAGGTTTAGGATTTGTAAGGGCGTGTAGTTGGACCGATTTAAAAACCTGGGGGTGGTCGTTCGGGTCGAACGACCCGTTCGACTGCCCCTACTAAAATAATTTAAATATTATTTGTTTTAAAACACGGCTTTTCGCAACCCGATAGGCGACAACAAAATAACTCCGGAGACCCGGTGTTTGATGTTTGAATAAAAGATGGGGCGTTTAGAAAACAAAACGGCTTTGCGAAAATAGTTTTGGACAAACAATGCATGATGATGACGATGCAATGCACAAATTCAACGCGATTTTCTAGTAGTGGTTTTGCGGGATGCCACAGATCCATAGCTCCAAAAATCGCGTGTGATATGTCCCTGAACTCGTATGAACGAGGGGAATCTCATCGTGAGTTAAAAAGGTAGGCTTACAGTAAAAACTTCTGCAGTATTTGTCTAATGGCTTTCTGCAGTGTTTTAATTACTTGGGGAGTTTTATAATTCCTTTTTGAGTAATTCCAATTGGTACTGTTTCTATTCAGCGATGCCTATGCGGTAGATTTTTCCCAAGATTTTACAAACAGTATACTACCGGTAGCGAATTATTTAAATTCTAGCTCTAATTGTGAGCGCTACTTTTGGTTAATAGTTTCCCTAGCGCCAAATCTATTTTTCCATGCATGTATTCGGTAGTATTATGGATTAGTGTTATATGGTGCAGCTGTAGCACCAATTCACTTGTCGTTCTTGCATTCATGCATCATATTTGTTGCATATGTTGTGGATTGTTTGTTTATGAATGCAATTGTGTCGTGTAGATTGTGCTGAGTGCAACGCTTGTTCGTGTGAGGATTGTGCTCCAGACCGCTACAACCAAGGCAAGTAGATGCTATTTTGTTCATGATATCGTCCTACTATTTTCAATGCATTGTCGTGTATTTTGTAGATTCATGTGTAGGATGATACTATCGCTATGCTATGTCCTATTATGTGGTAGGACCCTCTTTGTAGATGAACCACCGTTGGTAGATGTGCTTAGCCATGCTTTGTTGAACGAGGGCTGGGTTACATCATTTGATACTTGTTTTCTCAAAGTATTGGTTTGTGAAAACTAAAACAACTTAATCAATGAACCGATCCAGGGATTGGCATGTCACATAGAGGCCACGGTCTTTTCAGAACCGGGGTGTTGTATATTGATGAGTCTCCTGATAAGGAGGAAGTTGAGGAAGAACCTGAAAAACACACTAAGAACACTAGGTACACAAATGAAGATTTTATTGCTAATAAACATGGTAAAGAGAGAGAACCTTGGGTGCAGAAACCTATGCCTTTTCCAGGTAAGAAACACAAGTCAAAGGATGAAGAACACTATAACAAGTTTTGTGAGTGGATGAAGCCTTTATTTCTGCAAATTCCTTTGACTGATGCTATTAAATTGCCTCCTTATTCAAAGTATATGAAAGATATTGTCTCTAATAAAAGGAAGATTCCTAATGAGGAGATTTCTACTTTGCTTGCTAATTATTCCTTCAATGGTAAGGTTCTAAAGAAACTTGGTGATCCAGGTATACCATGTAGCGGTTCGTAGCATGGAAAACAAAAAATTTCTACCGCATGCACACAAACAAGCCAAGATCTATCTACTAGATTGTAGCAACGAGTCGATAGAAGCACTCACCCTCGAAGATTCCAGCGATTAACGAGCAGATTCTCGTGGGTGATGTAGTCAGACACTTGCCGATCTCAAGATCGTAGATGATCCTTCCGTGTTCAAAGCGCTCATGCCGGTCACACGTTCGGTACTCGATGAAGACCTTCCTCTCCCTTGTTCCATCATGCAGTGGAGGTTGTAGTTATCCCCTCGCGATTCCGGCAGCACGACGGTGTGGTGTCAGAAGTAGAGGGAAGATCACGCAGGGCTTCGCCTAAGCCGGTGCGAGTTATGGTGGATTAGGGTTTCCCGGAGATCTAGGGTTTATATGACCAGGGGGAGTAGGAGGTGTCGGCGGTGGCAGCGATGAACCGGCATGGCCGGCCATGTGGCGGCGGGGCATGAGGCGGCTCGGGGAGAGGGGCTAGGGCTTGTGTCCTTTGGGGCAGCCCTCCCCCTCTATTTATGAGAGGGAGGGCAGCCTTGGGAGGGGTGGGTTTGAATCCAAACCCAAACGCAAGTTGGATTGAGAGAAGGACTTGTTTCTTCTCCCACTAGGAAACCATTGTTCCAGTTTGACTTTTCAAACTCCAATTTGACTTTCAATTTAGAGCTTTAATTCTCTCTTGTAAATGCACACACCAAGTGACCTAGGATATGATCCAATCATTCCACTTACCCATGAAAAATTCATGGACCATTCTCCTTCCGAACCGTTGAACCTTCTAGACCCTTCTAGAACCTCTCTGATGAAAACATCGAAAACTTTCCCGAACTCCGAAATAGGACTTTCCTTATATGAATCTTATTCTCCGGGCCATTCCGGATCTCCTCGTGATATCCCAGATCCCATCCGAGACTTCGAACAACATTCAGTATCCCTACTAACATTCCATATCTACTAAACAACATCAAATCCTTAAGTGTGTCTCCCTACGGTTCGTGAATTATGCGGACATGACGAAGACACTTATCCGATCAATAACCAATAGAGGAATCTGGAAATTCATATGGCTCCCACATATTTCTACGATTATTTTGCAGTAGAATGAACCACTTACATACGATACCAATTTCCCTTTGTCTCACGATAGTTTACTTATCCGAGGTTTTGATTGTCGGTATCTCTGTATACCTAGTTCAACCTCATTACCGATAAGTACTCTTTTCTCGTTCCCATGATATGTGATCCCTTGTGAGCCAGTCACATGCTTGCAAGCTAATTGGATGACATTCCACCGAGAGGGCCCAGAGTATATCTGTCTGTCATATGGATAGACAAATCCCACTCTTGATCCATGTGCCTCAACCCATACTTTCCGAACACTCAATGCCACCTTTATAGCCACCCAGTTATGGTGTGGTGTTTGATGTCATCAAAGCATCCTTTCGGTGATGGTGATTAACATGATCTCATGGTCGAAGGAATTAGGTTAATATGTATCAGAAAGCTTATAGCAAACGAACTATTGAAATGACTTGATCTTAATGCTATGCTTATCTATAGGAGTATGTCCATCATACCATTCTCCTAATGATATGATCTTGTTATTAATAACATCTCAATGTTCATGATCGAGAAACCACGATCATCTATTAATCAACAAGCTAGTATTATAAAGAGGCTTTACCAGAGACTCTAATTTAGTTTACAAATCAAACAAGTATTAATGTTTCCAGTTAATACTATTATAGCATGAATGTAAAAATTTATCATAAACACAAAGATATAATAATAACCACTTTTATTATTGCCTCTAGGGCATATCTCCAACATACCAACTATTCCTTGCTCCATTAATAATAATTATGTTAGAACTGCTTTATGTGATTTGGGAGCTGGAGTTAGTGTTATGCCTTTTTCTCTCTATAAGCGACTCCAGCTAGAAAAGTTGATACCGACTGATATATCTTTGCAAATGGCTGATAAAACAACTACTGTCCCTGTTGGTATATGTGAGGATGTTCATGTTCAAGTTGCTCATAATTGCATGGTTTTAACTGATTTTGTTGTGCTTGAAATGCCTGAAGATGATAATATGTCTATTATTCTTGGGAGACCTTTTCTTAATACTGCAGGTGCTGTCATAAATTGCAATCAAGGAAAAGTAACATTCAATATTAATGACAAAGAGCACACTGTCTATTTCCCCAAGAAGGTTGTTAGGAGCTATTGCCTGAATTCTATTGAAAATATTGAAGGCATCAAGGTTGGAGAAATATATTGTCCCATTCCACAAGAAAATTTTGAAACTATTATGATTGGGACCATTGCTATCAAGTATGAGGTAACATAATCACCTTGTGGAATGCAAAGTTTTGTTTCATATAAGATTGTTTTGGTAACAAGACTTGATCAACCTTGTTAACAAAAGTATTTGAATGAACAAAATAATGTTTCCACTGTGGTTATTCTTGCTTTCTTTTTTCCTTTCTCCTTCCTAGTATTTGCTTTAGCTTTAGTTTTGCTAGTTGCTTGATTGTTTGAGTTTCTTAGAGCTCCTATAGTTTGGCTTTTGGTTTGCTTTTGCTTCTTCTGAAAAAACTGTTTCTGCGAGAAAATCAATTTTCATACCCTGAAAATTGGCCAAAAATAAAGTTTCCCGTAAAATCCCAAAAAATTCAAAATATTCTTTTCCTCGAAAAAGGGGCAGAGAGGTACTAGAGGTGACCCAGGGGGCCACCCCCAGGCCCCGCACCTGTGGTAGGCACGGGCCCACCACTGGTGGCGCCTAAGGGGAGTCTGGCCCACCCGAGCCCCTCCAGGCTACCTTCTCAAAGCCACCTTCTTTCTCTCTCCCGAAAAACACCGGAAAACTTGCTCAAGCTCGAGTTCTTGTTGTTCCTGCTCGTGATTTTCGATCTCCTTGTTCAGCCCATATCAAGTGCTGATTTTTGGAGGGATTGCTCCTTGGTATGTGCCTCCTCCACTTGTCCAATTAGATTTGTGATTGGTAGATTGTATCTTGAGTATTTTGCTACCGTAGGTGACAGGTTGTTTGATCTTGCATGCTTGTTATATACTTATAAACTTTGTTTTGGTGCATGCGTAGTCCTCTAGCAAGTTCCTATAGTAGTTGCTCGTCATTTATCAACTTAGAAATCACTTGGTTTGATGGTTGTTTAAAATTTCAGCAAAGGGAAGTCATGGACCACCACACCTTTGGTGGCATTTTTGAGAGTGATGCACCTAGAAGGACAAGGCTCCGAAGGTCATCTACAAGATCCAGACCCTCATACAATGAGGATCTCATCACTCCGCGGTTTGGTGACGAGGGGGATGAAGGGGACGCACACCCCTCCACCTTTTCTTGTCAAACTTTCTTGCGAGCTGCTGGGATTCTTAATGATTTCATGGCTTTGATTGAGAGGGATGGTCTAACAAGTTTCATGCAGGATGAGAGTGCATAATATGCTTCACTTACTAAAACATTTGTGGAGAGTTTTTCCTTCACCAATAGTTTCTTCAATTCTTTTGTGTCTTTCAGACTTTATAGCAGGGCTCATTCTATGACATTGAAGGATTTTTGCAAGGCCTTGTGACTTGGTACAAAGGTGTCATTAAAGAAGATTACAGCTCTTCCCGCTGATTTGCTGGAACTATACCGAGGAATAACCAATGATGATGACCGCAGAGCTCAGCGAGGGAAGATAAAGAACAGTCAACTCCCGGCCATCAGGTACTTCACCTACTATCTTACCACCAGTGTTTTTGGTAGGGAGAACACTAGTAATATATCCAACTATCAACTGGCCTTCTTAGCTGCTACGCTCTACGGTGAGGAAAAATATAACCATGGTTCCCTCATTGCTCGTCGTTTAGCTGCTAGGGGACCCATTTATGGGGGAATTATTGCTACTCGTATCGCTGCTGCCTTGAACATTGCTGGTGATCCCCATGATACAGTTTTGGCTCCCTAGAGACTTGATTTTGCTGCCATGAAGGCACACCAATTTGTCACCTCTAGATCTACTCTTGAGAACTTGGTTTATAGAATGTTGTTTACTGACGGGAAAGAGAGAGAGAGAGAGAGATAGAGAGAGAGAGAGATCCCTCTACCCCAAACCACTTTGTGTAGTATTTCTCAGGGACCTTGGTCACGCTCGAAGGCAGAGATGGATGAGTTGCTGGATTCTCTTAACTTCCACGGGCACTATCAGGGGGAGCGCCCGCTTATGACCCCGATGTACACTACACAGGGGAGGCTTCGAGATCATACCAGGACGAGGGAGCTTCCTCGACATACTATGGAGGTGCATCTACTTGGGCACCATGGTATTGAGCCCCACTTAGGCCAAAAGCCTAAGCTTCGGTGGAGGTACACCGACGTCACACTCATTTATATATCATGTTTGGTCGGTTCATTGTATATCCATTGTTTTCGCTTTCTTTTTGGTTTTTGTTGCTTCTTTCTAAAAACCCCAAAATACCAAAAATATTTTCATTGTTTCTCTTGGTTTGTTTCTTTGTTTCTTTGCTTTGGTTTGACTTAAAAGAAAAATCCAATTTTTTTTTGCTTTGTTTGGTTTGTTTTGCTTTGTTTTTGTTTGGTTTTTCTTTGTTTGCTTGTTTCTAAAAAATCATAAACACCAAAAATATTTGTTGTTCTTTTTTGGTTTTGTGAGTTCTTCGCAGGGTTCAGCCGTCCTCAGTGGATATTGGTTTTAATGTTAATTATTCAAGTCACACAAGTGAAGGGCAATAATGAAGATTAAGACAACTCGAGGAGTGGTAAGAGGCTGGTAACGAACTCTATTTGTTTCATTTTTGTACATATACTCATCATTGTGAGCATGCTTAGTATGTTTGTGTAAGGTGTATGTCATTATGGATTCTTAGTAGTTCTTGCTTGTCTATGATTAGCTCCAGCTTGCTAATAGTTTGTAGCAATGCCATATGAATATTTGCTTGCATTGTTTTATTCATACTTTGGTATGATATTGTGGTATCCTCCTCTGACTGTTCATGTGAATCGACTTGACACATGCTCACGCATGCACATGACTAATCAATAGTCAATAAGCCTCGATGATTTATTTTGCCTCAGAGTTCTTGTATCACTTTCATGCCATAATTAGTCCTGTTTTGTTGCAAGCATGATTATGACAGTTATTGCTCTCTCGTTTGTCGCTCCCTCTCTATTGCTATCCTTCACTTGCACTGAGTATGTGCTCTACCTGTGCTTCCAACTCCCCAAAACCAATTTTTCCAGCTGTGTCCACTATACCTACCTATTAGCATCATTTGCTATTTCAGTGCATATTCTATATGCCGTGTTTTCTTCTAAAATAAAATGTTTGTCTGTTTTGAGAAAGTTAGTTAGTAAAGCTCTCACAAACTTGATGGCACACTTTATTCCTTGCGCTTAATAATCTTGAACCATTGTGACTAGTCCATGAAAGTTATGTGCTTTCTTATTATATACTGGGAGTCAGCAGAACCGTTCTGTCACGCAGAACGCTTTCAACACTTTTTGGATATCTTATCCAGTTGATACTTTGCTCTTTTGTTTATGGATCTCGATGATGTGAAATAAAAGGGGAAGTTGTTAGTTCATGGAGTTTATACATTGTGTTAGAGAAACGCCTAGGCCGCTAGCCTAAGCCATGCTTAATCATGGTGGAAACTTGCAGCATCACTATAATGAGCATCTATGAAGCTTCCTCAATAAAAAGCTATGCATATATTAAATAAAAAGATTGCTGAGATGCTCATTGTCTGCTTGCCTTGTCATTTTGGTTATGATAAAGCTCCTGTACCATGTGCAAGGGCTACCCCGTTGGCGGTTCTCGATGATATGCATGTATTTACAATAACAAGAAATTTTAGGTGACCAAAGTTAAGTAGCATGCGGAGCAACCCTCGTACTCAAGGGACTTGGGATTTCCAGTCTATGGTCTGTCAAGAATATGATTCAGAGTGGACCTCACTTTCACCTTAACCACATAAAGATGCTTATGATAGGGGCAATGAGAGCTTAAAGCTAATGAGTACCTTCCTTTCAGCATTTGGAAGCCTTTCAAACCTTTTAAAACCATTTTCACAACCTTGTTGAGTCACCACTTATTCTATGAGAACCTCCTTGAGAGCATAGTTGTCATTTTTGTGTTTGTCTCAAAACTTGGTTAATTATGTCATGACTTTGATGCTTGTATCTCTGATATCTTTATCTCTAGTCTTCATGTGAACTTCAGAGGTGTCTTGGCATTTATATTGTGCTCTTCAAACAAAGGCAAGCGAGACACCACTCTATCATACCTTATTATGAGCATTGCAATGTTGCTTATGTTTATGTTTCATGCTACTTATTATTATTGAGTTGGTTTCTCTTCATAGATTGCAATGACTATTGAGTAGACTTAGTTGCATACTCTTTATTATGAATTGTCTAAGCATCTACTCCTGTGCTGAGAATATATACATCATATGAAGCAACGTGTTCGTGAAAGTTCTTCATCGCACTCAGTTTTTAACTGAATTGTTTGAGGACAAGCAATAAGCTAAGCTTGGGGGAGTTGATACGTCCAAAACGTATCTACTTTCTCGAACACTTTGCTATTGTTTTTCCTCTATACTTGTGTGATTTGGATGCAACTAACACGATTGCTTTTCAGAATTACTTGGTGTCTTGTTTTTGTGCGTAAAATCAACTATCGGAAAAATCCCGAAAATATGCCAAAAACTATTTCTCACGGAAGATCCACGAGCGGAAGGGAGACAGGGGAGGCTGGGAGGTTTGGCCACCAGCAGCTTCTCGGCCTCCTCTGCATCTATAAGTTGCCTTGACCTAAAAAGCAGAGGGGTTCGATAGTTTTCAGAAGAGTTCCGCTCACGCCACGAGAAACCAAGATTCGGATCCAGAAACTCCGTTCTGGCACCCTGCCGGGATGGAGAATTTGGAGAGGATCATCGCCATCATCATCACCAACGCATCTCCATCAACCACCGATGTTTCCCTCATCCATGAGTGAGTAATCCCCCGCTGTAGGCTTGGGGATGGTAGGGATTGGATGAGTTCTATCATGTAATCGAATAAGATCTGTTAGGGCATAGTGCTTAGTTTATCTATTAGTGCTATTTGACTTTGTTGCAACTTGTTGTGCTTAATGCTTGTCACTAGGGCCCGAGTGCCATGATCTCAGATCTGAACTTATTATTGAATTATTATGATAGTATTGTTTATGGTCTTATCTGCAAGTTGTGTACACATATCATTATCTGGATCCAAATGCCCCAAAGTGACAGAAATTGGGACAACCGGAGGGGATGACTGTGGTGTGAGGATCACATGTGTTCACAGAGTGTTAATGCTTTGCTTCGGTGCTCTATTAAAAGGAGCACCTTAATTGCCAGTAGTTCTCTAGAGGCCCCGCTGCCACGGGCTGGCTGGACAAACAATGTCGTGCAAGTTCTCATTGCGAGCACGTATGACTATATTTAGAGTACATGCCTAGGGTTGTTTAGTACTTGGATACTTGTTATTATTTATCTGCAATGCCCTAGTTCTTGAAGTTACATGTTTAGACTCGTCCATGCAACACCCGTCCATCCATCCGTATGCCTACCGCACTCAAATCCTCGCCATCATATCACATTATTGCTCTGTTTCTATTGTCTATTACATTCTTGTTGCTACTACAAACTATTGCTACTGATAAACTTCTGTGAGTAAAAACTATTTTCAGGTGCAGCTGAACTGACAACTCAGTTGTTAAGGCTTGCAAGTATTCTTTGTCTTCCTTTGTGTCGAATCAATAAATTAGATAATACTATCTGCGAAGACTGTTGCGATCCCCTATACATCAGGGCTTAAGACGATAGGTTGCAGAAGATGAGAGGCAAATGGGAAAGGGCCATGTAACGAGTTTGAGCTTATTGGTGGACCAAAGCGTGAAAGTGGGTTTCACATAGAACGTTGTAAAACTTCCCAATTTTTTTATTCTTCACCCTTGTGTTCACTTAATAAAATTTAACCAAAACAACCGAGAAATTACAGGCAATGTCCATGTGCATAACAGCTGCTATGAGATCATTGAGTGGTTCACGTGTATGCATTTTTTAGGGAAACATTCAAAATATTTAAACTTTGGTACTCCTTCCGTCCATATATAATGATTTGGATTTATCTATATTTATATATATCTAGACGTGTTTTAATGTATAGATATATACGAATATAGATAAATCTAAGACACTTATTTTTGGACGGAGAAAGTACTCCCACCGTCTTAAAATAGATGTCGCAAATTTTTATAAATTTAGATGTATCTACTAGTAGTATCTAGATTTAATTTAAACAACTTTCCTACATTTAATTTTAAACAAATTTTCGACATCTATTTTAAGACGGAAGTAGTATTTAAATTTTCAACATTGCCTTTATGCATAAATATTATGCCAAGTCAAACAAAAAATTTATGGGCATTGCCCACACGAAATGAGCTGCTTTACAAGCATCTCTAGCAGGCACCGTATTCGCACGTGATCTGAAAAATAATTGTCACTTTTCGGTTTTGGATGCTAAAAGTGTATCGAATAGACATCGAAAATGGGGCCGAGCCCGAGAAATCTTCTTGGGCCATCGAGAAAACACGCCCCTGCACCCCCATATCCACGGGTTGCGAGGTCGACCCAAAGGTGCCCCGTAGACGCGTGTTGGAGTTAGCGCGTTGAAGTTTCACCCCCGCGGACCTGCCGCCTTTGCTTTCGCCATCATGTTCGGCCGGTACAAGCCTCGTCCCGCCACAAGCGACCTCACCTCCGACCCCATCTTCGATTCCACATCGACGAGAGGTCAGATTTGGGGATTTGACCCCGTTCCCCTCTACCGCTGCGGCTAGCCTCCGCTGCCAAGGATGTGTCAGTGTCGGCCTCGTTGTCCGCGCCGTCGACCTGGGTGACTTGATTCGGCCACCCTGCTTACTTGTTGTCGCAACAACTTCTCTGCTGAGGTTCTTTAGGGGGGCCTTCGAATCAACCGGCGCGGGTCACGAGCTCGCCGCAACTGCCATGGATGAGGTTAGTTTATGATTTTACCTCCTGTGCTCTCGGTTCATCTAGGCGCCGCATAGATTTTGATCTTCGTTTACTTCTGATGACCCCGAGCGAGCAATTATTCTTCAACGACTCGTCGTCGAGCATGCCATCATCCTACTCGCCGTAAAAAATCTAGAGGAAAGGAAGAATCCGCGACGGTGAGGATCGGCGGTCAGCAAACTTTGCATTCCAAGGAACCGCATGCTCGGCCATCAAGTTCTGATGCGGGACTACTTTATCGAGGTACCAACATATGCGGTCCATCTCTTCTGTAAGCACTACCGTATGTGCAGAGAATTGTTTGTGAAAATTGTAGAAGCAGCAGATGCCAGTTAGCGTTTCTTCACTCGCTTGTAGAAATACTGCAGGGTTAGTTGGATTTAGCGTATACCAAATTCTTTTGGCATCAATGCAAGTGATTGCATATGGTATCTCCGCATATGACACCGCAAAACGAATCTATGAAACAGAATATTCAGTTTCACGGGTTTGTTTTACGGTGATTGTCCAATGAAAGTTATTTTCGGCATGATACAATGTTTCGTGCCGACTTAAAATGCGTTTTTCAGTCGTGCGGATATCGGTGCCAACCAAAAGAGTGCACCTGGGTTTTGCAAACATCTCATGAGTTCACCAAATGAACTTGAAAATTTATGGACGTTGCCCACGTGCAAAAGAGCTACATTGAGGCGGCTTCCTTACAAAAATAAGAAGCAAATATTGGCTGAGCTTCCGGAAGTCAATAGAGAAGGGCTTAGGTGTCTGAATATAATATGACCTCAGTTTTAGCTACTTACTTCGATTCATATTACTTATCGTAGAAATAGATACATCTAAACATATTTTAAAGTTAGATAAATCCAATTCAGTGATAATTAATATGAACTGGAAGGAGTACAAAATCACATGCCGGCATTCACGGTGTCAAAGTGTCCACACAATAAAACCCCACAAATCAAATTGAAAATCTATGGGCACTGGCGACGTGCAAAGGACCCAAAGTAAAAAGAATACTATAGTAGTTCTTTTTACAACGGCATGAAAATGGCCATGTTATGCCGTTTAGGAGAATGTTCAATAATGGCCATGTTAGCCGTCTGAACACAAAATGACCTCAGTTTTTATACTAGCTAATATAAAATGCCTAGAATTAATTATCCGTAGATAGATTTGTAGAATACCGGCGGATGAATGGTTCCAAGCGGATGCTTATCGATGTTTTATCGCGTACGGCCTTTGCCTTCCTTTATTTGGGGAAATCTTGTTTTGACTATCTCCGAGCTAACTGTACATAATTGTACGTGTGGAGCTATTAGTACTTTCACGGACATTGACGATACTTTGCTGTCACTCTGTCATCGGTCGGCGAACAAGCAAAGCCGTGGCGAAGATCTGATCTATCACAGACCCCAAGTTCAAGCTCAGCCACGCTAGGAAGGAACGCACGCTACTCCTACACCTACACGCATGACGCATGGCGGCGTGAGCAGAGAGCAGCATGCTCCTCCTCCCCTGGTCCTGGCCGTTGCCTCCTGGTCCTCTCCACCGCTGACTTTTGATGTTGTCGCAGGTTGAGTGAGTTGGTTGGTCTGCCTCGACGGTCGGGGAGTTGCTTGTTTCGGGTTTACTACTCCCTCCGTCTCTGTTTATAAGACCTACACGTATTTCTAGATCGATAAATTAACCAATTTAGCATAAAGTATATAAGATAAAAACTATATTATTAGAAACTTCAAATGTTATATTTTCTAATGATATAATTTTTATATTATATAATTTATATTATATAGCTCATGCGGACGACCTAGGTATACACGTAAGTCTTATAATCTGGGATAGATTTAGTAGTACGCTTGTATTTGCCTAGGAGTAACTATGATAATTCTCTTCCACTTAATTAATAGACTGCGGCAAAAACCATTTACCTCTGTTTGAAAAAAGAACGTCAGCGAGGAGGGGCTCCGCCTCCGTATCCGAATACAAAATGACCTCAGTTTTAGCTAGTCTAAAATCCTAGCCTGGCATCCACCCACGGTGTGTCGGTGTCTATGGGTACTAGAAATAACGTGCAAAGGATAAATTATTGGCGGAACAAAAATGTCCAAGTGGACTCCTATACAAAAGGCAAATATTCTTTGCAAAACCTGAACATGAACATGGCCATGTTCATGCCGTCAAGGAGAAAGAACGTTCAAAAGTCAGCGGAAACGGGGCTTAGATAGCTCACTCAAAATACAATATGACCTGCTGTGTTTTAGCTATATACTCCCTCCGTTTAGAAATATAAAATATTTTAGGTTTGTGAAGAAGATGTATGTAGACACGTTTTAGTGTATAGATTCAAATGAATCTAGATACTAAAATGTGTCTAGATACATCTATTTTATAAATCTAAAACATCTTATATTTCCAAACGGAGGGAGTATATACAATACAATAGTAGGCGGGCACTCACCGGGTCAATGTGTTCTTTTTTGGCCAATATGTTTTTCTTTGATACGTAGTACACTCCCTCACAGTTTTGAAATAAATTTATTATAGATCGGAGGTAAGTAGAATTATTCATATAGAGATGCGTAGAATATCCCGGATGAATGATTCCACCGAAATATCCGATAGGTCGATCTATTTTGGCGTAGGGCCTTTGCTTCCTTTTTTTTGTGGGAGTCCTTAGGTATATACATTTTTAGTCCTATAACTTGTATCCTGAGAGCAACTTAGTCCAATTTGATTAAATTTTAGCAAGTTTAACTAAATTTATTTACCTATGATGTCACAATTTTTTTAAAATACCCCTATGTATTTCTCTCTGGCATTTGTGCCTTCCGTATGGACTGACCTAATATTTGTGTCCTCTGTATGGACTGATTCTACCTGTCATTTGAGGTATAAATAAAATAGTTATAAAACTCTAAATTGGTGACAGGAATTGAACTCGTTACCTCTAATATTTGTGCCCTCTGTATGGACTGATTTTACCTGTCATTTGAGGTATAAATAAAATAGTTATAAAACTCTAAATTGGTGACAGGAATTGAACTCGTTACCTCTAGACCGTGGTACAAAAGCACAAGCCACTATGCAAACCGATTCTTTTGTGACATACGAGGATATAATTCTTTTATATAAGACGAGAGTATAAATGCACGTAAAAATGTAATTCAACCGTATCAAAAACACCTTTGAAAAATATGTACATATGAGCAATAGTAAGCATTTTCATTATGCAAAATTTTAATCCGGACCGATTTGTATTCAGGCTGAAAAAATTGATAGGATTTAAAGGTGCATAATTTGCAAATCCAGATCTCTAATTTTGTCTTTTTAGCCTAGAATATAAATTATTTTGAATTGAAATAATTTGCCATTTTTAGTTTTTTCACAACTTTAGAACACGTATTTTTGATACCTAACTCTTTTTTATGTGCTTCATGTCGGTGTACGTACATATAGCCGAACTAGGATGCATCAGTCCGAACATAATATATAAAAAACTCTCTCAAAAAAATATAAGAAACAGACGCTCTTCAAACTACACATACTGACAATTTTGCACAATGAATAAAATTCGGCCCGGGTTGAAATTTTACACAATAAAAATGCTTACATCATTGCTCGTATGTATATATTTTTTGAATGTGTTTTTGATACGGTACATGCGCTGTGTGCTCTTGCTTTATATAAAAGAATTACGTCCTCATATATATCAATAAAATTAATTGGTGTAGTGGCTTATGCCTCCGTGCAGCAATCTAGAGGTACTTAGTTCAATTCCCTTGATCAACAATTCGGGAGTTTTAACTATTTTGTTTGTACCTCTAATGACAGGTGGGCCCGTCAATCCGTACGAAGGGCATAAATGTTAGAGAGAAGTATATAGGGGTCATTTTTAAAAAACTGTGACGACATACATGGATAAATTTAGTTAAACTGCTAAAATTTGATTAAATTGAACTAAAGTGTTCTTAGGATATAAGTTGTGGGACTAGGCTTCTTCACTTTGTAAAATGTGGGACTAAAACACTCTCATGATACAAGATATGAGACCATGGGACTAAAAGTGTATATAACTCTTTTTACTATCTCTGGCTCTCTGGGCTACAGAATTGAGCTTTCACGCGCAAGGACAATACTTTCCTTGTCACTCATCGGTAAACAAGCAACCCCCAGCGCTAGCGAGCAGCAAAATCTTCACACCGCCAATTCACAGTTTCACACGACCCACCCAAGTTCAAGTTCAACCACCTCAACTAAATATATACAGTACATGGTCTTCTTTACACGCAATACCAGAAAAAAAAAGGTCCACAACTTTGTTCCGGATCAACGCATGAATCTACGAGTGAAACGCATCTACAGTCCTCGAAGTTATCGGTCGTGTCTAAAATAGTCCTGAAACTTAGGATTTGCATTACTTAAGTCCTGGAAGTTGCTATGAATGTCTACCTACGGTCCTGAATATGAATCTCTATCGTATAAAGCTGACGTGACCATGAAGCAGACCCACTGGTGTGACCCACCACAAGAAAAATGCATCCGCGGTCCTGAAACTTGCACGTGAGGCATAAAACGGTCCAAAATGAAAAATCCTTTAAATTTCAAAAATTTACTCCTTCCGACCCATATTAGTTAACTTGGATGTGTCAAAATTTGGATGAACCCATATACTAAATAGTGTCTAGATTCATCAAATCTAGACAAATTTGAGTCAATTAATATGGGTTGGAGGAAGTATCTTTTTATTCTCTTTATCTGAAATTTATGAACAATATCTTTCTGTAAACACTAGGGAGAGTAAAATAGAATGACACTCTTGTTTCCAATTCTTATAAAGTTTACGTTATTCAGAATTTAAATAAGGATTTGAGTATTTTTTAATATATTTAATTTTATAAATCCTTTAGAAATGATTATTACTATAAATGTCAAGTAGGAATTATATGGCAGCATACTTTTCCTCGAGAACATTTAGTATATCGCTTGTCAATCGATTAGCTAGACTTGTATCGATAGGCAGACATCACCATTTTTTCCGTTCTGTTCTCTCCTTTTTTTTCTCCTGAGCGAACATACATACATGGTGTGCAAGACCATGCCATGCCATGACGAGGACAATCGATAATGCATGGTTAATAATCCTCCAAAGAACCCGTCCCCAGCCCTAGCCGCCAGGCCACCGCCACCCTCTCCTCCCCCTCCCCCCCTCCCCGCCCATCTCCCAGGTTGTCCGCGCATGTGGACCACTCCGGAGACGCCGGGCATAACCTATAAAACTCCCTCCAGCGGTTCTCTTCGCCACCGCAGTGCCATGGCAGCCACGCCTCGCCTCCGGCGGCGGCCCGTCAGGCGCCTTATCGTCCTTCCATCCTGCGGGGAGGTTGGGACATGGGCAACATAGACGGTGGGCGGCCTGCAGGGCGTCAGCACTCGCCAATGGGGGGGGCGAGGATGCATGTGGATTGGACCCAGCTACAGGCCTATTGCAGCGGCTTGTGGACATTTGCAGAAATAATCATTTTTAAAGGATTTATAAAATTAAAGTTATGAAAAATACTCAAAAAACTCATTTTAAATTTAAATAACTTAAACTTCATAAAAATTGGAAACTAAGGACTCTTCTCAGGGTTTCCAGAAAGTACAATCTATCAATTTTAGATAAGCAAGACAAAATATATGAAATTTTGATGTTTAAATACTTTTTTGTTTTGGACTGTTTTAGACATGACCAACAAGTTCCAGGACAATGGATGCATTTCTCTTGTCATGGGTCAACTTTTTTTTTTTGAACAGGAATGGTCCCGAAGGACCCAGAGCTTGTATTACGACGCCACAGGGTGTACATTTACAGAAAGGACCTCATACAGCAGAGAAATAACAACTAGGTCCTGAAATTTAACAAAGGACACCCTAAAAAGGATCACAGAAACGCGATCGAGTCCATGCTTGACGCCGGCGACGACGAGCCTCGGCGACCACTCCATCTCGCCGGGGACAAGGCCACTTGGTAGAGACGGAGCGCAACGACCATGCTCGGGAAGACCCTCGCGAAGAGAGGAGACGCTCTTGCGGCCATTGCAGAGCACGACGGGCCATCCTATGGCCAAGAATAGCGACGGTGAGACCGCTTGGAATCCGCAGAGGCACAAGCTCGAAAAGCCTCCCAAGCCACGAAGCCTCCAAAGCGCGTGGCAGCCCTCTTCCCTTTGCCTCCACGGCCAGCCAGAAGAAAAGGGATGCGTCGAACGTCGGCCGAGTGGTGGCGCTGAAGGAGAGGAGCCGCCGCCAGTCGCTGCCTTCCCCGCCACCACGCCGGCCGGAGGAGACAGAAGAGACCGAAGACGAAAGGCCACCACCCAGCGCGCTCAAGCGCAAAGTGGCAAAGACCTCGACGCCTCGGATCCATGCATCACCAAGCCCACCATCTCAATCCCTCGCCCCCACGGCCGAGGGAGATGGAAGAGCACGAATAACACCGATCCGGAGGCCGCCATGACCTCTACTTTATTCTTTGGATGTGGTGGCCGTCGTCGTGGCCGCTCCAACCAGAGGAGCAAGAACGCAAGGAGGACGAACCCTAAAGCCTTGATCCGCCACCGATCTAGAGCTCCACATCCGGCATAGAGCCCACACCAGACACGCACCACTACAACTAACCCTACCAACTACGGTGCCTCTCCTGTCCAACTCCGACCGGCTATTCCGGAGAGGACGAGGAGGCGAAACTCTGGCCGCAAGAAGAGAGGGAGGGCGAGAGCGGGGGGGGGGGGTACACAGATTTCTTGGTGGAGGCTGCGGGGTGACGTCATGGGTCAACTTGGTGCAACGTATTGAGTCCGTTTCATTGCCACATCAGCATTATACGGTAGAGATCCATACACAGGACCGTAGATGGACATTAAGAGCAACTTCCGGCACTGAAATAATGCAAATCCTAAGTTTTATGATTGTTTTAGACATCGCCGGTAACTTCAAGGACCGTAGATGCAATTCACTCTGAATCTACCGCACCACCATGCAGCGACGGCACCACAGGAACGCACGCTACGTTCCAGACTCCAGGTCGAGGATGGACTCTGGGCTCTGGCTGGGCGTTTCGCAGAAAGAAAAAAAAAAGAAACGGTCTGGGCATCCATCCTATTCCTCCACCGCAGGCGGCACGGCACGGCGCTGCGCTGCACGCCAAAGGAAAGGTGCCCCAGGACACCACGGACGAGCTGACGTGCGGCGCCACCGATTCCGGAATCTCGTACCGTCCGCGCCGCGCGGGGCCCGCCCGCCCGGACTTCGCCGCCCCGTTCCCACCGGGCCCACGGCGGGCGCCCACACCCTCAGACAGTCTCTCTCCCATTTCTTTCTCGTTAAAGTTTATGGAGTATATTAAAAGAACCCAGGCGTCATCTCCTTTGCGTTCCTTATTTAATATCTCTCCGCCCGCCGCCCGCCGCCCGACGTCCGCTCGACGTTTCCCCTTTCCCGTCGCCCTCGCGCGCTCCTTCTTCCCCGGACGTATCTTGCCCGCGGCGGATTCCTCGACGCCGACGGGCGGGTTCCTGGTCCCGGGCCGCGCTCAAGGGCGGCGATCCGCGCCGCGGCGGCAGCCGAGGCCTCCAATTTCTCTCTCGCCAGACGAAAAGGACTCGTGTCGACTCTGTTTGTTCGGGTACCAACTCTTCCTGGCGCCCGCGCCTGCTGGTGAGGCCTCTCCTGCAATTGTATTTTTTTTTTCATTCTCGAAACGAAGAACTTGTGCGGGCTCATTTTGATAGGTTACCACTCGTCTTCCCGGGGCCGTCTCGCGCGAAATTTGTCCATGGGCTGGCTACATAGTGTAATTTGTCTCGTGTTTGAATGCTACTGTGCGGGCACGACCAGGTTCCATGGAAAGTTAGAGAGGAAAGGGGGACATAAGGCCATTGATTGCTCATAAAGTTGTTGACGGGTTGGTACGGTCAGTGAAATGTGGATATTCTCCTGTGTTTAATAACCCGATAAGTTTGTTTGTTCTCCATTTAGTGGGTCATTCCATTTCAGTTTTCATGTTCAGAGCTGGAGCTAGATTTCTTTGAGTTGGAGGATTCTTTTAGGAAGCTACTTTATATTTAACCAATTCACTGTCAGTTGATCATAGTACTGGTATACTTCAAAAAATCATTTACGCTGTATTGTCTTTGGGAATCGAAACATTTACACCATAGATTCCGCCCGTCCTTTCAAACATGCTAGCTAAGTACAAATACAATCCTTTATTTAATCCCAAGATCTAGTTGATATATTGTTACTCCACAACAAACAAATCTGAAAGGAACCTTCAGTTTGCCTTGTGAGACCTTCTCTTGTATCATTGCATTAGTTATACTGCCATGCCCCGCCCCATTCTTTCTGAGATGCTATACTTGATATGTTTACTCCACAAAGAATAAATCCATAATGAACATTTAGTTTTTCTCTAGTATCATTGCACTCATAGGAAGTTTGATGCATCTCATCTATGTTCAAACTAATTAAATATCAGATTTTTTCTTGAATCCAGAAAATATGGAAGACTTCCCAATTTCCGCTTCTAACATTGTTCAAAGAATCCAATACTAATTTGATATAGATTGAACTGAGTACGACACACAGCATCTGTTTTGTTGCCTGTGAGTGACCCTGTGTTGGCATCATGTAAAAATTTGAAACTATAATTGCATTTTTTCTTCACTTTATTGATCCAACTGTATACTGAAATTTCGTTTATTTATGTGAGCTGTTTATTCTCGAGCTTCGAGAACAGCATGCAAACATTTTAACTCACGAGATACTCACAAAAATCAACCTTGGAGTACAATTCGACTTCTTGTAAGTTGGAAGTGATACTGGGTTACTCACATACTGAATGTAACACGTTTTTCTTTGTATTTAGGTGGTACTCCTATAGTATTGGTGAAGACGAGTAATGGTTAAAATGATGGATAATGAGCCATCAAGTGAATTGCAGTGGGATGAGCCATTAGGGAGAGTGCCAATACTTTCCTATGGTTCTGGGCATATGCTAAATGATATCACATCATCTTGCTGGTTTACATATTTGCTGGTATTCTTGACAGATGTAGGGCTTAGCCCAAGGTATGTACTAGGACATGTATTTTAAATTATCAGGATATGTTTTTTCACATATTGCTAAAGCATATTGAATGAAGAAATTTCTGCAATCATTTTTCACAGTAGTCTAAATTCCATATCCACTGTATTCAACGAGGAACTTTTTTCTCAGACACTCCGATTAAGAAAATGTTGATCATTCGTGTTCAAGAGTAGGCAGCGGAGTCTGTGTAAATGTGGATATAGGATCAGAATATTACATTCACCTTTTGAGAAATAGTTTGTCTTTGAGGTTTAAAAGGCTTGAATCTATTACTTGTTGCTTCAAAATTCTTTTAGACATTTCACATTTTATTTACCTTCACAGTGATGCTGCTATTGTCATGCTTTCTGGTCAATTAGCGGATGGCTTTGCAACAATCTTTGTTGGTGAACTGGTATGAGCCAAAATCGAGCAGGATCTTAGAACTGCTATAAGATTCTGATATAATATTATTTTGATTGCTTCTCTTCTTTTTAAGGATGCACTGCTACACTTCTCTGCATTTTACCCTGTATTTCTCCAACATGGATACATAAATTTATCATTTTTTATTTCAGATTGATCGTTTTGGGCATTTCAAACTGTGGCATGCAGGAGGATCTATTCTAGTCGCAATTTCCTTCTCATCTGTTTTCGGTAGTTGTTTGCCTTGCAAACTCACGGGGACTAATTCATCTGCTCTGGAGACAGTTGGATACAGTATATTTGCCGCCATCTTTAATGTTGGTTGGGCAGTTACTCAAGTTGCTCACATGTAATGCTAATTTCTTGCACTACTCATGTACATGCATTTTCTTGTGATTTCAACATTTCACCTGTGTATATCTTTTATATATTTTCCAAGGTCAATGGTGAACTGCATGACGTCAAACCCAACAAGTAGGGTTGCACTAGTGAGCTGTCGCAATGCCTTCACAATGGTTAGAACAACTTTGCCATAATTCTACCTTGTCCAGGTATCAAAATAACTGCCTCTGACTTGCTCATTTTTCATGCTTATTCCAGATTGCAAATCTTAGCTTGTATGGAATTGCTTTGTTGATGTTTAGTCTACTGCAGTCAGTGAGTGTAATAGTTCAGGTACTTTCTTTTGTTAAATAATTTATACTAGTATTTATTCAAGTTTGTGAATTTGTCTTACATTTTTCCAAACCTGTTGGGCAGTACCGGTGGATAGCTTATGCATCCATTTCCCTTGGATCTTGTTTTGTTGCCGTGTTCTTGATTGGAACAAAAGAGCCAGGGTAAGGTGAAAACCTTGTTAGTTATGAACTTTTGACGCTATCTTCTTTTGAAAATGTTCTTAACGCTCATTATGTTTTTTTTCTGATCTAATTGTTGGCTTTTGAATAAATTTTACATCTGTAGGTCAAACCAACCTCAGAATAAGAGCCTCTCCAGAATTTCATGGGCTCACTGGTTCAAGAAAGTATTGTATTTCCAAGTTGCTCTTGTATACATGTCCACTAGATTGGTGACCAATGTTTCACAGGTATCTAGTAATCTTCGCTAAGTGAAATCACCTTTGTTTATTCCATTTACTTTGCTGCCTTATTTTTACGTATTCATTTTCAAGTCTTAGATATCGTGTGCTGAATGCTAAGTATGGTTAAGGACATCTCATGCTGATTAAGATACATCACTTGGAGTAAACTATCCTGTTAATGGTGTGCCATGGAATGGTGAAAATGTCTAAGTTTCTTGCATGAAATTCCAGTTGAACATATTGTTTATTAAACGGCATTGTGTTTTATGGTAGTATGGAATCTTGAACAGTTCATTCATACATCTGGTGTTCCACATAACATGCATCCCATGATTTTTTGACTATCTTTTTGTGTCATCTAACTCCATTATTACACTTGTTTCGGTTAATGTAAAATGTACTGACATGCTAAAGATAGAAAATTTCACTGTGTACTAGAATATTAGTACTACCTCCGATCCATAATAAGTGTCGCCATTTTGAACTACCTTAGTTCAAAACTGTGACGCTTATTATGGATCGGAGGGAGTAATACCTTCATAAATTACAGTAAGAGCATCCACATTGCACGGACGCTTAATCAGGCGCTTAAGTACTAAAAATTAATCATACAAAAGAAACCAGGCAGAGAAGCGCCCACTCTCGTAGCGGTGGGCTCTTGTTTGAGGCGCCAATTTAACTCTGTATGGAAATTTTTAGCGCTCCCTGACGAGTCCGACTTCCAGGTAACGATAGAAAAAACAATTAGCGTCAGGCGACTGTCCTTGGGTCCGGCGCCCAGGAACGAAGTCGGGAACTGCCGATACACCAGGATTCTGATCCTAGCGTCGACGGCTAAGCGCTGCACTGTGGCTGCTCTAACTGAGCCTAGATCAGTTGGGTGTGGGAGTTGGGTGATCTCACTACCCAGGTCTGAGTCCTCTTCTGCTCGAATATTGGTTCCGCCTTTGTAAAGAAAATATGCGTAGTTCTTCCTAGGTATTCTCGTCTTTTTAAATATATATTACAGCCATGAATAGATTGCATATCAAATACAGAGAGAAGGCCTAAAATAATAATGATGGTCTTTGCTCTTTTTATATATTTTATTGCAGTATTTTTATTTTCACTATGTTTTGAGTTTTGACTAAAGACTTTCCCCTTATGCTTTGAAGTTCAAACTTTAACTGGATAGCTGATAATTTACATCGTTTATGTATTTGATCAGGCATTTCTTGCTTTCTACGTGATAAACGATCTGGGAATGCACCAATCTTCCAAAGCATTGGTAGGATTTTCTCTCCCCCCCCCTCTCGTGACGCATATTCTATTGCATAATATCTAAATGCCTGAATTAAAAAAATCAATTAGGTGTGCTTAGGCAAGAGGAGTACTAGGATGGGTGACCTCCTGGGAAGTCCGGGTGTTTGCTTCCCTCATTTTGTTTGTTGTGTCTTGTTCATTTGTGTGGATGGCATCTAGGCTGAGGGTTGTTTAGCGGGTCAGTTGTAATGTCTGTCTGGTGGCTGTTGTTCTTGGTCTTATCTTGAAGGTTCTGTCAAGGCCTTGAGGGTTTGGTTGTTTTAGCCTAAGCTTAGGACTGTAACTATACTCTTTCTATCAATGCATCAAGACACAAGCTTTGTGTTTTCTCAGAAGAAAATCAATAGAACTGTAGATGTAGATGGCGCAACAATTTGCATGGCCTAAAGTAGCTGAAGCTCGCTGCATTTTGGAAGTGTGCTGTGCATGATTCCATTAATACTTAGAGTCCAGTCAGGCACTTCAGAGTTCAGTCTCGTTATAATCTGAATGTTGAAAGTGATACTTGTTAGTGATATTTCCTTTCGTGCTGTTGATTAGTTAAGGTATTTATCCGTTAAAGAATTGAATATCCATGAAATAATGTTTGTTGTGTGCACGTTCTGCGTTTTCAGGTACCTGCTCTTATATATGTCTGCAGCTTGATAGTATCTGTCATGTTACAGGTTTGACTATCTTCTTAGAGTTTAATTCATCTATTTTCTTTCTCAAGTCAACAGTGAGTTCATTTCTTTAGGGAAGAAAAATAAACTCACTGGATTTTTTATTGTTCATAGGAGACTAGATGGTCCAGTTGGCGTCTAAAAACTTACTTCTCGGCTGGAGCAATGCTTTGGATATTGTCCGGTGTTGGAATTGTTCTTTTACCAAGCAGTATGCACAACTTCATGTATGCTCTCTCAATCACAATAGGAGCTGCCAATGCACTTATGACGGTATGTTCTTAATTTTGATTCAGTTTCAAAGGTTTGATATAATGTAACATATCTATGTACAGCTCATGGTAATAATCCCTATGTATTTGGCTTAGAAGTGTATGTTTTATGTAGTTATTATCTGTGCGGGCTTGTACAACTCTTTGACATGTATATCCATTTGGTGTATGCTTTGCTGAGAGCATTTCACAGCCCTGTTGAAGATTTGTGATTGAATTTGCCAACATTGCATATTCCATGCATAATCATGTTTACTTCCACAATTATTATATTTTTGGTTTATGCCTTCATCATAGGTCACAAGTATCAGCATGGAAGGTGTTTTAGTAGGAGAAGATCTAAATGGTTGTGCTTTTGTGTACGGCTCATTAAGTTTTGTTGACAAAGTTTCCTGTGGCGTAGCTTTGTACATTCTGGAGTCATATCAAGGTAATATATGTTACTTACTAGTAGTAGTGAATTTGATAACTCTTGGTACTACAACCAGAGCTGTATTTTTTTTTGCATGGCAGGAAGTACCAAGGTCAGCGTGAATCAAGAATTGGCATATGGCTATTCAGTTACGAGACTCGGTTTGGGGCTAGTTCCAGCGGTCTGTTCGCTGCTTTCAGCGATAGTAGCTTATACCATGGACCTCCCGGACACTCGGCGAAGACCTCTACTGGAGCCTCTTCTTCCATAACTCTTGCTGGTAGCAGTTGTACTGCGCAGGCCTTTCATCATCCATCCCGTAAATGTTCTTGGAGCTTCTAACAACCTTATAGGGCACTTGTGAATTCAGAGACATGATCAATTCACTATACTGTACAGTCTGGATAAAATTTAGACGACGAACAGAGGAGGGCACTCAGCAAGTCGTTGAGTAGAAATCAGAAGTAGCACAAAGTAGAAACCTGCTAATGCTCATATGTGTAAATTAATCTCTCATCCCTTGTAACTGCAAATGTAGCCTGGTACATTGTTCAGAACAATGCAAAGCTTGTATCTATATTCTTTCTAAAATTTAATCATCCCTGGCTTATTCACTTCATGGTATGGGATGTTGACCTATAAATCTCTCTTTTTTTTGGTTGACTCTGATTTCAACCTAAATTTCATGTCTGTACTGGTGACCGAGACAACCTTGCCTGCTTATAATGTGATGATGTTGCTGGTACTCTTTGAAAGATGTAGACGGTTAGTTTGAGTCCTCGTACAAACCTACTCCCTATTTCAAAATATAAGATGTTTTAGCTTTTGTTAAACAAACGTATTTAACATCTTTTAGTGCGTAGGTTCACTTCAAATCTATACACTAAAAGACATTTAGGTACATTTGTTTCACAAAAGATAAAACATCTTATATTTTGAAACGGAGAGAGTAGTAGAATAATCAATTAAGATTCCCTCCGTGGTGTACAACAACGGGAACAATGCAATCTGAGATTTTAAGAGAAGAGAGGTAAGTATCGGAGGCCGTCCCCTTGTTTTGTTTGAAAGGCTGAATGATGGAGCTGCTAAGGTTGTGCTTATCATCACTTCATCACTGTCCGAGGCTGAAAATGGATATTTGCTAAAATCCAAACTCGGTTTTCCATGGTCTTGTGGTCGCGTGTACGAATTAAGTTGAAACTGTAACACACTTTGAGCTTACTACAATGGGGCTTGATCCACCGTGCCAGCGGCGACCTGGCCTTCAAGTCAGAGGCGAATACCATTTAGACTTTGTTCGGTTACCTTGGATTTCAACGGGATTGGCATGGATTGAAAGGGAATTAATCCCATCTAAGTCAAAATCCACTTCAATCCCCTCCAAAACACTTCAATCCACTAGAGAGGTGGATTAAACGAACAAGGCCTTAGTAGAAGAATAAAACAGAGTCTGAACTCTGAACCAATATTGTGAGTTGATCTGTAATCTTTGCAGACTTTTTCTAAACTTGTGATAAGGAAAATAATTACCATATTTTTTTGTCATGTCCAATTGCTTAAGCTACGAGGGATCTGATATGGCAATCTTTCCAGACTGTTCATCGTCCAACCTAATGGAACCACTATTTGGTCTTCTTTTCTTTCTGTACGTTTTGCCAAAACAGAGAGAAAATGCAATTTCGCTGAATGTTGCTAGTACATAGTTTTGGGCATTGTCGTGGACTAAAATTGACCTATATATTCAGGAGATGAAAGGCATTTCAGTGATCAGCATTCTCTGATCCTGTATCCTTTTTCCAGAAGTGTTGGCCAGAGATGTTGAAGAAGCTTCAGCAGCAACCAGCAATGGCCTACCTTTTTAGAAGAAAGACAGTTTTGTCACCAACATTTTTCTGTTTTATGTGTTTTTTAATCAAGTATGTACTGTACTATTTTTTCAGTGAGAAGGAGCTCCAGGAGTCAGAGGTGCTGCGCTTCTTCAGCATTTAGCAGGACGAGTGAATCCCGGGCACTGATGATTCGCCTGGGAGGTATAGGTGGTTTGTCTGGCAAGTGGCAACCATCTCTAATCTGAACAATGTTTGCTGTGACCTCAAGGGGGTGAGATCGATATGTAGCCTGTGGGCGTTCATTTGCATCGTTCTCAGTTGTTGCATCCAGAAATTATTTCCTTCGTGGCGCAGTCATCTTAGCTACAGAACACAACACAGGGGCTGGACAACTAGACCAAAGCATTGTACTTTAGTGACAAGAACACGATAGGAGGTTTATAATTACTTACCAGACACCACCCAAAACCTTTGATTTGGGTTCTTCACATTGCTGGGCCAAGACTACATGTCGAACTTCCAAGATCACCAATTTTATGTAAAAATGGCAAATGATTGACCTGATGAACTCAACAAGATCATCATTAAGAAAGCATGACAAGGGCAACAAACTGAAATACAATGAAAGAAACTACTACAGATACTTTTGTAGAGAATAGGCTAAAGGGCCCCTGCTTTTTTATAGAAAGCAGCTAGTCAAGCTGGGGTGCAAAACCCAGCATCGTTACAGTTCAGATCAAAAGGGTAAAGGCAAAATAACGCTTTCAGCCAAGCTGCAAACCTACTAGCGACAGCACATGCAGGTGCAACCAAACCACCTAAAACCACTACAGATATACTAATAACTAGAGATTTAGAGTATCCACATGTTACTGCTATAAACTGCTAACTGGGCAAGGTCATTTGAGTACAGCAGATAACACAACATTTCATTTAGCTGTCACACCTCTCAGCATATTACGCAGTTTGCATCTGAGTCTGAGTCTGAGTCTGAGGTGTCCTTTTCAGCAAATGACTCAAACGTGTCCTTCTTTACATACTGGGATAGATAGTCAATGATACTATGAGGTCCATATCCACGGATGCTGTTATTGAAACCACAAGCCTCAGTGATGCCACTACCTTCGTCAAAGCTCATGGTGGTTCCATCCACAATCTTGTACCTTCCAATGCTTTGAAAATAACTGCCCTCGTCTAGAAAATAGACAGAGTTCTTCTCAATGCCCGGGAATGCCAAAGGGGGCACAGAAATTGCACAACTAGATCCAATAAATACAGCACGCCCACCAAGGTCACGGATTGGTTGTGTCTTCCTCGCTTCCAAATCCACCTGAGATACCTTCATGAAGTACTTTGCTTCACCAAAGAAGTCCTCTCCTTCAGCACGACGACTGAGAAAAATCAGTTCTCCCTCATTGTCCAACAGATGCGCGGCGCCCGTAATCCGGAAAAATCGGTGATTGTTCTTAGCAGCCACCACCAGCCGAGGTGGCTGGTTGTCTCTAGTATCCACCACCTTGATATCCGAGTCGGTGGCACAATAGAAACGGCCTGCAAATGATATGGCTGGCGAGAGCGAAGTGCCTTGTATGACCAGGGTCCATTCCTCATCACCCGGCTTGGCGACGGCCAGCATTTGGACATGCTCGAAAAGGACCGCGACCGTGCCATCACCGGCAAGGCCAGCGCGTGAAACCTCGAAATCCAACCTGGGATAAGCATCGTACGTGCCTGCGCGCCAATACAGAGAGTAAAGTGTGGTTGCCGGCGGGAGATCGGCCACCTGACGAGTGAGCGGGTTCAGCAGGCGGATGACATAAGTGCTCCAGTTGAGCAGGACGAGGAGGCCCTCGACGGTGGGGGAGCACACGTCGTGGCCGCGGAGCTCCGGGAGGTGCGCCCGGACGCACTGGCCGGTGGAGACGTTGAGGAGGCGGCGGCAGTCGGGGTCTGCGGCTTTTTCCCGGAGCATAATCCATCTGCGCGGGAGGAAGCAGCGGTCCAGCGTGCCGTGCGCGCGTGGGTCGGCGGTGCACTGCCGCCACGGGCGGCACACGACGCGGAAGAGGACGTAGTCCGTCACGTCGTTGGCGAGAAGCCGCTCGGCGATCATCCCCGACGGGCCTTCCCCGAGATTGGACCAATCCATCCTACAAAGAGGCAGCCGCAGAGGTTGGATTTAGTTAGGGTTTAAAACACCGGAGAGAGAGAGACCTGAGTGTGGGGAACGAGAAAACGCACCTGCCAGGGGGAGGAGACGAGATGCTGTGGGCGCCGGAGTTCTCTTCCCGCGGCGAAGAGGTGGTAGGAAGAGTAAATTACAGATTCATACCACATTTGGGTGGGGGTGGGGGCAGCGGTGACGAGTTGGTGCATACTTTGTTAATTTTAACAAGTAAGTATAATTTCTGGGGCAGCCAACAACAGATTGCTTAAAAACTCGGTTGATAGCGTTTTAATCCCACGGGCCCATTGTCAGATGCTGAATCTGTAATTTTCTCCGCGCGGCGGGAGGAGGGACGCGAACTTGGCCGCGGCGTAGCGGCCGAATGCGCAGGTCGGGAGCACGCCCAGGAGCTCCCCGGGGTCCATGTCGCGCATGTCGCGGTACTGCACGTACCGCTCGTGGCGGAATGCGGCCGGGTCGAGGAGGGACGAGAGGGAGCCGTCCAGGTAGAAGGACTCGTGCTCGAACCCGCCGAGGAGCACGGCCGTGGCGTGCGCCTCCAGCGCGTACCTGGCGAGCTGCGGGGAGGAGTTCATCGGGATCTTGGTGATGGACCGGGTGGCTGCCGCCGGGTCCAGCCCCGCCCGCGGAGGAGGTGGAGCAGGTGCGCCGCGAACCCCCGCGTCATGGCCTGCTCCGCAGTTACGAACTCCGCGGTGGGCGCCCCGTCTGTGGCCGCGGCGACGTTGTGGTGCTTCTTGGAGGGGTGAAGTCGCGCGTTGCGGCGGCTGGTGGCGGCGGTGAGCTTCTCCTTGAGGCCGTCCACTTCGGCCTGCTTCCCCTGGAGCTGGCGGAGGAGGTCGTCGAGCTCCGCCTCCGCGTCACCAAGCTCGTCCTGGAGAACCTCAACCTCACCGGCACCCTGACGACGACCCTCCTCGCCCCTCTCCGCGAGCTCCGCGTCCTCAGCCTCAAGTCAAACGCTCTGTCCGGCACCATCCCGGACAGCCTCGCCGCGGCCCTGCCCAACCTCAAGCTCCTCTACCTCTCCGGCAACCGCCTCTAGGGCCGCTTACCGGCGTCCCTCGCCCGCCTCCGCCGCGCCACCGTGCTCGTGCTCCCGGACAATAACTTGTCTGGCGGGATCCCAAGGGAACTCGCCTCCGGGGTGCCGCGGCTCACGGCGTTGATGCTTGACGGGAACCGGCTCATTTTGTCCTAGTCAGCATCTAAAAGTGGGCCCGTGGGATTAAAACGCTATTAACCGAGTTTTTGAGCAATCTGTGTTGGCGGCCCCAGAAATTGCACTTGTTAAAATTACTAAAGTATGCACCAACTCGTCACCGCTGTCCCAAATATGGTATGAATTTACTCTGGTAGGAAGGAGATGGAGATCGCCGGACCTTGGTCGCTTCGCATTCATCGGTGGGGATTTGGGATTTTGGGCGGAGCGAGTAGTGTTTAGCAGGACACTTCGGGGCTTTGACATGTGGAGGCTCCACCGAGAGGTCGTCGCTTCGTCTCTTCGCACGAGGTGGAAAGCCTAAAAATCAGCCGGGCGGTTTTCAGCAGCGGGTCGTAGCTCGCACCTCTTCCTGGCCGGCCCAATAAAAACGGTGTGGGTGTGCCTTGTAGTATTGGAGTTCCTCAAAAACATATTGGGATTCCATTTTATTTTTGAAAATAATTATACTGTACTTTCTTCTATCCAAATTAATTGATTCAAATTTGTTCCAAGTATCTAAAATTTCAAACTGAAACATTGTTTCAGCATATTTGGGCATGGCATTTATCATCTCGCCCTTCTCCATTTTGGAAAAATTCAATTTAAAATACCTTAAAGGTGGATAAAGAATTTGATAATTTTTGTATTATATTTAAGAAACCTTATGGCTTTCCCATTAACAAGTTTGTTCCTTTTTTTTACTACAGTCATTTCAACTCTGGACATGCACTTCAAAATTAGTACTATCGGCTTCTTCCAACCAGCCTTCCGACCCTACCAGAATGGTAAAAATGGCTAAGTTTCTTGCATGAAATTCTAGTTAGAGACATTGTTTATTAAAATGCATTGTGTTTTTTTTGTAGTATGGAATCTTGAACAGTTCATTAATACATCCGGTGTTCCACATTACATGCATCCCATGATTTTTTTTTGACTATCTTTTTGTGACATGTAACTCTCGTTATTACACTTGTTTTGGTTGATGTAAAATGTACCGACATGCTAAAGATAGAAAATCTCACTATATACTAGAATATTAGTATCACCTTCATACATTACATTAACTGAACCTAGCTCAGCTGGGTGAGGGAGTGGGTGATGGGCTCAGTCAACTGCAGAGTCTTGTTGGAAAACCCCAAGAGGAAGGCATGATGAGCACAACAGTAAGTTTTCCCTCGGTTATGAAATCAAGGTTATCGAACCAGCAGGAGTAAGGAAACAGTGTTGCTAACAACTTGCACTACAAGGAATCTGGCTATATATGACCCTCCATTTTCGTCACAAAATCGTCATAGTAGTTCGTTTATGACGATTTTGAGATCGTCGAAAGCTGGGCGTCGCAAATGAACTATAACGACGATTTTTATGAAATCATCATAACCCTCTATGACGATGTTGGATCTCATAACCTCTATGACGATTCAATATCGTCACGGACCATCTAGCCAGGCCAGGTCAGATCCTACGTGGCTGATCCGACGTGGCAAAACTATCGAAATGAGATTGTCGTAATTTAAATTCAGCCTGGTCCATTACAGTGATGTATATGGGCTAGCCCAATAATGCTGGACTTTTTCAGTTTTGGGCCTAGGCCATTTGCAAAGCATTTCATTTTATGTCGTGTCTATGGGCCATGGCCTTTTTTAGGGTCTATTTCCTTTTGGGCCTTTGTTCTTTACAATCAATTTGTTTTTTATTTTCAACCCTTTTTTGTGGACTTTTTAGATCCAGTACAAAACCTAATGTACAAACCAGCCCAACAACATTTCCAAATATATAGTTCACACAACACAACAGTATATCATCCAGAATTTGAACATGACAGCCACGAGGCTAATAAGTAACACTATCACAGATATAGATATCTGATACAACAGATATAAACATGACAACAAATACATCATCCAAATTTGAGACATAGTAACCAAATAGACAGTAAATACAATATATGTAAACATGATAGATTCGCTACTCGTTATCAATGCCTGGAGCAGAGCTCCCTACTACTTATGGCGCCATTGTTGCTGGCCTAGATATAACACATCCAAGAACTTCCAATATCCTCCTTCGACCTTCTTATTTCTGTCAAACAGAAAAACTAGCATAAGTGATATGAATTGGATAAATAAATAGCAGCATATTACCTATAGTAAGTCCATTTCCATAAAAGCTTGCAAGTACCAAAATCCAACAGACTACTGACTACATACTTTGAATTTCTACTTGTTGAATTGACTGACTTTTTACACATGATACAGTAACCAATACATGCCAGGACTGTTAACAAGAAGCTGCACTAACTTAAAGTTATAATAATTAGAGTAGAAAATAATTGTCAAGTGCTAGTGTTATTGTGGTACAAAATCATGCTCTGTAGGTACAATGATAATACAATGTCTACTCTACTTTGATATGTACAATACATATTACAAAAATATTGACACTACTATCAATAACCGAATGTTGGCAGCAAGCAAGTGTTCTTAAACTTTCACATAATGGTAGAGAGTAAATTAACTTGGAGTATATTGCTTAGAAAAGAATATGTGTCCTACTCCTACTCACAATTTTCCTATTCATATTGCAAAGTAAAAGAGGATCACAAGGGTTTGCCTAGGACATGAGTACGCATTGGATTATAATCAGTTTAAGGACCAAGGCTATTTGCATAGAGTCATAGTATGGTTAGAGAATGAATACAATACTACTGTACCATGGATAAATTGGCTACAGGAATAGAAAAAACAGTCACTTACTTGCGCATGCAAAGATGACAATGGATGCTGTTGGTCTTGTGGCATATATTGTTGTGGTTGAGACAACCGGTAGTACGGCTCCTTCATTTCAAGTTTGCCCGTGAATGTCTACAGAATGCTGCCTTGCTCCGCATCTACACCCCACATTTTAGCTTCAAGAAAGAATCAAAAAACACAAGAACAATGAGCTTCAAAATTTTAGAAGTAAAGGAAGATATTGTGTGATATCAAAAGAAGAAAAGGGTGTCCAACCTAACAATGTTACATATATTGTATAACTTTGCAACTGGTACGAGTAAGTCGTAGGGGAACCTGGAGCGGTGGTAAGCCATCCCTGCACAGTGCTACATTACAAATACCAGATTTTAATATCAGAGAAATGAATTAGGTATGAGCATAACAAAGAAAATACTACTGCAAGTAATAATCTAGGGCCTATTGCAAGTAATAATCTGGGGCCAATGGAAAAACACCAAGGAGATAGCATCTAGATCGCAATCGTAACCTACACACAAACAAATAGCACCAATACATACAGGGGAGAATGCCCGAGGTACAACCTTAAAAAACAGAGTTCTGAATGTTTTGTTTGCTTCCTACAAAGATTTATTTTTGGGACATGTACCATGTGGCCAGTGCAGAACTGTAGACAACCAATTATTGTCTAAGATTTATTTTTGGGACATATAGAGAAGTATATGGTTTCAAGATGAAGTTATTTTGGGGAAATACATAGAAGTATATGGTTTCAAGCTAAAGTTATTTTTGGGACATACAGAGAGGAAAATCATGAAAAACAATTAAATTTTGACACACGACATGTGGTGAAGTTTGAATGAGCAAAGAAAAACTCAGACGTGAACAAAACTATAATTAGTAGGCATCATCTTAGCTCGAATGTGATAAAGTTTGAATCACAGAGATGAACAGAACCTCGGAGGATCCGTTCATCGAGGAGTAGGACCTTGGCGCTGGGTAGGTACAGGGCGGTGGTTCCTCGATATGCTAGAAAAATCACCAACAATTCCTGCTACATATTATCATAGAAAGATGATACTATATTGCTGTAAATTATATGTTTATGACCACAACTGGATAGTCTCATATCACAGAAAGCAAAGACTATGAACAACTAACACAATTAGATCAAGGAACTAGATTTTAAACTGTCAAAATGAATCAGTGGGAAGGCTAGATATAACACGCAAACTACTACAATGAATCATATTGAAAGGTACCACAATCATTACAAGAAATGAAATATTCAAACTCTACATAGATAAGATGTGTAATGCATTCATTTAACATGGTAAACACAAGCAGGTGTTTCTCACATTGGATAGCTATCTAGCTAATATTTGCTACAAGAACCATGAAAACAAACCGTTCTTCCAGTTCTGGAACAGGAAGCCATGTACTATCCAATAACTACATTAGGGTGTATTTTACACAACACAACAATTTAACATCTAGAATTTAAATATGACAGCCACAAGGTAACAGTATCACAGGACATGACAACCAGATCATCAAAACACTATAACAGATATAAATAGCTGATATAGTACATATACACATGACAACAGATACAAAGAAACAATAGCCAAAATTGATACACAATAACCAAATAAACAGAAGATGTAAACATGCCAGATTCGCTACTGGTTGTCGATGCCTGGAGCATAGCTCTCTACTACTCCTTATGGCGCCCTTGTTGCTGGCCTAGATATACCACATCCAAGAACTTCAAAATATCCTTAAGTATGAAATTATTAGTAGTATTTCCTTAAGTATTACATGGTACAATGAATTCATAGTACTATTAGTAGCAGACAGATAAATTCATTTCCTCGTATGAAATTATTTGATGTTTATTTTTTGCAGTTACATAGTACTATTAGTCATTCATATAGTAGTACACACACCAAATCACACAAATTCCATGGTAACGAAGAGAGATTTGCATGTCGAGTGTCTAGTTAACTGAAATTTGCAATAGGCAATCAAATAATGATATCATAGACAACACTTTTCTACTTCCCTATTTTAGCCACAGCAACAAATCATGATATCATAAGTAGAACACTAACTACAAAGATAGTGAAAACCGGGTACTGAGGGTAGTAGATTCTTTGCAAATTACCTTGGTGGAGCCACTGATGAGGTTATGGACGTGGTTGCTGTCGTCGTAGGCGAGCATGACGGTGGAAGCCATGGACCTCCTGCTCCTCTCCAGCGATCTCTGTCTCCCGGTGGAGGTTATGGACGCCATTGGTTCTTCTTCAGGGCTCTTATCCCCATTTGCATCTTGTCCGTAGTCGGACGCTGTATCTTTGCAAGGTGATTTGGATCTTTGTTCCGTATATCCGTATTCTTGACTCTTGGAGTCGTGTTGTATATATATCTGTTTTGGGGGTCCCATCGAGGACTGTTGTGTAATGTTATTACTTCGTTTTCCACCCGCACGAAAGTGCCTGGTGGGCACCTTTGAATCGTTTCTATGCGGGTTTGGCGGGAATCGCTAAAACTTGCATAGGGCCGATTCTGAGGGTGTTACAGAGTGGTATCAGAGCTCAGCAGTTGCGATACCCATAAGTCCAACTGTAGGATAACCTAGCTAACGGCCGAAGTAGAGTGTCAAAACTATTTTTTGCAAAATCGGTTGGATAGTTCTGATTAGGTCTGATTTTACTCCTTACCCCTCTGCTGCTCTCCTCTCGCCTCTGCGAATTTTGAATCCGCTCTCGTCTTTTTCTTCGAGTCCAGGATTTCTCGTGGTTGGGTTCCGTCGTACCTTCAGGGTTTCGCTTCCTTCTTTGATAACGGTGTTCTACCATCCGGTGTTCATGCCGCCCGAGTGATCCTTTATCTGTGGTACCATTCTTTGTTCTTGTTCGGGCCTCTCAGTGTTTTCCGATGCGACGACATCATCTACGCCAGATCCGATGCAGAATCTGCATCACTCCTTTGTTTCCGAACCTCGCTTGTCGAGATCTTCAGTCTGAATCCTGAGGGCTGGTTGCATAATCTGTCTATTCGTGTACATAGTAATGCTTTGAGTGCGGGATGGAGTCGCGACAACGAATGTACACGAATCCTACTCCTTCCATGAAAGTTAGAGGTGGCATTACCTTTAACTTCGTCCGTTGTTCTCCGGAGTGTTCTCTCGACGATCAGGGACAACGACCCCTTTTTAGTGGTGTCGCGAGGATCTACACGAAGCGCGAAGATTCAGACCGCCGACCTTCCTTCCGGTACCATGAGGCGGATCTCGAGGGCGAGATCCATTGTTAGTGGTGTCGAATTGTGGCATCCCGCAAAACCACTACTAGAAAATCGCGTGTTAAATAATCCTTTGTGCATCATCATGACATCAGCATGCATCTATTTGTCTAAAAACTATTTGCGAAAAGCCTTATTTTTGTTTTCTACAAATACCCCCGTCTCTTTATTCAAATACGAAACCCCGATCGATCCGGATCTGTTATTGTCTAACAACTATTTACGAAAGTATTTTTTTAAAACTAAATTAATTAAATAAAATATTTCTACCGGGGAGGCCGCCACCGGCCAGGCCCAAAGGGCCCGGCTGGCAGCAGCCTACTACCCGGCCCAAACTAGACAAAACCTAGACCAACCTCAAACCCTAATCCCCATCTAACCCCACCCCTCACCCCTGTCCCGCCGCCACACCAACTCCCTCACCACGCACGCCTACACACATACACTGCAACGCACACCCGCACTCACCTGTTCCAAACCCCGGCCCCACCACTCCCGCTTCCCCCCCCGCATGGAACCTCCCTGTCCCGCTACCCTGGTCCCACCCCGTCGTCCCGACGCGACTGCCTCGTCCGCGTTATCCTCACGCGAAGCCCGACCCTGCTCTCTCTGCATCGCCCATAAATCCCACATAGCCGCCTCTCGCCCGATCTGGCTTCATGGCCCTCTTTCCCCTTGCCGCCTTCCCTCCCCGGCTCTCCCTCCTCTAATCGCCCCTCGCTGCCAAGTACTCGCCGCCACCTCCCCGTCGCCGGGGCTCCACCCGACGCCGCGGTGTACCGCAGCCCGCTTCAGGCTCCTCCTCATGACCGCCCGCCCATTGGAACCTCCGTCGCCACAGCGAAAACATCGCCGCCACGCTCCACCTCTGCGACGTCTGCCGCCCGAAACCGCCCTCGTCCCGTTGTCGGCCGCTTCTCCTCGAGCCTTCTGTTTGCCCCATGAGCCGCTTGCCACCGACTGTGCTCGTCCCCACCGCCATGGCCTGCCCCTTCCTCGCGTGTCGCCGCCTGCGCCCTCTGTCCCACCCCGCGCGTCCTCTGGCACCAAGCGCTGTCGCATGCTGTTGCCACAAGGCCGCTCCTTGCAGTTCGGGTCCTAAACGTCAAGTTCTTCAGTGACCCAGACGGGCACTATGGTACCAGATGGAGTTGTATGTGCTATTTAGGTGTTGAATCGGTTGGTTTTGAAGTGAGTTGTTGTCTCGTTGACAACCAGATGAATCGGCGTGGTGTGTGTGGTGGTATGGTGGTGAAGTATGATGATGACGCCACCCGGGGAATAGAGAATCCCCACACGATATCTGTTCACCAAGTTCTGCAAGACTTGTACCGATGCAAAGCCAAGAACATCACGCCCCGTCGAGATCGTCACCCACATTGGGACTACAAGCTCTACCTCACGGATCGCCGTCCCGAATTCCGAAGCCCCGACCCCGAACCACATCGAACCAAGATCGTCGAGCCCCCCTAATGTGATTCCCTATCCGAGACCCCATTATTTTATAATATGATATTACTTGTTGCATATAAAATTGACATTCTTGCATGCATACTTGTCATGTGGTTTGGGGCCCATATGCGGGCAAATCTAGTCTTATATTGGCCTCATTTAAAGTTGTGTAGCGAACCGGTGCTATCTTTTGTCTTGATAATGCAACATTTAAAATGCAGGGTAGCTAAACAACTTGAACCATATAATTAATTGTCGGGACCCCGGTTCCGCTTAATCTGACCTAATTGCATTGCACCTTTGCCATGTCATACATCATACATGCATCATGCCCGATCTTTTGCCGTAGTATTAAATAGTGCATCCGGTGTTTCTTCTAGTGTTTTGCTTCTTCGCGGATAAGGCCGTTGAGTTGATGTGAGCTTCGCCCCGATCTTCGGTTGAACCTTCGGCAATGTTTTCAGGCGAGCATCTCCCCCTTTCTTCCTATCTTACTTTTCTAGTATTTATTCCCTCCTGTTGATCTTTGCTATCTGTGTTGCGATGCTCTAGTTTTCGTACCCGTGATATCCCTTGCAGCCATATATCCTTGGACACATCCTATTACCTGTTGTTTGGTGGATAGTTGGACCCACGCGTCGTAGTCGCTTGCTCAAGTGTTTTTGCGTGTCGTCAAGTACCACAGTTGTTGGAGAAGTGCCGCATGTTCAATGTTGGAGATGATCATGGTTTTACTTATCGTTCACTTTAATTCCTGTTTAACAACTAAAATTGAAGTAAGCAGAGGCATCGGTGGGTGATAGATAATATTTGGTTTCCGACCGCCCACTTGTGTCCCGTAGGACCCCGAGTTCTTGACACTGTTAGAGATCGAGCGCTAACCACGGTGGGTAGATATGGGCCCCATTGATTAGTACCTGATTTCAAAGTATTGTCTGGGGCCACAAACTAGTTTGAGGTTTTATTTACTATCCTGTACTTATGCCATGCTTTCTTGCTTTATTTACGATTGTGCGAGGAGCACACTGTCTGTTAGGAAGCGGAGTGTTTTCGCGGTATCGGCAGTCCATTTTGGGATTTCTTGTCGTTCTGATACAGCGACGAAACCCCGAGTCCGTCTCGAGACCGGCCGACTTTGTTCGGGTAGACTTAGTGGGGTGGCCCCGTGCTTGCTTTGGGTGCAGAAGCGTCATGACTTAGGCCCCGACATACATACGATGGGTGTATGTTAAGCGATCGGCAAAAGGGTCGAAGTGCTTGTGGATACTTTGGTGCACCCCTGCAGGGTTAAATCTTTTCGAGAAGCCGTGTCCGCGGTTATGGACGACTTGGAGCACAGTGCTTGATCATAGACAACTATAACTAAAGTTTATTTGTTATAAATTGACTTGTATCCGATATGACTAGTAATCAGCTTCACTACAACGGAATGGCTAAGTAAAAGTACCAACAACTGCTGGGTTTTTGGGATATCTCATGCTAATTGTATTTGACTAGTAAGCGTCGCAACTACAACGGAATGGTTAACTAAAAGTGCCCACTGCTTATTTTATCAGGATGATTATCTACACCTGACTAGTAATTACTGCAACGATAACCGAATAAATAAAACTGCCAACGGTGTGAGTTCCTCGGTTGACTTCCTCGTTTGGTTTCGAGGGGGAAACACCAGGATGGGTTTGTTTGATGGTAGAATCAGGTTGGTTCCGAATAGGTCTTTCTTCTCCCTCTCTGATAGCCGCCAGTTGTATCGAGTCTCTATAGGTTGTTTAGTGCTTGCTGCGCTGCCACTCAGTCCACCATACCTATGTAGGCGAGGACCGCCGAATTCTAGCCTCGCCGTGTACTGGCCTCAGTACTGACGCTCCTCTTTTTCCTTTGCCCTTTGTCAGCACCCTTTTGTTTAAGCAGGTTTTGCGATCGACGTCATTAGCAGGGTTACCCTTCCGGCTTGGCCTGGGCAGGGTTATGGACGCCATTGGTTCTTCTTCAGGGCTCTTAGCCCCATTTGCATCTTGTCCGTAGTCGGACGCTGTATCTTTGCAAGGTGATTTGGATCTTTGTTCCGTATATCCGTATTCTTGACTCTTGGAGTTGTGTTGTATATATATCTGTTCTGGGGGTCCCATCGAGGACTGTTGTGTAATGTTATTACTTCGTTTTCCACCCGCACGAAAGTGCCTGGTGGGCACCTTTGAATCGTTTCTATGCGGGTTTGGCGGGAATCGCTAAAACTTGCATAGGGCCGATTCTGAGGGTGTTACAATGGAGCACTGGGAGGCGGAGATCTGCGTCGAGGAGAGGGCAAGAGGCGCCATCTGAGGGGTCATGGTGATGCTGGGGATCTTGCTGGAGAAGGAGGGGAGCGGCTGGAGCGAGCAGGAAGAGCGGCGACGCGTGGATCTTGCTGGAGAAGGAAGAGCGGCGACGCGCGAAGGAGGAGTGTCGGCGATAGGTTTAGGGTTGGGATACGCGTTCACTGGGAGGGTGGGGATGTGGCGCGGTTTTGGTTCGGTCGGCGCGCAATATTTCGTGTGTCCACGCGCGATGTGAAATTATTTGGTGCCTGCGCGCGGTGGGTAGCATTGCCATGTCATCGATCCATGTCAAGTTCCCAGATATCAGCATCCTGCCCGTCCATCTTGTTTGGATCCAACGGTCCATGTTGCTATCCTCTATATTTAGATCTCCCTAGCTATTATGAAGATTTCATTTAAAGGAATAACGACGTTTTTGAGCAAAATCGTCATAGTTTACTAAGGCTTTGACCCTCCCAAGCATCTTGAGCGGAATCTTCATAAATCTAAGACGATTTTGTAGATGGTCACTACCAAAACGTCACAAGATGACACATTTCTTGTAGTGTTGGAACCTGCACAACACGAACTCAAGATTTTGCCCCAACTTATAGTGAGGTTGTCAATCTCACTGGTTTGCTGAAAATAAGGATTAAACGTATAGTGTGAAAGATAATAGTTGCTTGTAGAAAGTAAACGATAACAATAGATAATATATCAATGTTAAAAATTGAACTGGGGTCCATATTTCACTAGAGGTGTTCTCCTTAAGATAGATAACATGCTGAATGAATAAATTACAATGGCGCAATTGACAGATTGAGAAATCATAACAATGTATATACTATACATCATAACTCCTATCAGATTTGATTGGGCATTACAACAATATACATATACCGTAATCCAACTGCATCTATGACTAATAATCCACCTTCAGGTTATCATCCGAATCCCTTCTAGTACTATGTTGCAGGCAACAGATAATTGTATTATGCAATGTGTGTAAAGTAAACAATACAATTTTTTTATGAACAAAAGATTGTTGTTTTCTCCCTAGTAGCAACATCACATATACAACCATAGAGATTTCTATCACTTTCCCAGATTACTAGAGGCATGAACCTACTATCGAGCATAAATATTTCCTCTTGGAGTCACAAGCATCTACTTGGCCAAGATAGCTACTAGCAACGAAGAGCATGCAAGATCACAAATAACACAGACATGATAAAATTAATAATCAATCTAACATAGTATCTCAATATCCATCGGATCCCCGCAAACACAACATGTATGATTACAAATACATGATCTTGATCATGAACGGAGCTCACAAGATCTAAACATGATAGCACACGGGAGGAGAAACAACCATATAGCTACTGTATGGACCCATAGTCCAAGGGTGAACTACTCATGTATCATACCGGAGGCTGGTATGGTGATGAAGAAGGCCTCAGGGATGATCTCTCCCCTCCGGCAGGGTGCCGGGAAGAGCTTCAGATCCCCCTGATCTAGGGACGATGGTGACGACGGCTACATACTGTTTCGTGGAGATTTGATCGGGTGCTTAGGGTTTCTGCATCAGGGTGACTTTATAGGCGAAGGGGCAAGGTCGATGGGTGCCCGAGGGGCCCACACCTGGTGGCGGTGCCCCTGGGCCATGCGGCCCTAGGGTGTTTCCACCTCGTGGCCCCCCTTCGGATGCCCTTCGGACTCTGTATTCTCTCCAGTAAATATTGACTATGGCTTTTGTTCTGTCCAATTCCGAGAATATTTCCTTACTAGCTTTTCTGAAACCAAAAATAGCAGAAAACAAGCAACTGGCACTGCGACATCTTGTTAATAGGTTAGTCCCAGAAAATGTATAAAAATACCTCAAAGTGTAGACAACATAACAAAGTTGATACTAAACAAGCATGGAACATCAAAAATTATAGATACGTTTACGACGTATCAAGCATCCCCAAGCTTAGCTCCTACTCTCCCTCGAGTAGGTAAGTGATAAAAAGAATAATTTTTGAGGTGACATGCACCATCACAATCTTGATCAAACCATTTGCAAAGCATTGATAGCTATAGGATCAAAGTACTCTAAACATGAGCATTAAAGATGCAGTTCTAACAATAAGACATAGTAACTATGTTGTAACATGAAAAGGTACAAACAAAGATCATGAATAACAATTCATTGAGAGACGTTTATTTGTTTCACATACAGAAAACATAACAAGAGTGGTATTCAGCTTGTCCCTCATGGAATAGCAAAACATAAATGAATAGGACACCTTCAAAGTTCATAAGGGTGACTAGATACAAATAGTTCAAGAACAAGCAATATCAACAATATGAACCAATCAATAAGTTTTGGGACAGTGCACATAAAACTAAGAATGACAAATATGCTCTCTTAATTGGTGCATAAAGATACAAGGTGGAGACTCAACATAAAAGTAAGAAGAAAGGCCCTTCACAGAGGGAAGCTGGGATTTCAAGTTCCATAAAGATCTTCCAAAAATTATGATACTTATTAGCTTTCAGCTCTCATTGCCCTATCATAAGTGAAAGGGCATTTATTGTCATAATCACTTTTGGTGTTCGGTAACAACAAGTTGATCATTTTACAGTTTGTTATTGTCCACAGGTTGGTATGACCACAGATAAACATCACACACACTCTTGGTAAAAGACCACACACATTTGCCACTGTTCTGGAAACTCCAGACCGGAGTCTCCGGTCTTCCAAGACCGGAGTCTCCGGTGTGGTCCGGAGTTTCCGGTCTTCCAAGAACGGAGTCTCCGGTGTGGTCCGGAGTTTCCGGTGCTGGCTCCGGTGGTGTCTCCGGGACATGGGTCGGTCGGATGGCGATCAGGAGGTCCGAGATTGGCGGAGTCTCCGGACTTTGGTCAGAACGGAGTCTCCAGTGTTGGAAGGCCGGAGTCTCCGGTGTTGCTGGTGAAGAAATGGTGCAGGTCGGTCGGATGGCGGTCCGGATATTGGCCGAGTCTCGGTCTCGGCCGAGTCTCGGTCTGACTTTTCTACAACGGTCAGAAAACGGTTCGTGGAGGGGGCTATCTATAAATAGGGACCCTTATCTTCTTCCTCCAGTTGCTCGAGCTGCTCAAGAACACCAACACCATTAGAGCCACCAAATCCACAAGATCTCTTCATCCAACCATCCAAAGTCATTGATCTTTGGAGAATCGAAGGAGGAGGCCTTGATTCACATCTTCACCAAGAGAGATCTTCATTTCCCCCTCATTCACTTAAGGGCCCCCAAGCTCTAGTGTTTCTTTGGAAACCCTAACTTTGATTTTGTTCTTACAAGCTTGTCTTTGATTTGTCTTGACAGCTTGCTTTTATTTGGGAGCCTCCAATTCAGTTGTGGATGTGTGCCCCGAACTTGTTGTAAAGGTGCCGGCTTCCACCTCGAAGGTTGCCGATATAGTGGAAGGTGAATCGAGCCCTTTGGGGTGAGGTTCATCGGAGAACAAGGGAGGCCTCTCGTGGCGTTGGTGGTTTGAAACCACCCCCTCTCCAAACGTAGACGTACTTCCCCTCAAAAGGAAGGAACTACGGGAAACAAATCCTTGTGTCTCCGCGTCCACTCCCTTGGTTACTTATATCCTTTACCACACTTTACTTACTTGTTCTTGCTTAGTGTTGTGTTAGTTTGTGCTTGTTTGACATATAGGGTAAATTCACCATAGTTGCATATTCTAGAGAATTTACCTTTCTTGTCAAACCATAATTTGAAAAAGAGTAAAATTTGAAGTAGCACCTATTCACCCCCCTCTAGGTTCCCATACGATCCTTTCAATTGGTATCAGAGCCTCAACTCTTTATTTGGGCTTTACCACCTAAGAGAATATGGGTAGCCGCGAAGGGGATGGTGATGGTGAGCCGACCACGGTGACCATGGAAGATCTCAAAAACTTGGAAACAAGAGTGAGCTCTTCCTTGGTCAACGAAGTCAAGAAGATGCTTGAGCAAATTCTTAAAGACAAAGAAGGCTCACCACCCCCATCTCCTCAAGAGGATCAACCATCCATTTTACCTAAAGGGAATACGTCAGTATCCCCCGAGGGTGCCTTGGTAGGGGGTAAACCAGACAACGCTAATTCCTCCACACACAATAATGGTGGGAAGGGTGAGCACCGTGACTCATGGTACTCTCCCGACCCTCCAATCCCTCACCCTCATGTATACAATAGAGGTGACCCACCTAAGCTTGAAGAATCCGCTACTTTTGCTCAATGTCAATCACTAATGAGAACTCATATGTGCAGCTCTTGCATTGAACTATGGAACATCATCAAGCATGGACTCTTTATTGGGGATCCAAACAACTTGACAAGAAGAGAGATTGTCAATAGTCAACTCAATGCCACTGCTTTGCATATGATTCAACAAGGATTGGTAACAAAGGAATACCCACACATTGATCATTTTAGCATTGCCAAGGAAGCTTGGGATGCTCTCACTGTGTTTTTTGTTGGCAATGAGAGTATGATGAGGAATCGATATGATGCTCTAAGCAATGAAGCCGAAGGCTTCTACATGAAAGAATGTGAAGATCATGAAGACATGTACCGAAGGCTCAAGACCACCGCCACCGCCTTTAGAAATGTGGGTTCCTCACATGTGGATGATGCATGGATAAAAAGGAAGTATGTGAGTGCACTCATGCCTTTTGATCCCACCGACTTGAAGAGTCTACAAGGAAGACACAACTACCACCTCATGACCTCAAATGAAGTTATGCAAGAGATGTCCGCTTTCAAGGTTGCCGCCAAGAATGCCAAAGATGCCCGTGCTCGTGCCCTTGGTATGAGTAATGTTGTCAATGTTGCTTTGAAGACCAAAGTTGTGGACCATGGGGATGAAGATGATAGTGATGAAGGGCTTTACATGGACCATCCTGATGAAGTGAAGATTGCTCATGGTCAATATATGGCTTTCTATGCAAATAACTTTTGGAAGAACCCTGCCAAGGCCAAGATGGAAATGGAACGGAGAAGCAATCCAAATGGGAAAAGATAGAATACCACAAGATTGAGAACTTGCTTCAATTGTGGTGACCGCTACCACTTTGTGGCTAGTTGCCCCTATGAGAAGAGAGAAGATCATGGTGGAAAGCTTGTGTTAAAGAAGACTCTCAAGGGACGGTACAAGAAACCTTTCATCAAAAAGAATCCCATCAACAAGAAGCCGGGAGAAATTGTCTTGATCACTCATGAAGAGTACTCCTCCGACAATGAAGATGATGAAGATGACGAAGAGGAAACTTCTCATGGTGTGGCTGCTCTTGACACCACATCTACTCCGACATTCTCACTCTTCGATTCTCCAAATGAGAACTCCTCCACCAAGAACGCCACTTTCCTTATGGCAAGAGGAACGGAGGTATCTTCATCATCCCGCTCTACTCACTTAGATAATGTTGAAATTGATGATGAGATGTCTCTTGATGTGAAAAAGGAATTAATTGCCTTTGATGAGTTTATGACTAACCTAGAAGGTGATGCTAAGCTACATTTTGGAAACATCTTAGATCAACTATCACATACTCAAGAGCTTCTAGATGTAAGATGTAAACTTGGGCATGAACATATGATTGAGCTAGAGGCCCTAAACAATGCTCTAGAAGAAGAACAAGAAACTAGGTTGTCACTTGAATTAAAACTTGAAGGGCTTGATGAGGCCAATGACATTATTGTTAACAAACTCATCAAAGAGCGTGATCATGCTATTGCTAAATATAAAAGAGCTAAAAAGGACAAGATTGAGTTTGGTGTGGTTCATGAAAAACTTGCCGAGGACTTTAGCTTGCTTAACAAGGCCCACAAGGCCTTGGAGAGTGAACTCTTGTCACTCACAAAGTCCCATGAAATGCTTCAAACTCAATTGGCCAATATTCCGTCACCTAGTAACTTCATTCCATCTAGTAGCACAACTATCCTTGAAGAGAATGCTAGGTTGAAGGGGGAGCTTGCTAAGGCCACATTTCCACAAGGCAAAAAGTCTATTGATGATCTTTTGAGCAAGCAAAGGCGTAGTGGTGATAAAGGGAGCATTGGTTTTGTCTCCAAAACAAAGAAGAAGAACAACAACAAGAATAAGGACATGCCCGCACAAGAGACCAACAAGACCATTGTGGAGAGTAAGACCACAAATGGTAAAACTATGTCTCATGATGATTTTACGGGAAGTGCTAACCCTCACTATGTTCTAATACATGATTATTATGGTGATGTGTATGCACAATATGTTGGTCCTTATGATGGTTATATTGCTTGGTCTATTTGGATTCCCAAGACCCTTGTTGCTAACAGAAGAGGACCCATTTAAAAATGGGTACCTAAAAACTAGCTTGATCTTTTGTAGACTTATGCTTCCAGAGGGTCAAAATGGGTGATCGATAGTGGTTGCACAAGTCATATGACCGGAAGATCGTCTATTGTCAAGGACTTGGTGTCAAATGAAGATCAAATCATCGTCACATATGCCGACAAGTCAAAGTCTAAGGTAATGGGTTTCAGCAAGGTAGTGGTGGCTCACAACATTACACTCATGAACGTCATGCTTGTTGAAACCCTTGGATACAATTTACTTTCTGTCCTTGCTCTTGGAAAGATGGGCTTTGCCGTCTTTATTGATGATGATATTGTGGTTCTCATGTGGAGCAAGTCTCTCAAGGTCACTTTTGTTGGGTACGTCGAAAATGACTTGTATGTGGTGGTCTTTTCGGGGCAAGCCACTGCAGGTCCGATGTGCTTATACGGAAAGGCCGATGTGGGTTGGCTATGGCACCGCCGACTAGCCCATGTCAATATGAGAACTTTTCAAAGTCTCCATAAAGAGGTCCATATTGTTGGACTAAAAGAAAATGTTTCCTTTGGCAAAGATCGTGTTTGCAGGGCATGTGTTCTAGGGAAGATGCATGACGCTCCTCACAAGCCCACGAACCAAATCAAGTCTAACAAGATCTTGGAACTCCTCCATGTGGACCTATTTGGTCCTCCATCTCATGCAAGTCTTGGAGGGAAGAAATATTGTTTGGTGATTGTTGACGACTTTTCAAGATACTCTTGGGTTTATTTCTTCAAGTTGAAGAGTGAAACTCAAAGGACTTTTATCGACTTCATCAACTTGGTTCAACGGCAACACAATGTTCCCGTGTTGATTATAAGAAGTGACAACGGCACCGAGTTCAAGAACTACACCTTGAATGATTTTCTTAGTGATGAGGGGATTAAACATCAATATTCCGCTGCATACACCCCTCAACAAAATGGTGTGGCCGAAAGGAAGAACCGGACTCTTATTGAGATGGCTAGGACCATGTTGGCGGAGTTTAAATCTCCATACAACTTCTGGGCCGAAGCCGTCTCCACCGCTTGCCATGCTTCAAACCGGCTCTACCTCCGCAAGAAAATCAACAAGACTCCATATGAGATACTTACCGGTAACAAGCCCAACATATCTTATTTCCGAGTGTTCGGTTGTAAGTGTTTATATCTCATCAAAGGTGTTCGTTTGTCTAAATTCGAGTCTAAAGCATTAGAGGGTATTTTTGTTGGCTATGATCTCGAATCTCACACTTATAGAATCTATGACAAGCTCTCCAGAGCCGTCATAGAATCTTGTAGTGTGACCTTCAAAGAATATGATGGTCCCCAAGGGGGGCGTGTTGATGCTTGTGATGCAGATGATGAAATGCCTCAGGATGCCATAGGAAGAATGGGTGTGGGTTATATCCGCCCCGTTGAGGAACCCCTTATGGAGGATCGAGAAGAACTATGCTCCACTCGAGTGGAGACCTCATCTTCACAACCTCAACATGCTCCATCTACCGAAGAGGACATTGAATCAAGCCAAAGACAAGATATGGAACCTCAACATAGTGATCAATGTGTGAACTCTAGTCAAAGGGAGCTTGGTCCATTCGATGGGGTGTCAAGTGGTGCCAAGTCAATTTGCCAAGGAAGATCCATCCAAGCTGTTTTGAGACGTGCTCAAATTGATGCTAGAAGAGCACTTGATCAAGACCAAGGTCATTCCTTGCCTCCCAATGTAGAGGATGACTCCAATGATGATCAAGGTCAAGTTGATGGTCAAGACGAGGATCAAAATGATGAAGAGGGTCCTCCAAGAAACAATGAGGAGATCCACGCTCATCGCGAAGCTCGAAAGGAAAGAATGTTGTAATTAAGAGACCACTCCCTCCAAAATGTTGTTGGAGATCTAAGTAAAGGAATTTCCACAAGAGCACAATTGAAGAGGTTCAGTGAACACCAAGCACACATCTCCATGATTGAACCAAAGAAAGTGTGGGAAGCTCTTGAAGATTCGGATTGGTTAGAAGCTATGCATAAAGAGCTCAACAACTTTGAGAGAAACAAAGTGTGGAAGTTAGTTGAGAAGCCAAAGGATTGCCGCAATGTTATTGGAACAAAGTGGATATTCAAGAACAAGCAAGATGAGCATGGAATCATAGTAGGAACAAGGCTAGATTGGTTGCACAAGGGTATTCTCAAATTGAAGGCATTGATTATGGAGAGACTTATGCACCCGTGTCTCGCCTTGAGTCCATCCGTATCCTTCTTGCTTATGCGGCACATCATAACTTTAAGTTGCAACAAATGGATGTAGAAATTGCATTCCTTTATGGTCCTTTAAATGAATTGGTATATGTTAAGCAACCCCCGGGATTTGAGGACCCCAACTTCCCAAACCATGTCTACAAACTTGATAAGGCTCTCTATGGGCTCAAGCAAGCCCCACGCACGTGGTATGAGCACCTTAGAGAGTTATTGTTTGACCGTGGCTTTGAGGTTGGGAAAATCGATCCCACTCTTTTTACTAAGAGGGTCAATGGGGAGCTTTTTGTATGTCAAATATATGTTGATGATATTATCTTAGGCTCATCTAACAAAGCTTTTAATGATGAATTCTCAAAGCTTATGACTAGTAGGTTCCGGATGTCTTTGATGGGGGAGTTGAAAGTATTTATTGGCTTTGAGATCAAGCAAGTTAGAGGAGGAACATTCTTCAACCAAGCCAAGTATACTCAAGATATGCTCAAGAGATTCAAAATGCAAGATTTGAATGGAGCTCCTACTCCCATGGCTACAAAGACTCGTCTAGAACAAAATCCTAATGGTAAAGATGTGGATCAAAAGGTATACCGGTCTATGATTGGTTCTTTGCTTTACCTTTGTGCATCTAGACCCGATATTGTGTTGAGTGTAGGTGTGTGTGCAAGATATCAAGCGGCTCCTAAGGAAAGCCATTTAATGGCGGTCAAGAGAATCTTTCGATATTTAGTTCATACCCCATTTTATGGTCTTTGGTACCCTCAAGGCTCAACATTCGCTCTTTGTGGATACACGGATTCGGATTGGGCGGGAGACAAGGATGATAGAAAATCAATATCCGGGGCTTGCCAATTCCTTGGTAGGTCCTTGGTATGTTGGTCTTCTAAGAAGCAAAATTGTATATCTCTCCACCGCCGAAGCCGAGTATGTTGCTGCTGCTAGTGCTTGCACCCAATTGCTATGGATGAGGAAAACTTTAAAGGAATACGGTGTCCATTGTGACAAAGTGCCTCTTCTATGTGACAATGAAAGTGCCATCAAGATTGCATACAACCCGGTGGATCACACAAGGACAAAGCATATTGAGATTCGACATCACTTCATTAGAGATCATGTTGCTAGAGGTGATATTGATCTATCCTATGTATCAACCAAAGATCAACTTGTCGATATCTTCACGAAGCCACTTGATGAAGCAAGGTTTTGCTACTTGAGGAATGAACTAAATATCATAGATTCAAGGAGCTTGACTTGATGTTATTGCACTCTCACCTATGTTTCATCTCATATTTGGTCTAGGTGTAGGCATGGATATAGGGGGAGTGCGGTCCTAATTGATTGGACCATCCCTCCCCCCATTATGCCCAAAGCAATCAAAATCATTCCTCTTAATATCGTTTAGTGATATGTGAGCTTAGTGATGAGTTTTGGTAATGGACCCAAGATATATCTTCGTGGTGCCAAGCCAAGTATACTCAAATATGGTGGCCTAGGCCACCGCCCTCTCTCATTTGAGAGGTAGGCACTTACTCATGTTCGTCATTTGCTTGATTTTAGTCTCTTGGAGCTTTTCTGATTATTTTCGAACTTCTATGGCTCTTATTGGTTCTTCATAGTTTGATGTCTCAACCCAAGCCCTTTTACTATCTTAAAAACCATCTATCTCTCATATATGTCCCCAAACACCTTTCCTGGAATTTTTGGTCGAGGAGGATCAGAGTCTCCGGTGTACAAACACCGGAGTCTCCGGTGTAGACCGGAGTCTCCGGTCTGGACGGTTTCTGTCACTTAAAGAAGGGGCACGGGGTGAACTGGAACAACAGTTCCTCATTCTTCACCCCGTCCCCTACCTCCAAACCCGTCGCCTCCTCCTCCAAAAATCCTCCCCGGAGGTCAAGAAGCCCCTGGGATCCGCCGTGCAGCCGGCCAACCTTCCCCTCTCCTCCATTGGGTCATTCCCACCGAAGGAATCGATCCTATGGACAGATCTGGTACCTCTCCTCTCCTTTTTCCTCCTAGGGTTCATCCCTAGATGTGTTTTTGAGGATTGTTGCTGATTTGTCCATTGGAATCACTTGTTTGCTTGCACTCTAGTACTTTAGCCTTGTTGCATTGCCCGATCTACTAGATTCACCCTCACCAGCATCTCCCCATCGCATACCCGAGCCTCCTGACCGGAGACTCTGGACTTAGGTCCGGAGACTCCGGTGTCTGGTGTGGAGACTCCGGTGTTGGGTGAATCAAAGTAGTCCAGAAACGCATCAAAGCTCTTGTACTGCATCTTTGGGACATATATACTTATATCCATGCTATCTCCCTCACTGCTGTTCACAGGTGATGGTTCTAGTCGCCCTCGTCGTACCAAGGCTAAGTCCCAAAGGGGAAATCCTCGCTATGATGAAGCTCAGGGTCAGTTTATCGTGCCTCCATCCAACCGGAAACAGCGGGCACGTGATGCAGCTTACATGAAGAGGGATCAAGAGAGGGCTGAACGGGAGGAACGTGCAAAGAGATCCAAGTATGACAACCTCCAGTCCCTAGCCAAGATGTCTAAAGAGGAGTACCGTGAGCTGAGGAAGACAGATTTCTATGCACTGCCTCGTACCAGTGATGACCCTCGTTTCTGGAGGAAAGAGCAGGGTGTGTTCATGAAGGATGTGTATGGTGTACTCACCAAATCACATGTTTGCCCTCGGAAGTTCATGAACATTGAGCAAATGCGCCAGATCCCTTATTTCAATGATGCCCTGTGGATCTGTGAGAAGCTGGGTCTCTTCAAATTGATGGAGCTGCATGAAGACTACAGTGTGCACCTTGTTCAGCAATTTTATGCCACAGTGGTGTTTGGGTCTGATCTTGACAGGACCATGGTGTGGATGACTGGCTCTACTCGCTGCACAGCTACTTTCCATGACTTTGATAATGTCATCTTTGAGACTTTTCACGGTGTATCTACTCCTGTGGGGTAGCGCATGCACTCTGCAGCCTTGGGTGAGAACAAGTTAAAGCTAGCACCTCTGTATGATGATGGTGTTGTGGGGGGCCTCCAAGGGACTCAAGCCCCTCTACAACCTTATGTTGAGGATTTTCCGTCACACTATTGCTCCAAGTGCTGGAAATGATGATGCTCTCAGGGGAGGACTTGTCAACCTCCTGTACCATACTCACCGGACCTTCAATGCTGGACCAGAGGCTGAGGCTGCACCCATTGATGTGATGGACTTCATTTTCGAGGAGATGTTCCATGCCATTCTATTCAAGAAATCTCATCCATATGTACCCTTGATTATGAGACTCATCAACTCCCAGCCACATGATTCTCCACATGGCATACCACCACACCTCACGATGCACACTCTGGTCTCTCTGCAGCAGAAGGGGCACATGGGGCCAGCTCCAAGGCACCGATATGGAAATGATGATGATGAGGACATTGAGACGGAGAGGGCTCCCTCTCCACCTAGAGTTCAGAGGAAGAATGCCTCCAATGTCCCTATGCCTACCATGACTAGAGACTATGTGCATGAGAATGTCAAGAAGGCCAGCTTCTGGGAGAGGACTCTTTGCTGCATGAACATTGACATTCGCAATCAGCATCATGCATCTTACCAAAGCAACCGCCGCATTGAGAAGCTCCTCAAAGAGATCAAGGACCAGGGTGATGCTGATACCGAGGAAGGTGAAGATGAATACAATGATGAGCATGGGGCCCAGCGGTCCACAGAGTCTGATCACACTCTCTCATTTGGGGCATATAATGCCCAACAGGATAGTATGGTGGACTGGGAGACGTTTGCTGATGTCACCTCTGGGTTTGGATACCAGGGTACTTCCTCTTCTCGCCCTCACGGCAAAGGGCCTGCTATCCCGGATGATGATGATGATGACTATGACCAGGATGAGGGTGACCAGGACGAGGATGACCAGGATGAGGATGAGGATGCCGAGGATGACGACGACTACTGAGTTATTGGGGCGCTAGTATAGGTCTTTTCCCTTTTCGGCGTTTCGATGCCAAAGGGGGAGAAGACATTCTCATCGCTTTGCATGGGACTTGGGATTTGCGACTATCTGCCGTTATTTGCCTTTTTATTTGTTATTTGGATATTCGAACTTGAACTTTATGTGTGTTATCTGCTGTTCTTATGAGTGTCTATGACTATGTGCTTGTGTGCAACACTTATTGTAACTCATGTGAGATTTATGTGTGCTATCGTTGATATTATCTTCCTTACATGATTTACTTCATTATCTTGCTGCACATAGTCAGGGGGAGCCACATTTATATGTTATTCCATGCAAATCACTTGTTGTCATCGAACACCAAAAAGGGGGAGATTGAAAGGGCATTTATTTTCATAATCACTTTTGGTGTTCGGTAATAACAAGTTGATCATTTTACAGTTTGTTATTGTCCACAGGTTGGTATGACCATAGATAAACATCACACACACTCTTGGGAAAAGACCACACACATTTGCCACTGTTCTGGAAACTCCAGACCGGAGTCTCTGGTCTTCCAAGACCGGAGTCTCTGGTGTGGTCCGGAGTTTCCGGTGCTGGCTCCGGTGGTGTCTCCCAGGACATGGCTGGGTCAGTCAGATGGCCAGTTGCTCGAGCTGCTCAAGAACACCAACACCATTAGAGCCACCAAATCCACAAGATCTCTTCATCCAACCATCCAAAGTCATTGATCTTTGGAGAATCGAAGGAGGAGGCCTTGATTCACATCTTCACCAAGAGAGATATTCATTCCCCCCTCATTCACTTGAGGGCCCCCAAGCTCTAGTGTTTCTTTGGAAACCCTAACTTTGATTTGGTTCTTACAAGCTTGTCTTTGATTTATCTTGACAGCTTGCTTGTATTTGGGAGCCTCCAATTCAGTTGTGGATGTGTGCCCCGAACTTGTTTTAAAGGTGCCGGCTTCCACCTCGAAGGTTGCCGATATAGTGGAAGGTGAATCGAGCCCTTTGGGGTGAGGTTCATCGGAGAACAAGGGAGGCCTCTTGTGGTGTTGGTGGTTTGAAACTGTAACATCCCAAAAATATCAAACTTAGATCATCAAAACACTAATCATCAAGATTAGGGTTAACAAAAACTTTTCTAAATGAATTCATGAATGCATGTATATGTGTATGCATGGATTCTGAATTTCTTTAAAAACCACCTTGTTTGTGTGATCCATTGCTTGTAAAATGTTTCTTAGGTGAAAATAACATCATCTAAAACATTTCCCACACTTTTCCTAAAGACAAGTAAATCAAAACAAATATATTAAGTGAATGGTCATTTTGGCCAATTTAACTCACATGCCTACTTTGGCTGTCTCAAACTTTCAAAACCTAACAGAAACTTTTCTGGATCTTTGCACCCCTTGAATTTACTCATAACAGAGTATCAAGGCCCACTTTGTGATCATCCAGAAACTTTCAAATGCATAGTTTAAATGACAATTCAAAATTGAATCTTCTTCATATGGGAAGATCCCACTTTTTCAAAACCCACTCAAGCAAGCTCAACTTTCAAAACCCAAGCATCTGCAGACTCACTAGAACCAATCTAGCAAACTCACCAAAATTCATTTCAAAATTCAAAACTTGAGTTCATGCGGCCATTTCATCAAACAGGTTGCAGACACAAATCAAACAAAACCACAAACACTATAGTGTGCAGTGTTTTGAGCCTAACTTGTTCCCTAGTTAGCTCACACACAAACCAGTAGATCATCTAGAAAGATTAGCCCAACACTAGCACCCCTGTGAGCTTGCCATTGCCATTAATGGTGAACAGCCGAGCACACCCATGTCACCCCAATGTGGACAGCAAGCTAGGAGCAGCAGCAAGCCTAGCCAGCATGTCTGGGAGGCAGCCCACCGTCCATCGCCACTGCCTGTCCCAGCATAGCGTTGCCAAGCCTCGACCACGCACAAGCCGCGCCCAGACCATGCCGAGCGTGCGCCAGAGCACCACCCGCGACCAGCGTCCCTAGACCGCGCGCCGCCCTCACCGCGCGCACACACGATCACCACCGACCCAGGAGACCGCCAGACATCCCCATTAGCAGCCCCGTGCCATACAACCACCGCCCGCCGTCGAAGACGCCGCCTCTGCCGCGCAGAGCGCCGCCCGTTCCAGACCAAACCACACCGCCCCATGCCTCGCGATCATGTCGTTGAGCATCGCCAGGAGACACAGCACCGTCCCCTACCCTAGCCCATGCCTTTAGCCGCCTGTAACGTCGCCCCCGACGAGCTCACCTTGCACCCCGACGGTCCCCTCGCTCGACTATAAATAGAGGCCACCCCCGCATGATTTCTTCACACCATCTCACTCCCCTCTCCCCACTGACCGTGCCACACCATCCCCAGAGCAAGGCGAGCACCACTTCGCCGGAATTTCACCGGAGCCCGCCTCACGGAGAAGAAGGGAGCCCGGTTGGAGCCGCCCAGAGAAGCCACAGTACCGGGAGGATCGCCGACTGCCGTCGTTCGCCCACCTCGCCGATCCTCGCCTGCACGGTGAGCCCCAAAGACCCCCATCGGGCGCTTAGGTTTCGTTCTCGCCGGAGCTGTCTCGCGTCGACGATGACCCTCAGCCGTTGGATTAGAATTAGATCGAACGACCCATGTTGCCCCATACCGCTTCGCCTAGCCCTGTGTCACTGACGAGTGGGGACACCCACTTACGCCAGCAGGAGCGCGCTTAGCAGGCCGCCCGTTAGAATTTCCCGCAGCCCAAAGAATTCAAATTAAACCTTTTTCTTTTTAATTTCAAACACACTTCTGTACCCAACTTCAAAAATCAACCCAGGTCGATTCAGTGCACCAAATTGGATGAAACCAATTTTGTTGGAAAGGTCTGTGAATGCTTAATCCAAGCCCGTTGGATTCAAGTCATTTGGATCTGTAGATCACCCATAGCAAAAATAACAAGGCAGAAGCTTTTCTGCATTCAAACATTTTTCAAATTTAAACCATAAAAGCTTTTGAGTTGATTCCAACTCTCAAAAATCACACTTAACCATACCTTTCAGAATATATAAAAATATATAGGTTTACTTGCATAAATATTGTTCAAAGAATAAAAGAATGCTACATAAGCATTTCTAGCCACTTTAATCAATTAAAATAAAAGGGTAAAGCCTTATTAAATTGTGAAACCACTTTAAATCACATTCCCATGGACTACAATATGTGGTGATGACATGTGTCAACATGATCCCATGTTTAGTTTGGAGAATATTAAATCTTAAGTAGTTTTTCAATGAGTAGAAATTACTTTTCTAAAATAAAAGGACTTAAACCAATCCTTAACCTTGTAATGTTAGAGATGATGCTAGATCATCTATAGGACCCTTGTGTGTGATGATTGCAAGTAGTTAAGTATTGATTGGTGATTGTGTACCCCGTATTTATTCATAGACGCTAGTACCGACCAAGGATACTACGAGGAGGAAGGAGGATACTACGAAGAGGAAGCCGAGGAGAACTTCAACCACTGCTCTGCACAAGGCAAGCTTTACTAATCAAGTTGACCAATGCAAGCTAGTAACTATGCAAGCTTATATTGACATTGTGCAAGCAAACACTTGCAAGATACCCTATTGTTGCCACAAACCCATGCTTGTGATATGAATACCATATGCCTTAAGCGTATGTGATCATACCAACTTGCTAAACCAATCCTAGTTTTATGGCAAGCTTCCTACTTTATTTCTTTATCAAAGCTTACTTAGAGTCTACTTAAGAGTTTGGTAGATATTAGACAGCTGTGCTCAAGTTTGCCCTAAGAACATAAAATTTGGCCTAAGCTAGAAACCTTGATCTCAGCCTAAGATATAATGTTGGACTTAGTGAAACTCCACCAGTTACCACCCCTCATTATTACCTTTCCCAACTGTAGATGCTAGTGCTAAGCATAAAACTTGATAAACTTTAGATGGGATTACTTGGTGGAAAATGGTTATGAAAACCTTGGAATGATGGATCATTCTATTGAAATGTTTTGGACATGTGTTTCCAAACACTTGATGATTTTGGTGATGAAAATGTTGAGGCATGAGCCTTAGCCCTTTATAAAACTGATGGTTGTCTGGATGCGATACCATTCCAATTTTATCATACAACCACAATACCCGAATATTGGGTAGGGCTTGACTGGAAACTTATATACCTTAGTATTAGTTACCTCACGGCCAAGGTCTGAGCTGAGGCTACCTTGTGAAGATTGTCCACCTGTGCAGTACCCAAGATGACCGTGGTCATGGTTGGGAGGCCAAACTCACAGGAGAGGTGCTTATACTAGGGAGTGTAATTGAAAGGTTAGGATTGATTATCCGCATACTGAGTATGGTGAATTCAGGATTTGTTCCTGACGGATGTATCGAATGTTGTGGTGAAAGTGTACAATCTCTGCAGAGTGTCAAACTATTCGAATAGCCACGTCCGCGGTTATGGACAGTTGGAGTGGCCATACTGTTCCCCCGTCAGACCCTTTTCAAAATAATTTGTGAAATGAGTTGAGACTTTGACTTGACCACAACAGAGTTGTGACCTGAACTACAAGATCCCACTTAGGAGTTATAAAATAGTGACTAGCTTTGGAGCTTAGTAGAGATAAACCTGGCTTTTTGCAAAACAACCCTAGAGCCTAGTGTCCTATTATCCAAAAACCCCTTTTACTTGTTAGTATTAGTTTGCGAGTACTTAAAGAGTACTCATGGCTTTGTCCCTGGCTATTCCATGGCGGACTATGAAGAGGAGTACCGGAGGATGGACCCGGAAGGTTACGACAACTAGGATCATCTCCCATCGTCGGCATTGCTGTGACCCGAAGATGGAGCTTCCACGCTACCGTTATTATTACGTATTCCGCTGCTTGATGTTGTATTAAGAACTGGATCATGAGATCCCTATTCGTGTAAGAACTTCTGTATCGTTGTAATGGATGAAGTACTATGGTATCCAATTCTGTTATGCCTCGCAAAAATGGTAATCCTGGGATTGTGATGTATGGCATAACAGGCATCTAGGATTGAAAAATCCGGGTGTTGACAAGTTGGTATCAGAGCCATCCTGACCATAGGAGACCCTAGTTAGGTTGGACGTTGAACCAAAAACTTAGTTTCAAAAACCAAAGAAAACAAATATTTACAAAAACCTATTCTCATTCTTATCTCTTTAATTCTTTCATAAAACTTCATGTTCCTCAAAAACTCTTGCAAAACAGATAAAATTTTGACACACTTGATCACTCTGCTAATCTACTCATCCTCTATTTTTACAGATGGACGTGAAGTATAGCAAGTTTTATCAACCCGGAAATGGGGGATACCTTATCTTTGAGAGGGATCTGGATCGACTTCGAACTTGGGCGTCCGCACTTTGAGTTCTTGAGCTCAGCTCAATGATCAAGGAGGAGAAGATCTGCAGTGGCTAATTGTTGCAAGTCTCAGGAAAGATTGAACCTCCCACAACGGAGGGAATTCAGTTTACCTTGAGGAAAACAAGCGGCTCGATGGACTTGCGAGCAATGCAGAAGCTCTTTCCGTGCGTGTGGATAGAGCATCAATCAGATCAAGGGTTCTCGCTTTGAGTTTTTCCCAAGATGTGATGCAAATGGACAACCACTGGAAGCCCCATACCACCCTGAGCTGAAGACTCAATTGGACCACCTTAGCTTCATGATGTATGACCGTCAGCAGGAGTTGGACAACTGCCGTGACTATTGCAACCACAAGTCTGCCATCATCAAGACGAAGGATCAGACCATCGCCATGCTCGCAAAGGATCGCAAATCTCGCCGCCGTCAGCTCGACAAGAAAGAGCGCATTATTGCCCGTCTTCGCCATCGCATCTCATCTCTGGAAGAGACCATCCACGAGAGAGAAATGCATCTAGAGGAAAGGGAGAATGCCGGAGAAGATCTTCGTGGAGACCCTTACTCCTATCTCAGCGACGACGATGATTTTCTGGAGGATCAGGCCATGGACTTCTTCACCGATGAGGATGATTTCGCCTTCATTGATGATCCTGAAGATGATGAAGCCACAAACTCCGAGGAGTAGTAGCACTGAGCACTAGAGTAGTGAGTAGTAGTAGGTCCCACTGTATCGTAGATTTCAGAATGGTTCTTAAAACCATCTGTTTTTCCTTGTTGTGGTGTGTGTTGTACTATGTGCTATGAGTGAATGAATGAAAAAGCAAGTTGCTAGAAAAATCTGAGTCAAACCTTTAAAAAACTTTTCAAAAACCCAAAACCTTAGCAATTTCCCTCTTTTCTCATGATCGATATCAATCTTCAGATGCCACGTAGAGGAAGTGGTTCAGCCCCGGACCCGATGTTGCAGATCCTGCAAATGTTGACTTCTGACCGCGAAGCTGAAAGAGCCGAACGTCAAGCCAACCTAGGCACTCTGCAACAGATAGCCCAACTATCCCACAACAACCAAGGCCATGGAAATCAGGACCACCACGGATCTAAGCTCAAGAATTTCCAGAATACCAACCCACCCGTTTTCACCAAGTCGGAAGAACCCCTAGATGCAGATGATTGGCTGCAAACCATGGAAAATAACTTAGAAGTAGCTGGAGTGGAAGCCAACGAGAAAGTCTTGTTCGCCACCCATTATCTAGCCGGAGATGCCAGGGCATGGTGGAACAGTGTTCGTGCAATGACCGGAGGCCAGATGATGACCTGGGAGGAATTCAAGGTCAAGTTTAGCAGAACCCATGTGCCACCAGGTTTGATCAAGAGAATGAGAGACGAGTTTAGAGAGTTGAAGCAAGGAAGGATGACTGTAGTGGAATACCGTGACAATTTTTTGTCATTAGCTAGGTATGCCCCGGACGAGATAGACACCGAAACCAAGAAGAAAGAAAGATTCCTGAATAGTCTGCATGACGAGATGCAGATGGTGTTAGTCAATATCCCCTTTGTGGATATTGAAGCCCTTGTCGACTCTGCTATCCAAATGGAAGGGAAGATCAACCAAGCCAATGAAAACCGTAAGCGTCACATGATGCATCAACCAGGAACCCATCAGACCCCAAAGTATCGCCCCAACCCATCTCCAGGATTTGCCCCACGAACCAACAAACCCCCTATGACCCGTCCGACCTATCCCAACCGTGGAAACCCTAGACCTGGAGGAAATCACAACAACCCCGGCAACTCTAGCAATTTCACCCGTGCCCCACCCAAGTTCAACACCAACAATACTACCACTAACCCCAATACTTCCCCGAGGACTGGAAGCAATCTTTGTTTATCGACCAAGGACAAGTCACAAGTGACTGTTATGATGTGGAAATAAAGGCCACTATTCCAATGAGTGCCCCAACAAGAAGAATGCTACAACCCCAACTCCAATGTCCCATTTCAGGCACAGCGTCGTGTCCGACCAAGGAGAATATTTGCCCAGAATTCACTCAACCGCAATGGTCTTTTCTCATGCATCTTGAAGAAGCTCGAGCGCCAGACGTCGTGCTGGGTATGTTTTCTGTTAATTCAGTACTTGCAAGAGTGTTGTTTGATTCTGGTGCATCGCATTCATTTGTCACCGAAGAATTTGCCTGCACTAGTAAAATTCAGCCAACCAAATTGAAGCATGTGATGATTGTACAAATTCCCGGATCAACCTCCAAGGCTAGGCAAATTTGCAAAGCCGTCCCTATCCGAATCCATGGCATAGATTTTTATGCTGACTTAATAGTACTCGGAACTAAAGGTTTGGAAGTAGTAATAGGAAAGGATTGGATGTACAAGCATAAAGGATTGATTGACTGTGCTAAGAAAGCCATTACCATGACCAGTACCACCGGAATATCAGTCGAGCATATATCTGAAACCTTACCTCGCCAATTCAAGTGTAACAAGAGTCTAGCCCAACCTACCATTGACCAAGTTCGGATAGTCTGTGAATACCCCGATGTTTTGCCCGGTATGCCCCCAGATCGGGATATCGAGTTTATCATCGAACTAATCCCCGGAACAGGACCCATAGCCCAGAGACCCTATAGTATGAACCCGTCAGAACTAGAAGAACTGAAGAAGCAACTGGATTCCATGTTGGAAATCGGATTGATTCAACCAAGTGCGTCCCCATGGAGATCACCTGTCTTGTTTGTGGACAAGAAGGATGGAGGTAACCGTTTGTGTACGGACTATAGGAAGTTGAATGATGTCACCATCAATAACAACTACCCCTTGCCTAAGATCGAAGATTTGTTTGATCAGTTGACCGGTGCCCAGGTGTTTTCTAAGATTGATCTTAGAACTGGCTATCATCAACTCAAAATTCGTGCAGAGGATATCCCGAAGACTGCTTTCACCACCCGATATGGATTGTATGAGTATACAGTCATGTCTTTTGGATTAACCAATGCCCCCGCTTATTTCATGAACCTCATGAATAAGATTTTTATGGACTTCCTGGATAAGTTTGTCGTTGTTTTCATCGATGACATTCTGATGTATTGCAAATCGGAAGAAGAACATGAGCTGCACCTAAGGACCATTCTTGGAATCCTTAGAGAGCATCAGTTGTATGCAAAGTTTAGCAAATGTGAATTCTGGCTACAGGAAGTAGGATTCCTCGGTCACATTGTGTCAGCCGGAGGAATTGCCGTTGACCCTGCCAAAGTGAAAGATGTAGAAGATTGGCAAGCCCCAACCACTCAAACCCAAGTTCGTGCTTTTCTTGGATTGGCGGGATATTACCGCAAATTCGTGGAAGGATTCTCGAGTATAGCCCGACCCATGACCCAATTAATGAAGAAAGACAAGAAGTTTGAATGGACGGACAAGTGCGAAGCGAGTTTTCAATAACTCAAGAGGAGATTGATTTCAACCCCAATCTTGATCATGCCGGATATTACGAAGCCCTTCGATGTGTATTGTGACGCATGCAAGATTGGTCTCGGATGTGTGCTAATGCAAGAAGGAAAAGTTATATCTTATCTATCGCGACAACTGAAGCAACATGAACAAAATTACCCAACCCATGACCTCGAACTCGCAGCCGTAGTTCTAGCCCTGAAGACATGGAGACATTACCTTATGGGAAACCGTTGTGAGATTTATTCGGATCACAAAAGCCTAAAGTATATATTCACTCAAAAGGAGCTGAATATGAGGGAGAGAATCTGGATTGAGTTAATCAAGGATTACGACCTGGACATTCACTATCACCCTAGAAAAGCCAATGTGGTAGCCGATGCCCTTAGCAGATTGCCGTGCCGCTTGAACTCCATGATTTTAAAGGCGCAACCAAGTTTGCACAAAGAGATGGAAGATTTTCGAATGGAATTAGTAAGTGAAGGATTTTTGGCTAGCATCGAACTTCAGCCCACTTTGATCAGTCAGATTAAAGAGGCGCAGAAAGAAAATGCTAGTATCGACGGAATTAAGCGTCGTATCGGTACATGCAAAGTACCCGGATTCACCGAGGACGAAGAAGGAGTTTTGTGGTACAAAGGACGCCTTTGTTTACCAGCAGATTCGGAGTTGAAAGAAGTTATCTTGAAGGAGGCTCATGATACTCTTTATTCTATCCATCCCGGAGGAACCAAGATGTATCAAGATTTGAAAGAGCAATTTTGGTGGCATAAGATGAAGAGAGAAATCGGAAGCTATATCGCCAAGTGTGACATATGTCAAGTCAAGGCAGGACATCAACGACCCGCTGGATTGTTGCAACCTTTGCGATTCGGAATTGAAATGGGATTCTAGGAATGGACTTTATCATGGACTACCTACTTCTAGTAGGGAAATGACTCTATTTGGGTCATAGTGGACAGATTGTCCAAAGTAGCCCATTTCTTGCCCGTCAAAACCACCTACCAGAGTTCGAAGCTAGCGGAGTTATACATCGCTAGAATCGTTAGTTTGCATGGAGTCCCCAAGAATATAGTCTCGGATCGAGGAACTTAGTTTACCTCGAGATTCTGGAAGAAAGTCCAAGAAGGTTTAGGAACCCGCCTAGATTTCAGTACCGCTTATCACCCTCAGACCGATGGACAAACGGAGCGAGTAAACCAAATACTCGGAGATATGCTTAGAGCATGTGTGCTAGAATATGGATCCAAATGGGAAGACTGTCTGCCGTTTGCAGAATTTTCATACAACAATAGTTACCAAGCCAGTTTGCAAATGGACCCATTTGAATTTATGTACGGAAGAAAGTGTCGCACCCCTTTGAACTGGTCGGAAGTAGGAGAGAGTCAGATTTTCAGACCCGACATTCTACGAGAGGCAGAAGAGAAGGTTCACAAGATTCGTGAGCACCTCAAGACAGCCCAATCCCGACAAAAGAGTTACGCCGACAAGAGACGTCGAGACCTCGCCTTCAACATCAGAGATTTTGTTTATCTGAAAGTGTCGCCATTGAAGGGAATGCAACATTTCCAACTCAAAGGAAAGTTAGCCCCCAGATATATCGGACCTTTCAAAATCTTGAACCGTCGAGGAGAAGTATCGTATCAACTGGAACAATATTATGTTTTTGTATGCTAAAACAACGCATGATTCTTTGAAGGCACATTAAGCAATCTCAATTGTTTGGAACTAGTAATGATACAGCCATAATCACTAAGCATAAGGTCAAAGAAACATCTAGCATGACATGATAAAGTCTAAGCCACAGTCAAAACAAGCTCCCTTTTGTACTACTATAAGCATGAAACTCTCTACTCTTTTCCAACACCAATCAAATTATTTGAAACAAAAGAGCGAATGCGGTGGTCCAACTAATTTATTCATCAAACTAAACAAATGAAACCAAAAACAAAAACTAAGACGCTCCAAGAACAACACAAAAGTGCATGAAACAATAAAAACAAAGTGTCTAGAAAGAGACCTGAGATTTTTATTGACGAAGAAGGGGATGTCTTGGGCATCCCCAAGCTTTTACGCTTGTACCTCTTGAATATTTCTTGGGGTGACACGGGGTGGCATCCCCAAGCTTGATAATTTGTCCATTCTTCATCTCATCACATCATTCTTCCCCTACACTTTGAAATTTTCCTTCACACAATTCTTCATTAGCAACATTAGTGTATTTAAAATAATAGGCCTTTGTGTTTAGTTTCAACACAAGTAAAACTTTCATTAGAACACAAGCTACTGAAGAAATTCCTTATAAAAGCTCAAGTGATCAAAGAGAACTACAAAAGAAACCGATTAAGAGGCAAATGCAAATAATGGCAGAAATCTGTTAAAACAGAGCAGCAGGTAAAAACCGAATTTTTCGAAGACCTTATGTTGCTCAAATCGAAAAGTGTTGAACTAACGAAATTTACATAACAACCTGGGGCATATATTTAGAAAATACAGCTTAATCTGACATACAAGAATTTTTCATGAATTGTTACAGTGAAGCACAAAAATCTGTTTCAGGACTGCAACTTCCCCAAATCTTACTTTTCTCTCATTAGAGGTTATTCTTGGCACAAAAACCACACAAAAAAAGGATAAGGAGAGGTTATTACAGAAGTAATAACTTCCAAGACTCAAAAAAATAAAGTTCTAACGAAATTTGGGATATCTACCAATGAGTACTTTTCTTTAACGCCTTTAAGTTAGGCATAGGAAGCAAGACTCAAGTATTTTCAAATGAAGAAGCATTGACATCAAATTTTGCTTTAATAGGAGGATCAAAAGGTAACTTCTCTCTCCTTATAGGGAAGTGTTCTATACCTTTCTTGAATGGGAATTGATATTTAATGGTGCCTTCTTTCATATCAATAATGGCACCAACAATTCTAAGAAAAGGTATTCCCAAAGTAATAGGACAATAAGCATTGCATTCAACATCCAAAACATAGAAATCAACAGGGACAAAGGCATTGTTAACCATAATAATAACATCATTAATACACCTCATAAGTTTCTTTTTAGCATTATCATCAAGTTGGACATCTAAATAGCAATCTTCTAAAGGTGGGAAATCAAGCATTTCATAAATCTTTCTAGGCATAATAGAGACACTAGAACCAAGGTCACATAAAGCTTTGAGATATAAATCATTCACTTTCATATTAATGATGGTTCCCAAATATCTTCAAATTTCCTAGGAATAGAAGCTTTATGTTTCAATTTTTCTTCTTTACTTTTAATGAGAGCATCTGTAATGTGTTTTGTAAAAGCCATATTCATAGCACTATCATTAGGACTTTTAGCAAGATTTTGTAGGAACATAATTACTTTAGAAATATTGCAACCGTCAAGATCAACATCAAACTTAGCATAACAGGTAGTAAACTTATTGTTTCCCATAGTTTGAAAAATTTCAGCATTCTTATTGGGTTTAGGCATTATTGTAGAAGGAATGGGGACTTCTTGTGGTTTGCTAGCATCAACATTGGTGGTGGTAATAGTACAAATACTATTATTTCTAGCAATATCATCTTCTCTTTCCCACTTAGCATGCAATTTAGCTAACATTCTAACATTTTCACCAATTCTAACTTGTATAGCATGAGTAGCAGTAAAGGTATTTTCCATGGTTTCAGGTTTAGCAGCCATTTTATTAATCAAAGAGGATTATGCTTCAGACAAATATGAAATATTTTTTTCAGCATTCAAAATTTTAGATTGCAAACCAGGAATTTCACTATTCAAATTCTCAAGTTGATGACTAATATTTTTCAAAATAGCAGATTGTTCTTCCATAGTTTTAGTGAATAATTTTTTCGGCTCATATTGCATTTGCATGAATTTTTTAGTGGATCTTTCAACTTCTAGAATCCTATCTTCACTAGGCATTCCAGATCTACCATGATAAGTATTGCCATCATTAGGAGAATATGGCCTATAATTATTATTACCAAAATTATTCCTATAGGCATTGTTGCTGAAATTGTTATTTCTAATGAAGTTCACATCAACTTGCTCTTCTTGAGCAGCCAAAGAGGCTAAAGGAACATTATTTGGATCAATATGAGCTTTTCCATTAACAAGCATAGACATAATGACATCAATTTTATCACTCAAGGAGGAGGTTTCTTCAATAGAATTTACCTTCTTACCTTGTGGAGCTCTCTCAGTGTGCCATTCAGAATAGTTAAACATCATATTATCAAGGAGCTTTGTTGCAGCACCCAAAGTAATGGTCATAAAGGTACCTCAAGCAGCAGAATCCAATAGATTTCTTGAAGAAAAATTTAGTCCTACATAAAAAGTTTGGATAATCATCCAAGCAGTCAGTCCATGAGTGGGACAATTCTTTTCCAAAGATTTCATTATTTACCAAGCTTGAGCAACTTGTTCATTATCAAGTTGTTTAAATTTCATTATTTCACTTCTCATAGATATAATCTTAGCAAGAGGATAGTATTTTCCAATAAAATCATCTTTGCATTTAATCCAAGAATCAATACTATTTCTAGGCAAGGATATCACCATTCTTTAGCTTTTCCTCTCAAAGAGAAAGGAAACAATTTGAGCTTAATAATATCTCCATTCAAATCCTTATATTTTTGCATCTCATAAAGTTCAACAAAATTATTAAGGTGAGCAGCAACAGCAGAACTAGCACCAGAAAATTGCTCTTTCATAACAAGATTCAACAAAGAAGGTTAATTTCATAAAAGGTAGCATCAGGAGCAGGTGGAGCAATAGGTGTGCAAAGGAAATCATTGTTGTTTGTGCTAGTGAAGTCACACAACTTGGTGTTCTCAGGAGTGTTCATTTTTGCAGAAGTGAGGCAAGCCAATAGCAGTAGCAACTACAGTAGGAACTAAAAAAAATTGTGTGTTTTTTGATAAGAAAAAGCAAACCAAACAAAACTATTTTTTTTGTATTTTTGAAAAATAGAAACAAGCAAAAAAAGAAAAAGAAACTAATCAAAACAAAAACAAAATAAAGAGATTGGTTGTGAGAGACTCCCCTTGCGAGGATCTTCTTTCTCCCTGAAAGGTGAATGACGAGGAGGAAGAGATTGAAGCTGTCCTTAACTCCCCGACAATGGCGCAAGAAAACATCTTGATGGGCTTAGTCAACCGCAGAGCCTCGTCGAAAAACCCCAAGAGGAAGGTATGATGAGCACAACAGCAAGTTTCCCCCCAGTTATGAAACCAAGGTTATCAAACCAGTAGGAGTAAGGAAATGATGCGCTCGGATCACTTTAGAGCTTCGTTGGGAGACCCCAAGAGGAAGGTATGATGAGCACAATAACAAGTCTTCCCTCAGAAAGAAACCAAGGTTATCGAACCAGTAGGAGGAAGGAAATGACCCAAAGGTGTTTCAAGCAACTGGAAACCCGCACAACAAAAACTCAAGACTTTGCCCCAACAAACAGTGAGGTTATCAATCTCACCGGTTTGCTGAAAATAAAGGATTAAATGTATGGTGTGGAAGGTAGTACTGGTTTGCAGAAAGTAAACAGTAACAGTGGAAGATGTATCAATGGTAAAGATTGGACCGGGGTCCATAGTTCACTAGAGGTGTTCTCCTTAAAATAAATAACATAACATGGTGGGTGAACAAATTACAGCGAGGCAATTGACAGGACAGAGCAATGCATAATAATGCAATACTAGACATTCATGATCCTATGACATTTGATTAGGCAATACAACAAGATACATAGACTGCCATCCAACTGCATTTATGACTAGTGTAATCCACGTTCAGGTTATCATCCGAACCCCTTCCAGTATTAAGTTGCAAGCAACGAACTGCTTTAAGCAAAGTGTGTAAGGTAAACAATCCACTTGTTCCATGAATAATAGATCATTGTTTTCTCCCTAGTAGCAACAACACATCTACAACCTTAGAGATTTCTATCACTTCCCCAGATTAAATAGAGGCATGAACCAACTATCGAGCATAAATACTCCCTCTTGGAGTCACTAGCATCTACTTGGCCAAGATAGCTACTAGAAACGGAGAGCATGCAAGATCACAAACAACACAGACATGATAGAATCAATAAGATAGAACCATTAATCAATCTGACATAGTAATCTCAATATCCATCGGATCCCCGCAAACACAACATGCATGATTACAAATAGATGATCTTGATCATGAACGGAGCTCACAAGATATAAACATGGTAGCACAAAGGAGGAGAAACAACCATCTAGCTGCTACATTGACCCATAGTCCAAGGTGGAACTACTCACTCTTCATACCGGAGGCTGGCATGATGTTGAAGAAGGCTTCCGAGATGATCTTCCCTCTGGTAGGGTGCCGGGAAGAGCTTCAGATCCCCCTGATCTAGGGACGATGGTGGCGGCGGCTATAGACTGTTTCGTGGAAGATTGATCGGGTACTTAGGGTTTTGGTATCGGGGGTTTCTTATAGGCGAAGAGGCGAGGCAGGGGGCACCCGGGGTGGCCGCACCACCCCAGGTGCGGGCCAGGCCTGGCTGCGCGGCCAGGGGGTGTGGCCCCCTGGTGGCTCCCCTCCGTCTCATACTCTGGCTTCGTGTTCCCCACGATAAAATATTGACTTTGGTTTTTGTCCCGTCCAATTCCGAGAATTATTTTTTTCTGCCTTTTCTGGAACCAAAAACACAAGAAAACAGGCAACTGGCACTGTGGCATCTTGTTAATAGGTAGTCCCAAAAAACATATAAAAATACCTCAAAGTGTAGGCAAAGCAAAGCAAAGTAGATACTAAACATGCCCGGAACATAAAAAATTATAGGTATGTTTACGACGTATCAAGCATCCCCAAGCTTAAATCCTGCTCATCCTTGAGTAGGTAAGTGATAAAAAGAATAATTTTGAGGTGACATGCACCATCAAAATGAAGATCAAACCATTTGCAAGCATTGAAAGCCGGGATCAAAGTACTCTAAACATGAGCATGAAAGAAGAAGTTCTAATAGTAAGACAAAGTAACTATGCATGCAACATGAAAGGTTACAAACAAAGATCATGAATAACAATGCATTGAAAGACGTTTGTTTGTTTCACATATAGAAAACATAGCATAGTGGCATTCATCTTGTCCCTCATGGAGTAGAAATTAAATGCACAGGACACCTTCAAAGTTCATAAGAGTGACTAGATATAAATAATTCATGAGCAAGCAATATCAACAATATGAATCAATCAATAAGTTTTGGGACAATGCACATAGAACTAAGAATGGTAACTATGCTCTCTTAATTGGTGCCTAAGGATAGAAGGTGGATACTCAATATAATGGTGGAAGAAAGTCCCTTCATAAAAAGGGAAGCAGGGATTTCAAGTCTCATAAAGAGCTTCCAAAAATTATGGTACTTGTTAGCTTTCAGCTCTCATTGCCCCTATCATAAGCATCTTGAAGTGATTAAGGTTAAAGTGAACAAACTATGGAGTATATGCTTGACAAAGTATAAGTTGGCAATCTCATGTCCCTTGAATACGAGGGCCGCTCCTCATGCTACTCAAGTTTAGTTACCGGTAAGTTCTTGTCATAGTAAGTACATGTGTATCATACAGAACCGCCAACGGGGTACCCTTTGCACATGATACAAGAGCTATCCCATGATCAAAATGACAAGGCAAGCAAACAATGAGCATCTCAGCAATCTTCTTATTTACCATGGGAAAATGGTGCTTTTTCTCTCTTTCCTCTTTTCTCATCTTTTTTTCTCAATCTCTATCTCTTTTTTATAAGAAGAATGCTTCATAGATTGCTCACTATGGTGATGCTGCAAGTTTCCACCATGATTAGGCATGGCTTAGGCTAGAGGCCCAGGCGTTTCTCTAACACATATACATAACTCCATGGACTTACAATCTCCCCTTTCATTTCACACCGACGACATCCATAAACAAAAGAGCATGATATCAACTGGGTACAATGTACAAGTGCAATGTTGAAAGCGTTCCCCATGACATGATGGTTCTGCTAATTCCAACGTATAAGTGCAAGCATACACAACATTGATGACATAATGGTTCAAGTTTATTAGGGGCAAGAAAAATAAAGTGTGCCATTAAGTTTGTGAGAGCTTTAATCACTAAGTTTTCACATAACAAAGTAACTTTTTAATTGGAAGGTAGATAAAACAAGAATATACTTGGAATGGTGTAACACACCATGCATAGGAATTTATAGTGGACACTTTGGAATAACTTGGTTTCTTGGGAGTAGGATGCATGAGTAGAGCTTACTCAATACAAGTGGAGGCTAGCAAAAGACTGGGAGCAACCAACTAAGAGAGAAATAATGGCCATAATCATGTAGAGCAACAAAACATTACTAATCAAAGCATAAAGTGGTACCACAAGTCAAAAACTAAATGATCATAGAGGCTATGGTGACTGGTTCATAGTCATAACATGGTGTGAGCATGTGCCAAGTCAACCCAAACAAATCATCAAAGGAGAATACCACAATACTATGCTTTTGTATGCTGAAACAATACATGATTCTTTCAAGGCATATTAAGGAATCCCAATTGTTTGGAACAAGTCATGCTACAGAAATAATCACTAAGCATAAGGTCAAAAAAACATATAGAATGACATGATAAAGTCTAAGTCGTGGTCAAAGCAAGATCCTCTTGTACTACTAAGCAAGAACTTCCTACTCCTTTCCAACACCAATCAACTTTTTTGAAAAAACACAGCGAGAACGGGGGTCCAAACTACCTTATTCAAGCAAACTAAGCAAACAAAAACCAAAAACGAAAACTAAGACGCTCCAAGAACAACACAACAGTGCATGAAATAATAAAAATGAAGTGTCTAGAAAGACCTGAGTTTTTTATTGATGAAGGGGATGCCTTGGGCATCCCCAAGTTTTGACGCTTGTACCTCTTGTATATTTCTTGGGGTGGCATGAGGTGGCATCCCCAAGCTTGAACTTTTGTTCATTCTTCATCTCATTTCATCATTCTTCCTCTACACCTGCAAATTTTCCTTTATACAAAACTTCACACAATCTTCATTAGCAACATTAGTGCATTCAAAAGATAATAGACCTTTGGGGTTTAGTTTCAAAACAGAAAAACTTTCACTAAAGACACAAGATACTATAGAAATCCCAACAAAAAGCTCAATTTCCTAGAAAGAACCCAAAAAAGGAATCATTAAGAAGAAAATGCAAATAATGGCAGAAATCTGTCAAAACAGACCAACAGGTAGAAACTGATTTTTTCGAAGACCTTCTGTTGCTCAAATTAAAAAGTGTTGAACTAACCAAAGTTATCTAACAACCTGGGGGATTTATTCATAAAATTACAGCTCAATAAGACTTATAGAGATTTTACACGAATGTTTACAGTGGAGCACAAAAATCTGTTCGGGACAGCAACTCCCAAATCTTACTTCCCTCTCATTAAAGGTTATTCTTGGCACAAAAAACAAATAAAAAGGATAAGAAGAGGTTATTACAGAAGTAATAACTTCCAAGACTCAAAAAAACTATTATGTTATGTCCCAAGAAGTACTTTTCTTTAACGCCTTTAAGTTAGGCACAAGAAGCAAGAATCAAGTATTTTCATATGAAGAAACATTAACATCAATACTCGAAATTTCTTCAACTAGGAAAGGTCTCTCATCCAAATGAGTTTTAGAGGACCCTTTCTCATATCTCTTAGGTTCACTACTTTTATCAAATGGGTTTTCAGAAACAATCCAATCAAAATTCTTTTCTAAGGCTTCATGCATTCCTACAAGTTTAAAAGGTATGGGTATCTTAATTTCCTATCCATTGGGTTTGGTTTTATCCAACTTTTATAAAGTAACCATAACATCTACACATGATCCTAGCATATTAAAACGTTCAAAGACCTTTTTGGCTTCCTTAGCAACATCATTGAACTCTTTTAGCAAAGTTTCTAGGATAAAATCTCTCTTTTCAGCATCCACTTCTTCTTTTAGTTTAAGAAACAAAATTTGCATCATGGGGTTAAGGTTAACAAACCTATCCTACAACATATGAACTAAAGAAGCTACATCAATTTCATAATTAGGAGCAAGTTCTGCTAAGGATCTATCCTTAATATCCTCATGTTTGCTAACATGATTAAAGAATTGATACGTCGAAAAAATATCTATAATTTTTGATGTTCCATGCTTGTTTAGTATCTACTTTTCTTTGCTTTGTCTACACTTTGAGGTATTTTTATATGTTTTCTGGTTCTAACCTATTAACAAGATGCCATAGTGCCAGTTGCCTGTTTTCTTCTGTTTTTGGTTCCAGAAAAGGCAGAAAATCAATATTCTCGGAATTGGACGGGACAAAAGACAAAGTCAATGTTTTACCGTGGGGAACACGGAGCCAGAAGACGAGAATGAGAAGGTCCACCAGGGGGACACACCCCCTGGCCGCGTGGCTAGGCCTAGCCCGCACCTGGGGGTGCAGCCACCCTGGGTGCCCCTGCCTCGCCTCTTCTCCTATAATAAGCCCCCGATACCAAAACCCTAAGTACCCGATCAATCTTACACGAAATAGTCTGTAGCCGCCGCCACCATCATCCCTAGATCGAGGGGATGTGAAGCTCTTCTCGGCACCCTTCCAGAGGGGAGATCATCCTGGAGGTCTTCTCCATCATCATGCTAGCCTCCAGTATGAAGCGTGATTAGTTCCACCTTGGACTACGGGTCCATGTAGTAGCTATATGGTTGTCTCTCCTCCTTTGTTCTACCATGTTTAGATCTTGTGAGCTCCGTTCATGATCAAGATCATCTATTTGTAATTATGCATGTTGTGTTTGTGGGGATCCAATGGATATTGAGATTACTATGTTAGATTGATTAATGGTTTTGTCTTCTTGATTCTATCATGTGTATGTTGTTTGTGATCTTGCATGCTCTCCGTTTCTAGTAGCTATCTTGGCGAAGTAGATGCTAGTGACTCCAAGAGGGAGTATTTATGCTCGATAGTGGGTTCATGCCTCTGTTTAATCTGGGGAAGTGACAGAAATCTCTATGGCTGTAGATGTGCTATTTCTACTAGGGATAAAACAACGGTCTCTTTTTCATGGAACAAGTGGATTGTTTACCTTACACAATTTGCTTAAAGCAGTTATCCGTTGCTTGCAACTTTATACTAGAGGGGGTTCGGATGATAACCTGAAGGTGGATTAATATTCATAGATGCAGTTGGACGGCGGTCTATGTATCTTGTTGTACTGCCCAATCAAATCTCGTAGGATCATGAATGTCTAGTGCATTGTTATGCCTTGCTCTGTCCTGTCAATTGACCTGCTGTAATTTGTTTACCCAGCATGCCATATTTGTTTATCTTAAGGAGAGCACCTCTAGTGAACTATGGACCCCGATCCAATCTTTACCATTGATACATCTTCCATTGTTACTGTTTACTTTCTACAAACCACTATTACCTTCCACACCATACAATTAATCCTTTGTTTTCAGCAACTTGGTGAGATTGACAACCTCACTGTTCGTTGGGGCAAAGTCTTGAGTTTATGTTGTGCAGGTTTCCAAGTTGCTAGCAACACCTTTGCGTCGTTTCCTTCCTCCTACTGGTTCTATAACCTTGGTTCTTAATGAGGGAAAAATTGCTGCTGTGATCATCATACCTTCCTCTTTGGGTCTCCCAACGAAGCTCTACAGTGATCTGAGCCACCATCAAGGTTTTCTAGCGCTGTTGCCGGGGAGGCTAAGGACGTCTTCACAAGGGGAGTCCTTCACAACCTTTCTCTTTACTTTGTTTTTGTTTTTCTTAGTTTGTTTTGCTTGGTTTTGTTTGCCTATTTTTATCAAATACTCCAAAAAAAATAGTTCCTTTTTCTTTGCTTTCTCTTATCAAAAACTCAAAAAAATTAGTTCCTGCTCTAGTTGCTGCTGCTGTTGGCTTGCTCCACTTTTGCCAAAATGAACTCTACTGAGAACACCAAGTTGTGTGGCTTCACTAGCACAAACAACAATGATTTCCTAAGTACACCTATTGCTCCATCTGCTCCTGATGCTACCTTTTATGAAATTAAGCCTGCTTTGTTGAATCTTGTGATGAAAGAGAAATTTTCTGGTGCTAGTTCTGTTGATGCTGCTGCCCACCTCAATAACTTTGTTGAACTTTGTGAGATGCAAAAATATAAGGATGTATATGGAGATACTATTAAGCTCAAGTTGTTTCCTTTCTCCTTGAGAGCAAAAGTTAAAGAATGGTTGCTATCCTTTCCTAGAAATAGTATTGATTCTTGGATGAAGTGCAAAGATGCTTTTATTAGAAAATACTATCCTCCTGCTAATATTATATCTATGAGAAGTGAAATAATGAAATTTAAATAACTTGATATTGAACATGTTGCTCAAGCTTGGGAAAGAATGAAATCTTTAGTTAAGAATTGTCACTCATGGACTTACTGCTTGGATGATTATCCAGACTTTTTATTCAGGTTTAAACTTTTCCTCAAGAAACTTGTTGGATTCAGCTGCTGGAGGTACCTTTATGACCATTACCTTGGGTGCTGCAACAAAGCTCCTTGATAATGTGATGGTTAATTATTCTGAATGGCACACTGAGAGAGATCCACATGGTAAGAAGGTAAATTATGTTGAAGAAACCTCCTCATTGAGTGATAAAATTGATATTATCATGGCTATGCTTATTAATGTATAAGATCCTATTGATCCAAATAATGTTCCCTTAGCCTCTTTAGTTGCTCATGAAGAGCAAGTTGATGTGAACTTCATTAGAAACAACAATTTCAACAACAATGCCTATAGGAATAATTTTGGTAGTTACAACAATTATAGTCCTTATCCTCCTAATAATGGCAATACCTATGGAAACTCCTACAACAATACTAGAAGTGCTCCCTCTGAACTTAAAGTCATGCTCAAATAATTTATTAGTAAACAAACCACTTTCATCAAGACTGTGGAGGAAAAGCTTTTGAATGCTGAGAAAAATATTTCTTCTTTGTCTGAAGCACAGTCCTCTCTTATTAATAAAATGGATACTAAACCTGAAACTTTGGAAAATACCTTTGTTGCTACTGATGACCCACAAGTATAGGGGGTGTATCATAGTACTTTCGATAAATAGGAGTGTCGATCCCAACGAGGAGCAGAAGGTGTTGACTAGTGGTATGGAGCAGGAAATCTCTATAAATACTTAGCAAATGGATTTTTAGGGGTTTTCTGATAAAGCAAGTAAATAAGATGCAAGTAAATAAAACAGCAAACAATTGCAGCAAGTGGCCCAATCCTTTCTTAGAAAAGGACAAGCCGGTGGGAATACTTATAAGGACCAAACATTCTCGAGGACACATGGGAATTCTGTCAAGTGTTTTCGCTTCAAATAGCTGAGTAGTCTTCTTTGGTTTTTGTAAGTGTTGTGTGGGTGAACATGTGCTAATGTACCAACCTTACTTGGACTAATACATACTTGTGATTAAACCCCTTACAAGCATCCGCAACTACAAGAAATCAATTAAGGTACAAACCTAACCACAACCTTAAACTCTGAGATCCTACATTTTCTTGTTCAATGGTGTCCTAACGGGGGTTCAGGTTTCTGTCACTCCGAAAACCCCACAATTAGTATCCAAATACACAATGCATTCCCCTAGGCCCATAAATGGTGAAGTATCATGTAGTCGACTTTCACATGACACCACTAGAAGAATAGCACCACAACTTAAATACTAAACCATTGTATAATATCTCAACACAAATCCACTGCTAACAACATGACTTCTCCCATGTCCTCAAGAACTAAATGAACTACTCACGAGACATCACATGGATCAAGATCAAAGATGATATGGTGATGAATAACAATCTAAACATAAACAATAATCTAATGGTTCCACTCACAAGCATCAACTACAATAGTAATCAACACCGGGAAAGTTTCCCCTAAGAACTATGCAAGTATTCAACACGATTGTTACAACGGGATGGAGTGGTGATGATGGTTATGGTGGAGATTATAGTGTGGATGATGATGATATGATCCCAATGAAGTATAGCTTGATGATGGTGTTGATGGTGACGATCTCCCCTCTCCGGGAAGGAATTTCCCCGGCAGAAATCTGTCTGCCAGAGAGCTCTTTCTCTCTCGGTGTTTTCTGCCCCGTAGAGGCGGCGTAATATTTTTGTGGTCGCTCCCCGTGTATTAGGATTTCGAGGAGAAGATATAGGTGAGAGGGCGGAGCCAGAGGTGGGCCAGGTGGGCAGAGCCGGCTCTGACCCATGGAAACCCTGTGCAACCGCCTAGGGCCCATGATTGGGGGGCCCATCCTATATGTGGATGCCTAGCTAATTGTTTTGTTGGGATGGAGGAGAAAATGGAGGAAAATCCATATGGACCGTCAAGGAGTGTAGAAAACGCACAACGACCGTGCACCAGCCTCCAGGCCTGAAAAGCAATCGATCTGATCTCTTCGGAATTTCCGCTCTTCGTCTGTCTGTTCGACTGCCTAGGTTCGGTCGCCTGCCCGCTTGCAGAACTGCAGCAAAGCAATCTACTACTTCCTGATCAATTGATCGCCTTGAGTCCCGGATTGACTATCAGCTGCTGCTCGCCATTGCTGGTCCTCACGACCATGCCCCTGGCACGTAAGTACATGTGCAATTTCTCAATCAAGCATGGATCCATCATCGTCCTTTGACTCTTTAGCCAATCAGGCAGGGAAGCATTTTAGTATGGTATGTATAATGTATTGAGTTCCCTCGGAATTTTATTCTTATTTGAGGTAATTAAACTAAGAAGAAATACTGCCTTTTATATGTTTCTACTCTTTTAGTCTTTCTATTGTAATATGATATTTCTTAATTGCATAAAAAATTAGACATCTCAGTATAAGAATTTGTGACTGGATGCTAATTTTCAAAATTTTGCAAGTGAAACTAGATACACATATGCATGTTGTATTCTTAGATATGCATACATATATTTTAGATTTGGGGGCCCATGCCATTAATTCTCCCTAGGGCCCCGCAAAATATAGAGCCGGCCCTGCAGGTGGGCCACACCCCCTATAGGCGCGACCTAGGGGTGGCCCGTGCCTGGGGGTGGTACCCCTGTGGACCATCTACGCCTCCCCTTCTGGCATTCTTCATCTTCTGGGAAAATAGGATTTTCCGTAGTTTTCTGGTATTTTTATGATCTTAGCGAAATTGCATCAAACACCTCTTTTTCCATCAGAATCCTGACTCCGGCAGCATCCTCCAAGAGTCATCCAACATGCAAAAATAGATGAAAAGACATAAGTAACACCTCTTAATATGAAATATATCAATGAATAGAGGCAAACTATGATATAGAATGGTGATGAAAACTGTACGTATCAACTCCCCCCAAGCTTAGACCTTCGCTTGTCCCCAAGTGAAAACTGAGCTCAGTAAACATGTCCACATGTTTTTGGAGTGAAGTGTCGATAAAAGAATACAGACAAGAAGCATCACACTTACCATTACACAACTTATAGAAGAAAGCAACTCACCATTATATAACTTAGCTTGCAACAAGTACAGGAGTCACAATAGAGATGCATAAAGATAAATCATAATTGGAATTGGCAAACTTTGTTCTTGGTTTTAGAACAGCTGGCAAATAGTTTCACAAAAAGCTTTTGTAGAAGTTTTACAACAGGAGTACCCTTTGCTCAAACATAAAAGGTTTTTCACAATGATGGCTTTCAAAATAATACTCAATAGATAAGAGGTTTGTGCAAACAAGGAAGATAAAGAACATGATTGAATAAATCATCATATGAATGCTTGAAACACAACAACTCAAATGCTTGCTGGAGATAGATAGTAAGTAGGTCTACTGACTCAACTTAGAAGTAGAAGAAAGACCCTTCATAGAGGGAAGCAGGGATTTCAAGTTCATAAAGAGCTTCCAAAATATTATGGTACTTACTAGCTTTGAGCTCTCATTGCCCCTATCATAAGCATCTTGAGGTGGTTAAGGTTAAAGTGAACAAAGATGGAGTATATGCTTGACGAAATATAAGTTGGCAATCTCATGTCCCTTGAGTACGAGGGTCACTCCTCATGCTATTCAACTTTAGTTACTGGTAAGTTCTTGTCATTGTAAGTACATGTGTATCATAAAGAACCGCCAATGGGGTACCCCTTTCACATGATACAGGAGCTATCCCATAATCAAAATGACAAGGCAAGCAGACAGTGAGCATCTCAGCAATCTTTTTATTTGCTATTTGCATAGGTTTTTTGAGGATGCTTCAGAGATTGCTCACTATGGTTATGCTGCAAGTTTCCACAATGATTAGGCATGGCTTAGGCTAGCGGCCCAGGCGTTTCTCTAACACACATACATAACTCCATGGACTTACAAGCTCCCCTTTTATTTCACACCGACGACATCCTCAAACAAAAGAGCATGATATAAACTGGATATGTATCCGTAAGTGTTAAAAGCGTTCCCCGTGACAACACGATTCTGCTAATCCGAATGTATAGATGTACGCATATACAACTTCGATGACACAATGGTTCAAGTTTATTAGGGGCAAGAAAATAAGGTGTGCCATCAAGTTCGTGAGAGCTTTACTAACTACTTTTCACATAACAAAATATTTTTTAATTCAAAAGATAGATGAAGCTTGAGAATTTGGTTGGAATAGAAATAATGCTAATATGTAGATATGGTGGACACAAATGGCACAGGTTTTAGTTCAAAGGGGGTTGGTGTTGGAATTATGCCCTAGAGGCAATCATAAAGATGTTATTATTATAATTCTTGTTCATGATAAAGTTTATATTCCATGCTAGAATTGTATTAAGCGTAAACTTTAATACTTGTGTGGTTTATGAACAACACCGTGTCCCTAGTATGCCTCTATGGACTAGCTCATTGATTAATGATGGTTAAGGTTTCCTAACCATAGACATGAGTTGTCGATTAATAATGAGATCATATCATTGGGAGAATGATATGATGGATGCAGACCAAACTAAGCGAACAATTAGATCGTGTCATCGTGTTCATCTTTGAAGCTTTTCTTATGTCAAATATTGTATTCCTTAGACCATGAGATAATACAACTCCACAGTATCGAATAAAGTTTTGAGGTCATCAAACGTCATCCTATGAGAGGGTGATCATAAAGGTGTCTCTCGGTGTCGGAAAGTACATTGGGTTGTATGTATCGAGATGGGATTTGTCCCTCCCAAGTCGAGAGATATACTGGGCCCACTCGGTAATCTATATCAACACGCTTGCAAGCATGTGGTTAAGGAGTTAATCAAAAGTGATATCGGATTACGGAGAGTAAAGTACTTCGTGAGCGAGATTGAACTAGGTATGGCGGCCGACAATCAAATCTCGGGCAAGTAAAATATCGCGAGGTAAGGAATATATATATATGGGATTGATTGAATCTGGCATCGTGGTTTATCCGATATGATCATCGATGAATGTGTGGGAGTCAATATGGGTTTCGGACCCGGTTGATTATTGATATAAGATCATGTGCATGTTCTCGAACCGAAGGTCACACACTTAACGTGTCTCGACGCTAGGATAGATTGGATAATTGGTTTATGAGTTTTTGTTCGGAGTCTCGGATGGGATCTGGGACATCACGAGAGGTTCCGGAATGGTCCGGAGAATAAGATTCATATAAGGCAATGCAGTTTTTAGAGTTCAGAATTGTTTCGGGTTAATTGGTATTGTACCGGAAGCTTCTAGAACCTTCCGGAGGGGGACCAACGTGGCCCCACCTGCCAGGAGGGGGCATGGGCCTATGAGGTAGTGCCCTGGCCGCATTGCGCCAGGGGCACAAGGCCCCATAGGGCCCAGCCGGCCAGATCTAGGGCAAACCCTAGGAAAGCTTCTAGAAGGGGGGGGGGACTTGCCCCCCACTCCTCCCTCCTTGGCCGCCGGCCTAGGGCTTGGGGGAGGGGCTAGGGCTGGCGCCCACCCGTCTATATATAGAGGGATGGGGTGCACCCTCCCCTCACACCTCCTCCACAACCCTATCCGCCCTGCTGCCCTCCTCTCTCTCTCCCTCCCGACTGCACGTAGGCGAAACCCTGCTGCAGAAACTCTCCACCACTTGCACCGCGCCGTCGCTTTGTAGATCCAATCCGTCTCTCCACCATACTTGCTGGACCGAGGAAGGAGGAGACATCGAGGTGCCGCATGTGTGCATCTCTCGAAGGCATCGCCACTTGCGGTGTTAGATCGGATCGGATCGCGAGGAGGAGAAGCGAGTACGACTACATCACCCACGTTCTGACGAACGTTCAGATGTGCGAATCTTCAAGGGTATGAAGATCTCATCTAATCCCCCTCGTTGTTTGAATCTCCTAGATTAGATCTTGGCTTTCCCGTTCGCATCTGTAGAATTTTTTTGATTTACTATGCTACGAAACCCTTCAGTGGTATCAGAGCTAGATCTATGCGTAGATGTGTTTCGCGAGTAGAACGCAACATGGTTGTTGCGGGCGTTGATGTTTTCTGTTGCAAGCCTCTTGTTTGTGTTCTTATTATGACGCGGGATAGTGAGATTGAAGCGGTCCAGGCCAACCTTACGCGACGTCGTTCGCGAGACCGGCTCCGCACTTGACGTGTGGCTTGTTCCACACATGCGGCTGGTGGATGCCAGTTTATCTCACTATAGTTGTCATGGGATTTACACTGGAGTTTGGCAACCATAATATCACCGTTGTGGCTTTCCGTAGGTAAGAACCGTTCTTAGATTGCTACTCCTATAAGCCACGTAAAACATGCAACAACAAAGTAGAGGCGTCTAACTTGTTTTTGCAGGGAGTGTTTTCTGTGATATGGTATGGCCCAAGATGTGATGTGTATGTTGTATGCAATGATCATGTTTTGTAATGTTTCACGACTTGCATGTCCATGAGTACACAACCGGCAGGAGCCATATGGTTGTCTTTATAACTGTGTATGACCTGTGTGTCAACTTCTTATACGCCATGTAATAGCTTTACTTATCGGTAAGTAGTTAGCAATAGTTGTAGTTGCTATTTGTGGTGGAGGCAATCATGGTGGAGTGATGGAGATCATGCCGGCACGCACAAGATGGAGATCATTGCGCGAAGATTGGCTATACCATGTCACATAAAGTTATATGCATGTGATGTTTATCCTTTTATGTATCTTATTATGCTTAGATCGCGACGGTAGCATTATAAGAAGATTCCTCACTTAAAGATCAAGATAAAACTGTGTTCTCCCCATGTATGCACCGTTGCGAATGTTCGTCGTGTCCAAGCATCACGTGATGATCGGGTGCTATAGACTCTACGTTCACATACAACGGGTGCAAGCCAGTTTTGCACACACGGAAATACTTGGGTTTTGACTTGACGAGTCTAGCATGTACAGACATGGCCTCGGAACACATGAACCGAAAGTTTAAGCATGAGTCATATGAATGATATGATCGACACTTCGTTGTCCACCATTGGAGCCACATCTCTTCTCGTGAAGATCGGATTAGGTGTGGTGAATTTGGATCGTGTTCACTAAACAACTTGAGGGATGTTGAATTTAGTGGGAGTTCATCTAGTAATTTGATTAAAAGTTGAACTAGTTATCATGAACATAGTCTAATTTGTACTTGAAAATATTGTAGATCAAATGGCTAAGTCCAACTTCAACTTCAACGTTTTTGCTGAGAAAGAAAAGCTTAGAAACAATGGGTCTAACTTCACCAACTGGTTCCGCATTTTGAGAATCATTCTCTCTGGCGGTTAAAAGGACTATGTCCTTGAGAATGCGCTAGGTGATGCCCCTGCTGTTGATGCGCCGGCTGATGAGAAAGCTGTCTATCAGTCGCGCAAAGATGATTATGGTGTGATTAAGAGCACCATGTTGTTTGCTATGGAATCAGACCTTCAAAATCGTTTTGAAGACTATCCCGGGCCCTTTGAGATTCTTGAGGAGCTGAAAACTATGTTTCAGACTCAGGCCCGTTCTGAGAGATATGAGATCTCTAAGAAATTATTTAACTGCAAGATGGAGGAAGGGAGTTCCGTTAGTGAGCACGCCATAAATATGTCGGGCTACACTCAACGCCTTGAGCAACTGGACTACAAGATTCCAGAGGAGCTCAAGATTGACATGGTTCTGCAATCACTCCCTCCCAGCTACAAAAGTTTTGTAGTGACTCATAATCAGATTGGTTCCACTGATACGATCACCGAGCTCTTCGCAAAGCTGAAGGCTGCGGAGGTGGACATCAAAAAGGATAATCACGTGTTGATGGTCAACAAGCCCCCCACCTTCAAGAAAGGTAAGGGTGCAAAGAAGCCCTTCAAGAAAGGCGGCGACAAGCGCATTGCCCCTGCTGAGAAGAAGCTCAAGTCTGGACCCAAGCCGACGAAAGTGCTTCTATTGCAAGGACAAGGGTCATTTGGCGCAATCGTCCGAAGTACTTAGCGGACAAGAAGGCTGCACCATCAAAGGTATATTTTATATACATGTTATTGATGTTTTCCTTACTATCCCTCGTTGTAGTGCAGGTATTTGATCGTAACTCAAGCAGAGCTACGGAATAGATGAATGACTGCGAGGATGAGGTGACGATGCGTTGCTAAGGCAGATCAAGAGTTGATGTGATGGCGTCGGCACACTCTCCTTAGTTTTACCTTCGTTAGTTTTAAACCTTAATAAGTGTTATTATGTGCTGCGCAGCATGAACATTATTTCGATCATGTTTATTGCAAGACGGTTATTCATTTAAATCGGAGAATAATGGTTGTTCCATTTATATGAGTAACATCTTTTATGGTTATGCACTTGTAGAACGGTTTATTTCTTCCGAATCTCGAAAGGGATGAAACACACATCCATAACATTGAGGCTAAGAGATGCAAAGTAGATAGTGATAATACTACTTATTTATGGCAATCGTCTCAGGTCATATTGGTGTAAAGCGCATGAAGAAACTCCATTCTGATGGACTTTTGGAGTCTCTTGATTTTGAATCATTTGACACATGCGAACCATGCCTCATGGGCAAGATGATCAAAACCCCGTTCTCCGGAATGATGGAGCGAGCAACGGACTTGTTGGAAATCATACATACCGATGTATGCGGACCGATGAGTGTTTCGACGCGCGGTGGATATCGCTATTTTCTCACTTTTACCGATGACTTAAGTAGATATGGGTATAATTATTTAATGAAACATAAATGTGAAACATTTGAAAAGTTCAAGGAATTTCGGAATGAAGTGGAGAACCATCGTAACAGAAAGATTAAGTTTCTGAGATCCGATCGTGGAGGTGAATATTTGAGTTATGATTTTCTCACGCATCTTAAAGCGAGCGGAATCGTTTCGCAACTCACGCCACCCGGAACACCACAGCGCAATGGTGTGTCTGAACGCCGGAATCAAACTCTATTAGATATGGTCCGATCGATGATGTCTCTTACTGATTTGCCATTATCATTTTGGGGTTATGCATTAGAAACCGCTGCATTCACTTTAAATAGGGCACCATCTAAATCCGTTGAGACGACACCGTATGAACTGTGGTTTGGTGCTAAACCTAAGTTGTCGTTTCTTAAAGTTTGGGGATGCGAAGCTTACGTCAAGAAATTGATGCCGGACAAGCTCGAACCAGAGCGGAGAAATGCGTCTTCATAGGATACCCTAAGGAAACTATTGGGTATACCTTCTATCACAGAACCGAAGGCAAAGTGTTTGTCACAAAGAACGGTTCCTTTCTTGAGAAGGAGTTTCTCTCGAAAGAAGTGAGTGGGAGGAAAGTAGAGCTAGACAAGGTTGTTGAACCTTCTCTTGAATTGGAGAGTAGCGCACACCTGAAATTGTTCCAGTGCCGCCTGCACCAACAATAGAGGAAGCTAATGACAAGGATCATGAAGCTTCGGACGATGCTGTTACTGAACGTCGCAGGTCAACAAGGTCGCGTGCCCCTCCTGAGTGGTACGACAACCCTGTCTTGACTGTATTATTGGTAGAAGACAGTGAACCTATGAACTATGAGGAAGCGATGATGAGCCCAGACTCTGAGAAATGGCTAGAGGCCATGAGATCCGAATTGGGATCCATGAGCGAAAACCAAGTATGGACTTTGGTGGACCCTCCTAGCGACCGAAAGGCCATTGAGTGCAAATGGATCTTCAAGAAGAAGACGGACGCAGATGGTAATGTTACCGTCTATAAAGCACGACTTGTCGCAAAAGGTTTTCGACAAGTTCAAGGTGTTGACTACGATGAGACTTTCTCTCCCGTAGCAATGTTTAAGTCCATTCGGATTTTATTAGCAATTGCTGCGTTTCATGATTATGAAATATGGCAGATGGATGTCAAGACTGCTTTCCTCAATGGCAACATTGATGAAGAGTTTTATATGATGCAACCCGAAGGTTTTGTCAATCCTAAGGATGCTGATAAGGCGTGCAAACTTCAGCGTTCCATTTATGGACTGAAGCAAGCATCTCGAAGTTGGAACTTTCGTTTTGATCAAGTGATCAAGAGCTTTGGATTTGTTCCAAATTGCTACGAATCTTGTATCTACAAGAAAGTGAGTGGGAGGTCGGTGACATTTCTGGTACTATATGTGGATGACATATTGATTATTGGAAATGACATTAACATGCTTAATGATGTGAAGAGTTATTTGAACAAGTGTTTTTCAATGAAAGTCCTAGGTGAAGCTGCTTATATATTGGGAATCAAAATCTATAGAGATAGACAAAGACGCCTGATAGCTTTAAGCCAGAGTACATACCTAGACAAAGTTCTAAAAAGGTTCAGAATGGATAAGGCAAAGAAAGGTTCAGTGCCTATGTTGTCAGGTAAGATATTGAGCAAGGCTCAGTGTCCAACTACGGTAAATGATAGAGAAGCTATGAGCAAAGTGCCTTATGCCTCGGCCATAAGATCTATCATGTATGACATGCTGTGTACTAGACCGGATATGTCCAATGCTCTTAGTTTGACGAGCAGATATCAAAGTGATCCAGGAGTGGAACACTGGACAGCCGTGAAGAACATCCTAAAGTACCTAAATAGGACTAAAGAAATGTTCTTAGTCTATGGAGGCGATGAACAGCTCGTCGTAAAGGGTTACGTCGACACTAGTTACGACACCTACAAGGATGATTCTAAATCTCAGACAGGATACGTTTATATTTTGAATGGAGGAGCTGTGAGCTGGAGAAGCTACAAGCAAAGCGTGATCGCGAGATCTACAGTAGAAGCGGAATACATGGCTGCTGCAGAAGCGTCAAGTGAAGGATTTTGGATCAGGAACTTCATCACTGAGCTTGGCGTGGTTCCAAGTGCATTGGACCCACTGGAGATATTGTGTGACAACACTGGCGCCATAACACTCGCTAAGGAACCAAGATATCATCCAAAGACCAAGCATATCAACCGCAAGTTCCATATAATCCAAGATTATATAGCAGATGGAGATCTGAAGATTAGCAAAGTACATACAGATCTGAATGTCGCAGATCCATTGACAAAACCTCTTCCACGTGCAAAACATGATCAACACCTTAGTGCCATGGGTGTGAGATTGTTGCCAAATGTAAACTAGATTATTGACTCTAGTGCAAGTGGGAGACTGTTGGAATTATGCCCTAGAGGCAATAATAAAGATGTTATTATTATAATTCTTGTTCATGATAAAGTTTATATTCCATGCTAGAATTGTATTAAGCGGAAACTTTAATACTTGTGTGGTTTATGAACAACACCGTGTACCTAGTATGCCTCTATGGACTAGCTCATTGATTAATGATGGTTAAGGTTTCCTAACCATAGACATGAGTTGTCGATTAATAATGAGATCATATCATTGGGAGAATGATATGATGGACAGACCCAAACTAAGCGGAGCAATTAGATCGTGTTATCGTGTTCATCTTTGCGAAGCTTTTCTTATGTCAAATGTTGTATTCCTTAGACCATGAGATAATACAACTCCCTGGTATCGGAAGAAAGCTTTGAGGTCATCAAACGTCATCCTATGAGAGGGTGATCATAAAGGTGTCTCTCAGGTAATCGGAAAGTACCTGTTGGGTTGTATGTATCGAGATGGGATTTGTCCCTCCCAAGTCGGAGAGATATACTTGGGCCCCTTTCGTGTCGATATCAACTCCGCTTGCAAGCATGTGGTTAAGTTAATTACAAAGTGATATCGGATTACGGGCGAGTAAAGTACTTAACGTGAGCGAGATTGAACTAGGTATGACAAGATCGATCAAATCTCGGGCAAGTAAAATATCCGCGAGACGAAGGGAATATATATATGGGATTGATTGAATCCTGGAATCGTGGTTCATCCGATATGATCATCGATGAATGTGTGGGAGTCAATATGGGTTTCAGACCCATTGATTATTGATATAAGATCATGTCTGCATGTTCTCGAACCCGAAGGGTCACACACTTAACGTGTCTCGACGCTAGGATAGATTGGATAATTGGTTTATGAGTTTTTGTTCGGAGTCTCGGATGGGATCTGGGACATCACGAGAGGTTCCGGAATGGTCCGGAGAATAAGATTCATATAAGGCAATGCAGTTTTTGGAGTTCGGAATTGTTTCGGGTTAATCGGTATTGTACCGGAAGCTTCTAGAACCTTCCGGAGGGGGACCAACGTGTCCCCACCTGCCGGGAGCGGGCATGGGCCTATGAGGGAGTGCCCTGGCCGCATTGGGCCAGGGGCACAAGGCCCCATAGGGCCCAGCCGGCCAGATCTAGGGCAAACCCTAGGAAAGCTTCGAGAAGGGGGGGGGGGAACTTGCCCCCCACTCCTCCCTCCTTGGCCGCCGGCCTAGGGCTTGGGGGAGGGGCTAGGGCTGGCTCCCACCCCTCTATATATAGAGGGCTGGGGCGCACGCTCCCCCTCCACCTCCTCCACAACCCTAGCCGCCCTGCTTCCCTCTTCTCTCTCTCCCTCCCGATTGCATGTAGGCGAAGCCCTGCTGCAGAAGCTCTCCACCACTTGCACTGCGCCGTCGCGTTGTAGATCCAATCCGTCTCTCCACCATACTTGCTGGACCGAGGAAGGAGGAGACGTCGAGGTGCTGCACGTGTGCATCTCTCGGAGGCATCGCCACTTGCGGTGTTAGATCGGATCGGATCGCGAGGAGGAGAAGCGAGTACGACTACATCACCCACGTTCCAATGAACGTTCCGCTGTGCGAATCTTCAAGGGTATGAAGATCTCATCTAATCCCCCTCGTTGTTTGCATCTCTTAGATTAGATCTTGGCTTTCCCGTTCGCATCCGTAGAATTTTTTTGATTTACTATGCTGCGAAACCCTTCAGTTGGATGCATGAGAAGTATTCCTTCTCCAAATAGTTTTTTTGGCTAGCAAGGCTGGGTAGCAAGCAAAAGAGTTGAAGGAAACAAGCAAACCTACAAGTGATAAATCCAAACATGCAATCTTCCTTGAAGACACAAAAGATCTTAAATAAAGAATACTAAACTTATGAGCCAATCAAGAAAGAAAATAAATGATACAAAATACCTATAAGTGGTTTTCTCTTTTCCTTTCAAACCTCAAAAAGTGTTGCTACTGACCAGAGCTCGGTTTTCCAAAACCAATTTAGATCTACTTGATGCTCCCAAAGTGATGCCAATACTGATCAACAAGATCAATCATATAAAAGAGATTGCAAACTAAAATAAGAAGTGCAAAAAGTAAAAGACGAAGCTTCTCATTAATATTCCATAAAGGCACTCACACCAAGGGATACATAGATAACCAACTAAAGGAGAGATACTTCCACAATGCAAACCAACCTATAAGATAACTTCTCTACCAAAGATATGACTCTAATGTAAAAAGTGAAAGATACTGATGTGATACCGCGGCACTCCCCCAAGCTTGGAACAAGCCAAGGGGATGCCAAATCTGATGATGAATTACTCCTTCAGTGGTGGTGTTCTCTTGATAAGCTCTTTGTCGTGGTGGTGGCACGGAAGATGCCATGGGTAGGATCCATGGGTAGGCTTAAGTTGGGGGTCGAATGGGTGCTTGTGATCACCGGGGAGGGAGTGCACGTTCGAACCATGCATGAAGAACAAGAAGAACTCTCCAGACTTAGCAATTTTATTGATGCCCAAAGATTACAAGTGCTCCTTGAGCTGTATGAACTATGGTTTAGCGCCCTCGTTCCCTACTTGGTTTAACCTGCTTCTACTACTACTACTATGCCCTCCCTTATATAGGCAGTGCTAGCTAGCTAATACCCTTTTGGGTTCTAGGGTTTAGTGTTTGGATCTTGGTCCCTATGATGTGGGCCGGGTCATGGGCTTGACCTAAGCCCAATGGCCTAGTCCAGAAAGCTTGACAACTTCGGTATTCTGGTACGCTGCTTCCTGTTCCTTTTGGCGTCATGTTGTTACTTTGTACGTCAGCGTATGCTTTGGGCGTCACCCGACTCCTTTTGTGTCACCCGGCGTCGCCCTTCTCTTTTGACCATGCTTTACCATGGTCCCTCCTGAACCTTACTCGGAAAGGTGCCACGCGTCCTACTTGACTCGGCCCTTCCTCGGTAGACTCGGCTCGTCGGTTCCTGCAAGAATTGCAACTTTGTCTTATGCGGGCCAACATAGTTTATATGTCGGCCGCTCATGCTTCTCTTACCCGGCCTAGTTCTTTCTTTACTCGGAGCTAGCCAAGATGCTCTACGTTTCACCTCTCGTGACCCTACCGGGGGTTATCCCCCCGACATTAGTCCCCGAAGCTGGTGAGGTCTAGCAGTTCAAGTTGTTAGGCGTCTCCAGGTTCCTTTTGTGTGAGTGGAACTTAGTTTTTGTCTCTATCTATCGCAATTTTGCACCTCGCCGGGTCTATCTGACAGTTTCCGGGTCGACTCTTTGACTTCTTGGCTCATTTTTGCCTCGAGCCGAGTCATTTTGGCCAATTCTGAGTCATTTTAGCAAGGCTTGATCAACGGCGACTGGTAATCATGATTACTTGCCTCAATTTTTGTTCCAATCTATGGCGACACAGTGACGGCTGCGCAGTTATTGTAGGGTTCGCAGCATAGAAAACAAAAATTTTCCTACGATGGGAACTATGTACCAAGATCTATCTACTAGATACAAACAACGGGCAGATGTATATCCGTAGAGAACATACCCTTGAAGACCGACAAATCTTAACGAGTTTGATTCGTGGTTGATGTAGACGATCTCTTGCCGATCTCAAGATCGAGAGGAAGTCCTAGCGCCGCAAATCAGCAGCGCATCCGTGCTCGCACACACGTTCGAGGCACCGAGCAACCTCCGCCTCCTCGCTCCAGCGATGTAGCGGAAGCACAACTCTTTCTTGCCGAATAGCCACCGGGAACATGTATCTTGCTAATCCGAGACCATGGGGGATAAATTCTAGAGGGGGAGAGAGATCCTTCACGAGGAGGTGTGAGTGAGAGAGAGGAGAGGGGGTGCCTTTTATAGGAGGAGGGGGAACCCAAGGGGGTGGCCGCCGGCCATGGGGGATGCCCCCTCCCCTCCTTCATTCATGTGGGTGGACACTCCACTCACAAAAATCCATTCAAATCCCTCCACTCAAAATCCCACTCAAACATGCCATTAAATTTCCACCAAATTTAATGCAAACTCTCATTAAATAAAACTCTTTTATTTTATTCAGAATTTTGTCAATTACTTTAATGACAAAAATTCACAAATAACCCCTTGCTAGAATTCTATTTCACATGCATAACCACTTTATGCAATTTCACCCGAAAACCTATTTCTGTATCTAGTGAAATAAATTCCTGCGCTTGTTCATTCTTTTGGCATGAAACTTTTGCTCCAATTGGATGTCGGTGTCTCTTAAGTGTGTCACCCTACAGTTCGTGAATAATAAGGACATGATCGAGACCCCTCTCGGATCAATAATCATAAGCGGGATCTGGAGACCCATACTGACTCCCACACATTCAACGATGACTTTCTTGTGATCGTCGGAACCTTTTATGCTAGTATCTTAATCCCTTTGTTTCACGATATATTACATGTCCGAGATTCGATCATCAGTATCTCCATACCTAGTTTGATCTCGTTACTGACATGCACTCTTTTCTCGTTCCCGTGATATAACATTCTAGTGATCAAATCACTTGCTTGCAAGCTAACCAATCTGATATCACCGAGAGGGCCCAGAGTATATCTATCCGTCATCAGGATGAAAAAATTCCACTCTCGATCCATGGGCCTCAACATAACAATTTATTAGTTATGAATCCATCTTTATAATCACCCTGTTACGGTGTGACGTTTGATGTTATCAAGAAACTCTTCTGGTGTTACTGATTGACATGATCTCATGGTCTAAGGATTAGGATCACTTCATAAGTTGTTATAGAAATATAAACTCAATGACTTTGATCGTAATGCTATACTTCGGATGAATGTTCATCACACCATTACACTAATGTTGTGATCCCGTTATTAACAACATCCAATGTCCATGATCAGGAAACCTTGATCATCTTGTTAATCAACGAGCTAGTTTATGAGAGAGGCATAACTAGGAACTTTCTGTTTGTTTATTAAACACACATGTATTAACGTTTCCGTATTAATACAATTATATCATGCAAAATAAACATCTATCATATACTTGGAATACACATAATAAACACTTTATTATTGCCTCTCAGGGCATATTCCCTTCAGTTATTCCCCGTCACTGTGGCAGTCCCATCGGCCTGCGCCTCTTGTCCTTCCTTCCATGACGTGGTATGGGATTTTTCGTGTATCTCTGGCTACGTGGTGCTTGCTGATTTTCCTACCCGTCCAGGTAAACGGCCACACGCTGGCCGCACGACACAGATGGATCCCACTACCAGGGTTTTTATTGTCCTTAAGTAGGGGTTGGGGGTTTCCACTTCCCCCACGCCCATTCAGTTTCCCTTGCCTATTCTTCTTCCTTGCACCTGCAAGATCGAACCGCCCCCTTTGCGGTTTCCTCTTCCTCCTGTTCTTGCCCTGCAATTGCTCCTCTTTTCTTTCCATTCCACCATGGGTCCGCGTTGTTCCAAACCTCTTCCAACTGCGGAGGAGACTGAATCTGCATCATGGACGCTCACGACGGCGCTGATGGTGCTGAGGAGCAGGAGGTTCCCGTCGGCGAGCGTGGTGGCTGGGAAGGCTCAGAGGTCTCCACCGAGGAGTTGGAATGGCTCCGCTCCACCAGGCGCATTCCGCTGCAAGTGGATTGCCGTCTCCCTGCCGGTGAGATCTCTCCTAAGCCCGATGCTAACGAGCGGGTGGTTTTCCTCTCTCACTTTGGAGCACGGTTTTGCTCTTCCAGTGAGCACCTTCTTTTCCTCGTTTATCTCCACCTTCCATCTGCAAACCCATCATCTCCCTGCCAATGCTATTGGCTCTCTTTCTTGCTTTATTTCTGCCTGCAAGGCTTACCTCAGGATTTGGCCTACAGTTCTTCTGTGGGCCAAAAAATTTAGCTTTAAGGTTCAAGTTGTTCCCTAGCCTGGTGCTCCTCGATCCGAGAAGAGGCCGACCCGGTGCGGTTCTGCTAGTATCACGCCCAGGAGAGATTCCATCTTCCCTCGGGTTACTGGTATTGATTCCTGCAAGAAATGGCATAGGACTTTCTTCTATGTCAAAAATAGTGGGTCCACCGATAACATACGGCTCCCCTTTCTCGGACGAGGTCCTGAACAAGAAGCTCTGGCAGCTTGACCCGCGTGACCAAGACGTTGCGGTAAACGAGGCTAACGCTATCCTGGAAAGGTTGCTGTCGCCGGATGAGCATTTTCATCTTGCCGAGAGGGACCTCATGTGCACCTTCATCTCACGTCGGGTAAGCCCCATCCAAGCGAGGAGTCATACGATGTGCTTCATGAGTGGCTCCCATGATCCCACTCGGCACTCCACTAAGGAGCTCACCCATGACTCCATTGCCCGCCGAGTAAGATCAATCTTTAAATTGAACTTGGCGGATGATCGGGCTTGGAGTTGCCCTCCGTTTAGCCGGGTCAGGCATGTCCCCTGGGTAAGTTTTCCGAGTCGTTTTTCTTGCCGAGTAGGCTTTAGCTCTTTTGCCACTCCCTGCCTAGTTTTCCTTTTTTGTTTCTTATTCTGTTTGTCTTTCGTAGAATCTTCTTCACCAGGTTGATGACAGTACTGTCCCTCCCTGCGGTTATAACGGGGATCGCTCTGACTCTGATGAAGTCGAGTATGACCTGGAGTGCTTCATGCCTATCCCGCACGCTGTGAGTGCTTCAGCTTCGGGTAAGAGTCAATCTCGCAATCCCTTACAAGATTGATCTGACGATGATGAGGATGATGATTGTACGGTTTTGGAGGTACATGCCCTGCGACCTCTGTTTCCCAACTTATCCGAGTAAGCCTGTTATTTACTTATGCAGCTGGCCAGGTACATGACACCCTTCCTATTGCCGTGGGCGGACTCGGCAAGATCCCCGTCGCCAAGCCGAAGCGACGCGGAGCCTCCTCCAGCACTCAGCCAGCCAAGAAGAGCAAGCCCACTCCAGCAGCTCCTTTTTGCCAGCCGAGAGTCACACGCCGAGTCGTCCGTGACCCGGTTGTCACCGGGTACGTTATTGTACTTTGCTTTCTCCGTTCTTTTCTTTTTATCACTGATGTTCTCTTATATATGTCTTGTTGTTTTTAGTGCCGCACCTTTGTCGGCGAATCAGGATGCTTCTAGCATTGCCTCGCCGCTAAGGCCTGCGCCTCCTCCAGTTGGCTCGGCGGCACTGAGTCCCATCTGATTCAAGGCTCCCATTGTTGAGGCTCACGCCTCTCAGTGTGAGTCAGACCCGGTGGGTCATTCAGCTGGCGCCCCTGGCGCTGGCCAGGGACAATTTTTTGATCTTGGTGCTAGTGATTCTGGCCCCGAGAAACCTTCCGCCACTAGTTCCTCTGGCATCGGCCCTCAGGCTGGTGTGAATGAACAACTTCCTGATCTTGGAGCCAGCAAAACTGCTGAGCCCAGTCAGCCGGCTCCACGTTCTTCTCCAAATCCCCCTGCTCGCTCTCCAATTCTGTCAAAGAGCCGGATCCAGCCCAAGGCTTCTGTCTCTACTCGCCCTTTACCCGGCAAATCCTCCTCCTACAAGCAAACAACGCTGGTCTGCGCTCCGGGTTCTGCTCCCCAGATTCGGCCTCCGACTTTGGTGACAATGGTCGCTTCAACGGGTAAGGGGGGTGAGTCCGCAGATGCCGGGTCAGGTGATGGCTCTAAGGCTGTTACCCTCCATTCTTCCGCTGCTGCGACTCGTGCCAATGTGGGTTCTACCCTGAAAATGGGTCAAGTTCTCACTCAGACACTCAGTGGCAAAAGCCTTGGTTCAGCTGAGCCTTATGATGTGGCATGGAATGCAGCTGGCGAGCAGGAGGTCAGCACCCGTGCCGGAAAGAAGCTAAAGCTGGGCCCTAAGGTCGTCTCTGACATGACCCAGCAAGCCATTACTCTAATGGCCCGCACCGACAAAGTGAACAAGGTAAAGTAACTTCTTACTCTTTTGTATTGTTGAGTATTTCCTTTATAGATACCACCTAGTCCCCGAGGTTACTGCCGAGTAAGGAACTTACTCGGCTGTAAGCTCTTAATAGTCACTTAGTCTTTAAATCCTTCATCCCAAGCTTGCATGTTAGAGCTTCGATCCCTAGCCCTCGAGGTTACTTACTCGGCTGTAAGCTCTTAAGCTTTTTGATTTCCTTATGATAAACTCATATGTTAGAGCTTCAATCCCTAGCCCTCGAGGTTACTGTCGAGTAAGGAACTTACTCGACTGTAAGCTCTTAAGATTTTTTATTCAGTAGGCTGCTTGAATTGACCCTTCCTTACTGTGTGTCTTCTTTGATCAGCTCACGCATAACGAGCGCACCAAGGTGCACCAAGCTCTCGTTCTGGCGCATCGCAAGCTCGAACTTGCGTATGAAAAGCTGCAGACTGATACCCAAGGCCAAGGTAACAACCTTAGTCATTATTTCCCTATTTGGTGTATTTTTCTTTGGTACATTTCCTCAATGTTCTCTTGCTCTTTTCTCATAGCCTCCGCTCAGTCCACCATCGAGGTTCTTCACTCACAGATTAGCGAGGCCAAGAGTAAGTTTCTTGCCTCATTGATGTGATAGCTGAAAGTTTCTGTTGGTGCTGACAAGTAATTTGTTCCGAATAAGCAGAGAAGCACCAAACCGAGCTCCAGAAGGAGTGAGATGAGGTGACTCGGCTGAAGAAGCTGATGGCCGAGTCAGAGAAGAAGCACTTGGCCGAGGTGAAGGGGCTGAGAGAGGATCTTGCCGAGAAGAATGATCAGCAGGCCGCTAGTGCCAAGAAGACCAAGAGGCTGCTCGACTAGGCCGAGTCATCGGTCGGGTCGGCAAACCTGAACTTTGACGCCCTCCAAGCCAAGGCCAAAACTTGGCATAGCAAGCTCGCCGCCATCAACTTTTTTCTCGGTAGTGAGTTCTTACTCTTTTTGCACTGTATAGGTCGCTCTGAACTTCCTCCTTTTATTTTTGTTATTTTCTAACTTTCTCTTTTTGCTTGCAGAGAATTTTCCTGAGGCCAATATGTTTAACATCCGCGCCATGAAGAAAGTGAGGGCCGAATCTGGTGCTCCGGTCGACGGCGAGGTGTCCATGGAGGAGCTTCTCGAAGCAGTGGCAGAACGGGTCAGGACCCTCAAGTCTTGCGGTGTGGATCTGCTCAAGTCGGCTATTCATGCGTTTCGCATGCTCTGGCCGGATGAAGATGCACCCGATCTCATCGAGCCCATTGCTGAGAGATTGCTCCTTACTGAAGACCAACTGGATCAATGGCGTGAGTCGGCCGGCCGAGCTGCAGTGGACAAGGCTCTCTCCTTCGTGCTTTCATGGTACGAGGACATCAACCTTGATGTTCTCGCTCGCATAAGAGGAGATGGCAAATGGCTGAATGACCCGAAGCTGATCAAGAAACGCCAGGAGCGAATTTACACCATGATCGAGTATACCATGGTGCATGCTTGGTGCGATGGGCCCAGCTTCCTCGACCTTGGTGATCCACTCGTCGAGGCTGCTGATTAAGAGGGCGGCGACAACGAAGCAACCGAGTCAGATGGTCCGGATGACCCGGCCACAGATGCCCCTCACTCGGCGGATGCTCCAAGCAATGCTCCTGGCTCCGAGAGTGCTCCTCCGAGTCCTTTTGCTTCTTAGGCTAACACATACTCGAACTTTGATTAGATCCCCGGTATGCCGGGTACAGATGTAACATACATTGCACTTTAAGTTTGATTATGCGCCTTTTTATAAGCTTTATATATTTGCGTTATGTTCTAAGTGTGAATTATTCCAAGGCAAGTCCCCGAGCTTCATTTTGCCGTGTCACCTTTCCTTGACTTTGGCCCCTGTCTACATTTTTCGGTGTTCGACATTAGGGTCTCAATGTACTAAGGATATAGTTAGCGGGTATGAAACTTGGATCACTTGGCAGAGATTACTCGACACGTAGTATAATGTGACCTGCAGAGAGTTAGGCAAAAATCTAAATCCAGCTCGCGTTTCTCCTTTGTACTTATCCGGCGTTTGTGTTTACCCGTCATACATCCTTTTCTCTTGCTTGCCATGAAGCCGTGTTTTTGGACAACATCATAGTCGAAGAGTTGATTTCTTCCGAGTAAACACTACTTGTTCCGAGACAAGTTTTGGGTGTCACGCTAGCCGACATAAAATAACTGAAATGGAAAACTTAAGGGCTAGTCCCCGAGTCAGTTTTTCAAATCATACCATTTTATTATCAACACATAGCCGGCACACACGTCCGACATATGAGAGTTCGAGTGATACATGCATTGCTTCTCCTAAGTATAGAAGGGACGAAGTAGTGCCACATTCCATGGCCTTTTGGTCTCATCTCCTGGCCTGTCTGCCTTGTTCTTTTGCGCTTCACGAGCGTCTATTAGATAATAGGAATCATTGTGCAATGATTTGCTTACAATGAATGGTCGTTCCCATGGGGGTGATAATTTATGCATTCCGGCTGTGAGCTGCACCAGCCTTAGCACCATATCTCCTCGAAAAACACGAGGTTGCACTTTCCGGCTATGGTAACGTCGGAGATTCTGTTGATATATAGCGGATCTGTATAATGCCAGTTCCCTTGCTTCTTCGAGTAAGTCTACTCCATCTTCTCGAGCCTCTTTTACCTCGGCTTCCGAGTATTGCCTTATTCTTGGCGAGTCATATTCTATGTCGACAGGCAAAACTGATTCTGCCCCATATACGAGGAAAAATGGCGTATAACCCGTTGATCGATTTGGAGTTGTTCTTAGACTCCATAGCACTGAGGGTAGTTCCTCTATCCAACAACCAGGTCACCTCTAGAGTGGTTCCATTAAGCGGGGTTTTATCCCTAACAGAACTAAGCCATTAGCCCGTTCAACTTGTCCATTTGATTCTGGATGGGCGACTGATGCTACATCGATTCTTATTCGGTGTTTCCCACAAAAGCGAGCAAAGGCACCTTCGGCAAAGTTCGTGCCATTATCGGTGATTACACTATGTGGGTAACCATATCTGAGGATTATATCCCTTAAGAATGTGACAGCTGTTCTATCGTCCAACTTTTTGATTGGTTTCACTTCTATCCACTTGGTGAACTTATCAACCATGACCAAAATATGAGTCATGCCTCCCCTTGCTGGTTTGAATGGTCCTACCATATCTAGGCACCACACTGCAAAAGGCCAAGTGATTGGTATAGTCTTTAATTCAGACGCTGGTAAATGTGACTTGGATGCGTAGTGCTGACAACCACTGCATCTTCCGACTAACTCTTGCGATTATGCCAATGCGCTTGGCCAGTAGAATCCATGTCGGAATGCCTTGGCCACCAACGCTCTTGATGACGCATGGTGCCCGCATTCGCCTTGATGAATATCCAATAAGATCTCCTGGCCTTTCTCTGGGCTGATACAACGCTACAGTACACTCGTCACACTTTGCTTGTATAGTTCCTTGTCTATTATGGTGTACGGTTTTGCTCTTCGTGCTGTTTGCCTTGACAACATTTCATCACTCGGCAAGGTCCCGTCTTTTAAGTAGCTAAATATTGGTTGTGCCCATGTTGGTATCAGTGGTTCCGGGTCTACTTCAACATCAATGTCCATTGGCTCTGCCGACATATGCTCTGCCGACATGACCTGAGGAGTCCCCGAGTGTGATTCGGCGGCCCCTAAATTGAGCGGATCAGTCCCCGAGTGACTCGAACCTCGCCCTAAGTCGATATCCATTGGTATCACGTCTTACTCCTGAATCGCCGGGGTAACCCTGATCGAGTCGGATTCTGGTGACGGCTTGATCGATGGTTTCCTGAGGTCCTCCAGCGCTACCCCTGGTGGTATTGCTTGCCGAGATGATCCTAGTTTGGATAGTACATCTGCTGCCGCATTTCTGCTCTAGGAACATGATGGAATTCACATCCATCGAAATATCCTGAAATTTGTTGCACATGGAAACGATATAATGCCATGTTTGTGTCCAGCGCATCCCAATGTCCAGACACTTGCTGAATCACCAAATCCGAATCGCCAAAACACATGATCCTTTTGATACAAATTTCCTTGGATACTTTGATGCCATGGACAAGTGCTTCATACTCGGCAACGTTGTTGGAAGCAGCAAAGTGAATCTGTAACACGTATCTCAGTTGATCCCTCTTTGGAGATGTGAGCACTATCCTAGTGCCCAGACCCATTTTCGTATTGGACCCGTCAAAATGCATTTTCTAGTAGTTCAGATCTGGCAGTGGTGGTTCGTACTGCATTTCCATCCAGTCTACAAAGAATTCTACAATAGCCTGAGACTTTATTGCATCTCGCCTATCATATTGTGGAGTATAGGGTGCCAGTTCTATGGCCCATTTTGCGACTCGGCCGCTGACATCTTTGCTGCCCAATATATCCTAGATAGGTGCCTCACATATTACCCGAATTGGGTGTTCTTGAAAATAATGTTTCAGCTTCTTTGCTGCCATATATACCCCATATGTCATCTTATGATAATGCGGGTAATTCTGTTTCGAGATAGAGAGCACTTCTCTCAAGTAATACACCGGTCTTTGGACTAATTTGCCCCTTCTTCACGTTCAACCTCTATTACTGCACTTACAACTCTGTTGGTTGCGGCGACATAGAGCAATATTGGCTCTTTGGATAGTGGTGATGCTAATATTGGTGCTGTTACCAACATTTTCTTTAATTCGTGGAAAGCGCTATCAGCTTACTGTGTCCACGTGAATTTGTCTGATTTCTTCATCAGTTGATACAGCGGTAGGGATTTTTCTCCTAGCCGGCTAACAAACCTGCTCAACGAGGCCAGGCATCCAGTAAACTTCTGGACATCGTTGAGGGTTTTTGGCACTTCCATTCTTTTGATGGCCCTGATCTTTGTCGGGTTGGCTTCAATTCCTCGGCTGGATATAAGGAATCCTAGTAACTTGCCAGCCGGGATACCAAATGTACATTTTTCCGGGTTAAGCTTCATCCTGAATCTTCTCAAGTTTGCGAATGTTTGACTCAAGTACTCAATTAGAGTATGACTTTGTTTGGTTTTTATTACCACGTCATCGACGTATACTTGAAAGTTTTTGTCCAATTGATCTTGCAAGCATTTTTGCATGCATCTTTGATATGTTGCGCCGGCATTTCTCAATCCGAATGGCATGGTATGATAGCAATAAGCCCCGTACGGGGTGATAAAAGCTGTCTTTATTTGATCATCCAGATTCAGTGGTATCTGATGGAATCCTGAATACGCATCCACAAACGACAACAACTCACACCCTGCAGTAGAATCTATGACTTGATCGATCCGTGGCGGGGGAAATGGATCTTTTGAACACGCCTTATTGAGGTTCGTGTAATAAATACACACGTGCCATACCACTGCCACATTCAGGTCATATTTTTTCTTCTCGACCAAGACTGGATTTGACAACCAGTCCGGGTGCAGTACTTCCATGATGAATCCAGTAGCTAAAAGTCTGGAAATCTCGGCAACTATCACTTTCCTCCTATCTTCGGCGAAGCGGTGGAGGGGTTGCTTCACCGGCTTGGCATCTGGTCTTACATGAAGAGACTGCTCAACCAGCTTCCTCGGAACTCCTTGTAGATCTTGAGTGGACCATGCAAAGATATCTCGATTCTCACGGAGGAAGCTGGTGAGCTCGCTTTCCTATTTGTCTGTGAGGCCAGCCCCAATGGTAACTACGCGCTCTGGGAAAGTCTCATCTACCTGTACCTTCTTGGTTTCTTTGGTAGCTTGAAATGACACATTGCCATGCGGGTTGGTGAGTGCCGGCATGGACATTTGTGCTGCTTTGGCCAATGCTGCCACTTCCAACATTTGACTTTTTTCTTGTGCTATGACGAGTGACTCGGCTAGGAAGATTCGGCTGAGGCACAAGCAATAGATCTTTTTTAATCCCCTTCAACTGTAATCACCCCACATGGGCCTGACAGCTTCATCTTTAAGTAAGCAATATGGGTAGTATCCATGAATCTTGCCATAGCCGTCCTGCCGAGTAAGGCGTGATATGGGCTGACCAAATCCACTACCTCAAACTCTATGGCCTCAGTGCGATAGTTCTCTCTGTTGCTGAATAAGACATCGACCCAGATCTTGCCAATTGGCTCACAGGACAATCTCGGCATAATACCGTGGAAAGTGGTCTTAGTCGGCTCCAGCATGTTCATGGTAATGCCTAACTTGAGCATTGTATCCTTGTACATGATCTTGATGCTACTGCCACCATCAATCAGCACTTTTGAAAACTTGACGTTGATATCTGGGACCATGAATGTTGGATCCAAAACTAGAGCATATCCTCCTGGGGTTGGCATGATCTTGGGGTTATCTTTTATACTCCAAGTTATCTCTTGCTCAGACCAGTGCATGTACTTGGGGATTGCAGGCATCGTGGCATTCACCTCCATCATTCGTCGCCGCTGGCTCTTTTTGTCATTTGGATGTGTGGCAAAGATAACATAGCTCTGGTGATGCTCTCTGTACTCATTTCTAGTTCCATGACCGACATGAGCGTCGTCACCTCTTGGATTGTGCACCTGGTGCACAACTTCTCTTCTTTCTTGATTCTGATACCTCATTTTTGTTTCGTATCATATACGCTCCCCCTCGAGCATTTCCTCCTGTAAGTGGTGGAGGGGGAGGTGGTGGAAGCTGCTTATTCGGCGAATCCACTCTATCTCCTTTCTGAAACCAAGTGCATTGCCTTGTTGTGTGATTGGCCGGTTTACTCGGACTAGGCGTGTGAAACTTACACGACTGGTCCAGCATCATCTCATAGGTATATTTCTGTCGGTCCTGATATTGCTTCCTCTGATCGTATGGCCTTTTGCCATCATTCTTTGGCACCCATTGTTGTTATCCACTTGTCCTTTGGCGCTGACTGCTTCCAGCATCTGGATGATCCTGACTCATGGCCGCAACCTGAGTCGAACAGTACCTGTAATCTGGCCTTTCGTCTCTTCTCTTGCTTCGGTATTCGGATCTTTCCTGACGCCTTTGCAACCCAGCAACGTCATAGATCTGACTCTCAGTCATCCCGTCTGCCGACATGAGCAGCGGCTGAGTCGGATCTCCTAAGGCATATGCATCAGCGATTCTTATCGTCTCCGCCAGGCTTGCCAGCATATCTCTTTGTAACCTTTGCCACAACACACTTCCATGTCTACATCCTTGTGCAAACCATGCGATTGCCTGTGACTCGATTACCCCTTCACAAGAGTTGTGCATCGTACACCATGTTCTAAGGAATTCCCTGTATTTTTCATTCGGTATTTGCTTACACATCGCCAGTTGTTATGGGCGATTCGTCCTCTTGTAAGTGCTCGTGAAATTTCTCACAAAAGCATCGTGAAAATCGATCCAACTGTTAATGCTTCCGGGTGGCAAATTATTCAACCATACCCGAGCTGGTCCCTCCAGCATCTGCGGTACATAACGTACCGCCCATCTCAAATTTCCCTGTGCGATCTTCACAGCAGTTCCATAATCTATGAGCCAGTCCTCTAGCTTAGTGCTTCCATCATACGTTTTTGTCCCTCTGGCCAGCTGGAAATTTGGCACCGGTGGATCCTTCATGATCCTTGGGCCAAAGCACGGTGGACCCTGCGGACCTTGCGATTCAATTATCTCTGCCATTTTTATCCGGTCAAGCTTCAGCCTTGCATCATCCGGCTGAAGGTTCCTGCCTCCGAGTCTTGCTCCCATTACTTGATATGCGTGATCCGGCAGTTCATACCGTCATTCACCATGGCCGAGTAACCATCATTATACTTATTTGCGTTCGGGTTAGCAGGCTGCTGAGCCGCCCTTCCCGCGCTTTGCTGTCTTCTTTCAGGATGAGCTGGTGCGTTATTAGGCGCTGGATTTCCTCCTCCTGCCGAGTGAGTTCCGCGCCTAGCTTGAGGCGTGAAATTCTGCCCTCCGTTGTCATTTCTTTGCCCTGCTTGCCTTTCTCGGCCTGCATTCTCCTGGTTTTCATTTCCTTGGCATTATTCCTTCTTGCCCCCTGTGCATGTGCCGGGTTTGCTTGAACCACTGCCGGATCATAGGTGACCATCTGCTTGTTTCTTCCAAAATCCACACTCTTTTCTTTTCTCGGCCTAGGCGCCGCTCCGGGTGATGATGCCGTGTGCCCTGCCGATCTTGCCGGGACAGGAGTCGCCGAGTGAACCAGTTGCGACCTTCCTGCTGTACCCAGATTCGCTCTGTAATACGCTTCATTCAGCATGCTAGCTGCTCTTACTAGTTCATTGACTCGTTCTTGTTGCCTTTTCTTTGCTTCTCCCACCAAATGGGGTAATTCTGCCATTGATGCTTCTGCTGCTCGCAGATTAGCTGCTGTTGTGCTATATGTTGGCCGCATGGTTTGCTGTTCTCTAGCGTTATCTTTGACATCGCATCTGCCAGCTCCTAGTTGAGGTTCCTTCCTCTCAATCTCATTGCATCAAGTCGGGTCTTTGCGCCCTTGACTCGATTTGCCGAGTTAAGCTCTCGATGGTGATATACACGTCCTGTTGTAACTGTGCTAATTCTTTGGCTTTCTCCAGGACCTTTATCCTGGCCTCCTCCAACTCGGCTTGCACATGTGCCGGGTCAGTCGCCTGTGCCACTGGCTCTGCCAACGTGTCTATCGCTTCCTGCATCTCCTTATCCCTCTTACTCCTAGCTATGTTCTCTGATTTTTCTAGTGGTGCCTTTGCTGTTCTTGCGGACCTTGGCGTTTCCTCATGATTTCCTCCCTCAGCATTCTCATTCACTACTGGAACTATTGGCGGAGCTGCAGGGTTTGGGACTGTCATCATTACCTCCATGGAGACGAGTTGGTAAAGCTTCCGAGCGACAGGAATCGCTGGCGAATCCAGCGTCGGGACGACGTGCTCGGGATATGCGTGTTCCACACGCACCGCGACGTAGACCTGGTGTTCGCCGAACTTGATGAAGCGACCGTCCCTAGGGAACGGCTTGGTCCCGAAACAGCCCGCGTTGTCGCTGACGAAGTTGAGCGCTCCAAACCTCTGGATGAGGACGAAGTAGATGCGCTCGCTGGTCTTGGCGATGATGTTGCCCGTCTGGATGAATAATCCATCAAGCACCTGCTTCTGCCCCACGATGGGCGCCAACTGTCGTGGTGGTGGCACGGCAGATGCCATGGGTAGGCTTAAGTTGGGGGCCGAATGGGTGCTTGTGGTCACCGGGGAGGGAGTGCACGTTCGATCCATGCACGAAGAACAAGAAGAACTCTCCAGACTTAGCAATTTGATTGATGCCCGAAGATTACAAGTGTTCCTTGAGCTGTATGAACTAGGGTTTAGCGCCCTCATTCCCTACTTGGTCCAACCTGCTTCTACTACTACTATGCCCTCCCTTATATAGGCAGTGCTAGCTAGCTAATACCCTTTTGGGTACTAGGGTTTACTGTTTGGATCTTGGTCCCTACGATGTGGGCCGGGTCATGGGATTGCCCTAAGCCCAATGGCCCAGTCCATAAAGATTGACAGCTAACAGTCTTCTGGTACGCTGCTTCCTGTTCCTTTTGGCGTCATGATGTTACTTTGTACGTCAGCGTATGCTTTGGGCGTCACTCGGCTCCTTTTGTGTCAACCGGCTCCTTTTGTGTCACCCGGCGTCGCCCTTCTCTTTTGACCATGCTTTACCATGGTCCCTCCTGAACCTTACTCAGAAAGGTGACACGCGTCCTACTTGACTCGGCCCTTCCTCAGTAGACTTGGCTCGTCGATTCCTGCAAGAATTGCAACTTTGTCTTATGCGGGCCGACATAGTTTATATGTCGGCCGCTCATGCTTCTCTTACCCGAACGTTCTTACCTGACCTGGTTCTTTCTTTTCTCGGAGCTAGACAAGTTGCGCTACGTTTCACCTCTCATGACCCTACCAGGGGGTTATCCCCCGACACTCTTCAATCAGTTTCCTCAAATCCTCAATCTCGAAGGTTAGAGTACGAATCAACTCCGAATTATGCTTAATACGGTTCGTGATCATGTCGGACCAAGAATCCCAATCCTTGTTATTCTTTCCCCACTCTTCCTTCTTAGTGTGTTCCTTCCCTGCACGATTAGAATGAGGCAGATCTCAAACAGAGGTCAAATTCCCTTTGGGAACCTTTTGGTAATGTCGCTCAATTAGGAGAGTATGGAACGGGTTCTTGGTGCGTGAAGGAGGTGACCGTGGAGTGAGGATATTACACGGAGTTCTCCCTCCTGTAGACATTCGTGCTGTCCTCATAAGGTTGATAGGGTTTGCCACCACTCCAATGCTTGCGACGGTAGCGCGGGTGTCCGGATGGTCTTCCTCCTCCATGTCTTCTTTATCCTCCACCAAGACCTCCTCCTCCTTGGGGTTTTAAGGATCATCTTCCTTGGGATTCTTGCCTTTGTCGTTGGTGGAGACCATGGTGCTCTAAACTTGAGAATATTTCCTGACAGAAACAGATCAAAACGAAAACACGACGAGAACACGATATACGAACCTCGGGGGATCCGGGGGGTTATATATTATGAAGTTCCAATGCATAAGGTAGGTACTGTTCGAAAACGAGGCGAAGACGGAGTTCAGGGGGCTCACACCCCCTCCAGGCGCGACCAGCTAGGGGCCCGTGCCTAGGGTGGGTGTGGCCACCCTGGCCTCCGTTTCCTCCTCTGTTTCATCTCATAACCTTCTGTATGTGATAAAAACATCAAAATAATAAAAGATTAGGATTTCACGAACCTTCTGTTTTCACCACTTTTACCTATTCAAATACGGACTCTGCAGATTCCTTTTTCTCCTTATCCTAGAAATTCCTTTCATACAAGGCCTCACACAAACCTCAATGGCAACATTAGTGTATGCAAAAACAATAAACCTTTAGGTTCAAACTTCAACTGAAAACCATCAACACAAAAGCTACTATAGCAAATCCTTTCCAAAAACCCAAAAAGAATTTGAAAGGGAATCAATATAAGAAGAAAATGCTAATGATGCCAGAAATCTGTCAAAATATACCAGTAGGTAAAGATTGATTTTTTCGAAAACCTTATGTTGCTCAAATAAAAAATTGCAAAATTAATGAAAGTTGGAGAACAAGCAAAGAAAAATACAGCTCCATCCGAAGTACTGAGCTCCTTCACGAATTTTTACAATGCAACACAAAAATCTGTCCTAGGACAACCACTTTTCTCAACTCCTCTACTTCTCAAAAGTAGTTGATCTTGACACAAAAACTAAAACAAACAGGATAAGGAGCGGTTATTACTGAGGTGATAACTTCCAAGACTCAACAAAAATATTGGGTTATCTCCCAAGAAGTACTTTTCTTTATTGTTTTTGAGTTAGGCTTGATAATTTCAAAGATGCTCACATAGGAGATATAGATTTGAAGTGAAAGAGAGCATCAAGAAGCAAATATCCAACACATTTGAGTCTGACCCACTTCCTATGCAAGGGAGTATCATGAGAAAACAAATTTTTGAAGCAAAAGGCCACTAGCATAAGAAGACAAAACAAATGCAACTTTAAAGCTTTCAACATAAAACTGGGAAACTTAATATTATTGAGATTCATAAAACCATGTTTCCCTCTCTCATAATAACTTTCAGTAGCACTTTGAATAAAGTTGACAATATAATGTCACAGGACACAACTTTCTCATTAGAATGAGCATACTTACAATCATCAAAAAGAGGCCCAAGGTCATAAACTGGATCAATAGAAACAAGTTGTTCCATCCCGAAATCTTCATTAGACAAGCTATTTTCACAAGGAGCTTTAGCAAATTTGGAAAATTTAAACTCATAAGAATCTCTGTCAAACTTAGTTAAGACTTTCTCCTTCTCACAATCTATAATAGCTCCACAAGTGTTCAAGAAAGGTCTACCAAAAATGATAGGACAAGTTTTACTAGATGCTGAATTAAGCACTATAAAATCAGTAGGATATTTAATCTCACCACAAAGAACCTCCACATCTCTTACAATAACAATAGGGAAAATGGTTTCCTTATTATCAACGTGAATAAGCACATCAATGTCCTCAAGCTCACAAGGACCAATTTCATGCATAATTTCCATGTAAAGCTCATAAGGAATAGCACTAGAACTAGCACCAATATCACATAAACCATAATAGCAATGATCACCGATTTTAACAGAAAGCACACGGACACTAGCTTTTCTAGGATGAGAGATAATATTAGAAGCGTCTTCATAGAATACAATGTGCTCATCCTCTATATTTCCAGTGACAAGATCTTTCATAATAGCTACCACAGGTTCAATGTTTATTTGCTCATCATGTTCCACAGTTTTCTTTACACTTTTGTTATTCGCACTAATTATCATAGAATACCCCTTTACCTTAGATGGGAAAGGTTTTCTCTCAACATAAGGTTCATGCACAATATGATTAGTAGTACAAACTTTGGTAATTTTAACAGGAACATGACTAACAACATCTTTACAAGGTGCATGGTACTTGTTCCACTTATTTTTAGGAATTTCTATGCAAGAGGCAAAGGCCTTAAAACAGTTGGCAATACTTTGAGAATCAAGACCATACTCATTACTAATATCACGGCAGTCATCAGTTCCCATAAAAGATTTAATGCATTCATAATCATAGTTTATACATGACTTTCTTCCTTTGTCATTCTCTCATGCTTTAGTGCTTTCTTGAATACGGTCTAGGAGATCCCATTTAGCTTCTTCCTTCATACGTGTGAATGATCCAGCACAAGAAGCATCTAGTAAATATTTATCATGAAGAGAAATCCTAGCATAAAAGTTATTGATAATAATATTGTTAGGGAGTTCATGAATAGGACATTTAAACATTAGTAACTTCAATCTCCCCCAAGCTTGAGCTGTACTCTCCCCATCACGAGGCCAAAAGTTATATATCAGATTCCTATCCTTATGAATCTCACTAGGAGGATAGAATTTAGAATAAAAGAGAGGTACTATTTCCTCCTATTCCATGGATTGTCCATTCTTTAGCAGCTTATACCATTCTTCAGCTCTTCCTTTCAAGGATATAGAGAGTAACTTCTTCTTCACCTGTTGAATTCTGATACCTGCACACTTAAACAAACCGCATAATTCATGGATAAAAATCAAATGATCATAAGGATGGACAGTTCCATCCCCTAAATAATAATTATGCATAACACGATCAACAATACTTGTAGGTATCTTAAAAGGATCTATCTCAACAGGTGGTGGTTCATCTACTACCCTAATAGTGGTAGTAGTTTTCCCAAACAGAAAACCAAGTGGGTTATCCATATTGGAAACAAAGTAACAAACAGAAATAAAAACAATACTCACAGTAGAAGTTTCCTTTACCAGTTCCACTCTTCAATAACGCTTCACTCCCCGACAATGGCGCTAGAAAATAGTCTTGATGACCCACAAGTATAAGGGGTGTATCGTAGTACTTTCGATAAATAGGAGTGTCGATCCCAACAAGGAGCAGAAGGTGTTGACTAGTGGTATGGAGTAGGAAATCTCTGTAAATACTTAGCAAACAGATTTTTAGGGGTTTTCTGATAAAGCAAGGAAATAAAGTGCAAGTAAATAAAACAACAAACAATTTGCAGCAAGTGGACCAATCCTTTCTTAGCAAAGGACAAGTTGGTGGGAATACTTATAAGGACCAAATGTTCTCAAGGACACATGGGAATTCTATCAAGTGCTTTTGCTCCAAATAGCTGAGTAATCTTCTTTGGTTTTGTAAGTGTTGTGTGGGTGAACCTGTGCTAATGTACCGACCTTACTTGGACTAATACATAGTTGTTATTAAAACCCTTGCAAGCATCCGAAACTACAATAAAGCAATTAAGGTACAAACCTAACCACAGCCTTAAACTCTAAGATCCTACACTCCCTTGTGCAATGGTGTCCTAACAGGGGTTCAAGTTTCTATCACTCCGGCAACCCCACAATTAGTAGCCAAATACACAATGCATTCTCCTAGGCCCATAAATGGTGAAGTATAATATTGTAGAGGCCCCAACCTGGTAAGGTAGAGTCCTCCTGTGTTTTACAATGCTAGTCCCTGGATCATTAGCTAGCATTCACAGTAAGATGTAATATCAAGAAACAAGGTCAAAATATAACTTTATAACCAGGAATAATATAATTTATTTACATCATACATAGCTCATATGGCTATTACAATACATTGCAGCGGAAAAAAAATATAGTCATGGGTCCTTCATCTTCAAAGTGCCACAGGCAGATGTTGGTTGTAGACTTTGTAGTCCTAGTCAATCAAACAATCTTCATATAATAAAACAATCAACCTGCAACATTACAGGTTACAGCCACAAGGGTCAATACATTTTGAATTGTATTGGCAAGTTTCACTTTTATGTAAATAAGAGCGGATCCTATCAATACATGCATATTTGGCTAAGTAGAGTTTAAGGCTTATTTGCATAAAGCAACATTTATCCTATCATTTCAAAATGGTTTTGGTCCTTTGTCAAATCTTTTTTTTTCAAGTACCTTGAACTCCTTAGTAGAAATTCAAGTGTTCAAGTCCTCGTCAAAATCCCTTGAGCTACTTGGTATCCCCAAGTGCTTCAAGTTTTATCAAAATCTCATGAGTCCCTTGGTAACCCTAAGTACATCATGCTCTTGAGCACCTTGGTAACCCCAAGTGCAACAAACTTTGTCAAATATCTTTGAATTCCTTGGTACCCCCAAGTGCATCAAGTTTTTATATTAAAAGTTGGAATGTCGAGATCTCCCATAGTTCAAACTTTAGTTGCTCAGTATTGTCCATTACCGGGGACACGGCTAAGTACTTAGATTTTATTAACTTCTGCAGAAGGAGTACACTTTACCCACATGACACAATCCCATCTTGTTGCCACCAGTGGCCTACTGGATTAGTGCTCACCAAGATGGAGTACTGGCAGACTGAGAATGTGACGAAGTCTTTCCAAAAGTTCCTCCCATACATCATTGCTAGATTGTATTCAGCCCCCATGAAGCATTCCAGATCCCCATGTCCGGTAACAAAAGACAATGTATGGGTCTTCCTAATGTAGTTGACTAAGCCAGAGCCATAATAGCATGTGGTTGTACACGAAAGACACAATTGGAGAAACATGTTCAATCTCTAAGTTTCCTAGGTGGTTTTCATTTGGAGCACAACACAAAGTGATTGCCATAGACATGGTTCCTTTGGTTGCCACCTTCTCCAAAACATAAAGTGTCCACCACCTAGGTGGTTCATTGAGTCCTTGTTTTATTATGTAAAACACAAGTCCTTTTCTCAACCTTTGTAAAATCTCAACATGTATCTCTTTTCAAAACATAGCATGGCTAAGCATGTACAACTTTAATATTTTTACTAAGGAGTGTATAGGGAATCCTATTAGGATTAGCATAGCATAAGTATAAAACATTTTCATGCATGTTTACAAAATCCACTAAGTACAATGAAAATAGTAGGTCTTTTGTATGATAGTGTAACTTGCCTTTTTGGTAGGGAGTGAGGGTTTTACTCCTTGATCTTGCTAGTCTCACACTTTGCTAATATCACTACAATCATTCAAACAAGCATAGTATCAAGTAACACTCTAAACCAATATTCAAACAATATTTCACACACTCAAAGCAATGGACTCTAAGTCATGCATGGGAACATGCTTAAGATGGTTTTATCTCAAGGGAGGTATCCACTAGGCTTTTAACTTTGTAAGGTCCACATTGGTCATTTACCAAGATGGCAAAGTCATTAGAGGGTTTTGCTCAAAGTCTATTTAAAAATCCATCCAACATTTTTATGTGGTGAAAATTATCCTTTTTAAAGTAAAACTTTATGTTTTTCACCAAGTGAGTTGCTCTTGGCAGGGCTTGGTGTTTTGGGTCAGTAAGTTTGGTCCATAATCATTTTTCCCAAGATTTCCTTGCTACAACTTTTCCATAATGAGATTTAATGAGTTTTATTTGGCTAGAAAATGACTAAGTTAATTAATTCAATCTTAAATTTCACAAAAATCATTTTTAACACTATGGGTTGGTTCCTAGGGTCAGTAAGGTCACACAAATCCCTTTTGCAAAAGATTTAATCCTAAAGTCAATTTTAAACAATTTTTATACTCTAAACAAGTACACAAAAGTTTCTGTAATTTCAAACAAGCTAACAGATACTATTTTCAAAACTAAGGCCATGGTTGTTTAGGGCTTGTTCTCCTGATTTTATTGATATAAAATTTGTCAAATTTGGACGTGTGGTTTGAAAGTTACAAGTGTTTGAAGTTTGCATATAATTCTGATTCAAAAATCTGTTTTAAACTAAAGCTGGCCACGCGTCGTATTCTAATTGGCCGAAAACGGTTCGCGGATCGTGCACTGCAGCCATTAGATCTAAGTCACATCGCACGGTTGAGCGTACCTCTTCGCAGAAGTGATCTAATCGTATTCGTTCAAACTAGATCCTCTGATGTGGCTCGGACAAAAAGTGGCGGCCGACGCGGTAGTGGCGGCGACGGTCGAGATAGTGGCGAATGGCAGAAAGCGAGGAAAAGGTCGAGGGCTTACCAGGCTCGCGAGACCTGCGATGCTCGTGGTGGGTTGGTTACTCGAGGCGCAAGGGGTTGCGCTAATTGCTCGTCGGAGAAGTCGGCGGTTTCTCATTCTTTGTCGAGGACGATCTGCGAATCACCGTGAGGTAAACAAATCACATAGTCGAGCGGAAGGAAGCGGCGAAGGTGTGCGTGAACGAAGTCGGGCGGTCTGGTTCACCTGGGAGATGTCGCCGGAGAAGAAACAAACACGGCGGCGCTCTGTGCTTGACGATGGCGAGGATTGGGGGCGCCCTAAGACAAACGAAAAGTGCCATTAGGTTCGTATGAGCTTGGAGATCATCACCGTGTTCTCGGGAGGAGAGGCGACCGAATTCACCTGGGGCTTGTCGGAGAAAGAGGCGCACGCGGCGTCGGGGGTTTGTCGTAGTCGGGGTTCCGGCGCACCATGGGCGAACTGGAAATCTTGGGAGGTGCGTGAGGTCGAGGAATCCACTCACGTGAAGTAGAGGCAGAGGGTGGTCGGAGTTGGCGAATTGCTGCGACAGCTCGTCGGCAGAGGTGTTCGGAAGGAAATGGAGCGGCTGAGGCGAGCTTTGGGGGAGTCGAGGGAAAAGCGGAGGAGAGGCGAGGCGATTAAAGGCCGTGGTCATGACGAGGATTTAACGCGTTAAGGAGAATTAAACGCTGGAATCAAAGCACTGGCAACGGCGTCGTCTGGGAGGCATGGTCGTGAGGAAGAAGAAGGAGGAGGTAGTGTGGGGTCCGCTGGCAGTGAAAGAAAAGAATAAGAGAAGGGGTCCACTTGTCATACACTGTGTGGGTCAGAAACGGAGTGCGAATCGTTTTCTGCGGGGTAAGGAGCTGGGCTGGTCGGTGGGCTTAGTGGGCTGCCTGGGTTGGGTTGGCCCTTTTTCCTTTTTTTTTATTCTGTGCTATTTTCCCTTTTCTATTTTATTTCCTGTTTTGAATTTCAATCCCCTTATTCAATCATTCAAACAATTCAAACATCCTTTAAACTTTGCATTGTGTTTTTGGTTTTGTTAGTAGTATACACCTAAAATAGAATAATATTTTAAATCTTTTTAGGTTCCATTTATTAATTAATTAAATAAAGATGGAACATGGTTTATTGATAAACAAGGTTTGGTTTATTTAATAGAATCTCTATTTTAAATCCAAATATTTTTCCAAATCGATCAGTAGGTATCCTTTGGAAATAAAGAATGTTTGGAAAACTTGTTTAAAACAATATAAACCTTTTACTTTAGGGTCCATTAATAATTAAATAAAGTAGACTTTCATTATTATTTCTAACAAGTTTTATTTTATTGAGATATTTATTTTGAATCTTAAAATAAACCAACATATTTTAGTGGATTTTATTTGTGAATTTGAGGTAGCTTATTTTAAATAATTTAACAAGTTTTGATGTTTCACTTTAAATTGGTAAAACCTCTTATTTAAATAAAGGTGGATATTAAAATCTTATTAATTTATTTAAATCAACTTTTGCCATTTTATTAAATGTTTTAATTTCCAAAGCTTGGTCAAAGTTTTTAATTTGGCTTTATTAAATAATCTTTATTTATAATTCTACCTTCTCTTTTGAAAACAAATCTTTTCATTTAAGAGTTTCAAATTAATATTTTAATTATTTTTATTTTCCTTAATAAAAGTTTATCATCTTAAATACCTTTAGGTTTTATTTAATTTAAATAGGTTTGAAGTTCTAATTGAATTCAAAAAGTTTCTTCTGGCTCTGAAAATCAAACAAAGTTTTATTTTAATCATTTATTTTCACATTTCAAGATTTGGAAAATCTTGGGATGTGACAAATATAGTCGATGTTCACATGACACCACTAGAAGAATAGCACCACAACTTAAATACTAAACCATTGAATAATATCTCAACACAAATCCACAACTAACAACATGACTTCTCACATGTCCTCAAGAACTAAACGAACTACTCATGAGACATCATATGGATCAAGATCAAAGATGATATGGTGATGAATAACAATATGAACATAAACAATAATCTAATGGTTCCACTCACAAGCATCAACTACAATAGTAATCAACACCGGGAAAGTTTCTCCTAAGAACTATGCAAGTATTCAACAGGATTGTTACAGCGGGATGGAGTGGTGATGATGGTGCTGGTAGAGATTATGGTGTGGATGATGATGATGATCCCGATGAAGTCTAGCTTGATGATGGTGTTGATGGAGACAATCTCCCCTCTCCGGGAAGGAATTTCCCCGGCAGAAATCTGTCTGCCGGAGAGCTCTTTCTCTCTCGGTGTTTTCCGCCCCGTAGAGGCGGCAAAATCTTTCTGTGGTCTCTCCCCGTGTATTAGGGTTTCGAGGAGAAAATATAGGTGAGAGCGCGGACCCAGAGGTGGGACAGGTGGGCCACACCCCCTGTAGGCCCGACCTAGGGGTGGCCCGCGCCTGGGGGTGTGGCCCCCCTGTGGCCCATCTACTCCCCCTTCTGGCATTCTTTGTCTTCTGGGAAAATAGGATTATTTGTAGTTTTTCTGGTATTTTTCTAATTTTCAAGAAATTGCATCAAAACACCTCTTTTTCCATCAGAATCCTGACTCCGGCAGTTCATCCTCCAAGAATCATCCAACATGCAAAAACAGATGAAAAGACATAAGTAACACCTCTTAATATGAAATATATCAATGAATAGAGGCAAATTATGATATATAATGGTGATGCAAATTGGACATATCAGCTACTCATACTATACAAGTTACTATTGATGAAAGTGTTAGACTATTAGCTCAACTACATGCTAAGTGGGAAAGAGAAGCTGAAATTGCTAGAAACAATAGCGTGTGCGCTATCAGCACCACCAATATGGGTGCCACTAAACCACAAGAAGTCCCTATTCCTCCTACCATAATGCCTACACCCAATGAGTCTACTACCAGTGATGCTAAGTTTGATTTTGATCTTGATGGTTGCAATATTTATTAAGTGATTATGTTCCTACAAAAGCTTGCTAGAAGTCCTGATGCCAGTGATATGAATGTAGCTTTCACCAAAAACATTACAGATGCTCTCATTAAAATTAAGGAAGAAAAGCTGAAACACAAAGCCTCTATTCCTAGGAAAGTAGAAGATAGTTGGGAACCCATCATTAATATGCAAGTGAATGACTTTGATCTCAAAGCTTCATGCGACCTTGGTTCTAGTGTCTCTATTATGCCTAGAAAGATTTATGAAATGCTTGATTTGCCACATTTGGAAGATTGTTATTTGGATGTCCCACTTAATGACAATGCTAACAATAAACTCACGGGGAGTGTTAATTATGTTCATAGTATGGTTAACAATGCTTATGTCCCTATTGATTTCTATGTTTTGGATGTTGAATACAATGCTTCTTGTCCTATTACTTTGGGAAGACCTTTTCTTAGAACTGTTAGTGCCATCATTGATATAAAAGAAGGCACCATTAAATATCAATTTCCATTCAAGAAAGGTATTGAATACTTCCCTATGAGGAGAGAGAAGTTGATTTTTTCTCCTCCTTTGAAAGCAAGGTTTGATGTTAATGCTTCTTCATTTGAAAATACTTGATTCTTGCTTCCTATGCCTAACTTAAATGCGTTAAAGAAAAGTACTTATTGGGAGATAACCCAAAAGTTTTCTTGAGCCTTGGAAGTTATTACCTATGTAATAACCGCTCCTTATCCTTTTTATTTGCCTTTTGTGCCAAGAATAACCTCTAATGAGAGGGAAGTAAGATTTGGGGAGTTGGTTGTCCTGAAACGTATTTTTGTGCTCCACCGTAAAAATTCGTGTAAAATCTCTGTAAGTCGGATTGAGCTGTAATTTTCTAAATAAATCCTCCAGGTTGTTAGATAACTTTTGTTAGGTCTACACTTTTTGATTTGAGCAACAAAAGGTCTTCGAAAATATCGGTTTCTACCTGCTGGTCTGTTTTGACAGATTTCTGTCATTATTTGCATTTGCTTCTTATTGGTTTATTTTTTATTTCTTTTTAGGAAATTGAGATTTTTAAAGGAAGTTGCTTCAGTAGCTTGTGTTTTTAGTGAAAGTTTTTCTGTTTTAAAACTAAACCCAAAAGGTCGATTATCTTTTGAATGCACTAATGTTGCTAATGAAGATTGTGTGAAGTTTTGTATGAAGGAAAATTTTCAGGTGTAGAGAAAGAATGATGTAATGAGATGAAGAATGGAAAAAAGCTCAAGCTTGGGGATGCCACCCCAAGAAATATTCAAGAGGTACAAGCGTCAAAGCTTGGGAATGCCCAAGGTATCCCCTTCTTCATCAATAAAAACTGACGTCTTTCTAGACACTTCTTTTTTATTATTTCATGCATTGTTGTGTTGTTTTTAGAGCGTCTTAGTTTTTGTTTTTGTTTTTAGTTTTCTTAGTTTTCTTAAATAAAGTAGTTTGGACCCCCGTTTTCACTGTGTTGTTTCAAATAAGTTGATTGGTGTTGGAAAGGAGTAGGAAGTTCTTGCTTAGTAGTACAAGAGGAGCTTGTTTTGACTATGACTTAGACTTTAGCATGTAATGCTAGATGTTGTTTTGACCTTATGCTTAGTGATTATTGCTGTAGCATGACTTGTTCCAAAAAATTAGTATTTCTTAATGTGCCTTGAAGGAATCATGCGTTGTTTTAGCATACAAAAGCATAGTATTGTGGTATTCTCCTTTGATGCTTTGTTTGGGTTGACTTGGCACATGATCACACCATGTTATGACTATGAACAAGTCACCATAGAATATATGATCATTTAGTCCTTGACTTGTGGTACCACTTTATGCTTTGATTAGTAATGTTTTGTCGCTCTGCATGATTATGGCCATTATTGCTCTCTTAGTTGGTCGCTCCCAGTCTTTTGCTATCCTCCACTTGTATGAGTAAGATCTACTCATGCATCCAACTCCCAAGAAACCAAGTTATTCCAAAGTGTCCACTATAAATTCCTATGCATGGTGTGTTACACCATTCCAAGTATATTCTTGTTTTCATCTATCTTCCAATTAAAAAAGTCTTTTTGTTGTGTGAAAACTTAGTGATTAAAGCTCTCACGAACTTGATGGCACACTTTATTTTTCTTGCCCCTAATAAACTTGAACCATTGTGTCATCTCTGTTCCACATCATAAAAGTCATAATTTCCTTTAACATAAGAAGATATGGTAACATTATCATTATACTCACATTGAAAAGTTATGTGTTTATACCTCCTACAGCAACAAGATTTATCAAAGCAATAAGTAACATTATAAGTAGAGCACACCTCTCTAGCAATAATATTCAATTTATCAATTTTTTCCCATAAGTGTTTCCCTTTTTGTGACAAATAGTGTTCCTTATAATAATACTTTTCTTCTTCCGATAATCCACCTTGTAAGTAAGAACTAGTTTCAAAGAAACCATCCATAGATAGAAAGCATGACAAAGCAAGGCAATAACAGACTAGGAACTAGAGTAGGAACTATTTTTTTCGTGTTTTTGATAAGAGAAAGAAAACCAAACTAAACTTATTTTTTTGGAGTTTTTGATAAAAAGAGGCAAACAAAACCAAGCAAAAGAAACTAAGCAAAAAAAACAAAGTAAAGAGAAAGGTTGTGAAGGACTCCCCTTACGAACACGTCTTTAGCCTCCCTGGCAACAGCGCCAGAGAATCTTGATGGTGCGTGGAAGCTTTGTTGGGAGACCCCAAGAGGAAGGTGTGATGAGCACAACAACAAGTTTTCTCTCAGTAAGAAACCAAGGTTATCGAACTAGTAGGAGGAAGGAAACGACTCAAAGGTGTTCCTAGCAACTTGGAAACCTGCATAACACAAACTCAAGACTTTGCCACAACGAACAGTGAGGTTGTCAATCTCACCGATTTTCTGACAATAAAGGGTTAACTGTATGGTGTGGAGTGAAATAGTGGTTTTTATAAAGTAAATAGTAACAATGGAAGATGTATCAATGGTAAAGATTGGACCGGGGTCCATAGTTCACTAGAGGTGTTCTCCTTAGATAAACAAACATGGCATGCTAGGTAAACAAATTACAGTAGGGCAATTGATAGGACTGAGCAAGGCATAACAATGCAATACTAGACAAAAAGATCCTATGAGATTCGATTGGGCAATACAACAATATACATAGACTGCCATCCAACTGCATCTATGACTAGAAGTCCACCATCAGGTTATCATCCGAACCCCCTCTATTATAAAGTTGCAAGCAACGGAGAACTGCTTTAAGCAAAGTGTGTAAGGTAAACAATACACTTGTTCCATGAACAAGTGGAAATAGCACATCTACAAACTTAGAGATTTATGTCACTTCCCTTAGATTAAATAGAGGCATGAACCCACTATAGAGCATAAATACCCCCTCTTGGAGTCACTAGCATCTACTCAGCCAAGATAGCTACTTGAAACGGAGAGCATGCAAGATCACAAACAACACATACATGATAGAATCAATAAGACAAAACCATTAATCAATCTGACATAGTATCTCAATATCTGTCACATCCCAAGATTTTCCAAATCTTGTAATGTGAAAATAAATGAATAAAATAAAACTTTGTTTAAATTTCAGAGCCAGAAGAAACTTTTTGAATTCAATTGGGACTCCAAACCCATATGAATTAAATAAAAACCTAAAGGGATATAAAAAGATAAAACATTTAATAAAGGAAAAATAAAAACATTTGGAAATACTATTTTGAAACCCTTAAGTGAAAAGATTTATTTACAAATGAAATAGAAGTTCATAAATAAAGAATGTTTTATAAAGCCAAATTAAACCTTAGCCAAGCTTTGAAATTAAAACATTTTTATTATTTAAGTTAGCAAAAGTTTATGTAAATAATTAATAAGGATTTAATATCCAATCTTATTTAAATAAAAGGTATTACCAATTTAATTGAGACATCAAAACTTCTTAAATTAATTAAAATAAGACTTTCAAATATTTCATATTCACAAAATAAAGCCTACTGAAGTTTTGGTTTTATTTTAGATTGCAAAATAAAGTTTCTAATAAAACAAATCTTATTTGATTTAATAATGAAGGTCTATTGTATTTAATCATTAATGGACCCAAAAATTAAATGTTATTTTGTTTTAAAACAAGTTTCCCAAATATTCCTTACTTTCAAATAAAACCTACTGGACTGGTTTTGAAAATATTTGGATTTTAAATAAAGATTTTATTAATTAAAACAAACCCTAATTTATTAAATAACAAAAAGGTCCATTTTTATTTAACTAAAGGATGGATCCTAAAAAGAATAAAATCTTTATTTTATTTTGGAATGTGGATTATGTTGATAAACAGAACCAAATTCATAGCTACAAAGTTTGTTAATTGTTTGAATAGATTTGACTGTGAATTGTTTGTTTGAAATTCAAAACAGAAATTAGAAATAGAAAAAGGAAAAGGTTACAGAATAAAAAAAATGGATTTGAACCAGACCCAACCCAGCAGCCCACTAAGGCCCAGAACCAGCCCAGCTTTCCTTTCCGAAAGAAAACGATTCGCACGCGATATCAAACCCACTGAGAGAATGACTGGTGGACCCTCCCCTCCTTTCTTTTCCCACTGACCAGCGGACCCCACTTTCCCAGCCGTCTCCTTCCTCGCGACGACCACGCCGGCCGTTTCTGCCGTTGATGTCGCGGCTTCAATTCGCAGTAATGCCACGCCTTAACCACGCTTCGACCACGACCTATTAATCGCCAGCGTCTCCTCCTCTTTTCCCCTCACATGCCACTCCCTCTCCGCCCCGAGGCTGCTGCAATTTGAGCTCGCACCGCCGCAGCTCCGACCACCGTCCTCATCGAATTCCGGCCAAACCACATCACCCCGAGCCTCCCTGAGCACACTGACAGCTTCCCCATTCCCAGACGCTTCTCCCCGTGTCCTTCACTCGACCGCGGGCGCCCCAGAGCTTTGGCTTGGACTAGCTCTGACAACGCCCTTTGTTTCTTCTCCGACGACGACTCCCCGGTAAACCAGACCGCCCCTCTTCTTCTCGTTCACGCTCACAGCACCCCCGTGATCTCCTGCGTCTAACCATAACCTCGTTTGTCCTTCTCGTGATTTGTAGCGACGTCTTCGACCACGACTGAGACCACCCGACGCCGTCTTTCACTCCGGCGAGAAATCATGCCAAGACCAGAGCGCCCCTCGCCCGACCAACACCTCCTCGAGCATCACCGTGACCTCCTGAACCCGGTGAGCTTCTTCTCCTCCTCTCTCGCTTCCTCGAACCACCGTAGCACCACCGCCTGGCCGTGCGCCGCCGCTAGCCGCCGTCAGCGCCGCCCGCATATGGTCAAACTCGCCTGCACCGTCCGATTTAGATCTAGCGCCCACGATTAGTTCACTTAGCGTCGAAGGGGTACGTGTCCAGGACCGTGCGATCGATCAGATCCAACGCCCCACAACCGCGATCCACGCGAAGCGGTACCCGCGAATAGTAACGTGCCGCGTGTCACCTATTTCGTTTTAAAAGGAAAATTTGAATCTGATTAAATTGCAAATTTCAAACCCTTATAACTTGAGATCTACACGACCAAAAATTACAAATTTTATGTCGTTGGATTCAGGAGAGCAAGCCCTAGCCAACTGTGGAATTAGTTTAACAAATAGTATCTGTTAGCTTGTTTGAATTTGCAGAAACATTTGTGTGCTTATTTGTATTAGAAATATTGTTTAAAATTGATTTTAGGGTTAAAACCTTTGCAAAATAGTTTGTTGTGATCTTACTGACCCTAGGAACCAACCCATGGATTTGAAAATAAAATTGGAAAAATTTAGAATGGATTAATTGAATTAGCCTAATTCTAGCTAAATAAAGATAATGGTTTTATTATGAAAAAGGATTTTTGAATAAAAACCTTGGGAAAATATTTGGATTCAAGCTACTGAACCAAAACACCAAGACTTGAGAGTTAGAAACTTTTGATGAGAAACTAAAAGATTTTTGATTTGATAAAACCATTTTCCCACCATATAAAATATTGAATGGAATGTTAAAATGGTTTTTGGGCAAAAACCCTCTAACTAATGACTTTGCCATTTTTGTAAAAGACCAATTTGGACCTTACAAAGTTATAAACCTAGTGGAGACCATCCTTGCAATAGAACCATTCTTTGCATACTTGTGCATGACTTAGTTTCCTTCTTGTCTTGTGTGTATGATTTTGTTTGAGTAATGGTGGTTTGGAATGTTAGTTGATTTGGTGTTTACTTGATTGACTTGTAGTGAAATTAGCAAAGTGTGAGACTAGCAAGATCAAGGAGTGAACCCTCATTCCCTACCAAAAAGGCAAGTGACACTATCATCTAAAGTCCTACTATTTTCATTATACTTAGTGGATTATGAAAACATGCAAGAAAAGAGATTTCTTTATACTTCTAAATCCTAATAGGATTCCCTATACACTCCTTAGTGAAAATATTGAAGTTGTACGTGCTTAGCCATGCTTTATTTTGACAAGAGATACATGTTGAGATTTTACAAAGGATTGAGAAAAGGACTTATGTTTTACATAATAATAAAACAAGGACTCAATGAACCACCTAGGTGGTGGACACTTTAAATTTTGGAGAAGGTGGCAACAAAAGGGACCATGTCTATGGGGATCACTTTGTGTTGTGCTCCAAAAGAAAACCACCTAGGAAACTTAGAGATTGAACATGTTTCTCCAATTGTGGATTTCGTGTACAACCACATGCTATTATGGCTCTGGCTTAGTCAACTACATTAGGAAGACCTATACATTGTCTTTAGATACCGGACATGGGGATCTGGAATGCTTCATGGGGGCTGAAGACAAGCTAGCAATGATGTATGGGAGGACCTTTTGGAAAGACTTCGTCACATTCTCAGTCTGCCGGTACTCCAACTTGGTGAGCACTAATCCAGTAGGCCACTGGTGGCAACAAGATGGGATTGTGTCATGTGGGTAAAGTGTACCTTCCGCAGCTAAATAAATCTAAGTACTTAGTCGTGTCCCGGTTATGGACAATCTTGAGCAACTAAAGTTTGAACTATGGGAGATCTCGACATTCCAACTTCTAATATAAAACTTGATGCACTTGGGGTACCAAGGAATTCAAAGAGATTTTGTTAAAAGCTTGTTGTACTTGGGGTTACCAAGGTACTCAAGAGATTTTGCTTAAAGCTTGTTGCACTTGGGGTTACCAAGTAGCTCAAGAGATTTTGACAAGGAATTGGACACTTGAGTTTCTACCAAGGAGTTCAAGGAACTTGGAAAAAGGGAGATTTGACAAAGGACCAAAACCATTTTGAAAAGTTAGGATAAAATATTGATTTATGCAAATGAGCCTAAAACTCTACTTAGTCAAATTTGCATGTAATGATAGGATGCACTTATATTATACATAGTAGTGAAACTTGCCAATACAATTCAAATGTATTGACCCTTGTGGCTGTAACTTGTAATGTTGCAGGTTTGATTGATTTTAGTGAAGATTGTTTGATTAGGATTACAAAGTCTACAACCAACATCTGCCTGTGGCACTTTGAAGATGAAGGACCCATACTTATAGTTATTCCACTGCAATGTAATGTAATAGCCAAATGAGCTATGTATGATGTAATAAAATTATGTTATTCCTGGTTATAAAGTTATGTTATGACCATTGTTTCTTGATATTACATCTTAACTGTGGATGCTAGCTATTGATCCAGGGACTAGCATTGTAAAACATAGGAGGAATCTACCTTATTAGGCAGAGACCTCTACAGATGGTATCAGAGCATTGTGTTGCCTGTAGGATTTGTAACCCTAGGATTGGACAAAAACCCTTAGAAAAATAGGAGTTGTATTATGTTCCAAAAACTTATTTACAAAAACACTTGTAACCTCTTTCCCTTAACCATTTGATTACAACTCTACATCTCTTCTACTTCAACTTGATGGAAAAACCTACACCATGGCCAAAGACTACACCATGTGCAAGGGACTTCTTCAACATCTTCAACTCTAATGACTTCAACATCTTCAGCATGTTCACCAAGGACTTCCAACTTGGATATCACTAAGGACCACAAGTGAAACAAGAAAATCCTACTCAAGATTTAGAGACTGAGGGAATGCAAAATAAGAAGGAGCCATCAACAACTTTGAAGTATTCTGACGAAGAGTTTTTCTCAAGGAAACCATGATCTCAAGTAAGAAGAATCATGAAGGAAGGAAAGATCACGAGTGAACCATATAGATAGACCACCATATTTTAGCTAAGTCAAAAACACACCAACTTATGTGATGTAACAAAAATATTTTGTTGCCTAAGTATGTGCTTGAACCTTGTTTGAGTGAAAAGTTGATTTGTGATTGCATGCACATTGAATTGTGATGTGTGTGATTAGAAATATTTCCTTAGAAATATCTTGCCTATTCTAATCTTCCTTCAACCCAAACAGATGACTACTCCAAAGGACTCCAAGGTTGATGACACCAACACCAACCAAGCTGACAGCATGAGAGAGCTCATAGCAACCCAACATCAGTTGAACCAACTGACAGCTCAGTTCCTAGCCAACAATAGTGATAAAGATCCAGCACTACAAAAGTTTTTGGAGGAACAATCCCAATTGATGCTTAAGGTGACTAATCAAATGATTAGCATAGAGGAAAGCTATCCTAGAAGTGTGTATGATAACAAGGATGACAAGAATGTTATTCTAGATGGAGCCCCAGCTTGCATTATTTGTGGAGACAAGGATCATACTTCCAAGGATCATGAAGGACAATGCCCCAATTGTGAAGAAGACCATCCTGTTGGACAATGCCCCACCTCTCAAGCTACTTGCTACCTTTGTGAAGGAAGTGATCATACTCCTGACCAATGTCCCATCTATGCCATGGTAGAACAAAGGAAACAAGAAGGATCCAAGTCTACCAAAGGAAAAGGACCACTCATACCTCCAAACAAGACAACCCAATTCAAAGGATCAAAGAAAACCAAGAAACCCAAGCAAGACATGAGCCTTGCACAATGTCGTAAATGTAAGGAAATGGGACACTATTCCAGTGGATGCCCAGAGAACAAGAAGAATAAAGAGATTGACCAAGTGTGGTGCAACAACTGCAAAGAACCAGGTCATTATGTAGCAACTTGCCCACAAGAGCCACGTAAAGAACTCAAGGATATTCATTGTTTCAATTGCAAGAACCCAGGACACTATGCGAGCAACTGTCCAGAAAGGATGAAGAACAAGTTGAACAAGCCTATGGAGAAGCTCAACCTTGGCCCATGAGTCAAGTATGGAAACCAAGGAAACTATGCAAATGTTTGCCATGAAGAATTTTTCCCAGGATCCCAAGAAGGACAATATGTAATTTTGTTTGAAACTTTTTAAGGGTGGTAGTACCCTAGTTGTTTTGAACCTGCTTTTAACCCTAGCCTTTCCAAATCTCGGGACGAGATTTATTTTAAGAGTGGTAGCCTGTCACATCCCAAGATTTTCCAAATCTTGTAATGTGAAAATAAATGAATAAAATAAAACTTTGTTTAAATTTCAGAGCCAGAAGAAACTTTTTGAATTCAATTGGGACTCCAAACCTATATGAATTAAATAAAAACCTAAAGGGATATAAAAAGATAAAACATTTAATAAAGGAAAAATAAAAACATTTGGAAATACTATTTTGAAACCCTTAAGTGAAAAGATTTATTTACAAATGAAATAGAAGTTCATAAATAAAGAATGTTTTATAAAGCCAAATTAAACCTTAGCCAAGCTTTGAAATTAAAACATTTTTATTATTTAAGTTAGCAAAAGTTTATTTAAATAATTAATAAGGATTTAATATCCAATCTTATTTAAATAAAAGGTATTACCAATTTAATTGAGACATCAAAACTTCTTAAATTAATTAAAATAAGACTTTCAAATATTTTATATTCACAAAATAAAGCCTACTGAAGTTTTGGTTTTATTTTAGATTGCAAAATAAAGTTTCTAATAAAACAAATCTTATTTGATTTAATAATGAAGGTCTATTGTATTTAATCATTAATGGACCCAAAAATTAAATGTTATTTTGTTTTAAAACAAGTTTCCCAAATATTCCTTACTTTCAAATAAAACCTACTGGACTGGTTTTGAAAATATTTGGATTTTAAATAAAGATTTTATTAATTAAAACAAACCCTAATTTATTAAATAACAAAAAGGTCCATTTTTATTTAACTAAAGGATAGATCCTAAAAAGAATAAAATCTTTATTTTACTTTGGAATGTGGATTATGTTGATAAACAGAACCAAATTCATAGCTACAAAGTTTGTTAATTGTTTGAATAGATTTGAGTGTGAATTGTTTGTTTGAAATTCAAAACAGAAATTAGAAATAGAAAAAGAAAAGGTTACAGAATAAAAAAATGGACTTGAACCAGACCCAACCCAGCAGCCCACTAAGGCCCAGAACCAGCCCAGCTTTCCTTTCCGAAAGAAAACGATTCGCACGTGATATCAAACCCACTGAGAGAATGACTGGTGGACCCTTCCCTCCTTTCTTTTCCCACTGACCAGCGGACCCCACTTTCCCAGCCGTCTCCTTCCTCGCGACGACCACGCCGGCCGTTTCTGCCGTTGATGTCACGGCTTCAATTCGCAGTAATGCCACGCCTTAACCATGCTGCGACCACGGCCTATTAATCGCCAGCGTCTCCTCCTCTTTTCCCCTCACACGCCACTCCCTCTCCGCCCCGAGGCTGCTGCAATTTGAGCTCGCACCGCCGCAGCTCCGACCACCGTCCTCATCAATTCCGGCCAAACCACATCACCCCGAGCCTCCCTGAGCACACTGACAGCTTCCCCATTCCCAGACGCTTCTCCCCGTGTCCTTCACTCGATCATGGGCGCCCTGAGCTTTGGCTTGGACTAGCTCGACAACGCCGCTACCGCTTTCTTCTCCGACGACTCCCGGTAAACCGCACGCCTCTTCTTCGCTCATGCTCACAAAGACCCGTGATCTCCTGCGTCTAACCATAACCTCGGTTGTCCTTCTCGTGATTTGTAGCGACGTCTTCGACCACGACTGAGACCACCCGACGCCGTCTTTCACTCCGGCGAGAAATCCTGCCAAGACCAGAGCGCCCCTCGCCCGACCAACACCTCCTCGAGCATCACCGTGACCTCCTGAACCCGGTGAGATTCTTCTCCTCCTCTCTCGCTTCCTCGAACCACCGTAGCACCACCGCTTCGTCAGGCCGCTAGCCGCCGTAAGCGCCGCCCGCATATGGTCAAACTCGCCAGCACCGTCCGATCTAGATCTAGCGCCCACGATTAGTTCACTTATCGTCGAAGGGGTACGTGTCCAGGACCGTGCGATCTATCAGATCCAACGCCCCACAACCGCGATCCACGCGAAGCTGTACCCGCGAATAGTAACGTGCCGCATGTCACCTATTTCGTTTTAAAAGGAAAATTTGAATCTGATTAAATTGCAAATTTCAAACCCTTATAACTTGAGATCTACACGACCAAAAATTGCAAATTTTATGTCGTTGGATTCAGGAGAGCAAGCCCTAGCCAACTGTGGAATTAGTTTAACAAATATTATCTGTTAGCTTGTTTGAATTTGCAGAAACATTTTTGTGCTTATTTGTATTAGAAAAATTGTTTAAAATTTATTTTAGGGTTAAAACCTTTGCAAAATAGTTTGTTGTGATCTTACTGACCCTAGGAACCAACCCATGGATTTGAAAATAAAATTGGAAAAATTTAGAATGGATTAATTGAATTAGCCTAATTCTAGCTAAATAAAGATAATGGTTTTATTATGAAAAAGGATTTTTGAATAAAAACCTTGGGAAAATATTTGGATTCAAGCTACTGAACCAAAACACCAAGACTTGAGAGTTAGAAACTTTTGATGAGAAACTAAAAGATTTTTGATTTGATAAAACCATTTTCCCACCATATAAAATATTGAATGGAATGTTAAAATGGTTTTTGGGCAAAAACCCTCTAACTAATGACTTTGCCATTTTGGTAAAAGACCAATTTGGACCTTACAAAGTTAGAAACCTAGTGGAGACCATCCTTGCAATAGAACCATTCTTTGCATACTTGTGCATGACTTAGTTTCCTTCTTGTCTTGTGTGTATGATTTTGTTTGAGTAATGGTGGTTTGGAATGTTAGTTGATTTGGTGTTTACTTGATTGACTTGTAGTGAAATTAACAAAGTGTGAGACTAGCAAGATCAAGGAGTGAACCCTCATTCCCTACCAAAAAGGCAAGTGACACTATCATCTAAAGTCCTACTATTTTCATTATACTTAGTGGATTATGAAAACATGCAAGACAAGAGATTTCTTTATACTTATGATATGCTAAATCCTAATAGGATTCCCTATACACTCCTTAGTGAAAATATTGAAGTTGTACATGCTTAGCCATGCTTTATTTTGACAAGATATACATGTTGAGATTTTACAAAGGATTGAGAAAAGGACTTATGTTTTACATAATAATAAAACAAGGACTCAATGAACCACCTAGGTGGTGGACACTTTAAATTTTGGAGAAGGTGGCAACAAAAGGGACCATGTCTATGGGGATCACTTTGTGTTGTGCTCCAAAAGAAAACCACCTAGGAAACTTAGAGATTGAACATGTTTCTCCAATTGTGGCTTTCGTGTACAACCACATGCTATTATGGCTCTGGCTTAGTCAACTACATTAGGAAGACCCATACATTGTCTTTAGTTACCGGACATGGGGATCTGGAATGCTTCATGGGGGCTTAAGACAAGCTAGCAATGATGTATGGGAGGACCTTTTGGAAAGACTTCGTCACATTCTCAGTCTGCCGGTACTCCAACTTGGTGAGCACTAATCCAGTAGGCCACTGGTGGCAACAAGATGGGATTGTGTCATGTGGGTAAAGTGTACTCCTTCTGCAGAAGCTAAATAAATCTAAGTACTTAGCTGTGTCCCCGGTTATGGACAATACTGAGCAACTAAAGTTTGAACTATGGGAGATCTCGACATTCCAACTTCTAATATAAAAACTTGATGCACTTGGGGGTACCAAGGAATTCAAAGAGATTTTGTTAAAAGCTTGTTGTACTTGGGGTTACCAAGGTACTCAAGAGATTTTGCTTAAAGCTTGTTGCACTTGGGGTTACCAAGTAGCTCAAGAGATTTTGACAAGGAATTGGACACTTGAGTTTCTACCAAGGAGTTCAAGGAACTTGGAAAAGGGGAGATTTGACAAAGGACCAAAACCATTTTGAAAAGTTAGGATAAAATATTTCTTTATGCAAATGAGCCTAAAACTCTACTTAGCCAAATTTGCATGTAATGATAGGATCCACTTATATTATACATAGTAGTGAAACTTGCCAATACAATTCAAATGTATTGACCCTTGTGGCTGTAACTTGTAATGTTGCAGGTTTGATTGATTTTAGTGAAGATTGTTTGATTAGGATTACAAAGTCTACAACCAACATTTGCCTGTGGCACTTTGAAGATGAAGGACCCATACTTATAGTTATTCCGCTGCAATGTAATGTAATAGCCAAATGAGCTATGTATGATGTAATAAAATTATGTTATTCCTGGTTATAAAGTTATGTTATGACCATTGTTTCTTGATATTACATCTTAACTGTGGATGCTTGCTATTGATCCAGGGACTAGCATTGTAAAACACAGGAGGACTCTACCTTATTAGGCAGAGACCTCTACAATATCCATCGGATCCCCGCAAACACAACATGCATGATTACAAATATATGATCTTGATCATGAACGAAGCTCACAAGGTCTAAACATGGTAGCACAATGGAGGAGATACAACCATCAAGATACTACATGGACCTGTAGTCCAAGATGGAACTACTCACACTTCATACCGAAGGCTGGCATGATGAAGAAGAAGGCCTCCGGGATGATCTCCCCTCTGGCAGGGTGCCGAGAAGAGCTTCCGATCCCCCTGATCTAGGGACGATGGTGGCGGCAGCTACAGACTGTTTCGTGGAAGATTGATCGGGTACTTAAGATATTGGTATCGGAGGCTTATTATAGGAGAAGAGGCGAGGCAAGGGGGCACCTGCGGTGGCCTATGTCACATCCTAAGGTTTTGAAAATTGGGACTAGAAAAAAAATTGCATTGCATTTTGGCATCTAAAAACTTCTCAAATCAAAATAAAAATCTAAAACCCCAAATAGTATGTGCCACTTTGTTCCTAAAGGAAATTAAATTGGCTTTATAAAAACCCACCCTTTCTAAGGCAGGGATTATTGCTGAATTATAGCCTAAAAGGATCCAATTGAGCTTATTTCGAGCTATTATGAAAAAGTTATGGAATAAATACAAACAAATAAAGATATAAATAAAATGAAATATACAAGGATTTATAAATCCACTACTTACAAACTACTAAAAAGATTACAAATGTGATCCTACAATAATCTACTTGAATTTATAAAATATTAGAAACAAGTTTGAACTTATTTGGAGTTTGTATGTGAAAGTTATGAGGAAAACAAATAAATAGAAAATGGAAAAAAGAAAAAAACTAACGGGCCGGCCCACTCAGACCGACCGAGTGGACAAGCAGCCATCCATCCCACCTTCGCTTTAAAAAGCGTGCAAATTGATTTTCTTCAAACCTATATCTATTCAAACTCTTATATCTTTTTATCTATAACTCTAAATCGACTTTCATTTGTTTATACTTGTTACCTACTCCAAGACCTATCTCTACACCGTATTAAACCTCCATATAAACCCGTGGAGCCATAGCTTTATGAGTTTTCCTTCTCGAAATTCTAAATCTACACATGCCCGAATCTTATTTTGTTTATTCACCCATCTAGACTTCGTCGTTTGCTTTAGACCAAAACACGAAAGTTGTAGATATCGTCGAAATATTTCAGTCCAGACAAACCTCAGCTATGTTCATCCACCACAGCCGGAGAATTTCGTACCGCAATATTTCCAATATAACGGTGTAAATCCAAGATCTACTCGCACTCGTTTCTTCAAATCCAAGTTCCTTTGCTGAAAAGGTAGCTCTAATGATTCTATACAACTTTTATGTTGAAAGTTTTTGATTTTATCTATATATTTGTCTCTCTAATACAGATCTCTTTCTTATCTGTTATGAGCCAAAATCGAGCCGATCTTCTCTCTTAGCCAACGGATCCCAACCCAACGACCAAGATTAGATCTAACCACCAAGCGGTACCGCCCAACACGATCGCACCATCTGGTCATCGCCTCGTCATCCCGCCAGGTTAGCACCTCGCCCAGTCAGCACAGCATATTCCCAGGAAATATTCCCTGTAGATTTGAAATTGAGTTTAAATTGCAGAAAATTATATAATATTGAAAAAATCATATAAAAAGATTCTTAGATCCAAATATAACAAATAATAAATCAATGGATTCAGAAAATATGTAGAATATTAATATAGCATTAGATCCAACCTTAACACTACTCCCTCTGTTCCTTGATATAAGGTGTATAGTTTTTTTGCACGAATATTAACGCATAGGCTAAAACTAAAAAAATCGATACTTCTAGATGTTAATACATGTAGGTGACCGATATGAGAATAGAGGAAAATAGGGAAATCTCGGTATCTCATCTCTCCAAATCAGTTTGACTCCTAAATTATGTAAAAAAATCCCACGATCCCACCATATACCTTATATTCTGGAATTTTTTACAGAAAACTATACACCTTATATCAAGGAACGGAGGGAGTATTATTTTACTGTAATAATTTAATTAGTTTTAATGGTATTTTAGGTTAATAAATTCATAAAACATTATCTGTAACTCCGAAAAATATGAATAATATGTCGAAAGAAAGCTACTCTAATGTAGATTAATAATGTCAGGTTAGATCGAATATTTGCAGTACATATTTACTGTAATGATTTAATTAGTGTTAAATGGATTTTTAGATCATTAAATCTATAGTAAATTATTTGTCCATCACAAAAATATAAATAATATACCGATGGAAAGATAGTTACAGGTAGATCATCAATACACATTTGGTTCAGGCAAATACTATAAGCTTATTCTGTAGATATTTAAACAATCTAATACCCATTTTCGAGTAATAAATTCATAAGAAAAATAAATTGTTAAATACTATTCAGAAAATTGCAAATAATATGTCCCTGGAATCACAAGAAAGAGTAGAACCAGTTTCTGACTTAAATTTATTGGTGTACAGTACGTATAATGTTAGGAGCATTATTATAAATTCTATAGTATTTTAATTGTTTGAAAATATCTATAACTCCGATTAGGGTGAATCTAATGCCTACTGGTTCATATTAACGTCCTCTATCCAGTACTTCAGATCCAAATTTAATTCGACAATTAGAATATGCGTTACAACAGAACTATTAAAACCCCTATATTGGCAAGTAATTATTAATAACAAGTACTCCATTGCATTAATTGGTCTCTTGCATGCATCATATACTTCAGTATTGTTTAGAGAACTAAAATAACAACCATTGTGACTTATTAAATTGTCATGCATGCATTTGTTGTATTTGTTTGATCTATATGTGCTATTGTTTATGTTGTATGCAATTGTTTGATCGATAGATTGCGAGGAGTACAACGTGTGTGATTGCAACGAGTTCTTGAACGATTTCACCAACTATCAAGGCAAGTAGATGCTACTTTGTTCATGATATTATCCTACTATTTTCAATGCATTGTCGTGTATTTTGTAGATGCTTGTGTTGAAAAGTGTTATCGCTATGCTATGTCATATTATATGATAGGAACCTCTCGTAGTTGAGCCACCGTTGGTAGATGTGCTTAGCCGTGCTATGGTGAACGGGAGCTGGGTTACATCACTTGAAAGTTGTTTCTAAAGTATTGTTTGTGAAAATTAAAAACAACTTAATCAATGAATCTCCTGGGTGTGATGGGATTGATATTTTTTGGTGGTATCATTGCGGAAAGGCACCCAGGTATCAAGAGAAAACGATTAGCTTCTTTATTTGGTAGCTTACGTGTATAACCATGTGCCAATAAAGAAATGGACGGTTGGTTGGACTCAGTAGGTTGTGGTAACTCGAACCCACGTATCCAGAGATGTAGAATTTTGGTAGGTTGGTACGGTGCGTGTCGGGTTTGGGGAGCTACTTCTCGAACAGTCCCTTCTTGGACTTCTCTCTATCATCACCCAATATGAGAGTGGTGGTATGAGCTGGGCTGGCCAAGTCACATGGGTAAAGTGTACTAACCCCTGCAGGGTGTATAATCTAACCGATTAGCCGTGTCCCAGTTATGGACATCTGAGTTGCTTGATATTGAGTTCATGACATGTTTATCGCTCATTCTAATTTCCTAATTGCTTTAATATTGATGGGTTAACTTAATTGGGATCTTTTCAAAGAAAATCAAAAACTGATTATGAAAGTAAGAGAAAGGTATTTGCAAATGCAAGCTAGCCACAGCTCCACTTACGAAATATACATGTGGTTGTTAGTTCTATTGTCTCCTTTAATAGCTCTACTTGTCATATATTCCAAGTATTGACCCTTCGGGGCTGCTACGTTTCATTTTGCAGGTTACTATTCCGATTCTCAGTGATCGAATAGGTCGCGATACTCCACTCAACATTTGTTCGCTTGTGGGAAATTGAAGATGGAGTCTACTATATATTTAAGCTTCCGTTTGCTATTGAACTATTTGAGCTAGCCTGCGTGCTAAGATTTATTGTAATAATTGCAAATTCTGGATCAGTTCGTTATTTATGATGCACTGTTAACATTCTTTGGTATTCATCTATACTGTGTGTGCTAGTGAACCGATCCTGGGAATGATACTATACACATGAACTCAGCCTTATCAGGCGAGGGTGTTACAGGATGGTATCAGAGCAGTGCGTTGACTGTAGGATCGTGACCTAGCAATGGAATAGGAAATCCATATGAAAATTATAAACACTATATGATTCTATCTATTCTCTTCTTACACTTCTTTCTAGTATCTTCTTATCATTTCAATTCTCATACTCTTCTCTTTTATGATATAGAAGGAAGACTCTCTCTAGCAATGAACTCATAATTTTGTACTCAGTAGATTCTTGTAATCCTTCATCTATCTTTTGTAATCACATATTGTTCAAACTTGTAGATGAACACTTGTGCAAGAAAGTGCAGATTTAGAATAGTTAGATGATGACCACCATATAGTTTGATATGATTCCGTTTAGATCTAGCAACCGGTCATTGCAATAAATTGTTTGAAAGTTGTTTTATTGTGAATATGTTGAGCTATTTGATACCTTAAAGTTTCAGAATATTTTTGTGAGATTCCATAACATATTAATGAAGGTTTTGATTAGAAATTTGTGATAGTTTCGCTGCAGTTTTCTGCTAAACTAGCTGTACTGTACGATTTTTCATGTTTTTTTTGGTAACTGGGAAAAATCTGAAAAATAGGGTTTGGTGCGAAACTTCCTGTACTATATGTAAAAAATTAGCTAAAATTCCTGATGAGTTTAAGGTGCCCAGAAAAATCCGTGAACATTGCTGTAGTTTCAGGACAGATTCTGTCCATTGCTCTTATGATTGTAGGTTCACCCCCAAATGAATATTAGTCAATGGAAAGCTGTTTTGTGGATGGTATGCCACTAAAACAAAACTTATGGACATAAACAAAACTATTTTGGATTGAGTGTTGTTGTGTTGATTGTGTGCTTGTGTGCTATTTGCTTGTTCCATATAGTTATGGGTAGTATTACTTCTCTAGTCTTCCTATCTATAACTCATCTATGCTACCCAAAACAAATGCCACCATTATACCATAGAGATTGGAGCATATAAAATTCCCCACTATCTAGATTATATTGGATTCACATCACATAGTAGTAATAGTAGGCATAGACTGGATGGTTAAATAAGAAGCTCGGATAGTTGGTGCACAACTTGATACTACACTCACAATCCTAGAGGGGGGAAGAATAATATATAGTTTATCAACTAGCCTTGGAGATGCCAAGTTTAATTTTCTTAAGGGGGTTAGCCTCGATAGCAACACCCACACCTTGCTAGACATTCCGAATCTCGGGACGAAATTCATCTTAAGGGGGTTAGTCTGTCACATACCAAGTTTTTGAAAATTGGGATTATATTTGTTTTTGCATTGCATGCCATTCATGATTATTGCATTGCATTTTGGCATCTAAAAACTTCTCAAATCGAAATAAAAATCTAAAACCCCAAATAGTATGTGCCACTTTGTTCCTAAAGGGAATTAAATTGGCTTTATAAAAACCCACCCTTGCTAAGGCAGCGATTATTGCTAAATTTTAGCCTAAAAAGATCCAATGAATATTTCAAAAATTTAGAAACAAAATTGATATTATTTCGAGATATTATGAAAAAGTTATGGAATAAATACAAACAAATAAGGATATAAGTAAAATGAAATATACAAGGATTTATAAATCCACTAACTAGTAAAAAATTACAAATATGATCCTACAATAATCTACTCGAATTTAGAAAAATTTAGAAACAAGTTTGAACTCATTTGGAGTTTGTATGTGAAAGTTATAAGAAAAACAAATAAATAAAAAATAGAAAAAGAAAAAAAAACTAACGGACCGGCCCACTCAGACCGACCGAGTGGACAGGCAGCCATCCATCCCACCTCCGTTTTAAAAATCATGCAAATTGATTTTCTTCAAAGCTATATTTATTCAAACTCTTATATCTTTTTATCTATAACTCCAAATAGACTTACGTTTGTTTCTACTTGTTACCTACTCCAAGACCTATCTCTACACCATCCTAAACCTCCAAATAAACCTATGGAGCCATAGCTATATGAGTTTTCCTTCTCAAAATCCTGAATCTACACATGCCCGATCTTATTTTGTTTATTCACCCATCTAGACTTCGTCGTTTGCTTTTGGCCAAAACACGAAAGTTGTAGATCTCGTTGAAATATTTCAATCCCGACAAACCTCACCTATTTTCATCCACCACAGCCGGAGAATTTCGTATCACAATATTTCCGATATGACAATGTAAATCCAAGATCTACTCGCGCTCGTTTCTTCAAATCCAAATTCCTTTGGTGAAAAGGTAGCTCTAATGACTCTCTACAACTTTTATGTTAAAAGTTTTTCGATTTGATCTAGGTATTTGTCTCTCTAATACATACCTCTTTCTTATCTATTATGAGCCAAAATCGAGCCAATCTTCTCTCGTAGCCATCAGATCCCAATCCGACGACCAGGATTAGATCTAACCACCAAGCGGTACCGCCCAACCCGATCGCACCACGTGGTCGTCGCCTCATTATCCCGCCAGGTCAGCACCTTGCCCAGTCAGCACAGCATATTCCCATGGAATATTCCCTGTAGATTTGAAATTGAGTTTAAATTGTAGGAAATTGTATAATATTGCAAAAATCATATAAAAAGATTCATAGATCCAAAAATAGTAAATAATTTATCAATGGATTCATAAAAACATGTAGAATATTAATACGGCATTAGATACAACCTTAACACTATTCTTTTATTGTAGTAATTTAATTAGTTTTAATGGTCTTTTAGGTTAATAAATTCATAGAAAATTATCTGTAACTCCAAAAAATATGAATAATATGTCGAAAGAAAGCTACTCTAATGTAGAATAATAATGTCAGGTTAGATCAAATATTTGCAGTACATATTTACTATAATGATTCAATTAGTGTTAAATGGCTTTTTAGATCATTAAATCTATAGTAAATTATTTTTCCATCACAAAAATATAAACAATATACCGATGGAAAGCTAGTTCCAGGTAGATCATCAATACGCATTTGGCAGGCAAATACTGTAAGCTTATTATGTAGATATTTAAACAAGCTAATACCCATTTTCGAGTAATAAATTTATAAAAAAATAAATACTATTCAGAATAATATGTCCCTGGAATCACAAGAAAGAGTAGAATCAGTTTCTGAATTAAAATTATAGGTGTACAGGACGTATAATGTTAGGAGCATTATAATAAATTCTATAGTATTTTAATTATTTTAAAAGATCTATAACTCCGATTAGGGTAAATCCAACGCCTACTGATTCGTATTAACGTCCTCTATCCAGTACACTTAAGATCCAAATTTAATTCGACAATTAGAACAGGAGTTACAACAGAACTATTAAAACCCCTATATTGGTAAGTAATTATTAATAACAAGTACTCCATTGCATTAATTGGTCTCTTGCATGCATCATATACTTCAGTATTGTTTAGAGAACTAAAGTAACAACTATTGTAACTTATTAAATTTTCATGCGTGCATTTGTTGTATTTGTTTGATCTCTATGTGCTATTGTTTATGTTGTATGCAATTGTTTGATCGATAGATTGCGAGGAGTGTAATGTGTGTGATTGCAACGAGTACTTGATCAATTTCACCAACTATCAAGGCAAGTATATGCTACTTTGTTCATGATATTGTCCTACTATTTTGTAAGGGTCCCAACCTTTAAATAAGGTAGAGTCCCCTGTGTTTACAATGCTAGTCCCTGGATCAATAGCTATTATCCATAGTTAAGATGTAATATCAAGAAACAAAGGTCATAATACAAATTTATAACCAGAAATAACATAATTTTATTACATCTTACATAGCTCATTTGGCTATTACATTACAATGCAGCGGAATAACTATAAGCATGGGGTCCTTCATCTTCAAAGTGCCACAGGCAGACATGTTGGTTGTAGACTTTGTAATCCTAATCAACACACTTCACTAAATCAATCAAACCTGCAACATCACAAGTTACAGCCACAAGGGTCAATACATTTGAATTGTATTGGCGAGTGATACTATGGTAGTATAGTGGAGTCTATTATCTATATGCATTTGGCTAAGTGGAGTTGAGGCTTGCATTGCTCAAAATAGATTTTCCTTATCATTTTGAAAACACTAAGTTTTTGCTTGACAAAACATTTCTCCCAATCAAAAGATTGAAGATCCTTTAACCCTTGTTCAACTACAAGTTTTTAACTTTGAAATTTGAATGATGAGATTCTTGATTGCTTCCATGTCTTGATGCTCAAATTGTCCTTTACCAGGGACATGGCTAAGTACTTAGATTTTACACTCTGCAGAGGTGGTGCACTTTCCCCACAAGACTTGGTTTCCCAAGACAAGATCTTTCAGAAGCCTTCCCTTAGACCAAAATGGACGCGCTCCAACCTATTAAACTCTACCACCAACTGTCCATATGGCTAAGTTCTTGCAACCTATATGATCCAGGCAGAGCCCATAATGCCAAGTGGTTGCACTTGAAGCTTCTCAACATTTGACATCTCAAATCTCTTTGTTCCTGGGTGGCCATCCACAAGTGAGATACACAAGGTAAACCATAAACATGGGCCTTGTGAACCACTCAACCAAAATCCACCAAGCAATTACCATTCCACCCAGGTGATTCATTTACTTAGTTGTTTTATTAAAGAAAACACAAGTCCTCAGACTTAGAAATTTTCCATAGTGCGAATATATATTCCACCCTTGTTTTCTATTAGCTAAGCTAAGCTTGATAGTAGTAGGAATCTTAACTTAGGAAATGTTTCACTAAGGTTTCATCTACTAGGTTTTCCTATAGCAAGGTTTATACTTAGCAAAATTCCATGCAAGTTTTACTTAGAAAAATCACTAATGCATAGTGAAAGTAATGGGACAAAAAGTATGAAGCATCACTTGCCTTTTTGGTAAAGGGTATAAGTTCACTCCATGTCCTTGCAACAATCACTCTCTTCAAATCACTACAATTCAATCAAGCAAGGCACAAACTCAATCTACCAAACAAGCAAAACATCACATAAAATGATAAAGTCAAAGTAATGCATGCAAGCATGCCAAGCTTTGTTTTGTTTGAAAAAGTGGTTCCTAATGGGTAATAAACATTTGAAAACACCTATTGGTTATTTTTTAAAGTGGCAAAGTCATTTGCAAAAGGTTTCACTTCATAAACCATTTTCAAAACAAAGTATCATTTTATGTGGTGTAGAAATATTTGTACTAAGGCATTAATCTATAGGGTTCACCAAATATGTTTTCAAACTATAAAACTTGGTGTTTAGGGTTAGAGAGTTTAAAACAAAACATTTCCCAAATTTTTTCTTCCAAAACCATTTTTAATAAATAAACTATATTTTTATTTGACTAGAAATGGTTTTAAATCAAAGAATCATTCTTTTGTTTCACCAAATACGTTTTTAAATCCACAAAGTGTTTCCTATGGTCAGTAGTTTCAAATCACACTATTTGCCAAAGATTTTATCCCCAAAATCATTTTTGAACAATTTTTATAATCTAAACAAGCATACAAATGTTTCTGCAAAAACAAACATTTTACCAGAGGCTTTTTACTAAACAAACTGCATGGTTGGCTAGGGCTTGTTCCACTGATTCCATTGATATAAAGTTTGCAAATTTTGGACGTGTGGATCAAAAGTTACAAGGTTTTAAAATCTGCATCTAAATCTGAATTCAAATCTGTTTTTAAATCAAATACTGGCCACGCGTCGCGATGTCATTGGCTGGTACCGCTTCGGTCGGATCGTGCTCTGCGGTGCGTTAGATCTAAATAGATCGCACGGCTCTGGTCGCGTACCCCTTCGGCGTTTAAGTGTTCTATCGCGTTCGTCCGATCTAGATCCTACGGACACTATTGCTTGGTCAACAATGGGCGGCGCTGCGCGGCGGCAGACGGATGCGACGGTCAGGCGGTGGCGCTACGACAGCTACAGGAAGCAATAGAGGAAACGAGAATGCTCACCGTGATCGCAGTGACGTGGTGATGCTCGAGGCGGTGTTGGTCTGGTGAGGGACACTCTGGTTCTAGCAGGATTGCTCGCCGGAGTGGAGAACGGCGTCGGGCGGCTCTAGTCGTGGTCGGAGGCGACGCTGTGGTTCACCCCGAAGCAAAACGAGGATGAGGTTAGATGCGCAGGATCAAGGCGAAGCTGCGAGCGTGAAGGAGAAGGCGTGGGGCGGTCTATGCTTACCAGGGGACTTCGCCGGAGAGAGAGGCAGACGCGGCGGCGCTCGGAGGTTTTTCGAAGTCGACGCTCTGGGGCGCCCGCGGTTGAACGGAGGGCACAGACAGGTGCGCCTGGGAGTGGGGATCTCGACGGTGTGCTCAGGAAGGCAGGGGGCGACGGGGTTCGGCCAGAATTGGCTGGGGACGGTGGTCGGAACAGTGGGAGTGCGAGCTCGATTCAGGGCAGCCTGGTGGCGTTCAGGGCGTGGAGTCTGAGGGGAAAGGAAGAGGAGGCCAGGGCGGTTAATAGGGTGCAGTCATGGCGAGTAACGGTCGCGGAATAAACGCGTATTGATCGCCGGAGTGATGGCTGCAACGGTAGGGAGTAATCGGCGCTGGTTGAAGACGATGGATACGTGGCGGTGGGGTCTACCTGGCAGTGAGGGAGAGAGAGAGAAAAGAGGGGCCACCGGTCAGTTGCTCTGCGGGTGCGAATTTAAGTGAACAACGTTTCGCAGAGGGGGAGAGAGACTGGGCTACGAGTGGGCTTCCTGGGCCAGGTGGGTTGGGCTGCTGTTGATTCTATTTTTTTTCTTTCTGAATGTTTTGTCTTTTTCTATTTCTAATTTCTGTTTTGAATTTCAAACAATCAATCAAGCATCCAAATTAATTCAAACATTCACCACACTTTGTATTGTGTTAGTTCTGTTTAACAACACAAAACCAAAGTCCAAAAATAAAATAATATTTTTATCTTTTTAGGATCCATTTATTAATTAAATAAAATAGATCTTATTAATTCAAATAGGATTTGTTTTATTTAAAATATCCATTTGAAATATAAATATTATCAAAATCAAATCAGTAGGTTTTATTTGAAAATAGAAGATATTTGGAAAACTTGTTTAAAATAAAATAACATTTATATTTTAGGGTCCATTAATAATTAAATAAAATGGACCTTAATTATTAAATCAAATAGGGTTTGTTTTATTTATTTTCAAAACTCTATTTGAGATCCAAAATAGTATCAAAACCATTCAGTAGGTTTTATTAGAAAATAATATACACTTGGAAAAACTTATTTAAAATATTTTAATAAGTTTTGATGTTTTAATTGAAATGGTAAAACCTTTTATTTAAATAAATTTGGATATTAAATCCTTATTATTTTATTTAAATAAACCTTTACTATTTTTAATCAAAACAAAACATTTTATTTCAAAATATTGGCCAAGTTTTAATTTGGCTTTATAAAATAATCCTTATTTATAAATTTACCTTTTCTTTTTGAAAACCAAATCTTTTATTAAAGGATCCAAAAATAGTAATTCCACTTTATTCAAAATATTTTCTTTATTAATTGTTTAACTTTTCAAATCCCTTTAGGATTTGTTTGATCAAAAAGGTTTGAAGGTTTCCAATTGGAATCAAAAAGTTTCTTCTCACCCTGAAAATCAACAAAGTTTTATTTTATTCATTTATTTTTCACATTACAAGATTTGTAAAATCTTGGGATGTGACATATTTTCAATGCATTGTCATGTATTTTGTAGATGCATGTGTAGGAAAGTATTATCGCTATGCTATGCCCTATTACATGATAGGGATCTCTCATAGTTGAGCCACCGTTGGTAGATGTGCTTAGCCGTGCTATGATGAACGAGGAGTGGGTTACATCACTTGAAAGTTGTTTCTAAAGTATTGTTTGTGAAAAATAAAAACAACTTAATCAATGAATATCCTGGGTGTGATGGGATTGATATTTTTTGGTGGTATCAATGCAGGAAGGCACCTAGGTATCAAGAGAAAACGATTGGCTTCTTTATTTGGTAGCTTACGTGTATAACCATGTGCCAATAAAGAAATGGGCGGTTGGTTGGACTCAGTAGGTTGTGGTAACTCGAACCCACGTATCCAGAGATGTAGAATTTTGGTAGGTTGGTACGATGCGTGTCGGGTTTGGGGAGCTACTTCCCGAACGGTCTCTTCTTGTTCTTCTCCCTATCATCACCCAATATGAGAGTGGTGGTATGAGCTGGGCTGGCCAAGTCACATGGATAAAGTGTACTAACCCCTGCAGGGTGTATAATCTAATCGATTAGCCTTGTCCCCGGTTTTGGACATCTGATTTGCTTGATATTGAGTTCATGACATGTTTCTCGCCCATTCTAATTTCCTAATTGCGTTAATGTTGATGGGTTAACTTAATTGGGATCTTTTCAAAGAAAATCAAAAACTGATTATGAAAGTAGGACAAAGGTATTTGCAAATGCAAGCTAGCCACAGCTCCACTTGCCAAATATGCATGTAGATGTTAGTTCTATTGTCTCTTTTAATAGCTCTACTTGCCATACATTCCAAGTATTGACCTTTCGGGGCTGCTATGTTTCATGTTGCAGGTTACTATTCTGATTCTGAGTGATCGAATAGGTCGCGATACTCTACTCAACATTTGTTCGCTTGTGGGCAATTGAAGATGGAGTCTACTATATATTTAAGCTTCCGTTTGCTATTGAACTATTTGAGCTAGCCTGCGTGCTAAGCTTTATTGTAATAATTGCAAATTCTGGATCAATTCATTATTTATGATGCACTGTTAAAATTCTTTGGTATTCATCTGTACTTTGTGTGCCAGTGAACCGATTTTGGGATTAGCACGATACACATGAACTCGGCCTTATCAGGCGAGGGTGTTACAGCCTGATACATCGGAAACGTATCTATATTTTTTGATGATCCATGCTTGTTTAGTATATACTTTGATTTGCTTTGTCCACACTTTGAGGTGTTTTTATATGTTTTCCGGTACTAACCTATTAACAAGTTGCCACGGTGCTAGTTGCCTGTTTTCTACTGTTTTTGGTTCCAGAAAATCTAGTAAGGAAATATTCTCGGAATTGTACGGGACAAAAGCCAAAGTCAATATTTCACCGAGGAGAACACGGAGTCCAGAGGAGAGACGGAGGGGCGCCACAGGGCGGCCACCCCCATGCGTGGCCTAGGGTGGGCCCGCGCCTGGGCAGGGTTGGGCCCCTTGGCCGCCTCCCAACCTCGCCTCTTCGCCTATAAGAAGTCCCCGATGCCTAAACCCTAAGTACCCAATCAATATTCCACGAAACCATCTATAGCCGCCGCCACCATCGTCCCTAGATCGGGGGGATCTAAAGCTCTTCCCGGCACCCTGCCGGAGGGGAGATCATCCCAGAGGCCTTCTTCTTCATCATGCCAGCCTCCGGTATGAAGCGTGAGTAGTTCCACCTTGGACTACGGGTCCATGTAGTAGCTAGATGGTTGTATCTCCTCCTTTGTGCTTTCATGTCTCGATCTTGTGAGCTCCGTTCATGATCAAGATCTCATCTATTTGTAATCATGCATGTTGTGTTTGCGGGGATCCGATGGATATTGAGATTACTATGTCAGATTAATTAATGGTTTTGTCTATTTGATTCTATCATGTTTGTGTTGTTTGTGATGTTGCATGCTCTCCGTTGTTAGTAGATATCTTGGCCCAGTAGTTGCTAGTGACTCCAAGACGGGGTATTTATGCTCGATAGTGGGTTCATGCCTCTATTTAATCAAGGGAAGTGACAGAAATCTCTACAGTTGTAGATGTGTTGTTGCCACTAGGGAGAAAACAACGGTCTGTTGTTCATGGAACAAGTGGATTGTTTACCTTACACACTTTGCTTAAAGCAGTTGTCTGTTGCTTGCAACTTAATACTGGAGGGGGTTCGGATGATAACCCAAAGGTGGACTTCTAGTCATAAATGCAGTTGGATGGCGGTCTATGTATTTTGTTGTATTGCCCGATCGAATCTCATAGGATGTTTTTGTCTAGTATTGCATTGTTATGCCTTGCTCAGTCCTGTAAATTGCCCTGTTGTAATTTGTTTACCCAGCATGCCATGTTTGTTTATCTAAGGAGAATACCTCCAGTGAACTATGGACCCCGGTCCAATCTTTACCATTGATACATCTTCCTCTATTACTGTTTACTTGCTGCAAACCATCATCACCTTCCACACCATACAATTAATCCTTTGTTACAGCAACCAGTGAGATTGACAACCTCACTGTTAGTTGGGGCAAAGTCTTGAGTTTGTGTTGTGCAGGTTTCCACGTTGCTTGCAACACCTGTGAGACGTTTCCTTCCTCCTACTGGTTCGATAACCTTGGTTTCTTACAGAGGGAAAACTTGCTGCTGTGCCGCTTCATACCTTGCTCTTGGGGTTTCCCGACGAAGCGTCCACCACGCATCAAGACTTTCTAGCACCGTTGCCGGGGAGGCTCGTCTTCACAAGGGGAGTCCTTCTTAACCTTTCTCTTTACTTTTTTAGTTTGCTTAGTTTATTTTGCTTGCTTTTTTGCCTCTTTTTATCAAAAACTCAAAAAAAATAGTTTAGTTTGGTTTGCCTTTTCTTATCAAAAACACACAAAAATTAGTTCCTATTCTAGCTGTTGCTGCTACTGCTGTTTTTGGCTTGCTCCAATTTTTCCAAAATGAACTTTGCTGAGAACACCAAGTTATGTGACTTCACTAGCACAAACAACAATGATTTCCTAAGCACTCATATTTCTCCACCTGCTCCTGATGCTAACTTTTATGAAATTAAGCCTGCTTTGTTGAATCTTGTGATGAGAGAGCAATTTTCTGGTGCTAGTTCTGATGATGCCGCTGCCCATCTCAATAACTTTGTTGAACTTTATGAGATGCAAAGTATAAGGATGTAGATGGAGATATTATTAAGCTCAAGTTATTTCCTTTCTCCTTGAGAGGAAAAGATAAAGAATGGTTGGTATCCTTGCCTAGAAATAGTATTGATTCTTGGATTAAGTGCAAAGATGCTTTTATTGGAAAGTACTACCCTCCTATTAAGATTATATCTATGAGAAGTGACATTATGAAATTTAAACAACTTGATAATGAACATGTTGCTCAAGCTTGGGAAAGAATGAAATCTTTGGTTAAGAATTGTCCCACTCATTGACTTACTGCTTGGATGATTATCCAGACTTTTTATGCAGGTTTGAACTTCTCTTCAAGAAACATGTTGTATTCAGCTGCTGGAGGTACCTTTATGACCATCACCTTGGGTGATGCAACAAAACTCCTTGATAATACGATGGTTAATTACTCTGAATGGCACACTAAGAGAGCTCCACATAGTAAGAAGGTAAATTATGTTGAAGAAACCTCCTCTTTGAGTGATACGATATATGTTATTATGGCCATGTGAAAGAAATGTGGGCCCCCATGTGTGGTTTTGGTAATTAATGACAATCTTTATGTACTAATGTGTGGATTAAGTTGCACTTGTAGGATTTGTCCATTGGCATCGCTTGGAGCATGTGTTGTCTTCAAGGTCGATGAAATGAGAAGAAGATGTGTTGTGCAAGCTCAAAATGCGCCATCTATAGAATATCTCATGTTTGATGCTTGCCATCCTCTATGATCATGGATCGATGATGAGGAATCAAGAAAGGCGTTCCATATTGAGAAGGTCAAGTTCATCTACATCGAGCTCAAGTGGAATGCTCAAGGCCAAGGTATAATCTTGATAGGTTTTTACTTTTGCCAGTCTCATGTTGTGTGTGGGAGACCGGGTTTAGGATAGATAACCGTACTATCAAGAGGGGCTCTCGAATGAGTAACTCGATCATATCATTCGGAGAGATCTTAAACCTTTGCATACTCGCATCATCGTATTTGGGTGTTATTTGGTCTTATCCATGTGAGGATATAGAGCTTGTGTTAATATCCACAACAAGCTCTTGTCTATCAATATCAGATCTTCCCTTTATATCTTGTTGAGAGTTTATTCTTGGAGGTTTTCCGGATTGTCACCAAGTGAGGTATATCACTATAAAATACATGAAGTATTCTCACTTGGTGGTATCCAATATAGGGAAGCTCATGTCGTCCTCTTTCTAACGCAATTGGAATTGGGTCGATCGGAGTTACCAATCAAAAGTTATAGTTGTTTAAATATTTGCGTATTTGATTTGAAAAAGAAAAAGAAAAGGTATATGCTCTCTGGGCCGAGTAGTAGTACCTCCCAGGCGGGCCGGTACTACCGCCCGCCCATGTGCGCCGCCCAACTATCCTCTGCCTCGAGCAGTACCTATAGCCGGTAGTACCGAGCCCTGCGGTAGTACCGGGCCGGCCATCCGGTACTATCGGCCCAACTTGCCTAGCTCCAGGCCGCACCTTGCCACCAGCCCAGCAAGCCTCCCTGCCCTCATGGGCGCTGCCTCTCCTGCGCCGCTCGCTTCGCTGGCACGGGCCCGCAGCATCGTGCGGCCCCACTCGTGTAGCCGCCGATCCCGCGTGCGTCGCCCGCCCAGATCCCACGTTGACCCGCTCCCTGGCACCCTGCCTCGCGCATGCTATCACGCACTCCCGCTCGTTGCACACGCCCGCCTGCCGCCCACTCCCCGATTCCCGTGCTGGCTCTGCTGCTCACGCGGGCCCGCGTTGACTCGCGCCCAGCCACCGCAATTCCCGCTCCCAATCACGCGCATGCTCTCTCTGGCCCACACCACGCGCGCCGCCTGCTCGTGTGCTCGCTGTGGCGCCGCTCGCCAGCTGCGCTGCGCGCGCCCTGCCGCCTGGCTCGCTTGCCTGCAGTGCTGGCCCCGTGCGCTGTCGCCTGCATCTGTTGCCTCACTTTTTCCTGTGCGTGGCTGGTTTGGGTCCGGTAGTACCGGTCGAATCCGGTACTACCGGTCCGTCCAGAAAATTCGCCCCAACGGGCAGATTTAGCCCGTTCCTTTAAATAGCTTTCCCCATTATTAATTTCGGGTTGCTTCTTCCTCCTCTATTTGTCTAAGCCTTGTCCCCATTTGCTCTTACCCTAAAAGCTTGATTAATCTCTTCCCCTCCAATGATTCTTGTCCATATTTGAGTGGAAGAGAGAGGAGATCTAGATCCACGCTTTGACCAAACCAAAACATCTCTTTGTGAGTGTATCTTTGGGGATCTAGATTTTGGGGGATTTTGTGTTCTCCTTTGTGTTCTTCCTCTCTTGTTCCACCAATAGCTTTAGTAGCTTTGTTGGAACTTGAGAGTGAGGGATTTGAGCATCTTTGTGGTGTTCTTGCCATTTTCATTCGGTGCATTGGTTTGAGTTCTCCTCGGAGGATTTGGTTCGTGATATTCGTTGAAGCTTGTCCCTCTTGGGTTCTTGGAACCCTAGACGGTTTTGTGGCCTTGGTGGCGTTTGTTGGGAGCCTCCAATTAAGTTGTGGAGAAGTGCCCCAACCTTGCGAGAGGTTTCGGTTGCCACCGACAAGTGCACCGATAGTGGAAGTGTAGATCGATCCCATTGGGGTGAGATTCATCGGAGAATAAGGGAGGCCTTTTGTGGCGTAGGTGGTTAGATACCACGCCCTCTCCAAACGAGACGTACTCCATGTTGGGAGGAACTCGGTAAAATATCGTCGTCACCGCGTGCCTCGGTTATCTCTATACCCGAGCTCTTTACTTATGCACTTTACATTGTGATAGCCTTCGTGCTTAAACTAGTATATATCTTGCTATCACATAGTTGTTTGTATTGCTTAGAATAAGTTGTTGGTGCACATAGGTGAACACTAGATTGTTATAGGTTTTGTGCTTAACAAATTAAACGTTAGTTTTATTCCGCCTTTGTTGAGCCACTCTCGGAAAGTTTTAATCGCCTATCCACCCCCCTCTAGGAGACATCTGTATCCTTTCACTATGCTTGTTAATGGGAAAGCTCCTTTAGATCCTCTTTGGTTGCTCAAGAAGAGAAAGTGGATGTGAACTACATTAGAAACAATAATTTTGGCAACAATACTTATGGTAATAACTATAGGCCTTATTTTCCTAATAATGGAAATACTTATCATGGTAGATCTGGAATGCCTAGTGAAGATAGGATTCTAGAAGTTGAAAGATCCACTAAAAACTTTATGCAGATGCAATATGAGCAAAACAAGATATTCACTAAATCTATGGAAGAACAATCTATTATCTTGAAAAATATTAGTCATCAGCTTGAGAATCAGAATAGAGAAATTCCTTGTTTACAGTCAAAAAATTTGAGTGCTGAGAAAAATATTTGCTCCTTGTCTGAATCACAGTCCTCTTTGATTAATAAAATGGTTGCTAAACCTGAAATCATGGGAAGTACATTTGTTGCTACTCATGCCATACAAGTTACTATTGATGAAAATGTTAGGCTGTTAGCCCAACTTCATGCCAAGTGGGAAAGCGAAGCTGGAATTGATAGAAACAATATTGTATGCACCATCACCACCACCCATATGGATGCCACTAAACCTCAAGAAGTCCCTATTCCTCCTCCTACAATGCCTAAGCCCATTGAGTCTACTACTAGGATGCTAAGTTTGATTTTGATCTTGATGGTTGCAATATTTCTGAAGTGATTATGTTCTTGCAAAAGCTTGCTAGAAGTCCTGATGCTAGTGATATGCATGTTGCTTTCACCAAACACATAATAGATGCTCTTGTTAAAATTAAGGAAGAGAAGTTAAAACACAAAGCTTCTATTGGAAAGTAGAAGATAGTTGGAAACCCATTATTAATATGCAAGTGAATGACTTTGATCTCAAAGCTTCATGTGATCTTGGTTCTAGTGTCTCTATTATGCCTAGGAAGATTTATGAAATGCTTGATTTACCACGTTTGGAAGATTGTTATTTGGATGTCCCACTTAATTATAATGCTAAAAATAAACTCATGGGAAGTTTTAATGATGTTATCATTATGGTTAACAATGCTTATGTCCCTGTTGATTTCTATGTTTTGGATGTTGAATACAATGCTTCTTGTCCTATTACTTTGGGAAGAACTTTTCTTAGAACTATTAGTGCCATCATTGATATGAAAGAAGGAATCATTAAATATCAATTTCATTCAAGAAAGGTATTGAACACTTCCCTATGAGGAGAGAGAAGTTGCTTTTTGCTCCTCTTTTGAAAGCAAGGTTTGATGTTAATGCTTCTTCATTTGAAAACACTTGATTTCTTGCTTCTTGTGCCTAACTTAAAGGTGTTAAAGAAAAATACTTGTTGGGAGATAACCCAAGAGTTTCCTTGTGTCTTGGAAGTTATTACTTCAGTAATGACCCCACCTTATCCTTTTTGTTTGCTTTTTGTGCCAAGAATGACCTCTAATGAGAGGGAAATAAGATTTGGGGAGTTACTGTCCCGAAACAGATTTCTGTCCTCCACCATAAAAATTCGTGAGGAGTCTCTACAAGTCGGTTTGAGCTGAAAATTTACGAATAAATCCCCTAGTATGTTAGATAACTTTCGTTAGTTCAACACTTTTTTATTTGAGCAACAGAAGGTCTTCGAAAAAATCGGTTTCTGCCTGCTTGTCTGTTTTGACAGATCTTTGCCAATATTTGCATTTGCTTCTTATTGATTCCTTTTGGGGTTCTTTTTGGGAAATTGAAATTTTTGAAGGAGTTGATACAGTAGATTGTGTTTTTAGTGAAGAGTTTTTCTGTTCTAAAGCTAATCCCAAGGGTCTATTATCTTTTGAATACACTAATGTTTCTAATGAAGATTGTGTGAAGTTTTGTATGAAGGAAAATTTTTAGGTGTAGAGAGAGAATGATTAATGAGATGAAGAATGTACAAAAGCTCAAGCTTGGGGATGCAACCCTGGTGTCACCCAAATAAATATCCAAGAGGTACAAGCATCAAAGCTTGGGTATGCCCAAGGCATCCCCTTCTTCATCAATAAAAAGCTCAGATCTTTCTAGACATTTCGTTTTTTATTGTTTCATGCACTGTTGTGTTGTTCTTGGAGCGTCTTAGTTCTCGTTTGCTTTGCTTAGTTTGCTTGAATAAAGTAGTTTGGACCCTGTTCTTGCTGTGTTGTTTCAAATAAGTCGACTGGTGTTGGAAAGGAGTAGAAAGTTCTTGCTTGAAAAGTGCAAGAGGAGCTTGCTTTGACTGTGAATTAGACTTTAGCGTGTCATGCTAGGTGTTGTTCTGACCTTATGCTTAGTGATTATTGTTGTACCATGACTTGTTCCAAACAATTGGGATTGCTTAGTGTGCCTTGAAGGAATCATGCGTTGTTTTAGCATACAAAATCATAGTATTGTGGTATTCTCCTTTGATGCTTTGTTTGGGTTGACTTGGCACATGCTCACACCATGTTATGACTATGAACAAGTCACAATAGCCTCTATGATCATTTAGTCCTTGACTTGTAGTACCACTCTATGCTTTGATTAGTAATGTTTTGTCACTCTGCATGATTATGGCCATTATTGCTCTCTTAGTTGGTCACTCCCAGTCTTTTGCTAGCCTCCACTTGTATGAGTAAGCTCTACTCATGCTTCCAGTTCCCAAGAAACCAAGTTATTCCAAAGTGTCCACTATAAATTCCTATGCATGGTGTGTTACATCATTCCAAGTATATTCTTGTTTTCAGCTATCTTCCAATTAAAAAGTATTTTGTTATGTGAAAACTTAGTGATTAAAGCTCTCACAAAATTGATGGCACACTTTATATTCCTTGCCCCTAATAAACTTGAACCATTGTGTCATCTATGTTTATATGCTTGCAATTATACGTTGGAATTAGCAGAACCATGTTTTCATGGGGAACGCTTTTAACATTGCACCTGTACTTTGTACACAGTTGATATCATGCTCTTTTGTCTATGGATGTCGTCGGTGTGAAATGAAAGGGGAGCTTGTAAGTCCATGGAGTTATGTATTTTGTGTTAGAGAAACGACTGGGCCGCTATCCTAAGCCATTCCTAATCATGGTGGAAACTTGCAGCATCACCATAGTGACATCTATGAAGCATTCTTCTTATAAAAAAGATATTGAGAAAAAAAGAGACATATTGAGAAAAGAGGAAAGAGAGAAAAATGCACCATATCCCGTGGTAAATAAGAAGAATGCTGATATGCTCATTGTCTTCTTGCCTTGTCATTTTGGTTATGGGAAAGCTCCTGTACCATGTGCAAGGGGTACCCCGTTGGCGGTTATCTATGATAAGAACTTGCAAGTAACTAAACTTGAGTAGCATGAGGAGCGACCCTCATATTCAAGGGACATGAGATTGCCAACTTATACTTTGTCAAGCATATACTCCATAGTTTGTTCACTTTAACCTTAATCACTTCAAGATGCTTATGATAGGGGCAATGTTGGCGCTGCGTCAACATGGAGCGCTTCGTTGGGCAACCCCAAGAGCAAGGTGTGATGCAGCACAGCAGCAAGTCTTCCCTCAGTAAGAAACCGAGGTTATCGAACCAGTAGGAGGAAGGAAACGTCTCAAAGGTGTTGCAAGCAACGTGGAAACCTGCACAACACAAACTCAAGACTTTCCCCAATGAACAGTGAGGTTGTCAAGCTCATCGGTTGCTGTAACAAAGGATTAACTGTATGGTGTGGAAGGTGATGATGGTTTGCAGCAAGTAAACAATAACAGTGGAAGATGTATCAATGGTAAAGATTGGACCGGGGTCTATAGTTCACTAGAGGTGTTCTCCTTAGATAAACAAACATGGCATGCTGGGTAAACAAATTACAGCAGGGCAATTGACAAGACTGAGCAAGGCATAACAATGCAATACTAGACAAAAAGATCCTATGAGATTCGATTGGGCAATACAATAATATACATAGACCACCATCCAACTGCATATATGACTAGAAGTCCACCATCAGGTTATCATCCGAACCCCCTCCAGTATTAAGTTGCTAGCAACAAACAACTGCTTTAAGAAAAGTGTGTAAGGTAAACAATCCACTTGTTCCATGAACAAGAGACCATTGTTTTCGCCCTAGTGGCAACAACACATCTACTACCGTAGATATTTATGTCACTTCCCTTGATAAGTAGAGGCATGAACCCACTATCGAGCATAAATACCCCCTCTTGGAGTCACTAGCAACTACTTGGCCAAGATAGCTACTAACAACGGAGAGCATGCAACATCACAAACAACACAGACAACGATTGCGCATGGGGGTGCACGGTGGCCCACCGTGTGCGTGTGTTGTTTGTGATCTTGCATGCTCTCGCTTTTAGAAAGTGATAGAGATGATGTCATGTCAATCAGAGAAAGTGATCTCTGTTTATGGAACAAGTGGATTGTTTAGCTTACAACACTTGTGTGGATGGTGGTATAATTTGTTTTCCAATCTTTGATACATCTTTTGTCGCAAACCATCATTACCTTAACACCTAATCCTTTGTTAAACCTGAGATGACAACCTCAGGGCAAAGTCTTGAGTTTGTGGAGTTGTTGCTTGCAACACCTGTGAGATGTTTCCTTCCTCCTACTGGTTCGATAACCTTGGTTTCTTACTGAGGAAAAAATTGCTGCTGTGCCGCTTCATACCTTGCTCTTGGGGTTTCCCGACAAAGCATCCACCACACATCATAGCCGCACCCCCCAGGCGCGGGCTAGGCCTGGCCGCGCGGCCAGGGTGTGTAGCCCCCTGGTGGCTCCCCCCGTCTCGTACTGTGGCTCCATGTTCCCCACGGTAAAATATTGACTTTGGCTTTTGTCCCGTCCAATTCCGAGAATATTGATTTTCTGCCTTTTCTGGAACCAAAAACAGAAGAAAACAAACAACTGGCACTGTGGTAACTTGTTAATAGGTTACTCCCACAAAACATATAAAAATACCTCAAAGTGTAGACAAAGCAAAGCAAAGTAGATACTAAACAAGCATGGAACATAAAAAATTATAGATACGTTTACGACATATAAGGAAACAACTCCAATGTGTTGCTAACAACTTGGAACTTGCACAACACAAACTCAAGACTTTGCCCCAACTTACAGTGAGGTTGTCAATCTCACTGGTTTGCTGAAAACAAAGGATTAAACGTATAGTGTGGAAGATAATAGTTGCTTGTAGAAAGTAAATGGTAATAGTAGATGATGTATCAATGATAAAGATTGGACCGGGGTCCATATTTCACTAGAGGTGTTCTCCTTAAGAAATATAACATGCTGTGTGAACAAATTACAGTGGGGCAATTGACAGATTGAGAAAGCATAACAATGCATATACTAGACATCATGACTCCTATGAGATTTGTTTGGGCATTACAAGAATTTACATAGACCGTAATCCAACTGCATCTATGACTAATAATCCACCTTCAGGTTATCATCCGAACCACTTCCAGTATTAAGTTGCAAGCAACAGATAATTGCATTAAGCAATGTGTGTAAAGTAAACAATACAATTGTTCCATGAACAAAAGATTATTTTTTTCTCCCTAGTAGCAATTGCACATCTACAACCTTAGAGATTTTTGGCACTTCCCCAGATTACAAGAGGCATGAATCTACTATCGAGCATAAATACTCCCTCTTGGAGTCACAAGCATCTACTTGGCCAAGATAGCTACTAGCAACGGAGAGCATGCAAGATCACAAATAACATAGACATGATAGAATCAATAATCGATTTGACATAGTATCTCAATATCCATCGGATCCTCGCAAACACAACATGTATGATTACAAATAGATGATCTTGATCATGAACGGAGCTCACAAGATCTAAACATGATAGAACAAAGGAGGAGAAACAACCATCTAGCTACTGTATGGACCCATAGTCCAAGGGTGAACTATTCATGCATCATACCAGAGGTTGGCATGGTGATGAAGAAGGCCTCCGGGATGATCTCTCCCCTCAGACATGGTGCTGGGAAGAGCTTCAGATCCCCCGATCTAGGGACAATGGTGGCGGCAGCTATGGACTGTTTCGTGGAGATTTTATCGGGTTCTTAGGGTTTCTACATTGGGGTGACTTTATAGGCGAAGGGGCAAGGTCGACGGGCGCTCGAGGGGCCCACACCTAGTGGCAGCGTCCCCCTAGGCCGTGCGGCCCTATGGTGTGGCCACCTTATGGCCCCCCTTCGGCTGCCCTTCGGATTCTGTGTTCTCTCCGGTAAAATATTGGTTTTGGCTTTTGTTCCATCCAATTCCGAGAATATTTCCTTATTAGCTTTTCTGAAACCAAAAATAGCAGAAAACAGGCAAATAGCACTGCGACATCTTGTTAATAGGTTAGTCTCGGAAAATGTATAAAAATACCTCAAAGTGTAGACAGTACATAACAAAGTTGATACTAAAAAATCATGGAACATCAAAAATTATAGATACGTTTACGACGTATCAGTGGGTGATCTCACTACCTAGGTTCTGAGTCCTCTTCTGCTTGAATTTTTGTTCTTTCCTTCTGTAAATAAAATATATGTAGTTCCTCATAGTTATTTTTATCTTTTAAATATATTTTATAGCCATGAATAGATTGCATATCAAATACAAAGAAAAGGCCTAAAATAACAATGCTGATCTATGATGTTTTTATATATTTTATTTATTGCAGTACTTTTATTTGCACTATGTTTTGATTTTTGACTAAAGACTTCCCCTCATGCTTTGAAGTTTGAACTTTAACTAGATAGCAGATAATTTACAGGGAATGCACCAATCTTCCAAAGTATTGGTCAGATTTTCTCCACACCGTGACGCGTATTTATAGGTGTGCTTGGGAAAGAGGAGTACTAGGATGGGTGACCTCATGGGAAGTCCTGGTGTTATATCCCTCATTTTGTTTGCTGCGTCTTGTTCGTTTGTGTAGATGGCATCTAGGCTGAGGGTTGTTTAGCGGTGTCAGTTGTAATGTCTGTCTGATGGTTGTTATTCGTGGTCTTATCTTGACGGTTCTGTCAAGGTCTTAGAGGGTTCGGCTGTTTCAGCCTAAGCTTAGTGTTAGAGTTGTACTCAGACTAACCCCATCTTCGTGTATCACGTATATGTGTTGTCTATGTATGTAACTTGTATGTGGTAATGACTATATAAGTGGAGCACGTGTGGCGCTTTATACCCACGCACAAAATCTTAAAATGTCTTTTCTATCTTGGTATCATAGCATGTAGTTGCCACGAGTCTCGACCTCTGTTGATCGCAACTCAGATCACTGTAGAGCTTCGTTGGGAGATCCCAAGAGAAATGTATGATGAGCACAACAACAAGTTTCACCTCAGTAAGAAACCAAGGTTATCGAACCAGTAGGAGGAAGGAAACGACTCAAAGGTGTTGCGAGCAACTTGGAAACCTGCACAACACAAACTCAAGACTTTGCCCCAACGAACAGTGACGTTGTCAATCTCATCGGTTTGCTGAAAACAAAGGATTAACTGTATGGTGTGGAAGGTAATGGTGGCTTGTAGAAATTAAACAGTAACAGTGGAAGATGTATCAATGGTAAAGATTGGACCGGGGTCCATAGTTCACTATAGGCGTTCTCCTTAAGATAAACAACATGACATGCTGGGTAAACAAATTATAGCAGGGCAATTGACAGGACAGAACAAGGAATAACAATGCAATACTAGAAATTCATGATCCTATGGGATTCGATTGGGCATTACAACAATATAAATATACCGCCATCCAACTGCATCTATGACTAGTAATCCACCTTCAGGTTATCATCCGAACTCCCTCCAGTATTAAGTTGCAAGCAATGGATTACTTCTTTAAGCAAGGTGTGTAAACAATACAATTGTTACATGAAGAAGAGATCGTTGTTTTCTCCCTAGTAGAAATAACACATCTACAACGTTAGATATTTCTGTCACTTCCCCAGATTCAATAGAGGCATGAACCCACTATCGAGCATAAATACCCCCTCTTGGAGTCACTAGCATCTACTTGGCCAAGATAGCTACTAGAAACGGAGAGCACGCAAGATCTCAAACAACACAGACATGATAGAGTCAATAAGATAGAATCATTAACCAATATGACATAGTAATCTCAATATCCATCTGATCCTCGCAAACACAACATGCATGATTACAAATAGATGATCTTGATCATGAACGGAGCTCACAAGATCTAAACATGGTAGCACAAAGGAGGAGAAACAACCATCTAGCTACTACATGGACCCATAGCCCTAGGTGGAACTACTGTCACATCCCAAGATTTTCTAAATCTTGTAATGTGAAAAATAAATAAACAACATAAATTATTGTTGAAAATCAGGGTGAAAAGAAAATTTTGTTTCTAAATGGAAACTTAAAATCCCATCTTGAACAAACTTTGGTTAAATATTTGAATCCAACTAAAAATTCAAATCAAGTGGAATGCATTCCTCAATGAATGTATCTGGAAATTTAAACACTTGAGAAATAAACCAAAACCCTAAACCCTAATAGAATAAAATCATTTCCAAGTTATCTCCAAGCCTATGGATGTGGTCCATATAAAAATTTGTCAACAAACATTTACAAATGATCAAGAAAGACAAATAGAAATATTATAAAACCATATAAACTGGTTTCACTTAAATTGGAACCATAAATAAAATCTTATGAATATAATAAGATAAGGAAATTAAATTTCCAAAGCTAATAAAGAACCTATCTACAAATCCATACCAAATGGTGAGCAAATAATCCTAAAGACATTTAAAAAGATAAACAAATATTAAATAAGATTTTATAAATTGGAATCACCAAGTTTGGTTCTATAAATAAAAAAATATGAATTTTATAAGAAAGAAATATTAAATAAGGAATATAATCCAAATCCAAATAAAATAAAAGAATAATATTTTATTCCAAATTTGACTTCAGAATGTGCTACTAATCAATATTTAAATCTACACAAATTTTGGCAAAGGATTGAATTCAAATGAATGTTTGAATTGACCAAACAAAATCAAAACAGAATAAAGGAAAAGAAAAAGAAAAACAGGAACAGAACAAAAAAAAGAATCAAGCCGACCCAGCCCAACCAGGCCCAGCCAGCCCACCTCTCCCTCTCACTCGGGAGAAACGTTTTTCACCGTGAAAGAAACCCACACAGAGTATGACCGCTGGATCCGACTTTCTTTTTCTCTCTCTCGCTGACGAGACGACCCCACTGCCACCTCACCTTCTTCCTCCCCGCGATGAACACGCCTGGCCGTTTCCTGCCGTTGATTCCTCTGCTTGAATTCGCCATAATGCTGCGTTTATTCCTCACCGTGACCATGCTGTATTAATCGCTAGGCTCTCCTCCCTCTTTTCCCCCAGACGCCACCTCCCCGGAGCCACCAGGCTGCGTTAATTCTGCCTTGCATTGCCACTATCTCCGGCGAGCTCCACACCCGATTCCGGCCAGCCTCCTTTGCCCCTCGCCTCCTCGAGCACACGGACGTGACCCCCAAGCCCTGGCGCATCACCCAGTGGCATTAGCTCGCTCGCGCGCGCCCCAGAGCCTCGACAACGACGACTCCAAGCGCCGCCACCGTCTGCTTTTCTCTCCGGCGACTCCTCTGGTAAGAACCTGACCGCCCCTCTCCTTCTCCTTCACGCACGCATCATCATCGCGTCCTCGCGCATCTAACTTGTCTTCCGTTTGCTCCCTCGTGACCCGTAGCACCGCCCTCGACGACGACAGAGCGTGGCCGTCGTTAGACGCAACTCCGACGAGCAATTATCAGCAACCCTGAGCGCCCCTTCGTCAACCGCGATCAGGTTGAGCATCCCCGTGCCAAGGCGATCACGGTGACCCACCTCTCCTCCTCCCTTGCTTCCTCTATTGCCAGCTCCGCCGCTAGCCGAGTGTCGCCGCCGCGCGCTACCTCTGAGCGCCGCCAGAGTTTGGTCAGGTCGTCTCCAGCCGTTAGATGCAGATCGTTCTATTAGATGTTCCTGCTGGTTTGTTTTAAAACACGTGTTCCTGCTGGTTTGTTTTAAAACAGAATAGTTCTATTAGATGTTCCATTTTGTAAAATCTATAACTTTTAATCTACACGTCCAAATTTTGCAAACTTTATATCAATGGATTAAGAAAAACAAACCCTAGCCAACCATGCACTTTGTTTAGTAAAAATCTTCTGTTAACTTATTTGTTTTACAGAAACTTGTGTATGCATGTTTAGGATATAAAATTTTATTCCAAAATGATTTTGAGGATAAAATCTTTGGAAAATGGTTTGTTTTGAACCTACTAACCCTAGGAATAAATTGGTGGTTTCAAAAATGTATTTGGTAAAGCAAAATAATAAATCTTTGATTTAAACCATTTCTAGTCAAATAAAAATATGGTTTAATTATTAAAAATGGTTTTGGAAGAAAACCTTTGAGAAATGTTTTGGAAATAAACTCTCTGACCCTAAACACAAGGTTATATGGTTTGAAAACATATTTTGTGAAACCTATAGAATTTTTCCTTATTAAAAGCATTTCTTCACCACATAAAACAATGACTTGATCTAAAAATGGTTTATGAAGTAAAATCTTATACAAATGATTTTGCCACTTTATAAAATGACCATTGGGTGTTTTCAAATGTTTATGACCCATTATAAACCACCTCTCCAAATAAAACAATCCTTAGCATGCTTGCATGCATTGTTTTGTTATTATTATTTTATGTGATGAATTACTTGAATGGTAGATTGAAATGTTGTTTGCTTGATTGAATTGTAGTAATTTGAAGTGAGTGAACATTGCATAGATCAAGGAGTGAACCTATACTCTCTACCAAAAAGGCAAGTGATGCTTCATACTTTTGTCCCGTTATTTTCACTAAGCATTAGTGATATTTCTAAGTAGGACTTGCATGGAAATTTTGCTAAGTATAAACTATGCTATGGGAAAATCCTAGTAGATGAAACCTTGGTACAAATTTCCCAAGTTAATATTCATATTACTATCATGCTTAGCTTAGCTAGTAGAAAACAAGGGTGGAATGTATATTCATGCTATGGAAAAATTTCTAAGTCTGAGGACTTGTGTTTTGTTTAATAAAACAACTAAGTGAATGAATCACCTAGGTGGAATGGAAGGAATGGTTTATGTTGAGTGGTTACACAAGGCCAGGGGACTGGTGAACCTTGTGTATCTCACTTGTGGATGGCCACCCAGGAACAAAGAGATTTGAGATGTCAAATGTTGAGAAGCTTCAAGTGCAACCACTTGGCATTATGGGCTCTGCCTGGATCATATAGGTTGCAATAACTTAGCCAAATGGACAGTTGGTGGTAGGGGAATGATAGGTTGGAACGCGTCCATTCTGGTCTAAGGGAAGGCTTCTGAAAGATCTTGTCTTGGTGAAACCAAGTCTTGTGGGGAAAGTGCACCACCTCTGCAGAGTGTAAAATCTAAGTACTTAGCCATGTCCCTGGCAAAGGACAATTTGAGCATCAAGACATGAAAGCTATCAAGAATCTCATCATCCAAATTTCTAAGTTAAAATCTTGTGGTTGAACAAGGGTTTAAGGATCACCAATTTCTATTGGGAGATGCCTTGGGAAAGATTTTGTCAAGCAAAGACTTAGAGTTTTCAAATGATAAGGAAAATCTATTTTGAGCAATGCAAGCCTAAGCTCCACTTAGCCAAATGCATATAGATGATAGACTCTACTATACCACCATAGTATCACTTGCCAATACAATTCAAATGTATTGACCCTTGTGGCTGTAACTTGTTATGTTGCAAGTTTGTTTGATGTTAGTAAAGTTTATTGATTAGGATTACAAGTCTACAACCAACATGTCTGCCTGTGGAACTTTGAAGATGAAGGACCCCATGCTATTGTTAAATTCTGCTGCATTGTAATGAGATAGCCAAATGAGCTATGTAAGATGTAAAAAATTATTTTATTCCTGGTTATAAAGTTGTATTATGACCTATGTTTCTTGATATTACATCTTAACTGTGGATGCTAGCTATTGATCCAGAGACTAGCATTGTGAACACAGGATCTCTACCTTATTAAAGGTTGGGAACCTAACAGATGGTATTAGAGCATTGTGTTGCCTATAGCATTTGTAAACCTAGGATTGGACAAAACCCCTTAGAAAAATAGGAGTTGAATTTGTCCCAAAACTTATTTACAAACAATCTTGTAAACTCTTTCCTCAACTACTTTGGTTTTGATTCTACATCTCTTCTATTTCAAACTTGATGGACAAGCCTAACCCATGGCCAAAGACTTCACCATGTGCTAAGGACTTCTTCAACTCTAATGACTTCAACATCTTCAACTCTAATGACTTCAACATCTTCAACATTTTCAACAAGGACTTCAACCTTGGATATCACTAAGGACTACAAGTGAGACAAGAAATGTTACTCAAGACTTGAAGACTAAGGAAACACAACTTAGAAGGAACCATCATCACTTTAAAATTTTGTGACCAAGATTCAAGAAATTCTCGAAGGATACAAAGATCTTGTTCAAGAAGAATCCACCAAGAAGGATAGAATGATCTCAAGTGAACCATATAGATGGACCACCATATTTAATTTAACTCAAACCCACCAACTTAAGTGATGTAACAAAAATATTTTTGGTTGCCTAAAAATATGCTTGAAACTTGTTGTTTGAGTGGAATGTTTGTTTGTGATTGCTTGCACATTTCTTGAGTGAATTGTGATGTGTAGGATTAGAATTATTTCCTTAGAAATATTTAGCCCATTCTAATCCAAATCCAACCCAAACAGATGACTTCTCCAAGAGACTCCAACATCAAGGATGGTGACAACAACAACCAAGAGGTCAACATGAGAGACCAACTGCTTGCAAGACAAACCCAGTTGAACCAGGTGACAACTCAGTTTTTAGCCAACAACAATGAGTTAGACCCAACCATGCAAAAAGTTTTGGAAACTCAATCCCAATTGTTGCAAGGGATGGCTACTCAAATGATCAACATGGGAGACAACTCTTCCCAAGGAGTTTATGATAACAAGGATGACAAAGATGTTATTCTATAAGAAACCCGAGCTTGCAATATTTGTGGAGACAAGGATCACACTTCCAAAGAGCATGACGATCAATGCCCCAACTATGAAGAGAAACATCCAGCTAACCAATGCCCCACATCCCAAGCTACTTGTTACCTATGTGAAGGAAACAATCATGTCCCTATCCAATGCCCCATCTATTCCATAGTTGAACAAAGGAAACAAGGTGGAGTGCAACAACTGATTGCAGACTACCATGAGAGAGCCAAGTCTACCAAGAAGGATGAAGTGTAACATCCCTAAAATCACAATTCAAACTTATGCATATCATCCAGGCATCCATGATCATATGTTTTTCATTTCAATCAAAACACTTCAAAACAGGAGCATATGAGCTCATTATTTTATGTGAACAGCTATTAGTCTAAAGCCACTCTCAATTGAAGAGTTAAATGTTTTAAACTAGGTCTTCCTTACTCTCTTGTTATTGTGTTTGATTGTTGAAGTTTGGTGAAATTATACAAAACAAATTTGAAACAGAAACCATTTCCAAAACTTATTCAAATGATGTGCTATAGCACTGCTTATCTTGTTTGAACAAAAGGACCAAGCTTATACAAAGTGACCACTTGATTTTATGCCCTGAAGTGTGAATGTTGCACCCTACAAAATCCTGGAAAAAGGTTTGAATTCAAAAGCTTTTGAAATCATTTGAAAATCAATCCAGAAATTCAAAACAGAAAAAGAAAAAGAGAAAGGAAATAGAAAAGTGCCAGCGCCAGGATTTGAGCCCAGTAACAGATCCAGCCCAACTATCCCACCCGGGCCCCCCCTCTCTCTCTCTCACGCGCAGACGCACCCGTAGAGTCACTGACGCCCGGACCCCACCTCTCCTCTGTTTATTTCGCTGACAAGTGGACCCGTGACCCCGTCGTCGTCTATTTTGGAAAAAGGAAGAAAATGACTCTGATCTCGGTCCATGGATTTTCCTTCCTTTTGCCACATTTCGCTCAAAGGGTTCTTTCTAGGAATTTGAGTTGCTCAATACGGACGGAAAGATTCTTTCGTGAAATAAAAGAACGGCAGCGGCAGGTTGATGAGGGAAAGGAAACCAGATCTTTTTTCTATGGTATGGCCTGGGTGGCCTAAGCGAAATCCCGAGATATGAAGGAGTCGTTCAATCTACCCGCCCGAGGTAAGGTTGCTCCTCACTTGAGTTGAAGTTTCGTCAATCACGCGCGCCTGCGCCGCTCGCGCCGCCGTTACTCGCCGCAGTCACTGCCGCGTTCATTCCTATTGATTCCGCGAGTAACTCCACGCCCAGCTCCGGCTATAAGAACCTTTCCCCCTCGCGGTCATTTTCCCCCACACTGCACACTCTTCTCGCCACCAGGCTGCCAGTATTCGCCCTTGCGCCGCTGCAGACAGAACCTACTCCGGCGACCAATTCTGGTAAACCTCGTGCGCCCCTTCCTCTCTGGTTCATACGAGCAGCTTCGCAACTTCCTTGTGCACCTCCTGATCCCCTTTGCCCGTCTGTTTGTGATCCAGAGCTTCGACTTCCACGAGCACCGAGAGAATCCGATGCCGTCTCCAACTCCGGCGAACCTTCTTGGTTAGTTATGACCGCGCCTTGTTCTCTCTTTGACACTCGCATGACCAGCATCACTCCGAGCATCTGACGCACTGCTTATTTTGCCTTGGTGTGATCTGTATCTTCGCCAACGTCGACGAGCAGCCGTACCCGACGCGTTCGCGAACTCCGGCGTGGAATCCCTGACGACTCCGAGCGCCCCTTCGCCAGCCAGGGACACGTTGATCTTCACCTCGTCACTGTGGTTCTGGTGAGCACCCTCTCCCCTCCCCGGGCGACCTAGTTCGCCGGCACCGCCACTGACAGAGCGCTCCGCCGCTCGACTTTGGTCACAGCAACGGCAGCCATTAGATCTGTATCGTAGGGACTAAATTAGATCTAGAGCGAAGCGTTTTCTTTAGATCTGGCGCGTTGGATCTAACTTGATCCGACGGCGCGGAAATATGATCCTGATCGAATCGGTACCGGCCAATAGGATAGCGCCGTGTGGCAGTAGTTTAGATTTAAAACAGATTTTGAATCAGATTATAGTTCAAATTTGTTTTGTTTGTAACTTTTGATTCCCACGTTAGATTTTGGCAAATTTTGTACCATTGGAATCAGGAGAGCAAGCCCTATCAGATTATGCAATGTGTTTAATGTTTAGTTTCTGTTAAAAAGGTTTTATTTGCAGAAACATGTGTAGGGCTTATTTGAGCATATGAATTGTTTAGAATTTAATTTAGGGTTTAAATATTTGTTGTGTGGCAAGTTTTTGACTTGTTTAGGATTCATTACTATACACTTGCTTGGTTGAGTTTTAAAAATCATCACTTAGCATTTTGCATGCATGCATATATTTTGTTTGTTTGTATATGTTTTGTGTGTAATTTGTTGCTACCATTCTTTGTGTAGACTTTGGTGCTAGTGATTGTGATTGTGAAGAGTGCTAATCTCCCAACTACCAAGGCAAGTGGTACTTCATGAATATTCTATCCCTATATTTTATACTAAGCATTAGAAATATTTTTGCTAAGTCTTGCATGTTATTATTTTGCCTATATGCCATGTTGGGAAATCCTAAGTAGTTGTAGAATTGTTAGGAAATTTCTAAGTTAAGTTACTATCTATGCCATGGTTAGCCTAGCTAGTAGCAAACAAGGGTTGGTGAAATATACATGCTATGATGAAAATATTTCTAAGTCTTTGGACTTTGTTTTACTTAATAAAACAACTAAGTCAATGAATCACCTGGGTGGAAAGGGACTTGATTGGTGGTTTTGGTTGAGTGGTTACACAAGGCCCATGGCTATGGTTTACCTTGTGTATCACACTTGTGGTAAGCCACCCAGGAACAAAGAGATTTTAGAGGCCAAGTGTTAAGAAGCTTCTAGTGCAGCCACTTGGCAATATGGGCTCTGCCTGGATCACCTAGGTTGCTAGAACTTAGCCACTTGGACAGTTGGTGGTAGTGGGATGATAGGTTGGAACGCGTCCATTTGGTCTAAGGGAAGGCTTCTGAAAGGTCCTGTCTTGGTGAAACCAAGTCTGGTGGGGAAAGTGCACAACCTCTGCAGATGGAAAAATCTAAGTACTTAGCCAAGTCCATGGCAATGGACAACTTGAGCATCAAGGCATGGAAGCTATCAAGAATCTCCTCATCCCAATTTCTAAGTAAAAACTTGTGGGTGAACAAGGGTGAAGGACCTCAATGTCTATTGGTGGTTCCTTGGGAAAAGTTTTTGACAAAGAAAAACTTAGTGATTTCAACTAATAGGAAAAACCTATTTTGAGCAAAGCAAGCCAAGCTACACTTAGCCAAATTGCATATAGTATCTAGTCCACTTAAAAATTTACTAAGGTATCACTTGCCAATACCATTCCAAAGTATTGACCCACTGTGGCTGTAACTTGTGATGTTGCAGGTTACTCTGATGAGGATTAGGTGTCATGAGTCTACACTCAACATGTTTGCCTGTGGCACATGAAGATGAAGACTTATATTTATTTACTTATGCAAAATCTTGTATTAGGCATGTGTCCTTTGAGTTGTAAAGACTATGTTTATCTCTGGAATGGATGTAATAAATGACCTTTGTATCTGTGTACTTCATCTTAAACTGTGGATGCTAGCATTGATCCAGGGACTAGCATTGCAATCACAAGGATCCTTTTCCTTTATAAAGGAGGGATCTTACAGATGGTATCAGAGCACTGTGTTGCCTGTAGGATTATGACCCTAGGATTGGAAACCACTAAGGAAAAATTTTCAGCAACTTCTACACTTGTCTATTCTTCTCGTAAACTTTTCTAATCTTCTTCCTCATCTCTATTTGTAGATGAACTCCATCAACGAAGCCATAAGGAAAGGACCACTCATGACAATGACTTTGGAGTGTGAGACAGAATTCCCCAAGGCTCTCAAGGACCTCATGGTTGCATTAGAGATACAAGGTGCAGCTGTGTACAAAGGTTTTCCTGTGATGGATGAAGGAGTGGAATACTGGTGGGTGCAACTTCACTTGTATAAAAACAAGGAAGACAACCATCAGGAAAAAGGATTCTGCATGTTCACCAATTCAGTGGTGCACCCTACATTCTTTGAATCAGCAAGGGATGCAGCTTGGAAGACCATCAAAGAACTTGGTGATAGAGTCAAGTGCAGAATGCTCAACCTCCAAAATGATCTAAGGAAAGAGAAGGAACATACCCAAGAGTTGGAAGCTACCAACCAAACCTTAAGTGGAGACATTATAGACTTAGTGATGGAATCATGTGAGCAAGATAGGCTGATTGCTTCTAGAAACATTGTGTTAGACAACAGATCCAGTGAGATAGGATTGTAAACGTACTTCGTTAGTTGGACCACCACTATCACCTTATTTTCCAAAATGTTGCTTTAAAATAAGATTGAACCTTGGTTGTTGTAATGGTTTCATGTATGCATGACTTGTGTGTTTTGCTTCCCAAGGATATGTATGTGATGTTTTGTCTTTTATTTTATCTTGATTTGTGTTGTTCTAACTTTTCTATCTTATAAATAGATGCCTATTACCATCAGAACTGTTGAGGAGTTCCAGGTTACCCGCTTTGGTCCTCGTATCGTTGAGCTTACTACTTTGCTCAATCTCCCTCTTCCCACCATCATGGTGCATCCCCTCACCAAGTTTGAGAGGAAGGACCTCTGGGGCTTTAAGGTCAACCAGCCCGGACGCCAGACTGAGCCTACCACGGAGGACATTGTCTTCAAGCTCATGCACGATGACAGGGAGAGAGGCCTTGAGGTAGTTATGCAGGATCTGATAGGACGTCTGCTAGGGAGACACTCCCGACAGGTTAGAGGTACCCACTTACACGTCTTCGGAAGACGTGATGAGGATGGAGAGTCCATCGACTTCGAGGACGATTCGAGGGACACAGCTAAGACGATACGCCTGTACCTCTAGGACTTAGAGTCTCTCATTAGGCACGTGGACACTGACAGGACCAATGTCATGCTCAACAATGACGAGCTCCTGGTGCAGCTTCGCGAGAAGGACAAGCTCTTCGCGGAGCAAGACGAGATAGTCAAGGAAATGGAGGCGAAGTTCGAGACCCAGGGCAAGAATTTCAAGAATCAGGAGAAGCATGTCCAGGATAGGAACAAGAAGATCCGGTACATGACTGAAGAACTGCAGTCCAAGGACTTCGAGCTAGAGCAGCAGCAGACGGTGATTGAGAGGCTTCGTTCCCAGAAGAGGGCTCTCAAGGCCAAGATAGAGACCTTGACCACTATTGTCGAGGAATACAAGACCGCTATGGAGAACGCAGGTCTTACCTTTGTCGAGGAGGAGGTTGATGCCGAGGAGTAGATTTGACTACTCATTTATCTTTTATTATTGTACTTGTTATTTGAGAACTTGTTATTTGACCATCCGACATGTGGATGGCTTGCTACTTGTGTGTTTTACTTTGCGAACTTGTTATTTTGTTGTTGAACCTTTATCTTTGTGTTGCATGCTTTGTGTTTGTTTATGTGATGTAATGTGCATGAAATCATCTATGGGTATATCATTCTTATCTTTATTGAACAAACCACAGATGCCTCCCCGTCGTGCAAACCCCAACCCCAACAACAACAACAACATCACTCCAGAAATGCAACAAATGATGACCGCTCAAACTCAGCTTATGCAGATGATGACGACGTACATCCAGAACCAAAACAACAACAACAACAACAACAATAACAACAACAATAACAACAATAACAACAATAACAACCCACCGGGCTTTGACATGCTTACCAGGTTCTTGAGATTGAGGCCAACAAAGTTCTCAGGAACAACTGATCCCATGGTGGCCAATGATTGGCTACGTTCAGTGAACAAGGACTTGGTAACCGTGGGCTGTACGGATGTTGAAAAGGTCAGATTTGCAGCACATTTGCTGGAAGGACCAGCCGCCACTTGGTGGGATAACTTCTAGATCACCACTCCCATAGATGAAGTGACATGGGATATCTTTGAGGATGGCTTTCGCACTGCTCATATCTCATATGGGGTGATGAGTCTGAAAAAGAAAGAGTTCCACAATCTGAAGCAGTGCCACCGCAGCGTGGCTGAATATATTGAAGAGTTCAACAATCTAGCGCGTTATGCACCGGATGAAGTTGACACCGACGCTAAGATAAACGAAAAATTTCTTGAAGGCTTGAATGATGAGCTGAATCTGTAGTTGGCTGTGGCATATGTTCCCACTTATCAGTCGCTCTGTGACAAGGCTGCTATTTTGGAGAACAAAATGAAGCAGGTTGAGAGTAGAAAGATAAAGCACTCCGACAAGCACAGCTCGGGATCGTCTCACAAATGATCTCATTATGATGACAACGGAAGCTCAGGATCCCACAAGCATGGGAAATTCAACAAGCACCACAACCACAACCATCATGACAAACATCACCGTAGTCATGACAATGACAAATACAAGAACCACAAGGGTGGATACAAGAGTCACCACAGTGGTAATGGAAGTGGAAGTGCAAGTCAGCCTGTTAAGAGAGACATTAGTCAGGTTGAATGCTTCAAATGCAAGAAGATGGGGCATTATGCAAATGACTGCCCAAAAAATAAAGTTGAAGGACCCAACAAGCCGAACCCTTTTCAGAAGGGACAAGTAAACCACATCAATGTGGAGGAGGTCTATGAGGAGCCTGATGCTGTTGCTGGTAAGTTCAGACTCAATTCTATTCCAGCATTTGTACTCTTTGATACTGGTGCATCTCATTCATTCATATCAAGAGCATTTGTTGAAAGAAATGAACTACCGGTAGAAACTATTGGGTGTCCTATAAAAGTAAGTTCTCCTGGTGGAGAAATGATAGTGAATTCAGGATGTCATGATCTAGTCATAGAGTTTGGGAAGTATAAGTTTCCCGTTAACTTGATAATTCTAAACTCCCAAGGATTGGATGTCATTTTGGGAATGGACTGGATGACTAAGTAAAAAGGAGTGATAGATTGTGCCAACCATACTGTCTCACTCACAACTCCAGAAAATAAAAGGATCAGATTCAAGACCAATTTTGAAGCAAAAAGGAGTATGCTTAATTCTCTTAAGGGGGTTAGCATAGACAGTGTGCCAATTGTGAGTGAATATCCGGATGTGTTTCCGGAAGAATTACCGGGAATGCCACCAGATAGAGATGTGGAATTTCTTATATATTTGGTACCAGGATCTGGATCAATAGCAAAGAGACCTTATAAAATGTCAGTTGATGAACTGAAAGAACTCAATAAACAACTTGGAGAACAATTGCAGAAAGGATTTATTCAACCAAGTTCTTCATCTTGGGGAGCCCCAGTTTTGTTCGTGGAGAAGAAAGATAGAAGTCAAAGATTATGCATAGATTACCGTTCACTCAACGAGGTAACTATCAAGAACAAATAGCCTTTGCCTAGAATCAACGACTTGTTTGATCAACTAGAAGGAGCTTGTGTGTTCTCAAAGATTGATCTCCGGTCAGGATATTTTCAACTCAAGATAAGAGAACAAGACATACCTAAGACAACGTTCACTACAAGGTATGGATTGTATGAGTATACCGTAATGCCTTTTGATTTGACCAATGCTCCAGCATACTTCATGAATATGATGAACAAGGTGTTCATGGAATTCCTTGACAAGTTTGTTGTTGTTTTCATCGACGACATCTTAGTCTACTCCAAGAGCAAAGAAGAGCATGAAGGACATTTGCGTTTGATACTTGAGAAGTTACGGGAGCATAAACTTTATGCCAAATTCAGCAAGTGTGAGTTCTGGTTGGATGAAGTTGGTTTTCTAGGGCATGTTATGACAAAGGATGGTGTAGAAGTGGATCCTGCTAAAGTTTCAGCTGTGACTGAATGGGAATCTCCCAAGTCCGTGAAAGAAGTTTGTAGTTTCCTTGGCTTAGCAGGTTACTATAGAAGGTTCATTGAGAATTTCTCTAAGGTTGCTAAGCCTATGACAGAATTGCTAAAGAAAGATAAGAAGTTTGCTGGGGCTGAAGGTTGTGAACTCAGCTTTCAGGAATTGAAGAAGAGACTTGTGACAGCACCAGTCTTGTGTCTGCCAGACTTGGAAAAAGATTTCCAAGTATATTGTGATGCATCTCATCAAGGTTTGGGTGCAGTACTTATGCAAGACGGAAAAGTTGTGGCGTATGCCTCGAGACAACTCAAAACTCATGAAGTGAACTATCCGACTCATGATTTAGAGCTAGCCTCTGTTGTCCATGCACTAAAAACATGGAGGCACTATCTTTTGGGAAAGCGTTGTGAAGTGTTCACAGATCACAAGAGTTTGAAGTATATCTTCACCCAGAAGGAAATCAATATGAGACAAAGAAGATGGCTATAACTTATCAAGGACTATGACTTAAGTTTGCAATACCACCCCGGTAAAGCAAATGTTGTAGCAGATGCTCTAAGTCGTAAGGTTTTTGTGAATGGCCTTACCAAAGGAGAATTTCCAGATGATCTGTGTACTCAATTTAGAAAACTCAGATTGGAGATTGTGCCTGAAGGACATCACATGTCTTTGGATGTTCAACCCACTTTGTTGGACAAGATCAAAGAAGCCCAGAATATTGATAAAGAAATTGAAGAGATTAAAGAAAAGATTGGCAAAGGAAAAGCCAAAGGGTTCCATGAAGACGAACAGGGTACTTTATGGCATGGGAAACGTATCTGTGTTCCACAAGATCCGGAGCTACGGAAACTGATTTTGCAAGAAGCACACAACTCTCCGTATTCCATTCATCCGGGTAACACCAAAATGTACATGGACATGAAAGAAAGATTTTGGCGGAATAATCTCAAGAAGGACATCGCCGAACATATTGCTTTGTGTGATGTGTGTAGTAGAGTGAAGGCGGAACATCAGAAACCAGCAGGTTTGCTTCAACCACTACCTATTCCTGATTGGAAGTGGGACAATATTGGTATGGATTTCATTACCGGATTACCAAGGAGCCGGTCAGGATACGATTCTATTTGGGTAGTAGTGGATCGCCTAACTAAAGTGGCTCATTTCATACCCGTGAAGACAACCTATACAAGTGCAAAGTTAGCCAGAATCTACATGAGTAGAATTGTATGTCTACATGGAGTGCCCAAGAGTATTGTGTCTAATAGGGGAACTCAATTCACTTCCCATTTTTGGAGACAGTTACATGAGTCATTGGGAACGAGGTTGGAATTCAGTACTGCTTTTCATCCTCAAACCGATGGACAAACGGAAAGGACTAATCAGATTCTCGAAGACATGTTGAGGGCATGTACCTTAGACTATGGAGCCAGTTGGGATGAGAGTCTGCCTTACGCAGAATTTTCTTATAACAACAGCTATCAAGCCAGCATTGAGATGGCACCATTTGAGTTTCTCTACGGAAGAAAGTGTACCACCCCATTGTTATGGAATGGTGTGGGAGAAAGAAGTTTATTCGGGCCAGATCTTATCAAAGAAGCCGAAGAGAAAGTCAAGTTGGTTAAGGACAGATTGAAGATAGCACAGTCCCAACAGAAAAGCTACGCAGATCCTAAGCGTAGAGAAGTCACCTACGAAGTTGGTGATAGAGCTTATCTTAGAGTATCACCACTTCGTGGAGTGAAGAGGTTCGGAGTCAAAGGAAAATTGGCACCAAGATATGTTGGACCATTCAAGATTCTGAGTCGTAAAGGAGAAGTTGCCTATGAAATAGAACTGCCAGAATCTCTGTCAGCCGTCCATAATGTGTTTCATGTGAGCCAACTTAAGAAATGTCATCCAGAAATGGAAGAAACGTCTTTGAAGGATACTATACCTTTGGAGGAGGTTCAACTGGAAAGTGATCTCACCTATGAAGAGAAACCTATCAAGATTCTTGAGACTGCAGAAAGAGTCACCAGCACTAAGACTATCAAGTTCTGCAAAGTGCAGTGGAATCATCATTCCAAAGAGGAAGCAACATGGGAAAGAGAAGATGATCTTTGGAAAGACCACCCTCACCTATTTGCTAGCCATTCCGAATCTCGAGGGCGAGATTCACCTTAAGGGGGTTAGATTTGTAACATCCCTAAAATCACATTTCAAACTTATGCATATCATCCATGCATCCATGATCATATGTTTTTCATTTCAATCAAAACACTTCAGAACAGGAGCATATGAGCTCATTATTTTATGTGAACAGCTATTAGTCTAAAGCCACTCTCAATTGAAGAGTTAAATGTTTTAAACTAGGTCTTCCTTACTCTCTTGTTATTGTGTTTGATTGTTGAAGTTTGGTGAAATTATACAAAACAAATTTGAAACAGAAACCATTTCCAAAACTTATTCAAATGATGTGCTATAGCACTGCTTATCTTGTTTGAACAAAAGGACCAAGCTTATACAAAGTGACCACTTGATTTTATGCCCTGAAGTGTGAATGTTGCACCCTACAAAATCCTGGAAAAAGGTTTGAATTCAAAAGCTTTTGAAATCATTTGAAAATCAATCCAGAAATTCAAAACAGAAAAAGAAAAAGAGAAAGGAAATAGAAAAGTGCCAGCCCCAGGATTTGAGCCCAGCAACAGATCCAGCCCAACTATCCCACCCGGGTCCCCCCTCTCTCTCTCACGCGCAGACGCACCCGCAGAGTCACTGACGCCCGGACCCCACCTCTCCTCTGTTTATTTCGCTGACAAGTGGACCCGTGACCCCGTCGTCGTCTATTTTGGAAAAAGGAAGAAAATGACTCTGATCTCGGTCCATGGATTTTCCTTCCTTTTGCCACATTTCGCTCAAATGGTTCTTTCTAGGAATTTGAGTTGCTCAATACGGACGGAAAGATTCTTTCGTGAAATAAAAGAACGGCAGCGGCAGGTTGATGAGGGAAAGGAAACCAGATCTTTTTTCTATGGTATGGCCTGGGTGGCCTAAGCGAAATCCCGAGATATGAAGGAGCCGTTCAATCTACCCGCCCGAGGTAAGGTTGCTCCTCACTTGAGTTGAAGCTTCGTCAATCACGCGCGCCTGCGCCGCTCGCGCCGCCGTTACTCGCCGCAGTCACTGCCGCGTTGATTCCCATTGATTCCGCGAGTAACTCCACGCCCAGATCCGGCTATAAGAACCTTTCCCCCTCGCGGTCCTTTTCCCCCACACTGCACACTCTTCTCGCCACCAGGCTGCCAGTATTCGCCCTTGCACCGCCGCGGACAGAACCTACTCCGGCGACCAATTCTGGTAAACCTCGTGCGCCCCTTCCTCTCTGGTTCATACGAGCAGCTTCGCAACTTCCTTGCGCACCTCCTGATCCCCTCTGCCCGTCTGTTTGTGATCCAGAGCTTCGACTTCGACGAGCACCGAGAGAATCCGACGCCGTCTCCAACTCCGGCGAACCTTCCTGGTTAGTTCTAACCGCGCCTTGTTCTCTCTTTGACACTCGCATGACCAGCATCACTCTGTGCATCTGACGCACTGCTTATTTTGCCTTGGCGTGATCTGTATCTTCACCAACGTCAACGAGCAGCCGTACCCGACGCGTTCGCGAACTCCAGCGAGGAATCACTGACGACTCCGAGCGCCCCTTCGCCAGCCAGGGACACGTTGAGCTTCACCTCATCACTGCGGTTCTAGTGAGCACCCTCTCCCCTCCCCGGGCGACCTAGTTCGCCGGCACCGCCACTGACAGAGCGCTCCGCCGCTCGCCGCCGCGCTAGCGCCGCTCGACTTTGGTCAGAGCAATGGCAGCCGTTAGATCTGTATCGTAGGGACTAAATTAGATCTGGAGCGAAGCGTTTTCTTTAGATCTGGCGCGTTGGATCTAACTTGATCCGACAGCGCGGAAGCGTGATCCTGAGCGAATCGGTACCGGACAATAGGATAGCGCCGCGTGGCAGTAGTTTAGATTTAAAACAGATTTTGAATCAGATTATAGTTCAAATTTGTTTTGTTTGTAACTTTTGATTCCCACGTTAGATTTTGGAAAATTTTATACTGTTGGAATCAGGAGAGCAAGCCCTATCAGATTATTCAATGTGTTTAATGTTTATTTTTTGTTAAAAAGGTTTTATTTGCAGAAACATGTGTAGGGCTTATTTGAGCATATGAATTGTTTAGAATTTAATTTAGGGTTTAAATATTTGTTGTGTGGCAAGTTTTTGACTTGTTTAGGATTCAGTACTATACACTTGATTGGTTGAGTTTTAAAAATCATCACTTAGCATTTTGCATGCATGCATATATTTTGTTTGTTTGTATATGTTTTGTGTGTAATTTGTTGCTACCATTCTTTGTGTAGACTTTGGTGCTAGTGATTGTGATTGTGAAGAGTGCTACTCTCCCAACTACCAAGGCAAGTGCTACTCTCCCAACTACCAAGGCAAGTGGTATTTTATACTAAGCATTAGAAATATTTTTGCTAAGTCTTGCATGTTATTATTTTGCCTATATGCCATGTTGGGAAATCCTAAGTAGTTGTAGAATTGCTAGGAAATTTCTAAGTTAAGTTACTATCTATGCCATGCTTAGCCTAGATAGTAGAAAACAAGGGTTGGTGAAATATACATGCTATGATGAAAATATTTCTAAGTCTTTGGACTTTGTTTTACTTAATAAAACAACTAAGTCAATGAATCACCTGGGTGGAAAGGGACTTGATTGGTGGTTTTGGTTGAGTGGTTACACAAGGCCCATGGCTATGGTTTACCTTGTGTATCACACTTGTGGTAAGCCACCCAGGAACAAAGAGATTTTAGAGGCCAAGTGTTAAGAAGCTTCTAGTGCAGCCACTTGGCAATATGGGCTCTGCCTGGATCACCTAGGTTGCTAGAACTTAGCCACTTGGGCCGTTGGTGGTAGTGGGATGATAGGTTGGAACGCGTCCATTTGGTCTAAGGGAAGGCTTCTGAAAGGTCCTGTCTTGGTGAAACCAAGTCTGGTGGGGAAAGTGCACAACCTCTGCAGATGGAAAAATCTAAGTACTTAGCCGAGTCCATGGAAATGGACAACTTGAGCATCAAGGCATGGAAGCTATCAAGAATCTCCTCATCCCAATTTCTAAGTAAAAACTTGTGGGTGAACAAGGGTGAAGGACCTCAATGTCTATTGGTGGTTCCTTGGGAAAAGTTTTTGACAAAGAAAAACTTAGTGATTTCAACTAATAGGCAAAACCTATTTTGAGCAAAGCAAGCCAAGCTACACTTAGCCAAATTGCATATAGTATCTATTCCCTTAAAAATTTACTAAGGTGTCACTTGCCAATACTATTCCAAAGTATTGACCCACTGTGGCTGTAACTTGTCATGTTGCAGGTTACTCTGATGAGCATTAGGTGTCATGAGTCTACACTCAACATGTTTGCCTGTGGCACATGAAGATGAAGACTTATATTTATTTACTTATGCAAACTCTTGTATTAGGCCTGTGGCCTTTGAGTTGTAAAGACTATGTTTATCTCTGGAATGGATGTAATAAATGACCTTTGTATCTGTGTACTTCATCTTAAACTGTGGATGCTAGCATTGATCCAGGGAATAGCATTGCAATCACAGGGATCCTTTTCCTTTATAAAGGAGGGATCTTACATGAAGACAAAGGAAAATCTCAGCTTGTACCTCCCAGCAACATGACTCAATTTAAAGGACCAAAAAGGAGACATATGTATTATCCAAGGAATAATAGAAGGTCAAGGAGACCAGGAACTGTTCCTACCTTTGAGATAACATATGAAGAACATGAACTAGAAGCACTCCTAGCTTTGGAGAAACCCAAGAAAAAGAAGGACAAAAGCCATGTGCAATGTGGTCATTGCAAAGAAATGGGACACTATGCCAGTGAATGTCCAGAGAAGCAGAAGTATAAGGAGATTAGCCAAGTGTGGTGCAACAACTGCAAAGAGCTAGGCCATTATGTAGCAACTTGCCCACAGAATATACATGATGAACTCAATCTTATCACATGTTACAATTATGGTAACCAAGGACATTATGCAAGCAACTGTCCAGAAAAGATGAAGCACAAGATAAACAAACCTATGAAGGATCTCAGACTTGTCACATGTTTCAAATGTGGAAACAAAGGACACTATGCAGATGTTTGCCCAGAGAGATTTCAACAAGATCCCAAGCAAGCCAAGATGTAATCTAGTTGGAAATTTTTTTAAGGGTGATAGTACCCTAGATGCTTTGAGCCAACTTGTAACCCCTAGCCTCCCCAAATCTCGGGACGAGATTTATTTTAAGGGTGGTAGCCTGTCACATCCCAAGATTTTCCAAATCTTGTAATGTGAAAAATAAATAAACAAAATAAATTATTGTTGAAAATCAGGGTGAAAAGAAACTTTTGTTTCTAAATGGAAACTTAAAATCCCATCTTGAACAAACTTTGGTTAAATATTTGAATCCAACTAAAAATTCAAATCAAGTGGAATGCATTCCTCAATGAATGTATCTAGAAATTTAAACACTTGAGAAATAAACCAAAACCCTAAACCCTAATAGAATAAAATCATTTACAAGTTATCTCCAAGCCTATGGATGTGATCCATATAAAAATTTGTCAACAAACATTTACAAATGATCAAGAAAGACAAATAGAAATATTATAAAGCCATATAAACTGGTTTCACTTAAATTGGAACCATAAATAAAATCTTATGAATATAATAAGATAAGGAAATTAAATTTCCAAAGCTAATAAAGAACCTATCTACAAATCCATACCAAATGGTGAGCAAATAATCCTAAAGACATTTAAAAAGATAAACAAATATTAAATAAGATTTTATAAATTGGAATCACCAAGTTTGGTTCTATAAATAAAAAAATATGAATTTTATAAGGAAGAAATATTAAATAAGCAATATAATCCAAATCCAAATAAAATAAAAGAATAATATTTTATTCCAAATTTGACTTCAGAATGTGCTACTAATCAATATTTAAATCTACACAAATTTTGGCAAAGGATTGAATTCAAATGAATGTTTGAATTGACCAAACAAAATCAAAACAGAATAAAGGAAAAGAAAAAGAAAAACAGAAACAGAAACAGAACAAAAAAAAGAATCAAGCTGACCCAGCCCAACAAGGCCCAGCCATCCCACCTCTCCCTCTCACCCGGGCGAAACGTTTTTCACCGTGAAAGAAACCCACACAGAGTATGACCGCTGGACCCCACTTTCTTTTTCTCTCTCTCGCTGACGAGACGACCCCATTGCCACCTCACCTTCTTCCTCCCCGCGATGAACACGCCTGGCCGTTTCCTGCCGTTGTTACCTCTGCTTGAATTCGCCATAATGCTGCGTTTATTCCTCGCCGTGACCACGCTGTATTAACCGCCAGGCTCTCCTCCCTCTTTTCCCCCAGACGCCACCTCCCCGGAGCCACCAGGCTGCGTTAATTCTGCCTTGCATTGCCACTGTCTCCGGCGAGCTCCACACCCGATTCCGGCCAGCCTCCTTCGCCCCTTGCCTCCTCGAGCACACGGACGTGACCCCCATGCCCTGGCGCATCACCCAGTGGCATTAGCTCGCTCGCGCGCGCCCCAGAGCCTCGACAACGACGACTCCAAGCGCAGCCACCGTCTGCTTTTCTCTCCGGCGACTCCTCTGGTAAGAACCTGACCGCCCCTCTCCTTCTCCTTCACGCACGCATCATCGCCGCGTCCTCGCGCATCTAACTGTATCTTCCGTTTGCTACCTCGTGACGCGTAGCGCCGCCCTCGACGACGACAGAGCGTGGTCGTCGTCAGACGCAACTCCGACGAGCAATTATCAGCAACCCTGTGCGCCCCTTCGTCAATCGCGAGCAGGTTGAGCATCCCCGTGCCACGGCGATCACGGTGAGCCACCTCTACTCCTTCCTTGCTTCCTCTATCGCCAGCTCCGCCGCTAGCCGAGCGTCGCCGCCGCGCGCTGCCGCTGAGCGCCGCTAGAGTTTGGTCAGGTCGTCTCCAGCCGTTAGATGCATATCGTAAGGATGCGATAGAATCACTTAACGCCGAAGGGGTACGCAATCTGTGTCGTGCGATGTAACTTGATCCAACGCCTCATGTTGCTGATCCACGTGAACCGGTACCAGCGTATTAAATCAAGACATGTGTTCCTGCTGGTTTGTTTTAAAACAGAATAGTTCTATTAGATGTTCCATTTTGTAAAATCTATAACTTTTAATCTACACGTCCAAATTTTGCAAACTTTATATCAATGGATTAAGAAAAACAAACCCTAGCCAACCATGCACTTTGTTTAGTAAAAAGCTTCTGTTAAGTTATTTGTTTTTACAGAAACTTGTGTATGCATGTTTAGGATATAAAATTTATTCCAAAATGATTTTGAGGATAAAATCTTTGGCAAATGGTTTGTTTTGAACCTACTAACCCTAGGAATAAATTGGTGGTTTCAAAAATGTATTTGGTGAAGCAAAATAATAAATCTTTGATTTAAACCATTTCTAGTCAAATAAAAATATGGTTTAATTATTAAAAATGGTTTTGGAAGAAAACCTTTGAGAAATGTTTTGGAAATAAACTCTCTGACCCTAAACACAAGGTTATATGGTTTGAAAACATATTTTGTGAAACCTATAGAATTTTTCCTTATTAAAAGCATTTCTTCACCACATAAAACAATGACTTGATCTAAAAATGGTTTATGAAGTAAAATCTTATACAAATGATTTTGCCACTTTATAAAATGACCATTGGGTGTTTTCAAATGTTTATGACCCATTAGAAACCACCTCTCCAAATAAAACAATCCTTAGCATGCTTGCATTCATTGTTTTGTTATTATTGTTTTATGTGATGAATTACTTGAATGGTAGATTGAAATGTTGTTTGCTTGATTGAATTGTAGTAATTTGAAGTGAGTGAACATTGCATAGATCAAGGAGTGAACCTATACTCTCTACCAAAAAGGCAAGTGATGCTTCATACTTTTGTCCCATTATTTTCACTAAGCATTAGTGATATTTCTAAGTAGGAATTGCATGGAAATTTTGCTAAGTATAAACTATACTATGGGAAAATCCTAGTAGATGAAACCTTAGTACAAATTTACCAAGTTAAGGTTCATATTACTATCATGCTTATCTTAGCTAGTAGAAAACAAGGGTGGAATGTATATTCATGCTATGGAAAAATTTCTAAGTCTGAGGACTTGTGTTTTGTTTAATAAAACAACTAAGTGAATGAATCACCTGGGTGGAATGGAAGGAATGGTTTATGTTGGGTGGTTACACAAGGCCAGGGGATTGGTGAACCTTGTGTATCTCACTTGTGGATGGCCACCCAGGAACAAAGAGATTTGAGATGTCAAATGTTGAGAAGCTTCAAGTGCAGCCACTTGGCATTATGGGCTCTGCCTGGATCATATAGCTTGCAATAACTTAGCCAAATGGACAGTTGGTGGTAGGGGAATGATAGGTTGGAACGCGTCCATTCTGGTCTAAGGGAAGGCTTCTGAAAGATCTTGTCTTGGTGAAACCAAGTCTTGTGGGGAAAGTGCACCACCTCTGAAATGTGTAAAATCTAAGTACTTAGCCATGTCCCTAGCAAAGTGCAATTTGAGCATCAAGACATGGAAGCTATCAAGAATCTCATCATCCAAATTTCTAAGTTCAAATCTTGTGGTTGAACAAGGGTTGAATGATCACCAATTTCTATTAGGAGATGCCTTGGGAAAGATTTTGTTAAGCAAAGACTTAGAGTTTTCAAATGATAAGGAAAATCTATTTTGAGCAATGCAAGCCTAAGCTCCACTTAGCCAAATGCATATAGATGATAGACTCTACTATACCACCATAGTGTCACTTGCCAATACAATTCAAATGTATTGACCCTTGTGGCTGTAACTTGTTATGTTGCAGGTTTGTTTGATGTTGGTAAAGTTTATTGATTAGGATTACAAGTCTACAACCAACATGTCTGCCTGTGGCACTTTGAAGATGAAGGACCCCATGCTATTGTTAAATTCTGCTGCATTGTAATGAGATAGCCAAATGAGCTATGTAAGATGTAATAAATTATTTTATTCCTGGTTATAAAGTTGTATTATGACCTATGTTTCTTGATATTACATCTTAACTGTGGATGCTAGCTATTGATCCAGGGACTAGCATTGTAAACACAGGGATCTCTACCTTATTAAAGGTTGGGAACCTAACAACTACTCACGCATCATACCGGAGGCTGGCATGGTGATGAAGAAGGCCTCCGGGAAGTGCTTCAGATCCCCCAATCTAGGGACGATGGTGGCGGCGGCTACAGACTGTTTCGTGGAAAATTGATCGGGTCCTTAGGATTTAGGTATCGGGGGCTTCTTATAGGCAAAGAGGGAGGCCGAGGGTGTGTCCGAGGCAGCCGCACCCCCATGCGCGGGCCAGGGGGTGTGGCCCCCTCGAGGCCCTCCTCCGTCTCGTCTTCTGGCTCTGTGTTCTCCTCTATGAAATATTAACTTTGGATTTTGTCCCGTCCAATTCCGATAATATTCATTTTCTGACTTTTCTGGAACCAGAAACAACATAAAACAAGCAACTGGCACTGTGGCATCTTGTTAATATGTTAGTCCTAGAAAACATATAAAAATACCTCAAAGTGTAGACAAAGCAAAGCAAAGTAGATACTAAACAAGCATGGAACATAAAAAATTATAGATATGTTTACGACGTATCAAGCATCCCCAAGCTTAACTCCTGCTCATCCTCGAGTAGGTAAGTGATAAAAAGAATAATTTTTGAGATGACATGCACCATCAAAATCAAGATCAAACCATTTGCAAGCATTGAAAGCTGGGATCAAAGTACTCTAAACATGAGCATGAAATATGAAGTTCTAACAATAAGACAAAGTAACTATGCATGCAACATAAAAGGATACAAACAAAGATTCATGAATAACAATGCATTGGAAGACGTTTGTTTGTTTCACATATAGAAAACATATCATAGTGGCATCCAGCTTGTCTCTCATGGAGTAGCAATAAATGCATAGGACACCTTCAAAGTTCATCAGGGTGACTAGATACAAATAGTTTAAGAGCAAGCAATATCAACATTATGAATCAATCAATAAGTTTTGGGACAATGCACATAGAACTAAGAATGGCAACTATGCTCTCTCAATTGGTGCCTAAGGATAGAAGGTGGAGACTCAATATAATAGTGGAAGAAAGGCCCTTCATAAAAGGGAATCGGGGATTTCAAATCTCATAAAGAGCTTTCAAAAATTATGTTACTTGTTAGCTTTCAGATCTCATTGCCCCTATCATAAGCATCTTGAAGTAATTAAGGTTTAAGTGAACAAACTATGGAGTATATGCTTGACAAATATAAGTTGGAAATCTCATGTCCCTTGAGTACGAGGGCCGCTCCTCATGCTACTCAACTTTAGTCACCGGTAAGTTATTGTCATAGTAAGTACATGTGTATCATAGAGAACCGCCAACGGGTACCCCTTGCACATGATACAGGAGCTATCCCATATCAAAATGTCAAGGCAAGGAGACAATGAGCATCTCAGCAATCTTCTTATTTACCATGAGAAAATGGTGCTTTCTTTCTCTGTTTCCTCTTTTCAATATGTCTCTCTTTTTTTATAAGAATAAAGCTTCATAGATTGCTCACTATGGTGATGCTGCAAGTTTCCACCATGATTAGGCATGGCTTAGACTAGCGGCCCAGGCGTTTCTCTAACACACATACATAACTCCATGGACTTACAAGATTCCCTTTCATTTCACACCGACGACATCTGCAAACAAAAGAGCATGATATCAACTGGGAACAATGTTGAAAGCATTCCCCATGATAACATGGTTCTGCTAATTCCAACGTATAACTGCAAGCATATACAACATAGATGACACGATGGTTCAAGTTTATGAGGGGCAAGAAAAATAAAGTGTGCCATCAACTTTGTGAGAGCTTTAATCACTAAATTTCACATCACGAGTTAAATTTGGAAGATAGATAAAACAAGAATATACTTGGAATGGTGTAACACACCATGCATAGGAATTTATAGTGGACACTTTGGAATAACTTGGTTTCTTGGGAGTTGGATGCATGAGTAGAGCTTACTCATACAACTGGAGGCTGGCTAAAGACTGGGAGCGACCAACTAAGAGAGCAATAATGGCCATAATCATGCGGAGCGACAAAACATTATTAATCAAAGCATAAAGTGGTACACAAGTCAAAAACTAAATGATCATAGAGGCTAAGGTGACTTGTTCATAGTCATAACATGGTGTGAGCATGTGCCAAGTCAACCCTAACAAAGCATCAAAGGAGAATACCATAATACTATGCTTTTGTATGCTAAAACAACGCATGATTCTTTCAAAGCACATTAAGAAATCCTAATTGTTTGGAACAATTCATGCTACAGAAATAATCACTAATCATAAGGACAAAATAACATCTAGCATGACAAGATAAAGTCCAAGTCACTGTCAAAGTAAGCTCCTCTTGTTCTACTCAAGCAAGAACTTTCTACTCCTTTCCAACACCAATCAAATTATTTGAAACAAAACAGCGAGAACGGGGGTCCAACTACTTTATTCAAGCGAACTAAGCAAACAAAAAACAAAAACTAAGACTCTCCAAGAACAAGACAACTTGTGCATGAAACAATAAAAAACGATGTGTCTAGAAAGACCTAAGATTTTTATTGATGAAGAAGGGGATGGCTTGGCATCCCCAAGCTTTGACGCTTGTACCTCTTGAATATTTATTGGGGTGACACGGGGTGGCATCCCCAATCTTGAGCTGTTGTCCATTCTTCATGTCATTACATCATTCTTTCCTTACACCTAAAAATTTCCTTCATACAAAACTTCACACAATCTTCATTACCAACATTAGTGCATTCAAAAGATAATAGACCTTTGGATTTAGTTTCAAAACAGAAAAACTTTCACTAAAGACACAAGATACTGTATAAATTCCCTCAAAAAGCTCAATTTCTCAAAAAGAACCCAAAAATGAATCAATAAGAAGCAAATGCAAATAATGGAAGAAATCTGTCAAAACAGACCAGCAGGTAGAAACCTATTTTTTCGAAGACCTTTTGTTGCTCAAATCAAAAAGGGTTGAAATAACGGAAGTTATATAAAAACTTGGGGTATTTATTGAGAAACTTTCAGCTCAATCTAACTTACAGAGATTTTTCAAGAATTTTACAGTGGAGCACAAAAATCTGTTTCGGGACAACTCCCAAAATCTTACTTCCCTCTCATTAGAGGTTCTTCTTGGCACAAAAATCAAATAAAAAGGATAAGTATAGCTTATTACAAAGGTACTAACTTCCAAGACTCAAGAAAACTATTAGGTTATCTCCCAAGAAGTATCTTTCTTTAATGCCTTTAAGTTAGGCATAAGAAGCAAGAATCAAGTATTCAATGATGGTACCAATAGTTCTAAGAAAAGGTCTTCCCAAAGTAATAGGACAAGAAGCATGGTATTCAACATCCAAAACATAGAATCAACTGGTACATAGGCATTATTAACCATAATAAGAACATCATTAACACTCCCCATGAGTTTCTGTTTAGCATTATCATCAAGTGGGACATCCAAATAGCAATCTTCCAAAGGTGGCAAATCAAGCATTTCATAAATCTTTCTAGGCATAATAGAGACACTAGAACCAAGGTCAGATGAAGCTTTGAGATCAAAGTCATTCACTTTCATATTAATAATGGGTTCCCAACTGTCTTCTACTTTCCTAGGAATAGAGGCTTCGTGTTTCAACTTTTCTTCCTTAATTTTAATGAGAGCATCTGTAATGTGTTTGGTGAAAGCCACATTCATATCACTAGCATTAGGACTTCTAGCAAGATTTTGTAGGAATATAATCACTTCAAAGATATTGCAACCATCAAGATCAAAATCAAACTTAGCATCACCGGTAGTAGACTCATTGGGTTTAGGCATTGTGGTAGGAGGAATAGGGACTTCTTGTGATTTGGTGGCATCCATATTGGTGGTGGTAATAGTACACACACTATTGTTTCTAGGAATTTCATCTTCTCTTTCCCACTTAGCATGTAGTTTAGCTATCAGTCTAACATTTTCATCAATAGAAACATGTATGGCATGTGTAGCAGCAAAGGTACTTTCCAAGGTTTCAGGTTTAGCAGCCATTTTATTAATCAAAGAGGACTGTGCTTCAGAAAAAGAGGAAATATTTTTCTCAACATTCATAAGCTTTTCCTCCACATTTTTGTTGAAAGTGGTTTGTTTACTAATAAAGTCTTTAAGCATGACTTCAAGTTCAGAGGGAGCACTTCTAGTATTGTTGTTGTAGGAATTCCCATAAGTATTGCCATTATTAGGAGGATAAGGCCTATAGTTATTGTTACTACCAAAATTATTCCTATAGGCATTGTTGTTGAAATTGTTGTTTCTAATGAAGTTCACATAAACTTGCTCTTCTTGAGCAACCAAAGAGGCTAAGGGAACATTATTTGGATCTATATGAGCTTTTCCATTAACAAGCATAGCCATGATAACATCAATTTTATCACTCAAAGAGGAGGTTTCTTCAACATAATTTACCTTCTTACCATGTGGAGATCTCTTAGTGCACCATTCAAAATAATTAACCATTATATTATCAAGGAGCTTTTTTGCAGCACCCAAAGTAATGGTCATAAAGGTACCTCCAGCAGCTAAATCCAACAGATTTCTTGAAGAGAAGTTTAACCCTGCATAAATAGTCTGGATAATCATCCAAGCAGTAATTCCATGAGTTGGACAATAATTTACCAAAGATTTCATTCTTTCCCAAGATTGAGCAACATGTTCATTATCAAGTTGTTTAAATTTCATTATTTCACTTCTCATAGATATAATCTTAGCAGGAGGATATTATTTGCCAATAAAAGCATCTTTGCACTTAATCCAAGAATCAATACTATTTCTAGGCAAGGATAGCAACCATTCTTTATCTTTTCCTCTCAAGGAGAAATGAAACACTTTGAGCTTAATAATATCTCCATCTACATCCTTATATTTTTGTATCTCATAAAGTTATTGAGGTGGGCAGCAGGATCATCAGAATTAGCACCAGAAAATTGCTTTTTCATCACAAGATTCAACAAAGCAGGCTTAATTTCATAAATGGTAGCATCAGGAGCAGGCGGAGCAATAGGTGTACTCAGTAAATCATTGTTGTTTGTGCTAGTGAAGTCACAAAACTTTGTGTTCTTAGAAGAGTTCATTTTTTCAAAAGTGCAACAAACCAACAGCAGCGGCAACTAAAGTAGAAACAAAAAAAAATTGTGTTTTTGATAAAAGAAAGCAAAACAAACAAAACTATTTTTTTTGAAAATTTTGAAATAAAAAGGCAAACAAGACAAGGCAAAAGAAACTAAGCAAAACAAAAACAAAGTAAAGAGAAAGGTTGTGAAGGACTCCCTTGTGAAGTCATCCTTAGCCTCCCCGACAACGGTGCTAGAAAAGCTTGTTGATTGAAGCTCATATCACTGTAGAGCTTCGTTGGAAGACCCCAAGAGAAAGGTATGATGAGCACAGCAACAAGTTTTCCCTCAGTAAGAAACCAAGGTTATCGAACCAGTAGGAGGAAGGAAACGACTCAAAGGTGTTGCTAGCAATTTGTAAACTTGCACAACACAAACTCAAGACTTTGCCCCAACGAACAGTGAGGTTTTCAATCTCACCGGTTTGTTGAAAACAAAGGATTAACTATATGGTGTGGAAGGTAATGGTGGCTTGCAAAAAGTAAACAGTAATAGTGGAAGATGTATCAATGGTAAAGATTAGACCGGGGTCCATAGTTCACTGATGACCCACAAGTAAAGGGGGTGTATCGTAGTACTTTTCGATAAATAGGAGTGTCGATCCCAATGAGGAGCAGAAGGTGTTGACTAGTGGTATGGAGTAGGAAATGTCTGTAAATACTTAGCAAACGGATTTTTAGGGGTTTTCTGATAAAGCAAGGAAATAAAGTGCAAGTAATAAAGACAACAAACAATTGCATCAAGTGGCCCTATCCTTTCTTAGCAAAGGACAAGACGGTGGTAATACTAATGAGGACCAAACGTTCTCGAGGACACATGGGAATGTTGTCAAGTGCTTTCGCTTCATATAGCTGATTAATCTTCTTTGGTTTTATAAGTGTTGTGTGGGTGAACCTGTGCTAATGTACCGACCTTACTTGGACTAATACATACTTGTGATTAAACCCCTTGCAAGCATCCGCAACTACAAGAAAGAAATTAAGATATAAACCTAACCATATCCTTAAACTCTGAGATCCTACACTCCCTTGTGCAATGGTTTCCTAATGGGGTTCAGGTTTCTGTCACTCCGGCAACCCCACAATTAGTAGCCAAATACACAATGCATTCCCCTAGGCCCATAAATGGTGAAGTATCATGTAGTCGACGTTCACATAACACCAATAGAAGAATAGCACCACAACTTAAATATTAAACCATTGAATAATACCGCAACAAAATTCCACTACTAACAACATGACTTCTCCCATGTCCTCAAGAACTAAACGAACTACTCATGAGACATCATATGGATCAAGATCAGAGATGATATGATAATGGATAACAATCTGAACATAAAAAGTAATTCAATGGTTCCACTCACAAGCATCAACTACAATAGTAATCAACACCGGGAAAGTTTCCCCTAAGAACTATGCAAGATTCAACACAATTGTTACAGCGGGATGGAGTGGTGATGATGGTGCTGGTGGAGATGATGGTGTGGATGATGATGATGATCCCGATGAAGTCTAGCTTGATGATGGTGTTGATGGCGACGATCTCCCCTCTCTGGAAGGAATTTCCCCGGCAGAAATCTGTCTGCCGGAGAGCTCTTTCTCTCTTGATGTTTTTCGCCCCGCAGAGGCGGCGGAATCTTTATGTGGTTGCTCCTCCTGTATTAGGGTTTCGAGGAGAAGATATAGGCGAGAGGGCGGAACCAGAGGTGGGCCAGGGTGGCCACACCCCCTGTAGGCGCGGCCTAGGGTGGCCCATGCCTCGGGGGGTGTGGGCCCCCTGTGGCCCAACTCCGCCTCCCCTTTTGGAATCCTTCGTCTTCTAGGAAAATAGGATTTTCCGTAGTTTTTCTGGTATTTTTATGATCTTTGCGAAATTGCATCAAAACACCGCTTTTTCCATCAGAATCCTGACTCCGGCAGTTCATCCTTCAAGAATCATCCAACATGCAAAAACAGATGAAAAGACATAAGCAACACCTCTTAATATGAAATATATCAATGAATAGAGGCAAATTATCCTATAGAATGGTGATGCAAATGGGGCGTATCAACTCCCCCCAAGCTTAGACCTCGCTTGTCCCCAAGCGAAAATGGAGCTCAGTAAACATGTCCACAGGTTTATGGAGTGCAGTGTCTATAAAAGAATACGGACAAGAAGTATCACACTTACCAATACACAACTCATAGAGGAAAGCAACTTACCATTATATAACTTAGCTTGCAACAAGTATAGGATTCACAATAAAGATGCATAAAGATAAATCATAATTGGGATTGGCAAACTTTGTTCTTGGTCAGAGAACAGCTGGCAAACAGTTTTCAAGCAAAGATTTTGTAAATAAGTTTATAATAGGAGTACTCTTTGCTCAAACATAAAAGGTTATTCACAATGATGGATTTCAAAATAATAATCATTTAGATAAGAGTCTTGTGCAATCAAGGAAGATAGAGAACATGATTGAATAAATCATCATATGAATGCTTGAAACACAACTCAAATGCTTGTTGGAGATAGAGAGGAATAAGTACTGACTCAACTTAGAAGTAGGAGAAAGGCTCTTCATAGAGGGAAGCATGGATTTCAAATTCATAAATAGCTTTCGAAAGATTATGGTACTTACTAGCTTTGAGCTCTCATTGCCCCTATATTAAGCATCTTGAGGTGATTAAGGTTAAAGTGAACAAAGATGGAGTATATGCTTGACGAAATATAAGTTGACAATCTCATGTCCCTTGAGTACGAGGGCCGCTCACCATGCTATTCAAATTTAGTTACTGGTAAGTTCTTGTCATAGTAAATACATGCGTATCATAGAGAACCGCCAACGGGGTACCCCTTGCACATGATACAAGAGCTATCCCATAATCAAAATGACAAGGCAAGCAGACAATGAGCATCTCAGCAATCTCTTATTTACCATGGGAAAATGGTGATTTTTCTATATAAGAAGAAAGGTTCATAGATTGCTCATTATGGTGATGCTTCAAGTTTCCACCATGATTAGGCATGGCTTAGGCTAGCAGCCCAGGTGTTTCTCTAACACACATACATAACTCCATGGACTTACAAGATCCCCTTTTATTTCACACCGACGACATCCGCAAACAAAAGAGCATGATATCAACTAGGTCGATATTTACACGTGTTGAAAGTGTTCCCCGTGATAGCATGGTTCTGCTAATCCCAACGTACAGATGCAAGCATATACAACTTCGATGACACAATGGTTCAAGTTTATTAGGGGCAAGAAAATAAGTTGTGCCATCAAGTTCGTGAGAGTTTTACTAACTAGTTTTCACATAACAAAATAATTTTTAATTCGAAAGATAGATGAAGCTTGAGAATTTACTTGGATTTGCAATAATGAGAATAGGTAGATATGGTGGACACAAATGGCACAGGTTTTGGTTTAAAAGATTGGATGCATGAGAAGTATGCCCTCTCAATACAGGTTTTTGGCTAGCAAGGCTTGGTAGCAAGCAAAAGAGTTCAAGTAAACAAGCAAACCTACAAGTGTTAAAGCCAAACATGCAATCTTCCTTGAAGACACAAAATATCTTCAATAAAGAATACTAAGTTTATGAGCCAATCAAGAAAGAAAATAAATGATACAAAATACCTGTAAGCTTTTTCTCTTTTTCCTTTCAAACCTAAAAAAGTGTTTCTACTGACCAGAGCTTGGTTGCCAAAACCAATTTAGATATACTTGATGCTCCCAAAGTGATGCCAATACTGTTCAACAAGATCAATCATATAATAAAGACTGCAAACTAAAATAAGAAGTGCAAAAAGTAAAAGATGAAACTTCTCATTAATATTCCATAAAGACACTCACACCAAGGGATACATAGATAACCAACTAAAGGAGAGATACATCTAGAATGCAAACCAACCTATAAGATAACTTCTCTACCCAAGATATGAAACTACTAAAAAGGTAAAAAAATAAAAGATAATGATGTGATATCGCGGCACTCCCCCAAGCTTGGAACAAGCCAAGGGGATGCCAAACCTGATAACTAATTACTCCTTCTGTGGTGGTGGTGTACTCTTGATAAGCTCTTCAATCAGTTCCCTCAAATCCTCAATCTCGAAGGTTAGAGTACAAATCAACTCCTAATTATGCTCAATGCGGTTCATGATCATGTCGAACCACGAATCCCAGTCCTTGTTATTCTTTAGCCACTCTTCCTTCTTAGAGTTTTCCTTCCCTGCAAGGTTAGAACGAGGCAGATCCCAGACAGAGGGCAACCTCCCTTTGGGCACCTTTTGGTATTGTTGCTCATGTATAAGAGTATGGAAGGGGTTCTTGGTGCGTGAAGGAAGTGACCATAGAGTGAGGATATGACGCGGAGTTCTCCCTCCTGTAGACATCTGTGCTGTCCTCCTAAGCTTGGTAGGGTTTGCCACCACTCCAATGCTTGCAAGGGTAGTGCGGGTGTCCAGATGCTCGTCCTCCTTCACATCTTGTTCATCCCCAACCAAGATCTCCTCCTCCTTGGGGTTTTGAGGATCATCCTCCATGGTCTTCTTGCCCTTGTCGTTGGCGGAGACCAGGGTGCTCTAAACTTGAGAGTATTTCCTCACAAAAATAGATCAAAACGAAAACACGACGAGAACACGATATACGAAACTTGGGGGATCTAGGGGGTTATATATTACGAAGTTTCATGACATAAGGAAGGTAATGTGCGAAAACGAGGCGGAGATGGACTCCAGGGGGCTCACACCCCCTGGTGGTGCGGCCAGCAAGGGCCCGCGCCACTGGTGGGTGTGGCCCACCTTGCCTCCGTTTCCTCCTCTTTTTTATCTCGTAACCTTCCGTATGTAATAAAAACATCAAAAATATAAAAAGATAATGTTTTCACGAACCTTTAGTTTGCAACACTTTTTACCTATTCATAGAGAGACTCTGTAGAATCTGGTGTTTGGTTTCTAATAAATTCTTCCGGAGTCACCATTTGAATAATATCAACATCTTCATTATAAGAATCTACAGAAATATAATGTTTGAGCCTTTGACCATTCACCACCTGTGTAGTGTTGTCCTTCAAAGAAGATATTTTGATAGCCCCTGAATGATACACTTCCTCAATAACAAAATGTCCTTCCCATTTTGAGAGTAGTTTCCCTGTAAAAAATCTGAGACGAGACCTATACAAAAGAACTTTCTCACCAAAATGGAAATCCCTTTTTAGAATTCTCCTATCATGCCATATTTTTACTTTTTACTTAAAGAGTCTAGCATTTTCATAAGCTTCACTTCTCCACTCATCTAAGGTACTCAAGTCAAGCAATCTTTTCTCACTAGCAAGTCTAAAATCTCTATTCAGTTCTTTCACTGCCCAATAAGCTTTGTGTTCTAATTCTAGAGGCAAGTGACAAGCTTTCCCATAAACCATTTTGTAAGGAGACATTCCCATATGATTTTTATAAGCAGTTCTATAAGCCCATAAAGCGTCATTCAACTTTTTATCCCAATTTTTCCTAGATCTATTAACAGTCTTTTGCAAGATAGATTTAATTTCTCTATTAGAAAGTTCTACTTGCCCACTGGGGGGTGATAAGCTGAAGCAATTCTATGGTTAGCATCATATTTAGCAATAGTCTTCCTAAAACCACCATAAATAAAATGAGAACCTCCATCAGTCATGAGATATCTAGGCACACCAAACCTAGGAAAAATAACATCTTTAAGCATTTTTAAAGAGGTCTTACCATCAGAATTGTTTGTAGGTATGGCCTCTACCCACTTCGTAACATAATCAACAGCAACAAGAATATGAGTATACCCTTTTGAAGGAGGAAAAGTACCCATAAAGTCAAATTCCCAACAATCAAAAGGTTCAATAACAACAGAATAATTCATAGGCATTTCATTGCGTCTAGAAATGTTACCAACTCTTTGACATTCATCACATGATAAAATAAACTTCCTTGCATCCTTGAAAAGAGTAGGCCAATAAAATCCAGATTGTAAAACCTTTTGTGTAGTTCTATCCCTAGCATGATGTCCTCCATAAGCACTGCCATGACATTTTCTCAATATCTCTTGTTGTTCATACTCTGGAACACATCTTCGCATAATACCATCTACTCCTTTATATAGATGTGGGTCATCCCAAAAGTAATGCCTTAGATCATACAAGAATTTCCTCCTTTGCCGAGATATAAAGGTTAGAGGCAAATACTTGGAAATAATAAAGTTAGCATAATTAGCATACCAAGGAATCTCATGCGGTCTTACCCTTATTGTGGCCAACTTTTCATTTGGAAAATTATCATTAACAGGCATAGGGTCAAAAGAAATGTTTTCCAAAAGAGATAAATTATCAGCAACAGGATTTTCAGCACCTTTCCTATCTACAATATGCAGATCAAACTCTTGTAAAAGAAACACCCATCTAATAAGCCTAGGCTTAGCGTCTTTCTTTGTCATAAGGTACTTAATTGCAGCATGATAAGTATGAATAGTAACCTCTGAATCAACAATATAGGGTCTAAACTTATCACATGCAAAGATTACAACTAAGAACTCCTTTTCAGTAGTAGCATAATTCTTTTGAGCAGCATCTAGAATCTTGCTAGCATAATGAATAACATTCAACTTTTTATCAACACGTTGCCCAAGAACAGCACCCACAGCAAAATCACTAGCATCACACATAATTTTAAAAGATAAATTCCAATCAGGTGATTGAAAAATAGGAGCAGTAGTCAAGCTTTCTTCAAAGTGTCAAAAGCTTCCTTACAATCATCATCAAAAACAAAAGGTACATCTTTTTGAAGAAGATTGGTAAGGGGCTTTGAAATTTTGGAGAAATCTTTAATAAACCTCCTATAGAAACCAGCATGACCAAGGATACTACGAATACCTTTTATATCCCTAGGGAAGGGCATCTTCTCAATTGCTTCAATTTTGGCTCTGTCTACTTCAATACCTCTTTTAGAAATTTTGTGTCCAAGAACAATCCCTTCATTAACCATGAAGTGGCATTTTTCCCAATTAAGAACAAGGTTAGTTTCTTCACATCTCTGCAAAACTTTATCAAGGTTGTGCAAACAATTATCAAAAGAAGTTCCATAGACGGAGAAATCGTCCATGAAAACTTCCACAATTTCTTCACAAAAACCATGAAAGATAGCAGACATACATCTCTAAAAGGTAGCAGGAGCATTACATAAACCAAAAGGAATACGCCTATAAGCATAAGTTCAATAAGGACAAGTGAATGTGGTTTTCTCTTGGTCTTGTGCTCTCACAGCAATTTGAGAGAACCCGGAATAACCATCAAGAAAACAAAAGTGGGTCTTTTTAGACAACCTTTCTAGCATTTGATCAATAAAGGGCAGAGGATAATGATATTTCTTAGTAACTTTATTAACCTTTCTAAAATCAATGCACATCCTATAACCAACCACTACTCTCTAAGGTATAAGCTCATTATTTTAATTAGGCACAACAGTGATTCCCCCTGTCTTTGGGACACAATGAATAGGGCTAACCCATTGACTATCAGCAATAGGGTAAATAATACCAGCATCAAGGAATTTTAATACCTCATTTCTTACCACATCCTTCATCTTAGTATTTAAATGGCGTTGGTGTTCAACAACTGGTTTTGCATCAGGTTCTACATTAATAGCATGCTGATATAGTAGGATAAATCCCTTTTAAATCATCAAGAGTATACCCCATAGCTCCTCTGTGTTTCTTCAATATTTCCAATAATCTTTCCTCTTCCTTCTTTGAAATTTTAGAACAAATAATAACAGGATATATTTTCTTATCATCTAGATAAGCATATTTAAGATCATCAGGTAGAGGTTTTAATTCGAAAACAGGGTCTCCTTTAGGTGGTAGTGTGGTACCCAGATCTTCCACGGGTAGGTTATGCTTAAGTAATTCAGGTTGACGAAGGAAAACCTCGTCAATCTCATTTCTTTCCTTCATGAATACTTCACTTTCATGATCTTCCATAAACTACTACAGAGCATTGTTAGGAGCAAGAGAAATAGTAGAAAGTTTTTCAACCCTAAAATCCTCATTAGGCAATTCATATTCATAAGGAGTTTTAGAAAATTTGGAAAAATTAAACTCATAAGACTCTCCATCAAACTTAGTCAAAAAAATTCCTTCTGACAATATATGATAGCCCCACAAGTATTCAAGAAGGGTCTACCAAAGATAATAGGACAGGTTTTACTAGCTTCAGAACCAAGTACTAGAAAATCAGCAGGATATTTAATCTTACCACAAAGAACCTCCACATCTCTTACAACGCCAATTGGACAAATTGTCTCTCTATTAGAAAGGTGGACAACCACATCTATGTCCTCAAGTTCAGAAGGACCAATTTCATGCATAATTTCCTTGTAAAGATCATAAGGAATAACACTAGAACTAGCACCAATATCACATAAACCATAGTAGCAATGATCACTAATTCTAACAGAAAGAACATGGACACTATCTTTTATAGCTTTTCTAGGATGACAGACAACATTAGAAGCGTCTTCACAAAAGACAATGTGCTCATCCTCTATATTTTTAGTGACAAGATCTTTCACAAGGGCTACTACAGGTTCAACATTTATTTGTTCATCAGGTTCCACAGTTTTCTTTGTACCTTTGTTAACTGCACTGTCTATCATATAATACTCCTTTATCTTAGCTAGGAAAGGTGTTTTCTCAACATAAGGTTCAGGAAAAATATGATCAATAGTACAAACTTCAGTATTTCTAGCAGGAACATGATTAACAACATCTTTATAAGGTGCATGGTACTTATTCCACTTCTTTTTAGGAATTTCTATATAAGAGGCAAAGACCTTAAAACAATTAGCAATACTTTGAGAATCAAGACCATACTCCGTACTAATATCATGGAAGTCATCAGTTTCCATAAAAGATTTAATGCATTCATAATCATATTTTATACCTGACTTTCTTCCTTTGTCATTCTCCCATGCTTCAGTGTTCTCTTCAATACGGTTTAGGAGATCCCATTTAGCTTCTTCCTTCATACGTGTGAATGATCCAACACAAGAAGCATCTAGTAAATCTTTATCATGAAGAGAAAGCCTTACATAAAAGTTATTTATAATAATATTGTTAGGGAGTTCATGAATAGGACATTTAAGCATTAGTAACTTCAATCTCACCCAAGCTTGAGTTGTACTCTCTCCATCACGAGGCCAAAAGTTATATATTAGATTCCTATCCATATGAATCTCACTGGGAGGATAGAATTTAGAATAAAAGAGAGGTACTATTTCCTCCCATTCCATGGATTGTCCATTCTTTAGCAGCTTATACCATTCTTCATCTCTTCCTTTCAATGATATAGAGAGTAACTTCTTCTTCACCTGTTCAGTTGTGATACCTGCACACTTAAACAACCCGCATAATTCATGGATAAAAAGCAAATGATCACCAGGATGGACAGTTCCATCCCCTAAATAATAGTTATCCATAACACGATCAACAATACTTGTATGTATCTTAAAATGATCTGTAACACCACGGTTCTGAAAAGACCGTGGCTTCTATGTGACATGCCAATCCCTGGATCGGTTCATTGGCCCACAATAGAATAAGATGAATAACATAGCAAAATATCTGTGTATCATAAATAACGAAGATCCAGAGTACCATTATTACAATAAAAGCTTAGCTCAAGGCTAGCTCAAATTATTCAGGTAGCAACATAAATAAAGCAAATTTTCCATTCTTCAAATTGCCCACAAGTGAACAAGTGCCGAGTGGAGTACCGTGGCCTATATCGATTACTCAGAATCGGAATATCCTGCAACATGAAACGTAGCAGCCCCGAAGGGTCAATACATGGAATGTATGGCAAGTAGAGCTAGTAAAGGAGACAATAGTGCTAACATATACGTGCATATTTGGCAAGTGGAGTTGTGGCTATCTTGCATTAGCAAATACCTTTGTCCTACTTTCATAAACAGTTTTTGATTTCTTTGAAAAGATCCCAATTAAGTTAACCCAACAACATTAAAGCAATTATGAAATTATAATGAGCGAGAAACATGTCATGGAATCAATATCAAGCAACTCAGACGTCCATAACCGGGGACATGGCTAATCGATTAGATTATACACCCTGCAGGGGTTAGTACACTTTGCCCATGTGACTTGGACAGCCCAGCTCGTACCATCACTCTCATATTGGGTGATGATAGGTAGAAGTCCAAGAAGAGACCGTTCGGGAAGTAGCTCCCCAATCCCGATGCGCACCGGTCCAACCTACCAAAATTCTACATCTCTGGATACGCGGGTTCGAGTTACCACAACTTACTAAGTCCAACCAACTGCCCATTTCATTATTGGCACATGGTTGTAAACGTAAGCTACAAAATAAAGAATCCAATCATTTTCTCTTGATACCTGGGTGCATTTCCGCAATGATACCACCAAAAATTATCAATCCCATCACACCCAGGAGATTCATTGATTAAATTGTTTTAGTTTTTGCAAACCAACACATTTAGAAACAACTTTCAGTGATGTAACCCAGCCCTCGTTCATCATATCATGGCTAAGCACATCTACCAACGGTGGTTCATCTACAAGGAAAGCCCTACCACATAATAGGACATAACATAGCGATAGTATAATCCCACACATGCATCTACAAAATACACGACAATGCATTGAAAATAGTAGGACAATATCATGAACAAGCTAGCATCTACTTGCCTTGGTTGTAGCGGTCGGAAGAACAATCCACACACGAGCAAGCGTTGCACTCGTCACAATCTACACGATACAATTGCAATCATAAACAAGCATCCACAAGCATATGCAAACAAAGATGATGCAAGATGCATGCATGACAAGTGGATTGATGCTACAGCAGCACCACATAATCTTATTCAGTAAAGCTACTGAAAGCATGCATGGAAAATAATTTTAGCGCAAGGAAAACTATTATGCAATTTATAATGCTCAAAACTAGAGCTAGAACCCAAATAAATCACTACTGTTAACATATTGTTTGTAAAATCTTGGGAAAATTCTACTGTGTAGGCATTACTAATTAGGAACAGTACCAATTGGAATTTCTCAAAAAAGATTTATACAACTCCCCGAGTAAGTAAAATACTGCAGAAAGCCATTAAATAGTTTCTTCAAAAGTTTTTATTTTAAGCCTAACTTTCTAATTCACTTTGAGATTCCCCTTGTTCTACTGAATCCAGGGACATATTATTTGCAATTTTTGGAGTTACAGATCTTTTTCTACGAATTAATTACTCCAAAAAGGCCATTAACTCATTTAATTAATCTAGACAAAATCTTTCAGTAAAAGTGTAAAACAATGGTGCATCAATATTCTACACGATTCACTGAATCTACACATATTTTATTTGCAATTTTTGGCCCAGCGGATTAATTTCTACGAATTTTACAAGTTTTACCTAAATCTTCCAAATAAATCTATTTAAGAATTTACCCTGTCAGACTTTGACTTTGACTGGGCTGGCGTGGTGGCTGACTGGGCGGTTGACCAGTCAGCGCCTGAGCTGACCAGTCAACGACCGATCTGGGCCGTTGGATCAAGAATCGACGGCAGGGAGGGGTGGCGGCGAGATCTCACCGGAGGGCGGCGGCGGCGAGGCGGGCAAGGCGGTCTCCGGTGGGCGGCGTAGGGGTCGGCGAGGTCGGCGGTCCTCCTCGTGGTGGCGGCGGGTCGGCCGGCTCGAGGCGGACGACGGCGCGGCTGAGCGGGCGGGCGGTGACGGGCGAGTCGCGCGGCGGACGTGCGCTGAGAAGGGCGGCGGGTCACGGGAGGCGCGGCGAAGCTTATGGGTCGCGAGCGAGGCGAGGTGGCGGTGGCGGTGCCTTACCGCGGCAATGGTGGCGGCGACGACGACGAAGCTCCGGCGAGCAATTGCTCGTCGGTGGTGGCGCGAGAGAGGGCGAAAAGTGGGGGGTTTGGAAGAGGGGCTCGAGGAGATCGATATAGGCCAGAAAAATCGACGAAATCGGTTAGAAATTGGTCCGATTCCGGAGGAATCAGAGTTGACAGGGAGTTGGAGAAGAACACGGCCTGACAGGTGGGCCCCACGCGGCTGTGACTGGCGGCGGCTGATGGGCGGGTCCCGCTCGTCAGCGGGCTGGGCGGGCGGGCTGCTATCTTGCAAGGCGTTCTTCTGGGCCGGTGGGCTGGTGAAATGGCTGGCCGGCTCAAGGCTGCTCCTTTTTTTTGTTCTTTTCTTTTCTATTTCTGTTTTAGTTTTTCCATCGTATCTTCTTCATACGAACTCCGAATCGAGTGATTCTTGTTCCTAAATTTTTTCTAAAAACCAGAGGGTCATCATGGGATCATTTATATCAACACCACTAGTTTCCAAAGAGGGTGGGAATACAAACCTAGTATGATCCCTTGTAGTAGCATTATAGCAATTCAAAATAGGGTTTTGAAAGTAGTGTTTTGCCAGAATCATTTCAATCGAAAGTTTTGCATGGATGATTATGATGCAATGACATGAATGATATGCAGAACCAAATCTAAAATTTGGGATGTGACAAGACTAACCCCCTTAAGATGAATCTCGTCCCCGAGATTCGGCGCGGCTAGCAAATAGGTGTGGGTAGTCCTCTCGGATGTGATCCTCACGCTCCCAAGTGGCTTCCTCTTCGGTGTGGTGGCTCCATTGCACCTTTCAAAACCTGATCGTCTTGGTACGGGCGATCCTCTCCGCTGATTCCAGTATCTTGACCGGCTTCTACTCATAGGTCAAGTCATTCTCAAGCCGAACCTCCTCTAGTGGCATAGTGTCTCTCAATGGTGTATCCACCATCTCCGGATGGCACTTCTTCAGCTGGGACACGTGGAACACATTGTGGACAATGATGAGCCTCCGCAACTCCAACTGATAAGCAACTTCTCCTTTGCATGCTAAGACCCGATATGGTCCAATAAACCGAGGTGCCAGCTTACCCTTGATGCCAAATCTCTTGATCCCACGAAGTGGCGACACTCTGAGGTATGCTCTGTCACCTATCTCATACACCACTTCCTTGCGCTTGGCATCAGCGTAGCTCTTCTGCCTTGATTGTGCTACCTTTATCCTGTCCCTAATCAAGGCGACCTTCTCCTCAGCGTCCTTGATCAAATCAGGCCCAAACAACTGACGTTCTCCTACTCCATCCCATAGCAATGGTGTTCGGAACCGCTTCCCATACAGCACATCGAACGGTGATGTCTTGATGCTGGTTTGATAGCTGTTGTTGTAGGAAAACTCAGCATACAGCAAATTCTCATCCCAACTAGAACCATGAGCCAAGGAGCAAGCCCTCAGCATATCTTCCAAAATCTGATTTACCCTCTCGGTCCGTCCATCAGTCTGTGGGTGGAAGACTGTGCTAAACTCCAATCTAGTCCCCAATGACTCGTGCAGCTGGCGCCAAAAGTGTGAGGTAAATTGGGTGCCTCTATCAGATACAATACTCTTGGGAACTCCATGTAGGCACACAATCCTGTCCATATAAACCTTGGACAACTTTGCACTCATATATGTCGTTTTCACCGGTATAAAGTGGGCTACCTTGGTCAAATGGTCGACCACTACCCAAATGGAGTCATAACCTGACCTGGTCCTGGGCAATCCTGTGATAAAATCCATTCCCACTCTATCCCACTTCCAATCCGGCACAGGCAATGGCTGCAGTAGTCTTGCCGGCTTCTGATGCTCCGCCTTCACTCGGCTACATACATCACATAAGGCAATATGCTCGGCGATGTCTCCTTTCATGTTGTTCCACCAGAATCTGTCCTTTAGGTCCATATACATCTTCGTATTGCCCGGATGTATGGAATACGGCGAGTCATGAGCTTCCTGCAGAATCCACTTCCTTATCTCCGGATCGTTGGGGAAGAACAAATGATCTCCATACCACAAAGTTCCTTGCTCATCCTCGCGGAATTCTTTTGCTCGATCCTCCTTCATCTTTTCCTTTACTTCATCAATCTCTTTGTCTCCCACTTGAGCCTTCCTGATTCTGTCCTGTAGCGTTGGTTGGACTTCCATTGCTGCCAAATATCCTTCAGACACTACCTCTAGCCTTAGGTCCTTGAACTACCTGCACAAATTCTCGGGTAATTCCCCAACAGTCAATCCATTGGCATAGACCTTCCGGCTCAGAGCATCTGCTACTACATTGGCCTTTCCTGGGTGGTATTGTAGGTTCATATCATAATCCTTGATAAGTTACAACCATCTCCTTTGTCTCATATTCAGTTCCTTCTGTGTAAATATGTACTTCAGGCTCTTGTGGTCGGTGTACACATCATAGTGTTTTCCCATCAAGTAGTGCCTCCATACTTTGAGCGCATGAACCACTGACGCTAACTCCAAGTCGTGTGTGGGATAATTCCTCTCATGGTGTTTAAGTTGCCGCGAGGCATATGACACCACTCTCCCATCTTGCATCAGCACACTCCCAAGTCCCTGTCGAGAAGCATCACAGTACACTTGGAAATCCTTCTGAAGATCTGGTAACACAAAACAGGTGCAGTCACTAGTCGACGCCTGGGCCTCGAAATGGCTTCACACGCATCCGTCCATTCAAACTTCCTCTCCTTCTTCAGAAGTTCTGTCATTGGTTTAGCAATCTTGGAGAAATTCTCAATGAACCTCCTGTAATATCTAGCAAGTCCCAAAAAGCTTCGAATCTCTCCCGCATTCTTGGGCGCTTCCCACTCAGTTACTGCAGTCACTTTGCTTGGATCTACAGCGACTCCTTCTCCTGCCACCACGTGTCCAAGAAATCCAATAGTGTTAAGCCAGAATTCACACTTGCTGAATTTGGCATACAGCTTGTGTTCCCTCAGCTTCTCCATAATCAGTCGCAGATGTTTCTCATGCTCAGCATCATCCTTGGAATATATCAGTATGTCATCAATAAACACCACCACGAACTTGTCCAAATACTCCATAAATACCTTGTTCATCATGGTCATGAAATATGCCAGGGCATTCGTTAGTCCAAAAGACATAACTGTATACTCATATAAACCATACCTAGTAGTGAAAGCGGTTTTTGGTATGTCCTCCTCCCGGATCTTCAATTGCAAGTAGAATCACAGATCAATTTTGCTAAACACCTTTGCTCCTTCCAGTTGATCAAACAAATCATTTATGTTCGGCAGAGGGTATTTGTTCTTGATGGTCACTTCATTCAGCGAGCGATAGTCCACCACTAATCTCTTGCTGTTGTCTTTCTTCTCCACAAATGTAGCAGTGCACCCCATGACGCATTTAACTAGGCTAAATGAATCCCTTGTCCAACTGCTCTTTCAGCTGCTTCTTCAATTCCTTCAGCTCATCCACATCCATATTATATGGTCTCTTTGCTATAGGTCCTGTTCCCGTCATTAGGTCAATGAGAAACTCCACTTCCCTGTCAGGTGGCATCCCTGGCAGCTCTTCCGGAAACACGTCGGGGTAAATCCTTAATCACAGGCACAATATCCATGCTAACCCCCTTAAGAGAATTCAACTTACACCTTCCCGGTCATACAGCCGACTTGAACCTAATTCTCTTACCATCCGGAGTTTTGAGTGAAACAGCTCGCTGTGCACAATCTATGTGTCCCCCATGCATAGACATCCAATCCATACCCAGAATAACATCTAACCCTTGTGATTCCAACACTACCAGATGTGCAATGAAATTGTGTGCTCTAATCCTCACAGTTAAGTCGCGGCATCCCGCGCTAGCTATCATATCTCCTCCAGGTGAGCTTACTCTAATAGACTCTTTCATAGACTCAGTAGGTAACATATACTTATCCACAAATGCCCTTGATATGAATGAATGCGATGCACCAGTATCGGAAAGTATAAGTGCAGGGTGAGTGTTGATTGGAAACTTACCAATCACAAGATCAGGCTCATCTAGGATCTCATCCACATTCATGTGGTTCACTGTGGCCTTCTGGTTGTTGGTTGGCTTCAGCACCTTCTTCTCCGGACAGTTGTCTGCATAATGTCTGTAATAGGTCCCAACCTTCAATAAGGTAGAGATCCCAGTGTTTACAATGCTAGTCCCTGGATCAATAGCTAGCATCCACAGTTAAGATGTAATATCAAGAAAAAAGGTCATAATATAACTTTATAACCAGGAATAACATAAATTTTATTACATCTTACATAGCTCTTTGGCTATTACATTACATTGCAGCAGAAATTCTATAAGCATGGGGTCCTTCATCTTCAAAGTGCCACAGGCAAACATGCTGGTTGTAGACTTTGTAATCCTAATCAATCAATCTTCACTAAAATCAATCAAACCTGCAACATTACAAGTTACAGCCACAAAGGGTCAATACATTTGAATTGTATTGGCAAGTTTCACTACTATGTTGGATATAAGTGGATCCTATCATTACATGCATATTTGGCTAAGTAGACTTTAAGGCTCATTTGCAGAAAGCAATAATTTATCCTATCTTTCAAAATGGTTTTGGTCTTTTGTCAAATCTTTTCTGAACTCCTTGGTAAATCCCAAGTGTCTTTAACAAAATTTCTTGAGATCCTTGGTACACCCCAAGTACTTCAAGTTTTTATCAAAAATCTCTTGAGCTCCTTGGTAAATCCCCAAGTGCATCAAGCTTTTATCAAAATCTCTTGAGCCCCTTGGAACCCCCAAGTGCTGCAAGTCTTTTATTATCACTTTAAAGTTTTTCTTTTAGAAATTGGAATGTCGAGATTTCCCATAGCTTCAAGCTTTAGTTGCTCAGTATTGTCCATAACCGGGGACACGGCTAAGCGCTTAGATTTTTATCTTCTACAGAAGTTGTACACTTTACCCACATGACACACTCTCATCTTGTTGCCACCAATGGCCGCTGGATAGGTACTCACCAAGATGGAGTACTGGCAGATTGAGAATGTGACGAAGTCTTTCCAAAGGGTCCTCCCATACACCATTGCTAGCTTGTCTTCAGACACCCATGTAGGGTTTCGAGTTCCCTCATTTTCAGTGACCTAAAAACAATGCATGGGTCTTCCCAATGTAGTTGACCAAGCCAGAGCCATAAGTAGCATGTGGCTGTACACGAAAGCCACAATTGGAGAAACATGTTCAATCTCTAAGTTCCTGGGTGGTTTTTCTTTTGGTGCACAACACAAAGAGATTGCCATATACATGGTTCCTTTTGTTGCCACCTTGTCCTAACTTGAATATCCTTGTCCACCCAGGTGGTTCATTGAGTACTTGTTTTATTATATAAAACATAAGTCCTTTCTCAACTTCAAAACTAAATCTCCACATGTATCTCTTCTCAAATTAAGTAGCATGGCTAAGCATCTTTACAACTACATTGTTTTCACTAAGGAATATATAAGGTATCCTATTAGGATTTAGCATAGCATAAGTATAGAAATTCTTTTCATGCATGTTTCAAAATACACTAAGTATAATGAAAATAGTAGGACTTTAGATGATAGTGTAACTTGCCTTTTTGGTAGGGAATGTTGGTTCACTTCTTGATCTTGCTAGTTTCACACTTTTCTAACTTCACTACAATCAATCAAGCAAACACAATATCAACTAGCATTCCAACCAATAACCAATCAAACAAAACATCACACATAAAATAATAGAAACTAAGTCATGCATGCAAACATGCAAAAGATAGTTTTATTTGAAAATGTGGTCTCCACTAGGCTCTAAACTTTGTAAGGTTCAAAGTGGTCATTTTCTAAAGTGGCAAAGTCATTTGCAAAAGGGTTTTAACTATAAACCATTTTTAAATCCAAACATTATTTTATGTGGTGGAAAATATTTTTAGCAAAGCAACAACTTTATGTTGTTCACCAAATGAGTTGTTAATTCTCAAAACTTGGTGTTTTGGGTCAATAGGTTTGATCTAAATCATTTTCCCAAAGTTTTTACTCTAAAATTATTTTCATAGCAAAGTCAATATTTTTATTTGGCTAGAAATAGGCTAATTCAAGTTTTTATTCCTAATCTTCACAAAATCCATTTTTAAAACCATGGGTTGGTTCCTAGGTTCAGTAGGTTCACCACAAACAAATTTGCAAAGATTTCAATCCTAAAAACATTTTGGAATAATTTTTATAACCTAAACAAGCATACAAATGTTTCTGCAAAAACAAACATTCTAACAGAAACTTTTTACTAAATAAATTGCATGGTTGTCTAGGGCTTGTTACACTGATTCCATTGATATAAAGTTTGTAAATTTTGGACGTGTGGATCAAAAGTTACAAGGTTTTCAAATCTGCAAACAAATCTGATTTCAAATCTGTTTTTAAATCGAAGACTGGCCACGCGTCATGATCTTATTGGGCGGTACCGCTTCGTGCGGATTAGCCTCTGTGGTTCGTTGGATCTAAGCAGATCGCACGGTTCAGATCGCTTACCCTTTCGCTGTTAAGTGATCTAATCGCATCCTTTGGATTTATATCTAACGGTCACAAATGCCTAGCCAAAAGCTGGCGGCGCTGCGCGGCGGCAGACGGCGGCGACGGTCAGGCGGTGGCGCTACGGCAGCTACAGGAAGCAAGGAACGAAGTGGGGATGCTCACCGTGATCGCAGTGACGTGGGGATGCTCAAGGTACGGTCAGCTCGTCGAGGGGCGCTCTGGTTCTAGCGGGATTGCTCGCCGGAATGGGGAACGGCGTCGGGCGGCTCTGGTCGTGGTCGGGGTCGACGTTGCAGATCGCCCTAAGGCAAGATAAGAGCATGGTTAGATGCAGGAGAGTGTTGCGAGTATGGGAGTATCATCGAGGAGTGCTGGGGCGAACGGGGTTTACCTGTGGAGTTCGCCGGAGTGGGAAGCAGACGCGGCGGCGCTCAAAAGTTGTCGAAGTCGACGCTCTGGGGCACCCGCGGTTGAACGGAGGGCACAGACAGGTGCGCCTGGGAGTGGGGATCACGGTCGTGTGCTCAGGGAGGCAAGGGGTGGCGAGGTTCGGCCAGAATCGAGGAGGAAGCTCGTCGGAGCAGTGAGGGGTCTCTGGTGAAATTAGCGTAGCCTGGTGGCGTGTTTGTTATGGCGACAGAGGGGAAATGGCGAGGAGAGGGAGACGTTTAAGGGGGCGTGGTCGCCGGGGGAGTAATGGTTGTTAATCACGCGAATTGATCGCCGGAGTAAAGACAGGAAATGGCGAGGAGGAATCAGCGCGGTTGAAGACGATGAACAGGAGAGGTGGGGTCCTATCGTCAGTGGGTGAGAGAGTTAGGGAAGAGGGTCCACTTGTCAGTCGCTCTGCGGGTTAAAAACTGAGTGCGAAACGTTTTCTTCGGAAGGGAGAGAAGCTGGGCTAGTTGGGCCTTGTTGGGCTGGCCGACTGGGCTGTGTCCACTTCCATTTTTTTTCTTCCTGATTGTTTTTTTCTTTTTCCAATTCTATTTTCTGTTTTGAATTTCAAACAACAATCAAACATTCAATTGACATCAAACTTTCACCAAACTTTGCAATTGAATTTGGTTCTGTTTAACAACATAAACCAAAGTCCAAAGATCAAAATAATATTTTTATTTTAGGGTCCATTATTAATTAAATAAATAGACCTTGTTTATTAAATTAAAATAGGATTTGATATATTTAGAATTCCATTTGAAATCTAAAATGGTGCCAAACCATTTAGTAGGTTTTATTTGAAATTATAAAACACTTGGAAAACTTACTTAAAATAAAATAACAAGTTTTAGTGTTTATTTTAAAATGGGAAGAATCTTTACTTTAATAAAATTGGATATTTATAAATCCTCCATATTTTGTTTAAATAAACCTTTATTCCCTTTAATCAAAACTAAATATTTTATTTCAAATACTTGGCCAATGTTTAATTTGGCTTATAAAATAATCCTTATTTATAATTCTACCTTTTCATTTGAAAACAAATATTTTTATTAAAAGATTCAAAATAGTATTTCCAAATATTTAAAACTTCTTTATTAAATATTTATCTTTTCAAATCTCTTTAGGATTTGTTTTAATCAAAATAGGTTTGAAGGTTTACAATTGGAATCAAAAAGTTTCTTCTTACCCTGAAAATCAACAAAGTTTTATTTTATTCATTTATTTTTCACATTACAAGATTTGGAAAATCTTGGGATGTGACAGGCTACCACCCTTAAAATAAATCTTGTCCCGAGATTTGGGAAGGCTAGGGTTACAAGTTGGCTCAAAATCATCTAGGGTACTTCCACCCTTAAAAATTTTCAAACTAAATTACATATTGGCTTGCTTGGGATCTTGGGGAAACTTCTTTGGGGAAACATCTGCATGGTGTCCTTTGTTTCCACACTTGACACATGTGTCAAGGCTGAGATCCTTCATAGTCTTGTTTATCTTGTTCTTCATCTTTTCTGGACAATTGCTTGCATAATGTCCTGGGTTTTTGTAATTGAAACAGTTGATAAGTTTGAGTCCTTCACGTGTCTCTTGTGGACAAGTTGCTGCATAATGGCCTAGCTCTTTGCAATTGTTGCACCATACTTGGCCAATCTCTTTATACTTCTGTTTCTCTGGACATTCACTGGAATAGTGTCCCATTTCTTTGCAATGATGACATTGCACATGGCTTTTGTCCTTCTTTTTCTTTTTGGGATTCTCCAAAGCTAGGAATGCATCTAGTTCATGTTGCTCATATGTTATATGGTAGGTAGGGATGTCTACATGCTTCTTGGACCTTCTATTGCTCTTTGGAAAATTCATATGCCTCTTCTTTGGTCCTTTGAATTGGGTTGTATTGCATGTAGGTATAAGTGGTCCTTTTCCTTTGTCCTCATTCTTATTGGTAGGTTTGGATCCTTCTTGATAGTTTGCAATCATTTGTTGCATTCCACCTTGTTTCCTTTGTTCTACTATTGAATAGATGGGGCATTGGATAGGGACGTGATTGTTTCCTTCACATAGGTAGCAAATAGCTTGAGAGGTGGGACATTGGCCAACAGGATGTTTCTCTTCACAGTTAGGGCATTGATCTCCATGCTCCTTAGTAGTGTGATCCTTGTCTCCACAAATATTGCAAGCTTTGGCTCCTTTTAGAATAACCTCCTTGTCATCTTTGAAGTTTCTTTCCATGTTGAGCATTTGGTCTGTCACCTTATGCAACATTTGGTCTTGGTCTTCCAAAAATCCTTGTAGGGTTGGATCTTCCCCACTGGTGTTGGCTATAAACTGAGCTGTCATTTGGTTCAACTGGTTTTGGGTTGCTATGAGTTTCTCCATGTTGTCCTCTTGGTTGGTGTTGGTGTCATCAACCTTGATGTTGGAGTCTCTTGGAGTAGTCATCTGTTTGGGTTGAAGGGAGATTAGAATAGGCAAAAAGATTTCTAAGTAAGGATTCTAATCACACATCACAATTCACACAAGCAATGTGCAAGCAATCACAAGCCAAACATTTAACTCAAACAACAAAGTTCAAGCACATACTTAGGCAACAAAATATTTTTGTTACACCACATAAGTTGGTGTGTTTGAATTAACTAAATATGGTGGTCCATCTATATGGTTCACTTGAGATATTTCCATCTTTCTTGGTTGATTCTTCTTGCATGAGTTCATGGTTTCCTTAGGAAAAACTTTTGGTCACAAAACTTCAAGTGTTGTGGGCTACTTCTCACTTGTCTTTCCTTAGTCTCCAAATCTTGAGCAAGATTTCTTGTCTCACTTGTCCTTAGTGATATCCAAGGTTGAAGTCCTTGGTGAATATGCTGAAGATGTTGAAGTCATTAGAGTTGAAGAAGTTAAAGTCATTAGAATTGAAGAAGTTGAAGTCATTAGAGTTGAAGATGTTGAAGTCATTAGAGTTGAAGAAGTCCTTTGCACATGGTGAAGTCTTTGGCCATGGGGTAGGTTTTTCCATCAAGTTGAAATAGATGAGATGTAGAATCAAAACCAAAATGGTTGAGGGAAGAGTTTACAAGATTGTTTGTAAATAATTTTTGGAACAAACACAACTCCTATTTTTCTAAGGGTTTGTCCAATCCTAGGGTTACAATTACTACAGGCAACACAATGCTCTGATACCATCTGTAAGAGGTCCCAACCTTCAATAAGGTAGAGATCCCTGTGTTTACAATGCTAGTCCCTGGATCAATAGCTAGCATCCACAGTTAAGATGTAATATCAAGAAACAAAGGTCATAATATAACTTTATAACCAGGAATAACATAAATTTTATTACATCTTACATAGCTCTTTGGCTATTACATTACATTGCAGCATAAAATCTATAAGCATGGGGTCCTTCATCTTCAAAGTGCCACATGCAAACATGTTGGTTGTAGACTTTGTAATCCTAATCAATCAATCTTCACTAAAATCAATCAAACCTGCAACATTACAAGTTACAGCCACAAAGGGTCAATACATTTGAATTGTATTGGCAAGTTTCACTACTATGTTGGATATAAGTGGATCCTATCATTACATGCATATTTGGCTAAGTAGAGTTTAAGGCTCATTTGCAGAAAGCAATAATTTATCCTATCTTTAAAAATGGTTTTGGTCTTTTGTCAAATCTTTTCTGAACTCCTTCGTAAATCCCAAGTGTCTTTAACAAAATTTCTTGAGATCCTTGGTACACCCCAAGTACTTCAAGTTTTTATCAAAAATCTCTTGAGCTCCTTGGTAAATCCCCAAGTGCATCAAGATTTTATCAAAATCTCTTGAGCCCCTTGGTACCCCAAGTGCTACAAGTCTTTTGTTATCACTTTAAAGTTTTTCTTTTAGAAATTGGAATGTCGAGATTTCCCATAGCTTCAAGCTTTAGTTGCTCAGTATTGTCCATAACCGGGGACACGGCTAAGCACTTAGATTTTTATCTTCTGTAGAAGTTGTACACTTTACCCACATGACACACTCTCATCTTGTTGCCACCAGTGGCCACTGGATAGGTACTCACCAAGATGGAGTACTGGCAGATTGAGAATGTGACGAAGTCTTTCCAAAGGGTCCTCCCATACACCATTGCTAGCTTGTCTTCAGACACCCATGTAGGGTTTCGAGTTCCCTCATTTTCAGTGACCTGAAGACAATGCATGGGTCTTCCCAATGTAGTTGACCAAGCCAGAGCCATAAGTAGCATGTGGCTGTACACGAAAGCCACAATTGGAGAAATATGTTCAATCTCTAAGTTCCTGGGTGGTTTTTCTTTTGGTGCACAACACAATGAGATTGCCATAGACATGGTTCCTTTTGTTGCCACCTTGTCCAAACTTGAATATCCTTGTCCACCCAGGTGGTTCATTGAGTACTTGTTTTACTATATAAAACATAAGTCCTTTCTCAACTTCAAAACTAAATCTCCACATGTATCTCTTCTCAAATTAAGTAGCATGGCTAAGCATCTTTACAACTACATTGTTTTCACTAAGGAATATATAAGGTATCCTATTAGGATTTAGCATAGCATAAGTATAGAAATTCTTTTCATGCATGTTTCAAAATCCACTAAGTATAATGAAAATAGTAGGACTTTAGATGATAGTGTAACTTGCCTTTTTGGTAGGGAATGTTGGTTCACTTCTTGATCTTGCTAATTTCACACTTTTCTAACTTCACTACAATCAATCAAGCAAACACAATATCAACTAGCATTCCAACCAATAACCAATCAAACAAAACATCACACATAAAATAATAGAAACTAAGTCATGCATGCAAGCATGCAAAAGATAGTTTATTTGCAAATGTGGTCTCCACTAGGCTCTAAACTTTGTAAGGTTCAAAGTGGTCATTTTCTAAAGTGGCAAAGTCATTTGCAAAACGGTTTTAACTATAAACCATTTTTAAATCCAAACATTATTTTATGTGGTGGAAAATATTTTTAGCAAAGCAACAACTTTATCTTGTTCACCAAATGAGTTGTTAATTCTCAAAACTTGGTGTTTTGGTTCAGTAGGTTTGATCTAAATCATTTTCCCAAAGTTTTTACTCTAAAATTATTTTCATAGCAAAGTCAATATTTTTATTGGCTAGAAATAGGCTAATTCAAGTTTTTATTCCTAATCTTCACAAAATCCATTTTTAAAACCATGGGTTGGTTCCTAGGGTCAGTAGGTTCACCACAAACCAATTTGCAAAGATTTCAATCCTAAAAACATTTTGGAATAATTTTTATAACCTAAACAAGCATACAAATGTTTCTGGAAAAACAAACATTCTAACAGAAACTTTTTACTAAACAAATTGCATGGTTGGCTAGGTCTTGTTCCATTGATTCCATTGATATAAAGTTTGTAAATTTTGGACGTGTGGATCAAAAGTTACAAGGTTTTCAAATCTGCAAACAAATCTGATTTCAAATCTGTTTTTAAATGAAGACTGGTCACGCGTCATGATCTTATTGGGCGGTACCGCTTCGTGCGGATTAGCCTCTGTGGTTCGTTGGATCTAAGCAGATCGCACGGTTCAGATCGCGTACCCTTTCGCTGTTAAGTGATCTAATCGCATCCTTTGGATTTATATCTAACGGTCACAGATACCTAGCCAAAAGCTGGCGGTGCTGCCCGGCGGCAGACGGCGGCGACGGTCAGGCCGTGGTGCTACGGCAGCTACAGGAAGCAAGGAACGAAGTGGGGATGCTCACCGTGATCAAAGTGATGTGGGGATGCTCAAGGTACAGTCAGCTCGTCGAGGGGCGCTCTGGTTCTAGCGGGATTGCTCGCCGGAGTGGGGAACGGCGTCGGGCAGCTCTGGTCATGGTCGGGTTCGACGTTGCAGATCGCCCTAAGGCAAGATAAGAGCATGGTTAGATGCAGGAGAGTGTGGCGTGTGTGGGAGTATCATCGAGTCTTTGGGCGAACGGGTTTACCTGGAGTTCGCGAGTGGGAAGCGAGTGCGGCGCCGAAGTTGTCGAAGTCGGCGCTCTGGGGCGCCCTGCGGTTGAACGGAGAGCACAGACAGGTGCGCCTGGGAGTGGGGATCACGGTCGTGTGCTCAGGGAGGCAAGGGGTGGCGAGCTTCGGCCGGAATCGAGGAGGAAGCTCGTCGGAGCAGCGAGGGGTCTCTGGTGAAATTAGCATAGCCTGGTGGCGTGTTGGTTATGGCGACAGAGGGGAAATGGGGAGGAGAGGGAGACGTTTAAGGGGCGTGGTCGCCGGGGGAGTAATGGCTGTTAATCACGCAAATTGATCGCCGGAGTAAAGACAGGAAACAGCGAGGAGGAATCAGCGCGGTTGAAGACGATGAACAGGAGAGGTGGGGTCCTGTCGTCAGTGGGTGAGAGAGTTAGGGAAGAGGGTCCACTTGTCAGTCGCTCTCGGGTTAAAAACTGAGTGCGAAACGTTTTCTTCGGAAGGGAGAGAAGCTGGGCTAGTTGGGACTTGTTGGGCTGACCGGCTGGGCTGTGTCCACTTCCATTTTTTTTCTTCCTGATTGTTTTTTTCTTTTTCCAATTCTATTTTCTGTTTTGAATTTCAAACAACAATCAAACATTCAATTCACATCAAACTTTCACCAAACTTTGCAATTGAGTTTGGTTCTGTTTAACAACATAAACCAAATTCCAAAGATCAAAATAATATTTTTATTTTAGGGTCCATAATTAATTAAATAGATAGACCTTGTTTATTAAATTAAAATAGGATTTGATCTATTTAGAATTCCATTTGAAATCTAAAATGGTGCCAAACCATTCAGTAGGTTTTATTTGAAATTATAAAACACTTGGAAAACTTACCTAAAATAAAATAACATTTTTTAGTGTTTATTTTAAAATGGGAAGAATCTTTACTTTAATAAAATTGGATATTTATAAATCCTCCATATTTTGTTTAAATAAACCTTTATTCCCTTTAATAAAAACTAAATATTTTATTTCAAATACTTGGCCAATGTTTAATTTGGCTTATAAAATAATCCTTATTTATAATTCTACCTTTTCATTTGAAAACAAATCTTTTTATTAAAAGATTCAAAATAGTATTTCCAAATATTTAAAACTTCTTTATTAAATATTTATCTTTTCAAATCTCTTTAGGATTTGTTTTAATCAAAATAGGTTTGAAGGTTTCCAATTGGAATCAAAAAGTTTCTTCTTACCCTAAAAATCAACAAAGTTTTATTTTATTCATTTATTTTTCACATTACAAGATTTGGAAAATCTTGGGATGTGACAATGTCCCTTCTGACCACACTTGAAGCATGTCACCTCACTCAGATCCTTCTTCACAAAGTTGCGATCACGGTTGTGGTCATGTCCACCGTGTCCTCCAGAATGGTGAGAGTGTCCTCCCTTGTGGCTGTGGTGGTTCCTCTTGTGGTTATCATGGCGATGTCCATCGCCCCCATGGTGGTGGAAGTCATGGTTCCCATGGTCGCTACCTCCATGCTTGGAGTATCCATCATAAGAAGTGCGAGACTTGTGGTGAGAACCAGAGTGGTGATTGTTGCTCTTCCTCTTGCGGTTTTCCACCTACTTGTGCTTCCCTTCCAAGATCCTGGCCTTGTCCATAAGCTCCTGGAAAGTGGGGCAATAAACCACCAGTAGCTGCACTGAAAGCTCATCACTGAGGCCATCCGGGAATCTCTCCCTCCTTTTTGCATCAGTGTCAACATCCTCAGGTGCATAACGGGACAGGTTGTTGAACTCCTCAATGTACTCAGCCACGGTGCGGTTGGTTTGGCACAAGTTGCGAAACTCCTTCCTCTTCAGGCTCAGAACTCCTGAAGACACGTGGTTGGTCTTGAAACCTTCCTCAAACATTGCCCAAGTCACGGTGTCCAGCGGGTGGGTGATCTGAAAAGTGTCCCACCAAGAAGCGGCTGGTCCCTCCAGTAGGTGAGCGGCAAACCTCACCTTCTCAGCATCTGTGCACCCAACAGTTACTAGATCCTTGTTGACTGAACGCAACCAGTCGAGAGTAACCATTGGTTCAGTTGCAGTAGAGAACTTAGCCGGCCTTAGCCTCAGAAACCTGGTGAGAGCATCTCCCTGGGCTGGTTGTTCCCATTGTTGTTGTTGTTCTGAGCTTCCATGAACTGGGTCATAACTTGGGTCAGCTGTGCCTGAGCTGCCATGAGCTGCTCCAACTCAGTGGGTTGACGGTGGGGAGGAATCTGCGGTTCAGCACAGGTAAGCTTAGAAAGAATCAACTACGAAAACAGAATTCTACCCATGCATTATGATCAAACAACAACAAACAATAGCAGACATTCTCAAGCAAGCAACGCATCAACAAACAAGTGATCCAGCAACATCACAGGGGTTATCCTAGCAGTATATACCTACTGAAATAGTTTTTAGAAGAGTTGGCAATGGTTATCTAAAGAGTTGATCAACAAAGCATTAAAAACAACAATCTGCCAAAACAGTCCAGCAGTGTTAACGAATTTTTCTACCTGACTTAAACTCGTCAGGAATTTTTGCGGATTTTTTTGCATACATTACAGAGAATTTCGAACCAGCTATATTTTTTCCAGATTTTTCCCAGATACCAATAAAATATGAAAAATCGTACAGTGCTGTTGTATCAGCAGAAAACTACAGCAGGAATAACACAGATATTAACCAAACTTGCCATAACTCTTTCACAAAAATTCGCACAAAAAAATCCTGGGATATTGGAGTACACAAATAAGCAACTAAACACTCTTAAACTAACAGTAATTAAGTTTTACATCGATCGAGACTAATCCTAACGATTTTTCCTAACGAGGACTATTTGGTGGACTTCTATCTACTTCTTGAAGAGGTTGCGGTAGGTCCTTGCACTCATGCGTTGGCGTTTCTGTCCGCGAACCAACCATGGCGGCGGAGTGTACACCTCTCCTGAGTCATCACTTGAAATCTCAAACTCCACCTCTTCTGGATCCTCCTCTTCTTCTTCACTCTCTGCTGCAACTGCAACAGCTTCATCTCCTCCACCATCATCGTCTCCATCATCATCATCATCCTCGTCCTCATCATCATCGTTCCCATTGTCATCATCATCATCATTGTTGCCACCATCTCCATTGTCATCATCAGAGGGTGGGTTCAGCTGTGCTTGAAGAGCGGCAATCTGGGCTGCCATATCTTCAATAGTTTGATCCCTTTCCTGGACGGTCCCTTGCAACTGTTGTATGGTCTGGGTGTTATCCTGCACAGTCCCATTAAGCTGAGCTATGGTTGCATCCCTGCCTATCAGGGCATTCTCCAGAACTCCCACAGCTTCATGCAAGGTGTCAATCTCCTGTCCTTGGACCACCATACCATTGCTGGCAAAATCTGCAATCTCCTTTACCATCATCACTTTCTCAGCTAGAGCTCCATTCTCCCTTTCCATGTCCTCTATATGCCTCCGACGAGGCGGCATGTTGTTCCTGTCGCCCGGGGTAACCACAATGTTCCCATCTTCATCACGCCTCCCATAGTCACGGTAGGGTGAGTCTGCTGGCAGTAGGTGTCGGACATGATGGCACTGGCGAGACATGGCTTCATGCATGGCCAAGTTTATTCCAAGTCCCCAGTTGCAGTATGTCTTGGTGTAGATCAGATGCACAGGGTTTGGCAAGGCAGCATCCCTGAATATGAAGGTGGTGATCTCCCATGCATCCTCACCATATCCATAGGTGTACAGCCTTCTTCCCTTGAACATGGGTAGTGGCAATCCCAATGACTGCGAGAGATGTGCTAACTGTCTTGCAAAGGGCCTTGGTGACTCCATGGTTGCATACTCAGTCCTGACTTCTCCCATCTATCAATTAAAAGAGGAAAGTGTGAGAATAGCATATGGTAAGAATTTATGAGAGTGAAAAGGCATAAGATGAAGACAGAGTTAATATAAGCTTTAATAGTTCTATGGCTTCCTAATCCAAACCTAGGTCACGATCCTACAGTCGACACACGGGCTCTGATACCATCTTGTAACACCACGGTTCTGAAAAGACCATGGCTTCTATGTGACATGTCAATCCCTGGATCGGTTCATTGGCCCACAATAGAATAATATGAATAACATAGCAAAATATCCGTGTATCATAAATAACGAAGATCCAGAGTACCATTATTATAATAAAAGCTTAGCTTAAGGCTAGCTCAAATTATTCAGGTAGCAACATAAATAAAGCAAATTCTCCATTATTCAAATTGCCCACAAGTGAACAAGTGCCGAGTGGAGTACCGTGGCCTATATCGATTACTCAGAATCGGAATATCCTGCAACATGAAACGTAGCAGCCCCGAAGGGTCAATACATGGAATGTATGGCAAGTAGAGCTAGTAAAGGAGACAATAGTGCTAACATCTACATGCATATTTGGCAAGTGGAGCTGTGGCTAGCTTGCATTTGCAAATAACTTTGTCCTACTTTCATAAACAGTTTTTGATTTTCTTTGAAAAGATCCCAATTAAGTTAACCCAACAACATTAAAGCAATTATGAAATTAGAATGAGCGAGAAACATGTCATGGAATCAATATCAAGCAACTCAGACGTCCATAACCGGGGACACGGCTAATCGATTAGATTATACACCCTGCAGGGGTTAGTACACTTTGCCCATGTGACTTGGCCAGCCCAGCTCGTACCATCACTCTCATATTGGGTGATTATAGGGATAAGTCCAAGAAGAGACCGTTCGGGAAGTAGCTCCCCAATCCCGACGCGCACCGGTCCAACCTACCAAAATTCTACATCTCTGGATACGCGGGTTCGAGTTACCACAACCTACTAAGTCCAACCAACCGCCCATTTCATTATTGGCACATGGTTGTACACGTAAGCTACAAAATAAAGAAGCCAATCATTTTCTCTTGATACCTGGGTGCCTTTCCGCAATGATACCACCAAAAATTATCAATCCCATCACACCCAGGAGATTCATTGATTAAATTGTTATAGTTTTCGCAAACCAACACATTTATAAACAACTTTCAGTGATGTAACCCAGCCCTTGTTCATCATAGCATGGCTAAGCACATCTACCAACGGTGGTTCATCTACAAGGAAAGCCCTACCACATAATAGGACATAGCATAGCGATAGTATCATCCCACACATGCATCTACAAGATACACGACAATGCATTAAAAATAGTAGGACAATATCATGAACAAGGTAGCATCTACTTGCCTTGGTTGTAGCAGTCGGAAGAACAATCCACACACGAGCAAGCGTTGCACTCGTCACAATCTACACGATACAATTGCAATCATAAACAACCATCCACAAGCATATGCAAACAAAGATGATGCAAGATGCATGCATGACAAGTGGATTGATGCTACAGCAGCACCACATAATCTTATTCAGTAAAGCTACTGAAAGCATGCATGGAAAATAATTTTAGCGCAAGGAAAACTATAATGCAATTTATAATGCTCAAAACTAGAGCTAGAACCCAAATAAATCACTACTGTTAACATACTGTTTGTAAAATCTTGGGAAAATTCTACTGTGTAGGCATTACTAATTAGGAACAGTACCAATTGGAATTTCTCAAAAAAGATTTATACAACTCCCCGAGTAAGTAAAATACTGCAGAAAGCCATTAAATAGTTTCTTCAAAAGTTTTTACTATAAGCCTAACTTTCTAATTCACTTTGAGATTCCCCTTGTTCTACTGAATCCAGGGACATATTATTTGCAATTTTTGGAGTTACAGATCTTTTTCTACGAATTAATTACTCCAAAAAGGCCATTAACTCATTTAATTAATCTAGACAAAATCTTTCTGTAAAAGTGTAAAACAATGGTGCATCAATATTCTACACGATTCACTGAATCTACACATATTTTATTTGCAATTTTTGGCCCAGCGGATTAATTTCTACGAATTTTACAAGTTTTACCTAAATCTGCCAAATAAATCTATTTAAGAATTTACCCTGTCAGACTTTGACTTTGACTGGGCTGGCATGGCGGCTGACTGGGAGGTTGACCAGTCAGCGCCTGAGTTGACCAGTCAACGGCCGATCTGGGCCGTTGGATCAAGAATCGACGGCAGGGAGGGGTGGCGGCGAGATCTCACCGGAGGGCGGCGGCGGCGGGCTCGAGGCGGCGGCACGGGCGGTCTCCGGCAGCGGTGGGGCGGCGTACAGGGTCAGCGAGGTCGAGGCGGTCCTCCTCGTGGTGGCGGCCTGTCGGCAGGCTCGGCGGGGCGGCGGCTGGGCGGCAGCGGCGACGGGCGAGGTGGCGGGCGTGCACTGCGGAGAGAAGGCGGCGGGTCAGGGGAGGCGCGGCGAGCTCATGGGTCGCGAGCGGCGAAGGCGAGGCGAGGCGCGGCGGTGATGCCGGCAATGGCGACGACGAAGCTCCGGCGAGCAATTGCTCGTCGGTGGCGGTGCGAGAGAGGGCGAAAAGTAGGGGGTTTGGAAGAGGGGCTCGAGGAGATCGATATAGGCCAGAAAAATCAATGAAATCGGTCCGATTCCGAAGGAATCGGAGTTGACAGGGAGTTGGAGAAGAACACGGCCTGACAGGTGGGCCCCATGGCGGTGGCGCGGTGACGGCGGAGTCCGCTTCGTCGGTGGTGACGGGTGGTAAGCGGCTATCTTGTGCGGCTGCTTGCGCTGCTGGGTAATTTGGCCGGGCTGGCGGGCTGCGCTGCTTCTTTTTTTTTGTTCTTTTCTATTTCTGTTTTAGTTTTTCCAGCGTATCTTCTTCATACGAACTCCGAATCGAGTGATTCTTGTTCCGAAATTTTTTGAAAAAACCAGAGGGTCATCATGGGATCATTTGTATCAACACCACTAGTTTCCAAAGAGGGTGGGAATACAAACCTAGTATGATCCCTTGTAGGAGCATTATAGCAATTCAAAATAGGGTTTTGAAAGTAGTGTTTTGCTAGAATCATTTCAATCGAAAGTTTTGCATGGATGATTATGATGCAAAGACATGAATGATATGCAGAACCAAATCTAAAATTTGGGATGTGACATGATCTATCTCAACAGGTGGCAGTTCATCTACTACCCTAACAGTGGTAGTAGTTTTTCCAAACAGAAAACCAATTGGTATTATCCATATTGTAAACAAAGTAACAAACAGAAATAAAAAGCAATACTCACAGTAGAAGTTTCCTTTACCAGTTTCACCCTTCAATAGCGCTTCACTCCTTGGCAACGGTGCCATAAAATAGCCTTGATGGCCCACAATTATAGGGGGTGTATCGTAGTACTTTCGATAAATAGGAGTGTCGATCCCAACGAGGATCAAAAGGTGTTGACTAGTGGTATGGAGCAGGAAATCTCTGTAAATACTTAGCAAACGGATTTTTAGGGGTTTCTGATAAAGCAAGGAAATAAAGTGCAAGTAATAAAGACAGCAAACAATTGCAGCAAGTGGCCCAATCCTTTCTTATCAAAGGACAAGCCGGTGGAAATACTAATGAGGACCAAACGTTCTCGAGGACACATGGGAATGTTGTCAAGTGCTTTCGCTTCATATAGCTGATTAATCTTGTTTAGTTTTATAAGTGTTGTGTGGGTGAACCTATGCTAATATACCGACCTTACTTGGACTAATACATACTTGTGATTAAACCCCTTGCAAGCATTCGCAACTATAAGAAAGCAATTAAGATATAAACCTAACCACAGCCTTAAACTCTGAGATCCTACACTCCCTTGTGTAATGGTTTCCTAACAGGGGTTCAGGTTTATGTCACTCCGGCAACCCCACAATTAGTAGCCAATACATAATGAATTCCCCTAGGACCATAAATGGTGAAGTATCATGTATTCGATGTTCACCTAACACCACTAGAAGAATAGCACCACAACTTAAATATTAAACCATTGAATAATACATCAACACAATTCCACTACTAACAACATGACTTCTCCCATGTCCTCAAGAACTAAACGAACTACTCACGAGACATCATATGGATCAAGATCAGAGATGATATGATAATGGATAACAATCTGAACATAAACAATAATTCAATGGTCCCACTCACAAGCATCAACTACGGTAGTAATCAACACCAGGAAAGTTTCCCCTAAGAACTATGCAAGATTCAACACAATTGTTACATCGGGATGGAGTGGTGATGATGGTGCTGGTGGAGATGATGGTGTGGATGATGATGATGATCCCGATGAAGTCTAGCTTGATGACGGTGTTAATGGCGATGATCTCCCCTCTCCGGGAAGGAATTTCACCTGCAGAAATCTATCTGCCGGAGAGCTCTTTCTCTCTTGGTGTTTTCCGCCCCGCAGAGGCAGCGGAATCTTTCTATGGTCGCTCCTCCTGTATTAGGGTTTCGAGGAGAAGATATAGGTCAGAGCGTGGACCAGAGGTGGGCCAGGGTGGCCACACCCCCTATAGGCGCGGCCTAGGGTGGCTCGCGCCTGGGGGGTGTGGGCCTCCTGTGTCCCAACTCCGCCTCCCCTTCTGGCATCCTTCGTCTTCTAGGAAAATAGGATTTCCCGTAGTTTTTCTGGTATTTTTCTGATCTTCGCAAAATTGCATCAAAACACCACTTTTTCCTTCAAAATCCTGACTCTGACAGTTCAGACAGTTCATCCTTTAAGAATCATCCAACATGCAAAAACATATGAAAAGACATAAGTAACAGCTCTTAATATGAAATATATCAATGAATAGAGGCAAATTATGATATAGAATGGTGATGCAAATTGGACGTATCATTCACTAGAGGTGTTCTCCTTAAGATAAACAACATAACATGTTGGGTAAACAAATTACAGCGGGGCAATTGACAGGACAGAGCAAGGCATAACAATGAATTACTAGACATTCATGATCCTATGAGATTCGATTGGGCATTACAACAATATACATAGACCGCCATCCAACTGCATCTATGACTAGTAATCCACCATCAGGTTATCATCCGAACTCCCTCTAGTATTAATTTGCAAGCAACGGATAACTGCTTTAAGCAAGGTGTGTAAAGTAAACAATGCACTTGTTCCATGAACAAGAGATCGTTGTTTTCTCCCTAGTAGCAACAACACATCTACAACCTTAAAGATTTCTGTCACTTCCCCAGATTCGATAGAGGCATGAACCCACTATCGAGCATAAATACCCCCTCTTGGAGTCACTAGCATCTACTTGGCCAAGATAGCTACTAGAAACAGAGAGCATGCAAGATCTCAAACAACACAGACATGATAGAATCAGTAAGATAGAATCATTAACCAATCTGACATAGTAATCTCAATATCCACCGGATACCCACAAACACAACATGCATGATTACAAATAGATTGTCTTGATCATGAACGGAGCTCACAAGATCTAAACATGTTAGCACAAAGGAGGAGAAACAACCATATAGCTACTACATGGACCCATAGTCCAAGGTGGAACTACTCACACATCATACCGGAGGCTGGCATGGTGATGAAGAAGGCCTCCGGGATGATCTAGGGACGGTGGTGGCAGCGGCTACAGACTGTTTTGTGGAAGATTGATTGGGTCCTTAGGGTTTAGGTATTGGGAGCTTCTTATAGGCGAAGAGGGATGTCGAGGGAGGCGGCCGCACCCCCTAGGCACGGGCCAGGCCAAGCCACGCGTCCAGGGGTGTGGCCCCCTCAAGGCCCTCATCTGTCTCGTCTTCTGGCTCCGTTTTCCTTGGTGAAATATTGACTTTGGCTTTTGTCCCGCCCAATTCCGAGAATATTCATTTTCTGACTTTTCTAGAACCAAAAACAACAGAAAACAAGGAACTGGCACTGTGGCATCTTGTTAATAGGTTAGTCCCAGAAAACATATAAAAATACCTCAAAGTGTAGACAAAGCAAAGCAAAGTAGATACTAAACAAGCATGGAACATAAAAAATTATAGATACGTTTACGCCGTATCAACCTCCGCCGCTGTACGATCCATCCGCCACCGCCGAGAGATCTATCCTCCATGGCCGCGATGCCGTCGTATGCCCTTCATCTCTCCATGACCGTTGGGGTTATTGCTTCCTTCTCGACCGCAACCGTCTCCGCTGGGGTTCTTCCCACGATCTCGGTTCGCTTGGAGCCAGGAAACTTCAACCTCTGGAAGGGAGTACTTCTCCCCAATCTCTATGGCGCCGGTCTCCACCTTCACCTCGACGAAACCGTCATGACTCCTGAGAAGACCCTCACTGAGGAAGAGGGCGACAAGGCTATTATGGTGGCCAACCCAGAGTATGCTTGTTGGTGATATCAGGACCAGCGGGTCGTCGGAATCCTCCTCGGCTCCATGGAACCTGATATCACCAATCATCTCATCAGTTGCAAAACCGCTACTGCGATGTGGAACGGTGTCCATGCCACATATGACACTCAGAATAGCGCCAATGTACGCCACATCCACCGTCAGCTGACGTCTACACGCAAGGAGGGATCTCTTCGCCGCCGCGTACATGCACAATATGAAGTCCTTCGCAGATGCCCTGGCCACCGCTGGATCTCCCGTATCTGACGACAAACTCATGGACTATATCGTCATGGGGCTTGACTCTGCATACAACTCCATTGCTGCATCGCTTACCGTCGGAAACCAGTCGATCTCCTACACTAACTTCTACTCGCATATCCTCTCTTTCGAGGCTCTCCAAGCACAGTAGGCGCATGCCGAGGGGTGGTCGTCCTCGATAAACGCGGCAACGCATCTTAACCCCACCTACCAAGGCGACCGATCCTCCTACCGCCCCTATGGCAATGATGGCCAGCAAGGGAAGGGACGCAATGGCGAGAACGACGGCTACAGCCGTAACGATGGTGGTCGACAGGATGGCAGCGACTATGGTCGCAATGACGACGGCTATGGCCGCAATGATGGAGTCCGCTTTGGTGGTGGCAATGGTGGCTACGGCCGCAATGATGGAGGCCATAATGGCGTCTAGAACGACGGCCGCAATGACAGTGGTCGCAACAACAATGGCCGCAATGGCGGTGGGAACGGCGGCCAGCGATGTTGGAGACCATGTTGCCAGCTTTGCGGCAACTGAGGCCACCAAGCCAAGGACCACCGCAATCGCTAAGACCCCAACTACCATCCTCCCCAGTAGCACGTGGACAATGTTACTACGACAACCACTACAATAAATATTTCCTTTCGCAACGACTAGGCCTATCGGTTGTCGTAGAAGGCGCGTCTTCCGCGACAAAAATTTCGGCTCGATCATGGTCGATGCAAAACTTTTTTTTGGTTTCACGCCCCTCTATTACGATGAAACCGCTAAAACATGGAAGAAGCTCGACGGGCGCATGGTAGAAGTTAGATTTCCGCTTCCTCGCGAGATGTTAACTCGCCGAAGTATTTTATTGCATGTGGGTCCCGGACGTCAGTGACTCTAGCGGACCAAACCTTTTGGTCGTGCCTTCCTGATTTGAACTTGATAACTTTGTTTGATGCCTCTTCCTTTTAGTCAGGCTGCTGGGTCCCACATGTCTGCCTCACATTAGAGAAATCGTGTGTATGGTGGAATTTTTTTCCTTCCCTGTTCCGAACTTCATAGTGTCGCTCGATGCATCTACCATTTAATCAGGCTGCTGGGTCCCACGTGTCATCCTTACACTAGAAGAAACGTGTGTATGATGGATTTTTTTCTTTGGCTCGTGACTCCCTGATATGACCTCGACAACGTTGCTCGATCAATCTGCTATTAATCATGATGCTGGGTCCCACATGCCAGCCTCTCATTACAAAAATCGTGTGTATGATGGAATTTTTTCCTTCGCTCCCGCTACACTGTTCCGAACTTGATTGCGCTGTCGTTTAATCATGGATCTGGGCCCACATGTCATCTTCTCATTAGAAGAAACGTGTGTATGATGGATTTTTTGCCCTCGGTCGCGCTATCGTGTTCCGAACTTGATAGCGCTGCCAGATGCATAATCACGCAGCTGGGCCCCACGTGTCATACTCTCATTAGAAGAAACGTGTGTATGATGGAATTTTTACCCTTAGTCGCTCCTTCGTGTTAACTTGCGCTGCATCAGCCGTTTATTCAGGCTGGTGAGTCCCATATGCCAATATCTCATTAGAAGAATCGTGTGTATATGATTGAATTTTTTCTTCTCTAGCGCTACCCTGTTCCAAACTAGATAGCGTTGCTCGACGAATCTGTCGTTTGGTCACATAGCTCGGTCCCACATGTCAGCATCTCATTAGAAGAACGTCTGTATGTTCAAAAAAATTTCTCGTCAGTGCCTCCGTGTTTCGAACTTGGCAACATTGCTCGATGCATGAGACGTTTATACAGGCTTTGGGTCCCACATGTCAGCATCTCATTAGAAGAAACGTGTGCATGTTAGACTTTATTCTCGCTCGCGCATTCATGTTTCTAACTTGTCAATGGTGCTCGATGCATCAGCCGTTTATACAGGCTGGTGGGTCCCCCATGTCAGTATCCCATTAGAATAAACGTGTGCATGCTGGACTTTTTTCTCGCTAGCTCCTCCGTGTTTGAAACTTGGCAACATTGCTCGATGCATCAGCCGTTTATACAAGCTAGTGGGTCCCCCATGTTAGCCTCTCATTAGAAGAAACATGTCCATGCTGGACTTTTTTCTCGCTCGCGCCTTCCTGTTTCGAACTTGTCAACATTGCTCGATGCCTTCACTGTATATGGTCTCGCTACTAGGTCTCATATGTTCGCCTCCTCTGTACAAGAAACATATGTATGTTAAACATTTTTTCGGTCGTCTCAGTCTGTTTGACCATGGTAACGTTGCTTGATGCGGCAGACGTATATGGTCTTGCTGCTGGGGCCAAGTGTCAGTCTCTCTTCTATAGTAAGATTGATTGGTGCTCGCTGTAGGCATGTGGGTCGGCCATATCAGCCTCTCATTATAGAAATATTGCTACAGATAAAATGATAATCTACATAGCAATACTATAAGTGTAGGATTCGAACTTCAAACTCGAGACTTCAGCATAGGTAAACTACATGTCTTGCCACTACACAAATAAAATGGTATGCTTTTATAAAACGTTAAAAAATGTATTCTAACATCGTATATAACTTATTTATTGTCTCCTAAATTTGCTAGTCCATGTGCTACACGTGATTGTTGGAATCTTAACTAAACAATGCTATATATAATGTAGTATGTAGTAGTTTCTACTTAAAAAACATGGATAGACGGAGTTTCTACAAAAACGTCTATTAGAGGAAAAAACAAGGTATAAAATATTCACTGATATTTCTGGGAAATATATTGACAAACTGGGACAAACACTCCACGCCCGCCAAACTTTTCGCCGAGACCCCAAACTCCTTCAATCGAGCAACCAGCCATGTCTCTTTAAATTTTACGCCGTAGATGCACCGGATTAGAACCAATACGCGAACTTCTCCACACGCCTTTAAAAAAACTTCTCGACTACTTTCTATCAGCAGTGCCGGCCTACACGATTGGTCGCGCCGTTCTTCACGAGACGCACCGGCGGGCGGTCAGCTGGGCGGTCCCCACGCTTCATCTACTAGATTCAAGAACCGGACATTCTTCTTGGATTTGCTTTGTACTTCACCTCTCCTAGAAATAGTTAAAGCTTCTAACCATGTAGATTTACATGGTTCTTGCAGATTTGGCTAGATAAATCTAGAGTAAAGCTCTCGAAAGAGTTGGAAAACATCTTAGAAGGACTTGGTAGAGATCCTGTGCAAGATATTTACCTGATATATTTCCTATCCTTCTTTGATAAGATGGAGCATTTGGCTATTGATGTACCTGACGAGGAAGTACTTAGAAGTACAGTACAATATGGATGGATGTACCCTATAGAACGTCCACTTCGCATTTCCAAGGAGCGGGAAGATATCCGTAGAGAGATTGCTATGTGAGTGTTATGCAAAGACATCTTCATATATAAGTAGGCTATACAAAAATTATATATATTCAGATGTCTGACTTGGCTATATTTTATAGGTTCTTCAGATAAATAAAAGTATCAGCAAATTTTGTTCCACCAATAAAAAGACTGGATGGACTAATAAGGTCTAAGGATCATGTAAGACGCTTAAATTGCACTGTGAATTGTCTATGAATTGTCCACATGGGATAACCTCTTGTCTATTTTGTAAAACTAGATTTCAGAGTTTGAATTTATAACCCTTATCTATGCTCTTGATAATAGGAGCATAACAACAGCTTCAGCAAGAATTTCCAATGGTGTCTGCCATAGCGCTGATGTACCTTCTGTGGAGACTGACGTAGCTGGAGGTTGTCCTGATGAACCTGCACTGGATTGCGTTTAAACTCGAAATCCTACACTTGACAATGTCGTCCCACGGAAAAGAAGGTTGTGGATCTGGTATACCACCTTCTGTAGAACAAGATGCTAGACGTAATAATTTCCTATGGCAATCCCTATCATTCTATGACTTGTACAAGTAGTTATCTTAATGTAATTGAATTGCATGTCCCACTCTATCAATGAAAATGGCAAATCTTTTGCTTTGTTTCAAAAAAAATCGCATGTATCCTTGTGTTAGTGGATCCAAAAAAGATATGGTTTTCTGTTCAAGTCATTTGAACAAATATGTTTGTATGTAGAGTCATAAAAGCCGATTGGATTGTTTTAAAAAAAGCTGATTGGGTAATAAACAAATTCATCACGAAGTTGCCAGATTACAAGAAAAGGAACAGAATCATCTTTTCACCATGCTTGGGAAAAGGATATGTGATAGGAACCAGATCAATAACACAAGCATAATGACATTACAAGAAAAGGAACAAAATCATCTTTTCACCGTGCTTGGGAAAATGAGATGAGACATGAACCATGCCTGAAAGTGGTAGAGGCCAATTCCCGTGCAGCTCAGGGCATGTTTGTTTGGGTTGTGGCTAGCTGGTTGTGGCTGGCTGTGCAGTTATGCAGGTAAAGCTGTTGTGCAGGAAAAGCTACTTCTCTAAGTTTGACTGTTTGGCAACTTGGCTGACTGTCTAGCTGTATGCTATGGAATTGTCTGTAATGTTCCTGTAATTAATATAACACGTAAACTTCACTATTGAAGTGCATAAACGCATATGTTATTATTACGTACCATATGTCACATATTGGTTTGTCCAAAATACATATCCAACCATTAAACAAATAAAGATAGTCGCATAATAAATATAGATACATCCACACCGATCAAACCGATCATCTTCTTCTAGCATTGTACAATGCAGTAGCGATGTGATCACGCGTTGAGTTCATGTCTACTGTGTGTAGTCCACTTGGAGCAGTATCATCGACTGATGTTACTGATTGCCTTTGGACTTGAGGAAGGCAGTCCTCATCTGCACACCGATCAAACTGCTTGTCGCATAAGTTGGAGTCTCTAATAAAATTATGAAGTGCTATGCAAGCAAGAATAATTCTTTTCTGAGTAACCAGACCGTATGAAGGAATATACTTTAATATGCACCACTTGTTTTTTAATATACCGAAGACACGCTCGATAGCATTCCGGAGCGATGAGTGTAGATAGTTGAAAATATCTTTCCTATTTGTTGGTCTCCCTTCTCGACGAAAATCTGGTATGTGGTATATGTTCTTCTTGTAAGGAGCTAAGAACCCTTTTCTATTTGGATAACCAGAATCTACAAGGTAATATGTATCTGCACATGAATGAAAAAAATCAGACATCAACAACAATGCATTTGTAACTATGTGTGTACTATGTAGACAAAGATATAGAATATTACCACCGGGAGGGGTTGGAAACTCTATTGGATACTTCTCAATGGAGCGTTGTAGAATGTGTGTATCATGCGCCGAACCAGGCCATCCAGCAACAGCAAAGGTGAATCTCAAATCGAAGTCACATATCGCTAGAATATTCTGTGATGTGTAACCATGCCTTCCTGTATGGTTAACCACCTCTTCTTCAGGTACTTCAACTGGAATGTGCGAGCCATATAATGCGCCAATGGCATCTTTGAAATGAGGCCAGAAGCGTGCATCTTGAAGCCTTGGATGCACATCCTTGAACTCTCGATCTACTGGCTTTATGTTATCCGGCGGCGGGCAGCAGGCCATGGGAACATGGAGGACGGAGGCGAGTAGGGGAGGTCCGGCGGCCGGGAGGTGGGCAGCAGAGAGGAGTCAGCTGGCGGTGGGGAGGGGAGGAGGGCTGGCGGCGGCGTTGGGCGATGTCGCTCGGGAGCAGAACCCTATCCTATCGCGAGCGGAAGGGTACTAGGACGGGGTCGAGCAGGCCTTTTTTTACTAGGATACGTTGGGATGTTGACCGGGTGGCAGTCTGCTATAAATATCGCTCATCGGTATGTCCAAACTAGAAAACGGTTCGCTAGCCTTTGCGGGAAGTTACAGGAAGCACCTAGCGACGTGATTTGCCTGCGATGCCTGTTTCATAGAAGTACTTTATCAAAAGCCTAACGCACAGCTGGCCGTTTGTCTCATTTTTCTGGCTTTTTCCAGTGGAGAAGTGGTCAAAAGCCCAAACAACCCCCCCCCCCCCTCAGTTAGCATTGATTTATCATCGATAATACTTAAGCATCGAAAATGATTACATACTTGGAGTAGTTCTAGTTCCACACTACAGTTCAACAACCAAAAGCGTAAAGTATCTCCATAATACAAGTTCCAGAGAAAAGCATACAAATCATAAAAAAGACAACTCCACATCACAGTTCACCACCTTCAGGTGCAAAAGTGTCTGCAGATTATAAACCCAATTCACCACCTCCTTCAGGTGGCACGATGATTTCGGGAGCAGGATCAGCAGCACCAACAACAGTGCCAGCACCGATAGCATGAGTCTCCACAATAGGTTAACTATCTAACACCACAATATCCGCTGGAGGGTCTTCACTTCCAGCTCCAGCCGCACGAGTCCTAGCCGATGGTAAAACCAATCCACCACCTCCATCGTCTGGCATGACGATGGCAGGTGCAGGCTCATCAGTATCAGCCGCAACTGCGTTAGTCTCCACAGAAGATAAACAACTTGGCGTCTCCACAGAAGGTGAACAAGGTGGCGTCTTAGGTGTAGCAATCTAACATCCATTTTCAACTTTGTTATCAGGAAACTGAGAGTCTTCTTCAATTTTGTGCTTCTGCAGTTACAAGATAAACAAAGATTATAACTAAAGCATCTGCGAGGGACGCAAGAACATAAGCATCTACGAGGGACACAAGAACATATGCATTCTATTGATTTACCTTGTCATCCAGTATAGCAGAATTCACGGAATTGAAAACTATTTCATCAAAAAATCTTTTTCTGCTTCATCCTCTATCTTCTTCTGCAGTAAGTTGTAATATTGTTAACAAATTAGAACATGATGTTGATTATCAAAGATATGCAGATGTAGAAAAGTTTGCGCTGTCAAACTACCAAATTTGAATTGATCCCACTGTTCTCAGTTATGGGACAATTATGGGGTCTAGCCCAGGAACCAAGCTTCCATGCAATTCTAGTGTACAAAAAAAAGATGCATACCCGAGATAAAAACTACTCTACACATGGCAATGCTGCGCAATAGAAAATAAAAATTTAACTGCATCGTCAACTCTATCATGTAAGTTCGGAGTGAATCTAGATATACTCGTTCACAAAAGCTAAAACATCTTATATTATGAAACTGAAGGAATAGGTACGAGTGATGTAGTATTTCACAAACCGCCATTGCCGCCGCGGGACAGGGATGACGGATGCGTCGCCGCCCTACAGAAGGTTGACGCGCCGATCTCGCCACCACCAGAGGACAGAGCTACCTGATGAACTCAACAATGCTACCTGATGAACTCAATAAGATCATCATTAAGAAAGCATGACAAGGGCAACAAACTGAAATACAATGAAAAGAAACTACTATAGATACTTTTGTAGATAATAAGCAAGGTCCCCTACTTTTTATAGAAAGCAGAGCAAGTCAAGTTGCGGCGTGCAAAACCCAACATCGTTACAGTTCATATCAAACAATAAAGGCAAAATAATGCAGGTGCCAACCATCAAGCAACAGCACGTGCAGGTGCAGACCTCCTAGTGACAGCACACGCAGGCGCAAACCAAACCACCTAAAACCACTACAGATATACTAATAACTAGAGATTTAGAGTATCCACATACTACTACAAACTGCTAAGTGGGCAAGGTCATTTGAATACAGCAGATAACACATCATTTGATTTAGCTGTCACACGCTCTCAGCATATTACGCAGTTTGCATCAGCATCTGAGTCTGAGATGTCCTATGCAGCAAATGAGTCTGGCATGTCCTCCGTTACATACTGGGATAGATAGTCAACAATGCTACGAGGTCCATATCGGGAGATGTTGTTGTGCAAACCACATGCCCAATGCTTCCAAGATAATTGCCCACCATATGGTCCATTGCAAGATAGATAGAGTTCTTCTCAATGGTAGGGAATGCCAAAGGAGGCAGGGAAATTGCACGACTACGTCCAACAAATACAGCACACCCACCAAGGTCACGGATGGATTCTGTCTTCCTGGCGTCCACATTCACCCGGGATACCTTATAATCCCCAGTACGGCTTAGTAACATCATCTCCCCGTCAATGTTTAGAAGATGCACTGAGCATGCAAACGGGGAGAATTGGTGATTGTTCTTGGCAGCCACCACCAGCTGTGGTGGCTGGCTGTCTCTAATATTCACCATCTTGATATCCGAGTTGGTGGTGCAATAGAAACGGCCTGCAAATGATACGGCTGGCAAGAGGGAAGTGCCTTGTTGGACCAGGGTCCATTCCTCATCACCTGGCTTGGCGACGGCCAGCATTTGGACCTCCTCGAAAAGGACCACGACCGTGACATCATCGGCAAGGCTAGCGCCTGAAACCTCGAAATCCAACCTGGGATAAGCGTCGTATGTGCCCGTGCGCCAATACAGGGAGTAAAGTGTGGTCGATGGCGGGATATTAGCCACCTGGCGCGTTAGTGGGTTCAGCAGGCGGATGGCATAAGTGTTCCTGTTGAGCAGGACGAGGAGTACCTTGATGGCGGGCGCACAAACGTCATGGCCGCAGATCTCCGGGAGGTGCGCCCGGACGCACTGGCCGGTTGAGACGTTGAGGAGGCGGCGGGATTCAGGTCAGCGACATTTTCCCAGAGCATAATCCATCTAAGCGGGAGTAAGTGGCGGTCCAGGATGTCATGCGCCCGCGGGTCGGCGGTGCACTGCCGCCATGGGCGGCACACGGTGTGGAAGCGGACGTAGTCCGTCACGTTGTTGGAAAGAAGCCGCTCGGCGATCATCCCTGACGGCCCACCCCCGAGACTGGACCAATCCATTCTACAGAGCGCAGCCGCAGTGGTCGGATTTAATTAGGGTTTAAAGCACTGGAGAGAGACCTGGGTGCGGGGAACGAGAAAACACACCTGCGAGGGGGAGGAGACGAGATGATGTGGGCGATGGAGTGTCAGGTGCTTAACTCTAGTTGAAGACAACCTGACCGTTGGATGTGTGTTTAAGGGTTGTGATGTAGTACTGTAATTCTGAACTTAGTGAACCTGTTACTTGCACCTGAGAGTGCTGTTATTGTAACCTGAAAACTTATGACGAGGCTCGGGTCGCGGTTATAAGGCCTGAGAGGGGCGGACGGGTGGCTCGTCAATGAAAAACAAAAACTCCTTTACCAATTTCCTTGCCCAGTTTTCCTTTCGTCCCTAGTTTACCTTTCCTGTTATTTCTCATATTAGATCAATTTCTTAGCCTGCAATCCTCAATCCTCCCTATCATCCGCTGCCTATCAAGGAGGTCCTTGACAATTGAGTATCAGAGCAGTGAATCCTCGGAGCAAAATTTTTCCGGCCGGGTTTGCTGGTCATCTTGATCCAGCTTTAAAATTCCCGAGCGGCAGAGATCTAGTGGGGGAAGACCGACCTCTTGCTTTCGGATCCTCATCTCCGGCGCAGAAGATCTTCACCTGATGTCGCCTGTACGCACCCGCTCGCAAGACGCCCTGGATCGAGCAGCAGAAGAAGCCCGCGATCTGGAGCTAGCACAAGCACGGGCGGAGGAAGAGGCAGAAATTGAACATCGTCTACCTCAGGAAGTGCTCAACATCACCAGACGCCTGGAGCAACAACAGTGTTCTGTGGATTCCATTGAAGGTAACCTCTCTAAACTAACAAACATGATGATGGAGTTTGGCATAGGCAGGAACATGGTCGGATCTGGACAATTCCGTGGGAACACCATCTTTGATGCAGGGGGTAGTGATGTGTTCCAATTGTTCCAGCAACAACCAGGGCTCAGCATAATCATAGAGGGATCAACTCCTAGTGAGGCACAGAATTCTTCAACTTGCTTACACAGAAATCAAATACTTTTCCAGACTCCCCCACCAATGTCACAGCCACATCCTAGCCAACTACCTCAACCAAACTTCATACCATCTCCCCAGTCCCAGAATTACCAAATTCCAATCACAAACCAGCATCAAAAAACCCAACCTTTAACCACACCACACACATCTCAGCCTCCCTCGTTCCAAATGCCTCAGCAAATTCAGTGTATCACCAATCCCCAAACCCACCCACACCTCTACCAACAAAATCCAAACCTTTTTCAACCATTTTCACCAACCATTCCATACCAATACTCCCATTTTCAGCAACAAAATCCCCAACCGTTTTCTCAGCCACCACCAACATACCAACAACAATTCCACCACCAAATGCCCCCACAACAACCACAAAACTCTTACATTCCAAACCAGTACCCAATACCACAATACACTTATACCACAACCCAGCCAACTATTCCACAAAGCAATTCCCAACTCCAAATGTTTCCACTCGTGAATGACAACACGGACAAGAAAAACATCAGAGCAGGGAGACAAGCAAGTCATGAGGCGATATATGAACATAACAGGCAGCATACTCAACCTGTTGAACCTAAACAATAGTAGCCAGTTAACCAAGGTCCATACATTAGAACCCCAAGCATTGAGCTACCAACCTTCCACGAAGAGAATGCTCAAAGTTGGATTTTGGTGTGTGAAGCCATCTTTGATCTAGCGGGGATTGTCCAGGAAAACAAGATTAAATGGGCGAATGCACACCTCAGAGGAAAGGCAAAAACTTGGCTCAACAATGCAGTAATGGATGCCCACCTTCTGAACTGGCCGCAATTTTGCACATTAATTTGTGAAAGATTCCCTAGCCCAGGTGCAGATGAATCTATGGAACAATATCAGGAGTTAAAGCAAACTGGCACAGTAGATGTATACATTGACAAATTTGAGGAATGGATGACCTTGATGAAGAGGGACCATATATATCTACCTGAAAGCTTCTTTTTACTGAGGTTCCTTTGTGGCCTGAAGGACACTATTAAACATGATACTAAGTGTCACAAACTGGCAACTCTGAGATCAGCTTACTGGTTTGCTCGAAGACAAGAACAGTAATACTTGGCAAATAAGAAGCATGTGTCTCAGACTAGCAATAAGGGTCTCCAAAATGCTCCCAGCATCAGAAATAATGGCATTAAGGAAACCAGGCAATTACCTGCAAACAAAGTAAGGGAAAGAGGAAAATGCTGGTATTGTCCTGAAAATTGGACATATGGACACAAATGCAATGGTGTAAAAGCATGTTAAATGCCATTGAACTCCAGGGCCATTCGGATGAACAAAACCAAGAAGAGGATAAATTGGCAAACAATCCAGAGGAAGAAGGGCATGACCAACCTCAGGAAAATCTCATGTCCATCTCAGCAAATGCGGTCCAGGGAACTTCTAGTGATGACACAATTTCATTAGAAGTCGCCATATGTGGGGTACAAACAAGAGCCTTAATCGACTCTGGCAGCTCCAACACATTCTTGGATAAGGAGTTTGCTATTAAACACAATTTACCTATGCAAGTTGTTGCAGCAAGAAATGTAACTGTAGTTGGAGGTGGCACACTCATCTCTGATGCAATCATCAAGAAGAGCATTATAACAATTTAGAAAGTGAAGTTCGCCACTGAATTTAAAGTGTTGCCACTAAAAGGGTATGACATGGTTTTGGGGGTAAGCTGGTTAAAAAATTACAACCCTACAACCTTTGATTGGATCAATAGGAAGCTAACCATCACAGTTGAAGGCCAAGAACATTCATTTACTGATTTCTTATCCCTGAAGAAGCATAAGATAATCTCAGCTAAGAAATGCAATGAGATCCTAAAAAAGGGAGCAAAAGGATTTGCTATCCAACTGTTCCTAATGCAAGAGAGTCAGCCCCAAGTGCAACCTGATCTCTCACAGTATCCCAAAATGGTGCAAAACATACTTCACCAGTATGAAGATATTTTCAAAGCACCTTGTGGGTTACCTCCCAAAAGAAACTGTGATCATCAAATAATACTAAAGGAAGGAGCTAGTCCACCTAATATCCGACCTTATCGAATGCCTCATAAGCAGAAGGATATTGTGGGGAAACTGATTCAAGAGATGCTGCAAAACCATGAAATCAGACATAGCCAAAGCCCATATTCATCACCTACTCTAATTGTGGCCAAGAAGGATACAAGTTGGAGGCTCTGTTCAGATTTCAGACAGCTAAATGCCTTGACAATAAAAAACAAATACCTAATCCCTATGATAGAAGATCTTCTGGATGAATTGCAAGGAGCTATAGTTTTCTCCAAATTAGATTTGAAATCTGGGTATCACCAGATTAGAATGCATGAGAAATACATTGGAAAAACTGCATTCAGAACACATGCAGGTCATTATGAATATCTAATCATGCCATTTGGCTTAACTAATGCACCTGCCACCTTCCAAGAATTGATGAACACAGTGTTTGCCCAAATTCTGAGAAAATTTGTACTGGTATTCTTTTATGATATATTGGTGTACAACAAGGACACAAAAGAGCATGCTAGACATCTAAAAACAGTGCTGGAAATACTGAGGGCACACCAACCGAAATCTAAGTTAACCAAATGCACATTCTTCACTCCTTAGGTTGAGTACTTGGGTCACATAATTTCTCCTCAAGGAGTGGCTACTGATCCTAGTGAAATTCAGGATATAAACAAGTGGGAAACTCCTAAGTTAGTGACACAAATACGAGGGTTCTTGGGTTTGACTGGTTACTATAGGAGATTTATCAAGAACTATGCTACAATATGTAAACCCTTACATGAGGTCCTCAAAAAGAATGCATTCATATGGACAACTGCTCAGAAGAAGCTTTCAACCTTCTCAAGACCACAATGACAACATCTCCAGTGCTAGCTCTTCCAGATTTCTCACTTCCATTTGTCATTGAAACTGATGCATCTGGATATGGTTTAGGGGTTGTCTTAATGCAAAAAGGACAACCTATTGCTTTCTATAACAAGGCATTGGGAAGTAAAGCTATGTCACAATCCATTTATGAAAAAGAGGCTCTGGCAATATTTGAAGCTGTGAGAAAATGGAGATACTATCTGCTGGGCAATAAACTAATAATCAGAACTGATCAAAAAGCATTGAAATATTTAGCCAGACAGAGATTGTTGGAAGTCATCCAACATAAGCAGATGCTAAAACTGCTCGAGCATGATTATGCTATTGAATACAAAAAGGGCAGTGACAACTGTGTGGCTGATGCATTATACAGAAAAATGTGCACAGTTGACCAAGACTCTTGTTTGGCAACTTCTGTAGCTGTGCCTAAATGGATAGAAGATGTGGAGCTCACTTATTATAAGGATGAAAAATGCCAATCTTTGCTTCAGGAATTAGCTATTAACCCTCTCAGCAAGCCTCCTTATACATTGCAGTCTGGCATTCTCCGATATAAAAACAGAATTGTAGTGGGGAAGAGTACTGGACTCAAGAACAAATTGTTTGAAGCTTTTCACTCTTCAGCCATTGGGGGCCATTCTGGAAAAAAAGTAACACTGAATAGAATGAAACAACTCTTCTATTGGCCTAACATGAAACAATATATCATGCAACAAGTACAACACTGCCCTGTCTGTCAAATATCCAAAATTGAACATGTACATTACCCTGGCCTGTTAGACCCATTAAACATTCCAAAAATGAAGTGGGCTGAAATCAACATGGATTTTATAGAGAGTTTGCCTAAATCAAAAGGGAAAGATGTGATTTTAGTGGTGGTATATAAACTCACAAAATATACACATTTTCTACCTTTGGCTCACCCCTACATTGTACATCAAGTTTCCTCCATGTTCATGGATAATATTCACAAGCTACATGTATATCCAAAAGTGATCACTACAGACAGAGATAGAATCTTCACAAGCAAACTTTGGCAAGAAGTATTTGGGGCACTAAAAGTGGATTTACATTTTAGTTCTGCCTGCCACCCAGAGTCGGATGGCCAAACTGAAAGGGTCAATCAGTGTCTAGAGCAGTACTTGAGGAGTATGGCATTCCGAGAACCAAAAAAATGGGCTAAGTGGCTTCCAGCAGCAGAGTGGTGGTACAATTCATCTTACCACTCATCCTTGAAGACATCCCCATTTGAAGCATTGTATGGGTATGCTCCGCCCCAAATATCTGAAATAGCTCTGCCAGTTGATGTATCTCCTGAAGTTAAAGTGACTATCAAGGATCAAGAGGAAGCAATGCAGTCATTGCAACAAAACTTGGCTCAAGCACAAAATAAAATGAAGAAATATGCTGATCTCAAGAGAACTGAAAGAACATTCTCAGAAGGAGATATGGTGTATTTGAAAATGCATCCATATAGAGAAACTGCATTGGGACTGAGGAATTCATTGAAACTCACTTCCAAATACTATGGTACTTTCAGAATCTTGGCTAAAGTGGGAAGAGTAGCCTACAGGATTCAGCTACCTGAAGGGGTTAAATTGCACAATGTGTTCCATGTTAATCAGTTAAAAAAGCATTTGGGACCTAAGACACTACCCAACCCAATACTGCCTCTGGTTACTCCTGAAGGAAAAATTAAAACTAACCCCTTGCAGATTCTGCAGCGCAGGCAAGTTCCTCGATCGGCGGGTACCTATGACATACCAGTGGTACAATGGCTAATACACTGGGAGAATTTAACTGAGGAAGAAGCAACATGGGAAGATGCTAAGTTCATCCAAGCAACGTTCAAGGATTTCAAGCCTTGAAGTCTTGTTTCAAGCGGTGGGAATTGTCAGGTACCTGACCGTTGGATGTGTGTTTAAGGGCTGTGATGCGGTACCGTAATTCTGAACTTAGTGAACCTATTACTTGCACCTGAGCAGTGCTGTTATTGTAACCTGAAAATTTATGACGAGGCTCGGGTCGCGGTTATAAGGCCTGAGAGGGGCGGACGGGTGGCTCGTCAATGAAAAACAAAAACTCCTTTACCAATTTTCTTGCCCAGTTTTCCTTTCATCCCTAGTTTACCTTTCCTGTTATTTCTTATATTAGATCAATTTTTTAGCCTGCAATCCTCAATCCTCCCTATCATCCGCTGCCTATCAAGGAGGTCCCTGACACGGAGCTATCTTCCCCCGGCGAAGAGGTGGTAGGAAGGAGATGGAGATCGCCAGACCTTTGGTCGCTTCGCCTTCACGGAGGGGATTTTTTTGACACAGGGCGGAGGGACTGTGCTGTGGAGGCTCCCCGCAGAAAAAAAAGAGAGAGAAGGCGCTTTTGTCGCTTCGATAGGTGGCGGAAAGCCTAGAAATCGGCCCAACACTGCAGAGTGTCGCGCTCGCCCTCCATCCTGGCCGTCCCGATGGACGCGTGGGGCAGTACACTATATTGGAGTTGCGATTCCACGAAATAAAAGTACTTGGAAGTCTCATTTTTTGAAAAGTTTATATCTGAACCAATCGCATGTTACATACTTGGCTTTCTAATGTAAATTTCTCCCTCGACATGCTTCAATCTGGATGGAATTCAATTGAAAACATCTTGAAGTGAAAATGATTGACAATTTATTCCATTACATTTTAGAAATCTTATGGGTTCTCCATCAAAAATTATTTGTAAGTCCTGAACTCCGGTGACCTTATTTTTTTAATTTCAGAAAACTTTATTTTAGCATCCAAAAAGTCAAAAAAGAAAAAACACGCAGGTTCATATACATGTCTAGTATGTACGATTATATTTGCATCAATGTTGGAACAAAAAATAAGTTTTTTTTTCCTTTTCAGATCCCCATTTTGTAAATTTTTAGTAGCCTACAATACAATATACTAATAAGCATAACTCTACAGATATGTTCATAACATGTACAAGGCGACGGTCACGTGCGAGGCGAACTCCTCGTGCCGCCGGCCAGGCGGGTGCAACATCCCACATAATGGCAACGAAATCCCGCCCCTGCCCATCGACGACGGCCCGAAGGAGGTCATCGCCCACCGCCGGTCCCTGATGTCGGGCATCCTCCTGTAGCAGTAGCTCAGTGCCCTACGTCGTCCCTTTCAACCAGAAAGGCCGCCATGCCTACTAGGATGGTCTCGACATCGATGACGTCCTCGGCAGGCGTGGCCTCCGCCCTCGCCGTGGCCGCACAAGCCGCCACGCCTTCTTCAGCTGGCCATGGACCGGGGCAGCGACATCTTTCCCCGATATCGTGATGCGACCCGACGCAACCGCCGTGTCGAGCTCGCGGCGTCTTCTTCCGCACCGTGGCGCAATCGCCACCGCCGCTGGAGAGGCCCAACGAGCACATGTACTAGGAGGGCCTCATTCCTAGGCGGAGGGCTGGCGGCCGCCGCGCTGGCCAGGAGGTGAAGGAGGAAGACTACATCGGCGATCTCATGCAGTTGGGCCTCACCAAGGAGGAGGCGTTCGAGCTCGATAGGCGCCAGTCGGAGGAGCTATGGGCGCTGGAGGAGAAGTCACGCTGACTGGCACCTTCCAGGCGATGCAAGCCTCCATGGTCGCGCTTGTGCCTCCACAGCTGCAGGTGGGGGACGCCTCCCCCACCGCCGCCTGCCGCCCAACAGCACCACCCGTGGGGGCCTACCCCCCCGGAGTGCACCAGACTGGGTGGACCTCGCCACCGACGATGAGGAGTAGGACGCGGCGGCGCAAGCCCTAGCGCCGGCGCATAATAGACTAGTCTATGTTTAGATTTAAATTCGCGCAAATTTTATTCAAACCTTGTAATAAGTTTCCCTAAATTTGAATGAAATATGTTCCGTTGGGAGCCGAACATTGGGGGCCGCAGGTGTGGGACGGCCTCTCCCCAAACAACCGGCAGCGACCCCCAAACCAATTAACGGGTGCACTTGCCGGCCACCCGTTAGAGGCCGCAGGTGGAGATGTTCTAAGCAAAGAATCCAAATTGGCGTGGCTGCTCTGAGATTTGCTCGGCTTCCATTTCCTGCAGTAGCAAATGACAGCAGCATCAGACGGGCACTTGCACGTGTGTGTGTTCTGAGAGATGCAGTACAGAGTGCCATAATTGGAGCAAGGTGAACCATATGCAGGTAACACTAACCGGAAGGGGAAACCGATGCCGTCTGCTAGATACGGTAGAACGGCCTCATCTCCGGACCTGCAAGCGAAAACACGGAGGAGGGGAAACCGATCGGAGAAAGCCAAGAGGAAACTAGCTGCATCAGTTACCTTACCTTGAGGTCTTCTTCTGTAAATAGACTGCATCATCAGGTAAGACGAAACCCCATTTCACAGGGACAGTGAGGCCTATGTTCAGGGGAGATGACACCTACTTCAGACGGACGGATCCATGGGATGGCTAAGCCGATCCGTCTGCCCGATGTTGGTGTCATCTCTCCTGATCACAGGACCCAAATCCACAAGAAGAACACCCTGCTCAGCAGCAGCTCAACTGCTCATCTGCCTGTCTGTCTGTATGTGTCTGTCTGTCACTGGACGATGGATAGACAGACACAACGAGGCTCGTCTCTATATATAAGCCGGCCGGGGACGGAGCGATGCCTCCGAGAAAGAAAAACCGGCTGCTTAGCTGGTGACGCCCGGCCATGTGACGAGGCACAACATGCCGAGTCTGACGAGCATTGACCGGAGAAAACTCGTGCGTTCACTCCATCGGAAAGCTCTAGGTCAACGGCGTCGTGGTCATGGTGGAGCAAGAGAACGATGTACACACACACATACACAGAGCGGACAGGCCACAACTTGGTGGCGCCCTGACTTCTTCACAAATTAAAGGACAATTTGGTGCAGTAGTACCGGTGGTCGTGCTGGAGCGAGAGAGTCATGTACACACACAGCGGACAGACCGCAAACTTGGCGGTGGCGCCCTGCCTTCACAAAAAGGTCAAGTTGTTGCCCCGTCCCTATAGCTAGTTTCATCGCTTGGAGCAACAGGCCTTTCTAGCTGTGACAACGTAGAGGTCCATGGCCAAACAGTACTCCTCATGTGTGTATCTGTATATCCCAAGGGAACCTGACAACGATGGCATCAAAAGATCGACTAAACATGTATGCACATATATAGGTAATCCCAAGTTTATGTTCTTTAAATCTAGTACTAGTAAGCCGGCATGCAGCTCATGTTCAATGAACCTGAGTATTTTACCCAAAATATATGAAAGAAAATCACATCAATTGCTTTCGTAGATGCTATGATCTGCTGCAGATCTTTGGTACATGTAATATAGTCCCTGGATTGTTCCCAACGACACACAAGAATGATGTGACTGTTGGAAGCTCAGTATCTTACATGCATGTATGTGATCTCGCAGTACTATTGTATGTTTCTCTTTGATTAATTAAACCTTGCATGTTGTACTTAGTTAATGGTTTTTTTTTCAGAGGGAATCAATAGTACTAGTACTCTCTCTGTCCAAAAATAAGTGACTTTGATTTGTTTATATTCACATGTATTTATATACTAAAACGTATCTATATACATGCGAATTTAGACAAATCCAAGTCACTTATACGAGAAGTTTTAAAAGAAAGTAAAAAATTTCAATTATTACAAAGTCCTACTCTCTCGGCATAATTACACTCAAACGCTATTTAAGTGGATCCGGGATTGCGATAACAACTGTAACATACCATGATAAAAATCGTCATGCAAACTGGAATGGGTGATGTCATGAAGCAAATGTCAGCATGTAACATCGAATTGTCTCCTTTGTTTGGTTAAATAGAAGAGTGTTGAAAAGAGATGGTTCAAAGAATGTTAAGTTAGTCGGAGGCAAGAAAATGTCCTTGAATCATCAGCATAAAGTGTGCACCCAATAATATGAGGACATGAGGAGTACCTTTCGTCCATGTTGCTATCGAAAGAGTAAAATGCCATGCATCGTCCTGATCATTTTTCACGCAGTGAGAAAACGTGCAAGAAGACTTGGTGTCCATGATGGGATGAGATAGATGATAGTCTGGCTTGTTTCTCTAATTCTTGTGTACCTTGCATGCTGCATAAATTTAGGAAGTACTGTAGCATTTTTGGAGTTGTTCGTTGATAGGTGTACCATGTCAAGAATTCCTTAAGTTTTCCACTCATTTGACCAGGAAAGGGACGGTAACTGTTGTGGAATCTTTTCTTTTTGTGTACCTCCTTTGTTTCTTACTTTTGACTGGGAGACAGACTTTGAATTGTCTTGTTTTTAGCGACAGATGTAACCTTGCTGCCTAGATATCCCTGTCACTGGAATAAAATCTGAACATTAAACATTTATCCACTACACTATCATGCACTGCTTTTTAAACCTTCCAGATACACAGCCATAAACTATGCCATCTTGGTGCGAAATAGCTGGTCTGGAATAGACTTATAACCTAAAGAAAAGATCGAAGGACAAGAACAGTGGTGCCTGGAGATCTTAGCATCATGATCTGGACAAAATCCTTCGAAAGAGCATTTTTAATCAGGAAAGAATCAAGCGCATGCGTAAGGGGATCCTTGTGTTGATCCGCCAGATCTGTGTCAAATGCGAAATGGAGCAGTGCAATTGCACCAGTCATAACTGAACTTTCTTGTAGAGAAGTTATAGGATACTAAGGATAGGTTTTGTTGGGACTCCGGATTTTTCTTGAATTCATGCGTTGCTTGAAGAAGTCCGGCATCTCAGTGACAGTCATTTCTACTTCTTATGAACATAACACTGCAAGTGTTCAACTAGTTTAGAGTGTGCGTTCACACACTTGGAGAATTAATGTGTCGTTCTGATAAATTCAGAGCAATTTGAATGCCGAGTCAATAAAAAAATTGACCCAAGACTTGTATGCGGACGATTTTAGTGATAGTAGTAGGAACACATCAGAAGCATGTGGGAACTGTGATTTCACCCCATGCAGGAACTGGTTCACTTGGTAGTACAGAACTCGCACGGGTGGTAATAGTCTTCGGGCATGTTTGATTCAAAGGATTCACAAAGGAATTTTGTAGGATTCTTACCTATAGGATTTTTTTCTATAAAGGCCATTTGATTCAAAGGATCGAACGCTTCAAAATTCTTATGGACTCCTTTCCTATACTACATTCCCATAGGATTTCTAACAAGAGGTTAGACCTCTTGAAAAATTTCCTATGTGTCTATGACAACTATGCCATGTACTCAATCTATATGCAAATTTTCTGTGTTTTTCCTATGACGCAATCAAACGACTTCTACGGCTAATTCCTGCATTTTTTATTCCTGTAGGATTTCACATGTCATGACATATCATTCCTATGGTTTTCCTATTCCCGTACTTTTAAAATCCTTTGAATCAAACATGCCCTTCATGAGTTCAAACTTAAGACCCGGTGGTCACATGCTCCAGCTACATCCTTTGCTGGGACCTCTTCACCATGTTCATTTTCCCTCATGTTTTAACTAGCATTAACCCAGCGCAGTTGTCCTTAGCTGGAGCAAATTGGAAGCTTCCGGTGGTCACTGGTCACTCGCAACTCTGCTCCACTTCAATCTAGGTTAGCAAGGTCACTCTACGCTAACAGGAAGTCCTAAATTTTGGCTATGGAATTATGGTTCAGTTGGATTACTTTCTCACTCCAATCAAATCATATGAAAATCTTGGTCTTCTTGGCCAAACTTCAACTTTGAACTCAAGAAGAAAACTTTATTTAGAGCACTATTGGTGTACCATATTTTTATACAACAAAAAATAGTGTAATAAGGGTGGGAGAAATCCCCGTCCCGTCACCGAAATGGTGATGTCTCCGGGTACCGACGTTCCTTCCTAAAGAGTGCTGGGTATACCCCTTTTCCACTCTCTTCCGCGTACATGAAACCCCTAAGACATGTCCAGATAGCATCGTTGTCATCATCACATACTTTTTTTAAAGGTGTTGTTTGGTACGCGGAATTTCAAAGTGTTAGGAGCGTGCTGGGACAACTCTAGAGAACGCAATAGTTACTGGTCATCTTTATTTCATTGATCTGCATTGTAGGTATTAATCTCTTTTTTGTTTTAATCTTAATTGTGCTGCTATTCGGCATTCTTATCACTCGGTTGTTATACCAATATTTTCGAGAAACGAGTAATAAAGGCTCACTTCTAATCACGCACGGAAAGAAGGCAGAACCTCTAGATTACAAACACAATGACTAAATTACTCACCTTTTAGCGTTAGGACTAACTACTCCCTTCGATTCATATTAGTTGACTCTTTTTTGTCTAGATTTATATGTACCTAGTTAAATATCTAGTCTAGATGCATCCGTATCTAGACAAAATTAAGTAAATTAATATGGGCTAGAGAAAGTACTTTTTGCGGGTAAGGACTAACTACTCATGATCCTATCAATTCCCTACCCCTCCTGCTTGTTAGATGTATATATCTGTATATTGTATTTCCCCCATATGTTAAGGGGCTTTCTGCATATTTGCTCTGTACCTGTAATATATATATTATGGTATTTGGACCCTAGAGGAATATATAACTTGTCTATTCCTAAAATGGTATCAGAGCTGGTTTTAGGGTTTCCGTGCCCACCGGTCCTCTGCTTGTAATCGTCGCCGCCGTTAGCTCGCCCCGGCCACCGCCGGTTCCCGTTCTGGCCGTTTGCGTCGCCGTCGCACAGATCGGATCTCGTCTGCTACTCGCGAAATTCCGGTCGTCTGCTACCGATCCGATCCGCACCCTACTGCTGTGATCGGGCCCCGCCCCGGCCGTGACTATGATGAGACCTTTGCTCCTGTGGCTCATATGACCACTGTGCGTACTCTTCTTGTTGTTGCTTCTGTTCGTCATTGGCCTGTGTCCCAGCTTGATGTTCAGAACGCCTTTCTCAATGGTGAGTTGAGTGAGGAGGTTTATATGCAGCCTCCTCCTGGGTATTCTGTTCTGAGGGGAAGGTTTGTCGTCTTCGACGTTCTCTTTATGGCCTCAAATAGGTCCGTCGTGCCTGGTTTGAGCGCTTTGCTTATGTAGTGACTGCTGCTGGTTTCTCCCCTAGTGCTCATGATCCAGCGTTGCTTGTTCACACTTCTCCTCGTGGACGCACTCTTCTTCTTCTCTATGTTGATGATATGATCATTACCGGTGATGATCCTGAGTATATCGCCTTTGTTAAGGCTCGTCTTCGTGATCAGTTTCTTATGACTGATCTTGGTCCTCTTCGATACTTTCTTGGGATTGAGGTTTCCTCCACTTATGATGGTTTTTACATCTCTCAGGAAAAGTATATTCAGGATCTTTTTGCTCGTGCTGCTCTTGAGGATGAGTGCACTGTTGAGACCCCTATGGAGCTTAATGTTAAGCTTCAACTTACTGATGGTGCTCCTCTTTCTGATCCGACGCATTATCGTCATCTTGTTGGGAGTCTTGTTTATCTTGCTGTCACTCGTCCTGACATCTCTTATCCTATTCATATTCTGAGTCAGTTTGTTTCTGCTCCTACCACTGTTCACTATAGTAATCTTCTCCGTGTTCTTCGTTATCTTCGTGATACGATCACTCGTTGCCTTTTCTTTCCTTGTTCCATCTCCAGTGCTATTCGGACGCTACATGGGCGAGTGATCCTTCGGATCGCCATTCACTTTCTGCTTACTGTGTGTTTCTTGGTGGTTCGCTCATTGCTTGGAAGACAAAGAAACAAACAGCGGTTTTCCGTTCGAGTGTTGAGGCTGAGTTGCGTGCTATGGTCTTGTTGACTGCTGAGGTGACCTGGTTACGGTGGTTACTTGCGGTTTTGGGGGTCTCTATTACCACACCCAGTCTGGTTTTGTCTGATAGTACAGGTGCTATTAGTGTTGCACGTGATCCAGTCAAGCATGAGCTTACCGAGCATATTGGTGTTGATGCTTTCTATACACGTGCTCAGGTGCAGGCTCAGGTTGTTGAGCTTCAGTATGTGCCTTCAGATTTATAGTTGGCGGATTTCTTCACGAAGGAGCGCAGAATGATTTCTTACTCTCCAAACTCAGTGTTGTGGATCCACCATGAGTTTGAGAGGGGGTGTTAGATGTATATATCTGTATATTGTATTTCCCCCAAATGTTAGGGGGTTTCCTGCATATTTGCCCTGTACCTGTACTATATATATTGTGGCCTTTGGCCCCCAGAGGAATATATAACTTGTCTATTCCTAACACTGCTTAGCCTCATTGCTTTAGCTCTTCTAGACTCCATGAACTTACAGACCGTGTGCAACCCGCGGCAGCATGTCTTATGAATGTTGAATCTTGACTTTGACTATGCTCATCTCCCATCCTACCCACGCGGCCACACTTGAACGGGTGGGCCTTCCCTTGGATAATATAATGGCCCCAAATTGTTTAGCAGACAGACAACAACATGGGTTGGGCCGGGCTCATAACAAGAGCTGCAATGTACGGCCCGCTCCGCTCGCGCGGTGTCAACACCCGGATTTTTCAATCCTAGATGACTATTATGCCATACATCGCAATCCCAGGATTACCATTCTTGCGAGACATAACAAAATTGGATACCATAGTACATCATCCATTACAAACGATACATAAGTTCTTACACAAATAGGGATCTCATGATCCAGTTCTTAATACAACATCAAGCAGCGGAATACGTAATAATAACGGTAGCGTAGGCGAAGCTCCATCTTCGGGGTCACAGGCAATGCTGACGATGGGAGATGATCCTAGTTGTCGTAACCTTCCTGGGGTCCATCCTCAAGGTACTCCTCTTCATAGTCTGGCCATGGGAATAGCCAGGGACAAAGCCATGAGTACTCTTTAAGTACTCGCAAACTAATACTAACAAGTAAAAGGGGTTTTTGGATAATAGGACACTAGGCTCTAGGGTTGTTTTGCAAAAGCCAGATTTATCTCTACGAAGTTCCAAAGCTAATCACAATTTTATAACTCCTAAGTGGGATCTTGTATTTCAGATCACAACCCTGTTGTGGTCAAGTCAAAGTCTCAGTTCATTTCACAAGTCATTTTGAAAAGTCTGGCGGGGGAACAATATGGCCACTCCAACTATCCATAACCGCGGACGCGGCTATTCGAATAGTTTGACACTCTGCAGAGATTGTACACTTTCACCACAACATTCGATACATCCGTCAGGAACAAATCCTGAATTCACCATACTCAGTATGCGGATATCAATCCTAACCTTTCAATTACACGCCCTAGTATAAGCACCTCTCCTGTGAGTTTGGCCTCCCAACCATGACCAACTGTCATCTTGGGTACTGCACAGGTGGACAATCTTCACAAGGTAGCCTCGGCTCAGACCTTGGCCGTGAGGGATCTAATACTAAGGTATATAAGTTTCCAGTCAAGCCCTACCCAATATTCAGGTATTGTGGTTGTACGATAAAATTGGAATGGCATCGCATCCAGACAACCATCAGTTTTATAAAGGGCTAAGGCTCATGCCTCAACATTTTCATCACAAAAATCATCGGGTGTTTGGAAACACATGTCCAAAACATTTCAATAAAATGATCCATCATTCCAAGGTTTTCATAACCATTTTTCCACCAAGTATTCTGTAACACCCTCAGAATCGGACCTATGCAAGTTTGAGCAAAATTCACCAAACCCGCATAGAAACGATTCAAAGGTGCCCACCAGGCACTTTCGTGCGGGTGGAAAACGAAGTAATAACATTACACAACAGTCCTCGATGGGACCCACAGAACAGATATATATAACAGCGACTCAAAGAGTCAAGAATACAGATATAATATACAAAGATCCAAATCACCTTGAGAATGATAGAGCGTCCGACTACGGACAAGATGCAAATGGGGCTAAGAGCCCTGAAGAATAACCAATGGCGTCCATAACCCTGCCCAGGCCAAGCCGGAAGGGTAACCCTGCTAACGACGTCGATCTCAAACCTGCTTAAACAAAAGGGGTGCCGACAAAGGGCAAAGGAAAAAGAAGGAGCGTCAGTACTGAGGCCAGTACACGGCGAGGCTAGAATTCGGCGGTCCTCGCCTACATAGGTATGGTGGACTGAGCGGCAGCGGCAGAATGCACTAAACAACCTATAGAGACTCGATACAACTGGCGGTAATCAGAGAGGGGTGAGATAGACCTATCCGGATCCAACCTGAAGCTAACACCAAACAAACCCATCCTGGTGTTTCCCCCTCGAGACCAGTCGAGGAAGTCAACCGAGGAACTCACGCAGTTGGCAGTTTTATTTATTCAGTTATCGTTGCAGCAATTACTAGTCAGGTTTAGATAATCATCCTGATAAAGTAAGCAGTGGGCACTTTTAATTAACCATTCCGTTATAGTTGCGTCAATTTACTAATCAGATACAGGTAGCATGAGATAAACCCATAACCCAGCAGTTGGTGGTACTTTTATTCAGCCATTGTGTTGTAGTTGCAATACTTACTATTCAGGTACAATGGTCGCAAGCGACACACAAAACAAGCAATTGTGGGCAGTATTATTTAGTCATTCCATTATAGTGGAGCTGACTACTAGTCATTATAAGTCAAATTTATAGCAAATAAACTTTAGTTATGCTTGTCTATGATCGAGATACTGTGCTCCAAGTCGTCCATATCCGCGGACACGGCTTTCAGAAAGTTTTACCCGGACGGGGTGCACCAATAGCAACACACGCTCGATCAACCTCGAAAACCAAATCAAAACCCAACGAGGCTTTCACGGTGAACAATCACAGATTCAGAAATATTTCAGGGGCCACCTTAAGTAGATCCCGAACGGCCACCGACTCGAGACGGGCTCAAGGTTTGGGTATACTTTTGTGAACGACTGGGAACCCGAAAGTGTGGCTGGGCTTGTCGACACAGCGGAATCGTGTCCCGATCCTAAGCAGACAAGGTGCTCCTCGCACAATTTAAATACGTAAAGTAGCATGGCATAAGCAGGATCGTAAATAAAACCTCAAACTAGTTTGTGGCCCCAAGAAATAAGATGAATCAAGCTCGGCTCGGGGGGTCCCATATACCTCCCGGATGTGGATAGCGCGATAAATCAAGGAACAGGTATCAAGTACTCGGGGTCTTACGGGACACAAGTGGGCGTTCGGAAACCAAATATTTTCTATCACCCACCGATGCCTCTGCTTATTTCAATTTTAGTTGTTAAACAGAAATTAAAGTGACGATAAGTAAAACTAGGATCATCTCCAACAACATGCGGCAATACATCAGCAACTGTGGCATTTGACGACACTTCAGCACTTGAGCAAGCAACTACGACGCGCAAGTCCAACTATCTACCAAACAGCAGGTAATAGGATGTGTCCAAGGCAATATAAGGCTGCAAGGGATATCACGGGTACGGAAAACTAAAGCATCGCAACACAGATAGCAATAGATCAACAGGAGGGAATAAAGACTATAAAAGTAAGATAGGTAGAAAGGGGGAGATGCTCGCCTGAAAACATTGTCGAAGGTTCAACCGAAGATCGGGACGAAGCTCACATCAACTCAACGGCCTTATCCGCGAAGAAGCAAAACACTAGAGGAAACACCGGATGCAATATTTAATACACGGCAGAAGATCGGCATGATGCATGCATGATGTATTACAAGGCGAAGATGTGGTGCATTTAGGTCATATTAAGCGGAACCGGGGTCCCGAAAATTAATTAATAGGTTCATGTTGTTTAGATCCCCCGCAATTTTAAATGTTGTTTAAAACAAGGCAAGATAAGATACCGGTTCGCTACACAAGTTTAAATGAGGCCAATATAAGGCTAGATTTGCCCGCATATGGGCCCCATATTTAATTAAGAGGTGAATCGGCATAAGGCCCCCAACCCAATGATATGCATGCGAGAATGACAATTTAATATGCGACAAGTTGTATTATGTTATTAAATAGGGTTCGAGGAAAAAGGTTCACACATTAGGGGTTCGACGATCTTGGTCCGGGGGTTCAGGGTTCGACAGGGTCCGGGGTCCGGTCTCGGGGTTCAGGGTCCGACGGAAACGTTCTCGGCGGAAACGTTCTCGGGTTCTGGGGTAGATCTTGGCGTTCCGAGAAGCCGGACTTGGTTCGGTGTCGGGATTCATCGGATCTTCCGGGTCGGTGCCGTTCTTGTCGTCGCGCAGATCTTGTCGGGTCCCACGGGTCGATCTTGCCGTTACGAGGATCTTGTCGGGCTCGCGCCATCGAGGCGGTGTTAGCACTCGGGAGCGTTCTCGTGGCAATCTTGGCGTCCTGGGACGATCCTGTCGCATCCGCGGTCGTGCCGGCGGTCTTGTCGTTCGGTGAAGCACTTGTCGCATCCATGTGGGATCCTTGACGATCTGTGGCGATGATCTCAGGTTCGGGTCTCCGGGGTTCGGGGTTTCGGCGTCCGGGGCGAAGATCATGGCGGTCATCGGGTTTGGGAGGGAGAACATGGCGTCGGCGTGGCGGTCTTGTTGTTCCGTGCCGAAGTCATTGTGGTTTCCTCCTTATTCACCGATGGCGGCCTTGGGAACGGCGCCAGGGTTCGCGGGGCCCGGGGTGAAGAACTTGACGCGCCAGGGTTCGGTCTCGGACTCGGGGAGAGGCGCTCGGGGTTCGCGTCGAAGGTCTTGTCAATGGATCCTCGGGTTCATGCGGCTCCTCGAGGCGAACTTGTTACCGAAGAACGGAGGCGGAGCGCGGCTTGGTGGCGGGGCCGACGCCGGAGTTAAGGCACGCTGGCCGGGCGAGGCGCCCATGGCGAGGAGGAGGACGATGGTGGTGGGCCATGGAGGGGCGCCGGACGAGGTCGGGACGACGTGCAAGGGTGGCCGACGGGAGCCGGGGCCCTCTGGCGAGATGCGCGTGAGGCGAGGGTCGGGGCGAGCACGCGGGCCGGGCGAGGGCGAGGCGGCTGAAAGCCATCTACGCGGTGACGGGAGGCGGCTGCTGGGCCCGCACGAGGGCGACGAGGAGCGGCGCGGCCGCGGAGGCAGGCGGGCTTGGCGCGACCGGTGGAACCGAGGGGAGCGCCGGGCCGGAGGCGGGACGCGGGGCCGGAGCGGGCGGATGGCGGAGCGAGGCAGGGGGCCGAGGCAGAGGCGGGCGCGGGAGGGTCCGCGCAGGCGGGAACAGTGGAGGTGGTCGGGTGGCTCGAGAGCAGCAAGGAGAGAGGGCGACGAGGCGGCGAGCAGGCGGCGAGCGGGGAGGGGCGAGGAGCGAGAGAGAGAGAGCGGATGGGAGGTTGGGGACGTGGTGGCGCGGGCGGAGAGGCGGACGCGGAGAGGGGGAGGCGCAGGAGCGGGCGGAGGGAGCGGTCGCCGGAGCGGCCAGGGAGAGGAACGGGGCGCAGGAGGTGGGGGTCGCACGCGGGGAAGAAGACGAGAGGAGGCCGACAGGGGTGGGTCCCGCGTGGGGTCCAGCGATGGGGAAAGGCGCCACAAGGTGGGTTGACCGGTCTTGGGCCAAGCGGGGGTGGATCGTGGGGGGGGGGGCTCGGGCAGGTGTGGCGTGGAGTGGTTGGTCGATCTGGGCAAGGCCCAGGGCGTGGGGCCCGGCGGCAGTGGGAGGGGGCGCCGCGCGTGGGTGTGCTTGTGGGGAGTGGGGTGGGTCCGGTTGAGGTGGAGGCGAGGAGCTGGTGGAGTGGAGAGGGTTGGTTGAGGTGGCGTGCAGGGATAGGCTAGAGGGAAGGGGAGGGGTGAGGTGGCGGCCTCTGAGTGGTGGAAGTGATGTGGCTGGGAGGGGGGGGGAGAGTTTTAGGTGGGACTAGGAATAAGGGGTGGGCCGATCTGAAAGATGGGGGTGGTGCTCGGGTCGACACGCCTGCTCGATCGCTTCGCTAAAACAAATAAATATTTTATTTATTTTAAATGGACCGTTTGCAATCCGGTAGCAACAAAACAAAAACAATCCGGAGACCCGGGCTTTGCATTTGAATTAAGATGGGGCGTTTGGAAAACAAATCGGGGTTTTCGAAAATAGTTTTGGCAAACAATGCATGATGATGACGATGCAATGCACAAATTCAACGCGATTTTCTAGTAGTGGTTTTGCGGGATGCCACATATTCCCATCTAAAGTTGATCAAGTTTTATGCTTAGCACTAGCATCTACAGGTGGGGATAAGCAATAATGAGGGGTGGTAAACTAGGGGAGTTTCAACTAAGTACACCTTATATCTTAGGATGATATCAAGGTTTCTAATTTAGGCCAAATTTTATGATCTTTATGCAACCTTCACATATCTTTCTAGTATCTACCATTCACTTCAGTAAGCTCTAAGTACTAGCTTTGATAAAAAAATAAAGTAATCAAGCTTGCAAGTAAAACTAGGATTGGTTTATCAAGTGGATATGATCATATATGCTTAGGGCATATAGTAGTCATAGTAACAAGTAGGGGTTTGTTGCATCAGTTGGGTATTCTGCAAGAGTTAACTTGCATAAATATCAGTATAAGCTTGCATAGTTATAGCATCAGCTTGCCTTGTGCAGAGCAGTGGTTGAAGTTCTCCTCGGCTTCTTCTTTGTAGAATCCTCCTTCCTCCTCGTATCCTTGGTCGGTACTATCGTCTATGAATAAATACGAGGTACACAATCACCAAACAATACTTAACTACTTGCAATCATCACACAAAAGGGTCCTATAGATGATCTAACGTCATCTCTAAAATTACAAGATTAAGGCTTGGTTTAATTCCTTTTATTTTTTTAGAAAAGTAATTTCTACTCATTGAAAAACTACTTAAGATTTAATATTCTCCAAACCAAACATGGGATCATGTTGACACATGTCATCACCACATATTTTAGTCCAAGGGAATGTGATTTAAAGTGGTGTCACAATTTAATAAGGTTTTACCCTTTTATTTTAATTAATTAATGTGTCTAGAAATGCTTATGTAGCGTTCTTTTATTACTTGAACATTATTTCTGCAAGTAAACCTATATATTTTTATATATTCTGAAAGGTATGGTTAGATGTGATTTTTGAGAGTTTGAATCAACTCAAAATCTATTATGGTTTAAATTTGAAAAATGTTTGAATGCAGAAAAGCTTCTGCCTTGTTATTTTTACCATGGGTGATCTATAGATCCAAATGACTTGAATCCAACGGGCTTGGATTCAGCATTCGCAGAAATTTCTAACAAAATTGGTTTCATTCAATTTGGTGCAATGAATCAATCTGGGTTGATTTTTGAAGTTGGGTACACAAGTGAGTTTGAAACAAAAATGAAAAAGGTTTAATTCAAATAACTGGGCTGCGCGGGAAAATTTAACGGGCCGGCCTGCTAAGCGCAGTGCTCCCGCGGGCTGCTTAAGTGGGTGTCCCCACTCGTCAGTGAGACAGGGAGGGGCGAAGCGGTACGGGGCAACGTGGGTCGTTCGATCTGATTCTAATCCAACGGCTGGGAGTCATCGTCGACGCGAGACAACGCCGGCGAGAAAGAAACCTAGCGCGGCCAGTGAGGGGTGCTGGGGGCTCACCGGGGTGCAGGCGAGGGTCGACGAGGCGGGCGAACGACGAAGTCGACGACGGCAAACTCAGGGTTGGTCGCGGCAGCTCCTGGGGTGGACGAAATCGATGGCGCCCTTCTTCTCCAGAGGCGGCGGGCTCCGGTGAAATTCCGGCGAGGTGGTGCTCGCCTTGCTCCGGGAACGGTGTGGCACGATCAGTGAGAAGAGGGGAGTGAGATGGTGTGAAGAAATCGACTGGGGGTGGCCTCTATTTATATTCGAGCGAGGGGACCGACGAGGCGCATGGTGAGCTCGTCGGGGGCGGTGTTACAGGCGGCTACTGGCATGGGCGATGGTAGGGGACGGTGCGGTGTTCCCTGGCGATGCTCAACGACATGGTTTTGAGGCGTGGGGCGGTGTGGCTTGGTCTGGAACATGCGACGCTCTGCGCGGCAGAGGCAGCGTCTTCGACGGCGAGCGGTGGCTGTGCGGCGCGGGGCGGCGAACGAGGATGTCTGGCGGTCTCCTGGGTCGGTGGTGATCGTGTGTGCACGCGGAAAGGGCGGCGCGCGGTCTGTGGGCTTCGGTCGAGGGTGGCGCTCTGGCGCACGCTCGGCACGGTCGCTGGCGAGGTTGGCATGGTTCGTGCGTGTGGTCCAGGGCTTGGCAACGCTCGCGGCTGGGACAGGGAGTGGCGGTGGACGGTGGGCTGCCTCCCAGACATGCTGGCTAGGCTTGCTTCTCTTCCTAGCTTGCTGTCGACATGGGGGTGACATGGGTGTGCTCGGCCGTTCACCATTGATGGCAATGCCAAGCTTACAGTGATGCTAAGGGTTAGTTTAGGTTGTTAGATGATCTACTAAGGCTAGTGGTGCCCAGAGAGGGAACAAGTTAGGCCTCAATCGCTGCTCACTATAGTGTTTAGATTTTGTATGATTTGTGTCTGCAACCTGTTTGATGAAATGGCCGCATGAAATCAAGTTTTGAATTTTGAAAAGATTTTTGGTGGGTTTGCTAGATTGGTGCTGGTGAGTCTGCAGATGCTTGGGTTTTGAAAGTTGAGCTTGTTTGAGTGGTTTTTGAATAAGTGGGATCTTCCCATATGATAAAGATTCAATTTTTAATTGTCATTTAAACTATGCATTTGAAAGTTTCTGGATGATCACAAAGTGGGCCTTGATACCTTTTTATGAGTACATTCAAGGGGTGCAAAGATCCAGAAAAGTTTCCATTAGGTTCTGAAAGTTTGAGACAGCCAAAGTAGGCATGGGAGTTAAATTGGTCAAAATGACCATTCCTTTATTTTATTGGTTTTGATTTATTTGTCTTAAGGAAAAGTTTTGGAAATGTTTAGATGATGTTTATTTCACCTAAGAAACATTTTACAAGCAAGTAAACATACAAACAAGGTGGTTCAAAAGAATTTCAAATTAAATGCATACACATATGCATGCCTTCATAATTTTATTTAACAAAGTTTTTGTTAACCCTAAATTTGATGATTAGAGTTTAATGATCCAAGTTTAGTATTTTTGGGATGTTACAAACCTTCCCCCCTTAATCAAAATCTCGTCCCGAGATTTGAAAAAGGACGAAAAGATTACCTAGGATTTGAAGAGATCGGGAAACTCCGTCCTGATATGATCTTCGCGTTCCCAGGTGGCTTCCTCTTCTGTGTGGTTGCTCCACTGAATCTTGAGAAACTTGATGCTTCGGGTTCGAGTAGTTCGAAAAGCTTCTTCCAAAATACGGATGGGTACTTCGGGATAGGTCAGGTCATCGTTGATCTCTATGGTCCGGTGGTCGATATTCTTGAACACTTCGGTCTTCTCGGGGACTTTGAGACACTTGCGAAGTAACGAGATATGGAACACATTGTGCACGGCTGACATCTCTTCGGGCAGTTCCAATTGATACGACACTTCTCCTCGACGGTTCAGAATCTTGAAAGGTCCGATATATCTGGGGGCTAACTTTCCTTTGAGTTGGAAACGCTGCATTCCCTTCAATGGCGACACTTTCAGATAGACAAAATCTCCTATGTTGAAGGCGAGGTCTCTATGTCTCTTGTAAGCGTAACTCTTCTGTCGGGATTGGGCGGTCTTGAGGTGCTCACGAATCTTGTGAACCTTCTTTTCTGCTTCTCGTAGGATGTCGGGTTCGAAGATCTGACTCTCTCCTACTTCCGACCAGTTCAAAGGGGTGCGACACTTCCTTCCGTACATAAATTCAAATGGGGCCATTTGCAAGCTGGCTTGATAACTATTGTTGTATGAAAATTTTGCGAACGGCAGACAGTCTTCCCACTTGGATCCATATTCTAACACACATGCTCTCAGCATATCTTCGAGTATTTGATTTACTCGCTCCGTTTGTCCATCGGTCTGAGGGTGATACGCGGTGCTGAAATATAGGCGGTTTCCTAAACCTTCTTGTACTTTCTTCCAGAATCTCGAGGTAAACTGAGTTCCTCGATCCGATACTATGTTCTTGGGGACTCCATGCAAACTAACGATTCTAGCGATGTATAACTCCGCTAGTTTCGAACTCTGATATGTGGTCTTAACAGGCAAGAAATGGGCGACTTTGGACAATCTGTCCACTATGACCCAGATAGAGTCATTTCCCCTACTAGAAGTAGGTAGTCCAGTGATAAAGTCCATTCCTACAGAATCCCATTTCCATTCCGGAATCTGCAATGGTTGCAACAATCCAGCGGGTCTTTGATGTCCGGCCTTGACTCGCTGACAAATATCACACTTGGCGATATAGCTTCCGATTTCTCTCTTCATCTTATGCCACCAAAATTTCTCTTTTAAATCTTGATACATCTTAGTTCCTCCGGGATGGATAGAATAAAGAGTATCATGAGCCTCCTTCAAGATAACTTCTTTCAACTCAGAATCTGATGGTACACAAAGGCGTCCTTTGTACCTCAACACTCCCTCTTCGTCCTCGGTGAAACCGGGTACTTTGCCTGTACCGATACGACGCTTGATTCCGTCCATACTGGCATTTCCCTTCTGCGCCTCTTTAATCTGACTGATCAAAGTGGGCTGGAGTTCTATGCTAGCCAAAAATCCGTCACTTACTAATTCCATCCGAAAATCTTCTAGCTCCTTGTGCAGACTTGGTTGCTCCTTCAAAATCATGGAGTTCAAGCGGCACGGCAATCTGCTAAGGGCATCTGCTACCACGTTGGCTTTACCAGGGTGATAGTGAATGTCCAGATCGTAATCCCTGATTAGCTCAATCCATCTTCTCCGCCTCATATTCAGCTCCTTCTGAGTGAATATATACTTTAGGCTCTTGTGATCCGAATAAATCTCACAACGGTTTCCCATCAGGTAATGTCTTCAGGGCTAGAACTACGGCTGTGAATTCGAGGTCATGGGTTGGGTAGTTTTTCTCATGTTGCTTCAATTTTCGCGATAGATAAGATATAACTTTGCCTTCTTGCATTAGCACACATCCGAGACCAATCTTGGATGAGTCACAATACACGTCAAAGGGCTTCGTGATATCCGGCATGATCAAGATTGGAGCTGAAATCAATCTCCTCTTGAGTTCTTGAAAACTCGCTTCACATTTGCCGGTCCATTCAAACTTCTTGTCCTTCTTCAGCAATTGGGTCATGGGTCTGGCGATACTAGAGAATCCTTCTACGAATTTGCGGTAATATCCCGCCAATCCGAGAAATGCACGAACTTGGGTTTGAGTGGTTGGGGCTTGCCAATCTTCTACATATTTCACTTTGGCAGGGACAACAGCAATTCCTCCGGCTGATACAATGTGACCGAGGAATCCTACCTCCTGTAACCAGAATTCACATTTGCTAAACTTTGCATACAACTGATGCTTTCTAAGGTTTCCAAGAATGGTCCTTAGGTGTCTCATGTTCTTCTTCTGATTTGGAATAAATCAGAATGTCATCAATGAAAACAACGACAAACTTATCCAGGAAGTCCATAAAAATATTATTCATGAGATTCATGAAATAAGCGGGGGCATTGGTTAATCCAAAAGACATGACCGTATACTCATACAATCCATATTTGGTGGTAAAGGCAGTCTTTGGAATATCCTTTGCACGAATTTTGAGTTGATGATAGCCAGTTCTAAGATCAATCTTAGAAAACACTTTGGCACCGGTCAACTGATCAAACAAATCTTCGATCTTGGGCAAGGGGTACTTGTTCTTGATGGTGACATCATTCAATTTCCGATAATCCGTATTGTCCACAAACAAGACAGGTGATCTCCAAGGTGACGCACTTGGTTGAATCAATCCAATTTCTAGCATGGAATTCAGTTGCTTCTTCAATTCTGCTAGCTCCTAAGGGTTCATACTATAGGGTCTCTAGGCTATGGGTCCGGTTTCAGGGATTAGTTCGATGATAAACTCGATATCCCGATCTGGGGGCAAACCGGGCAAAACATCTGGAAATACATCGGGGTATTCACAGACTATCCGGACTTGGTCAATGGTAGGTTGGGCTATACTCTTGTTGCATTTGAATTGGCGGGGTAAGGTTTCAAATATATGCTCGACTGATATTCCGGCGGTACTGGTCATAGTTATGGCTTTCTTGGCACAGTCAATTAATCCTTTATGTTTGGACATCCAATCCATTCCTAGTACTACTTCCAAACCTTTAGTTCCGAGTACTATCAGATTTGCATAAAAATCTATGCCATGGATTCGGATAGGGACGGCTTTGCAAATTTGCCTAGCCTTGGTGGTTGATCCGGGAATTTGAACAATCATGACATGCTTCAGTTTGGTTGGTTGAATTTTACTAGTGCATGCAAATTCTTCGGTGAAAAATGAATGCGATGCACCAGAATCAAAAAACACTCTTGAAAGTACTGAATTAAAATTAAACATACCCAGCACGACGTCTGGCGCTTCCTGAGCTTCTTCAGCATGCATGAGAAAAAGATTGCCGTTGCGGTTGAGTGAATTCCCTGGGGCAAATCTTCTTCCTGGCTGAACACGACGTTGCTGCTGAGCTGGGACATTGGCATTGGGGGTTGTAGCATTCTTCTTGTTGGGGCACTCATTGGAATAGTGGCCTTTATTTACACAGTCATAACAGGTCACTTGCGACTTGTCCTTGGCTGCGACAGGCACAACATTGCTTCCAGTCCTCGGGGCAGTGTTGGTGTTGGCGGTAGCATTGTTGTTGTTGAACTTGGGTGGGGCACGATTGAAATTGATAGAGTTGCCGGGGTTGTTGTGATTTCCTCCGGGTCTAGGGTTTCCACGGTTGGGATAGGTGGGACGGGTCATCGGGGGTCTGTTGGTCCTTGGGGAAAATCCTGGAGATGGGTTAGGGCGATACTTTGGGGTCTGATGGGTTCCTGGTTGATGCATCATACGACGCTTGCGGTTCTCATTGGCTTGGTTGATCTTTCCTTCCATCTGGATAGCAGAGTCGACAAGGGCTTCAATATCCGCAAAGGGAATATTGACTAACACCGTCTGCATCTCATCATGCAGACCATTCAGGAATCTTTTTTTCTTCTTGGCTTCAGTGTCTATTTCATCCGGGGAATACCTAGCTAATGACAAAAATTTGTCACGGTATTCCACTACAGTCATCCTTCCTTTCTTCAGCTCTCTGAACTCGTCTCTCATTCTCTTGATCAAACCCGGTGGTACATGGGTTCTGCTAAACTTGACCTTGAATTCCTCCCAGGTCATCCTCTGGCCTCCGGTCATTGTGCGAACACTGTTCCACCATGCTCGGGCATCTCCGGCTAGATAGTGTGTGGCGAACAGGACTTTCTCGTTGGATTCCACTCCTGCTACTTCTAAGTTATTTTCCATGGTTTGCAGCCAATCATCGGCGTCTAGGGGTTCTTCTGACTTGGTGAAAACAGGGGGGTTGGTATTCTGGAAATTCTTGAGCTTAGATCCATGGTGGTCCTGATTTCCGTGGCCTTGGTTGTTATGGGCTAGCTGGGCTATCTGCTGAAGGGTGGCTAGGTTGGCTTGACGTTCCGCTCTTTCAGCTTCACGGCAGAAGATAGAGAAAGGATGAGTAAGAATCCCTATGCCTCAGCCATAGGATCTCTAATGTATGCCATGCTATGTACTAGACCCGACATTACATATGTTGTTAGTTTAACTAGAAGATATCAAAGTGATCCAGGAGTGGATCATTGGACAGCGGTCAAAAACATCATTAAGTACTTGAGAAGAACGAAGGATATGGTTCTTTCTTATGGAGGTGATGAACAGCTCATTGTTAATGGTTACACCGATGCTAGTTGGAACACCGATCCGGATGATTCTAAATCACAATCTGGATACGTATTTACTTTGAATGGTGCAGCACTTAGCTGGAGGAGTGCAAAGCAAAGCATTGTGGCGAGATCTTCAACTGAATCGGAATACATGGCTGCTTCGGAGGCTTCACAAGAAGCGATATGGATGAAAGAGTTCGTTACAGAGCTGGGTGTGGTTCCTAGTGCGCCTGGACCCAATGTCTATCTACTGTGATAACATGGGCGCCATAGCCAATGCGAAAGAACCAAGGTCACACAAGAAGCTGAAGCACATCAAGCTACGTTTTCACGCTATTCGAGAACATGTCCAAGATGGGGACATAAAGATTTGCAAAGTACACACATATCTGAATGTGGCGGGTCCGTTGACTAAACCTCTCCCGAGGGCAAAACATGACCAGCACCAAACTGCCATGGGTGTTCGGTATATTACCATGTAATCTAGATTAGATGACTCTAGTGCAAGTGGGAGACTGTTGGAGATAGACCTAGAGGCAATAATAAATGTAGTTATTATTATATCTTTGTGTTTATGATAAATGTTTACATTCATGCTATAATAGTATTAACAAGGAAACATTAATACTTGTGTGATTTGTAAATTTAAATTGAAGTCCCTAGTAAAGCCTCTATACATCACTAGCTTGTTGGTTAATAAATGATTGTGGTTTCCCTATCATGAACATTGAGATGTTATTAACAACAAGGTCATATCGTTAGGAGAATGATATGGTGGACATACTCCTATAGATAAGCGTAGCATAAAGATCAAGTAATTTTAATAGTTCAATTGCTATATGCTTTCTGATACATAGTAACCTAATTCCTTCGACCATGAGATCATGCATATCACCTTCACCGGAAGGATGCTTTGATGACATCAAACACCACACCGTAACTGGGTGGCTATAAAGGTGGCATTGAGTGTTCGGAAAGTGTTGGTTGAGACACATGGATCAAGAGTGAGATTTGTCCATCCATATGACAGATAGATATACTCTGGGCCCTCTCGGTGGAATGTCATCCAATTAGCTTGCAAGCATGTGACTGGCTCACAAGGGATCACATATCACGGGAACGAAAAAAGAGTACTTATCAGTAATGAGGTTGAACTAGGTATGCAGAGATACCGACGATCATAACCTCGGATAAGTAAACTATCGTTAGACAAAGGGAAATTGGTATCGTATGTAAGTGGTTCATTCGATCAGAAAAGTAATCATAGAAATATGTGGGAGCCATATGAATTTCTAGATTCCTCTATTGGTTATTGTTCGGAGAAGTGTCTCGATCATGTCCGCATAATTCACGAACCGTAGGGAGACACACTTAAGGATTCGACGTTGTTTGAGTAGTTATGGAATGATGAGTAAGAGACCGAATGTTGTTCGGAGTCTCGGATGGTATCCGGGATATCACGAGGAGATCCGGAATGGTCCGGAGAATAAGATTCATATAAGGAAAGTCATGTTTCGGAGTTGGAGAATGGTTCCGGTGTTTCCATCGGGAATGTTCTAGAAGGTTCCGGAATGTCCGGCACTCCGGAGGGGAAGGGTACATGAATGTGTCATACCAAGTTGGAATGATTGCATCATGTACTAGGTGTCATCGCTGAACAAAATAAAGGGTTTAATCAAATCCTAGTTTGAAAAGTCAAACGCCAATTTGAAAAGTCAAACGGCTATTTTGGGAAGTGGAGGGGAAGGTGGAAACCGAGTTGGGGAGGAGTTCCTCCCCTCCACCGCTGGCCCACTTGGGATCCGAGTTGGGGAGGGACTCCCCTCCCCTTGGGCGGCGCCTCCCACCTATAAGAGGAGGGGCAGGGCTGCTCCTCCTAGCTCACAAGTTGCCCCTCTAAACCTAAACCCTAGCCGTCGCCCACCATAGCCGCCGCCTAGGGTTTCTCCCCTAGCCACCGACTTGCGCACCTCCAAGCCCTAGCCGCCGGCCCTAGAACCTCCTCCTTGGTGAGTCTAAACCATAGATTGCCGAGGAGCTGTCTCATAGTCCACCATACTCACTCCGGCTTAAGGCGAAGCCCTGCGAGATCTCCCCTCTACTTCCGGTACCACGCCGTTGTTCTGCCGGAATCGCGAGGAGAGTGCTACAACCTCCGCTGCCTGCTGGAACAAGGGAGTGGAAGGTCTTTGTCGAGTACCGAACGTGTGACCAACTGCGGGAGCGCTGCCGGAACGCAGCGCCGGGAGGATCGTCTACGCGATCTTGAGATCGGGAAGAGTACGACTACATCACCCACGAGAATCCGCTCTCGTTAAACACTTTGGAATCTTCGAGGGTGAGTTATTCCATCGACTCGTTGCTACAATCTAGTAGATAGATCTTGGCTTGTTTTTTTTGTATGCGATAGAAATTTTTTGTTTTCCATGCTACGAAACCCTACAACTACTCCTCGGAATCTGTGGCCTCATCATCATCGATGAAGGCGAAATCGTCCTCATCGGTGAAGAAATCCATAGCCTGATCCTCCAGAAAATCATCGTCATCGCTGAGATAGGAGTAGGGGTCTCCACGAAGATCCTCTCCGGCATTCTCCCTTTCCTCCAACTGCATGTCTCTCTCGTGGATGGTCTCCTCCAAAGATGAGATGCGGTGGCGAAGATGGGCAATGATGCGGCTCCTTATTGTCGAGCTGACGGCGGCGAGACTTGCGATCCTTTGCTAGCATGGCGATGGTCTGGTCCTTCATCTTGATGATGGCAGACTTGTGGTTGCAGTAGTCACGGCAGTTGTCCAACTCCTGCTGACGATCGTACATCATGAAGCTAAGGTGGTCCAATTGGGTCTTCAGCTCGGGGTGGTATGGGGCTTCTAGTGGTTGTCCATTTTCATCACGCCTTGGGCAAAACTCAAAGCGAGTACCCTTGATCTGATTGATGCTCTGCCCACGCAGATGATAAAGAGCTTCCTGCATTGCTCTGGCAAGTCCATCGAGCCAGTTGTTTTCTCTCAAGGTAAACTGAATTCCCTCCGCAGTAGGAGGTTCAATCTTTCCTCGGATACTTGCAACAATTAGCCACTTCAGATCTTCTCCTCCTTGATCATTGAGCTGAGCTCCGAAGAACTCGGGGTGCGGACGCTCTAGAAGTTCCAAAAGCTCGTCCAAATCCCTCTCAAAGATAAGGTCCCCTCCATTCCCAAGTTGGTAAAACTTGCTGTACTTCACGTCCATCTATAATAATATAGGATGAGTAAGTTAGTAGAGTGATTAAGTGTGCCAAAATTTTATGTATTTTGCAAGAGTTTTTGAGGAACATGAATTTTTAGGAAAGAGTCAAAGGGATAAGAATGAGAATAGTTTTTTGTAAATATTTGTTTTTCTTTGGTTTTGGAAAATAAGTTTTTGGTTTAAACGTCCATTCTAACTAGGGTCTCCTATGGTCAGGATGGATCTGATACCAACTTGTCAACACCCGGATTTTTCAATCCTAGATGCCTGTTATGCCATACATCGCAATCCTGTGGATTACCATTTTGAGAGACATAATGTAATTGGATACCATAGTACATCATCCATTACAAACGATACATAAGTTCTTACACAAATAGGGATCTCATGATCCAGTTCTTAATACAACATCAAGCGTGAATACGTAATAATAACGGTAGCATAGGCGAAGCTCCATCTTCGGGTCACAGCAATGCCGACGATGGGAGATGATCCTAGTTGTCGTAACCTTCCGGGTCCATCCTCAAGGTACTCCTCTTCATAGTCCGCCATGGAATAGCCAGGACAAAGCCATGAGTACTCTTTAAGTACTCGCAAACTAATACTAACAAGTAAAAGGGTTTTGGATAATAGGACACTAGGCTCTAGGGTTGTTTTGCAAAAGCCGATTTATCTCTGAAGTTCCAAAGCTAATCACAATTTTATAACTCCTAAGTGGGATCTTGTATTTCAGATCACAACCCTGTTGTGGTCAAGTCAAAGTCTCAGTTCATTTCACAAGTCATTTTGAAAAGTCTGGCGGGGGAACAATATGGCCACTCCAACTATCCATAATCATGACGCTTATTCTAATAGTTTGACACTCTACGTAGATTGTACACTTTCACCACAACATTCGATACATCCGTCAGAACAAATCCTGAATTCACCATACTCATGTCGGATAATCAATCCTAACCTTTCAATTACACGCCCTAGTATAAGCACCTCTCCTGTGAGTTTGGCCTCCCAACCATGACCAACTGTCATCTTGGGTACTGCACAGGTGGAAAATCTTCACAAGGTAGCCTCAGCTCAGACCTTGGCCATGAGGGGGCTAATACTAAGGTATATAAGTTTCCAGTCAAGCCCTACCCAATATTCGGGTATTGTGATTGTACGATAAAATTGGAATGGTATCGCATCCAGACAACCATCAGTTTTATAAAGGGCTAAGGCTCATGCCTCGACATTTTCATCACAAAAATCATCGGGTGTTTGGAAACACATGTCCAAAACATTTCAATAGAATGATCCATCATTCCAAGGTTTTTGTTGGAGATATGCCCTAGAGGCAATAATAAATATAGTTATTATTATATCTTTGTGTTTATGATAAATGTTTACATTCATGTTATAATAGTATTAACAAGGAAACATTAATACTTGTGTGATTTGTAAACTTAAATTGAAGTCCCTAGTAAAGCCTCTATATAATACTAGCTTGTTGGTTAATAAATGATTGTGGTTTCCCTATCATGAACATTGAGATGTTATTAACAACAAGATCATATCGTTAGGAGAATGATATGGTGGACATACTCCTATAGATAAGCGTAGCATAAAGATCAATTCATTTTAATAGTTCAATTGCTATATGCTTTCTGATACATAGTAACCTATTTCCTTCGACCATGAGATCATGCATATCACCTTTACCGGATGGATGCTTTGATGACATCAAACACCACACCATAACTGGGTGGCTAAAAAGGTGGCATTGAGTGTTCGGAAAGTATTGGTTCAAACACATGGATCAAGAGTGGGATTTGTCCATCCATATGACGGATAGATATACTCTGGGCCATCTCGGTGAAATGTCATCCAATTAGCTTGCAAGCATGTGACTGTCTCACAGGGGATCACATATCACGGGAACGAGAAAAGAGTACTTATCAGTAACAAGGTTGAACTAGGTATGTAGCATTACCGACGATCATAACCTCGTATAAGTAAACTATCGTGAGACAAAGGGAAATTGGTATCGTATGTAAGTGGTTCATTCGATCGCAAAGTAATCGTAGAAATATGTGGGAACCATATGAATTTCCAGATTCCTCTATTGGTTATTGTTCGGAGAAGTGTCTCGATCATGTCCGCATAATTCACGAACCGTAGGGAGACACACTTAAGGATTCGACGTTGTTTGAGTAGTTATGGAATGATGAGTAAGAGACCGAATGTTGTTCGGAGTCTCGGATGGGATACGGGATATCACGAGGAGATCCGAAATGGTCCGGAGAATAAGATTGATATAAGGAAAGTCATGTTTTGGAGTTGGAGAATGGTTCCGGTGTTTCCATCGGGAATGTTCTAGAAGGTTCCGGAATGTTCGGCACTCCGGAGTGGAAGGGTACATGAATGTGTCATACCAAGTTGGAATGATTGCATCATGTACTAGGTGTCATCGCTGAACAAAATAAAGGGTTTAATCAAATCCTAGTTTGAAAAGTCAAACGCCAATTTGAAAAGTCAAACTATTTTGGGAAGTGGAGGGGAAGGTGGAAACCGAGTTGGGGAGGAGTTCCTCCCCTCCACCGCCGGCCCACTTGGGATCCGAGTTGGGGAGGGACTCCCCTCCCCTTGGTTGGCGCCTCCCACCTATAAGAGGAGGGACAGGGCTGCTCCTCCTAGCACACAAGTTGCCCCTCTAAACCTAAACCCTAGCCGCCGCCCACCATAGCCACCGCCGCCTAGGGTTTCTCCCCTAGCCGCCGACTTGGGCACCTCCAAGCCCTAGCCGCCGGCCCTAGCACCTCCTCCTTGGTGAGTCTAAACCCTAGATTGCCGAGGAGATCTCTCATAGTCCACCATACTCGCTCTGGCTTAAGGCGAAGCCCTGCGAGATCTCCCCTCTACTTCCGGTACCACGCCGTTGTGCTGCCGGAATCGCGAGGAGAGTGCTACAACCTCCACGCTGCTAGAACAAGGAGAGGAAGGTCTTCGAAAATCTTGAACGTGTGACCGATTGCGAGCGCCGAACGCAGCCGGAAGGATCATCCACGCGATCTTGAGATCGGGAAGAGTACGACTACATCACCCACGAGAATCCGCTCTCGTTAAACACTTTGGAATCTTCGAGGGTGAGTTATTCCATCGACTCGTTGCTACAATCTAGTAGATAGATCTTGGCTTGTTTGTTTTATGCGATAGAAATTTTTTGTTTTCCATGCTACGAAACCCTACAGTGGTATCGAGCCGTGTCTATATGTAGATCACAGTTGCAGTAGAACACAATGGTCATTGTGGGCGTTGATGCTTTTATTGTCGATTGCTTCTTGTGTACTTTGCATCTTGCGGGATGTTGGGATGAAGCGGCCCGGGCTAACCTTACATGACGTCGTTCATGAGACTTGCTCCACGCTTGACATGCAACTTGTATTGCATAAGTGGCTTTATGGTGCTGTTTCTCCCAAAGATAGTTAAGATTCAATTTACAACCGGTGATTGTCAATACTAGTATCAATGTTGTGGTTCTTGTTCGTAAGTTAGAAAGACACTTATTGAAAGCCCCAAACCACGTAAAACATGCAAAGAAAGTAGAGGCGTCTAACTTTGTTTTGCAGGGGTGTGTAGTGATGTGATATGGCCATGATTGTGATTATATTTGATGTATGCAATGTTCCTTATTGTAAGTTGGCAACCGGCAGGAGCCATATGGTTGTCTTTAATTTTGTTAAGACCCGCGTGTCTATTCGAAGTAGTTGTAATAGTTGAAGTCGGTGGACGACAACCATGGAGAAGCGTCATTGACCTTGATGCAATGCCGGTGATGATGGAGATCATGTTCGTGCTTGAAGATGGAGATCGGAAGCACAAAGAAGAAAGGCCATATCATATCACATATTATGAATTGCATGTGATGTTAATCCTTTATGCATCTTGTATTGCTTAGTTAACGACGGTAGCATTATAATATGACCCCTCATGCACATGAATTTCAAGTTCTAAAGTGTTCATCCTTAGTAAGCACCGTTGCTAAAGCTTGTTGTTTCGAAGCACCACGTGATGATCGGGTGTGTTAGATTCCGCAAGTGTATACAACGTGAGCAAGCCAGATTTGGTCATGCGGAAACTAAGGTTTGATCTTGACGAGCCTAGCATGTACAGACATGGTCTCGGAACACGGATCACCAAAAGGTAAAGCATGAATCATATAGTAGATATGATGAACATGTCGATTGTTCGCCATTGAAACTATATCAACTCTTGTGATGATCGGTGTTGATGTGGTGGATTTGGTTCGTGTGATCACTAAAACAATGTGAGAGATGTTGTTTTGAGTGGGAGTTCACCTAGATTAATTTAACTATTAATTAGAACTCAATTTGTCATAAACTTAGTCTAAACTATTGCAAATATGTTGTAGATCAATGGCGGCCCCGACCATCAATTTTAATGCGTTCCTAGAGAAAGAAAAGTTGAAAAACAATGGAAGCAACTTCGCGGATTGGTTCCGCAATTTGAGGATTGTCCTCACAGCTGGTAATTTGACCTATGTGCTGGATGCACCGCTAGGTGACCCAACTGCAGCTACTGCTACCAATGAAGTAAAGAATGTTTACCTCGCTAAGACTCAAGACTCCACGCTTTAGTGTGCTATCTTGTATGGTTTAGAATCGGAGCTTCAGAAAAGGTTTGAGAATTCAGACCCACATGATATTGTCCGTGATCTCAAATTGATCTTTGAGACTCACGCGGCAATTGAGAGCTATGAGGCTTCTGAAAAGTTCTTTAACTGCAAGATGGAAGAGGGCAGCTCAGTCAGTGAGCATGTGCTTAAGATGTCTGGGCACGCAAACAAACTTCAAAGCTTGGGTATAGTGATTCCTAATGCTTTGGGGATTTACCGTGTCCTCCAATCACTACCACCAAGTTACAAGAACTTTGTGATGAACTACAATATGCAAAACATGAACAAGCAGTTGCTAGAACTCTTTGCCATGTTGAAATCTGCAGAATTGGAGATCAAGAAAGAGCACCAAGTGTTGATGGTCAATAAGACCACCAAATTCAAGAAAGGCAAGTCTAAGCAAAAGGGACACTTCAAGAAGGGTGGTAAGAAAGTTACTGCGCCAACGAAGAAGACCAAGGCTGGACCCAAGCCTGATACCGAATGTTTTTACTGCAAGGGAGAAGGTCACTGGAAGCGGAATTGCCCAAAGTACTTGGCGGATTTGAAGAACGGCAACATCAAAAAGAAAGGTTATCCGATATACATGTTATTGATGTGTATCTCACTAGTACTCGTAGTAGTGCCCGGGTATTTGGTATTGGTTCCGTTGCTCATATTTGTAACTCGAAACAGGTGCTGCAGAATAAACGGAAGCTAGCGAAGAACGATTGGGATTAGTTGACTCTAGTGCAAGTGGGAGACTGTTGGAGATATGCCCTAGAGGCAATAATAAATATAGTTATTATTACATCTTTGTGTTTATGATAAATGTTTACATTCATGCTATAATAGTATTAACAAGGAAACATTAATACTTGTGTGATTTGTAAACTTAAATTGAAGTCCCTAGTAAAGCCTCTATATAATACTAGCTAGTTGGTTAATAAATGATTGTGGTTTCCCTATCATGAACATTGATATGTTATTAACAACAAGACCATATCGTTAGGAGAATGATATGGTGGACATACTCCTATAGATAAGCGTAGCATAAAGATCAAGTCATTTTAATAGTTCAATTGCTATATGCTTTCTGATACATAGTAACCTAATTCCTTCGACCATGAGATCATGCATATCACCTTTACTGGATGGATGCTTTGATGACATCAAAGACCACACCGTAACTGGGTGGCTATAAAGGTGGCATTGAGTGTTTGGAAAGTATTGGTTGAAACACATGGATCAAGAGTGGGATTTGTCCATCCATATGACGGATAGATATACTCTGGGCCCTCTCGGTGAAATGTCATCCAATTAGCTTGAAAGCATGTGACTGGTTCATAAGGGATCGCATATCACGGGAACGAGAAAAGAGTACTTATCAGTAACAAGGTTGAACTAGGTATGCAGAGATACCGACGATCATAACCTCGGATAAGTAAACTATCGTGAGACAAAGGGAAATTGGTATCGTATGTAAGTGGTTCATTCGATCGCAAAGTAATCGTAGAAATATGTGGGAGCCATATGAATTTCCAGATTCCTCTATTGGTTATTGTTCGGAGAAGTGTCTCGATCATGTCCGCATAATTCACGAACCGTAGGGAGACACACTTAAGGATTCGACGTTGTTTGAGTAGTTATGGAATGATGAGTAAGAGACCGAATGTTGTTCGAGTCTCGATGGGATCCGGATATCACGAGGAGATCCGGAATGGTCCGGAGAATAAGATTCATATAAGGAAAGTCCTGTTTGAGTTGGAGAATGGTTCCGTGTTTCCATCGGAATGTTCTAGAAGGTTCCGAATGTCCGACCGGAGGGGAAGGGTACATGAATGTGTCATACCAAGTTGGAATGATTGCATCATGTACTAGGTGTCATCGCTGAACAAAATAAAGGGTTTAATCAAATCCTAGTTTGAAAAGTCAAACGCCAATTTGAAAAGTCAAACGGCTATTTTGGGAAGTGGAGGGGAAGGTGGAAACCGAGTTGGGGAGGAGTTCCTCCCCTCCACCGCCGGCCCACTTGGGATCCGAGTTGGGGAGGGACTCCCCTCCCCTTGGCCGGCGCCTCCCACCTATAAGAGGAGGGGCAGGGCTGCTCCTCCTAGCACACAAGTTGCCCCTCTAAACCTAAACCCTAGCCGCCGCCCACCATAGCCGCCGCCTAGGGTTTCTCCCCTAGCCGACGACTTGGTCACCTCCAAGCCCTAGCCGCCGGCCCTAGCACCTCCTCCTTGGTGAGTCTAAACCCTAGATTACCGAGGAGCTCTCTCATAGTCCACCATACTCGCTCTGGCTTAAGGCGAAGCCCTGCGAGATCTCCCCTCTACTTAGACACGCCAGCCGCCAGGAATCGCGAGAGAGTGCTACAACCTCCGCCTGCTTTGGAACAAGGGATAGGAAGGTCTTCATCGAAAACCGAACGTGTGACCGATCATGGAGCGCTTAACGGAGCGCCCGGAAGGATCGCTCACGATCTTGAGATCGGAAGAGTACGACTACATCACCCACGAGAATCCGCTCTCGTTAAACACTTTGGAATCTTCGAGGGTGAGTTATTCCATCGACTCGTTGCTACAATCTAGTAGATAGATCTTGGCTTGTTTGTTTGTATGCGATAGAAATTTTTTGTTTTCCATGCTACGAAACCCTACAACTACTCCTCGGAATCTGTGGCCTCATCATCATCGATGAAGGCGAAATCGTCCTCATCGGTGAAGAAATCCATAGCCTGATCCTCCAGAAAATCATCGTCATCGCTGAGATAGGAGTAGGGGTCTCCACGAAGATCCTCTCCGGCATTCTCCCTTTCCTCCAACTGCATGTCTCTCTCGTGGATGGTCTCCTCCAGAGATGAGATGCGGATGAAGACGGCAATGATGCGCTCCTTCTTGTCGGTTTACGGCGAGACTTGCGATCCTTTGCTAGCATGGCGATGGTCTGGTCCTTCGTCTTGATGATGACAGACTTGTGGTTGCAGTAGTCACGGCAGTTGTCCAACTCCTGCTGACGATCGTACATCATGAAGCTAAGGTGGTCCAATTGGGTCTTCAACTCGGGGTGGTATGGGGCTTCCAGTGGTTGTCCATTGCATCACGCCTTGGGCAAAACTCAAAGCGAGTACCCTTGATCTGATTGATGCTCTGCCCACACAGACGAGAAAGAGCTTCCTGCATGGCTCTGGCAAGTCCATCGAGCCAGTTGTTTTCTCTCAAGGTAAACTGAATTCCCTCCGCAGTGGGAGGTTCAATATTTCCTCGGAGACTTGCAACAATTAGCCACTTCAGATCTTCTCCTCCTTGATCATTGAGCTGAGCTCCGTAGAACTCGGGGTGCGGACACTCTAGAAGTTCCGAAAGCTGGTCCAAATCCCTCTCAAAGATAAGGTCTCCTCCATTCCCAAGTTGGTAAAACTTGTTGTACTTCACGTCCATCTATAAGAATATAGGATGAGTAAGTTAGTAGAGTGATTAAGTGTGCAAAAAGTTTATGTATTTTGCAAGAGTTTTTGAGGAACATGAATTTTTAGGAAAGAGTCAAAGGGATAATAATGAGAATATTTTTTTGTAAATATTTGTTTTTCTTTGGTTTTGGAAAATAAGTTTTTGGTTTAAACGTCCATTCTAACTAGGGTCTCCTATGGTCAGGATGGCTCTGATACCAACTTGTCAACACCCGGATTTTTCAATCCTAGATGCCTGTTATGCCATACATCGCAATCCCAGGATTAGCATTTTTGCGAGACATAACAGAATTGGATACCATAGTACATCATACATTACAAACGATACATAAGTTCTTACACTAAGTACACCTTATATCTTAGGATGATATCAAGGTTTCTAACTTAGGCCAAATTTTATGCTCTTTATGCAACCTTCACATATCTTTCTAGTATCTACCATTCACTTCAGTAAGCTCTAAGTACTAGCTTTGATAAAGAAATAAAGTAATCAAGCTTGCAAGGAAAACTAGGATTGGTTTATCAAGTGGATATGATCATATATGCTTAGGGCATATAGTAGTCATAGTAAAAAGTAGGGGTTTGTTGCATCAGTTGGGTATTCTGCAAGAGTTAACTTGCATCAATATCCGTATAAGCTTGCATAGGTATAGCATCAGCTTGCCTTGTGCAGAGCAGTGGTTGAAGTTCTCCTCAGCTTCTTCTTCGTAGAATCCTCCTTCCTCCTCGTATCCTTGGTCGGTACTATCGTCTATGAATAAATACGAGGTACACAATCACCAAACAATACTTAACTACTTGCAATCATCACACAAAAGGGTCCTATAGATGATCTAACATCATCTCTAAAATTACAAGATTAAGGCTTGGTTTAATTCCTTTTATTTTTTTAGAAAAGTAATTTCTACTCATTGAAAAACTACTTAAGATTTAATATTCTCCAAACAAAACATGGGATCATGTTGACACATGTCATCACCACATATTTTAGTCCAAGGGAATGTGATTTAAAGTGGTGTCATAATTTAATAAGGTTTTACCCTTTTATTTTAATTAATTAATGTGTCTAGAAATGCTTATGTAGCATTCTTTTATTACTTGAACATTATTTCTGCAAGTAAACCTATATATTTTTATATATTATAAAAGGTATGGTTAGATGTGATTTTTGAGAGTTGGAATCAACTCAAAAGATATTATGGTTTAAATTTGAAAAATGTTTGAATGCAGAAAAGCTTCTGCCTTGTTATTTTTACCATGGGTGATCTATAGATCCAAATGACTTGAATCCAACGGGCTTGGATTCAGCATTCCCAGACCTTTCTAACAAAATTGGTTTCATTCAATTTGGTGCACTGAATCGATCTGGGTTGATTTTTGAAGTTGGGTACAGAAGTGAGTTTGAAACAAAAATGAAGAAGGTTTAATTCAAATAACTGGGCTGCGCGGGAAATTTTAACGGGCCGGCCTGCTAAGCGCAGTGCTCCCGCGTGCTGCTTAAGTGGGTGTCCCCACTCGCGCTGAGACAGAAGGCTTAAGCGGCACGGGCAACGTGGGTCGTTCAATCAGATTCTAATCCAACGGCTGGGAGTCATCGTCGACGCGAGACAACGCCGGCAAGAAAGAAACCTAGCATGGTCAGTGAGGGGTGTTGGGGGCTCACCGGGGTGCAGGCGAGGGTCGGCGAGGCGGGCGAACGACGAAGTCGACGACGGCGAACTCAGGGGTGGTCACGACAGCTCCTGGGGAGGACGAAATCGATGGCGCCCTTCTTCTCTAGAGGCGGCGGGCTCCGGTGAAATTCCGGCGAGGTGGTGCTCTCCTTGCTCCGGAAACGGTGTGGCACGATCAGTGAGAAGAGGGGAGTGAGATGGTGTGAAGAAATCGACTGGGGGTGGCCTCTATTTATAGTCGAGCGAGGGGACCGACGGGCGACGCGTGAGCTTGTCGGCGTGTTACAGTGCTCTTGGCATGGGCGGCATAGGGAGGCGATGCGGTGTTCCCTGGCGATGCTCAGCGACATGGTTTTGAGGCGTGGGGCGGTGTGTCTTGGTCTGGAACATGCGACGCTCTGCACGGCAGAGGCGGCGTCTTCGACGGCGAGCGGTGGCTGTGCGACGCGGGGAGGCGAACGAGGATGTCTGGCGGTCTCCTGGGTCGGTGGTGATCGTGTGTGCACGCGGCAAGGGCGAAGCGCGGTCTCTGGGCTTCAGTCGAGGGTGGCGCTCTGGCGCATGCTCCGCACGGTCGCTGGCGAGGTTGGCATGGTTCGTGCGTGTGGTCCAGGGCTTGGCAACGCTCGCGGCTGGGACAGGGAGTGGCGGTGGACGGTGGGCTGCCTCCCAGACATGCTGGCTAGGCTTGCTTCTCTTCCTAGCTTGCTGTCGACATGGGGGTGACATGGGTGTGCTCGGCTGTTCACCATTGATGGCAATGCCAAGCTTACAGTGATGCTAAGGGTTAGTTTAGGTTGTTAGATGATCTACTAAGGCTAGTGGTGCCCAGAGAGGGAACAAGTTAGGCCTCAATCACTGCTCACTATAGTGTTTAGATTTTGTATGATTTGTATCTGCAACCTGTTTGATGAAATGGCCGCATGAAATCAAGTTTTGAATTTTGAAAAGATTTTTGGTGGGTTTGCTAGATTGGTGCTGGTGAGTCTGCAGATGCTTGGGTTTTGAAAGTTGAGCTTGTTTGAGTGGTTTTTGAATAAGTGGGATCTTCCCATATGATAAAGATTCAATTTTGAATTGTCATTTAAACTATGCATTTGAAAATTTCTGGATGATCACAAAGTGGGCCTTGATACCTTGTTATGAGTACATTCAAGGGGTGCAAATATCCAGAAAAGTTTTCATTAGGTTCTGAAAGTTTGAGACAGCCAAAGTAAGCATGGGAGTTAAATTGGTCAAAATGACCATTCCTTTATTTTATTGGTTTTGATTTATTTGTCTTAAGGAAAAGTTTGGGAAATGTTTAGATGATGTTTATTTCACCTAAGAAACATTTTACTAGCAAGGAAACATACAAACAAGGTGGTTCAAAAGAATTTCAAATTAAATGCATAAACATATGCATGTCTTCATAATTTTATTTAACAAAGTTTTTTTTAACCCTAAATTTGATGATTAGAGTTTGATGATTCAAGTTTAGTATTTTTGGTATGTTACGCGCGGTCGTGACCCTGTGGAACCTACAGCGCGGTGGCAGGAAGAAATGGCAGCAGCACGACAAGCATGGGACACGTCGGCACGAGGCTAGCGGGGATGATAAAAAATGAAGTGTCCTCGCTGATGGTACGCCTCCTCCACCTGCCCCACTCTCCCACCTACCGTCCCCTCCTCCTCCCGCTCCCTCGCCCAGCGGTTTCGAGTGGCCGCCCTCGCCGCCATGTCAACGACGGCAGTCGCGATGTGGAAGCGCTGTGTGGGATACCCATGGCTGTTCGTAGCATGGAAAACAAAAATTTTCTACCGCATGAACACACAATCAAGATCTTATCTATGATCAAGCCAAGATCTATCTACTAGATTGTAGCAACGAGTCAATAGAGTACTAACCCTTGAAGATCCAAAGCGGTTAACGAGAGAAGATTCTCGTGGATGATGTAGTCGTACACTCCCGATCTCAAGATCGCGCAGACGATCCTTCCCACAAGGCGTTAAGCAAAGGCTTCCGTAGTCGGTCACACGTTCGAGACTGATGAAGACCTTCCTCTCCCTTGTTCCAAAGAAAATGGAGGTTGTAGCACTCTCGCGATTCCCAGAAGACTGACGTGGTACCTGAAGTAGAGGGGAGATCTCGCAGGGCTTCGCCTTAAGCCGGAGCGAGTATGGTGGACTATGAGAGAGCCTTGGTGATCTAGGGTTTAGACACACCAATTAGAAGGGGCTAAACCAGCGGCTAGGGCAATTAGAAGCTCTAACTCGGTGGCTTGGGAGAAATCCCTAGGCTGTGGCTAGGGTTTAGGTTTAGAGGGAGGCAACTTGTGTGTCTAGGAGGGGAGCCCTGCCCCTCCTCTTATAGGTGGAGGGAGGCGCGCCTGGGGAGGGGAGTCCCTCCCCAACTCGGACCCAAGGTGGGCCGGCGGTGGGAGGAGGAACTCCTCCCCCAAGTCGGTTTCAAACCTCCTTCTCCTCTTTCCCAAAACTAGCCGTTTGACTTTCAAACTAGCCGTTTGACTTTTCAAACTAGGATTTGAATAAACCCTCTATTTTGGTACAGCGATGACACCTAGTACATGATGCAATCATATCAACTTGATATAACACATTCATGTACCCTTTCCCCTCCGGAGTGCCGGACATTCCGGAACCTTCTAGAACATTCCCGATGAAAACACCGGAACCATTCTCCAACTCCGAAACAGGACTTTCCTTATATGAATCTTATTCTCCGGACCATTCCGGATCTCCTCGTGATATCCCAGATTCCATCAGAGACTCCGAACAACATTCGGTCTCTTACTCATCATTCCATAACTACTCAAACAACGTCGAATCCTTAAGTGTGTCTCCATACGGTTCGTGAATTATGCGGACATGATCGAGACACTTCTCCGAACAATAACCAATAGAGGAATCTGGAAATTCATATGGCTCCCACATATTTCTACGATTACTTTGCGATCGAATGAACCACTTACATACGATACCAATTTCCCTTTGTCTCACGATAGTTTACTTATCCGAGGTTTTGATCGTCGGTATCTCTGCATACCTAGTTCAACCTCGTTACCGATAAGTACTCTTTTCTCATTCCCGTGATATATGATCCCTTGTGAGCTACCACATGCTTGCAAGCTAATTGGATGACATTACACCGAGAGGGCCCAGTATATCTATCCGTCATATGGATGGACAAATCCCATTCTTGATCCATGTGTCTCAACCAATACTTTCCGAACACTCAATGCCACCTTTATAGCCACCCGATTCACGGTGTGGTGTTTGATGTCATCAAAGCATCCATCCGGTAAAGGTGATATGCATGATCTCATGGTCGAAGGAATTAGGTTACTATGTATCAGAAAGCATATAGCAATTGAACTATTAAAATGACTTGATCTTTATGCTACGCTTATCTATAGGAGTATGTCCATCACATCATTCTCCTAATGATATGACCCTGTTGTTAATAACATCTCTATGTTCATGATCAGGAAACCATGGTCATATATTAACCAACAAGCTAGTTTAACAAGAGGCTTTACTAGGGACTCTTTTTATGTTTACAAATCACACAAGTATTAATGTTTCCTGTTAATACACTTATAGCATGGTATGTAAAAATTTATCATAAGTATGAAGATATGATAATAACCCACTTTATTATTGCCTCTTGGGCATATCTCCAACAGTCTCCCACTTGCACTAGAGTCAATAATCTAGTTTCAAACCTTTGTGTATTCAACACCTATGGCTTTCCGGTGTTGTATGTACACGTTCGCTAGTGGTCAACTGATCTCCGGATCTGACACTTCCAGGTCCGTGTGTAATTGCATGTATTTGCGTCTCTACGCATCACTCATTCTCTAATGAGATGGCTTTGTATAAATTTGGTCCTTTGGTGAGACCTTTAGTTCTTTGGGGTTAAAACATGTTGATAATATTGTCGTACAATATATCTTCATAGTATTATCCCGCTATGAACTACACCTAGTTTGATAACAAACTACTTGACCCAAATGCCCTCTTTAGCTGCTATAATAGCAGTCATATACTTAGCCTTTTGTTGTAGTATCTGTCACAATGTCTTAAATTTGGAACTCATCCAAATCCATTATGGAAATTACTTTCCATTATATTGTGCCACCCTTAGTTTAGATTGAGACAAACTTAATTTGTACTTTGTGACAAAACTAGTATCAATGTAGTACTTTTACAATGAACTAACCATCTATTTGTCACTTCTACAAACAATATATTCTTAGTTCTGTTGAGAAATAGAGCAATTTACCAAGCGAATTATCCAAAATAAACGCTAGATAAAACATGACTAGAATAATAGGCAATATACTAATCATGCTAAATAGCGAATACAAATTAAGGCATATAGCCAAACAAACTGCAAAGCATAAAACTTTGGATAGGATCAGAACAAGATTGAGACAGAAGATGTACACGGCAGTAGCAGAAGTAGAACCGCCGGTGTTGGAACCGTCATTGGCCATGTCGTCGAGGAAGAGGGTGCTGATGTCGGGGAAGAAGTCCTCGTCGGGGAAGACGTCGCTATCTGTGAGGGAGTCTGTGCGAAGCGGCCATGGCGATAGCGCTCCCAAAACCTTATCGCCCTTCTCCCGCCAGACAGACTCAAGCGGTGGGGTCTCGAGGCCCTCATCACTGCTCGCGGTCACGCCGCAAGACGGATGGGAAGATGGAAGTAGCGCAAGACTCTAGAACTGGGCGCAAGGATGTATGGCAACAGAATCGAGAGGAGGCGCGACCTCTCTCTCTTATAGGCGCAGAGGGAAGGCGACGGCAGATGAAACGAATGACGGAAGATGAAGCGAGCAGGCGATCCACCGGACAGCCTCCACTCAATTCGTATTCATTTAACTCGTATTAAAAGTCCATTCAAAGCAAACGTTTCAGCTTCTGTACATCTGTTCATATACCATTCATGCGTGGCAAAATAAAGCTCGGCTCGGCGAGATTCCCGCAACCCGCGGCGCGCGCGTCGTGACGTGACGTGACGAGGCGAGGCGAGGCGAGGCGTGGCGAGGCGAGCGAGGAGGAGGAGGAGCGCGCGTGTGGAACTCTCTCCTTCTCCTTCTCATCCTTTTACCAAGTGGTAGGAGAGCTCACCTTATAAGCTGGTCCAACTTCCACTCAACTAGAAATGTGGGACTAAACATTTGTCCCAGCTCGTGTCTTGCATGAATGGGCCCCATGGGCCTCTAGGATTTTCAGGAATTATTGAAATAGAAAATGGGCTAGATTATTTGGGCCAAAATTCCAACAATCCCCCACCAGATCCCAGAGGCACATGTAATTTGCCTTTGGTTCCAAAACACTGTTTATATATCGGTACTATAGTGGATACTGTTAAGTTGAACTTCCACCTAGAATTCTATGCTACACTAGGTTGCGACTTGTACAGTGGACTATGCCTTGAACTGCAAGTTTGCTGCAATCTAGCTTCACACGAATTCTTGACCGATACTGGGCTACCGTGGGACTTCCCCGCGGGTGGAGCTTATACGTCATACTCCATGACCTTTCATGAGTTTATTAGAGAGCACCCTACTCTCATAGACTGCGACGTTTTAATAGTCAGACTCATATAGGTGTGTTCTTCAAAAGATGTTCTGCAGGACAACATCTTTGCTTAGGATAAGCCACTTAGAACACATTAAGATAATAAATCAACCTGCCATGCAGAATAGGAAAGTATTGCATCTTTATGGAGTGGTGTTTATTAAAGTAGGGATACTTTCCTCTCAGCTAACCAACAGCTTGTTTCCCAATTCTAATTCACGGGATCTCCGATCACATAGAGTGGTTTCCACTGTGGAAAGCTCAAATTGTGGGTCTCATACCCATCTCCTTCGATGCATTTTCTATACGTTGCGTGATAGACCCTTTGTGAAGGGATCTGCCAAATTTTTAGATGTTTGGATATAATCCAATGCAATAACTCCGGAGTTTCTCATTTTCCTGACAGATTTCAGTCTCCTCTTCACATGTCTTGAGGACTTCATGTTATCCTTAGAACTGTTCACCTTAATAATCACAGTTTGATTATCAGTTCATTGGAATTGCGGGTATAGGTTTTCAACCACGGTAAGTCCATCAAGAGTTCACAGCCACTCGCTTCACAAAGGCGTGTCTAGTGCTGTAAGTTCTGCTTCCATAGTTTACCTCGTTAAGATGGTCTGCTTGCAAGACTTCCAAGAAACAGCGCCACCACCAAGTGTGAAAACATATCCACTCGTGGCCTTTATCTCATCAGCATCAGATATCCAATTTGAATCACTATAACCCTCTAGTACCCTCGGATACCCGGTATAGTGTATGCCATAGCTCGCAGTACCTTTTAGATATCGCATAACTCTTTCAAGAGCATGCCAGTGATCATCTCCTGGATTTGAGACAAATCGACTGAGTTTGCTTACATCAAAGGTGATGTCAGGTCTCGTGGCACTAGCTAAATACATAAGCGAGCCAATGATTTGAGAGTATCTTAGTTGGTCTCTAGCATTTCCTCGATTCTTTCGAAGCAACACACTAGGATCATACGGTGTAGGAGAAAAATTGACGTCGCTATACCCGAAACGACTCAAGATCTTTTCCACATAGTGGGACTGAAGCAATGTAATTCCACCATCATCATCTCTCAATAGCTTGATGTTCAGGATGACGCTACTCCCGCATCCTTCATCTCAAAGGAACGAGATAAGAAATCTTTGACCTCCTTAATTGCATTAAGGTTGGTTCCGAAAATCGTATGTCATCAACATACAAACAAAGGATGACTCCTCACCCCACCATGGCGATAGTATACGCACTTGTCGCCTTCGTTTACAACAAACTCGTAGCGCTTAAGGTTTTATCAAATTTTTCGTGCCACTTTAGGTGCTTGTTTAAGACCATACAAAGACTTGATAGCTTGCACACTTTTCTTTCTTGACCATTTACTACAAAACCATCCGGTTGATCCATATAAATTTCTCATCCAACTCTCCATTTAGGAAAGCCGTCTTAACGTCCATTTGATGAACGAGAAGACCGTGTGAGGCAGCCAAAGAAAGTAGTACTGAATGGTGGTCAACCTTGCTACGGTGAGTAAGTGTCAACGAAGTCTTCACCTTCCTTTGGGTATAACCCTTGGCCACAAGCCTTGCCTTGTACTTCTCAATAGTACCATCAGCCTTAGTTTCTTCTTGAACACCCATTTACATCCTACAGGTTTGCACCCATAAGGACGATCTGATCTCCCATGTTTCATTAGCTAAGATGGAATTCATCTCACTATGAAGCCTTCCAAAGTAGTCAGCATCAGGAGATGCATAAGCTTCTGAAATGGAAGTGGGAGTGTCATCCACAAGGTACACAATGAAATCATCACCAAAAGACTTTGCAGTCCTTTGTCTCTTGCTTGTTTTAGGAATTTCATTATCATCCTCCTTAGGACTTTCAGAGTGTTCAATCGGAATGGTAGGTTCAGAGAATATAGCAAATTCCTGATTAGATGAACTAGGTATCTCCGGATTTGATGAGTTAGGTTTATCCTTCATTGGAAAGATATCCTCAAAGAAAGTTGCATCAGTCGACTCCATGATTGTACCGACATGAATGTCAGGTACTTCAGATTTTACTATCAAGAATCTATAACCAATGCTATGAAAAGCATAGCCCAGAAAAACACAATCAATGGTTTTTGGTCCAAGCTTGCGCTTCTTGGGGATTGGTACATTAACCTTTGCCAAACAACCCCAAGTACGTAAGTAAGAGAGTTTTAGTCTTTTCTCCCATTCTTGAATGGAGTAATTTCTTTGTTCTTTATGGGAACTCGGTTTAGGACATGACACGCGGTCAATAATGCCTCCCCACCATTCCTTAGAAAGACCCGATGTGTCTAACATGGCGTTAACCAAATCATAGAGTACGGTTCTTTCTTTGCTACTCCATTTGACGGGTGAGTAGGGAGGTGTCCTCTCATGAATTATGCCATGTTCCGCACAAAAAGAATCAAACTCGTTGGAAAAATACTTCCACCACGATCAGACCTAAGCCTCTTAATCTTTCGATCAAGTTGATTTTCCCTCGGCTTTATAGATTTTGAAGAAACTCAAAGCCTCATCTTTTGATTTCGTAAGATACGCATGACAATATCTCGTAGAGTCATCGATCAAAGTCATGAAATATTTCTTTCCACCTTTGTCAACACACCATTCATCTCACAAAGATCGAATGTATGAGCTCTAGTGGTGTTAAATTTCTCTTCGCAATGTATGTGACTTGCGAGGTTGTTTAGCTTGTACGCAGACTTGGCACTTAGATCCCTTACCAATTGAGAAATCAGGGATTAAATTCATTTTGGCTAGCCGCGTCATACAACCAAAATTAATATGACAAAGACGAGAGTGCCAGACATTTGATTCAAAATTTGTGTAAATATGATTAACAACTTTATTACAAATGTCCGAGAGATAATGGTTTTAACAAGCCTCCCATTCATAGCCTTTACCAATAAAGGTTCCATACTTCGAAATTACAAATTTATTGGACTCGAATACAATCTTGTAGCCATCTCGACATAGAAGAGATCTGCTAACAAGATTTTTATTTATTGAGGGAACATGATGCACGTTCTTCAGGCGCATGCCTTTCAAGTGAACTTCGACCGTACCAACACCATGAATGAAGCATGCGAGCCGTTCCCCATCAAGACGGTTTGAGTCCTCTCGACCGATATGAAGAAAACATGGAAATATCGTAATGACATGTACATTAGCGCCGTGTCAATCCACCAATCAGAGAATGACATAATGAAAGAACAAGAGGTAATATACCATACCCAACATCTTTCATCTCAACGCCCTTATGACAACATTAGCAGCCTTGCTCTTCATGTCTTGGCGCTTGTCAAAGCGGTTGGGACAAGCAGAGCCCAATGATTAGGATCACCGCACATGACAAGCACCTTTCCTCTTATCGATTCTTCTTGAAGTGGTGGACTGTGAGGCCTTGTTCTTTCCATCGAACTTTCCTTTATCATCAAACTTTCCTTTGTTCTTGAACTTGTGAGGCTGGAAGTTCCTTTTCTGCACAGTTGTCATTAGAACCTCCCTCGGTACCTCGAGCACGTGTGTCTTTTGCTCTCGCCTTCTCTTCCACATCAAGAGTCCCAATGAGATTCGCCACGAGAACTCTTGTTTCTTGTGCTTCAGAGAAGTAGCAAAATTCCTCCATGACTGGGAAGTTTGGCAATGATGCCTCCGCAACAAACTTGTCCGTAACACACAAGTGAAGTGCTCAAGCTCCCGCAAGGATCAGATCTCATGAGCCTGCTCCACAATGGAGCGGTCATCAATCATCTTGTAGTCATAGAATTGTTCCATGACATACGTTCATCGCCAAAGATCGAGACTCCAAATTTTCTCGAGCATCCCACATATCTTTGTCATTTCTAAATGATGATATGAATCGACAATATTGTCGCCAAGGATGCTAATCAAGGCAGCCTTGAAAGTAGTATCAAGTTTTTGAACGCCTCTTCCCGAAAGGGATTAAGTTCCCCTCAGTGCGCCATAGATGGCGTTATAGCATCTCATGGTCTCAAAACTGCAGATCGCTCTGACGCCACCGCTTGTAATTCACACCTTCAAACACGTGGCTTCATAGAAGCAACAAAGCCACTTGGGGCAAATTGCCCTAAATAAGGTTTTGGATTGTTGAGAAATAGAGCAATTTACCGCTTAATTATCCAAAATAAACGCTAGATAAAACATGACTAGAAAAATAGGCAATATACTAATCATGCTAAATAGAGAATACAAATTAAGGCATATAGCCAAACAAACTGCAAAGCATAAAACTTTGGATAGGATTAGAACAAGATTGAGACAGAAGATGTACACTAGAAAGGGTAGAACCATGGCATTGGAACCGTCATTGGCCATGTCGTTGAGGAAGAGGGTGCTGATGTCGGGGAAGAAGTCCTCGTCGGGGAAGACGTCACTATCTGTGAGGGATTCCGTGATTTGCAAGAGTCGCTACTGATAGCGCTCCCAAAACCTTATCGCCTTCTCCCAGACAGACTCAAGCGGCAGGTCTCGAGGCCTACCGTCTGTCGGCCAGGTGTATAGCAGCCAGAATCGAGAGGAGGGCGACCTCTCTCTCTTATAGGCGCAGAGGGTAAGGCGCATGGCGTAAGATTAAACGAATGAACGGAAGATGAAGCGAACAGGCGGCAGTCCACCGGACAGCCTCCACTCAATTCGTATTCATTTAACTCGTATTAAAAGTCCATTCAAAGCAAACGTTTCAGCTTCTGTACATCTGTTCATATACCATTCATGCGTGGCAAAATAAAGCTCGGCTCGGCGAGATTCCCGCAACCCGCGTCGCGTCGCGTCGCGTCGCGTCGTGACGTGACGTGACGAGGCGAGGCGAGGCGAGGCGAGGCGTGGCGTGGCGTGGCGTGGCGTGGCGAGGCGAGCGAGGAGGAGGAGCGCGCGTGTGGAACTCTCTCCTTCTCATCCTTTTACCAAGTGGTAGGAGAGCTCACCTTATAAGCTGGTCCAACTTCCACTCAACTAGCAATGTGGGACTAAACATTTGTCCCAGCTCTTGTCTTGCATGAATGGGCCACATGGGCCTCTAGGATTTTCAGGAATTATTGAAATAGAAAATGGGATAGATTATTTGGGCCAAAATTCCAACAAGTTCTTCCAAAAGATCATAAGAATATCCTTACTATTGTCCAATGATCATCTTATGAATAATTCTGGTATATGCTCACATCATTTAGAGCATAGGACATATCTGGATTTGTACATATCACAGCATAATTGATATAAATACTCTTTGTGATTTCATACATTAAGTATCAATCTATACTTGATTCTTTGTTTCACTTACCAAGTGTCAATACACTTGAATATATCATCAATATTGAACTCATTCAATCCTTTCTGTGCGACAAGAACCTTTCTTGTAGTTTCTATATTGAACTCATTCAATACAACATCTATGTACTTTCGGCACAACCATATTACGTCTATTGATGCTAAATATTTGGGTTTTGCCTAAGCCTTTCATCGAGATGAAATTCTTATCTTGTGTTAATAAAATATACATCATTTCCAATCAACAATATGTCTTCCACATAATGTATTAGAAACATGTCTTAGCGCTCCCACTTAATTTCTTGCAAATGCAAGCATCTTCATTATCTCCGACGAATTTAAACTCCTTTAACAGTTTCATCATAGTGAAGATTCCAACTCCGTAATGCTTACTTCAACCATTGAAGTTTGCATATGCATTTAGCATCCTTTGAACTAACAAAACCCTTTGGACCGTGTCATGCACACATCCTAGGTAACCCTTCTATTAGAAGAACTTGTTTTGTTTATCCAACACATAACAAAATTATATGTCGTGGTTGCTACATTAATCCGTCTAGACTAAATATCGCTATGAAAGATCAAATCTTGTCATAGTCAACCCTTGAACATTGTTGTGAACTCTTTCCCAACATGTCGACCATTTCATAGATGTGAAACATCCATGTCTATTTCTTTATAGATCCAAACACAACTGTAAGGTCTTACACCTTTATCGAGGGTCCTTCAAGTTCAAAACTTGATTTCTCGTGTATGGAACTATCACGGATTTTATGGCTTCAAGCCATTTGACGAAGTCAGGGCCCATCATCGCTTCTTTGCATGTAGTCGGATCATTATTGTCAAATAATGATTTAACTCTCAAATCTTGGCATTTGATTGTTTACCCGACCTACTTGTTTCAATAGTAACTTAGATCTCCGTGACCACAACCTTTGAGGCACGTGAGCCATGAGCATTGTTGCTGCCTCCGGAACACTTTTCGGCGCTGCGCAACTTTGATCATATATAGCTAAGGTTCTTTAAACCTTGTCAAAGTTCTATTGTCCTCCCACTTAACTTTTCACGAAAAATTCCTTCTCAAAGAAACTTGACGTTCTAAGTGACAAACATTTTTGTCTCCGATGTTATGGAGGAATACTTAACAGTTATTCGAAATAACATACAAAGACAGGTTCATCCGACTTTTGGTTGCAAACATCTTTCTTATGCATAGCATACCAATGTTTAAGAAAGGACAACTTGGGTTTTATCCCAAACCATAACTTTATATGGTGTCATTTCAACGGATTATGATGGAGCTCTTTTCGGTGGAAAAACGGTAGTCTCTAAAGCTTTTAATCTTTAAAATATAATGGCAGTTTTATGAATTATACCTTTGATCTTACCATGTCAAACAAGGTTTAATTACATATCTCTAATGCTCCATACTCTTATGGTGTTTCGGTAAATGCAAATCCACTGAACGATTCCATAAATCTTAGGTATTATGCTAAACTTTGTAACTCAAATATCTTCCTTTATGATCTTTATCATAAACTGTTTATATTCTTGTTACAATGATTTTGCACTTCATCTTGAAAGTCTTTGAACTTTTCAAATGTTTCCTACTTCATCCTTATTAAGTAAATATTCATATATTCACTCAAATTTTCGGAGAAAGCATATGAAGTTGAAATCCATCGCTCTTGACTACACATAATGGACTTCGTACAACAATATGTACAAGTTCCAATAAGCTAGTCATTCGTTCCCTTTTGGCCTACGAACGAAGTTTTAATTATCTCTGGGAAAGTTTCACAAGCGTCATGTGATCAAAAATCAAAAGACTCCAAAATTCCATCCACATGGAGTTTCTTCATGTTTTCTTTCCAATATAATTTAAACGGCGATGTCACTTCCTAAGCGATCTTTCAATCAATTTGTCTTTCGACATCTTTAGCACTAGTTTTATGGATATGATTTCTCCAACGAGATTTGCGAATCCATCTTTTATGGATTACGGCAATTATTTGAACAACCCTTTTGTTCTCATAATACCTGATAAAACAAATCTTTGAAGGCAAGCTTTGATGTTTAACGAGCAACACAATAACCCTTTATTTGTTCTCGATGAACATCATCACATATTCTTTTGCTAGTTACTTAGGCCATTGTAGTTCATGAATTGTGTTGTTTCGTATGACGATTCACACCAACAAATTTAGTATCAAATACTTAAGAACCACATTGTTTAATAAGCAAAGAATATATCCATAACATGTATATCATCTATATACTTAAGCTGAACAATTCTAGTCTTTTCTTTTCTGCCATATACTTATGAGATTCTCTTCAAGATTTCCTTCGCTTTGGAAGAATCTATCAACATCAATAGTGGAGTCATACATATGACACATAGTCCAAAGCGTGTATAGTTAAATACCAATGTCTTTGGACTTTCACTTTGAAGTAGATCACCATCATCAAATGTTTGGTGTTCTTTCAAATTCCTTTCTTTAGTAATTTCTTGGTGTAGTAAAACATTTTACCTACATCAAATATTCACCCTTATCATGGAATCGTCCATGATCAAACTACTTTTAGCTTATAACGATGAATTACGAGTATAATGTTGCTATCCAAAACCTTTTGGAGGATTAGGACAACAAGTGTCTCCAACTCTTTGCAAATTCTCATCAAAATATGAGAACATGAACTTTGCCATATTATACTCTATCATGGTGTAACCAAAACTTCGTTTCATATATCACAATATCTTCCACACATCATGGTTTCTGAAACAACTCTTTCAGATCCTAGATAACCTTGATATTAAGATAATCCTTTGAATATCAAGAATCATGGAGACAAACATGATACTCATACACTAACATTTGGAATTGTCACTCTTGATTTAATACCAATTATTAAACTTCATGGAGTAACCGGAATTTACTGAAAGTTTTCAATAGGACTTTTAAACTTTAGATTAACACTTCAAAACAATACGATACCAGTTCGTAAAGTAACTAACCAGAATTCTATAGTTCTATCATCTCAATTATAACTAAGCGCAAGGTGGTAAACGGATGCCAATGACTACAAAAATTATGCAAATTCACTTTGAGTTAATTTATGATAAATAGTGTTCAACTTTTAATCATATTGCTGTTAAACTCCCACTCAAAACAATATCCCTCACATTGTTTTAGTGATCACACGAACCAAATCCACCATATCAAAACCGATCATCACGAGAGTTGATATAGCTTCAATGGCGAACAATCAACATGTTCATCATATCTACTATATGACTCATGCTTTACCTTTCGGTGATCCGTGTTCCTGAGACCATGTCTGTACATGCTAGGCTCGTCAAGATCAAACCTTAGCTTCCGCATGAGCAAATCTGGCTTGCCCACGTTGTATACACTTGCGGAATCTAACACACCCGATCATCACGTGGTGCTTCGAAACAACAAGCTTTAGCAACGGTGCTAACTAAGGGTGAACACTTTATGACTTGAAATTCATGTGCATGAGGGATCATCTTATAATGCTACTATCGTCTACTAAGCAATACAAGATGCATAAAGGATTAACATCATATGCAATTCATAATATGTGATATGATATGGCCTTTCTTCTTTGTGCTTCCGATCTCCATCTTCTAGCACGAACATGATCTCCATCATCACCGACATTGCATCAAGGTCAATGATGCTTCTCCATGGTTATCGTCCACCGACTTCAACTATTACAACTACTTTGAATAGACACGCGGGTCTTAACAGAAATTAAAGACAACCATATGGCTCCTGCCGGTTGCCGACTTACAATAAGGAACATTGCATACATCATATATAATCACAATCATGGCCATATCACATCATCGACACCCCCGCAAAACAAAGTTAGACGCCTACTTTCTTTGCATATTTTACGTGGTTTGGGGCTTTCAATAAGTGTCGTTAACTTACTTAACAAGAACCACAACATTGATACTAGTATTGTTAATCACCCGTTGTAAATTAGATCTTAACTATGCTAGCGAAACAGCACCAAGAAAGCCACTTATGCAATACAAGTTGCATGTCAAGCGTGGAGCAAGTCTCATGAACGATGTCATGTAAGGTTAGCCCGGGCCGCTTCATCCCAACATACCGCAAGATGCAAAGTACACAAGAAGCAATCGACAATAAAAGCATCAACGCCCACAATGACCATTGTGTTATACTCGTGCAACAGATCTACATATAGACACGGCTCTGATACCACTATAGGGGTTCGTAGCATGGAAAACAAAAAATTTCTACCGCATGAACACACAATTAAGATCTAATCTATGATCAAGCCAAGATCTATCTACTAGATTGTAGCAACGAGTCAATAGAGTACTAACCCTCGAAGATCCAAAGCGGTTAACCAGAGCAGATTCTCGTGGATGATGTAGTGACACTCGATCTCAAGATCGCGCAGACGATCCTTCCCAAGGCTGCTCCAAGTAGCGCTTGCATGATCGGTCACACGTTACATTTCGATGAAGACCTTCCTCCCTTGTTCCAAAGAAAATGGAGGTTGTAGCACTCTCCTCGTGATTCCCAAGAAGACGGGCGTGGTACCGAAGTAGAGGGGAGATCTCGCAGGGCTTCGCCTTAAGCCGGAGCGAGTATGGTGGACTATGAGAGAGCCTTGGTGATCTAGGGTTTAGACACACCAATTAGAAGGGGCTAAACCAGCGGCTAGGGCAATTAGAAGCTCTAACTCGGCGGCTTGGTAGAAATCCCTAGGCTGTGGCTAGGGTTTAGGTTTAGATGGAGGCAACTTGTGTGTCTAGGAGGGGAGCCCTGCCCCTCCTCTTATAGGTGGAGGGAGGCGCGCCTGGGGAGGTGAGTCCCTCCCCAACTCGGACCCAAGGTGGGCTGGCGGTGGGAGGAGGAACTCCTCCCCCAAGTCGGTTTCAAACCTCCTTCTCCTCTTTCCCAAAACTAGCCGTTTGACTTTCAAACTAGTCGTTTGACTTTTCAAACTAGGATTTGAATAACACCTCTATTTTGGTACAGCGATGACACCTAGTACATGATGCAATCATATCAAATTGATATAACACATTCATGTACCCTTTCCCCTCCGGAGTGCCGGACATTCCGGAACCTTCTAGAACATTCCCGATGAAAACACCGGAACCATTCTCCAACTCCGAAACAGGACTTTCCTTATATGAATCTTATTCTCCGGACCATTCCGGATCTCCTCGTGATATACCGGATTCCATCCGAGACTCCGAACAACATTCGGTCTCTTACTCATCATTCCATAACTACTCAAACAACGTTGAATCCTTAAGTGTGTCTCCCTACGGTTCGTGAATTATGCGGACATGATCGAGACACTTCTCCGAACAATAACCAATAGAGGAATTTGGAAATTCATATATTCTACATATTTCTACGATTACTTTGCGATCGAATGAACCACTTACATACGATACCAATTTCCCTTTGTCTCACGATAGTTTACTTATCCGAGGTTTTGATCGTCAGATCTCTCGCATACCTAGTTCAACCTCTACCGATAAGTAATCTTTTCTCGTTCCGTTATATATGATCCCTTGTGAGCTACCACATGCTTGCAAGCTAATTGGATGACATTACACCGAGAGGGCCCAGAGTATATCTATCCAGTCATATGGATGGACAAATCCCATTCTTGATCCATGTGTCTCAACCAATACTTTCCAACACTCAATGCCACCTTTATAGCCACCCGATTACGGTGTGGTGTTTGATGTCATCAAAGCATCCATCCCAGAAGGTGATATGCATGATCTCATGGTCGAAGGAATTATGTTACTATGTATCAGAAAGCATATAGCAATTGAACTATTAAAATGACTTGATCTTTATGCTACGCTTATCTATAGGAGTATGTCCATCACATCATTCTCCTAATGATATGACCCTGTTGTTAATAACATCTCTATGTTCATGATCAGGAAACCATGATCATATATTAACCAACAAGCTAGTTTAACAAGAGGCTTTACTAGGGACTCTTTTTATGTTTACAAATCACACAAGTATTAATGTTTCCTGTTAATACAATTATAGCATGGTATGTAAACATTTATCATAAGTATGAAGATATGATAATAACCCACTTTAGTATTGCCTCTTGGGCATATCTCCAATAGTTCTAATACGGGAATGGGATACCCTTTCGTCCAGAGCCTGAGTCCCAGACGATTAGGTTTTTCTCGTCTCCCGTCGGTGCCGCCGCAGATCCATCTCGATTTTGTGGTCTTCGGGATATGGAAGAGGGGTGGATATTGACCCTTGTCAGAGGGAGGGCTTCGTTTTCCTATTTTTAGGGTTCAAGTTTGGTGGGACGGCGTTCAGGTGGTGGCGGTGGCATATCTTCCAATAAGGGCTCCCCGGCTTCAGCCCCACATCTCGATTACAACGTCGAGAAGCTTGTGGGAGTGGTGTGGTTGATGCGACTCAGATTACTATAGAGCTTCGTTGAGAGACCCCAAGAGGAAGGTATGATGATCACAGCAGCAAGTTTTTCCTCAGTAAGAAACCAAGGTTATCGAACCAGTAGGAGGAAGGAAACGACTCAGAGGTGTTGCTAGCAGCTTGGAAACCTGCACAACACAAACTCAAGACTTTGCCCCAACGAACAGTGAGGTTGTCAATCTCACCGGTTTGCTGAAACACAAAGGATTAAATGTATGGTGTAGAAGATAATAGTGGTTTGCAGAAAGTAAACAGTAACAGTGGAAGATGTATCAATGGTAAAGATTGGACCGGGGTCCATAGTTCACTAGAGATGTTCTCCTTAAGATAAACACACATGACATGCTGAGTAAAATAAATTACAGCAGGACAATTGATAGTACTGAGCAAGTCATAATAATGCAATACTAGACGTTCATGATCCTATGAGATTCGATTGGGCAATACAACAAGATACATAGAACGTCATCCAACTGCATCTATGACTAGAAATCCACCTTCAGGTTATCATACGACCCCCCTCCAGTATTAAGTTGCAAGCAACGGATAACTGCTTTAAGCAAAATGTGTAAGGTAAATAATCCACTTGTTTTATGAACAAGAGACCGTTGTTTTCTCCCTAGTAGCAACAACACATCTACAACCTTAGAGATTTTTGTCACTTCCTTTAGATTAAATAGAGACATGAACCCATTATCGAGCATAAATACCCCCTCTTAGAGTCACTAGCATCTACTTGGTCAAGATAGCTACTAGAAACGGAGAGCATGCAAGATCACAAACAACACAGACATGATAGAATCAATAAGACAAAACCATTAATCAATCTGACATAGTAATCTCAATATCCATTGGATCCCCGCAAACACATGTATGATTACAAATAAATGATCTTGATCATGAACGGAGCTCACAAGATCTAAACATGGTAGCACAAAGGAGGAGATACAACCATCTAGATACTACATGGACCCGTAGTCCAAGGTGGAACTACTCACGCTTCATACCGGAGGCTGGCATGATGAAGAAGAAGGCCTTCAGGATGATCTCCCCTCCGGCATGGTGGCGGCGGCTATAGACCGTTTCATGGAATATTGATCGGGTACTTAGGGTTTTGGTATCGGGGGGTCTTTATAGGCGAAGAGGCGAGGGAGGGGGCAGCCAGGGCGGCCGCACCTGTAGGGGTTCGTAGCATGGAAAACAAAAAATTTCTATCGCATACAAACAAACAAGCCAAGATCTATCTACTAGATTGTAGCAACGAGTCGATGGAATAACTTAACCTCGAAGATTCCAAAGTGTTTAACGAGAGCGGATTCTCGTGGGTGATGTAGTCGTACTCTTTCCGATCTCAAGATCGTGTGGACGATCCTTCCCAAGGCGTTAAAGTAGCTTCGCAATCGGTCACACGTTAGGTACTCGACGAAGACCTTCCTCTCCTTGTTCCAAAGAAAATGGAGGTTGTAGCACTCTCCTCGCGATTCCGCAAAGACAACGGCGTGGTACCTAAGTAGAGGGAATCCCGCAGGCTTCGCCAAGCCGAGCGAGTATGGTGGAGTATGAGAGAGGATATTAGTGGTCTAGAGATTAGACACACCAATTAGAAGGCTCTAAACCGAGGCTAAAGCAATTAGAAGCTCTAAACCAAAACGGCTCTAAACCGAGATTAGAGGTAGAAACTTGTGTGTCTCAAGGAGGAGGCTCTGCCTCCTTTTATAGGTGGAGGGGCTTGGCCAGGAGGGAGGAGTCCTCCCCAACTCGGCCTAGGGCTCAGCCCGGCTTGGAGGAGGAACCTCCTCCAAGTTGGTTTCAACCTCCTCTTGCTTGTTTCCCACGCTTCGTTTCCCACAGCTTCTGCCTTCCAGCTTTTCTGTTTTAGCCGCTTTGACTTTCAAACTGGCGGTTTGACTTTTCAGTTTTAGAACAGAAGAACACTTAGTACATGATGCAATCATTCAATGACACATTCATGTACCCTTCCCCGAGTGCCGGACAATCCGAACCTTCCGAACATTCCGATGAAAACACCAATCATTCCCGAACTCAAACGGGACTTTCCTTATATGAATCTTATTCTCCGGACCATTCCGGATCACCTCGTGATATCCTCGGATCCCATCCGAGACTCAACAACATTCGGTCTCTTTCTCATAATACCATAACTACTCAAACAACGTCGAATCCTTAAGTGTCTCCCTACGGTTCGTGAATTATGCGGACATGATCGAGACACTTCTCGAACAATAACCAATAGAGGAATCTGGAAATTCATATGGCTCCACATATTTCTACGATTACTTTGCGATCGAATGAACCACTTACATACGATACCAATTTCCCTTTGTCTCATGATAGTTTACTTATCCGAGGTTATGATCGTCGGTATCTCGCATACCTAGTTCAACCTCGTTACCGATAAGTACTCTTTTCGCTCGTGATATGTGATCCCTTGTGACCCAGTCACATGCTTGCAAGCTAATTGGATGACATTCCACCGAGAGGGCCTAGAGTATATCTATCCGTCATATGGATGGACAAATCCCACTCTTGATCCATGTGTTTCAACCAATACTTTACGAACACTCAATGCCACCTTTATAGCCACCCGATTCACGGTGGTGTTTGATGTCATCAAAGCATCCATCCTAAAGGTGATATGCATGATCTCATGGTGAAGGAATTAGGTTACTATGTATCAGAAAGCATATAGCAATTGAACTATTGAAATGACTTGATCTTTATGCTATGCTTATCTATAGGAGTATGTCCACCATATCATTCTCCTAACGATATGATCTTGTTGTTGATAACATCTCAATGTTCATGATAGGGAAACCACAATCATTAATCAACCAACAAGCTAGTGAAGTATAGAGGCTATACTAGGGACTTCAAATTAAGTTTACAAATCACACAAGTATTAATGTTTCCTTGTTAATACTATTATAGCATGAATGTAAACATTTATCATAAACACAAAGATATAATAATAACTATATTTATTATTGCCTCTAGGGCATATCTCCAACAGCCTCCCACTTGCACTAGAGTCATCTAATCTAGATTACACTAGATTACATGGTAATATACCGAACACCCATGGCAGTTTGGTGTTGGTCATGTTTTGCCCTCGGGAGAGGTTTAGTCAACGGATCCGCCACATTCAGATCTGTGTGTACTTTGCAAATCTTTATATCCCCATCCTGGATATGTTCTCGAATAGCATGAAAACGCAGCTTGATGTGCTTCAGCTTCTTGTGTGACCTTAGTTCTTGCGCATTGGCTATGGCACCCATGTTATCACAGTAGATAGACATTGGGTCCAGCGCACTAGGAACCACACCCAGCTCTGTAATGAACTCTTTCATCCATATCGCTTCTTGTGAAGCCTCCGAAGCAGCCATGTATTCCGATTCAGTTGAAGATCTCTGTGTTCCAACTAGCATCGGTGTAACCATTAACAACGAGTTGTTCATCACCTCCATAAGAAAGAACCATATCCTTAGTTCTTCTCAAGTACTTAAGTATGTTTTTGACCGCTGTCCAATGATCCACTCCTGGATCACTTTGATATCTGCTAGTTAAACTAACAGCATATGCAATGTCGGGTCTAGTACATAGCATGGCATACATTAGAGATCCTATGGCTGAGGCATAGGGAGTCTTACTCATCCTTTCTCTATCTTCTGTCGATGTCGGACTTTGAGTTTTACTCAAGGTCGTATTGGGCAACATGGGCAATAACCCTTTCTTGCTTTCTTCCATTCCAAATCTCTTTAGAACTTTGTCCAAATATGTACTCTGTGACAATGATATTTGGCGTTTCGATCTATCTCTATAAATCTTTATGCCTAATATGTAAGTCGCCAAGATCCTTCATTGAAAAACTATTATTCAAATATTCCTTGACACTATTAAGAAGGTCTACATCATTCCCAATCAACAATATGTCATCCACATATAGTATTAAGAATGCTACAGAGCTCCCACTCACTTTCTTGTAAATACAAGCTTCTCCATAAGTTTGTATAAAACCAAAACTTTTGATCACCTTATCAAAACGTTGATTCCAACTTTGGGATGCTTGCTTCAATCCATAGATGGACCTTTGAAGTTTGCATACCTTGTTAGCATCTTTAGGATCGACAAAACCTTTGGGTTGCATCATATACAACTCTTCATCAATATCTCCATTGAGGAATGCTGTTTTGACATCCATCTGCCATATCTCATAATCATAATATGCAGCGATTGCTAACATAATCCTCACAGACTTTAGCTTCGCTACTAGTGAGAAAGTCTCATCGTAGTCAACTCCTTGAATTTGTCGAAACCCTTTTGCGACAAGTCGAGCTTTATAGACAGTAACATTACCATCAGCATCTGTTTTCTTCTTGAAAATCCATTTGTTCTCGATGACCTTCCGCCATCCAGTAAGTCCACCAAAGTCCATACTTGGTTTTCGACATGGATCCAATCTCGGATTTCATGGCTTCTTTCCATTTATTGAATCTGGGCTCATCATCGCTTCCTCATATGTCTCGGGGTCATCGGTGTTGTCCACCAACATGACACTCATAACGGATCATACCAACTGGAGTGGTACGAGTTCTCGTTGACCTCCGAGTCTCAGAGCAACTTCACCAAGTTTCATGATCATCATCATTAGCTTCCTCTCTAATTGGTGCAGGCACCACAGGAACTTCTTCCGGTGCTGCTCTACTCGCAATTTCGAGAGAAGGTTCGACAACCTCGTCGAGTTCTACTTTCCTTCCAGTCACTTCTTTCGAGAGAAATTCCTTCTCTAGAAAGGATACATTCTTGGAAACGAAGATTTTGCCTTCGGATCTATGATAGAAGGTATACCCAATAGTTTCCTTCGGGTATCCTATGAAGACGCATTTCTCCGCTTTGGCTTCAAGCTTGTCCGGCTGTAACTTCTTTACATAGGCTTCGCATCCCCAAACTTTAAGGAACGACAATTTAGGTTTCTTCCCAAACCATAATTCATACGGTGTCGTTTCAACGGATTTAGATGGTGCCCTATTTAAAGTGAATGCGGCTGTTTCTAATGCATAACCCCAAAAAGATAGCGGTAAATCTGTAAGTGACATCATAGAACGAACCATATCTAAGAGAGTTCGATTACGACGTTCGGACACACCATTACGCTGTGGTGTTCCCGGTGGTGTCAATTGTGAAAGTATTCCGCACTTCTTTAAATGCTCGCCAAACTCGTAACTTAGATATTCACCTCCACGATCAGAACGTAGAAATTTAATCTTCTTGTTACGTTGATTCTCTACCTCACTTTGAAACTCCTTAAACTTCTCGAAAGTTTCGGACTTATGTTTCATGAAATAGATATACCCATATCTACTCAAGTCATCTGTGAAGGTAAGAACATAACGATAACCATCACGATGCTACACTCATTGGACCACACACATCGGTATGTATGATTTCCAATAAGTCCGTAGCTCGCTCCATCATACCGTAAAATGGAGTCTTAGTCATTTTTCCCATCGACATGCTTCAGATCTTTCAAGTGATTCAAAATCAAGTGATTCAAGAAGTCCATCGGAATGGAGTTTCTTCATACGCTTCACTCCAATGTGACCAAGACGATTACCACATATAGGTCAAATTATCGCTTGATTTCAAACGCTTAGCCTCAATGTTGTTGATATGTGTATTTCCACTATCGAGATTCAATAAGAATAGACCATCTATCAAAGGTGCATGTGCATAAAACATATTACTCATATAAATCGAACAACCATTATTCTCTCGACTTAAACAAGTAACCGCCTCAATAAACAAGATCCCGATATAATGTTCATGCTCAACGCAGCACCAAATAACAATTATTTAAGTATAAAACTAATCCCGATGGTAGATGAAGGGGTAGCGTCGAATCGCGATCACATCAACCTTTGATCTGCTTTCCACGCCGCATCGTCACCTCGTTCTTCGCTAGCTTCCGCTTATTCTGCAAAGACCTGTTTCGAGTTACAAATATGAGCAACAACCAAGATCAAATACCTGTGCACTACTACGAGTACTAGTGAGATACACATCAATAACATGTATATCGATATACCTTTCTTCTTGATGTTGCCGTTCTTCAGATCCGCCAAGTACTTTGGGCAATTCCGCTTCGATGACCTTCTCCCTTGCGTAAAAGCACTCGCCAGTTTGGGTCCAGCCTTGGTTTTCTTCACGTGGTAACTTTCTTACCACCCTTCTTGAAGTGTCCTTTGCTTAGACTTGGATTTCTTGAATTTGGTGGTCTTATTGACCATCAACACTTGGTGATCTTTCTTGATCTCCACTTCGCAGACTTTAACATAGCAAACAGCAACTCTTTGTTCATGTTCGCATGTTTTAGTTCATCACAAAGTTCTGTAACTTGGTGGTAGTGACTGGAGAACACGGTAAATCCCCAAAGCATTAGGAATCACTATACCCAAGCTTTGAAGTTTGTTTATGCGTGCGGACATCTTAAGCACATGCTCACCGATGGAGCTGCCTCTTCCATCTTGCGCTTAAAGAACTTTTCAAGCCTCATAGCTTTCAATTGCCGCATGAGTCTCAAAATCAACTTGAGATCCTCGACAATATCATATGGGTCCGACTCTTCAAACCTTTTCTCAAGTTACGATTCTAAACCATACAAGATAGCACACTGAACTATGGAGTACCGATTCCGAGCGAGGTAAACATTCTTTACTTCATCGGAAGCATCACCGCAGTGGTCACCCAAATGTGCATCCAAAGACATAGGTCAAATTACCAGCTGTGAGGACAATCCTCAAATTGCGGAACCAATCCGCGAAGTTGCTTCCATTGTTTTTCAACTTTTCTTTCTCTAGGAACGCATTAAAATTGATGGTAGGGGCTGCCATTGATCTACAACATATTTGCAATAGTTTAGACTAAGTTTATGACAAATTGAGTTCAAATTAATTAATGAAATTAAACTAGGTGAACTCCTACTCAAAACAACATCCCTCACATTGTTTTAGTGATCACACGAACCAAATCCACTACATCAACACTGATCATCACGAGATTTGATATAGTTTCAATGGCGAACAATCGTCATGTTCATCATATCTACTATACGATTTATGCTTTACCTTTCGGTGATCCGTGTTCCGAGACCATGTCTATACATGCTAGGCTCGTCAAGATAAAACCTTAGTTTCTGCATGAGCAAATCTGGCTTGCTCACGTTGTATACACTTGCAGAATCTAACACACCCGATCATCACGTGGTGCTTCGAAACAACAAGCTTTAGCAACGGTGCTAACTAAGGGTGAACACTATGATTTGAAATTCATGTGCATGAGGGATCATCTTATAATGCTACCGTCGTCTATTAAGCAATACAAGATGCATAAAGGATTAACATCACATGCAATTCATAATATGTGATATGATATGGCCTTTCTTCTTTGTGCTTCCGATCTCCATCTTCAAGCACGAACATGATCTCCATCATCACCGACATTGCATCAAGGTCAATGACGCTTCACAATGGTTGTCGTCCACCGGCTTCAACTATTACAACTACTTCGAATAGACACGCGGGTCTTAACATAAATTAAAGACAACCATATATTCTCCGGTTGCCAACTTACAATAAGGAACATTGCATACATCAAATATAATCACAATCATGGCCATATCACATCATCAGACACCCTCGCAAAACAAAGTTAGACGCCTCTACTTTCTTTGCATATTTTACGTGGTTTGGGGCTTTCAATAAGTGTCGTTCTAACTTACGAACAAGAACCACAACATTGATACTAGCATTGTTGATCACCCGTTGTAAATTGGATCTTAACTATGCTAGGAGAAACAGCACCATAAAGCCACTTATGCAATACAAGTTGCATGTTAAGCGTGGAGCAAGTCTCATGAACGATGTCATGTAAGGTTAGCCCGGGCCGCTTCATCCCAACATACCGCAAGATGCAAAGTACACAAAAGGCAATCGACAATAAAAGCATCAACGCCCACAATGACCATTGTGTTCTACTCGTGCAACAGATCTACATATAGACACGGCTCTGATACCACTGTAGGGGTTCGTAGCATGGAAAACAAAAATTTTCTATCACATACAAACAAACAAGCCAAGATCTATCTACTAGATTGTAGCAACGAGTCGATGGAATAACTTACCCTCGAAGATTCCAAAATGTTTAACGAGAGCGGATTCTCGTGGGTGATGTAGTCGTACTCTTTCTGATCTCAAGTTCGTGTGGACGATCCTTCCGGCTATGCTCTAAGTAGCGCTTCAGCCGGGTCACACGTTACTTCGACGAAGACCTTCCTCTCCCTTGTTCCAAAGAAAATGGAGGTTGTAGCACTCTCCTCGCGATTCCCAAAAAGACAACTGGCGTGGTACCTAAGTAGAGGAAATCCCGCAGGCTTCGCCTAAGCCGAGCGAGTATGGTGGAGTATGAGAGAGGCTATTAGTGGTCTAGAGATTAGACACACCAATTAGAAGGCTCTAAACCGCAGGCTAAAGCAATTAGAAGCTCTAAACCAAAACGGCTCTAAACCGAGATTAGAGGTAGAAACTTGTGTGTCTCAAGGAGGAGGCCCGCCTCCTTTTATAGGTGGAGGGCTTGGCGTGCGGGGAGGGAGGAGTCCCTCCCAAATCGGCCTAGGGCTGGCCGCTTGAGGAGAGGAACTCCTCCAAGTTGGTTTCAACCTCCTCTTGCTTGTTTCCACAGTTTCTGTTTCCCACAGCTTCTGCTTTCCACAGTTTCTGTTTTTAGCTGTTTGACTTTCAAACCGGCAGTTTGACTTTTCAGTTTTGGAACAACAAGAACACTTAGTACATGATGCAATCATTCAATGACACATTCATGTACCCTCCCCGAGTCTTGACAATCCGAACCTTCGAACATTCCCGATGAAAACACCTAATCATTCCCGAACTCAAACGGACTTTCCTTATATGAATCTTATTATACGGACCATTCCGGATCACCTCGTGATATCCGGATCCCATCCGAGACTCGAACAACATTCGTCTCTTTCTCATAATACCATAACTACTCAAACAACGTCGAATCCTTAAGTGTGTCTCCCTACGGTTCGTGAATTATGCGGACATGATCGAGACACTTCTCAACAATAACCAATAGAGGAATCTGAAATTCATATGGCTCCCACATATTTCTACGATTACTGCGATCGAATGAACCACTTACATACGATACCAATTTCCCTTTGTCTCACGATAGTTTACTTATCCGAGGTTATGATCGCAGATCTCTCGCATACCTAGTTCAACCTCGTACCGATAAGTACTCTTTTCGCTCCGTGATATGTGATCCCTTGTGACCCAGTCACATGCTTGCAAGCTAATTGGATGACATTCCACCGAGAGGGCCTAGAGTATATCTATCCGTCATATGGATGGACAAATCCCACTCTTCATCCATGTGTTTCAACCAATACTTTCCGAACACTCAATGTCACCTTTATATCCACCCAGTTATGGTGTGGTGTTTGATGTCATCAAAGCATCCATCCGGTAAAGGTGATATGCATGATCTCATGGTCGAAGGAATTAGGTTACTATGTATCAGAAAGCATATAGCAATTGAACTATTGAAATGACTTGATCTTTATGCTATGCTTATCTATAGGAGTATGTCCACCATATCATTCTCCTAACGATATGATCTTATTTTTGATAACATCTCAATGTTCATGATAGGGAAACCACAATTATTAATCAACCAACAAGCTAGTGAAGTATAGAGGCTATACTAGGGACTTCAAATTAAGTTTACAAATCACACAAGTATTAATGTTTCCTTGTTAATACTATTATAGCATGAATGTAAACATTTATCATAAACACAAAGATATAATAATAACTATATTTATTATTGCCTCTAGGGCATATCTCCAACAGCACCCCCCAGGAGCGGGCTAGGGTTAGCCGCGGGCCAGGGGGTGTGGCCCCCTAGTGGCTCCCCTCCGTCTCGTATTCTGGCTCCGTGTTCCCCATGGTAAAATATTAACTTTGGCTTTTGTCCCGTCCAATTCCGAAAATATTGATTTTCTGCCTTTTCTGAAACCAAAAACCACTATTAAAAAAATCATCCGAATCAGCGATTAATAGGCCGATTAATCACTATTAGGGACTTAACCGTGTCGATTACCACTAATTGTTTGTATTAATTGTTTATCCCAATTAATAGCTTTGACACTCTGATTACTAGGTATGTTCCCGATTAATTATTACACTTGGTCAAAAAAATTGCAAAATTATCAACACATATCGTCCATCCATCTGCTAGCATGCCCCCAATGAAATAGTTTTTGCGAAGCTCCCACTCGATCCTGCCTCCAGGAGCTCGATTTCCATCATCACCAACTAGTTCCTTGTCGTTGTTGACAAGTTTCTCGTAGTTGCCGACCAGACCTTAGATACAAGAGCTTGAGCGCCTTGAGGTTCTCATCCGGGAGGTCGAGGCTTCCTTTAAAAGGGTAGGTGGTTGAGGTGTAAGAGGAGTCATACGTGTTTTAGGTGCTAATTTTTGTAGGTTGCACCGATTAATGATCGACCGATTAAATCAGTTAATCGTTCAAATTCCGATTAGTCGCTACTCACAAACCAACCGAGCAGTTAACGATTGCCGATTTTCTTACCATTGTCAAAAAAGAAGAAAAATATGCAACTGACACCGTGGCATCTTGTTAATTGGTTAGTATAGAAAAACGTATAAAAACACACCTCAAAGTTTAGACAAAGCAAAACAAAGTAGATACTAAACAAGCATGGAACATCAAAAATTATAGATACGTTTTCAACGTATCAGTGGTCTTCGGGGATTTCATCTGGTTGTGGGGATCTTTAGATCTTCAAGGAGCTTTATTGACAGTTCATCCTTCTTATTCGTCTTCGGGATGGATGTGGTCTTATTGACCCGTTCGACGACTTCCCGTCCGCAACCAACAACGTCAGGCCGACTCAGGGAGGAGCGGAAGTGGCGGCTCGCCGTCGACACGGTCTGGAGGTTAAAGATAAAGGGTTTCTCAAGAATCTCGTTGTAATTTTTGTTTTCATGAGATGCTTTGTACTGTTCGTTGTTTTAATACCAGGGTCCTATTCCATTTTTTTTCATGATCCTATCAATTCCCTACCGCTCCTGGCCAACCTTCTCGAACCACCTCCCCCATTGTGCATCCCGAACTTGGTTGTACGACCCCATGTGCGTATCACCAGCATGTCTTAGGCTGGTTAGTGGGAGTATCATAGCTAGTATCATGCAATGCCATGTTGGCAAAAATATGATGTGACACAACAATTAATGAAGAAAGAGATGGTTAGAGTATCATAGATAGATACCGCATCATAGCACGTAAAACTAAAAAATTATACAAATAAATCTTGTACACAATTTTGTATTGAGATTCTACAAATTATTAAATATAGTACTAGTATGATACTACTACATGATATCATGCACTATGATGATTGTATCATACACTAGTATCGTATACATGATACTAATAGTATGATACTACCACTAGGACCAGCCTTATGATATATTTTTTTTGGTCTTCTTTGGGAAGACCAGCATGTCTTAGAGCATCTCTAGTGGCTCGTCTATATGCCCGTCTAAAACGATTTGGACGACCGTGGATAGAAAAAACCTTCCCAGTGGCTCGTCTAAATGGAGGTCTAAATTTAGACGTCCTTCCAAACCTGCTACCCATCGTCCATATATGGACGACGGTGCCACGGCCGTCCAAAGCAACTTATTGCCCGGAAGATCACTGCCGCGCCCATCCGGAGCAGTTGGAGACGTAGGACGCGGGGGCACTCGCGAGAGGTCGCCGTCCCTCTGCTCGCCGGCTCCATGTACTCTCCTTTTCCATGTAGATTTGGCGAGAGGGAGAGAGAAAGTGGACAAGAACAAGAGGGTGCTCGACCATGGTGCTTAGACGCACGCTAGATCCATCCGCCGGCAGACAATTTTTGTCGGATCCGGACGCAAAACAGTGTAGACGGGCGCGGTCTCGTCTGGTCCTGTTGGGGACAGGCTCGGGCATGGAGGGGGGCATGGGGTCACATGAGGCGTCCGGCCTAGCGACAGACAGGGAAGAGAATGGGAAGGGGCATGGCGGCGGTTGGGGAGGAGCAGCGGCAGGGGCATGGTAGAGGGCTGCAGCTACTCCGATGATGTTGAAGAGAGGAGGCTTGTCTCGTACTGAACTTGGGGCTTGTGCATCGATACACAATATAGAGATAGAGTGATGTACTACTGAATGTTGCTGAACATTGCTTGTATCGCTTCATAATATACAAATATTTTCTTGTATTGATAATCATGTCGTTGTCTTGTTTGCTACTGAATATTGCTTCTAAATTTTGATGGTAGTTATAAAAAAAATACTAAAATATTGGAGAGAGGATGTAGACGTCTTACATATACACGTTCCGCTGAAAAACTAAGATCGTCTATATTCTCTCTAGTTTTAGACGATCATCTATACGGACATGTAGACGTTCAGATTTAGACGTTTCACTAGAGATGCTCTTATGAGTGTGGACTGTGGACTGTTGATTCTTGACTTTGACTATTCTATGTCCCATCCTACCCACGGGGCCGCACTCGAACGGGTGGGCCTGCCCTCGGATAATAGAATCGCCCCAACAGTCCAGCAGACAAACAGCAGCATGGGTCGGGCCGGGCCTGCACGGAGAATCTCGTGACAAGAGCTGCAATGTACGGCCCGCTCCGCCAGCGCGGCGGTGCCCGTGGAACCTACAGGCTACAGCGCGGCGGCAGGGAGAGATGGCAGCAGCACGACGAGCGTGGGACACGGCGGCACGAGGCTGGCGGGGATGATAAAAAATGCAGTGTCCTCGCTGATGGTGCGCCTCCTCCACCTGCCCCGCGCTCCCACCTACCGCCCCCTCCTCCTCCCGCTCCCTCACCCCCCGAGGTTTCGAGTGGCCGCGTCGGCCTCCTTCCCCCTCGCCGCCATGTCGACGGCGGCGCAGCAGGCGGTCCCGGAACAGAAGCGCGCGGTGCGGTCCGACGTGCGCAGGGCGCTCAAGGCCCTCTCCCCCGACCAGCGGGCCAGCGAAGGTGATCCCTCCCCGCCTGACTCGAACAGCGCTGGCCCACCAGCTGCTCGTCGATTTGCCTGTTAGTACAACTTTGCTGATGGAGCAAGCGTGTAGTGTTAGTGCCAGATAGAAAACAGTGGTGAATCGTTGCGACAATAAACAAGCGACAGGTAACTTTGCGATAGATCAGCATTAGCATTTCGAATTCATTGAGTCTGCTTAGCATTAGAGCGTGTGCCTAGGCTAGGATATATGAATCTGATACTGATAACTGATGCGAAGTGCTTAAGGGTGAAATGCTCTAGTGGCATTGTAGTGCTTAGCATGACTCGAGAAACAGAGAGTATTGTACTTACCTTTGGGCTTCTCTTACCGTAACAAAGGGAGGAGATATACATAGTGCTACAGAACATTTTGTCTTCGGTCTTTAGAGACCTTATAAATGAAATGAGGAAGAGTGTAGTATGCTTATGTTGTTGGAACAAAGCTGGTTTTCTGCACGTTAATTTTTGAAGTATTTATAGCTGAAAAATTATTATGTTTCCAGACCTGGCTATTCAAAGCAATATTTTGAACTCTTCTTGGTTCAAGGAAAGCAAAAGGTTGTGCGCCTATATAAGCTGTGCGCAATTACGAGAAGTTGATACAACAAAAATACTAACGGAAGTTCTATCCCCAGATTCTGGTGAGTTACTGAGTCCTACATGCATATCTGTTCTGTGTTATTTCCCGTCTCTAAAAGTTTGGTTCTTTTTAAGAACACGGCGGACAAGCAAAGGACATCTATGTTCCTCGAGTGGAAGATAAAAATCGCAATATGCGGATGTTCAAAATCACGACCATGGATGATTTAATTAAAAATTCAATGAACATTCTGGAACCGTCACCACTGGATGATAGTGGGAATGCTCGTGAAGATGGTATGCAGTTTATTTCCATGTTACCATAAAACTATTCCCTATTTTATACTATATTTTAAGCGCTTTCATCAGTAATATCAATTGATTTATCTTACCGCTTTTAATCCTTACAGTGCTGTCAGCCTCATCCCCTGTTGATCTTCTTCTGTTGCCTGGTAAGCTCTTCATCCATTTCTACATTCATTTTCATTTCTGTCTTTATTTTCTTTTGTGAGGTTGCTCACTCTCTGACATTGCACATTCAGTTGGATAATATTTGTTATTCATGTAGGACTAGCTTTTGACAGAACTGGCCGAAGACTAGGACGTGGTGGAGGGTAGGACTGTACATTATTCTATCATGATATTTACAGAAATGCCTTGTATCAAAATTGCTAATGTACATCTATCGCAGAAGAAAAGGTTGCCAAGGTGCAGTGGCATATTTATCTAAATGGCCAACTATGAAAGTGTTCCACGTCTAACTTTCAGTGCCAGCTATAAACTGATTCATGTAGTCTGCTATGGACCAAATAATATCATGATTTACTAGAATGTCAATTATTATAGTTTGTTTCACATGCATATGTTCGAAATTGCAGTTCAATGATGTTGAAATTTTAATGCCTTTTGATTTCTGGTTTCATAGGAACCTGTTTGTTGGAACAGCAGTTACCACTAGAAAACTATATGTATCTATTAGATGCAGAAACTCCTGACTTAGGGTGATCCACACATATAAATCTCTTCGTCTAGCAAACAAATCAATTGCTTGTCATAATATCTGTAGACCGTCTAAATCTAAAAGCATCTGGTTGTAGTTCCTGTGGTATACGGATTAAAGAACCAAAGGGCAATCAACATGAATCTTGTTGAATCTGGAGTTAATGGGATGGGATATTTGACCTTACTTTCTTCCTTTTAGCTAAGAGTAGAACTCTATGTGCAAGCATCACTTAGCATCAATCTTTATTTTCTTTGTATATTCTATATCTCTATAACTCCACAATGCGTACTTTTGTTTACCCATTGAGTGCTTCACTTATTATTTATACCAAGTTTCACTTTTTTTATTGAATTTTTTCCCTTATCTAAATTATACTTCTTCATGTTTCCCCAATTTAAAAGGTATTATGACACATTCTTGATGAGATACCAAGAACTTGCTAAAGAGAAAGGATGGAGTCAGCCTCTTCTAGGTATGTCAGGCCTATTTTCAGAAGTTTAGTGCTCTATATACTTCACTTAGCCTTCTTTTGTTTTATTTACTTCTTTGTACCTCGCTTTGGAGGAAATTATGGCATTTTAGTCTATTTATATTTGTGTAAAATATACTTTTAGTTGCACTAGTTTTGTCCTAGTGTCATTTTATTCCCTCCGCCTCAAAAGCAAAATTAAAGTAAACTGTTTAGAATAGACCGGGTTGGAGTAGCAGGACCAAAGTGGATAGCTTTGAAAAATGAAACCATAGATAGAGGAACCGGAACTTATTTGCTTACTGTGCTGTGTTAGTTTCTCAAAGTAACATGTATTTTGTATTTAATACATTACCATACTGTAACAGATTTAAGGATTAGATCCCAATACCATCTACAGTAAGCTACTTGAGATTCCATTGGTGACCTCTTACTATCTCTAAAATCTTTTTCCCTTATGTTCTACAAGGGACCTTTCATTTTGGTTTCATGGTCCAATGGGTATGATGAAGTTCCAAACCATTGCTCGTTTGTGTAGATCTTACAAACAATTATCTCATATTGAATTATGATGCTTCTTGGATCAAGACTGTAGAAATGTAGAATTAAGTATTCATGTTTCTGGTCTGGAAGGGCTTGGGCCTCTCCTGTGAACTTTAAAATGCCCAGAGGAATAGGTTTGGGAATGAAGATCTTGAGACATTTAGGGAGCACATATCACTGAGATACAACTGTATCTGCAACGGTAGTATCTCTATGGGACTTAACCGATGTTGTGGCATCCAATTGCATGCTGGAAACTAGAGTATACATCCATATGGTATTAGCTTTATATCTTGTATTCTTATTAAGAATTAATTTATCATGATGCAACCACAGTCTATTTTTGACGCATTTTGTTTTCTATTTCTAAGAGTATCTGAAATCCTTAATCCAGCCAGTAACCAAATCCAATCATCAAATACATCTCCCACTTATGATTTCAAACTTACGTATGTAAATGAGAGCCTTGTTTCCTCAAGAAAAATAAAATAAAATGAGAGCCTTCTTTGACATGTACATGGGAGAAGGATGTAGGTATGGACAGTTAGATACCGGAGGGTCCTTTCTCAGGAAGATGCCTTTACTGATTTGTTTTCTCAGTGCACTCTTTGTAAGCAGCATTGCTGGTGCTGGTGTCAAACAGAAAAGGTTTATTCCTTTTCTTTTCTCTTTCTGTGGAGGTAGACATGTTTGATCCACCTATTTGTTTAACGGCAGCCCTTGACGGTAGCTGTGTGGACAACTGCATACCATAGTTTAAACAACAAGACCGGTGGGATAACCGGCCGACTGGCTGGTTCATGGTTTGCCGGTAGGACCCCCAGCTCAGCCAGTTCAGCGTGGACCAAAAACGATCATTTTAATTGATATTCAGGCTACATTGGAGAAATTTGACCTCACATTGTGTAGGAACTCATACTATATGTGGTAATTCATCAATATATCACATTACCAACGCATCCCAGCTGGTAATGGGCCTCCTGTGGGAATTCTTGCAGCCAGGTTGAGATCGTGGGTTTAATCTCTGCCTACGACACATGTTGTTTGAAATATTTTCCCTGGTTTACGCTAAAAAATGGTCTCTTAATCATGAAGACTGGACAAGGCTCCAGTTCTCTTATTTTCTGGTTGACTATCGGTCCGGTCCACTCTGGTTTCTTAAAGTGTGTTTGGTTCCAGACAAAAAGAAGGATGGGATGGGATGGTCCTATTTTCACATGCGTTTGGTTGTAAATTGAGAGGGATGGTACCATCCACCTAAGAGAATATTCTCTGAAAACAGCGGACCAACTGATCCCTCCAAATCGGCCGGATCTCTCGTCCACCTTTTTCTAATCACGTGGACCGTCTAATGATTCTCTCTCCCTCGTCTCTACTTCCTAATCCCCCGCCCTGCCACACAGACCAGTGCCGCTGACCAGCTTCTTCTTCGCTCCATGGCGACGCGCGCCCCGGCTGCTGGCCTACCGCCACCATCCAGTCAAGCGTTTCTTCCCCATCGACATCACCGCCAGATGCGCCGCTCCCAAGCCTCGCCTCCTTTTCTCTTCTCCAGTGACGGGATGGGTGCGTCGTTGCACGGCGCCGCACCGGAGCGTGGGCTCACTACCGTCTGCCTGTGAGCTGGTCGTTCCGCCCCAGCCTCCCGCACCAGGGAAGTACCGCCACGAGATGGTCCGGTCGCGCCCACACCCGCATCTTGTCTCCCACGAAGAGGGTACTTCTGCCGCCGGCGCCCCCTCGGGCCTCGTTGAGTTCCTCTCCGGCGGTCAGGGAAGATCGTAGGCGGCAGCGTGGACAGCCTGCTTGTCGCTATCCTGCCGTTATGCGCCCTTCCCTCGCGGCTGGCACCTCGCCGCTCCGTGCAGAGCCCAACAGTAGTCCGTGTTGAGCCTGGACACTGACACAATTCCCCGTTTTTGTTACTAATTGGAGTAAATCACCTCTTAACAATTTCTATTAAATATTAGAGGCTAAACACATTCCATCCCACCCCTCAAATTCTACCAACCAAACAAAATATAGAATCAGCCTAATGTGAACCATCCCATCCTGGAAAATCATCCCATCCCATCCTATCCATATTAGTCCATTAACCAAACGCAAGCTTAAACAATGCTGGATACCAGCTTTCTGGATTCCTTAACTTGATGTAGTAGTCTATGAGGCCCATGTCTACACTCTTTGCTTACATAAGTTCTCAAGGATAATCTACTCACTCACCACAAATTTTGTTAGATTGGTTTTCTTACAGTGGCATGTGCAACTCTGCCAACAATGCACTCTGTTCAGGAGTGTGTGCACTTATACGGCTATACATGTCATTGCTGTCAAGCTAATAATGCAACTGGATCCCAGTTTGGATTGAAATTTGTGGCTTCTGTTTATATCCATCCACTAACTAAAATTATAAGATGACCCATCAATTCCGTAGGTGCCTCAGTTGTTCCCATTTTCCTACTTATATATGATTCTTTGGGGTCCATACCAAACTTGGGGGCGGGATATGATTTGCTTTCTTAAACAAGCCTTTTAGAGCGTTGTCATCTTACCATCACAGGACTCAATAGTAAGGCCAATCATTGCATTGATTCTGCTCATGGTTTTTCTCGTTCAGTGATTTTGCTCTGTTCTTGGTTGGAGCCACCTACGATCATTGTGAAGTTTTTTGCCATTTTGGCTTTCTTCTTCTAATACGAATGACACACATTCTGATACATATTCAAATGAGTGGCAGTTCTTCTATCTCCCTCGTTCTAAACCACAATTTAGCTCATGTAGCAAATATTGAGTCAACGAGCCGACAGGAAGTTCCATACTGATCTAACTGAACAAATACTTTTCATTACATATTTTCGTAATATATGTCAATCACAGCGATAATATATCTGTCTCTCTGCATTGCATTGTTATATTTAGTGGCGAGGTCTATCTACCATTCCTTTAGTAAATGATTCACACTAATGTTTTGCTTATTTTGAAGTTGCACTTTCATACTCGGCGCAAATTCTTGACGAAGGCATCATCCCAGTCAACTCAACTGATGTTCCCATTGATGCTCTGGTCACGTCCTCTGGCATTATTCCAATCAGTCCTGCAGCATTGGAGAGGGTACAAAGAAGCTGATTGGTTTCCACCATGCCGTGAGTTCCTGAGAGCAGACACTCATTCCTGAACTATGCTCACAGAGCTGGGAATTGTGTATTTTGCTTGTGGTTTTCTGTTGTATTTCGGAATTTTGATTGAGTGAATTCTGTTAGACAGTAGTATCTGTGGAAACATGAGCTAATTTTAGCTGTCATTGTAATGATGCCTTTGATCAAACAATTGATCAGCTCAATTTAACATTCTGAAATTGCATGGTTGTTCAGATATACAGTATTATGTTTTATGTCTTGAGATATGTTTCATTTTCATATACTCCCTCCGTCTAGAAATGTAAGACGTTTTAGCTTTGTGAAACAAATGTATCTAGATATCTTTTGTGTATAGATTCAAGTGAACATATACACTAAATGACATCTACTCCCTCCGTTCAGAAATATAAGACATTCTAGCTTTGTGAAACGAATGTATCTAGACACCTTTTAGGGTATAGGTTCACTCCTAACTTCTACGAACCTATACACTAAAAGACGTCTAGATACATTCGATTCACAAAGCTAAAACGTCTTATATTTCCGAACAGAGGGAGTAGATATGTTTGTTTTACAAATCTAAAATGTCTTATACTACCTCCATTTCAAGGGCCTAAGGCCTATATATTATGTCATTACCAAAAATTGTTAATATGCAAAATACATAATCAATATCATTAGATAGATAATGAAATATACTTTCATATGATGTCTACAAAATATTATGTTTATTGATAGTTTTTTCTAAAAGTTTGGTCAAAGTTCAGTTGGTTTGACTTTAAAAAAAAATATAGGCCTCAAGCCTTGGGATGGAGGGACTATTTCTGAATGGAGGGAGTATTTTTTTGTCTAAAACAATCTAGTACAAAATTTGGCGTTGCTCTGGTCTATGATTGTTCTGCTTAATACCTTCGTTGCCCTCTTAACACCACGCTGGTTTCAAGAATCAAAGAAGAAGCGGCGCTCTGGCCTAGACCTAGCGCACCAAGGCCTAAGGATTGCACAGTTTTAAAAAAAAAAAGTTTCAAAAAAAGGCCTAATGATTGCACTGCTGACGACCTAGGACATCCACGTCTCCTTTTGTTGTAATATGTCGGTCCCTGCTATATAGAGGATGTAACTGTACCACTGAACTCCTTTGCAAGGAAACGAAACGCAAAATTTTATTGTGTTTTTTTGGGGAAAAAAAAATCTGCTTGACTAGGGTTTAGGGTTCTAAGTGCATCTATATAATTGTCCAGAGTACACTATGGGTATATCCATGGATACAAAGCTATACGTATATCCTACTTATGAATTAACGGGTAATATATGAGTACTACCTAGAGGGTATAAATGTGTGCCCATGCCATACCCATGGAAATTGTTATTCTTAGAGCATCTCTAATGGCTGCCTCAAACAACTAGTGCCCTAAAAGTGCAAAAGTTCTGCCCTAGAAGTTCGGCTGCCCTAAAATTTTAAACAAGCATCAAATTTGAAACAAGTTTAGATAAGTTCAGATAAATTCACACAATTATTACACAAATTTAAAACGACATTGCACGCAAAAAACATTGCAACTACTCTTAAATAGACAACATCACACTAATCATCAAAATCGGAGTACCCAGAGGAGTACTCGATCGGCTCCACCACCGTAGATGGCTCGGTGCCATCGGCCTTCTTCTTCTTCTTCTTCTTCTTCTTCTTCTTCTTCTTCTTCTTCTTCTTCTTCTTATTATTATTATTATTATTATTATTATTATTATTATTATTATTATTCTCGAGCTTGGCATAGAACTCCTCTGCCGCCACATGCTTGTCGTGAGCCTCCGCGAACTGTCGCATGAGCTCGTCATCGGCCTCGCTAGTGGACATACGGCAGAGCTGCGCACGACGATGCTCCTGCTCACCGTGGCCGGTGCGGATGCGGGTATCCGTGACATTGGCGACGAAGACGGCATGCTCGACGATCTCGATGTTGGTGAAGTTGAGGAAGGACTTGGGGAGGTCGTGCTCCCACACGGCGACGTCGAAGGCACGGACAACCTGCTCCTTGGTCTCATACATGTCGAGCCAGAGCCGCACGCCGCCGACGATCACCTCTGTGGTGTAGTGTCCGGAGGAACGCTCCCGCACGCCGCGGTAGCCAGTGACACTTTGGGTGCAGGCAGCAGCAGCGAGGCGGGGCACGGCGAGCGGCGAAGAGGCCGATTTCTGCGAGGGAGGGGGCAGCGGCGGCCGAATCGGCTCAATCTAGTGGCAGCGGGCGGCGGAGTGGCTGCGGCGTAGTGGAAAGGGGAAAATCATGCGTGCGCGTGACAGTTGGTCTGTGGCGTGGCGTTTGTGGCAGCGTGCGGCTGCCGCATATATGCGGCAGGAGAGGCCTTTTTTAGGCTTCCCTCAAAAAAATTTAGGGCTTTAGCATTTTGGGGCTGCCATTGGAGTCATTTTTTAGCTCCAAAGCCCTAAATGACATTTTATTGGGTAGGGTATGCCATTAGAGATGCTCTTAAGAGAAAATCACTGGAAGAATAGATGTAAGTATGTTTGACATAAACATCGGTTTTTACTAATTGCAAGTCGTCTGGAATTTTACTCTTCAATAAGGAAGTGAAGGACTCCCCTAGTGAAGACGTCCTTAGCCTCCCCGGCAACGGCGCCAGAAATTACTTGATGCTACACTCAACAGGGAGGAAGAATGATTCGTTGGAAACCCCAAGAGCAAGGTATGAAGAGTACAACAGCAAGATTTCCCTCAGTAGAAACCGAGGTTATCGAACCAGAAGGAGGAAGAAAACGTCACACAGGTGTTGTAAGCAACGTGGAGACCTGCACAACACAAACTCAAGACTCTGTCCCAACGAATCGGTGAGGTTGTCAAGCTCACCGGTTTGCTGTAACAAAGGATTAAACGTATAGTGTGGAAGGTAATGGTTTGCAGCAAGTAAACAAGTAACAGTGGAAGATGTATCAATGGTAAAGATTGGACCGGGGTCCATAGTTCACTAGAGGTGCTCTCCTTAGATAAACAACATGGCATGAAGGGTAAACAAATTACAGCGGGGCAATTAACAGGAACTGAGAAAGGCATAACAATGCAATTACTATCCAGAAAGATCCTATGACGTTGATTGGGCAATACAACAATATACATAGACCGTAATCCAACTGCATCTATGACTAGAAGTCCACCTTTAGGTTATCATCGGAACCCCCTCCAGTATTAAGTTGCAAGCAACAGACAACTGCTTTAAGCAAAGTGTGTAAGAGAAACAGTCCACATGTTCCATGAACAAGAGACCGTTGTTTTTTCCCTAGTAGCAACAACACATCTACAACCGAAGAGATTATTGTCACTTCCCTTGGAAACTAGAGGCATGAACCCACTATCGAGCATAAATACTCCCTCTTGGAGTCACTAGCAACTACTTGGCCAAGATAACCACTAGCAACGGAGAGCATGCAAGATTACAAACGACACAGACATGATAGAATCATAAAGATAGAACCATTAATCAAACTAACATAATAATCTCAATATCCATCGGATCCACACAAACACAACATGCATGATTACAAATAGATTAGATCTTGATCATGAATGGAGCTCACAAGATCTATACATGAAAGCACAAAGGAGGAGATACAACCATCTAGCTACTACATGGACCCATAGTACAAGGTGGAACTACTCACAAATCATATCGGAGAAAAGGCCTCCGGGATGATCTCCCCTCCGGCAGGGTGCCGGGAAGAGCTTCAGATCCCCCCGATCTAGGGATGATGGTGGCGGCGGCTACAAACGGTTTCATGGAATATTGATCGGGTGCTGAGAGTTTCTGCATCGGGGGCTTCTTATAGGCGAAGGGGAAGACCGAGGCGGCCGCTAGGGCGGCCAAACCTAGCCAGGCGCGGGCTAGGGCCCATCCGCGCCTGGGGAGGGGGGGTCTGGCCCCTCTGGCCGGCCCCTCGGGCTCTCCTCTGGACTTCTTGTTCCCCACAGAAAGTTATTGACTTGGTCCTTCGTCCCGTCCAATTCCGAGAATATTTCTTTACTAACTTTTCTAAAACCAAAAACAGCAGAAAAAAGGCATCTGGCACTGTTGCAACTTGTTATTAGGTTAGTACCAGAAAACATGTAAAAGGCACCTCAAAGTGTAGACAAGTAAAGCAAAGTAGATAGTAAACAAGCATGGAGCATCAAAAATTATATATACATTTCCAATGTATCAACATCCCCAAGCTTAACTCCTGCTCGTCCTCGAGTAAGTAAGTGATAAAAAGAATAATTTTTGAGGTGAACATGCACCCTCACAATAAAGATCCAACCATTTGCAAACATTGAAAGCTGGGATCAAAGAATTCTAAACATGTGCATGAAATATGAAGTTCTAACAATAGGACATAATAACTATGCATGCAACATGGCAAGCTACAGACAAAGATCATGAATAACATGCATTGAAAAACATTTGTTTGTCTCACATACAGAAAACATAGCATATTGGCAATCAACTTGTCCCTCATAGAGTAGCAATATATATGCATAGGACACCTTCAAAGTTCACAAGGGTGACTAGAAACAAGTAGCACAAGAACAAGTAATAACACAATATGCATCAATTAATAAGCTTTGGAACACTGCACATAGAATGACAACTATGCTCTCTTAATGGTGCCTAAAGGTAGAAGGTGGAGACTCAATAATGATGGAAGAAAGGCCTTTTTGTAAAGAAAGCAGGGATTACATGTTTCAAAACGAGCTTCCAAAAATTAATGTACTTATTATCTTTCAGCCCTTATATTGCCCCTATTATAAGCATCTTAAAGTGGTTAAGGTTAAAGTGGCAAAGCTGGAGTATATGCTTGACAAAGTATAAGTTGGCAATCTCAAGTCCCTTAACTATGAGGGCTACACCTCATGGATACTCAACTTAGGGCCCATGCAAGTTTTTGTCACTGTAAGTATTTGCATATCATTGAGAACCTCCAACGGGGTACCCCTTGCACATGGTACAGGAGCTTTCCCATAACCAAAATGACAAGGCAAGCAGACAATGAGCATCTCAGCAATTCTTCTTATGTACCATGGGAATATGGTGCTTTTATCTCTCTTTCCTCTTTTCTCAATGTGTCTCTCTTTTTTTATAAGAAGAATGCTTCATAGATGTCACTATGGTGATCCTGCAAGTTTCCACCATGATTAGGCATGGCTTAGGCTAGCGGCCCAAGCGTTTCTCTAACACAGAATACAAACTCCATGGACTTACAAGTTCCCACTTCATTTCACACCGGTAACATCCATAGACAAAAGAGCATGATATCAACAGAGTACAAAAAGTACAAGTGCAATGTTGAAAACGTTCCCCGTGACAACACGGTTCTGCTAATCCCAACTTATAAGTGCAAGCATATACAACAAAGTTGCCTCAATGGTTCAAGTTTATTAGGGTCAAATAATAAAATGTGCCATCAAGTTCGTGAGGGCTTTAATCACTAAGTTTTCATATAACAAAATAGTTTTTAATTGGAAGATAGTTGAAAACAAGAATATACTTGGAATGGTGTAACACACCATGCATAGGAGTTTATAGTGGACACTTTGGAATAACTTGGTTTCTTGGGAGTTTGAAGCATGAGTTGAACTTACTCATACAAGTGGAGGCTAGCAAAAGACTAGGAGCAACCAACTAAGAGAGCAATAATGGCCATAATTATACAATGCAACAAAGCAAACTAATCAAAGCAAAGAGTGGTACTACAAGTCAAGGACTAAATGATCATAGAGGCTAATTGTGACTTGTCATAGTCATAACATGGTGTAAGCATGTGCCAAGTCAACCCAAGCAAAACATCAAAGGAGAATACCACAACACTATGCTTTTGCATGCTAAAACAACGCATAATTTGTTTAAGGCACACTAAGCAATCCCAATTGTTTGGAACAAGACATGCTACAACAATAATCACTAAGAATAATGCTAAAACAACACCTAATCATGTCATGCTAAAGTCTAAGTCATAGTCTAATGCAAGCTCCTCTTGCACTTCAAGCAAGAACTTACTACTCCTTTCCAAACACCAAGCAAACTTATTTGCAAAACAACACAGCGAGAACGGGGGTCCAAACTACTAAAGCAACCTAAAAAAACTAAGCAAAGCAAACGAAAATTATGACGCTCCAAGAACAACACAATTGTGCATGAAACAATAAAAGTGAAGTGTCTAGACATACCTGAGCTTTTTATTGATGAAGAAGGGGATGCCTTGGGCATCCCCAAGCTTTGACGCTTGTACTTCTTGGATATTTCTTGGATGCCACCATGGTGGCATCCGAAAGCTTGAGCTTTTGTCCATTCTTCATCTCATTGCATTATTCTCTCTCTATACCTGAAATTTTTCTTTCATACAAAACTTCACACAATCTTCATTAGCAACATTAGATTATTCAAAAGATATTAGACCACTGGCAAAGCTTTGGAACAACAAGGCTTTTCACTAAAAACACAAGCTACTGAAGTAACTCCTTCAAAGAAACTCAATTTACCTGAAGAGAGCTCAAAAAGGAATCAATAAGAAGCAAATGCAAATAATGGCAGAAATCTGTCAAAACAGACCAGCAGGTAGAAACGTTTTTTTTGAATATCTTATGTTGCTCAAATCAAAAAGTGTTGAACTAACGAAATTTAGCTAACATATTGGGGGATTTATTCGTAATTTTTTAGCTCAATCCGAGTTACAGAGACTCCTCACGAATGTTTTTGGTGGAGGACAAAAATCTGTTTTAGGACAGCAACTCCCCAAATCTTACTTCCCTCTCATTAGAGGTCATTCTTGGCATAAAAAACAATCAAAAAGGATAAAACTGAAGTAATAACTTCCAAGACTCAAGGAAACTCTTGGGTTATCCTCCAACAAGTACTTTTCTTTAACGCCTTTAAGTTAGGCACAAGAAGCAAGAAGAATTAAGTATTTTTAAATGAAGAATTGCCCCTCTTGTTCCTTCTTTTCTTACCTTTCTTTTTCTTTTTAGGGAAGATATGGCTGCGGTTTTCGTGCGGTATCGCCGGTGCGGTTGACGACGGACGACGTCCATGTCCACGTCCACGACCCATATCCCCGTTCGATCGCAAGCCGATTGTACGCATCGAGGATTGTCCGAACCTGGACACAAGTGACCGTGTCATACGTACGTCTCGAGATCATCATCATATATCCCATAGTTGTCTTCGTCATCGATCACACACCCACCGTGGTATATACTCACTCCGTTTTAAAATAGAATATATGTTTTTAGCTTTGTAAAGTAAATGTATCTAAACTAATTTAGACTAAAATAAATCTACGTGCATTTTCTTCACAAATTTAAAACATTTTATATTTTGAAACAGGGGGAGTACTTCCGCACCTGCCAAATCGCATTTCCTCGTGGAGATAACCAGCTTCCCGGTGGCGATGCATTAAGCCCGCCGCGAGTGGCATACAGCGCACGCTCGCACGCAGGCGGTCGACCGTGCTGCTAGCTGGTGCTGGTTTAGTGCTGACTGCTGACCCGAATGCCGTTTTGGACTCTCTTGCTTATTTTCTTCCGGTCCTCGCTTTTGGACCTCAACAAAAAAATGGATGGATCGGGTGTAAATTCAGGTCGGCATCACGTATGTAGTACTATCCACTAAAATAGTACTTATAAGCAGTCCTTTAATCATCGTGCTCATCGTGTTGCGTGGTATCCATGCCACTAGCTACATCCATCCATCTACCTAAAACAGAACTAGTAAAAGACCGAAAATAGTGGCTTCTACTTTCTGTTTTGCGTCATGAGTGTAGCAGCTCTACTGCTAAGGACATGTACAATGGCAGAGAATACCGGTCATCTCTTAGCCCTCCATATAAATTAGAGAAGGCAATACAAATAACCCGTATAATAAGCATGAACAAGGATAAGCTTAAGAAGATCAAAAAAATCTGTGATGGTTGATTGTTCAGTTGCACCTGGTTGTACTGCTGACGGTGAACTGGTGGTAGTGGTGTGGTGACACCCACTTTGATGCCGTGGTAGGTTAACACCATGTTGGTACGTTAAACTGTGATCCTATTTTGGCAAAGATCATGCTTGTTAAGACTAATTCATACTTGTGCTGTTTCTGCAAATGGTATCCATTTGTTCATGGTCAGTTATGATCCCCTTTTGTCTGTGTTGTTCATGCTTGTGATGTTCATGTTCTGCGTTGTTCATGCTTGTGTGGATCATGCTTACGGGGATCATGCTTTGTGGGTATCATAGTTTTGGGGATCATGCTCGTGTGAGAATCATGCTTCCTAATTCTAGATTGTGTGTTCTTCTTCTCATGTGTATGGTATTCCTCTCCATCCGGTGATGGTAACCACACCATAAGGAAGTGCAAGGTGACCACAACAAGTCTTGCATGTGAACCAAACAAGGAGAAAATGCATGAAAAGGATCAAAAGCACAATGTGTAGGCAACCAAACAACATGTATTTTTTGTTGTCCTCATGCAAAAAATCTCCAGGCTACCAAATAGAATACCAAAGGTGGCTTGCCGCCTGTATTTGCGTGGCACTACTGGCCGTGGACATGCATCGGTGAGCCCCAAATTCCATGCAGGCTGCCAAACACCCCCTAGTGTATGATACTATCTCTATAATGCATAGTATCATTTAGTAATATTATAACCTTATTGTATTCAATTATTTGTAGAATCTCAATGTAAACTTGTATACAAGATGCATCTACACCTCTCTCTTCATTAAATGATGTGCCACATCATATTTTTTGCATGTATGATATGCATGATACCTCCTATGATACTCCCACTATGACCAGTCTTAGTGAAGTTATACCACCCAAAGTGGTCAAAGCGGACACGCTTCAAACAATGGTAGTTTCTGGAGTCGTCGTTCCGACTTCCACATCGGCACCTTGGCCGTAACCGAGCTGAGTCGACATATCTATCTGTTGGAATTATGCCCTAGAGGCAATAATAAAGATGTTATTATTATAATTCTTGTTCATGATAAATTTTATATTCCATGCTAGAATTGTATTAAGCGGAAACTTTAATACTTGTGTGGTTTGTGAACAACACCGTGTCCCTAGTACGCCTCTATGGACTAGCTCATTGATCAATGATGGTTAAGGTTTCCTAACCATAGACATGAGTTGTCAATTGATAATGAGATCATATCATTGGGAGAATGATATGGTGGATAGACCCAAACAAAGCAGAGCAATTAGATCGTGTCATCGTGTTCGTCTTTGCGAAGCTTTTCCTATGTCAAATATTGTATTCCTTAGACCATGAGATAATGCAACTCCTGGTATCGGAAGAAAGCTTTGAGGTCATCAAACGTCATCCTATGAGAGGGTGATCATAAAGGTGTCTCTCGGGTGATTGGAAAGTATCATTGTTGGGTTGTATGTATCGAGATGGAATTTGTCCCTCCCAAGTCGGAGAGATATACTGGGCCCACTCGAATCGATATCAACACCGCTTGCAAGCATGTGGTTAAGGAGTTAATCACAAAGTGATATCGGATTACGGAACGAGTAAAGTACTTGCCGTGAGCGAGATTGAACTAGGTATGACGGCACCGACGATCGAATCTCGCAAGTAAAATATCGCGAGACGAAGGGAATATATATATGGGATTGATTGTATCCTGGCATCGTGGTTCATCCGATATGATCATCGATGAATGTGTGGAGTCAATATGGGTGCCTGACCCGCTATTGATTATTGATAGAAGATCATGTCTGCATATTCTCGAACCGCAGGTCACACACTTAACGTATCTCGACGCTAGGATAGATTGGATAATTGGTTTATGAATTTTTGTTCAGAGTCTCGGATGGGATCCGGGATATCACGAGAGGTTCCGGAATGGTCCGGAGAATAAGATTCATATAAGGCAGTGCAGTTTTTGGAGTTCGGAATTGTTCCGGGTTAATCGGTATTGTACCGGAAGCTTCTAGAACCTTCCGGAAGGGGACCAACGTGGCCCCATCTTCCGGGAGGGGGCATGGGCCTATGAGGGAGTGTCCTGGCCGCATTGGGCCAGGGGAACAAGGCCCCATAGGGCCCAGCCAATCCTAGATAAGTTTAAACTCGTTTAAACTAGAGATAGGATTTCTAGATAAGGGAGAGTTTAAATCGTTTAAACTAGAGATAGGATTTCTAGATAAGGGAGAGTTTAAATTGTTTAAACTAGAGATAGGCTTGGAGGAGGGCAGGGCTGGCCGCCTCTATATAGAGGGGTGGTGCGCCCCCTCCCCCCACTACCACACACCTTCCTGCAAGCCCTAGCTGCCTTGCTACCTTCCTCTCTCCCTCCCGACTGTTTGTAGGCGAAGCCCTGCAGCAGAAATTCTCCACCATATACACCACACCGTCGTGTTGTAGATCCAATCTATCTCTCCACCATACTCGCTGGTCCGAGGAAGGAGGATACGCCGAGGTGCCACGTGTGCATCTCACGGAGGCACCGCCACTTGTGGTGCTAGATCGGATCGGATCGCGAGGAGGAGAAGCGAAATGCGACTACATCACCCACGTTCCGATTTAACGTTCATTGCTTGAATCTTCAAGGGTATGAAGATCTAATCCAATCTCTCTCGTTGTTTGCATCTCCTAGATTAGATCTTGGCTTTCCCTCCGCTCCCGTAGAAAATTTTGATTTACTATGCCGAAACCCTTCTGGTATCGAGCTAGATCTATGCGTAGATGTGTTTCACGAGTAGAACGCAACATGGTTGTTGCGCGTTGATGTTTTCTGTTGCAAGCCTCTTGTTTGTGTTCTTCTTATGACGCGGATAGTGAGATTGAAGTGGTCCAGGCCAACCTTACGCGACGTCGTCATGAGACCGCTCGCACTTGACGTGTGGCTTGTTCCACACATGCGCTGGTGGATGTCGGTTTCTCTCACTATAGTTGTCATGGGATTAAAACCGGAGTTTGGAAACCATAATATCACCGTGGCTTTCCGTAGGTAAGAATCGTTCTTAGCATCTACTCCCATAAGCCACGTAAAACATGCAACAACAAAGTAGAGGCGTCTAACTTGTTTTTGAGGAGTTTTCTGTGATATGGTATTGCCCAAGATGTGATGTGTATATTGTATGCGATGATCATGTTTTGTAATGTTTCACGACTTGCATGTCGATGAGTACACAACCGGGAGCCATATGGTTGTCTTTATAATTGTGTATGACCATGAAGTCAACTTCTTATACGCCATGTAATAGCTTTACTTTATCGCTAAGTAGTTAGCAATAGTTGTAGTTGCTATTCGTGGTGGAGGCAATCATGGTGGAGTGATGGATATCATCTAGGCCTAACGCACAAGATGGAGATCATTGCGTGAAGATTGGCTATACCATGTCACATAAAGTTATATGCATGTGATGTTTATCCCTTTATGTATCTTATTATGCTTAGATCGCTGACGGTAGCATTATAAGATGATTCCTCACTTAAAGATCAAGATAAAAACTGTTCTCCCCAAGTATGCACCGCTATGAAGTTCGTCGTGTCCAAGCATCACGTGATGATCGGGTGCTATAGACTCACGCTCACATACAACGGGTGCAAGCCGCTTTTGCACACGCGGAAATACTTGGTCTAACTTGACGAGCCTAGCATGTACGGACATGGCCTCGGAACACAAGAACCGAAAGGTTAAGCATGAGTCATATGAATGATATGATCAACACTTTGTTGTCCACCATTGAAACCACATCTCTTCTCGTGATGATCGGATTAGGTGTGGTGAATTTGGATCGTGTTCACTAAACAACTTGAGGGATGTTGAATTTAGTGGGAGTTCATCTAGTAATTTGATTAAGTTGAACTATTTATCATGAACATAGTCTAAATTGTACTTGCAAATACTGTAGATCCAATGGCCAAGTCCAACTTCAACTTCAACGTTTTTGCTGAGAAAGAAAAGCTTAGAAACAATGGGTCTAACTTCACCAACGGTTTCCGTAATCTAAGAATCATTCTGTCGGACGACAAAAGGACTATGTCCTTGATAAAGCGTTAGGTAACCCTCGTTGTAGATGCGCCTGATGAAAAGCTGTTTATCGATCGCGCAAGGATGATTATGATTTGATTAAGATCGCCATGTTGTATGCTATGGAATCGGATCTTCAAAATCGTTTTGAGGAGTTCACGCCCTTTGAGATTCTCGAGGAGCTGAAAACATGTTTCGCACCCAAGCCCGCTCAGAGATATGAGATCTCTAAGAAATTCTTTAACTACAAGATGGAGGAAGGGAGGTCCGTTAGTGAGCACGCCATTAAGATGTCGGGCTACACTCAACGCCTTGAGCAACTGGACTGCAAGATTCCAGAGGAGCTCAAGATTGACACTCCTAGCTACAAAAGTTTTGTAGTTGATCACAATCAGATTGGTTCTACTGATATGATCACTAAGCTCTTATCTAAGATGAAAGTAGCGGAGGTGAACATCAAAAAGAATAATCATGTCTTGATGGTCAACAATCCCCCCACCTTTAAGAAAGGTAAGGGTGCAAGGAAGCCCTTCAAGAAAGGCGGCGGCAAGCGCTGCCCTATTTGAGAAGAAGCTCAAGTCCGGTCCTAAGCCGGAATCGAGTGCTTCTATTGCAAGGACAAGGGTCCTCGAAGCGCAATGTCAAGTACTTAGCGGACAAGAAGTGGCACCATCAAAGGTATATTTGATATACATGTTATTGATGTTTTCCTTACTAGCCCTTGTTGTAGTGTCTGGGTATTTGATACTGGTTCAGTTGCTAATATTTTTAACTCTAAACAGGAGCTACGGAATAGACGGCGGCTTGCGAGGGATGAGGTGACGATGCGCGTTGGCAACGGATCAAGAGTTGATGTGATGGCCGTCAGACGCTTCTCCTTAGTTTTACCTTCGGATTAGTTTTAAACCTTAATAAATGTTATTATGTGCTGCGTTGAGCATGAACATTATTTCGGATCATGTTTATTGCAAGACGGTTATTCATTTAAATCGGAGAATAATGGTTGTTCTATTTATATGAGTAACATCTTTTATGGTCATGCACCTCTTGTAAATGGTTTATTTCTTCTAAATCTCGAAGGGATGAAACACACATCCATAACATTGAGGCTAAGAGATGCAAAGTAGATAGTGATAATACTACTTATTTGTGGTAGCATTGTCGTCAGGTCATATTGGAGTAAAGCGCATGAAGAAACTCCATTCGATGGACTTTTGGAGTCTCTTGATTTTGAATCATTTGACACATGCGAACCATGCCTCATGGGCAAGATGATCAAAACCCGTTCTCCGGTATGATGGAGCGAGCAACGGACTTGTTGGAAATCATACATACCGATGTATGCGACCGATGAGTATTTCGACGAGGTGGATATCGCTATTTCCTCACTTTTACCGATGACTTAAGTAGATATGGGTATATCTATTTAATGAAACATAAATCTGAAACATTTGAAAAGTTCAAGGAATTTCAGAATGAAGTGGAGAACCATCGTAACAGAAAGATTAAGTTTCTATGATCCGATCGTGGAGGTGAATATTTGAGTTATGATTTTCTCACGCATCTTAAAGCAAGTGGAATCGTTTCACAACTCACGCCACCCGGAACACCACAGCGCAATGGTGTGTCTGAACGCCGGAATCGAACCCTATTAGATATGGTCCGATCAATGATGTCTCTTACTGATTTGCCGTTATCATTTTGGGGTTATGCATTAGAAACCGCTGCATTCACTTTAAATAGGGCTCCATCTAAATCCCTTGAGATGACAGGTTTGGTGCTAAACCTAAGTTGTCATTTCTTAAAGTTTGGGGATGCAAAGCTTACGTCAAGAAGTTGATGCCGGACAAGCTCGAACCCAAAGCGGAGAAATGCGTCTTCATAGGATACCCTAAGGAAACCATTGGGTATACCTTCTATCACAGAACCGAAGACAAAGTGTTTGTCGCAAAGAACGGTTCCTTTCTTGAGAAGGAGTTTCTCTCGAAAGAAGTGAGTGGGAGGAAAGTAGAGCTAGACGAGGTTATTGAACCTTCTCTTGAATTGGAGAGTAGCGCAGCACCTGAAATTGTTCGGTCACCGCACCAACAATAGAGGAAGCTAATGACAAGGATCATGAAGCTTGGACGATGTCATCTTGAACGTCGCAGTCGACAAGGTCGTGCCCCTCCCGAGTGGTACGGCAACCTGTCTTGACTGTCTTGTTGGTAGAAGAGTGAACCTACGAACTATGAGGAAGGCGATGAGCCCAGACTCGAGAAATGGCGGAAGCCATGAAATCCAATTGGGATCCATGAGCGAAAACCAAGTATGGACTTTGGTGGATCCTCCTAGCACCGAAAGGCCGTTGAGTGCAAATGGATATTCAAGAAGAAAGCGGACGCGGATGGTAATGTTACCGTATAAATCACGGCTTGTCGCAAAGGTTTTCGACAAGTTCAAGGTGTTGACTACGATGAGACTTTCTCTCCGTAGGCGATGTTTAAGTCCATTCGGATTTTATTAGCAATTGCTGCGTTTCATGATTATGAAATATGGTAGATGGATGTCAAGATCGCTTTCCTCAATGGCAACATTGATGAAGAGTTGTATATGATGCAACCCAAGGTTTTGTCGATCCTAAGGATCTCGATAAAGTATGCAAACTTGGTGTTCCATTTATGGACTGAAGCAAGCATCTCGAGTTGGAACCTTCGTTTTGATCAAGTGATCAAGAGCTTTGGATTTGTTCCAAATTGCTCTAAGCTTGCATCTACAAGAAAGTGAGTGGGAGCTCGGTGGCGTTTACGGTACTATATGTGGATGACATATTGATTATCGGAAATGACATCAACATGCTTAACGATGTGAAGAGTTATTTGAACAAGTGTTTTCAATGAAAGACCTAGGTGAAGCTTATATATTGGGCATCAAATCTATAGAGATAGACAAAGACGCTGATAGCTTTAAGCGGAGTACATACCTAGACAAAGTTACGAAAAGGTTCGTAATGGATAAGGCAAAGAAAGGTTCAAAGGCCTATGTTGTCGTAAGATATTGAGCAAGGCTCGGTGTCCATCTGATGAAATGATAGGAAGCTATGAGCAAAGTGCCTTATGCCTCGGCCATAGGTTCCATCATGTATGCCATCTGTGTACTAGACCGGATGTGTCCAATTCTCTTAGTTTGACGAGCAGATATCAAAGTGATCCGAGTGGAGGAACATCGAGCCGTGAAGAACATCCTAAAGTACCTAAATAGAACTAAAGAAATGTTCTTAGTCTATGGGGTGATGAACAGCTTGTCGTAAAGGTTACGTCGATGCTAGTTTCGACACCGACAAGGATGATTCTAAATCTCGACAGGATACGTGTATATTTTGAATGGAGGAGCTGTGAGCTAGAAGCGCAAGCAAAGCATGATCGCAGGATCTATGAGAAGCGGAATACATGGCTGCTTGAAGCGTCAAGTGAAGGAGTTTGGATCGAAACTTCATCATCGAGCTTGGCGTGGTTCCAAGTGCATTGGACCCACTGGAGATATTGTGTGACAACACTGGCGCCATAACACTCGCTAAGGAACCAAGATATCATCCAAAGACCAAGCATATCAACCGCAAGTTTCATATAATCCGAGATTATATAGCAGATGGAGATCTGAAGATTAGCAAAGTACATACGGATCTGAATGTCGCAGATCCACTGACTAAACCTCTTCCACGTGTAAAACATGATCAACACCTCAGTGCCATGGGTGTGAGATTGTTTCCAAATGTAAACTAGATTATTGACTCTAGTGCAAGTGGGAGACTGTTGGAGTTATGCCCTAGAGGCAATAATAAAATATGTTATTATTATAATTCTTGTTCATGATAAAGTTTATATTCCATGCTAGAATTGTATTAAGCGGAAACTTGAATACTTGTGTGGTTTGTGAACAACACCGTGTCCCTAGTACGCCTCTATGGACTAGCTCATTGATCAATGATGGTTAAGGTTTCCTAACCATAGACATGAGTTGTCAATTGATAATGAGATCATATCATTGGGAGAATGATATGGTGGATAGACCCAAACAAAGCAGAGCAATTAGATCGTGTCATCGTGTTCGTCTTTGCGAAGCTTTTCCTATGTCAAATATTGTATTCCTTAGACCATGAGATAATGCAACTCCCTGGTATCGGAAGAAAGCTTTGAGGTCATCAAACGTCATCCTATGAGAGGGTGATCATAAAGGTGTCTCTCGTGATTGGAAAGTATCTGTTGGGTTGTATGTATCGAGATGGAATTTGTCCCTCCCAAGTCGGAGAGATATACTTGGGCCCACTCGTGTCGATATCAACACCGCTTGCAAGCATGTGGTTAAGGAGTTAATCACAAAGTGATATCGGATTACGGAACGAGTAAAGTACTTGCTGAAAGAGATTGAACTAGGTATGACTACCGACGATCGAATCTCGCAAGTAAAATATCGCGAGACGAAGGGAATATATATATGGGATTGATTGAACTGGCATCGTGGTTCATCCGATATGATCATCGATGAATGTGGAGTCAATATGGGTGCCCGCATTTGTTGATTATTGATAGAAGATCATGTCGCATATTCTCGAACCCGCAGGGTCACACATAACGTATCTACGCTAGGATAGATTGGATAATTGGTTTATGAATTTTGTTGGAGTCTCGGATGGGATCCGGGATATCACGAGGTTTAATGGTCCGAGAATAAGTTTCATATAAGGCGTGCAGTTTTGGAGTTCGAATTGTTCCGGTTAATCGGTATTGTACCGGAAGCTTCTAGAACCTTCCGGAAGGGGACCAACGTGGCCCCACCTTCCGGGAGGGGGCATGGGCCTATGAGGGAGTGTCCTGGCCGCATTGGGCCAGGGGCACAAGGCCCCATAGGGCCCAGCCGATCCTAGATAAGTTTAAACTCGTTTAAACTAGAGATAGGATTTCTAGATAAGGGAGAGTTTAAATCATTTAAACTAGAGATATGATTTCTAGATAAGGGAGAGTTTAAATTGTTTAAACTAGAGATAGGCTTGGAGGAGGGGCAAAGGCTGGCCGCCCCCCCTCTATATATAGAGGGGTGGTGCGCCCCCTCCCCCCACTACCACACACCTTCCTCCAAGCCCTAGCTGCCTTGCTACCTTCCTCTCTCCCTCCCGACTGTTTGTAGGCGAAGCCCTGCAGCAGAAATTCTCCACCATATACACCACGCCGTCGTGTTGTAGATCCAATCTATCTCTCCACCATACTCGCTGGTCCGAGGAAGGAGGAGACGTCGAGGTGCTGCACGTGTGCATCTCACGGAGGCACCGCCACTTGTGGTGCTAGATCGGATCGGATCGCGAGGAGGAGAAGCGAGTACGACTACATCACCCACGTTTCGACGAACGTTCCGCTGTGCGAATCTTCAAGGGTATGAAGATCTAATCCAATCTCTCTCGTTGTTTGCATCTCCTAGATTAGATCTTGGCTTTCCCTCTGTTCGCTCCGTAGAAAATTTTGATTTACTATGCCGCGAAACCCTTCACTATCACCTTTGTAACCAGTGCCCCACTAAATTGTTCGATGGTGGTTTCTAGAGCCACTTATCTCACTTACATCATATGGACAAGGGCCACCACACCAACATCCACCAGCCTGCCAAAAGGACATTCTCGCTCGGTAACACAAGCCTCACCTACCCGACGAAGGACTAGTCCTCCAAAGCGATGCTTGTTGATGATACATGAGGCCATACCTTATTCCCACGATCTACATGCCTTTACCCCATCCAACCCATACCATGCTAGAAGATGAAGTCCATGTCTACGGCTCCACCGACCAGATCTACGGTTCTACACCTGGATTTCTACCACAACATCCTATACCCGATAATCATACAAGGAAGATCATAAGTACAACTTGACGTGTCATAAAGCAATACCCCACATATGCCATGGGAACTCCTACCACCAACACATATGAATACCCAAAGCACATGACGCCATGCCTCTCGAAGTCTTCCTCAAGATCTTCAAGCCCTAGTCTACGTAGACATAAACCCTACATACATACAATCTTTTTGGGTCTCAATGATATCTATTATGTAAAGCCTTGTACTTGTGATCTCGACCATCAATAAATTCTGGAGGGAACTATCCATTGATCCATTTACCTTTTGGCTCGATCCTCTACCAAATAAGTAAACACCTTTTGGACCTTCAAAAGTGTGATTGCCAAGGGATATAAAAACCATCCTTTATCAACGCCCCCAATGAGGCACCAGAGGTACCGACAAACATGTCACCTTAGGCCGCTCCGGCCAAAGACAAAGCATATATTTTCACTAGGAGGTCCCAAATTATAATGTTGAGGGTGACACTCAAATACCATGACGACGACCGCAAGTTGGAAAAAAATATACACTGATGCCATTATCATCATCACCAATTGAGATCGTGAAACTTTCACATATAGTGCATAAAATACCCCTCAACGCCACAACGGTCAACCTCCACATAAAGCCAACTCGATGTTGTTCAAGACATGTCATGAAGGGGAGAATATGAGTCCCCCATGTGGGGTTGAAGCCAAGTATTTAGATGTTCTTTCGGTCACCGAAACTAGGGGTTCACCAATTGGGTATTTGATTTTTTATTCAATTAGATTACATGCAAATAGATCGAGGCATTCTCATTCAGAGCAATCACATCTTCATTATTTAGGTATTCCTATGTATATAATGATGCATTTATGAAGTCCTATTTATACTTTTGTTAATCTTTTCTTATTATGTTGAACATTGAGTTTTAGTTTAATGTCAATCGATACATTTATGATGTACTATGGACATGATAGAGTGGTGGTTATGATCCCTAGTTGTTTCTGACCATTATAGTTCCTTCATGATCAAATCCCGGTTCGGCCACTGACGTCGAGCACGCCGAGTAAAACGCCATCGACATACTCCATCATGCCAACCACCACAAGTAGAGACACAACGCTACTTCTCACAAGCATGGAATTTCCCACATGCCCCTGATGTTGGATCCACACCGCTAGATCTAAAACTCCGAGCCTACCAAATGCGCATGCATGCATAATACTGTCCTAGACCCATCTACCACATGCAAGTCGGCACTGCCGAGTCCTAGTCAACCAACACTATGTGGTGTCTCTTTGCGACTCTTATAGCCCTGAGTCCCCAGGGCCATAGTTTGGTTGAACCGCTCCAGCGAGCCCACTGCCTCTCTTCCGAGTCAAACCAAGAAGCAGTTGATGCTAGGCCCGAGCAGCCGGTAGTGCGCTCAGTGCGGCTGCACAGGGACTAAATATTTAGGGGGCCCAATTTTTTTGTACAGTCCTATAGTCCTATACATGAAATGTCGATCAACAAGTCTACAAGTGCGTGTATCACTCCTCTAGTCCTCTTTTCTTTTCTTCTCTTCTCTGTTGCAGGCATACTTTAATTCCGATCAATTTCGGTCCTCGTCTCTTTTGTTGGTACTTCCATTGATTGTTACTGAGAAATTGCTTATAGTGACACTTTACAATTTGCCTTTATCAAAGTGTCATGTTGTCATGTAGAAACACCTTTTTTGAATGTGTAGAGACAGCTCTACGAGACACCATATAAAGTGTCTTATATAAGGAGAAATAAGGTGACAAATTTATGAGCACCTGTCGTTCAGGCTCATACTACTTCACGTATAGGGAAGTTACTGAGAAAGTTGACCTCATAGCAGGTTTTCTACCATGCACGGTAGATACCGTATTAGATAGAGTGCATATATGCACCTTTGATCCTTGACTCATAATACGTGCAACAAAAGATGGAGTTAATTAACCCGGAGAATGCATTTCTTTCACATATATAGGTGCATCCTTTTGAGTGGGTGTCGTCATATACGTAGCTTTTCTGTATATCAGCCGTTATACACCACAATGTTCTCCATCCCATCTAATTGGTTATTTAAAGAGCTAAGTGTGTGCAAATCCACCCCCTTCAAATGCATTTAAGTCAAAATAAAACTCCATAGCTTTTGAAACCTGAAGTGTAATCTGTGACCCTTTTGAATCTTTGGGTTCCTCGTGAGCATAGCTTAAAAATAAGACTGATATTGAATATATTTTGATAAAATTCAAATTCTGAGGTTTGGAACTAAGCATAGATTGTTAGAACTTTCTAAAACCATGAAACCTACTATACAGTGTCAGACTTGTTTGATGTCTATTTCTAGATTTTGTGTGACATAATTTCCTCAAATTTTTCATCATGGTTTGGTGTGTCAAATATATACATGTATATATTCTAGATATTCATTGTGTTCTGCCGCAACCTTTCTTTGGATTCATATATAGAGTTTCACTAGGTTTATGTTCAATGTCATCCATTAACGGCAATAGTTTTAGAGATGTTCATTTTGTTCTAGTCTTTGAAATATGTGATTCATTGAGTCTGAGCATTCTTCATACATGTTACGTGGAACTTATCAAATTTTAAAAATAAAAAAAACCAAACACAAAATAAACTTGATATTGGGTATTGTGTATCTCATACACAATAGCTCCCTTTTAGGTGTTACTTCTGTTTAAAATCGGTCAGGAGAAATTCTTCTTCATTGGTTTGAAGTGTTCAAGATACAACATGTTAATTTATTGGTCCATTGTGATCCATAGTGCATCCTATTCGTTAATCATATGTCACCGTGCTTCAAACTATACTGTACCATAGTGTTGTACAGTTTCATAAGGTTTCACCATGTCACTGAGAGCACAAATATGCAAATAGAACACAAATCGCCTTTTGGTTAAAAAGATAAGATATGAATAAACTTCGAGATTATATGAAAATCCATGGTGATGTAATCTAATTGGGGAATACAACTTTGAATGATGGATGTAGAATAAGAATACTTGAGAATACAAGGGCGCACAACATCCGAATCTCAAACATGATGGACGGGTTGAGCATCACTAGTGGAAACGAGGTCTTTTGTTGATCCCGAAAAGGGGCTCTAACACCGGTTCTTCTACGAACCGGTGTTAAAGGGGGGGCCGTACCAGCGTGGCCCCTGTGGCAAAAAAGGAGCCCCCCTTTAACACCGGTTCGTGCCACGAACCGGTGTTAAAGGTCCTCGCACTGTGGTTACCTTCTTTAACACCGGTTCGTGGCATGAACCGGTGTTAAAGGGGGGCTATATAAGACACCACCCCAGCCCACACACACCCCACTCTTCCATTCTTTCACATTTTGGAGCCTAGCAAGAGGGTGTGAAGAGTGCTAGTTTGTGTTTTTTTTCATATGCACTAGAGGTGTTCGGTGAAATGCCCGAGAGCTCAAAATAAGCTTTCTTGTTGCTCTTTCCGTCTCGGTCGAGGTCGGCAACTATAGTTTCATGTGTCATTGATGTACTATATATATAAATGGTCATCTCCTATTATTTTTGATATATACTACATATTAATGCAGATGAATCGGCAATGGATGTATGGTGACCGCCGCACTTCGAGTACATTACGGGCCTCCAAAATTTCATCGTTGTGGCTAATGCAAACCGTGGTCACAATGGTTTTATGTCTTTGTCCGTGTTCACCGTCGAACAAGAAAGACTACTCAAATACCAGAACCATTCACGCCCACCGCTTGATCCGGTTTCATGCCCAGCTATAATTGTTGGACCAAGCACGGAGAAAAAGGGGTTGTGATGGAAGACAACGAAGAAGAAGAGGATGATGAAAACTATCATAATATGTATCCTGAATATGATGATAATGCAACAGATAGATAATGAAGATCAAGAGGGAGCGATGGGCCCACTGATGACGATCTTGGTCGGGCCATTCGATGCAAAGGAAGAATGTGAAACTGAAAAGGAGAAGGAGAAGCTGGAGCAGATGTTAAAGGATCACAAAACATTGTTGTATCCAACTTGCGAAGATGGCCACAAAAGCTAGGTGCCACAATCGATTTGCTGCAATGGAAGGCAAAGAATGGTGTGACCGACAAGCATTTTCAAAGTTGTTGTTAAAATGAAGAATCTTCTTCCAAGAAATAATGAGTTGCTGACAAGACATACCAAGCAAAGAAGGTTGCTGCCCTCTAGGATTAGACCTGCAGAAGATACATGCTGCATTAATGATCGCATCCTCTACCGCGTGAGAAGTACGAGAATTTGGATGCATGCCCGGTATGCCTTTGATCGCAGTATAAGATCGACGAGACGATCTGGCGATGTTGAGGGCGAGGCCCCTAGGAAGAAGGTTCCGCCAAGGTTATGTGGTATGATCCTATAATACCACGGTTAAAAACGTCTCTTGAAATAAAGAGCATGCCAAGTTGTTGCGATGGCACATGGAAGACCGTAGAAGAAAGACGCGATGTTGAGACACCCCACTGATGGGTCACAGTGGAGAAAAGTCGAGCGAGAGTACCCGGACTTCGCACGTGACGCAAGGAACTTAAGGTTTGGTCTAAGTACAGACGGCATGAATCCTTTTGGTGAGCAGAGCTGCAGTCACAGCACCTGGCTTGTGACCCTATGTATCTATAACCTTCCTCCTTGGTTGTGTATGAAGAGGAAGTTCATTATGATGCCAGTGCTCATCCAAGGCCCGAGGCAACCCGGCAACGACATTGATGTGTACCTAAGGCCATTAGTTGAAGAACTTTTACAGCTGTGGGCCAAACCAGGTGTACGTATGTGGGATGAGCACAAAGGGGAGCCATTTGACCTACGAGCATTGCTTTTCGTAACCATCAATGATTGGCCTGCTCTTAGTAACATTTCAGGGCAGACAAACAAGGGATACAATGCATGCACACACTGTTTAGATGATACTGAAAGTGTATATTTGGATAAATGTAAGAAGGTTGTGTACCTAGGGTATCGCCGATTTCTTCCGAACCTGCATCCAGTAAGAAAGAAAGGCAAGCATTTCAAACGTCTGGCATAACCCCGGAGGAAGCCTGTCCTCCTGCCGTGAGGAGGTATTTGGTATGGTCAAGGACCTAGAAGTAATCTTTGGGAAAGGTCTGGCAGTCTATCTGTTCCGAATGACGATGCCGGACACGCGCCCATGTGGAAGAAGCAATCTATATTTTGGGACCTACCCTATTGGAAAGTCTTAGAGGTCCGCTCTTCAATCGACGTGATGCACGTGACGAAGAATGTTTGCGTGAACCTGCTAGGCTTTCTAGGAGTGTATGGGAAGACAAAAGATACACTGGAAGCACGACAGGACCAACAACGTCTGAAGGCCCCTGAAGAGCCTATGCATCCTGAGAACGAGAAGGGTAAACGATGCCACTTAACTCCGCCACCTACGCTCTTACCAAAGCAGAGAAGGAAATCTTTTTGAATGTCCGAAAGCGTTATCAAGGCCCCGTCTGGCTTCTCGTAGAATATAAAGGAATAATAAATATGGCAGAAAAATTCCAAAACCTGAAGTCTCATGACTGCCACGTGATTATGACACAATTGCTTGATTGCATTGAGGGGCTTCTACGAAAATGTTCGAGTACCCATTGTGAAGCTATGTGCATTCCTCAATGCAATATCTCAGAAGGTAATCGATCCATAAAGCCTACCAGGGTTACAAACAGATGTGGCCCAATGTCTTGTCAGCTTTGAGTTGGTGTTCCCACCATCCTTCTTCAATATTATGACGCATCTCCTGGTTCACCTAGTAGAAGAGATTGCCATTCTCGGTCCTGTATTTCTACACAATATGTTCCCCTTTGAGAGGTACATGGGAGTCTTAAAGAAATATGTTCATAACCGTGCTAGGCCAGAAGGAAGCATTTCCAAGGGCTATGTAACAGAGGAGGTCATTGAGTTCTATGTTGATTTTATTCCTGACCTTAAGGCGATTGGTGTTCCAGAATCACGACATGAGGGGAGACTGCGTGGAAAAGACACCCTAGGATGTAAAGCAATGATATGTAGGGACAGGCATTCTCTCAATCAAGCACACTACATGGTTTTACAAAGATCTATCTTGGTTTCCCCGTATATCAATGAACACAAGAATTTAATACGCCTCAAACACCCGGGACAGTCTGATGAATGGATTATAAGTGAATACATGGCGAGTTTTGGCGGCTGGCTGCAAAGACTTCTCACGAATAACACCACTGTTGGGGATCAGCTGTACTTGTTGGCCAGGACACCGTCTTCGACTGTATGTACTTTCCAAGGGTATGAGATAAATGGGAATACATTTTACACGATAGGCCAAGATAAAAAGAGCACCAACCAAAACAGTGGTGTCCGCTTCGATGCAGCAGAAGACAATGGGCAAAAGACCATGTATTATGGGTTCATAGAGGAGATATGGGAACTTGACTATGGAACTAAATTTAAGGTCCCCTTGTTTCGATGCAAATGGGTCAAGCTAACAGGAGGAGGGGTTGAGGTAGACAAGAAGTATGGAATGACAACGGTGGATCTCAACACTACACGGTGGATCTCCGGCCCGTCAGCCATCTCCTGCGCGGCAGCCATCTCCGGGCCGTCAGCCATCTCCTGCGCGGCAGCCATCTCCGGCCCGTCAGCCATCTCCGGTGCTTCATCCATCTCCTCAGCGTAAGCGGAAGAGCACTGCCACGAGGAGCATCAGTAGCACTGCCACAAAGAAATCCGCAGGAAACCGTACGCCAAAGAGTTCAAAAAACTACGTCCCGCAGCCTTCCGCCAAGCCATTGCCGGTTTTACCGTGGAATCGCAGCGACGAGGAGACCAATAGGATCTCGGAAGAACAGATCAAGAAATTCTTTGCACCTAGACGGGCCGAGCCAAAGGAGAAAATAGATCCGGCGGTGGTGGAGAAGTTTTACAATAATCTTTTGAAACCTGAAACCCCACTTGTGCCGGACTACGAGCGCCATATTTTGAAGGCGGATGCGGTAGTAGGGAGACTGAAAGTAGCAGTCGTGAGGCACCCCAGAAAACAGTTCCCATGCTCGGAGAGCAGGAAAACCAATCATGTGCCCCGCTCCAAATGTTCGACACATGAGACGCTCCTCCCGTAAATGATTACGAGGCAGAGCTACAAAGAAAGGCCAATGAGATGGGGATGACTTACATTGCATACTTGAACGTCATGGGAGACAACTTGCCCAAATGCGATGCCAACCCCATACAACCATGGAAGTATGGGAAGAATCTCGTCAAGAAAGAGGAGCTCAAGACTCTACCAACAAAGATGCGAAAATTGCACAAGTGGTACCTTCATTTCTGCAAGACGAGAAATGTAGAATGGATCACGGCGCATATAAGAGATGATATTTTCTTCTGCGGAGATGACGTGATTGACTTCAACATTCAAGACTTGCATTTTCTATTCAATCAGAAGGAACTCGACAAAGCTGCCATCAACCTTTATTGTGTGTAAGTTCTATTTCTATAATTTATATCTCATCTCATTCACTTTATTAATTGCATGTATATATATATGCTCACCATATATGTATATACTATTATGCAGGAAAAAGGTTATGGAATGCAGGAAAGGAGGCCCTTTTGACATTGGGTTCGTTGACCCAAATAGAGTTCATGAAGAAGTGGTAGAAACCAAACCCGGGCAAACAGAAGATTACTTGCTAACGTCTTTACTGAGACAACAAACCAAAAGAGAAATACTATTGCCTTACAACTTCTCGTGAGTACTGTTACCCTCTCTCTTGTACACATTCTATTTCAGCTTACTTGATGTTAAGTGTAACTGATGATGAGTTATGAGTGCGTAGGTTCCACTTTATTCTGCTAGTCATTCAACCCGACTCAGGAAAAGTCCTTGTCATGGACTCGCTACGAAAAGAAAAAGAGATATGGGAAAACTTTAGAGAGATGCTCCAGAGGTAATTTCAATCATATTATCGCACTAGATCGGCAACTTTCGTGACAATAAGTAATTAATTACTCCTTTATCCATTTTCTTTGTCGGACAGGGTTTGGAAAAGGTTCACGGGCAGGGCCGTGGGTGAATGGTCAGAACAACTAAAATTTGTAGACCAAAATGTAAGTAATACTAGCTAGCTTCCAATTCCATTATATCATGCTTTATTGATTATTATTTTGATTGAACTCTCTATTCTCGTAAAGTGCGCGCATCAGGGACACGACAATAACTTATGTGGGTATTATGTTTGCGAATTCATTCGCAACACGATATGTGCGACGGGCCAAGCCGCACTAGAACAACTTAGAGTAAGTAAACAAAGTCCACAACATTATTTTATTACCATCAATTGTGTTGAGTTTTATTCTTATATATATATTGACGGCCCATTCTTCATATATATTCAGATCGAACGGATGCGGGACCAACTCCTACCATTTGAACGCATACGAGCCATTCAAGAGGAATTGGCGGGGTTCATACTTGATGAGGTCGTTACGCCTGGCGGAGAACTCTTTAGATATCCACCAAAATGAACGATGACGATGTATGTGCCGATGACGATGTTTGTGTATAATAATAGTTGCTTAATTATTCATGTACTCGTATGTACCGATGACGATTTATGTGTATACCGCTCCCGATTGATTCCCCCTCGCTCACCCCCCTCCCATAGAAATATGCCCGAACGGGCGAGGCGAGAATCTGGCAGAGAGATTTAGGCCGTTTTCCTGCCGCGACAGAACTCTGCCGCGGCAGGAAAACGACCTAAATCTCTGCCGCGGCAGAAGAACCTTTAACACCGGTTCCAGATACGAACCAGTGTTAAAGGGGGGCTGAATCTGACAGCCCACCGGTGTTAAAGGGGCCCCCCCTCTAACACCGAACCCTCAACAGCGGTTGGGGAACCGCTCCCAACCGGAGTTAAAGGGGGGCTGCACTACTGCATGCACATTACCTACCATGCACAGTAAATAAGAATTTCTTAAGGCGGCGGTGAGTACTAACTCATATAGCTAACTTGTGATATACAAGCAAGAACACATGAAAGCAAAAAAGGCAGGATGCCATCTAGGTTTGATTAACTTCTTAAAACAATCAGTACGTACAGTAAACTGAAGCGATCAATGTAACAATGAGACGATGATGATTGGCAAATGATACAGTAAATTTTCTATAGTTGAGTACTATAGAACAGGCAATGTATCAGTACATTTTGGCGGCCATTGCAACGACGGCGTTGATCAAACAGTTAATCAGCTTAATTTAACATTGAAATTGCGGGATTGTTCATATATGTTAAAATTTAAGTCTTTAACATATGTTTCATATTTCCAGATATCTTTTGCTGAACACAATCTACTATGGAATTTGTTCTCGTGCTGTTTCCAAGAGTTCCTGGCATATTAATATTCATGGTCTTATTTTGTGCTGCCAGTTTGCTCTGGTCTATGATTGTTCTGCTGACTACGGTATAGTTTTAGGTGCACCTAAATACTTATCATGGCAAGATATTGGTCCCGGGTACATTTCTCAAAAGGCCTGTCGACAATCTATCTCAATCTTGGTGAAAGCAATACAGTCATATCTCTTTCGGAATTGTCGTTAATGCATTTCAGTTCAGAGTAAGCAAATATACATCCGATTTTTTAAACACATTTCGTATACAGAGATCATCAAAGACGAGAATGTCACTGTCTTCAAGACAAATGCAGAAATCACAGCTTCATTGATTCATATAATGTTTACAACTTACATCGCCAGTCGTCACACAAAGATTGTCAGTAAGAACCAGAATAATTGATGAAGCCATTGGCTGGCAACCAAAATTCCAATGAGTTAATCACTAAGATCTAACTGCAAAATTCCCGGGATCGCATATATAATCAGGGGTAGAGAGGCAGATTCATGGGTCGAGCAGCACCTCAAACCCAAGCAAAAACTACAGAAATCTCTAGATGAAACGACCGTCCTCAGGAGTGATGTAGGGGTTTAAGAAAAAAGGAGAACTCACAAAGATAGAATGCCACTGGTTTTAAGACAAAGGCAGAACTCACAACTTAATTGAATATAATGTTTACAACTGACATCTTCACACAAGATTGGCAGTAAGACCAGAATAAGTAACGAAAACTATTGGCTCGCAGCCAAAATTCCAATGGTTTAATCACCAAGATCTAGCTGCAAAATTCCCAGGATGATCAGGGGCAGATTCATGGGTTGAGCAGCACCTCAAACCCCAAGCAAAAGCTAAAGAAATCTCTGGATGAAACGATCAGGGTTTGAGCACGTCCTGTGGACTGATGTAGGGGTCCTCGAAAAAGACCGTCCGCACCACCTGATTCAGCTGCCGGCGAGCCTCCTCCCTCTCTTTCCGGTAGACGTTCTGCTCCCGCCTTTCCCGAGCTTGGCGAGCGAATGCAAGGGCCGCGCGCACCGCATCCTGCGCGGCGTAAGGATCCTGATGGTTGGGCGCGGGCGCCGGTGGCCGGATCTGCGGGATGCTCTTCGTCGCAGTCGCTTGGACGAGCTCGATGGCCTCCTTCTTCGTCTTGACATGTGTCTTTTTATTTCTCCATTTAATTACTTTCCAGTTATTTGTAATTAATACTGTAACTCAATCAGCGTTTCCTTATCTGGCGATGACATGTGTCTTTTTATTTCTTAATACTACTTAAATAGCACACATGCAAATGCCACCTATGAAATGAGTTCACTATTTCCTATTTATTCTTGGCTTAATATTTCCCAAAATTTTGACTTATCAAAGTGAATATCATAAGCTTCAAGGCACAAACTAATTAATAGGAGTGTTCGTATAAAAATCTATAAATTAAATAAAACTTATAATTATTTAGCCTTTTGCATGGCGGCACATTTTGAGAATTTTGCGGTGGTATGTTTCTACCAAATATATAGACACATGATTTTTTTCAAAAGTATGTTTCATATGTTCCAATATGCTATTATTATGTTATTTTATTTTCTTAAAAGTTCAAATTTGAGAAGTTCCTCTATTTTTATTGAAAATCCATTCTACAATGTCATTGTAATCTTTAAATTCTATCTTTGATATGTGAGATTTTCTGAAATTTTGGAACCTTTAGGTTTGTGAGAATTTCCAAAAGTTTATAAAAAATTGAAACATGGTTTAAAATTTTGGAAAGAGAATTGTAACACATACACTAGAACAACCCAAATAGAACCACCCTAGTTAGGATATTTCTTCAAGCGTATATTTTAAAGATCTCTATCTTGACATTAATGATATTAAAATATGTACATCGACACACATACAAGAATAACCCTTATGCATTACTACATAATTTAATCCACATTGGATAACTAATTAAATTAGGAATTTTATTAGAGCATATAATTTAAATTTAGAACAGTCAAACTATTGATTGATACATTACAACTTAATAACAAAGAATACTATAACTAACAAACTTTGTTATGTGTGCCATCTAACTAAATAAAACTATGATAATATTGTTGTAAGAAATATAAATTTAATTAAGTATAACAATTTAGTATAAAACATATTACTTTTATTTGCCCCGGGCCTATTTTCTGTTTGGACCGGCTCTGATCATGATATGGGATACTGGTGGATCGATGTGAATTTCCTAGCAAATATGAAGCGCTGCGCTTGCAGGCGGCAGCGGCTGTGTAGTGTGTACTCCGGCCAGCAATTGGACTCAGATGGAACACTGGGTTGCCGCGTGTGCGCGGGAAAGAAAAAACCTTTGCACGCCACCGTTTGCAGTTTCGCAGTTGTGCATAAATCGCTGAAATTTGGTAAGTGATCTATGCGCGCAGGCTGTTCGAGTCCGGTTGCCCGCTGGCCGCTGGGTTTGTTTCCTTTTTGGCCCGGTGAGAGCACCGCGTGAGACCGCGAGAGGGCGTCCGAGGTAATGCACGACGGATTATATATAATCGGTTGTACGATCGCTGACTAATCTGGAAACAAACAAAAAAAAGTGAAAATAAACTCGTCTAAAATACGAAACATCTTTTTTTTTTCCGGTTGATCCCTTGGCCACTCCCTGAGACAGCAATTTGGTGAAATTCAGAAATTTGGAAGTAGCGGTAAATCATCTAAATAAAATATATAAATTGTAAACACGGGAAATGACAGAGTACAACTTAGAAGCAGAGTGGCATCGAAACAAATGGTGTAACCGTTAATCAAATCTTTAAGCAAAGATCAGTTTTACTAATTCTAAGTTGTTTGAGATCTTACCCATTAACCCAAAAAACATGTCGCCACCCAAGCGACCAAAGCCAAGGCAGCACAAAAGCTTAGTTGATGACCTTATGCCATCGAATAGGCCAAAGAGGACATAATACAAACAAAGCGGTTCCGGAGTCGTCGCTCCAGATTCTGCACATTGACCCTGTGGCTATACACTAGCGGAGATCATATCTCTTTTCATCCAAGCGGACAGAGTACAATCCAATAAACTATTTCACAATAATTTTTAGATCCATCACTATAACATATGCTCACTATATACTGGCATGGGCCACGTCCCTACCTTCAATGTCCCCATCGATAGGACAATCCTACTACTAGGACCCAAACCTCAACTACCTGATGAAGGGCTTGGCCTCCAATGAGATGCCCCCAAGGAGGTAGCGACAAAGACCTCACACTGGCCAAAGGCCAAAGTATAGGTTTTCACCTAGAGGGTCTGAATAGAACATAATATATAGGGTGAACTCAAGCTCCACGACGACACCTCAAATAAGGAAAATAGTGTTTCGCGACAATATCGCCACCGGCACCAGACGAATCCTCGTCATTGAAAGGCTTTCACACGTAGTGCACCAAGCACCGCCCAACGCCACAAAACGAACCAACTGCAACGACAGTCAACTCGTTAGTGTCGAAACTAGGTCATGCACACCGAGCAGAACGCCACCGCTGCCACCGCTGATGCAAAAATGAAGTATGATTTCAATAGGAAAAAGTTTCCAAAGGGGTTCAGAATTTTTGGTCACCACGGTTACCGGTAAATCCTAACAAGTTACAAGGAAAATTTAAAACCAAAATTTGAATTTATATTCCTCAAAATGACCATTTATCGAGGGTTCACGTTAAATTTCAGAATTTTATAAATTTAGGATTGTCTCCTCGGCATGACCATTTAGTAGGGGTGCCCGGGAAATGCGACCGATAGCCAAAACCCTAAAAGAATAGAGATGTCGTTTAGAGAGGATGAATATAGAATTTAAAACTATTACGATTTTGTCTTGAAAGAATACAAAATTAAATTAATATTTATTTTAGAAGCACAAAATCTAAATAAGCTAGGCTCAACTAAGTGAACCAACAACGAGTAGAGCTAAGCAAGATAACACTATATATAACACAAGAGATAACGAAGATCAGTACCTCAAACTCGATAGGTATCACATAAAAGTAAACTCGAGTATAGAGATAACTGAGGAACGCGAAGACGAATATGTATTCCCGTGTTTTCTTCCTTGGGAGAAAGTGTTGGAGATATGCCCTAGAGGCAATAATAAAAGTGGTTATTATTATATCTTTGTGTTTATGATAAATGATTACATTTATGCTATAATAGTATTAACCGGAAACATTGATACTTGTGTGATTTGTAAACTAAATTAGAGTCCCTAGTAAAGCCTCTTTGTAATACTAGCATGTTGGTTAATAGATGAACGTGGTTTCCTAATCATGAACATTGAGATGTTGTTAACAACAAGATCATATCATTAGGAGAATGGTATGATGGACATACTCCTATAGATAAGCGTAGCATTAAGATCAAGTCATTTCAATAGTTCATTTGCTATAAGCTTTCTGATACTTAGTAAACTAATTCCTTCTACCATGAGATCGTGCTAATCACCATCACCGAAAGGATGCTTTGATGACATCAAACACCACACCATAACTGGGTGGCTATAAAGGCGGCATTGAGTGTTCGGAAAGTATGTGTTGAGGCACATGGATTAAGAGTGGGATTTGTCCATCCATATGACGGATAAATATACTCTGGGCCCTCTCGGTGGAATGTCATCCAATTTTCTTGCAAGCATGTGACTGGCTCACAAGGGATCACATATCACGGGAACAAGAAAAGAGTACTTATCGGTAACGAGGTTGAACTAGGTATGCAGAGATACCGACGATCAAAACCTCGGATAAGTAAACTATCGCAAGACAAAGGGAAATTGGTATCGTATGTAAGTGGTTCATTCGATCGTAAAGTAATCGTAGAAATATGTGGGAGCCATATGAATTTCCATATTCCTCTATTGGTTATTGATCGGAGAAGTGTCTCGAACATGTCCGCATAATTCACGAACCGTAGGGCGACACACTTAAGGATTCGATGTTGTTTAGTAGATATGGAATGTTAATAGGGATACCGAATGTTGTTCAGAGCCTCGGATGGGATCTGGGATATCACGAGGAGATCCGGAATGGTCTGGAGAATAAGATTCATATAAGGAAAGTCCGATTCCATAGTTCGAGAAAGATTGTGATGTTTTCATCGGAGAGGTTCTAGAAGGTTCTAAAAGGTTCACCGGACCGGAAGGGGAATGGACCATGAATGTGTCATTGGTAAGTGGAGTGATTGGATCATATCCTAGGTAGCTTGGTTTGGGCATTTACAAGAGAGAACTAAAGCTCTAAATTGAAAGTCAAACGGGAGGTTTGAAAAGTCAAATTGGAATAATGGTTTCCTAGTGGAAGAAGGAAGGAGTCCTTATATCAATCCAACTTGGGTTTGGGTTTGGATTCAAACCCACCCCTCCCAAGGCTGCCCCCTCTCATAAATAGAGGGGGAGGGCAGCCCCAAACACACAATCCCTAGCCCTCCCACACTGCGCCATGCTGGCGTCGCCGCCGCCATCGCTTAGCGCCACCGCCATCAGCATGACGTCGCCGCCTCGTCGCCGCCGCTCTAGTCGCCGCTGACACCTTCTCCTCCTCCCGGTCTTCTAAACCCTAGATCATCGGGAAACCCTAGATCCACCATAACTCGCACCAGCTTAGGCGAAGCCCTGCGGGATCTTCCCTCTACTTCCGACACCACGCCGTCGTGCTGCCGGAATCGCGAGGGGAGAACTACAACCTCCGCTGCCTGCTGGAACAAGGGAGAGGAAGGTCTTCATCGAGTACCGAACGTGTGACCGACTGCGGAAGCGTTGCCGGAACGCAGCGCCGGAAGGATCGTCTACGCGATCTTGAGATCGGCAAGTGTACGACTACATCACCCACGAGAATCTTCTCTCGTTAACCGCTTTGGAATCTTCGAGGGTGAGTGCTTCTATCGACTCGTTGCTACAATCTAGTAGATAGATCTTGGCTTGTTTGTCTGCATGCGGTAGATTTTTTTGTTTTCCATGCTATAAACCCCTACAGTGGTATCAGAGCCGTGTCTATATGTAGATCTGTTGCACGAGTAGAACACAATGGTCATTGTGGGCGGTGGTGCTTTTATTATCAATTGCCTTTTGTGTACTTTGCATCTTGCGATATGATGGGATGAAGCGGCCCGGGCTAACCTTACATGACATCATTCATGAGACTTGCTCCACGCTTAACATGCAACTTGTATTGCATAGTGTCTTTGCGGGTGTCTCTCTCCCATCATAGTATAGATTCAATTTACAACGGGCACTTGATAGTTCAAGCATCAACGTTGTGGTTCTTATTCGTAAGTTAGAACGACACTTATTGAAAGCCCCAAACCACGTAAGACATGCAAAGAAAATTAGAGGCGTCTAACTTTGTTTTGCAGGGGTGTGCTGTGATGTGATATGACCATGATTGTGATTATATATGATGTATGCAATGTTCCTTATTGTAAGTCGGCAACCGACAGGAGCCATATGGTTGTTTTTTTAATTCCATTAAGACCTGCGTGTCTATTATTCAAAGTAGTTGTAATAGTTGATGCTGGTGGACGATAACCATGAAGCGGCGCCATTGACCTTGACGCCATGCCGATGATGATGGAGATCATGTTCGTGCTTGAAGATGGAGATCAGAACCACAAGAAGAAAGGCCATATCATATCACATATTTTGAATTGCATGTGATGTTAATCCTTTTATGCATCTTGTATTGCTTAGTTCGCGACGATAACATTATAAGATGATCCCTCAAGCACAAAAATTTCAAGTTATAAAGTGTTCATCCTTAGTAAGCACCGTTGCTAAAGCTCGTTGTTTCGAAGCACCACGTGATGATCGGGTGTGTTAGATTCTGCGAGTGTATACAACGTGAGAAAGCCAGATTTGCTCATGCGAAAGCTAAGGTTTGATCTTGACGAGCCTATCATGTACAGACATGGTCTCGGAACACGGATCACCGAAAGGTAAAGCATGAGTCATATGGTAGATATGATGAACATGTTGATTGTTCGCCATTGAAGCTAAATCAACTCTCGTGATGATCGGTTTTGATGTGATGGATTTGGTTCATGTGATCACTAAAACAATGTGAGGGATATTGTTTTGAGTGGGAGTTCACCTAGATTAATTGAACTATTAATTAGAACTCAATTTGTCATAAACTTAGTCTAAAATATTGCAAATATGTTCGAGGATCAATGGCGGCCCCTACCATCAATTTTAATGTGTTCCTAGAGAAAGAAAAGTTGAAAAACAATGGAAGCAACTTCGCGGATTGGTTCCGCAATTTGAGGATTGTCCTCAATGCTGGTAATTTGACCTATGTCTTTGGATGCACATTGGGTGACCCACTGGTGATGCTACCGATGAGTTAAAGAATGTTTTCCTCGCTCGGAAGAATCAGTACTCCACAGTTCAGTGTGCTATCTTGTATGGTTTGGAATCTGAGCTTCAGAAAAGGTTTGAGAACCATGACCCACATGATATTGTCCGTGAACTCAAAATGATATTTGAGGCTCACGCGACAGTTGAGAGTTATGAGGCTTCTGAAAAGTTCTTTAACTACAAGATGGAAGAGAGCAGCTCCGTCAGTGAGCACGTGCTTAAGATGTCTGGGCACGCAAGAAAGCTTCAAAGCTTAGGTATAGTGATTACCAATGCTTTGGGGATTCATCGTGTCCTCCAATCACTACCACCAAGTTATAAGAACTTTGTGATGAACTACAATATGCAAAACATGGACAAGTCGTTGACAGAACTCTTCTCCATGTTGAAGTCTGCAGAAGTGGAGATTAAGAAAGAGCACCAAGTGTTGATGGTCAATAAGACCACCAAATTCAAGAAGCAAGGCAAGTCTAAGAAAAAGGGAAACTTCAAGAAGGGCGGTAAGAAAGTTACCGCACCGGCGAAGAAGACCAAGGCTGGGCCTAAGGCTGATACTGGGTGCTTTTACTACAAGGGAGAAGGTCACTGGAAGAGGAATTTCCCTAAGTGCTTGGAGGATTTGAAGAACGACAACATCAAGAAGAAAGGTATATCCGATATACATGTTATTGATGTGTATCTCACTAGTACTCGTAGTAGTGCCTGGGTATTTGATACTGGTTCGGTTGCTCATATTTGTAACTCGAAATAGGTACTGCAGAATAGACGAAAGCTAGCGAAGAACGAGGTAAAGATGCGCGTTGTAAATGGATCAAAGGTTGATGTGATCGCGGTTGGCACGCTACCTCTTCATCTACCATCGGGATTAGTTTTATACTTAAATAATTGTTATTTGGTGCCTGCGTTGAGCATGAACATTATATCCGGATCATGTTTATTGTGAGACGGTTACTTGTTTAAGTCCGAGAATAATGGTTGTTCGATTTATATGAGTAATATGGTTTATACACATGCACCTTTGATAGATGGTCTATTCTTATTGAATCTCGATTGTGGAAATACACACATTAATAACATTGAAACTAAACGTTTGAAATTGAGCGATAACTCGACCTATATGTGGCACTGTCGTCTTGGTCATATTGGAGTGAAGCGTATGAAGAAACTTCATTCCGATGGACTTCTTGAATCACTTGATTTCGAATCACTTGAAAGATGCGAAGCATGTCTAATGGGTAAAATGACTAAGACTCCATTTTCTGGTATGATGGAGCGAGCTACGGACTTATTGGAAATCATACATACCGATACATGTGGCCTAATGAGTGTAGCATCGCACGGTGGTTATCATTATGTTCTTACCTTCACGGATGATTTGAGTAGATATGGGTATATCTATTTCATGAAACATATGTCCGAAACTTTTGAGAAGTTTAAGGAATTTCAAAGTGAGGTAGAGAATCAACATAACAAGAAGATTAAATTTCTACGATCTGATCGTGGAGGTGAATATCTAAGTTACGAGTTTGGCGAGCATTTGAAGAAATGCGGAATACTTTCAGAATTGGCACCACCGGGAATACCACAACGTAATGGTGTGTCTGAACGGCGTAATCGAACTCTCTTAGATATGGTTCGTTCTATGATGTCACTTACAGATTTACCGCTATCATTTTGGGGTTATTCATTAGAAACAACCGCATTCACTTTAAATAGGAAACCATGTAAATCCGTTGAAACGACACCGTATGAATTATGGTTTGGGAAGAAACCTAAATTTTCGTTCCTTAAAGTTTGGGGTTGTGAAGCTTATGTAAAGAAGTTATAGCCCGACAAGCTTGAACTCAAAGCGGAAAAATGTGTCTTCATAGGATACCCGGAGAAAAATATTGGGTATACCTTCTATCATAGATCCTAGGGCAAAATCTTTGTTGCCAAGAATGGATCCTTTCTAGAGAAGGAGTTTCTCTCGAAAGAAGTGACTGGAAGGAAAGTAGAACTTGATGAGGTTGTTCAACCTTCTCTCGAACTTGCGAGTAGCGCAGCACCGGAAGTAGTTCCTGTGGCGCCTACACCAATAAGAGAGGAAGCTAATAATGTTGATCATGAAACTTCGGTTGAAGTTACTACAGAACCTCGCAAGTCAACGATAACTCGTACCACTCCTGATTGGTATGATCCCGTTATGAGTGTCATGTTGGTGGACAACACCGATGAACCTGCGACATATGAGGAAGCGATGATGATCCTAGATTCCAATAAATGGCAAGAAGCCATGAAATCCGAGATTGGATCCATGTACAAAAACCAAGTATGGACTTTGGTGGACTTACCGGATGGCCGAAAGGCTGCCGAGAACAAATGGATTTTCAAGAAGAAAACATATGATGATGGTAATGTTACTGTCTATAAGGATCGACTTGTCGCAAAAGGGTTTCAACAAATTCAAGGAGTTGACTACGATGAGACTTTCTCACCAGTAGCGGAGCTAAAGTCTGTGAGGATTTTGTTAGCAATCGCTGCATATTATGATTATGAGATATGGCAGATGGATGTCAAAACAACATTCCTCAATGGAGACATTGATGAAGAGTTGTATATGATGCAACCCACAGGTTTTGTCGATCCTAAATATGCTAACAAGGTATGCAAACTTCAACGGTCCATTTATGGATTGAAGCAAGCATCCCGAAGTTGGAATCAATGTTTTGATAAGGTAATCAAAAGCTTTGGTTTTACAAAAACTTATGTAGAAGATTTTATTTACAATAAAGTGAGTGGGAGCTCTGTAGCATTCTTAATACTATATGTAGATGACATATTGTTGATTGGGAATAATGTAGACCTTCTTAATAGTGTCAAGGATTATTTGAATAGTAGTTTTTCAATGAAAGATCTTGGCGAAGCAGCTTACATATTAGGCATAAAGATTTATAGAGATAGATCAAGGCGCCTAATATCATTGTCACAGAGTACATATTTGGATAAAGTTCTAAAGAGGTTTGGAATGGAAGATAGCAAGAAAGGGTTCTTGCCCATGTTGCCCAATACGACCTTGAGTAAAACTCAAAGTCCTGCAACGGCAGAAGATAGAGAAAGGATGAGTAAGACTCCCTATGCCTCGGCCATAGGATCTCTTATGTATGCCATGCTATGTACTAGACCCGATATGGCATATGTTGTTAGTTTGATGTAACACCCTCAGAATCGGCCCTATGCAAGTTTTAGCGAAACCCGCCAAAACACACATAGAAACGATTCAAAGGTGCCCACCAGGCACTTTCGTGCGGGTGGAAAACGAAGTAATAACATTACACAACAGTCCTCGATGGGACCCACAGAACAGATAAAAATACAACATGACTCCATGAGTCAAGAATACGGATATACAGAACAAAGATCCAAATCACCTTGCAAAGATACAGCGTCCGACTACGAACAAGATGCAAATGGGGCTAAGAGCCCTGAAGAATAACCGATGGCGTCCATAACCTGCCAGCCAAGCGGAAGGGTAACCACGCTAACGACGTCGATCTCGAACCTGCTTAAACAAAAGGGTGCCGACAAAGGAAAAGGAAAAGAGGAGCGTCGATCTTGAGGCCAAGACAGCGAGGCTAGAATTCGGCGGTCCTCGCCTACATAGGTATGGTGGACTGAAGCGGCAGCGACAGCATGCACTAAACAACCTATAGAGACTCGATACAGCTGGCGACTATCAGAGAGGGGTAAGATAGAACTATTCGGAACCAACCTGATTCTACCATCAGACAAACCCGTCCTGGTGTTTCCCCCTCGAGACCAATCGAGGAAGTCAACCGAGGAGCTCACACCGTTGGCAGTTTTATTTATTCGGTTATCGTTGCAGCAATTACTAGTCAGGTTTAGATAATCATCCTGATAAAATAAGCAGTGGGCACTTTTAGTTAACCATTCCGTTATAGTTTCAACACTTACTAATCAGATACAATTAGCATGAGATAACCCAAAACCCAGCAGTTGTTGGTACTTTTATTTAGCCATTCCGTTGTAGTTGCAATATTTACTAGTCAGGTACAATGGTCGCAAGCGACAAACCAAACAAGCAATTGTGGGCAGTATTATTTAGCCATTCCATTATAGTGAAGCTGATTACTAGTCATTATAAAGTCAAATTTATAGCACTACTTTAGTTATAGTTGTCTATGATCGAGATACTGTGCTCCAAGTCGTCCATAACCGCGGACACGGCTTTCAGAAAGTTTTACCCGGCCGGGGTGCACCAATAGCAACACACACTCGATCAACCTCGGAAAAACCAAATCAAAACCCAACGAGGCTTTCACGACAAAGCAATCACAGGATTCAGAAATATTTCAGGGGCCACCCCTTGGAGTACACCCGCAACGAAGTTAGCTGACTTCGAGACGGACCCGAGGTTTGTGGGGCCGGCTGTAAGCGACTGGGAACCCAAAACTGGGCTTGTCGATACCGCGTAAACGGGTCACAATTCCTAAACAGTACAGTGTGCTCCTCGCACAATCGTAAATAAAGCAGTAGCATGGCATAAGTACAGGATAGTAAATAAAACCTCAAACTAGTTTGTGGCCCCAAGAAATAAGAATGAATCATGCTCTGGCTCAGGGGGGTCCCATAATCCTCCCGGATGTGGATAGCGCGATAAATCAAGGAACAGGTATCAAGCACTCGGGGTCCTACGGGACACAAGTGGACGGTTAACAACCAAATAACATCTATTTCCCACCTGTGCCTCTGCTTACTTACTTCAATTTTAGTTGTTAAACAGGAATTAAAGTGAACGATAAGTAAAGCCATGACCATCTCCAACATCAACATGCGGCAATACACCAACAACTGTGGCACTTGACGACACGCAACAGCACTTGAGCAAGCGACTACGACGCGCAAGTCCAACTATCTACCAAACAACAGGTAATAGGGTGTGTCCAAGGCAATATAAGGCTGCGAGGGATATCATGGCTACGAAAACTAGAGCATCGCAACACAGATAGCAATAGATCAACAGGAGGGAATAAATACTATAAAAGTAAGATAGGTAGAAATGGGGAGATGCTCGCCTGAGAACATTGTCGAAGGTTCATCCGAAGATCGGGTCGACACTCGCATCAACTCAACGGTCTTATCCGCGAAGAAGCAAAACACTAGAAGAAACACCGGATGCACTATTTAACACAACGGCAGAAGATCGGGCATGATGCATGTATGATGTATGACATGGCAAGGGTGCAATGCAATTAGGTCATATTAAGCGGAACCGGGGTCCCGGCAATTAATTAAACGGTTCAAGTTATTTATCTACCCCGCAATTAAATGTTGTCTTAACATGGCAGAAGATAGCACCGGGTTCGCTACACAAATTTAAATGAGGCCAATATAAGACTAGATTTGCCCGCATATGGGCCCCATATTTAATTAGAGGTGAATCGGCATAAGGCCCCCACACAAATATGCATGCAAGATGAATGATTAGTATGCAACAGGTTGTTATTACATTTATAAAATAGGGCTCGAGAAAAGGGGGCACACATTGAGGGGTCTCGACGGTCTTGGGGTTCCGGGGTTCGGGGTCCGGTCTCAGGGTTCAGGGTTCGACGGGATCGGTCTCGGACACAGAAGTAGATCTTGTCGCATCCGCGGTGGTCGGGCCATGTTGTCGGTCTTGTCGTCTCACGCGGAGATCTTGGCGTTCCGGGAGGAAGTACTTGGTCTGGCGTCGGGGCATCAGACTCGCCCTGGTTGGTGCCGGTCTTGTCGGGCCCGCGCAGTTGATCTTAGTGTTACCGTATGATCTTGCCGACTCCATGCGAAGGCCTTGGCGCTCTAGATCGGTCTTCAGGGTCTCGGCCATCGGATCCTTGAAGAAGGTCATGGCGTCCGTGAGGCGATCTGGGCGTTCACCGAGAGGGGTTCGACAGGGTTCGGGTCTTCGGGGTCCGGTGTCGATCTTCGGGTACAGCAGGTTCTCGAAGGGGTAGATCTTGTAGAGGTTGGCGTGAGCTGGGTCTTGCAACATACACTACACAGGAGGCGTGGGCCATCTCGTCATGTACTTGAACCGGTAGCAGCAACCGAGCAACCAACGGCCATGGGGACGACCGGAACAGGGACAGATGTCCACGGCGACGCACGCGCGCATGGAGCAAAGGGTGGCCGGAGCTCGCGGTGGCAGGTCGGAGGCGCGCTCGCGGGGACGGCGAGCCGGAGGGGTGGCGGTGGCCTGCGGACGCGCGGGCGGCGCTCTGGGCGAGCGGCGGCTCCCAGGCGAGGCGGCGGACGCAGACGGCGGAGCTCCTGGCGAGGAAAGGCGACGCGGCTTGCCGCGACGGCGAGGTCGGCCTGGTGGCGGCGAAGCTCGGCGCCAGCCGAGGTCGAGGTCGGCGACGAAGCTCGGCCGAGGCGCCAGCGGAGGACGAGGCTGGAGGAGAGGGCTCGGTGAGGCCGCGGTGGCGTACAGAGCTCGACGAGGTGGGGGCGTCGCGGCGCAGGTGGCGCTGGCGGCCTAGGGGAGCACGGGGGCGAGCGGAGTATGGGGACGGCCCGACGGCACGGCGGACGGCCGCGGAGCTCGCGGGAGGAGAGCACCGGCGGTGGTGGTCGAGGATGGTGGCGGGGCCGAGGCGAGCGAGGTCGGCGGTGCGGGGGTGCTGGAGGCCGAGGAGGCGAGGCGGCCGCGGGCTGGTGGCCGGCGCCGGAGAGGAAGCAGGACGGGGCGACCACGCGTCGGGGTGCGGGAGCGGGCGGCGAGAGGAGGATGAGCGGGGTGAGCGGCTTGGTGGGGCGCCAGGGAGAGAGAGAGGTTGGGGAGGGAGGAGACGCGTGGGGGGCTGGTGCGGTGGGTCCCAGGGGCAGGTGGAGGTGGGCCAGGGCGTGGGGTCGGTTGGGGGGAGAGGGTGGACCGGGTCCAGGGTGGGGCCAGGTGGGGCGTGGGCCCAGGTGTAAGGGAGAGAGGAGAGAGAGGGGTAGATGGGACTGGGGTGAGAGAAGGAGAGGGGGGGCTGGATCAAGGATTGATGAGGTGGCGGGTGGGTAGGAAATTGGGGGAGGGGTGAGGTGGCACGCTGCGGTTGGTGGGTAGATTAGGATTGGGTGGGACTAGGAATTAGAGTTTAGGTTTTGTAAAGATGTGTTTGTTTGGCTTTGTTTATTTTAATACAAGGCTACTTTGCAAATAGTTTTTAGGTAAATAAAATATCCGATACGATCGGGGTTTTGCATTTGAAATAAAGAGGGGTATTTGTACAAAGCAAAACTAGGTTTTTTCGAAATAGTTCTGACAAAAAATGCATGATGATGACGATGCAATGCACAAAACAACGCGATTTTCTAGTAGTGGTTTTGCGGGATGCCACATTTGACTAGCAGAAATCAAAGTGATCTAGGAGTGGATCATTGGAAAGTGGTCAAAAACATCCTTAAGTACTTGAGAAGAACTAAGGATATGGTTCTTTATTATGGAGGTGATGAACAACTCGTTTGTTAATGGTTACACCGATGCTAGTTGGAACACCGATCCGGATGATTCTAAATCTCAATCTGGATACGCATTTACTTTGAATGGTGCAGCAGTTAGCTGGAGGAGTGCAAAGCAAAGCGTTGTGGCGAGATCTTCAACTGAATCGGAATACATAGCTGCTTCGGAGGCTTCACAAGAGGAGATATGGATGAAGGAGTTCATTACAAAGCTCGGTGTGGTTCCAAGTGCGCTGGACCCAATGTCTATCTACTGTGATAACATGGGCGCCATAGCCAATGCGCAAGAACCAAGGTCACACAAGAAGCTGAAGCACATCAAAATAAGTTTTCATGCTATTCGAGAGCATGTCCAAGATGGTGACATAATGATTTGCAAAGAACACACAGATCTGAATGCAGCGGATCCTTTGACTAAACCTCTGAAGGGTTTCACAGCATAGTAAATCAAAAAAATTCTACGGATGCGAATGGGAAAGACGAGATTTAATCTAGGAGATGTAATCAACGAGAGGGATAGATGAGATCTTCATACCTTGAAGAAATCGCATAGCGGAAACGTTCAACAGAACATGGTTAATTTAGTCGTACTAGCCGCCTCCTCCTCGTGATCCGATCCGATCCTACGCCACAAGTGGCGGCGCCTCCGAGAGATGCACGCGTACGGTGCCACGACGTCTCCTCTTTCCTCGGTATAGAAAGTGGGGTGGAGAGATATATTGGATCTGCAACACGACGGCGTGGTGCTATGGTGGAGAGTTTCTGCAGTAGGGCTTCGCCTACACGCAGTCGAGAGAGAGAGAGAGAGAGAGAGAGAGAGAGAGAGAGAGAAAGAGAGAGAGAGAGAGGAAGGGCAGTAGCTGGCGGCTAGGGTTTGGGGTGAGGGGAGGGTGCGCCCCCTGCCCACCTTATATAGGGGGCTGGCCGGCCCCCTTTCCCCCTCCTCCAAGCCCTAGGGCGGCGGCCCCAAGGGTGGAGTGGGGGGCAAGTCTTCCCCCCTTCTAGAAGGTTTCCTAGGGTTTACCCTAGGGTTTTGTCCAGCTGGGCCTATGGGGCCTTATGCCGCTGGCCCAAAGCGGCCAGGGCACTCCCTCGTAGGCCCACGCACCCCTCCGACAAGTAGGGCCACGTTGGTCCCACTCTGGAAGCTTCTAGAACCTTCCGGTACAATACCAAATACTCCGAAACGATTCCGAAATCCAAAAAATGCTTTCCTTTATATGAATTTTAATCTCCGGACCATTCCGGAACCTCTCATGATGTCCTGGATCTCATCCGAGACTCCAAACAAAAACTCATAAACCAATTATCCATTCTATCCTAGCGTCGAGGCACGCTAAGTGTGTGACCCTACGGGTTCGAGAATATGCAGACATGATCTTCTATCAATAATCAACAGCGGGATCTGGAAACCCATATTGACTCCCACATATTTATCGATGATCATATCGGATGAACCACGATGCCAGGATTCAATTAATCCCATATATATATTCCCTTCGTCACGCGATATTTTACTTGCCCGAGATTCGATCATTGGTATCGGCATACCTAGTTCAATCTCGTTCACAGCAAGTACTTTACTCGTTCCGAAATCCGATATCACTTTGTGATAACTCCTTAACCACGTGCTTGCAAGCGGTGTTGATATCGATTACCGAGTCGGCCCGAAGTATATCTCTCCGACTCGAGAGGGACAAATCCCATCTCGATACATACAACCCAACAAGTACTTTCCGATCACCTAAGGGAAACCTTTATGATCACCCTCACATAGGATGACATTTGATGACCTCAAAGCTTTCTTTCGATACCAGGGAGATGCATTATCTCATGGTCTAAGGAATACAATATTTGACATAGGAAAAAGCTTCACAAAGATGAACACGATGACACGAAATTGCTCTGCTTGATTTGGGTTTGTCCATCATATCATTCTCCTAATGACATGATCTCATTATTAATCGACAACTCATGTCTATGGTTAGTAAACCTTAACCATCATTAATCAATGATCTAGTCCATAGAGGCGTACTAGGGACACAGTGTTGTTCATAAACCACACAAGTATCAAAGTTTCCGCTTAATACAATTCTAGCATGGAATATAAACTTTATCATGAACAAGAATTATAACAATAAAATCTTTATTATTGCCTCTAGGACATAATTCCAACAGTCTCCCACTTGCACTAGAGTCAATAATCTAGTTTACATCTGGCAACAATCTAACACCCATGGCATTAAGGTGCTGATCATGTTTTGCTCGTGGAAGAGGTTTAGTCAACGGATCTGCCACATTCAGATCCGTATGTATTTTCCTAATCTTCAGATCTCCATCTGTTATATAATCTCAAATTATATGAAATCGGCGGTTGATGTGCTTGGTCTTTGGATGATATCTTGGTTCCTTAGCCAATGCTATGGTGCCAGTATTGTCGCCCAATATCTCCAGTGGGTCCAAGGCACTTGGAACCACACCAAGCTCAGTGATGAAGTTCCTGATCCAAACTCCTTCACTTGACACTTCTGCAGCAGCCATATATTCCGATTCTATTGTAGATCCCGCGATAACGCTTTGCTTGCAGCTTCTCCAGCTCACAACTCCTCCATTAAAAATATAAACGTATCATGTCTGAGATTTAGAATCATCCGGGTCGGTGTCGAAACTAGCGTCGACGTAACCTTTTACGACGAGCTGCTCATCACCTCTGTAGACCAAGAACATTTCTTTAGTCCTATTTAAATACTTTAGGATGTTCTTTACGGCTGTCCAGTGTTCCACTCCTGGATCACTTTGGTATCTGCTCGTCAAACTAAGAGCATTGGACACATCCGGTCTAGTACACAGCATGACATACATGATAGAACCTATGGCCGAGGCATATGGCACTTTGCTCATAGTTTCTCTATCATTTACCGTAGCCGGACACTGAGCCTTGCTCAATATCTTACCTGACAACATGGGCACTGAACCTTTATTTGAAAAACATTTATTCAAATAACTCTTCACATCGTTAAGCATACCAAAGTCATTTCCAATAATCAATATGTCATCCACATATAGTACTAAAAATGTTACTGAGCTCCCACTCACTTTCTTGTAGATACAAGCTTCGTAGCAATTTGGAACAAATCCAAAGCTCTTGATTACTTGATCAAAACGAAGGTTCCAACTCCGAGATGCTTGCTTCAGTCCATAAATGGAACGCTGAAGTTTTCTCACCTTATTAGCATCCTTAGGATCGACAAAACCTTCGGGCTGCATCATATACAACTCTTCATCAATGTTGCCATTGGGGAACGCAGTCTTGACATCCATTTGCCATATTTCATAATCATGAAATGCAGCAATTGCTAATAAAATCCGAATGGACTTAAACATCGCTATGGGAGAGAAAGTCTCATCGTAGTCAACATGTTGAACTTGTCGAAAACCTTTCGCGACAAGTCGAGCTTTATAGACAGTAACATTACCATCCGCGTCCGTTTTCCTTCTGAAGATCCATTTGCACTCAACGGCCTTACGGTCGCTACGAGGGTTGAAATGGATCATATGGGCACCTAGAGGGGGGGTGAATAGGTGCTAACTAATTTTTAATACTTTTTCAATTTTAGGCTTGACGTAAAGTAAATTCTCTAGATATGCAACTACGAGAATTTCCCTATATGCAACCCTAACTACTAAGCACATAAAGAGAGGAGCGAAGGAACCATAGTGGAGCACGAGACATTGTGGATTTGTTTTACATGGTTCCTTCCTTGTTAAGGGAAGTACATCTGCGTTGGAGGGGTGGGCGGTTCTAAGACCACCACGCCACAATAGGCCTCACCCTATTCTCCGATGGATCTCGCCACAAGAGGCCTGATCCACCTTCTCCACTATTGGATCCCTTCGAGGCGGGAACCGGTGCCTTTTACAACACTATCGGTGCACACACCCACAACCGAATTGGGGGCTCCCGAGATGACAACAAGCTGCCACAAGAACAAGGTTTATCAATATAAACAAAAACAAGGATCTAGGTATTTGCAAGAAATACTAGATCGGTGGTTCTCCAAATGAATGGAGAGGAGATGAAGCGCTTGATTGCTAATGATGAAGATCGAGTTCTCCTCCTTCAATTCCCCAAGGGACTGGGACTTTGGGTGGATCTAGGTGGATCTCTCTTGGATGGAGGTTGCAGCAGATCTCGTCTTTTTTGAATGAATCAAGAGGTCTAGCAGGAGGGGGAAGGCTGGCTTAAATACCCCCTCCCCAGATTTGGCCGTTGCACAACTTTGGGGGCGGATTATCCACCCCCACTTGGGGCGGATTATCCGCCCCTGGGAAAACTCCGCCCCCTCTCTAGGGCTGGCGCCTGCAAAACTTGGTGAAGATCTTGGGGGGCGGATAATCCGCCCCCCTCCAGGGGCAGATTATCTGGCCAAGCCGGAAAGTCCGGCCAACACTCCGCCCCCTCTCTGGGGCTTGCGCCTTGGCGATGAGCAAGGGGGCGGACTATTCGGCCCCCCTAAGGGGCGGATTATCCGGCGGGGCCGGAAAATCCGGCCAAAACTCCGCTCCCCTTCTGGGGCTTGCGCCTGCTTGGGAAGAGGAAGGGGCGGATTATCCGCCACCCAAAGGCAGAATCCTTTTCCCTTTTTCTCATAGAGAGCTGCAACACTTCAACACACATTAAATGATCCTTGATATTGTTATCTAACACACAAAACACTAGGGATTATAAAATGTTCTTTCAATCTCCCCCTTTTTGGTGTTAGATGACAATATTAGGATTTGCAATGAAGCCGGCAAATGCCACCTTAAAAAAGAAATACACTCCCCCTAGATGTGTGCATATTTTAGAATTTGCGTTTGAATACAAATGCACACACTAGAGGGAACATAACTTACATAGCAAAGATAATTGAAACAAGGTGGGTTGGGAAACAAGGTCATACCACCAGGATGTGATTATAGCCAAAGAATATAATTAGCTTTATAGCCTCCAAGCACATCCCAACAATACCAACAAAATTGATGCATACATTAGAGTATGCCATCAAACATGCTCCAAAGATGAATCCAGAATTCCATGAGATCAACAATAGATAAATCCAGAATTCCATGAACACCATACATAGTACCAAACATAGTGGAGCACAACATAGTCTTACAAAATCAACACAAATAGCAAATAAGTTCATGCGAAAAAGGCACAAGCAAGCAAATAAGACGACTGAAAGATAGATGCGTGTGCCCGACCCTTGCAAATCCATGAGACATAATAGAACTACTTCTCCCCCTTTGGCATCGAAACGCTAAAAAGGAAGAAGAGCGATGCTAACGCCCCTCTATGTGTTTTAGAGGACTTGTGTGCAAGAATAGATGGTTCAAGGAGGGAGAGAAAGACTTGGGTTGAGAGCAACAAACTGAGATGGTACTACACACCCAAATTTGCAAGAATCAAATCAACCAAAAGCCAAATTTGAGTGTGTTTTCCATAAGAACAAGAGATATACATGAAAAACCAAAGAGAGCCATGAGAAACCAACTCTTCTGAGGAAGAGGGCGGTGGCCGAAGCCACCATGTTGGAGCGCATGGCAGGACACCGCGAAGATGTATCTTGAGTTCAAAACCAATGCTCATAGATGACCCACATATCACAAAATGATATTAAGGGAAATGATTTTACTTGCTGTCGGCATTAAGGGGGGAGGGTTGGCCCAGTCAATTAGGACCACACTCCCCCTATGTCTATGCCCGCATCTAAACCAAATACATGAATAAGAGTAAGTGAGTGTGCAAGAGTAGTCAAGCCAAGGTCCTTGAATCTATGATATTTAGCTCATTCCTCAAATAAAAAAATCTTGCTTCGTCAAGGGGCTTCGTGAAAATATCAGAGAGTTGGTTCTTCGTGCTCACAAAGGAGAAGGCAATATCACCACGAGCAACATGATCCCGAATGAAGTGGTTGCGAATCTCTATATGTTTTGTTATTGTATGCTGCACGGGGTTGTAGGCAATCTTGATAGCACTTTCATTGTCATATAATAGAGGCACTTTGTCACAATTGACACCATATTCCTTTAAAGTTTGCCTCATCCATAACAATTGTGTACAAGCACTTGCAGCAGCAACATATTCAGCTTCGGCTGTTGAGAGTGAAATACAATTCTGTTTCTTTGAAGACCAACACACTAGAGACCTGCCCAAGAATTGACACGCACCAGAGGTTGATTTCCTATCATCTTTGTCACCAGCCCAATCTGAATCAGTGTAACCACATAGAGAGAAACTTGAACCCTTGGGATACCATAGCCCAAAATTTGGGGAATGAACCAAGTATCTGAAGTGTAGAGGGAGTGTCCCAACCTTTAAACAATATAAGGTAGAGTCCCCTATGTTTACAATGCTAGTCCCTGGATCAATAGCTAGCATCCACAGTTAAGATGTAATATCAAGAAACAAAGGTCATAATATAACTTTATAACCAGGAATAACATAATTTTATTACATCTTACATAGCTCATTTTGGCTATTACAATACATTGCAGCGGATTAACTATAAGCATGGGGTCCTTCATCTTCAAGGTGCCACAGGCAGACATGTTGGTTGTAGACTTTGTAATCCTAATCAATCAACTTCACTATATCAAACAAACCTGCAACATAACAAGTTACAGCCACAAGGGTCAATACATTTGAATTGTATTGGCAAGTGATACTATGGTAGTATAGTGGAGTCTATCATCTACATGCATTTGGCTAAGTGGAGTTGAGGCTTGCATTGCTCAAAATAGATTTTTCCTTAACATTTGAAAACACTAAGTTTTTGCTTGACAAAAACATTTTTTCTCAATCAAGGATTGAAGATCCTTTAACCCTTGTTCAAACCACAAGTTTTTAACTTAGAAATTTGAATGATGAGATTCTTGATTGCTTCCATGTCTTGATTCTCAAATTGTCCTTTACCAGGGACATGGCTAAGTACTTAGATTTTACACTCTGCAGAGGTGGTGCACTTTCCCCACAAGACTTGGTTTCCCAAGACAAGATCTTTCAGAAGCCTTCCCTTAGACCAAAATGGACGCGCTCCAACCTATCAAACTCTACCACCAACTGTCCATATGGCTAAGTACTTGCAACCTATATGATCCAGGCAGAGCCCATAATGCCAAGTGGCTGCACTTGAAGCTTCTCAACATTTGACATCTCAAATCTCTTTGTTCCTGGGTGGCCATCCTCAAGTGAGATACACAAGGTAAACCATAGACATGGTCCTTGTGAACCACTCAACCAAAATCCACCAAGCAATTACCATTCCACCCAGGTGATTCATTAACTTAGTTGTTTTATTAAACAAAAACATAAGTCCTCAGACTTAGAAATTTTCCATAGTATGAATATATTTCCACCCTTGTTTTCTATTAGCTAAGCTAAGCATGATAGTAGTAGGAGTCTTAACTTAGGAATTTTCTACTAAGGTTTCATCTACTAGGTTTTCCTATAGCAAGGTTTATACTTAGCAAAAATACCATGCAAGTTTTACTTAGAAAAATCACTAATGCATAGTGAAAGTAATGGGACAAAAGTATGAAGCATCACTCGCCTTTTTGGTAGAGTATGAGTTCACTCCTTGTCCTTGCTACAATCACACTCTTCAAGTCACTACAATTCAATCAAGCAAGGCACGAGTTCAATCTACCATTCAAGCAAAACAATCACATAAAATCACAAAGTCAAAGTAATGCATGCAAGCATGCCAAGCTTTGTTTTGTTTTGAAAAGTGGTTCCTAATGGGTCATAAACATTTTAAAACACCTATTGGTCATTTTGGTAAAGTGGCAAAGCCATTTTCAAAAGGTTTCACTTCATAAACCATTTCCAAAACAAGGTGTCATTTTATGTGGTGTAGAAATATTTTTACTAAGGCATTAATCTATAGGGTTCACCAAATATGTTTTCAAACCATAAAACTTGGTGTTTGGGGTCAGAGAGTTTAAAACAAAACATTTTCCAAAGGTTTTCTTCCAAAACCATTTTTAATAAATAAACCACATTTCTATTTGACTAGAAATGGTTTTAAATCAAAGAATCATTATTTTGTTTCACCAAATTCATTTTTGAATCCACAAAGTGTTTCATAATGTTAGTAGGTTCAAATCACACCATTTGCCAAAGATTTTATCCCCAAAATCATTTTTGAACAATTTTTATAATCTAAATAAGCATACAAAAGTTTCTGCAAAAACAACCATTTCTCCAGAAGCATTTTACTAAACAAATGGCATGGTTGGCTAGGGCTTGTTCCATTGGTATAAAATTTGTAATTTTTGGACGTGTGGATCAAAAGTTGTGCAATTTACAAAATTGGAAAGCTAATAGCAAGTTTTCTGTCTTTTAAATCAAACAGAGGCCACGTGGCTGTTCCTGATTCGTCTATACCGCTTCGCTCGGATCGACAGACACAGACCGCAGGATCCAACATGATCGCACGGCACAGGTCGCTCGATACCCCTTCGCTCACTTTCTTTCCTAGCCGCTGGATGATGATCTAACGGCTCACAGGAGGTTGACCAAAAGCTGGCGGCGCCGGCAGCGATGACTGGCGGCGCTCTGTCCGAGGTGGTCTGGCCGTTCTAGGAAGCGAGAGAAGAGGAGGAGAGGCTCACCGTGATCATAGGGTCGTGGGGAAGCTCGACGTGGTTGTGAGGAGGCGAGGGGTGCACTGGGGCGGAACTAATCGCTCGCCGGAGTTTGCTCGGCGTCGGGTGCGTTCAGGCGTTGCTGGGGATGTTGCTACAGAGCACGGGAGAGGGAACAAAGGTTGTGGTTAGCTTCGTACGCGGTTCACTGACAAGCGAGCATCAACGAGAGGAAAGGGGGTGGTTAGATTCTACCTGGAATGCTTGACGGAGCAATGGCAGACGGCGGCGCACGCTCGGTGTCGACGAAGCTGAGGTTACCGGGCACTCGCGGATGAATGAGTGGCACGGGGAGATGCGCCAGGAGGTGGGGAGTATGTGTGCGTGGTTGACGAGGCAAGGGGAGGCGCGGGGTCGTCGGAATTTGCACCGGAGCGTCATCGGAACAGAGGGAGTGCCAGCTCAAATCGTGGCAGCCTAGGGGCGAGAGAGGTCTGGCGACAGAGGGGAACCAGAGAGGGGAGAGGGACGCTTAAATGCGCGCGGTCACGGGGCTGATTCAACGCGTGGTTAAGACGTATTACGCCGGACTTAATTTGCCTGCAACGGCCGGCGAGGGGGAAGGCGTAGTCCGCGGGTGGGGAAGAAGAGAACGTGGTTGTGGGGCCTAGTGTCAGCGAGAAAAGGAGTGAGGGGGAGGGTCCATTCGTCAGTGTCCTTGCGGGTTGCTTCTGCGGTAAGGAAAACGTTTCGGGGGCGAGGGAACAGGTGGGCTTGCTGGGCTGGCCGGCTGGGCTGGTTGTCCACTTCTATTTTTTTCCTATTCTGAAACCTTTTTCTTTTTCTAATTGATTTTTCTATTTTGAATTTCAATCAACAATTCAAACATTCAAACAATTCAAACAATCACCACCCTTGTAATGAGTTTTTGGTTCTGTTTATCAACATAAACCAAATCCCAAAATAAAATAATATTTTTATTTTTTTGTAGGATCCATTCATTAATTAAATAAAATGGACCTTTAGTTATTTAATCAAATAGGGTTTGATTTATTTAATAAAATCTCCATTTGAAATCAAAATATTATCAAACCCAAATCAGTAGGTTTTATTTGAAAATAAAAGATACTTGGAAAACTTGTTTAAAACAAAATAACATTTTTACTTTAGGGTCCATTAATAATTGAATAAAATGGGCCTTAGTTATTAAATCAAATAGGATTTGTTTTATTAAAAACTTTATTTTGAAATCTAAAATAAAACCAAAACACTTCAGTAGGTTTTATTTGAGAATATAAAATACTTGGAAAACTTATTTAAAATAATTTAATAAGTTCTGATGTTTTAATTAAAATGGTAAAACCTTTTATTTAAATAAAATTGGATATTAAATCCTTATTATTTTATTTAAATAAACCTTTACTATTTTTATAAAAAAAAACATTTTATTTCAAAACATTGGCCAAGGTTTAATTTGTCTTTATAAATAATCCTTATTTATAAATCTATCTTTTCTTTTTGAAAACCAAATCTTTTATAAAAAGATCCAAAATAGTAATTTTTTAAATATTTTTAAGTTTCTTGTTTATTTAACTTTTCAAATCCCTTTAGGATTACTTTTGATCCAAATAGGTTTTGAAAGTTCCCAATTGGATTCAAAAGTTTCTTCTCACCCTGAAAATCAACAAAGTTTTATTTTATTCATTTATTTTTCACATTATAAGATTTGGAAAATCTTGGGATGTGACATGAAGATTCGTTTGACCGCTACTAAGTGGATTTCTTTAGGAGCAGCTTGGTACCTTGCACACACTCCTACACTTAACACGATATCAGGCCTAGATGCGCAAAGGTAAAGGAGAGAGCCGATCATGGATCGGTATACCTTTTGGTCCACGTCTTTACCCTTGGGATTGAGATCAAGATGACACTTTGTTTGCATTGGAGTAGCCTCACCGTTGAGATCAGTCATCTTGAACCTTTTGAGCATGTCTTGGATGTACTTAGCTTGATTAATAAAGGTTCCCTCTCTAAGTTGTTTGATCTCAAATCCAAGAAAGAACCTTAGCTCACCCATCATGGACATCTCAAACCTGTCAGTCATAAGCTTTGAAAATTCATCGTTAAAATCTTGGTTAGTAGAACCAAAAGTAATGTTATCTACATAAAGTTGGCATACAAAAATCTCCCCATTAACCTTCTTAGTAAAAAGAGTGGGATCGATTTGCCCAACTTCGAATCCACGGTCTAACAAAAGCTCTTTAAGGTGCTCATACCATGCACGTGGGGCTTGTTTAAGGCCATATAGCGCCTTATCGAGTTTGTAGACATGGTTCGGAAATTTGGGGTCCTCAAAACCTGGGGGCTGCTTGACGTATACTAACTCATGTAGAGAACCATTAAGGAATGCACTCTTAACATCCATTTGCTGTAATTTAAAATTATGATGGGATGCATATGCAAGAAGGATACAGATGGACTCAAGACGAGCCACAGGAGCATAAGTCTCGCCAAAATCAATTCCTTCCACTTGAGAGAATCCTTGAGCCACGAGTCATGCTTTATTCCTTACAACAATGCCATTTTCATCTTGTTTGTTCTTGAAGATCCACTTGGTGCCGATAACATTGCGGCAATCCTTTGGTTTCTCTACGAGCTTCCAAACTTTGTTGCGTTCAAAGTTATTTAATTCTTCATGCATTGCAACAACCCAATCGGGGTCTTCAAGAGCATCAAAAACCTTCTTCGGTTCAACCATGGAAATGTGAGCTTGATGATCACAGAAGCTTGCAAGTTCTCTTCTAGTGGATACCCTTCGTCGTAGATCACCAACAACCTTGTCAAGAGTGTGACCCCTTAGTTCAAGGTTCCGATCAGCACGAGCCTTGCGACGAGCCTCAATGTCCTTATTGTTTATAGAAGGAGTTGATTCAGTATTTGTATCCTTGTCTTGAACACTGCCTTGCCCTTGATCTTGATCTGAGTTAACACCAGGAGGTTGCTGTAGAGCTTGTTCTTCAGGGCCGGATAATCCGCCTTCGGGGGCCGGAGAATCCGGCCTGGGAGTTTCTTGGATGTTGTCTTCGCCTCCGGATCCCCTGGAACGAGTTGGAGTGCCAGGGGCGGATTGTTCGCCCCTTGGAGGGGACGGATAGTCCGGCCTGGGACTACCAACTTGTCCAGGAGACAGATGATCTTCAGCAGGTTGTGGTGTTCGTGCAGAGTTTTCTCCAACAGTAGGAGCTTGTTGATCTTGTGTAGATGAGGGCTCCACTTGAGTGGAGCATTGTCCTTACCGATCCGCCACAAGGGGTTCCTCAATGGGGCGGAAAAATCCCACACCCATTCTTCTTATGGCATCTTGGGGTATTTCAACATCTGCATCACAAACATCAACTTGCCCTACAAAGGAGCCATTATTTTCATCGAACTCCACACTACAAGATTCTACAACAGTCCCAGTGAGCTTGTTGTAGAGTCTATAAGTGTGGGATTCGGCACCGTAACCAACAAAAATACCTTCTAAAGCCTTGGACTCAAAATTTGACAAACGGACACCTTTAATAAGAAAGAAACACTTACACCCGAATACCATGAAGTATGAGATGTTGGGCTTGTTACCGGTAAGTATTTCATATGGAGTCTTGTCCAAAATCTTTTGGAGGTAGAGCCAGTTTGATGAGTGACAAGCAGTGGATATGGCTTCAGCCCAAAAATTATAAGGAGACTTTAATTCAGCCAACATAGATCTTGCCATATCCATCAAAGTCCGGTTCTTCCTCTCGGCTACACCATTTTGTTGAGGGGTGTACGCAGCAGAATATTGATGTCTAATCCCCTCTTCGCTAAGAAACTCATTCAAAGTGTAGTTCTTGAATTCGGAGCCATTGTCACTTCTAATTACCAAGATAGGAACATTGTGTTGACGTTGAACTTCATTGGTAAAGTCAATGACATTTTGTTGAGTCTCACTTTTTAGCTTGAAGAAATAGACCCATGTATATCTTGAGTAATCATCGACAATGACCAAGCAATATTTCTTCCCACCAAGACTTGCATGAGAAGGAGGACCAAATAAATCCATATGAAGTAATTCCAAGATCCTCTTTGATGACACAATATTCTTCCTCTTGTGGGGAGTGTCATACATTTTTCCTTCTACACAAGCCCTGTAAACACGATCTTTGGCAAAAGAGACATTGTGTTTTAGTCCAAGGATGTGGCCACCCTTCCGGAGACTTTGCAAAGTTCTCATATTGACATGGGCTAAATGGCGATGCCATAGCCAGCCCACGTCGGCCTTTCCGAATAGACACATCGGACCCGAAGTGGTTTTCCCCGAGAAGTCCACCACATACAGGTCATTTTCGACGTATCCAACGAAAGCGACCTTTAGAGACTTGCTCCACAAGAGTACCACCAAATCATCATCGATAAAAACATCAAAACCCATCTTGCCAAGGGCACGAACAGAAAGAAGGTTGTAACCGAGGGTCTCAACAAGCATGACGTCCACGAGAGAGATATCATGGGCAACCACAACCTTACCAAGACCCAATACCTGAGATTTAGACTTATCACCATATGAGACTGTGATATTATCATCATTTGGACGCATCTCCGTGATGATCTCCTTGCTTTCGGTCATATGACTAGTGCAGCCACTATCCAGCACCCATTTCGACCCACCAGAAGCATAGCCCTGCATGAAAATTACTTCTTGGTTTTAGGTACCCATTTTTCAATGGGTCCTTTCATGTTAGTAACAAGGGTCTTTGGGACCCAAATAGACCAAGCAATATATTCATCAAAGGGACCGACATAATAAGCATAAACATCACCATAGTCATCACAAAAGAGTTCATAATTCGGATTGTGAGACCCTGCAAAACCAATATTGTTAGTCTTGTCTTTTGTGACATTCTTCTCAGCGGTGCTTATCTTTGATTGCACATTCTTGGTCTTGTTCTTCTTGGTTTTCTTTTTCTTGGACTTGGTTACATACCCAAGTCCCTCTTTACCATGATTTGACCTTTGTTTGCCAAGGACTTCATCAAGCACACCTTTATCCTTGGGAGTGATGTCCTTGATCACTTCTTTTTCCACACTAGCATTTTCCTTGTTACTATGTGTTGAGTTGGATGAGCTAGGAGTATCATGTTTGGCCAATCGACTTTGAAGCTGATCATGTGACTCATTGAGAATAGAGAACTCATTTTTCAACGCCTTGTGAGCATTGTCAAGTTTCTCCAATTCCTCGGAGAGTCTATCATGAGCAGCCCCAAAGTCAATCTTTTCCTTCTTTAACTTCTTTGCTTTGGTGACAGCATTGTCACGTTCCTTAACAAGTTTAGTCACAATTTCATCATGTCACTCTTCAATAGACTCAAGCCTCTCTTCAAGAGAGACCCGGGCCTCTTCCTCTTCTTCAAGAGCATTTTTTAAGGATGCAATTTCCATTGCATCCTCCCTTTCAATTCTGCCCTTTTCTTCAAGTAGAGCTTCGTTTTGGGCCAGCTGATCCATAAGAGCTTCAAAACTAACTTTGTGCTCACCTTGCAAGTTAGTATAGAAATAATCCAAAGCAATAATCTCTTCTTTAACCTTAATACTAGTAGGACCATCCATGTCAATCATAGCCTTAGGAAAAGAAGATTTAGAAGAAGTTACCTCGGAGCTTCTTGCCATGAGACAAGTATCATTCTTGTTGATGATGTTTTCGTTCGGAGAGTCGAAGAGAGAAGTTGATGTAGATGTGGTGGCTATAGCAGCCACCTCTTGAGAGCTATCGTCCTCGTCCTCATCTTCACTTCCCGATGAATATTCTTTTTGAGCCACTAGAACAATCTTTGGTTGCTTCTTGAAAGGAGAATTCTTCTTTACAAACTGTTTCTTGCGTGGAGCCTTTGAATTGTCCTTGAAAATGAGTCTTCCTCCATTATCTTCCCTACTTTGATATGGACACTCAGCTACAAAGTGCAGCCGGTCACCACAGTTGAAACATGTTCTCAGCTTGGGACCATTTTCTTTTCTTCCATATGCTCCACTCTTGCGTTCCAATTCAGCTTTAGCCTTGGATGGATCTTTCCAGAAGTTTCTAGCATAAAGAGCCAAGTATTGTCCATGAATCCTTTTTATATCCTCAGGACAGTCCAGACCTTCTAGGGCATATTCATCATGATCAATCACACTCGTCTTCAAGGCCACGTTGACCCCTTTTTGCATCCCCATAGCTCGAGCACGAGCATCTTCGGCATTCTTGGCAGCCACTTTGAAGGCGTCCATTTCTTGCATTACCTCACTGGATGTCATGAGGTGATAGTTATGCCTACCTTGGAGACTTTTCAAATCTGTGGGCTCAAATGGCATAAGAGCACTGACATACTTGCGCTTGATCCATGCATCATCAACATGAGCGGCACCATGATTTCTGAAATTTGTGGCTATAGCCTTAAGCCTCCTATACATGTCTTCATGGTGTTCTCCATCCAACATATAGAATCCTTCAGCTTCGTTGCTCAATGCATCATATCTATTCCTCTTCATACTTTCATTTCCGATGAAGAGCTCGGTGAGAGCATCCCAAGCTTCCTTTGTTGTACTAAGATGCTGAATGTGTGGCATATCTTTGTCACCCACACCAAGCTGTATCATGTGTAGAGTTGTAGCGTTGAGTTGACTATCGACCACTTCTCTTCTTGTGAGATTGTTGGGGTTTCCAACATGAAGACCATTTTCGATGATCTTCCACAACTCTATGGAGGAACTGCACACATGAGATTTCATCAAAAATTTCCATTGAGTAAAAGTAGATGCAGAAAGTTTGGGTGGATCACCCCTATTATGTATATGTGGGTGAGGAATAGGTGGATCAGGGGAATACACATGATAAACCTCATTGTATCCATCCTTACCGATCTCCTTTTTCGAGGAGGAGATCTTGCTAGTGTCATCACCAACCACTTCGTTATCTTTAGAAACAGTTTTACCCATTTCCTTGGATTGCGGAGTGGTATCCTTAGAGTTAGATGGAGGTGATGCTGCGGATGTGGAGAGACGCATTATCAATTGACACATCTCTTCCATCTTAGCCTCCATTGAACTCACCAAGGTTGTTTCCAACGTCTTGATATCGTTCATGGTGACTACCTCCGGAGCATCACTCCCATCTACCTTGGAACCCATACTTCTCTTAGGCGGTTAAGCCCGAAATAAGAGCCGAGGTTCTGATACCAATTGAAATGGATCGTATGGGCACCTAGAGGGGGGGTGAATAGGTGCTAACCAATTTTTAATACTTTTTCAATTTTAGGCTTGACACAAAGTAAATTCTCTAGATATGCAACTACGAGAATTTCCCTATATGCAACCCTAACTACTAAGCACGTAAGAGAGGGCGAAGGAACCGTAGTGGAGCCTTGGAGACACATGGATTTGTTTTACCGCAGTTCCTTCCTTGTTAAGGGAAGTACATCTATGTTGGAGGGGTGGGCGGTTCTAAGACCACCACGCCACAATAGGCCTCACCCTATTCTCCGATGGATCTCGCCACAAGAGGCCTGATCCACCTTCTCCACTATTGGATCCCTTCGAGGCGGGAACCGGTGCCTTTTACAACACCATCGGGGCACACACCCACAACCGAATTGGGGGCTCCCAAGATGACAACAAGCTGCCACAAGAACAAGGTTTATCAATATAAACAAAAACAAGGATCTAGGTATTTGCAAGAAATACTAGATCGGTGGTTCTCCAAATGAATGGAGAGGAGATGAAGCGCTTGATTGCTGATGATGAAGATCGAGTTCTCCTCCTTCAATTCCCCAAGGGACGGGGCCCTTGGGTGGATCTAGGTGGAGCTCTCTTGGATGAAGGTTGCAGATCAGATCTCGTCTTTTTCGAATGAATCAAGAGGTCTGGCAGGAGGGGGAAGGCTGGCTTAAATACCCCCTCCCCAGATTTGGCCGTTGCACAACTTTGGGGGCGGATTATCCGCCCCTTGGGAAAACTCCGCCCCAAGGGCAAATTCTCCGGGGGAAAATCCGCCCCCTCTCTGGGGCTGGCGCCTGCAAAACTTGGTGAAGATCTTGGGGGAGGGGGCCGGATTATCCGGCCAACACTCCGCCCCTCTCTGGGGCTTGTGCCTTGGCGATGATCAAGGGAGGCGGACTATCCGCCCCCCTGAGGGGCGGATTATCCGGCGGGGCCGGAAAATCCGGCCAAAACTCCGCCCCCCTGAGGGGCTTGCGCCTGCTTGGGAAGAGGAAGGGGTGGATTATCCGCCCCCCAAAGGCAGAATCCTTTTCCCTTTTTCTCAAAGAGAGCTGCAACACTTCAACACACATTAAATAATTCTTGATATTGTTATCTAACACACAAAACACTAGGGATTATAAAATGTTCTTTCAAGGGTCCACCAAAGTCCATACTTTGTTTCCGCTCATGGATCCCAATTCGGATTTCATGGCCTCTAGCCATTTCTCTGAGTCTAGGCTCATCATTGCTTCCTCATAGTTCGCAGGTTCATTATTGTCAACCAACAAGACGGTTAAGACAGGGTTGCCGTATGTGGCATCCCGCAAAACCACTACTAGAAAATCGCGTTGAATTTGTGCATTGCATCGTCATCATCATGCATTGTTTGCCAAAACTATTTTCGCAACACCCGTTTTGTTTTCTAAAACGCCCCGTCTTTTATTCAAACACCAAACACCGGGTCTCCGGAATTATTTTTGTTTGTTGCTATCGGTTTGCAAATGGTGTTATTAAAACAAATAAAATTTATATTTATTTTGCGGGGCAGTCGAACGGGCCGATTGACCCGAACGACCACCCCTGTTTATTTTAAAACGGTCCACCCCAACCAGCCCCTCTTAATCCTACATCTACCCAACTTCCTACCCACCCCTATCTCCACCTCACCCCCTCCTATCAGGAGCCGCCACCTCATCCTCTCCCTATCCCTCACCAACCAGGCCACGCCACGTCACCCTCACCCCTCACCCCTCCCTCTCTCTCTCACCTTCCCTGCTACACCCACGCAGCAGACGCACACCCCACCACGCACGCGGCTCCCCTGCCCACTCGCGCCGACCGCCCTGGGCCCCACGCCTGGCCCGCACCCGCCCTGCTCCTCCCTCCCGCACGCAGCACCACCCCTGCCGGCCACCTCCTCCGTCTCCCCGCGCGAGGCCCTCCCTCCTAGCTTCCTCGCCGAGATCCCCTCCCTCCTAGCTTCCTCCGCCGCGCCCGCCGCCTACCGCTCCGGCCCCGCGCTGGCCAAGGCGGCCTCCTCGAGCCGCCTCCGCCTCGGGCCTCGCCGCCTCGCCCCCAAGCTCGCCCAGCCGACGAGCTCCTCCTCGCGTCTCCCCGTCCGCACCGCCGTCCTCACCCCCTGGCCACCGCCTGCCCGCCCCAACCCGCCGCGGCGCCTCCTCGCATGACAGACGCCGCTGCCGCTGCGTGGGCCCTGCCTCGAACCCCGTCGCCTTGAACTCGAAGCTCGCCCGACGCTGCTCGCTTCGCCCTTCACCGCTGGCCGCCCGCCGCGTCCCTAACCGCAGCTCCGCCCGCGCAGCGCGCGCCGCCCGCTCCGGCTCGGCCGCCCAGCTCCTCAAGCCGCTCCACCGCCTCTGCCGAGTCCTCCGCGGCCCTCCTCCTCACGCGCGCCAGCCCGCCGTCGCTTCATTGCTGCTGCCCCGCCCGTGACGCCGCGTCGCCATCCTCCTCCGCTGGGCGCCCAGTGCCCTCCGTCGCCATCGCCGCGGACCTCCCCAAGCTTCGCCATCACGCCCGCCAGCGCTCGCTCTGCTGCGAGACAACTACCCGATTTTCATCGCCAAGAAGGTGTTCAACAAGGTGCCATGGTGGTATTCCACGGCGGAACCCGATCCCGACACCGCAAAACAAGATGGCTCCTTAAGACCGTCACGGACAACATGACCCTCTCCTCGGTCCTCAAGATCTACTTCTCGGGAATCCGGAGACCGATCCCCAAACCGAACCCGAACCGACGGCGAACCCCGAGACCTCCGACACGGAACCCCGGAAGACCCCGGACGTCGAGACCCTGAAGACCCGTTCCCGGGGTGAAGTCCGGACCCGATGACCGCCAAGAACGCCACCGGTCCAACAAGCGCTTCGTTCCGGACACCAAGTACTGCTTTCCGAACGACAAGGCCCTAGCAATGGCAAGACCGACCCCGTGGGACCCGACAAGATCGGCACGACGACAAGAACGGCACCGACCCAAGTCCTGTTTCCCGGACGCGACAAGAACTACCCCGATCCGAACACCCTGACCTCGGAGTTCGAGAACGTTTCCGCCGAGACCGACCCGTCGAACCCTGAGACCGACCCCGGAACCCGGAACCCCAAGTTCGTCGAGACCCCCCTAATGTGTGACCCTTTTCCTCGATACCCTATTTTTATAAATGATATCAACTTGTTGCATCAAATCTTTCATCTCGCATGCATATCATGTGGTTTGGGGGCCTTATGCCGATTCACCTAATAATTAAATATGGGGCCCATATGCGGGCAAATCTAGCCTTATATTGGCCTCATTTAACTTGTGTAGCGAACCGGTATCGAATCTAGCCTTGTTATAACAACATTTAAAATCGGGGTATCTAAGTAACATGCACCATCTAATTAATTGTCGGGACCCCGGTTCCTCTTAATATGACCTAATTGCATCGCCCCTTTGCCATGCCATGCATCATACATGCATCATGCCGATCTTCTGCCGTGTATTAAATATTGCATCCGGTGTTTATTCTAGTGTTTTGCTTCTTCGCGGATAAGGCCGTTGAGTTGATGTGAGCTTCGCCCCGATCTTCGGTTGAACCTTCGACAATGTTTTTCAGGCGAGCATCTCCCCCCTTTCTACCTATCTTACTTTTATAGTATTTACTTCCCTCCTGTTGATCTATTGCTATCTGTGTTGCGATGCTCTAGTTTTCGTACCCGTGATATTCCCTACAGCCTATATTGCCTTGGACACACCCTATTACCTGTTGTTTGGTAGATAGTGGACTTGCGCGTCGTAGTTGCTTGCTCAAGTGCTGAAATGAGTCGTCATATGCCACGATTCTTGTATTGCCGCATGTTGATGTTGGAGATGATTCTAGTTTTACTTATCGTCACTTTAATTTCTGTTTAACAACTAAAATTGAAATAAGCGAGGCATCGGTGGGTGATAGATAATATTTGGTTTCGAGCACTTGTGTCCGTAAGACCCCGAGTACTTGATACATTCCTTGATTTATCGCGCTATCCACATCCGGAGGTATATGGGACCCCCGAGCGAGCTTGATTCATTCTTATTTCTTGGGGCCACAAACTAGTTTGAGGTGTTTTACTATCCTGTACTTATGCCATGCTACTACGTATTTAAATTGTGCGAGGAGCACCTTTGTCTGTTAGGATTTGTGACCCGTTTACGTGGTATCGGCATCCCGTTTGGGGATCTCTTTGTCGTTTACCGCCGCCCCACAAACCTTGGGTCCGTCTCAGCTTGCTTGCCGTTCTTGGTGTACTACAAGGGTGGCCCCTGAAATATTTCTGAATCCTGTGATTGTTCAGTCGTGAAAGCCTCGTTGGGTTTTGATTTGGTTTTTCCGAGGTTGATCGAGCGTGTGTTGCTATTGGTGCACCCCGGCCGGGTAAAACTTTCTGAAAGCCGTGTCCGCGGATATGGACGACTTGGAGCACAGTATCTCGATCATAGACAAGCATAACTAAAGTTTATTGCTATAAATTTGACTTATAATGACTAGTAATCAGCTTCACTATAATGGAATGACTAATTAATACTGCCCACAATTGCTTGTTTGTTTGTCGCTTGCGACCATTGTATCTGACTAGTAAGTATGGCAACTACAACGGAATGGCTGAATAAAAGTACCAACAACTGCTGGGTTTTGGGTTTATATCATGCTATCTGTCGATTAGTAAATTCTGCAACTTCTAGCGGAATGGTTAACTAAAAGTGCCTGCTCGCTACTTTATCGTAACCATTATCTAAACGACTAGTAATTGCTGCAACGATAACTAAATAAGTAAAACTGCCAACTGTGTGAGTTCCTCGGTTGACTTCCTTGTTTGGTCTCGAGGGGGAAACGCCAGGATGGGTTTGTTTGGTGTTAGCTTCAGGTTGGATCCGGATAGGTCATTCGTACCCCTCGATAACCGCTTGATTGTATCGAGTCTCTATAGGTTGTTTAGTGCATCTTTGCCGCTTGATCCACCATACCTATGTGGCGAGGCGAGGACCGCGAATTCTAGCCTCGCCGTGTCTTGGCCTCGATCTTGACACTCCTTCTTTTCCTTTGCCCTTTGTCGGCACCCCTTTTGTTTAAGCAGGTTTTGAGATCGGCGTCGTTAGCGAGTTACCCTTCCGGCTTGGCACAGGTGGTTATGGGCCATTGGTTATTCTTGAGGCTCTTAGCCCATTGCATCTTGTCCGTCTGGACGCTCTATCGTTTTCAAGGTGATTTGGATCTTTGTATATTATATACGTATTCTTGACTCCTTGAGTCGCTGTTATATATATCTCATCTGTGGGTCCCATCGAGGATTGTTGTGTAATGTTATTGCCGTTTTCCACCCGCGAAAGTGCTGGTGAGCACCTTTGAATCGTTTCTATGCGGGTTTGGCGAATTATGCTCAAACTTGCATAGGTCCGATCGAGGGTGTTCTGAGTGGTATCGAGCTCGGCGATTGCGATACCCCACAAGTCCAGCCTGTAGGATAACCTAGCTAACGGCCGAAGTAGAGTGTCAAAACTATTTTTGAAAATCGGTTGGATAGTTCTGATTAGGTCTGATTTTACTCCTTACCCCTCTGCTATTCTCCTCTTATCTCGACGTGTTTTGAATCCGCTCTCTTCTCTCTCTTCGAGTCCAGGATTTCTCGTGGTTGGGTTTCCGTCGTACCTTCAGGGTTTCTCTTTCTCCCTTTTTGTAACGGAGGTGCTACGATCAGCAATCTGCAACTTGTCTGTTGTGCCCGTCATCCGATCTTTTGTTCGTGAGCTCTTATCCATATGTGTTCCTTGCCGAATATCAGTGTCGTTGGAAAACATATGAGAAGGACGAACGTTGGTGAAGTTGGGGTTAACCTTGAGCATGTGTTGTTCATGCCAATGGAACCGTCGCGAAACCTAATCATTGTGTCTTTCATACGATTTACTGCGGCATCCCTTTGTTCGGATACCACCTATGAATATCTTGATCTAATTCGAGTTGGTTGCATAATCCGTCTATTCGCGTGCAGAGTAATGGTTTGAGTGCGGGATGGAGTAGCTACCCTACCCCTGCTCTTATCATTCGCTCTTGTACGTCGAATCAGTGGATCCAGCAATTTTACTCCGTCCACGGAAGTCAGAGGTGGCCTTATCGTTTGATACCTCTACCTTCGTCCTTTGTTTCTCCGGAGTGTTCTCTCGTCGATCAGGAACAACGACCCTTTGTTGGTGGTGTCGCCGTTTTCAAGTTGAAGAAGGAACCATCGTTGGTGGTGTCGCGAGGATCTACACGAAGCGAGAAGACGCAGAACGTCGACCTTCCTTCCGGTACCATGAGGCGGATCTCGAGGGCGAGATCCATTGTTAGTGGTGTCGAATTGTGGCATCCCGCAAAACCACTACTAGAAAATCGCGTTGAATTTGTGCATTGCATCGTCATCATCATGCATTGTTTGCCAAAACTATTTTCGCAACACCCGTTTTGTTTTCTAAAACGCCCCGTCTTTTATTCAAACACCAAACACCGGGTCTCCGGAATTATTTTTGTTTGTTGCTATCGGTTTGCAAATGGTGTTATTAAAACAAATAAAATTTTTATTTATTTTATGGGCAGTCGAGCGGGCGATTGACCCCAACGACCACCTGTTTATTTTAAAGCGGTCCACCCCAGCCCTCTTAATCCTACATCTACCCAACTTCCTACCCACCCCTATCTCCACCTCACCCCCTCCTATCAGGAGCCGCCACCTCATCCTCTCCCTATCCCTCACCAACCAGGCCACGCCACGTCACCCTCACCCCTCACCCCTCCCTCTCTCTCTCACCTTCCCTGCTACACCCACGCAGCAGACGCACACCCCACCACGCATGCGGCTCCCCTGCCCACTCGCGCCGACCGCCCTGGGCCCCACGCCTGGCCCGCACCCGCCCTGCTCCTCCCTCCCGCACGCAGCACCACCCCTGCCGGCCACCTCCTCCGTCTCCCCGCGCGAGGCCCTCCCTCCTAGCTTCCTCGAGATCCCTCCTCCTAGCTTCCTCCGCCACCGCTCCGCCCCGCCTCGCCGCGCCCAAGGCGTCCCTGAGCCCGCCTCCGCCTCGGGCCTCCGCCCTCGCCCCAAGCTACCGACGTGACAGCTCCCTCCTCCTCGCGTCTCCCGTCACTTTGCCGTCCTCACCCAGCCACTGGCCAGCCGACTGCCCCGCCCTTGGCGCCCTCCTCCATGTGTGACGGGCGTCTGCCGCCTGGCCCTGCATGAACCCCGTCGCCGCCCGAACTCGAGCTCGCCCGGCTGCTCGCCCGTCCCTTCACCGCCGCTCGGCGCGTCCCCCAACATAGCTCCGCCCCGCCGCGCCCGCCCGCCCGCCTTCCGGCTCGGCCGCCTCCAGCTCCTCAAGCGCTCCACACCTCTGCCCGAGTCCTCGCGGCCCCTCCTCCCATTGCGCCAGCCCGTCGCCCAGCTGCTGCCCGCCCCAGACGCCGTCGCCATCCTCCTCCGCGCCGGCGCCAGACCCTCCGTCGCCATCGTCGGACCCCCTAAGCTTCGCCATCACGCCCGCCAGCGCCGCTTGCTGCAGGACAACTACCCAGTTTTCATCGCCAAGAAGGTGTTCAACAAGGTGCCATGGTGGTATTCCACGGCGCGGAACCCGATCCCGACACCGGCAAAACAAGATGGCTCCGCAAGACCGTCACGGGACAACATGACCCTCTCCTCGGTCCTCAAGATCTACTTCTCGGGAATCCGGAGACCGATCCCCAAACCGAACCCGAACCGACGGCGAACCCCGAGACCTCCGACACGGAACCCCGGAAGACCCCGGACGTCGAGACCCTGAAGACCCGTTCCCAGGGTGAAGTCCGGACCCGATGACCGCCAAGAACGCCACCGGTCCAACAAGCGCCGTTAGGACACCAATCTTGCTTCCGACGACAAGGCCCTAGCAATGGCAAGACCGACCCCGTGGGACCCGACAAGATCGGCACGAAGACAAGAACGGCACCGACCCAAGTCCTGTTTCCCGGACGCGACAAGAACTACCCCGATCCGAACACCCTGACCTCGGAGTTCGAGAACGTTTCCGCCGAGACCGACCCGTCGAACCCTGAGACCGACCCCGGAACCCGGAACCCCAAGTTCGTCGAGACCCCCCTAATGTGTGACCCTTTTCCTCGATACCCTATTTTTATAAATGATATCAACTTGTTGCATCAAATCTTTCATCTCGCATGCATATCATGTGGTTTGGGGGCCTTATGCCGATTCACCTAATAATTAAATATGGGGCCCATATGCGGGCAAATCTAGCCTTATATTGGCCTCATTTAACTTGTGTAGCGAACCGGTATCGAATCTAGCCTTGTTATAACAACATTTAAAATTGCGGGGTATCTAAGTAACATGCACCATCTAATTAATTGTCGGGACCCCGGTTCCGCTTAATATGACCTAATTGCATCGCCCCTTTGCCATGCCATGCATCATACATGCATCATGCCGATCTTCTGCCGTGTATTAAATATTGCATCCGGTGTTTATTCTAGTGTTTTGCTTCTTCGCGGATAAGGCCGTTGAGTTGATGTGAGCTTCGCCCCGATCTTCGGTTGAACCTTCGACAATGTTTTTCAGGCGAGCATCTCCCCCCTTTCTACCTATCTTACTTTTATAGTATTTACTTCCCTCCTGTTGATCTATTGCTATCTGTGTTGCGATGCTCTAGTTTTCGTACCCGTGATATTCCCTACAGCCTATATTGCCTTGGACACACCCTATTACCTGTTGTTTGGTAGATAGTGGACTTGCGCGTCGTAGTTGCTTGCTCAAGTGCTGAAATGAGTCGTCATATGCCACAGTTGCTGATGTATTGCCGCATGTTGATGTTGGAGATGATTCTAGTTTTACTTATCGTCACTTTAATTTCTGTTTAACAACTAAAATTGAAATAAGCAGAGGCATCGGTGGGTGATAGATAATATTTGGTTTCGAGCATACTTGTGTCCCGTAAGACCCCGAGTACTTGATACCTGTTCCTTGATTTATCGCGCTATCCACATCCGGGAGGTATATGGGACCCCCCTGAGCCAGAGCTTGATTCAGTCTTATTTCTTGGGGCCACAAACTAGTTTGAGGTGTTTTTACTATCCTGTACTTATGCCATGCTACTTTCTGTATTTAAATTGTGCGAGGAGCACACTGTACTGTTTAGGATTTGTGACCCGTTTACGTGGTATCGACAGTCCCCGTTTGGGGATCTGCTGTCGTTTACCGCCGGCCCCACAAACCTTGGGTCCGTCTAAAGCTTGCTTGCCGTTCTTGGTGTACTACAAGGGGTGGCCCCCTGAAATATTTCTGAATCCTGTGATTGTTTAGTCGTGAAAGCCTCGTTGGGTTTTGATTTGGTTTTTCCGAGGTTGATCGAGCGTGTGTTGCTATTGGTGCACCCCGGCCGGGTAAAACTTTCTGAAAGCCGTGTCCGCGGATATGGACGACTTGGAGCACAGTATCTCGATCATAGACAAGCATAACTAAAGTTTATTGCTATAAATTTGACTTATAATGACTAGTAATCAGCTTCACTATAATGGAATGACTAATTAATACTGCCCACAATTGCTTGTTTGTTTGTCGCTTGCGACCATTGTATCTGACTAGTAAGTATGGCAACTTCTAGCGGAATGGCTGAATAAAAGTACCAACAAGCTGCTGGGTTTTGGGTTTATATCATGCTATCATGTCGATTAGTAAATTGCTGCAACTTCAACGGAATGGTTAACTAAAAGTGCCTTGCTTACTTTATCGAACCATTATCTAAACACGACTAGTAATTGCTGCAACGATAACTAAATAAGTAAAGCGCCAGCGTGTGAGTTCCTCGGTTGACTTCCTCGTTTGGTCTCGAGGGGAAGCGCGGAGATGGGTTTGTTTGGTGTTAGCTTCAGTTGGATCCGGATAGGTCATTCGTACCCTCGATAACCGCCGGTTATCGAGTCTCTATAGGTTGTTTAGTGCATCTTTGCCGCTTGATCCACCATACCTATGTAGCGAGGACCGCGAATTCTAGCCTCGCGTGTCTTGGCCTCGATCTTGACGCTCCTTCTTTTCCTTTGCCCTTTGTCGGCACCTTTTGTTTAAGCAGGTTTTGAGATCGGCGTCGTTAGCGGGTTACCCTTCCGGCTTGGCAGGGTTATGGGCGCCATTGGTTATTCTTCGTGGCTCTTAGCCCCATTGCATCTTGTCCGTGTGGGCGCTCGTTTCAAGGTGATTTGGATCTTTGTATATTATATACGTATTCTTGACTCCTTGAGTCGTTATATATATATCATTACGTGGGTCCCATCGAGGACTGTTGTGTAATGTTATTACTTCGTTTTCCACCCGCACGAAAGTGCCTGGTGGGCACCTTTGAATCGTTTCTATGCGGGTTTGGCGAATTATGCTCAAACTTGCATAGGTCCGATTCTGAGGGTGTTACACCGTACCATTCAGGAGGGGCACGTGACCTTGTCGACCTGCGACGTTCAGCAGCAGTATCGTTCGAAGTTTCATGATCCTCATCATTAGCTTCCTCTCTTGTTGGTGCAGATGGCACTGGAACAATTTCAGGTGCTGCGCTACTCTCCAACTCGAGAGAAGGTTCAATAACCTCGTCTAGCTCTACCTTCCTCCCACTCACTTCTTTCGAGAGAAACTCCTTCTCAAGAAAGGATCCGTTCTTTGCAACAAACACTTTGCCTTCGGATCTGTGGTAGAAGGTATACCCAATCGTTTCCTTAGGGTATCCTATGAAGACGCATTTCTCCGCTTTGGGTTCGAGCTTATCTGGCATCAACTTCTTGACGTAAGCTTCGCATCCCCAAACTTTAAGAAACGATAACTTAGGTTTAGCACCAAACCATAGTTCATACGGTGTCGTCTCAACGAATTTAGATGGTGCCCTATTTAAAGTGAATGCAGCGGTTTCTAATGCATAACCCTAAAATGATAACGGCAAATCTGTAAGAGACATCATCGATCACACCATATCTAATAGAGTTTGATTCCAGCGTTCAGACACACCATTGCGCTGTGGTGTTCCAGGTGGCGTGAGTTGCGAAATGATTCCGCTTGCTTTAAGATGCGTGAGAAAATCATAACTCAAATATTCACCTCCACGATTGGATCGTAGAAATTTAATTGTCCTGTTACGATGGTTTTCTACTTCGTTCTGAAATTCTTTGAACTTTTCAAACGTTTTAGATTTATGTTTCATTAAATAGATATACCCATATCTACTTAAGTCATCAGTAAAAGTGATAAAATAGCGATATCCACCGCGCGTCGAAACACTCATTGGTCCGCATACATCGGTATGTATGATTTCCAACAAGTCCGTTGCTCGCTCCATTATTCCGGAGAACGGGGTTTTTATCATCTTGCCCATGAGGCACGACTCGCACGTGTCAAATGAATCAAAATCAAGAGACTCCAAAAGTCCATCAGAATGGAGTTTCTTCATGCGTTTTACACCAATATGACCTAGACGACAGTGCCACAAATAAGTCGAATTATCACTATCTACTTTGCATCTCTTAGCCTCAATGTTATGGATGTGTGTTTCATTGCTTTCGAGATTCAGAAGAAATAAACCATTCATAGTAGGTGCATGACCATAAAAGATGTTACTCATATAAATAGAACAACCATTATTCTCTGATTTAAATGAATAACCGTCTTGCAATAAACACGATCTAGATATAATGTTCATGCTCAACGCAGGCACATAATAACATTTATTAAGGTTTAAAACTAATCCCGAAGGTAAAACTAAGGAGAGCGTGCCGACGACCATCACATCAAATCTTGATCCATTGCCAACGCGCATCATCACCTCATCCCTTGCTATCCGCCGTCTATTCCGTAGCTCCTATTTCGAGTTACAAATATTATCAACTGAACCAGTATCAAATACCCAGGCACTACAACGAGCGCTAGTAAGGTAAACATCAATAATGTGTATATCAAATATACCTTTAATGGTGCCAGCCTTCTTGTCCGCTAAGTACTTAGGACAGTTGCGCTTCCAGTGACCCTTGTCCTTGCAATAGAAGCACTCAGTGTTCGGCTTAGGTTCAGACTTGAGCTTCTTCTCAGCAGGGGCAACGCGCTTGCCGCTGCCTTTCTTGAAGGATTTCTTTGTACCCTTAACTTTATTAAAGATAGGGGGCTTGTTTACCATCAATACATGATTATATTTCTTGATATCCACCTCCGCATCTTTCATCTTAGCGAAGAGCTCAGTGATCGTATTAGTGGAACCAATCTGATTGTGAGTAACTACAAAACCTTTGTAGCTAGGAGGGAGTGATTGCAGAATTATGTCAATCTTGAGCTCTTCTGGAATCTTGCAGTCCAGTTGCTCAAGACGTTGAGTGTAGCCCGACATCTTAATTGCGTGCTCACTAACGGAACTCCCATCCACCATCTTGCAATTAAAAAACTTCTCAGATATCTCATATCTCTCAGAACGGGCCTAAGTCTGAAACATGGTTTTCAGTTCCTCAAATATCTCAAAGGGCCCGGCGAACTCCTCAAAACGATTTTGAAGGTCCGATTCCATAGCAAACAACATGGTACTCTTAATCACTCCATAATCATCTTTGCGCGACTGATAAACAACTTTTTCATCAGCCAGCGCATCTATAGCAGGGGCGTCACCTAGCGCTTTCTCAAGGACATAGTCCTTTTGTCCGCCAGCGAGAATGATTCTCAGATTGCAGAACCAGTTGGTGAAGTTAGACCCATTGTTCTTAAGCTTTTCTTTCTCAGCAAAAACGTTGAAGTTGAAGTTGGACTTAGCCATTTGATCTACAAAATTTGCAAGTGCAATTTAGACTATGTTCATGATAACTGGTTCAACTTAATCAAATTACTAGATGAACTCCCACTAAATTCAACATCCCTCAAGTTGTTTAGTGAACACGATCCAAATTCACCACACCTAATCCGATCTTCACGAGAAGAGATGTGGTTTCAATGGTGGACTACAAAGTGTCAATCATATCATTCATATGACTCATGCTTAACCTTTCGGTTCGTGTGTTCCGAGGCCATGTCTGTACATGCTAGGCTCGTCAAGTCAAACCCAAGTATTTCCGCGTGTGCAAAACTGGCTTGCCCGTTGTATGTGAACGTAGAGTTTATAGCACCCGATCATCACGAGGTGCTTGAACACGATGAACTTTCGCAACGGTGCATACATGGGAAGAGCACAATTTTATCTTGATCTTTAAGTGAGGAATCATCTTATAATGCTACCGTCGCGATCTAAGCATAATAAGATACATAAAAGGATAAACATCACATGCATATAATCTTATGTGACATGGTATAGCCAATCTCCGCGCAATGATCTCCATCTTGTGCGTGCCAGCATGATCTCCATCATTCCACCATGATTGCCTCCACCACGAACAACAACTACAACTATTGCTAACTACTTAGCGATAAAGTAAAGCTATTACATGGCGTATAAGAAGTTGACACACAAGTCATACACAATTATAAAGACAACCATATGGCTCCTACCGGTTGTGTACTCATCGACATGCAAGTCGTGAAATATTACAAAACATGATCATTGCATACAACATACACATCATATCTTGGGCCATACCATATCACAAAACACTCCCTGCAAAAACAAGTTAGACGCCTCTACCTTGTTGTTGCATGTTTTACGTGGCTTATGGGAGTAACAAGCTAAGAACGATTCTTACCTACGGAAAGCCAAAACGGTGATATTATGGTTGCCAACATATGGTGTAAATCCCATGACTACTATAGTGAGAGAAACTGGCATCCACCAGCCGCATGTGTGGAACAAGCCACACGTCAAGTGCGGAGCCGGTCTCGCGAACGAGGTCGCGTAAAGTTGGCCTGGACCGCTTCGATCTCACTATCCCGCGTCATAAGAAGTACACAACAAGAGGCTTGCAATATAAAACATCAACGCCCGCAACAAGCATGTTGCGTTCTACTCGTGAAACACATCTACGCATAGATCTAGCTCTGATACCACTGAAGGGTTTCGCAGCATAGTAAATCAAAAAAATTCTACGGATGCGAACGGGAAAGCCAAGATCTAATCTAGGATATGAAATCAACGATAGGGATAGATGAGATCTTCATACCCTTGAAGAAATCGCATAGCGGAAACGTTCAACAGAACGTGGTTGATGTAGTCGTACTAGCCGTCTCCTCCTCGCGATCCGATCCGATCCTACGCCGCAAGTGGGGGCGCCTCCGAGAGACGCACACGTACGGTGCTGCGACATCTACTCCTTCCTCGGTCCATCAAGTGGGGTGGAGAGAGATAGTTTGGATCTGCAACACGACGGCGTGGTGCTATGGTGAAGAGTTTCTGCAGCAGGGCTTCTCCTACACGCAGTCGGGAGAGAGAGAGAGGAAGGGAAGCAGCTGGTGGCTAGGGTTTGGGGTGAGGGGAGGGTGCGCCCCCTGCCCACCTTATATAGGGGGCTGGCCGGCCCCCTTTCCCCCTCCTCCAAGCCCTAGGGCGGCGGCCCCAAGGGTGGAGTGGGGGGCAAGTCTTCCCCCCTTCTAGAAGGTTTCCTAGGGTTTACCCTAGGGTTTTTGGCCGGCTGGGCCTATGGGGCCTTGTGCCACTGGCCCAAAGCGGCCAGGGCACTCCCTCGTAGGCCCACACACCCCTCCGATAAGTGGGGCCACGTTGGTCCCACTCTAGAAGCTTCTAGAACCTTCTGGTACAATACCAAATACTCCAAAACGATTCCGAAATCCAAAAACTGCTTTCCTTTATATGAATTTTATTCTCCGGACCATTCCGGAACCTATCATGATGTCCTGGATCTCATCCGAGACTCCTAACAAAAACTCATAAACCAATTATCCATTCTATCCTAGCGTCGAGGCACGTTAAGTGTGTGACCCTACGGGTTCGAGAATATGCAGACATGATCTTCTATCAATAATCAACAGCGGGATCTGGAAACCCATATTGACTCCCACATATTCATCGATGATCATATCGGATGAACCACGATGCCAGGATTCAATTAATCCCATATATATATATTCCCTTCGTCACGCGATATTTTACTTGCCCGAGATTCGATCGTTGCTATCGGCATACCTAGTTCAATCTCGTTCACAGTAAGTACTTTACTCGTTCCGTAATCCGATATCACTTTGTGATTAACTCCTTAACCACGTGCTTGCAAGTGGTGTTGATATCGATTACCGAGTTGGCCCGAAGTATATCTCTCCGACTCGGGAGGGACAAATCCGATCTCGATACATACAACCCAACAAGTACTTTCCGATCACCTGAGAGACACCTTTATGATCACCCTCACATAGGATGATGTTTGATGACCTCAAAGATTTATTCCGATACCAGGGAGTTGCATTATCTCATGGTCTAAGGAATACAATATTTGACATAGGAAAAATCTTCGCAAAGATGAACACGATGACATGATCTAGTTGCTCTGATTGATTTGGGTCTGTCCATCATATCATTCTCCTTATGACATGATCTCATTATTAATAGACAACTCATGTCTATGGTTAGGAAACCTTAACCATCATTAATCAATGAGCTAGTCCATAGAGGCGTACTAGGGACACAGTGTTGTTCATAAACCACACAAGTATCAAAGTTCCGCTTAATACAATTTAGCATGGAATATAAACTTTATCATGAACAAGAATTATAACAATGACATCTTTATTATTTCCTCTAGGGCATAATTCCAACAACCTTTCCCGAGGGCAAAACATGACCAACACCAAACCTCCATGGGTGTTCGGTATATTACCATGTAATCTAGATTAGTTGACTCTAGTGCAAGTGGGAGACTATTGGAGATATGCCCTAGAGGCAATAATAAAAGTGGTTATTATTATATCTTTGTGTTTATGATAAATGTTTACATTCATGCTATAATAGTATTAACCGGAAACATTGATACTTGTGTGATTTGTAAACTAAATTAGAGTCCCTAGTAAAGCCTCTTTGTAATACTAGCTTGCTGGTTAATAGATGAACGTGGTTTCCCAATCATGAACATTGAGATATTGTTAACAACAAGGTCATATCATTAGGAGAATGGTATGATGGACATACTCCTATAGATAAGCGTAGCATTAAGATCAAGTCATTTCAATAGTTCATTTGCTATAAGCTTTCTGATACATAGTAACCTAATTCCTTCGACCATGAGGTCATGCTAATCACTATCACCGGAAGGATGCTTTGATGACATCAAACACCACACTTTAACTGGGTGGCTATAAAGGCGTCATTGAGTGTTCGGAAAGTATGTGTTGAGGCACATGGATCAAGAGTGCGATTTGTCCATCCATATGACAGATAGATATACTCTGGGCCCTCTCGGTGGAATGTCATCCAATTGGCTTGCAAGCATGTGACTGGCTCACAAGAGATCACATATCACGGGAACGAGAAAAGAGTACTTATCGGTAACAAGGTTGAACTAGGTATGCAGAGATACCGACGATCAAAACCTCGGATAAGTAAACTATTGCAAGACAAAGGGAAATTGGTATCGTATGTAAGTGGTTCATTCGATCATAAAGTAATCATATAAATATGTGGGAGCCATATGAATTTCCAGATTCCTCTATTGGTTATTGATCGGAGAAGTGTCTCGGTCATGTCCGCATAATTCACGAACCGTAGGGAGACACACTTAAGGATTCGATGTTGTTTAGTAGATATGGAATGTTCATAGGGATACCGAATGTTGTTCGGAGCCTCAGATGGGATCCGGGATATCACGAGGAGATCTAGAATGGTCCGGAGAATAAGATCCATATAAGGAAAGTCCGATTCGAGAGTTCGAGAAAGATTCTGATGTTTTCATCGGAGAGGTTCTAGAAGGTTCACCGGACCGGAAGGGGAATGGACCATGAATGTGTCATTGGTAAGTGGAATGATTGGATCATATCCTGGGTCGCTTAGTTTGGGCATTTACAAGAGAGAATTAAAGCTCTAAATTGAAAGTCAAACGGGAGGTTTGAAAAGTCAAACTGGAATAATGGTTTCCTAGTGGAAGAAGGAAGGAGTCCTTCTCTCAATCCAACTTGGGTTTGGGTTTGGATTCAAACCCACCCCTCCCCAGGCTGCCCCCTCTCATAAATAGAGGGGGAGGGCTGCCCCAAACACACAAGCCCTAGCCCTCCCCACACCCGTGCGCCGCCGCCGCCGCCAGCCGCCGCCGACACCTCCTCCTCCTCCCGGTCTTCTAAACCCTAGATCACCGGGAAACCCTAGATCCACCATAACTCGCACCGGCTTAGGCGAAGCCCTGCGGGATCTTCCCTCTACTTCTGACACCACACCGTCATGCTGCCGGAATCACGAGGGGAGAACTACAACCTCCGCTGCCTGCTGGAACAAGGGAGAGGAAGGTGTTCATCGAAATCGAGCGATGTGACCGATTGAGCTGCGGAAGCAATGGCGCGGAAGGATCGTCGACGCTCTTGAGATCGGCAAGTGTACGACTACATCACCCATGATAATCTTCTCTCGTTAACCGCTTTGGAATCTTCGAGGGTGAGTGCTTCTATCGACTCGTTGCTACAATCTAGTAGATAGATCTTGGCTTGTTTGTGTGCATGCGATAGAATTTTTTTGTTTTCCATGCTACGAACCCCTACAGAAAGGTATGTCACTTTTGAGAGGTGTGAGATCCCACGAAGGATTTATCCACACCAAGAAGGGCATGTTATTCTCCGAGGGTATCCTGTTGAAGGAATAGCCACTTTCCTTATGGCTAGATTTTTCTCCACTTCGAAGATGACAAACTCCACAACCACTTCATAAACTCCTTGAAGGAAAAGATCGGACATCTTCAGAATCTTTCACAAAGAGGACACCGCGACACAAACCACTAATCCAACTAGGAGTTCACCCTCCAAGAGTAAAAATCTCATAGTCTATCACTCGATCAAATCGTAATGGAGTGTTCAACACTTATGCAAGAATGCAAACCAAGAACACCAAAGGTGTTCAAATCCTTCACACTCAAATCCCACCAAAGCAATAAATGCTAGGGAGGAATTAGAGTGTAAGAACAATGGTGGAAATCAATAAAAGACTCTAAGATCTAGATGGGTTCCCCTCACTTATAAGAGAAATTGATTGGTGGGGATTGTATATCTAGATCTTCTCTTCCAAAGTCCTAAAAATATGCAAGAATCATAAGAGGGAAGGAAGAAGAAGCAAGCTCAAAGGGGACAACAATGGAGGTCAATTTCATGATCAAGAATCCTTACCCAAACTAGTGGGGAAGAAATCCTTTTATAGGAACAGGAAATCGTACCGTTGAGGCCAAAACCGAGTAGCCCATGCAAAACAAGCTGTAAGTCCAGCAGCACTGAACTCTGTACCAGATGAACCGGCGACAGACCCAGCGGGTGGGCTTTCCCTCCGAACGACTGGCGCCACGCCGAACGAGCGCTCAGTATAGCGTTTCGATAGAGAGCAGTGTAAACCGGCGGCCCATGAAATGGTTCGGCAGCAGAGCCATCGGCGCCGGTTTGCCCACCGGTTTTCCTGACAGAAAACAGTGCTGATGAAAATTGTGATAACTTTTACGTCCGAACTCCGATTTTAGCAAACTTGGTATTTTAAAAAATTAAAGAACAAGCACTACCCTAATGAATAACCGGTAAATCTCAAAACTCGAAAACGCAATAGAAGATGCATAAGAATTCTGTTTTTGATTACCTTGGGCTTGTTGAAGAGCTAGCAACAAGCACAAGAACCTCACATAGAGAAACACCAAGATGCAACAAGAATAAGGGGATGCAAATTATGCAAAGGCTGAGCTCCCTAAGACGATGTGATCAAGTTACCCAACCTAAAGCCCCTCTTGATAGTGCGACTATCTATCCTATTATTCGGTCTCCCAACAACCACCTTGAGACCGGAAAAAGGAAAACCTATCAAGGCCATACATTTTCCTTGTGCACCCTGCTTGATCTTGATGAAAAATGCTTCAAGCTCCATTCAAGCCGGAAAGCTTCACTTGATCATTGTTGCTTCATGAAGACTCATAATTTGCTCCCCCATACACCACTATCGGATAACTTCATTAAGGCACTTATTCACATGTCCATTATCACAAAATATATGGCTAGACTCAAGCATATGATCTTCCCAAGATTCTTATCTTGATCTTGCCCCTTCTTGACCTTGATGATTATCACCAGTTGATATCATCCTCTCACGGGCTATATGAATTCTTTACTCCTGATGCATGTGTGGAAATATACCTAACCCATACAAATAACACAAAGACACATATAAAAAGGGTTAATTAATGAAGAATAATTGACAAAGCTTACCATACGACAAGATCCCATGTGATACATTCTTTATGCTTCATGTGTCGACCAACTTAGATTCAATATTCACTATTTGTATTTGGTCAATCATGTAACTTCTAATGCTCTTTTTAAATATCTTGAGGTACATAATAAATAAATCTTCATTTGATTGCATGCTCGAAATCTTAGTCGCTCGACTCATAAGACTATCATGACACCAACTTAGAGTTATATCTTGAATTCTTCTCTTGAGATCAAACTCTCAAGATCTTGATCATATCATATTCCTCTTTTCAAATGGATGATCTTGATGATCAAGGTATATCTATATCTTCATTGCATCCATACTTGAATCCCCTCCTGACGATTTTCTCACTTCTCGTGAATAGTCAACTAGATCACTATTTTTTGCTCTTGGAGGTTACTTCGCCCCTGTATGTGCGTAACACACCCCAAGAAATCCTAAATTCCCTATTATAGGCCCATTTAATTATATGAATCAACGCACAATACAAGAACTAGGCCCAACAACTAGAAGCCTATTCCGAAGACAAAGAATGAAGGGATCAACACGCACACACGATCATAATAGATCATTTGCTTCTGGCTTTCTACTGCTCCAGTATTCGACACCTATTTGCTGGCCGCCACCGAGGGCTCCAATCTAGAATATCCTAGTCCCACATCGGTCGAGAAATTGAGAACTGATTAGAGTGATTGGCGAATGGTTTGTATCGTTGTTTCATTGTTCTCAACAGGTCTTCCGTTCGTGCCACCGATCGGGCGGATTGGAAGACGTGGATGCAAAAATCAGGTTTTTCCTAGATCAAAGTCTCTTTCTTTCTCTATCTAGCTTTTAGTTTTCTTTGATTGCTTGATTAGTTGATTGCTTCAATTGTATTGCATGTTATGTATTTTGGGATTTTGACTGTATAGAGATTGTATTGAGCATCAAATCCAACGATACAACTGAACCAATTTGTAATCCTATGGGTGTTGTATTTGAAACAACCAAAAACTCTGTACATGAACCTCTATTCCATCTAATCGTCTTAAGCCTAAAAAGTTTACCATGTGAGATTATGATTTGTTGTTTGCCAAAAGAATTTATCAACTGCGTAGAAGAGCATATAAAAAGTATCAACTTTATACTAAGAGAATGTAAAAATTCAGCCCCTACAGAAATCCTGACTCCGTCCCTCCACATAGGGGCAATGTACCTTTACAAACCCCTGAGTATGATATCTTCCTTTTTATTAACCGTTTAAAGCAAGTAATATGTATACATGTGATTAAACATCAAGTCCAGTGATCATCGGAACACATGTGATTAAGCTAATGAAAAAATAGTGTGCTATTTAGCATGACCCTTCTCCAAACGCTATACACGCTATAGTGTGCTATGTTTGAAAATAGTGTTTTGAAAATAAAGGATTTTAGCAAGAATAAAATATGTAGTAAAATAGATAGATGTTTAGCACGATCAGTTATGTTTAACAATCAAGATTTACATCATACCTTCGCTTACTCTACACCTCATCATACCTTCGCTTACTCTACAGCCACCAACAACAAAAATAACGTGATATATTTGAAATAGCGTGACGCATGATGTTTTAGCGCAATATAGCATATGCTATTTTGCAAACAACATCATAATGATAAAAAATATTATTTCGCTATTTTTTCATAGGACTAGACATTAAGTAACGTATGTACATGTGATTAAACGTTAAACAATAGTAGTGATGATTGATAATGACAGTACATTTTCAGAATGGAGATGGAAATTATTCACTATTTCAGAAAGCCGATGCATCTTTGAGAAAAAATTACAAATTCTGGAAACTCATCATGAGTAATTGGTCTCTGAAATCAATTCCACAGTTCAACAAGAGACGAAAATAACTAGAAAGCTGTTGCAAATGATTTGTTCGTCAAGGCATACTCCTCTATACGAACTTTCAAGATCTCAGTACACACTCTGTGATCTCTCTGTTCTCTCTATTTCATCCTTGAGGCCACAGTGCACTCATCGGCGCCTGGACAAGTCCAAGAGGGATATGTAGGGGTCGTTGAAGAAGACGGTCTGCACCACCTTGTCCATCTCCCGGCGGGCCTCCTCCCTCTTCTGCTGGGTCTCCCTCCTGCGCAGCTGGGCCTCTTCGAAACTCTCCGTGTACTCCTGCAGCGGCCGACCGTGCATCGAAACATCACGGCGTCTCGCAATGGCCGGGGCGGGTTCCTTCTGTGGCGCCTGCGCGCGGCGTGTATCCGGACGCGCCCTCGTCTCGGACCGCGTGCTCCCCGAGCGGCTTCTTCTCCTCGTAGCATCCTTGGCGCGCTCGCGCTCCTGGATCTTGGTGGTGCGGCGGGTGTCTTCCCGGCGGGGCGCGGGATCGAGGTCGCCACGCGTCGCCAGTCTTGAAGTGCCGAAAGAACTGCGTGAGGACGCACACGAGCCTCTCTGGCCACCGTCGACGCCTTCCCTCTTCCTCTTCATCACCTTCCCATACGAGGACACGGGCCACGCGTCGTCGCGTCGTTGGCGCTTGGATTCTGGCGACTCTTCGCCGTGCTGGTGCTTCACGACCTCCCTCTTCCTCGACGTAACCGGGGACATGACGCGTGCGTTGTCACGCCGGCGGCAGCGCTTGGCGTCGGGCGAACATGGCCGCTCCCCGCCACGGCAGGGCCTCCGCTTCCCGTCCCTGGCGGCAGCGGCGTCCTCCGGTCTGGCGACACAGGTAGGGTTGATGCGCAGGCGAGCGGCGCACGACGGCGGCGGAGGGATCGGGTTGCTCTGGGTGCGTGCATCATCGGCAAGATGGTAGAGCACCGCGGCGGCCATATTCTGCTGGTTCACTCGGGATTAGAAGGATGATGACTCTGGATTGCGCGCAAGTGCTTGACTCTTGAAGGTGTAGGGGTCGCGAAATTATGTCGGTCTGGGCGGTGCTGCTCCTGCTTATATGGATTGTGGAGACACGGCGGTCGTTTGCGCATTTTCGATTCCGACTCGGGGACGAACAGGGCATCGCCCTTGTTCGAAGGCAGGCTGTTCAGGATGCGCAGACTTTATTTCCATCCCCGGGCCAGCGTTGGGATCGGGCCCAGATCTATGGTCAGATCTTGTTTCCGTTAGTTCGTTCCACTTTTGCTATATGTAGCAGAAAACGGTTTGACTCGAAAAATAGAACATACATATGGTTGACCTCGTCGCAGACCTACCGGCAACCTTATAGCAAAAATTTGTGCTAATGTAGTATACCCGATCTCGCCGGAGACTTCCGCCAGTAGACCTCACCAAAGACCGTGTAGCAAAAACTTTAGCTGTTGTAGCAAAATCACAAAACGGTGGTAGCAAAAAAATTGCTAATGTAACAAAAGGACGACCTCGCTGGAGACATCGCCGGTGGGTGCCGTAGCAAAACCGACTTTGCTGAGGACTTTCGTCGAAAACATTGTAGCAAATACTTTGTGCTATTGTAGCAAAAACAAAAAATAGAAATAGCAAAAAATTACTATTATTGTAGCATCGCCCTGTAGAAAAATCACAAGACGCATTCATTGGCCGGATAGCATCGCGGCCCTTTATTTGTAGCAATGACGACCATTTCTAGTAGCATCGTTGTCCCACATATGTAGCAAAAAATAAAGACTAAAATTCTAGCATAAAATAGGCGAAGGAAGCTTGACTGCCATGGCCGCATGCCACCTCGCTCCCCTTAGCAGAAGCATCTGCTTTGTGGGAGCAGAGGAAAGGAGGGGCGAAGGCCGGCATGAGGCGACGGAGACCTCGCCGAAGGCGGCACCGGCCAGAACCACCGTGCGAGCGCGGCAGGGAGGGCATCGCGGAGGAGGGCGTCGCATAGGAGGTACGCTAGAGGCTCGCGGCGTGCCGACAACAACCACCATGGGAGGAGGGAGCCAGATGCGGAGGAAGGAGCGCGACGACGCGGATGGCACCCACCATGGGAGGAGGGAGCAGGAAGAGGAGGCGCGCGGCGGCAGGGGAGGCGCACAGAGGGCAACTTTTTTCTGGCTCGAGTTTGAGAAACGGTGTAAGGTAGGAGAAAAGAGCATGTGCACGCGGGACCCACCAAACACGCAATGTGCGTCAAAACGACCCGGGGGGATACGAATGCACGATCCCCCAGGGGATGTGTATCGTTTTCCGTTTAGGATTTGTTTTCTCGATGTCTCCCATGGAAGTGGCGGTTTCAGCACTGGCCTGTTAATCTGCTTCGGGTTTTCTTCGGAAGTGACTAATAAATATCCGGCTATTTTTTATCCCTAAAAAAGCAGTGGGGTACATGTCCCTTAACAAACTAGAAAGATCCTCATCCTCGATCTGATGAGCTTCAGACAGATCAGCATTAGCTAGAGGATCAAGAACATGCTGATCATATGGTTCACCATGTTTAGTCCACCTAATATATGTACGTTGCATTCCATTAATGAATATATGGTTGATGGAACCCCGCACTTGTCGTGGGATGCTTTGTTGGAAACCCCAAGAGCAAGGTATGAAGCAGCACAACAGCAAGTTTTCCTCAGTAAGAAATCGAGGTTATCGAACCAGAAGGAGGAAGGAAACGTCACACAAGTGTTGCAAGCAACGCGGAGACCTGCACAACACAAACTCAAAACTTTGCCCCAACGAATCAGTGAGGTTGCCAAGCTCACCGGTTTGCTGTAAAAAAAGATTAAACGTATGGTGTGTAAGGTAATGGTTTGCAGCAAGTAAATAAGTAAAAGTGGAAGATGTATTAATGTAAAGATTGGACCGGGGTCCATAGTTCACTAGAGGTGCTCTCCTTAGATAAACAACATGTCATGAAGGGTAAACAAATTACAGCAGGGCAATTGACAGGAACTGAGCAAGACATAACAATGCAATTACTAGTCAGAAAGATCCTATGAGATTTGATTGGGCAATACAACAAGATACATAGACCGCCATCCAACTGCATCTATGACTAGAAGTCCACCTTCAGGTTATCATCCGAACCCCCTCCAGTATTAAATTGCAAGCAACAGACAACTACTTTAAGCAAAGTGTGTAAGGTAAACAGTCCACATGTTCCATGAACAAGAGACCGTTGTTTTCTCCCTAGTAGCAACAACACATCTACAACCGAAGAGATTATTGTCACTTCCCTTGGAAACTAGAGGCATGAACCCACTATCGAGCATAAATACCCCCTCTTGGAGTCACTAGCAACTACTTGGCCAAGATATCTACTAACAACGGAAAACATGCAAGATCACAAACAACACAGACATGATATAATCATAAAGACAAAACCATTAATCAAACCAACATAATAATCTCAATATCCATCGGATCCCCGCAAACACAACATGCATGATTACAAATATATTAGATCTTGATCATGAACGGAGCTCACAAGATCTATACATGAAAGCACAAAGGAGGAGATACAACCATCTAGCTACTACATGGACCCATAGTCCAAGGTGGAACTACTCACGCATCATATACCGGAGAGAAGGCCTCCGGGATGATCTCCCCTCCAACAGGGTGCCGGAAAGAACTTTAGATCCCCTCGATCTAGGGACGATGGTGGTGGCGGCTACAGATGGTTTTGTGAATATTTGATCGAGTGCTTAGGGTTTCTGCATCGAGGGCTTCCTATAGGCGAAGGGGGAGGCCGAGGAGGCGACCAGGGGGTCAAACCCTACCCAGGCGCGGGCCCACCCTGTCTCCCCTCTGGACTTCTTGTTCCCCACGGAAAGTAATTGACTTTGACATTTGTCCCGTCCAATTCTAAGAATATTTCTTTACTAACTTTTCTGAAACCAAAAACAGCAGAAAACAGGAAACTGACACTGTGGCAACTTGTTAATAGGTTAGTACGAGAGAACATGTAAAAAATACCTCAAAGTGTAGACAAGTAAAGCAAAGTAGATACTAAACAAGCATGGAGCATCAAAAATTATAGATACGTTTCCGACGTATCAATGGTCCGCAACTGTGCTATGACTCAGCTTTTTATAATTAAAGCATTGTTGGCATGGGAAAAACACATCTGAGTCACCATTATGCTGTTTAACATACTTAGTGAAGTCATTAACACTTTCCCGATAAGAAGGTGTTGCTTTTTGTCCTTTCAATATCCAATATATGTCTATCTGTTGAGGATAGAGATGATTAAAATCTTTCATGATATTTCAGCGAACAAGTTGATTACATATCTAATTAAGCCAATATATCTGAGAAAACTTATGGAATATACAACTATAAATGCCACGTAATTTTAGCCTATTTCAGAAATTGAGGGCGGAGCTATATTACATATTTGAGAGAATAGATGGACCGAGTGCAATAAAATGCCAACCAATTCGATCAAACACTATGATCAAGTGCAAAACAATGTCAAACGAATAGATCGAGTACGAAACGACTTCTAGGGAACAATTCGAGCGAACTAAGGAAATTATAAGCGTACCATTGGGATCGACCAGCTGACCGCCGGTCTATGTGCGTCTCGAGAAGAAAGCCGCCGCCAGCGATGGTGTCAGCCGCCTCGGCTGGTAGATGGAGGGTGAATGTTTTGGAGCGTCGCCTGTGGTTTTCACGGCCGGTGCGTCTCCAGAAGAATGGCGCAAAGACAGTAGCTGGCTGTTGGAGTGAATGCTCGAACAAGAAAGTTTTGGCGTGCGCAGGCTATGTGTCCTGGTTGTCAACAATTTTCACGCGAAATATCTGCCAATTTTTTCCCTTGTAATTTTCTTCCTTGTTGATGTCTAGAATTTTTATTACCGAGCCCATAAAATTAGCCTATAAGGCCCAAGCATAGCCGAAAACTTTCTAATTCGGCTTTTTCATGGTCTTGTGGCCGCCGTTCATATCCCATTCAGTTTAGGAGTGAGGACATTGAATATTGCCCATGACGATAAAAAATCTCAGCCTACCTATTTTTTTTGTAAAACTACTGCATTATGTAGCAGTTTTTAGTTTAGCTTCCAGGAGCGTCGCCATATTATTTCTGTAAGGTTCCCAACCTTAGATAAGGCAGAGATCCCTGTGTTTACAATACTAGTCCCTGGATCAATATCTAGCATCCATAGTTAAGATATAATATCAAGAAACAAAGGTCTTAATATAACTTTTAACCAGGAATAAAATAATTTTATTACATCTTACATAGCTCATTTGGCTATTACATTACATTGCAGCAGAATATCTATAAGCATGGGGTCCTTCATCTTCAAAGCGCCACAGGCAAACATGTTGATTGTAGACTTGTAATCCTAATCAATCAACTTCACTAATATCAAACAAACCTGCAACATAACAAGTTACAGCCACAAGGGTCAATACATTTGAATTGTATTGGCAAGTTTCACTACTATGTGGAATATAAGTGGATCCTATCATTACATGCATATTTAGCTAAGTAGGGTTTTAGGCTCATTTGCAGAAAGCAATAATTTATCCTATCTTTTCAAAATAGTTTTGATCTTTTGTCAAATCTTTCTGAACTCCTTGGTAAATCCCCAAGTGTTTCAAGTCTTTGTCAAAACCGCTTGAGCTCCTTGGTACACCCCAAGTTCTTCAAGTTTTATCAAAATCTCTTGAGCTCCTTGGTACACCCCAAGTGCTTCAAGTTTTTATCAAAATCTCTTGAGCTCCTTCGTACACCCCAAGTGCTTCAAGCCTTTTGTTGTCACTTTAAAGTTTTCCTTTTTGAAATTGGAATGTCGAGATTTCCCATAGCTTCAGGCTTTAGTTGCTCAGTATTGTCCATAACCGGGGACATGGCTAAGTACTTATAATTTTTATCTTCTGCAGAAGTTGTACACTTTACCCACATGACACAATCTCATCTTGTTTCCACCAGTGGCCGCTGGATAAGTACTCACCAAGATGGAGTACTGGCAGATTGAGAATGTGACGAAGTCTTTCCATAGGGTCCTCTCATACACAATGCTAGCTTGTCTTCAGGCACCAACGTAGGGTTCCGAGTTCCCTCATTTCCAATTAACCTGAAGACCAATGCATGGGTCTTCCCAATGTAGTATACTAAGCCAGAGCCATTTTAGCATGTGGCTGTACACGGAAGCCACTGTTGGAGAAACATGTTCAATCTCCAAGTCCCTGGGTGGTTTTTCATCTGGTGCACAACAAAAGAGATTGCCATATAAACATGGTTCCTCTTGTTGCCACCTTTTCCAAAACTTGAGTATCCTTGTCCACCTAGGTGGTTCATTGAGTACTTGTTTTATTATATAAAAACACAAGTCTTTTCTCAACTTCATAAAATCTCAACATGTATCTCTTCTCAATATATATAGCATGGCTAAGCATATTACAACTACATTTTCTTCACAAAGGAATATATAAGGGTATCATATTAGGAATTAGCATAGCATAAGTATATAAATCCTTTTCATGCATGTTTCAAAAATACACTAAGTATAATGAAAATAGTAGGACTTTGGATGATAGTGTAACTTGCCTTTTTGGTAGGGAATGTTGGTTCACTTATTGATCTTGCTAATCTCACACTCTTCTAACTTCACTACAAGTCAATCAAGCACACACAAATTCAACTAGCATTCCAAACCATAATCAAACAAATTAATCACACATAACATAATAGAAACTAAGTCATGCGTGCAAGCATGCAAAAGGTAGTTTTATTTGCAAAGGTGGTTTCTACTAGGCTCTGCACATTGTAAGGCTCAAAGTGGTTATTTTCTAAAGTGGCAAAACCATTTGCAAAAGGGTTTTATCTAAAAACCATTTTTAAATTAAAACATTATTTTATGTAGTGGAAAATGTTTTTAGCAAAGCAACAATTTTATGTTGTTCACCAAATAAGTTGTTATTTCACAAAACTTGGTGTTTGGGGTCAGTAGGTTTGAACCAAAACATTTTCCAAAGGTTTTTCTCAAAAATCATTTCCATAACAAAATCAATATTTTTATTTGACTAGAAATGGGCTAATTCAAGTTTTTATTCCTAAACTTCACAAAATACACTTTTAAATCCATGGGTTGGTTCCTAGGGTCAGTAGGTTCACAACAAACCAATTTGCAAAGAATTTAACCCTGAAAACATTTTGGAATAAATTTTATAACCTAAACAAGCATACAAATGTTTCTGCAAAAACAAACATTTTACCAGAAGCTTTTTACTAAACAAATTGCATGGTTGGCTAGGTCTTGTTCCACTGATTCTATTGATATAAAATTTGCAAAATTTGGACGTGTAGAACTAAAGTTATGGGTTTTTCAAATTTGTAAACAAATCTGATTCTAATTCTGTTTTAAATCAAAAGCTGGGCCACGCGGCGCAATACTACTGGTCGGTACCGGTTCGCACGGATCGCGCAACTACAGCCGTTGGATCTAAGTGAGGCGGTGTGGTTCAAATTAGCCCGTACCTCTTCCTTTAATGAATCTATCGAGGCCACCAGATAGAAATCTAACGGTGCAAATTGACTTGACCAAACATGAGCGGCGCCGACGGTGGCTGGCGGCGGCGCACGGTCAGGCGGTGGTGCTACGGCGGCTACAGGAAGCAAGGAAAGAAGTGGAGATGCTCACCGTGATCGCAGTGACGTGGGGATGCTCAACCTGCTCGTGGTTGATGAAGGGGCGCACAAGGTTGCGGTTAATCGCTCGCCGGAGTTGCGTCTGACGACGGCCACTCTCTGTCGTTGTCGAGGACGGCGCTATGGGTCACGAGGGGGCAAACAGAGAGCACGGTTAGACACGCAAGGTCAAGGAGATGATGCGTGCGTGAAGGAGAAGAAGAGGCGCGTCCAGAAACTACCTGTGGAGCTCGTCGGAGTTGGAGCGGACGGCGGCGTCGTTCAGTCGAGGACGAAGTCGACGCTGCAGAGCACGCGCGAGTGAGCTGGCGACACAGGAAGGTGCGCCTGGGTCTGGAGAATGTGTCTGTGTGCTCGGGAAGGCAAGGGGTGGCGCGGGATCGCCGCAATTGTTCGCGGAACTCTCCGGAGGCAGTGGCGATGTGAGGCAAAATTGTCGCAGCCTGGAGGCAGAGGGAGAGAGCTATCTGGGGGGAAAGAGAGGTAAGACGCGGGCGGTTAAATGGGCGTGGTCGCGGGGTGGAGTAATGCGGCCATTAACGCGTAATCAACACCGGCGTTTCTTGTCTGCAACGGCAGGGCGGGGTCTGGGGGTTGAAGACGACGCTGAGGTGGCAGTAGGGTCTGGGCATCAGCGAGGAAGTGAGAGGGAGAGTGGGGCCTGCTCGTCAGTGGGTTTGCGGGTTCGTCTGTGAGTGACAGAAAACGCTTCGCGCATGGGGGGGGTAGCTGGGCTGGTACTGGGCTGTTGGGCCTATTGGGTTGGGTCAGGTCTGGTTCTATTTTTTTCTTTCTAATTGTTTTATCTTTTTCCATTTTGATTTTCTGTTTGAAATTCAATCAAACAAATCAGTCATCCAAAACAAATCAAACCTCCTCCAAACTTGTACTGAGTTTTGGTTCTGTTTAACAACATAAACCAAAGTCCAAAGACAAGAATAATATTTTTATTCTTTTTAGGATCTATTTAATAATTAAATAAATAGTCCTAAGTTATTTATTCAAATAAAATTTGTTTTATTTAAAAACTCCATTTGAAATCTAAAAATAAAACCAAAACACTTCAGTAGGTTTTATTTGAGAATATAAAATACTTGGAAAAGTTATTTAAAATAAGTTTTTGTGTTTATTCAAAATAGAAAAGTCTTGGTTTTATTAAAATAGGATATTAATAAATCCTCATTATTTTATTTACATAAACCTTTACTCTTTTTATCAAAACAAAATATTTTAATTCAAAAGCTTGGCCAAGGTTTTATTTGGCTTATAAAATAATATTTATTTAATATTCTATCCTTCTCTTTGAAACCAAATCTTTTTATTTAAATGATCTAAAAATATAATTCCAAACATTTTAACTTTATTGTTTATTTAACTTTTTAAATCTCTTTAGGATTTTATTTGATCCAAATAGGTTTTGAAAGTTTCCAATTGGAATCAAAAAGTTTCTTCTCACCCTGAAAATCAACAAAGTTTTATTTTATTCATTTAGTTTTCACATAACAAGATTTGGAAAATCTTGGGATATGACAATTTCAAATGAGATAAACATGGTCAAAGAAAGTCTTTTAAACTTATAGAAGGAACCGTTTAACATTTCTATTATATTAATTGTTTCTTTCATAGTGGCAAGGCAAGCCATTTATCGGTTCTGAGGTCTCGAGTTTGAATGGTAGGCAATTTTTGTTTTTCTTGTAGTCATATTTTTTTACTCTGAGGCTGACATCTAGGACCCAGGTAAACTGCCGCTACGTCTAGCAATGTTGCCAAGGTCACAAAAGTGGAATCGATTTAAAAAAATAGTCCAACGCATACACGTTTTTTTCAAAGAGGGGCTGACATCTAGGACATAGCATAGACACGTTTGCTGCATAGAGGAGACTAACATCTATAACCCAGCAACGGACCAAGGTCAAAATAGTGGCCGCGACAATTTCTGTTATTATATACTATCGGTGACATGTGGGACCCAACAAAGGAGTATAGATTAATTTTTTTTAAAGACAGATACCTGGTTCCTAATAAACTAGTGCTGCATCTAGCAATGTTGTCAAGGTCAAAACGGCGAACTCGACCTAAAAAAACAGTCCAACATACACACATTTTTTTTAAATGGAGTCCGACAGCTGGGAACAGCCTACACACGTGTCCTTAGAGAGCAGGCTGACATCTGGGAACCAGCAACGGACCAAAGTCAGAACAACAGAGGCAGCCGAAAAAAAATCCATCATAGAACATTTCATTTACGGATAGGCTAACATGTGCAACCCACCACAGAGACCTTATATAGGTATTGCATCGAGAAATGTTGCCAAGTTTGAATAAGGTAGACGTGAGCGAGAAAAAAGTCCAACATGCACACGTTCTTCTAATGAGATGCTGACATGTGGGGCCCTGCAGCGTGACCAAACGGCATACGCTAACATGTGGCACGTTCTTAGTTTGGAATATGATAGCTAGAGAAGAAATTTTTTATCATATACACACTATTCTTATAATGAAAGGCTGACATATGAGACCTATGAGCTTGTATAAACGGCTGATGTATCGAGCAACGTTGTCAAGTTCGAAACACGGAGGCGCGAGCGCGAAAAAACTCCAGCATACACACATTTCTTTCTAATGAGATGCTAACATGTGGGACCCAACAACCTTTATAAACAACTGATGCATCGATCAACGTTGCCAAGTTCGAAAAACGGAGGCGCAATCGAGAAAAAAGTCCAACATGCAGACGTTCTTCTAATGAGATGCTGACATGTGGGATCTAGCAGCTTGACCAAATGGCAGATTCATCGAGCAACGCTATCTAGTTAGGAACAAGATAGCGGTAAAAAAAATTTAATCATATACACACGATTCTTCTAATGAGATGCTTACATATGGGACCCACCAGCCTGAATAAACGGCAGATTGGCCGAGCAACGCTATCAAGTTAACACGGAGGCGCGACCGAGGGCAAAAAAATCCATCATACATACATTTCTTATAATGCGAGGATGACATATGGCCTAGCTATATGATTAAACTGTAGATGCATCTAATAGCGCAATCAAGTTCGGAACAGGATAACGGGAGTGAAGAAAAAAATTCCATCATACACACGATTCTTCTAATGAAAGGCTAGCATGTGGGACCGAGCAGCGCAATTAACGGAAGATAGATTGAGCAACTTTATCGAGTTCAAATCAGGGAGGCACGAGCCAAGGAAAAAAATTATCATACACACGTTCCTTCTAATGTGAGGATGACGTGTGGGCCTAGCTACATGATTAATCTGTAGATGCATCTAGCACTGCTATCAAGTTCTGAACAGGATAGCGGGAGCGAAGGAAAAAATCCATCATATACACGATTCTTGTAATGAGAGTCAGACATGTGGGACCCAACATCGTGATTAACGGCAGATAGATCGAGTAATGTTATTGAGTTCATATCAGGGAGGCACGAGCCAAGGAAAAAATCCATCATGCAGACGTTTCTTCTAGTTTCAGGATAACACGTGGGACCCAGCAGCCTAATTAAATGGCAGATGCATCGAGCGACGCTGTCATGTTCGGAACGGGGAAGGAAAAAAAATCCATCATACACATGATTCCTCTAATTTGAGGCAGACATGCGGGACCCAGAAGCCTGACTAAACGGAAGATGCATCGAACAATGTTATCAAGTTCAAATCAGGGAGGCGCGACCGAAAAATTTGGTCCGCTAGAGTCACTGACGTCTGGGACCCATACGCAAAAAAGTACTTCGGCGAGTCAACATCTCGCAAGGAAGCAGAAATCTTACTCTGCCACGTCCCTGTCGAGCTTCCTCCACGTTTTTAGCTATTTTGTCGTAGTAGAGGGGCGCGGAACCAGAAAAAAAGTTTTGCATTGGCCATGGTCGAGCCGAGATTTTTGTCACAGAAGCGCGCCTTCTACGATGACCGACGGGGCCCAGTCATTGCGGAAGGAAACATTTCTTGTAGTGGTCTCCACTGACTCTTGCGCTTTATATCACTTGTTAATCATGAGATTTGGAATGGGACGGAGAAGTCAGCTGGATCTTCTTCCTTCCGCATGTCGTTGGATGCGCAGACCATGGCTATTATCCTTGGACCGCGAGTATGTAATTCTAGAGAGCATATGCAACATATGGGTGGGATCTCTCAACGTCCCACGGTAGTTCTGGCATCTGAATGGTCTGTACTTTCCATTGTCATAATCCAATATGTGGGCATGGCGTACACCAAGGGGGCATGTGGGATCACGGAGAAGGGCAGTGATTGGCTTGGATCTTAGGTTGGGCCTCAAACCATGGAAGTTTGAACGAGGACATACTCCCGGCCGTGCAACAAAGCTTAATATATCTCATGGGTAAAGCAACGCACCTCCGCGGAGTGTAAAAACTGTGACATGTTACTCCCTGTTCCGGGAAGGAGCTACAAACGCGGCAGGAAAGGAACTTCACGAAAGTTCTGGTAAACCTGTGAAGGCTGAAGGACATAGATTTTCAAAATAAAAGCAACCTTTGAAGAAATATTTACGAAAACCTGCATAGCCTATGACCTACAGTCTTTGGTTGTAGCTAGTGCATCAAACACTCTTTTTTAGTGACCTTGTTGAGTGCGCTCATACTCAATCTTATCTTCTTAACCCTTGATAGATTTTGGAGCCAATAAAGATGACGTAAACACCAACTTATGCTCAAGGAATCATCATCAAAAGATCAAGTCTTCAATGACATCAATGAAGATAGCATATACATCAGCTGGAGTGAAGACAAAGTTGCTGATTAGATAGGATTATAATATCTAGCCATATGCTTCTGTAGAGCAATGCAATAGCAGCATTTGCAAGCCAAATAGTTTAGATACTAGTCTATTAGTATGATAGTTATGAATTGTTATTTATGCTTCTTCTTTGTTAGAAGTTTCTTTCTCTCTCTATAACCTAGGGTGTTCTATGGATCTTTTGTAAAGAGTTGAGTTGTAACCTATTGTTATGTCTTGGACCTTCTATTTTTCTATTGTACCACTCTGAGGGATGTAATATTAGTGGAACGGTGTTTCATTGGTGTTATGTCAACGACTATAGTGTACTACATCATGTAGTAGTATGTTGGTCATCACAGCTGGTATCAGAGCATATGCTTTGACCTTAGGATTAAATCCCTTTTTGGAGATCTGTAGGTTGGATAGTAACTACAGGAATCCGTCTTATCTAAACCAAATATTCTTATGACTTGTGATGAGAGTCCACTTGAGGATAATCCTATTACACTTAAGTAAGATGCCCAAGACATATTTCCTAAGAGTAGTTATATACCTTCTCTTGGTAAAGTTCTATCTAGTGTCTTCTGAAGGAAATATAAACCACCAACATACCTTAGGAAAGTTAATTGGTCATAGTAGATTAGGATCAAGTTTAGGATATTGTCTGAAGTGATATAAAAGGCATAGTATATTAATAGAGTTCATGTAAGGTAAAAGAATCTCATCATTAGTTGATAATGATAGACAACTTAATGAATATCATTAAATTATGTATAGACACAATAGGGCGCAAATCATGTGGGATTCACTTGAGAATTCTACATGATGAAATGGAATTTTGTTGAGAATCAACAAAAGTAAGATAATAAGAAGAGTTATCATGGTAAGATTAGTTCTTAAATCATGATGAATAGGTAAAACACAACAAGATCATGGTGATATTAGCTTCCAAACCATGATATAAGTGTAAATATGACAAGTACTTAGTAAACCGCAGTCGATATCCTATGGATTTAGTTAAATCAACTTTTTGTGCCATAAAGAGCATAAAACTTGGCCTAAGTTAAGTAAGACATAAAGGAGTATGAAATTAAAGTGACGGTCTTTCGAGACACTTCGCGAAATCATACCTACCAAAGAGAGAATGTCCAAACAGCAAGTAAGAAAAATAATGTTGGAAGATTCATTTCGGAGATCCGCAATTGTGTGGGTATACCGTAAGTTCTTCCGTGAGACCTTACACAGGTAAAATATAAGCTAGACAGAGGCCAACATCCTAGTTTTAGAGACCATTAGGAAACCCCAAGGGGGAGAGTAAACAGTAAATGGAAGTATTATTATCTGAATCCCTAAGTAAAGGTTGGAGAAGAATTACTAAACTATGAAAACATTAAGCCTTATTTTCATAAGGTTATAAGAAGTCATCATTATAAAAGTACTCCGGAAGTATGTCTGGATGAAAGATCAAAGTTTACTTCAAAATAGTAGTGTTCATACCTTAAGATAAGTAATAAATGGATATTGAAGAAGTACTTAAGGTGATAAAAAAGTTTTTCTAAAGCTTGAAAGGTAAAAGATTGAAGGAGATAAAATAGATTAATCCTAATTGACTAGTTCTAGAGGAAACAACTCTTAAGTGGTCCTTAAGAGGGCATAGAGCACACCCAATTGGACATGTGTAGAGGAACAAGAAAATCCGATGGGTATGGACTAAATGTGTTTAAAACCAATCTTCGGAAGGATTACCAGTATAAATCATACTATGACAAACCAAAACTTTAGTCTTTTGGCCACAAATATTGTCTAATAGAATCTAAAACCCTATTTTATTGAGACTCCCTAGACCTTAGCTAGTATAAAAAAGTCGATGATCAAGTAAAGGAGTTGGATTAGGAAGAATTAGTGAGGATAATGAATCAAAGAAAAGGTTCTAGTTTAAGGATTTTATAATGAGGACATATCCCTAAGTGGTTATAGTAAAAGGAACTTTGGGATATTGTAGACAAAAAGTTGGAGATTATTGAGTATGAAGAGGATTCAAGGAAAAGGTCTAGATATGGGATACCATAGTTATACAAAATTATGATCACGAATGAACTCAAGAAATGTCCGAATCAACACAAAATATTTCCTCATTCCGAAACATAAGAGTGTAATAACTTTGGGGATGAAGTTTATTTTAAGGGGGAGAGACTGTAACATCCCAGCATTAAGCTTAGAAATAAGCTGAGCTCAGGTGTGTGCATTACATTCATCCATAGAAAACTAAATAATTTTTGTGCTTTTGAATAAAACTTGTCAAAGTGATTGAAGCTTCTCTTAACTTGGTGGAACTAAAGTAGATCATCAAGTTAATGACGATAAGTTTCAATATGACCTTTGCTAAAACCTTATTTTGGGTAAAGATGGTTTGATATAAGGGTAGATCAAATGTAATAAAACTAAACCACAACACGTTACTTAATGATTAATACTAGATCCTTAAGAGATCATATCATGGCATTCATTACAACAACTTTTGGATACCAAGTTAAGTATATAACTCAAGTAACAAAAATTCAATAACTAAATCTTGATCTATTTCATTCTTATATATTTCTACCATGACCATCATGGTAATACATAACCCTAACTCTTTAGTTATATTGAGTAGAAAGGAAACCAAGTCAAGACCCTTCACCACATATCTTTCTTGCCATACCAATCCTTATCATATCTTTTGAACCTTATTCTAATATCTGTTGATCATCAATGTTGAGTGATCAATCCTTGATTTATCAATTCTTAACCTATCATATCTTAATCTTTCAAATCTTGTCCTTATCATAGCATTCATTTTAAAGCCTTTAAAGAAAGAAGTAATACGATGTAAGTAGTTATGGTAGTTTTAGATACCATCTATAGGATGAGAGTGTTTGAAGATAATTAAACCAATGTGATAATTGGTGGAGTTAACTTCACGCTGGGCATAAAACCCGATACCCGAACCCCGAATCCGAAATACCCGGACCCGAACCCGTATAGCCCGAACCCGAAAAACCCAAGCACATATTCGGGTGGCAACTTCAAAAACCCGAATTTTATTTGGAAATTTCGGGGTTGTATGTCCAGTACCCGAACAGCCCGTATTACCCGATCTTAACCCAACACAGCGAATAAACGTTGAGCGATCACTTCGCCAGCCCAAAAGCCCACTGATGCATCGCATTCCCACCTCCTCCCTGAGTCAACGACTCAACCCTAGCTCCCGCACAGCCGCACAGGCACCGCATAACACCACGCACCAATCCCCTGACCCCGACGTCCCAGACCTGACCGGCTGGCCTAGAGCCGGCAGCCGGCGCCGCCTGCGATGCGGTCGCCGCGTCCCTCGCTGCCTCACATCCCATCTCCCTCGTTAGAGATCGACAAGTAGCAGCCCCTCGCCGGCCACCTTCCTCGACTGAGTAGTGCCACACCGGCCGCCTTCCACAACCGCACGGAGTAGGCAGCGCCGGCCGGTCGCCTTCCTCGACAGCCGGTTGCCTTCCTCGACAGGAGCTGCTACTATTCGGGCAAATCGGGGAAACCCGGCCCCGAACCCGAAGTTTCGGGTACCCGGAATGTCGGGTCCTTACTTTTTTGGGATAATTTCGGGCGACAGATCTGGAAACCCGAATTGAAAAATACCTGAATAACCTGACCCGAAATTTTGAGTAAACCCGAACGCCCAGTGTGAAGTTAACTCACCCTTGAAAGGAATAGAAGATTTATACGAGAAAAAGATATATATGGTAAAAAGGGGATTATAAGGATGAATTTTGAAGACAAGTTACCAAGGAGTAATCTTATTGGATCAAGCATGCATAGTCATTGAATATATCTCTTAGTAAAATGGAAATTCTAAGAAGATGATTATAATACAACTGTAATGTTGTATTGATGAAAGCCTTGATTAGCCAACTAGAAACCTAAGCCATAAATGATCAAAGGATTATAATGATCATGCTTAAGTCACTGAGAGTGATTGACTATATGATGCATAAGTGACATTGGTGGATAGAACATGATTAAACCCTAGTATATATATATTATCTTAATATTAGCCATGACAAGTTACAATGATGTAAGATGAAGTGGAAATGTGAGTTACTGAAGGCAACTAAAGTTAAGATAGTATAATCAAGCTCATACTATAGAAACATTGAACTATAGAAGTGGTATCATACCTCTAAGAGAATAGTAATAATTTGAGGTATCAAAATGAAGGAAGTATACATTATTAGAATGATATGGTGAGGAATGATAAGGGAGAATGTGAGTAAATCTAGAAGTAGTTGTTTGATGGTTTGGAAGTTATCATTAATAGTATGATATAACCAAGTGTAGATATGAGGAGATTATGAAAGGCTTCAGTGCCAAGCTTTTGAGATTCATAATTAATATTACCAAGAAATTCATTAAGAAAGAGAGTAATCATTCAAGTGGATTTGGATTCATCAAAAGTATTTTAGAAGGGGAAATTATCTCTATGAGAAGAATAGGTAGAGCTTTAGTTTCAAGCTCATTGGATTTACAAATGATTTTAGAAGGAGAAATTATTGGAAAGAGTATAAGTAGATGGATATGAATAAGTAGTATATCTAGGAAAGGAATTTTTAATTAGAAGTCAATGCTTATGAAGTATGAAAGGAATAATTTTCAATAACCAATCACTTAACACATCTTTGCTACTTCAAACAACAAAGATATGTGTGCTTGGAGATAATTCATCTTATCTCCTTTTCATGAGCTACATTGGAAAGCAATCTCAATATATCACCCTATATGGAATTATAATCCATGGCCACTAGTTAACAAAAGGGCATTCTTTAATCTTGATCTTTAGCAATGTTCATAAAATGACATAAGTATTATAATTTCTCTAAAACACATGGTAAACACTTGCAATTAAAAAACTAACTTCCACCCCAGTCACAATTATTAATAGATATAATGCCATAACCAAGACTCTTACAATCATTATCCACTGATACATCGTAAACGTATCTATAATTTTTGGTGTTTCATGCTTGTTTAGTATCCACTTTGCTATGTTTTGTCTACACTTTGAGGTATTTTTATACACTTTCTGGAACTAACCTATTGACAAGATGTCACAGTGCCGATTGTCTGTTTTCTACTGTTTTTGGTTTTAGAAAGCTAAAAATGAATATTCTCGGAATTGGACGGGGCAAAATCTAAAGTTCATATTTTTCCCTAAGCGATACAGAAAATCGAAGACGAGACGGAGGAGGAAACCAGGGTGGCCACACCCTAGGTGGGCGCGGGCCCACCCTAGGTCGCGCCCACAGGGGGTGTGGGCCCCCTTGGTCGCCTCTCGACCTTGCCTCCTTCGCCTATAAGAAGCCGCCGGGGAGAAAACCCTAAATAATCCATCATACTTCTAGAAAAAGCTCCGCTGCACCGCCGCCATCGAAGGGGAGATTCAAGGGACAGAAAGTTTCTGTTCCGGCACCCTGCCAGGACGGGGAAGTGCCCCCGGATCCATCTCCATCGATCTCCATCTCCATCACCGTTGCTGATTCCCATGATGAGGAGGGAGTAGTTCTCCCTCGAGGCTAAGGGCTCTACCGGTAGCTATGTGTTCATCTCTCTCTCTATGCATGATCTTATTGTGGCCATGAGCTTTGTAATCTAGTAGATCTACCTTGCTACTCAAGTGCTTCAATAGATCTCTGCTCTCCCCTTGTGTGTGAAAGTGACAGCATGCACGCCATGGTGGAACTTAGGCTTGAGTCTACATAAATACTCTTTGTGCTTTAATAGATCTATGTTTTTCCCCACGTGTGTGAAAGTGACAGTGGGCATACCGTGTGTGGCACTTTGGCTAGATTGAATATTTGTTATGAGTTATATTTGGAGTTGGATGTCTCTATGAAATTGTGGTGTTTGTTGGAACCTTATAGCGCTCAAGGTGACAGTGTGGGGTTATCTAGAATGGGGAAGGCGGACTTTGAGGTGTGCTGTTATAGCCCTACCATGGATTAGAGTGTCCAACCGAAGAGTAGTTAAGAGTAGTATCATGAAGAGATGATATTTATATGAGATAGTGTTCGCTAGTGAAAGTATGATCCCTAGGCCTTGTTTCTAAGCATTGAAACACTTTTGCTACTAGATCTGTTGCATATTTGCTTGCTTCCTTCTTGTTGCCTTTAGTCTTTACCTCACCGTCAAGCTATTTTCTGGCACCGTTACCACTCATATGTCACTATCTCTTTGCAGAACTAGTGCACTTATATTGAGTGTGTTAGGGACACAAGAGACTTCTTGTATCTTAGTTGCAGGGTTGCTTGAGAGGGATACCTTTGACCACTTCCTCCCTGAGTTCGATAAACCTTGGGTAATCCACTTAAGGGAAACTTGCTGCTGTTCTACAAACCTCTACACTTGGAGGCCCAACAACTGTCTACAAGAATATAAGTGCGTAGACATCATCCACCACCACAATTATTGAAGGTTTTATGTGTCAAGTGATAATGTAGGGTAACTATTAAAAAAGTTTCCAAAAAACTATAAGTTACAGGGAGAACCAAGTTCAAATGTATATCTGGTAACATTTTCTTTAATAAGTTAATGTATATTATGTGAAAAAAGATGATAATAATAAACTTATAAGATATATAGAGTAAATTTAAAACAAGAATTTCCCAATGTGGACTTTACAATGGGTTTATGTAACATAAGAATAATAGAAACTTATAATAATAAAGATAAACTATATAATATATTAATTATTTAATGGTTTAGCTTGGAACACATTTTAAAGAATTTCAAGCATATAAATTTATTCAGTACATATTCACAAAATAGTACAAGTGAAGTTCAAACCCTGAATTTACTAAATCCAAGAAGATTTGAAAATAAAAATTTGGAACACTAAAACGGAAAATTGAAAAGGAAAATAGAAATAGAAAACAGAAAAAGAAAAAAGACCTAGACCGAGCCAGTAGGCCGACCCAGAGCTTTATCTTCTATCTACTGCCTAGATCCGTTGTTATTCTTCCTTCCACTCGCTTCCCCGCGGCCCAACACAAGCCTAGCCCGCATACCGTTTGTCCGTCTAATCTCATCATCTACCTCGCGCATCTGCCAAAGAAGCTGCATGGCATGAGCGCTACCGCTCACCGGCGTCGAGATCCGCGCTGCCATCAACTGAAGGGGATAAGGAGGCCATGACGATGCTCGCACACCTCATCCTCATCCACCTCCCTTTCTCTCTGAGATCTCTCTCTCCCACATGCAAACCCTAGGAGAAGCCATCGTCGCTTGAGGCTGCCTCTCTAAGTACTCCACGAGATCCTTCTCTCTCTGCCATTCTCCTTGATGAAGCACACAAGCTAGAGGGGTCCCAGGCGACCGAATCGGGATCATCTTCCTCGTCTCCGACAACAGCATGTTGTCGTCCTCGCCATTGATTCCGACCTCCCCGTATTTCCTTGACCACACCACAAGCTCCAGAGTAAGTCTGCGGTCCTCGTAGACCCTTTCCCTTGACCTCTCTCGCCTTCCGTTTCTCTGCCACCATGTCCCAGCAAGCTCCTCCGTTGCGCGTCGTCGGGGACACTCTTCCGACGACTAATAATCGGCCACACAACCACAATTTGCCTCACTCAGCTACCCACTTTCCAGTGCACCCAACAACGCTTGCTAGGATGCAGTAGATCGCCGCTGGTGACCACCAACTGGAAGTGGTGGCCGTGTTGTCGTCACATCGACGACGAGCTAATGTCATCCTTGACCGAGTCCATGTGTTGACTAGTCCATGCCAACGTGGCCCTGACCCCACCTATCAGTGACTCTGGGTACATTCGATTCGGTATAAAAAGCCTAGTTCGCATGACATGTGTCATGCTGATGTCATTATGATGCAATAAAAGTATTTAATAATTTCAGAAATAGATCAAGTCTTATAAAAATCATAACTTTTATTTTATAGTTTAGAAAATTCTATATATTATATCAAAAATTGTAGAAAAATAAGAATTATCATTTAAATGTATTGGCATACATTATTATCTTACTTAATTAAATGTTTATTATTTAGTAAAGATTTTATAAGTCACAAAACTTAGAAAATTCATATTTTATTATTTGTAAATGAGAAAAATACAAATAATATACTAAAATTCTTAGATAAAAAGAACTACAATTATAAAATATAATCATACATTGTTATGCAACTTAACTAAATATTTATTATTTATTAAGCATTTTATAAAGTAATAAATCTTATAAAAATCATAGTTTATTATTAAAAAATCATAAAAATATATATGATATACTAAAATGATCACAAAAACAAGAACTACAAGTTAAAAAATTATAACAATCCACTTTTGAAGTAAATAAAAATTTAATGCTTTAATAACTTGAATTTAGATCCATTTGTTTAATTGATAATTTAAAAAATGATATAAAAAATTGCTAAAACCCTTAATATTATCCATTAAATGTCTAATAATAGTATTAATATTGAGTAATACTACTATGAAGTCAAAATAGTCCAAAACATCCTAGATGCAATATTTAAATTATCATTCTCAAATAAGTGTATATTATTTTCCTAAAGGATTTTGTCAAATATAAAATCCTCAAGAATAATATTTTGACTTATTAAAACCTTTTACTATTATTTCACTCAAAAGTTAATAAGTATATTAAAAATTCAAAGTTGATTCATAAGTAGTTAAATAATGTTGCTTCGTTGTTTATAAATTTATAACCATCCATTTGTAAGGAGATAAATGGTTCCATTCAGTTATAATATTAAGAAAACCACCATTCAAATAAAATAAATGCTATTTTTATTTAGCTTTATAAAACATTATGAAGTGAACAACATATAATGTCATCTCATATTCAAAACATATAATTATCCACTACAAGTGTTGTGATTATTCAAATGAAGTAATTCTTTCTTCCATGATAACAATTTAGCAAGAAAACCTAAGAGTGTTAACTTAAAGTTTAAATGCTTTTGTTTAGTTAAGTAATATTTTACTAAAAAATTATTATTTTAATATACATTATATAGCAAGACATAAGCATTTCCAATAAGGATCCAATTGTTCAACCATCTTTATATAAGGAGTCTTTGGATACATTCCACACTTGAGTGTTTTAGCGATGTATATTACTTCATTGCACTTGTAAGTAATTTCACACACTCACAAGCCTTAATAAGAAGCACAAATATGAAGCAAATATAAAAGTGCAACACATTCCAAAGAAACCATTCCCAGTTTCCAAACCCTAGACCATCAACGTCTATTTCGGGGATTTGAGTTTATCAAATTGCATTACATTACTTATGCATAATGGCATCTTGCTTATTTAAACATTAGTCCTTACCGGACCAATGATGTTGTTTTAGATATTGGATCTTCTATTGTCTCTAAGATCGCGAGTGCATAATCTTGCAATCACAAAAGGCAAGTTCACACTTGCTCATGTCCTTTGGTTATTTTCTATCAAATATTTGCAAATTCAGTGTTGTCATCACCTGCATTTCAAAAAGGTCAAAAAGCACTATTTTCATGATAATATGGTTATAGGTTATTTACCAAGAGGTAATAACCTACTATGAAAGTTCCGATGGTAAAGGAACATATTATCTAGGACTTAACAACCAATGTAGCCAGTGATTCTTGCGTCGTATTGATACGTCCAAAACGTATCTAATTTTCCGAACACTTTTGCTATTGTTTCTCCTCTAAACTTGTGTGATTTGGATACAAATAACATGGACTGACGTTGTTTTTAGCCGAATTGCTTTGGTGTCTAGTTTTTGTGCAGGAAATCAACTTTCAGGAAAAATCCCAGAAAATATGCCAAAAATCATATTTTACCAGAAGAGTCATGGAGCCAGAAGATGAGGCGGAGGTGGGCCATGAGGGGCCCACACCCCCTGGCCGCGCCTAGAGGGGTGTGGCCACCTCGGGCACCCCCTAGGCCTCCCTCTTCGCCTACATAAGCCTCCTGACCTAAAAACACCGGGGGGGTTCGAAATTTTTCCATATAGAGTCCCGCTGTGCCGCCACCACCAGAAACCATGATTCGGAACCAGAAACTCCGTTCTGGCACCCTGTCGGGACGGGGAATTGGAGGGTATCATCTCCATCATCATCACCGACGCCTCTCCATCAACCATCCATGTTTCCCCCATCCATGAGTGAGTAATCCCCCGATGTAGGCTATGGGGATGGTAGGGATTGGATGATATCTATCATGTAATCAAATAAGTTAGTTAGGGCATGGTGCTTAGTATCTTTATTAGTGCTATTTGACTTTGTTGCAACTATTTGTGCTTAATGCTTGTCACTAGGGCCCGAGTGCCATGATCTCAGATCTGAACATGTTATCGATTCATGATGTATTGTTTGTGATATTATCTGCAAGTTGTGTACACATATCATTGTCCGGATCCAAAGCCCCGAAGTGACATAAATTGGGACAGCCGGAGGGGATGGCTATGATATGAGGATCACATGTGTTCACAGAGTGTTAATGCTTTGCTCCGGTACTCTATTAAAAGGAGTACCTTAATTGCCAGTAGATTCCCTTGAGGTCCCTCTACAACGGGTTGGCTGGACAAAAGATGTTGTGCAAGTTATCATTGCGAGCACGTATGACTATAGATGGAACACATGCCTATGATTGTTTAGTACTTGGATGCTTTATCTTATTTATCTGCAATTGCCCTAGATCTTGAAGTTACATGAATAATCTCGTCCATGCAACGCCCATCCATCCATTCCTATGCCTATCGCACTCATTTCCTACTATTTGCTACTATTGTCACTACTGCTTTTGTTTTGCTACTGTTGTTACTTTGCTATTTCTACTACAAAACTGTTGCTACTGATAAACTACTGTGATCAAGACTATTTTCAGGTGTAGCTGAATTACTCAGTTGTTAAGGCTTATAAATATTCTTTGGCTCCCCTTGTGTCGAATCAATAAATTGGGTAATACTACCCTCGAAGACTGTTGCGATCCCCTATAATTGTGGGTCATCAAGACTATTTTCTGGTGCCGTTGCCGGGGAGCATAGCTTTATTTGTAAGTTCACTTGGATCTATTATTGTTCGATGCTATCCTTTTTCATCATGGGAAAGTCTCATGATGGAAAGTTTCCTATTTTACCATCCACTACAAGAAGGGGTACAATTCTAAATACCTCTACTGCTCTTGATTCACCATCTGTTATAAGTAAGCTTGTTACACCACCACCACATACACATGCTACACACACTGCTACTACTGCTGAATCTAAAATTGCTTATGATGTTCATGATGTTACTTCTACTGTGCTTGATGACAGTGGTTCATTACCTCCTTTCCTAGATGCTACTATGGCTAGAACTATATTGGGAAACACTGAAACTCCTAATGAAGACACTATTACACCTGTTAGCTCACCTGAGTCTAGAGAGAGATATGATATTAATGATGGTTATATTGAAATGACTGATAAATTTATTGAAGAGTGATATGTCAGAAACGTATCTATAATTTTTTATGTTCCATGCTTGTTTAGTATCCACTTTGCTTTGCTTTTTCTACACTTTGAGGTGTTTTTTATATGTTTTCTGGTACTAACCTATAAACAACATGCCTGATACGTCGGAAATGTATCTATAATTTTTTATGCCCCATGCTTGTTTAGTATCTACTTTGCTTGCTTTGTCTACACTTTGAGGTGTTTTTATATGTTTTATAGAACTAACCTATTAACAAGTTGCCACAGTGCCAGTTGCTTGTTTTCTTCTATTTTTGGTTCCAGAAAGGCAGAAAATCAATATTCTCGGAATTGGACGGGACAAAAGCCAAAGTCAATATTTTACCGTCGGAAACACGAAGCCAGAAGACGAGACGGAGGAGGGCCTCGAGGGGGCCACACCCCCTAGCCGCGCGGGTGGGCCCACCCCGTGCCTGGGGGGGTGCAGCCGCCCTGGGCACCCACTTATCCTTCCTCTTCGCCTATAAGAAGCCCCCGATGCAGAAACCCTAGCACCCGATCAAAACTCCACGAAACCGTCTGTAGCCGCCAACACCATCGTCCCTAGATCGGGGGGGGGGGGTCTGAAGATCTTCTCGGCACCCTGTCAGAGGGGAAATCATCCCAGAGGCCTTCTTCTCCGGTATCAAGCGTGAGTAGTTCCACCCTGGACTACGGGTCCATGTAGTAGCTAGATGGTTGTATCTCCTCCTTTGTGCTTTCATGTATAGATCTTGTGAGCTCTGTTCATGATCAAGATCTAATCTATTTGTAATCATGCATGTTGTCTTGGCGGGGATCCGATGGATATTGAGATTACTATGTTAGATTGATTAATGGTTTTTTCTATTTGATTCTATCATGTCTGTGTTGTTTGTGATCTTGCATGCTCTCTGTTGTTAGTAGCTATCTTGGCCAAGTAGTTTCTAGTGACTCCAAGAGAGGGTATTTATGCTCGATAGTGGGTTCATGCCTCTAGTTTCCAAGGGAAGTGACAGAAATCCTTTCGGTTGTAGACGTGCTATTGCCACTAGGGATAAAACAACAGTCTCTTGTTCATGGAACAAGTGTATTGTTTACATTACACACTTTGCCTAAAGCAGTTGTCTGTTGCTTGCAACTTAATACTGGAGGCGGTTCGGATGATAACCTGAAGGTGGACTTCTAGTCATAGATGTAGTTGGATGGCGGTCTATGTATATTGTTGTATTGCCCAATTGAATCTCATAGGATCTTTTTGTCTGGTATTGCATTGTTATGCCTTGCTGAGTTCCTGTCAATTGCCCTCCTGTAATTTGTTTACCCTTCATGCCATGTTGTTTATCTAAGGAGAGCACTTCTAGTGAACTATGGACCCCGGTCCAATCTTTACCATTGATACATCTTCCACTGTTACTGTTTACTTGCTGCAAACCACTTTCACCTTCCACACCATACAGTTAATCCTTTGTTACAACAACCGGTGAGATTGACAACCTCACTGTTAGTTGGGGCAAAGTATAGGGGGTGTATCGCAGTACTTTCGATAAATAGGAGTGTCGATCCCAACGAGGAGCAGAAGGTGCTGAACAGTGGTATATGGAGCAGGAAATCCCTGTGAATACTTAGCAAACGGATTTTTAGTGATTTTCTAACAAGGCAAGAAAACAAGGAGCAAGTAGCAAAGGTAACAAACAAACGGAGCAAGTTGCCCAATCCTTTCTTAGCAAAGGACAACCCGGTGGAAATACTTATAAGGACCAAACATTCTCGAGGACACATGGGAATTCTGTCAAGTGCTTTCGTTTCAAATAGCTGAGTACTCTTCCCTGGTGTTGTAAGTGTTGTGTGGGTGAACATGTGCTAACGTACCGACCTTACTTGGACTAATACATACTTGTGATTAAACCCCCTGCAAACATCCGTAACTACAAGAAAGTAATTAAGATATAAATCTAACCACAGCCTGAAACTCTGAGATCCTACACTCCCTTGTGCAAAGGTGTCCTAACGGGGGTTCAGGTTTCTATCACTCCGGCAACCCCACAATTAGTAGCCAAATACACAATGCATTCCCCTAGGCCCATAAATGGTGAAATATCATGTAGTCGAAGTTCACATGACACCACTAGAAGAATAGCACCACAACTTAAATACTAAACCATTGAACAATAACTCAACACAGATTCACTACTAACAACATGACTTCTCCCATGTCCTCAAGAACACAACGAACTACTCATAAGACATTATATGGACCAAGATCAAAGATGATATGGTAATGGATAACAATCTGAACAAAAACAATAATCCAATGGTTCCACTCACAAGCATCAACTACAATAGTAATTAACACTGGGAAAGTTTCCCCTAAGAACTAAAGCAATATCCAACACAATTGTTACAGCGGGGCGGACTGGTGATGATGGTGCTGGTGGACATGATGGTGTGGATGATGATCCCGATGAAGCCTAGCTTGATGATGGTGTTGATGGCGATGGTCTCCCCTCTCCGGGAAGGAATTCCCTTGGCAGAAATCTGTCTGTCGGAGAGATCTTTTTCTCTTGGTGTTTTCCGCCCCCCAGAGGAGGCGGAAATCTATCTGTGGCCACTCCCCTAGACTTAGGGTTTCGTAGGGAAGATAAAGGCGAAGGGCCGGAGTCGGGAGCCGGGCAGGTGGGCCACACCTGCCCTAGGCGCGGCCCAGCGGGGACTCACGCCTAGGGGGTGTGGGGCCCCTGCGGCCCCTCTTCGCTCCTCCTTATAGCTTCCTCATTCTTCTGGAGAAATAATATTTTCCCATATTTTTCTAGTATTTTTATGATCTTCGCGAAATTGCACCGAAATGCCTTCTTTTACATCAGAATCCAGACTCCGGCGGTCTATCCTCAAAGAATCATCCAACATACATAAACATATGAAAAGCAATAAACAGTACCTCATAATAAGATAAATATCAAAGAATAGATGTAAAATATGATATAGAATGGTGATGCAAATTGGGCGTATCAACTCCCCCAAGCTTAGACCTTCGCTTGTCCCCAAGCGAAAACTGAGCTCAGTAAACATGTCCACAGGTTTATGGAGTGAAGTGTCGATAAAAGAATATGAACAAGAAGCATCACACTTACCATTGCACAACTCTTAGAAGAAAGAAACTCACCATTATATAACTTAGCTTGCAACCAAGTACAACAGTCACAATAGAGATGCATAAATCATAATTGGAATTGGCAAACTCTTGTTCTTGGTTAGAGAACAGCTGGCAAACAGTTTCACAAATAAATCTTTGTAGAAGTTTTCAAACAACAGCACTCTTTGCTCAAAAAGGTTTTTCACAAGTGAAGGATTTCAAAGTAATACTCAAATGATAATAGTTTTGTGCAAACAAGGAAGATAAAGAACACGATTGAATAAATCACCATATGAATTCTTGAAACACAACAACTCAAATGCTTGCTGGAAATAGAGAGGAAGTAGGTTTACTGACTCAACTTGGAAGTGGGAGAAAGGTCCCTTTATAGAGGGAAGCAGGGATTACAAGTCATAAAGAGCTTCCAAAAGATTATGGTACTTACTAGTTTTGAGCCCTCATTGCCCCTATCATAGGCATATTGAGATGATTAAGGTTAAAGTGAAAAAGGATGGAGTATATGCTTGACGAAATATAAGTTGGAAATCTCATGTCCCTTGAATATGAGGGCCACTCCTCATGCTACTCGTCTTCAGTTACAGGTAAGTTCTTGTCATTGTAAGTACATGCGTATCATAGAGAACCGTCAACGGGGTACCCCTTGCACTTGGTACATGAGCTTTCCCATAACCAAAATGACAAGGCAAGCAAACAGTGAGCATCTCAGCGATATTTTTATTTACTATGTGCATAGCTTTTTATTGAGGATGCTTCATAGATAGCTCACTATGGTGATGCTGCAAGTTTCCACCATGATTAGGAATGGCTTAGGCTAGCGGCCCAGGAATTTCTCTAACACAAAATACAGACTCCATGGACTTACAAGTTCCCTCTTTATTTCACACCATTGACATCCATAGACAAAAGAGCACGTGATATCAATGGTGTACATAGTACAAGTGCAATGCTGAAAACGTTCCCCGTGACAGCACGGTTCTGCTAATTCCAACGTATAGATGCAAGAATATACAACTTCAATGTTCACAATGGTTCAATTCTATTAGGGGCAAGAAATAAAGTGTTCCTTCAAGTTCATGAGAGCTTTACTAACTAATTTTCACATAACAAAATACTTTTTAATTTGAAAGATAGATGAAGCTTGAGAATTTGCTTGGAATAGAAAAAGCTACTAGGTAGATATGGTGGACACAAATGGCACATGTTTTGGTTCAAAGGGATTGGAAAAATGAGAAGTATGCATTCTCAAAACAGGTTTTTGGCTAGCAAGGCTGGGTAGCAAGCAAGAGAGTTGAAAGAAACAAGCAAACATACAAGTAATAAAGCCAAACATGCACTCTTCCTTGAAGACACAAAATAATCTTAAATAAAGAATACTAAGCTTATGAACCAACGGGAAAGAAAATAGATGATACCAAATACCTGTAAGCCTTTTCTCCTTTTCTTTTAAACCTCAAAAAAGTGTTGCTACTGACCAGAACTCGGTTTGCCAAAACCAATTTAGATCCACTTGATGATCCCAAAGTGATGCCAATACTGATCAGCAAGATCCATCATATAATAGATATTGCAAACTAAAATAAGAAGTGCAAAAAGTAAAAGATGAGACTTCTCATTAATATTCAATAAAGGCACTCACACCAAGGGATACATAGATAATCAACTAAAGGAGAGATACTTCCACATGCAAACCAAACTATAAGATAACCTCTCTACCATAGATATGAATCCACTAAAAAGGTAAAAGATAAAAGATAATGGTGGTGATACCCGACACTCCCCCAAGCTTGGAACAAGCCAAGGGGATGCCAAACCTGATGATGAATTACTCCTTCGGTGGTGGTGGTGTTCTTTTGATAAGATATTCAATAAGTTTCTTCAAATCCTCCATATCGAAGGTCAGAGTACGAATTAACTCTGAATTATGCTCAATGCAGCTCATGATCAACTCGGACCGAGGATACCAGTCCTTGTTATTCTTTCTCCATTCTTCCTTATTAGATTGTTTCTTCCCTGCACGGTTAGAACAAGGGGTACTAGGAGGAAGTGTAAGTGGAGCGAGGATATGACGCGGAGTTCTCCCTCCTGTAGACATCCGTGTTGTCCTCCTAAGCTTGGTAGGTCGTGCCACCAAACCATTGCTTGCGACGGTAGAGCGGGTGTCCGGATGCTTGTCCTCCTCCATGTCCTCTTTATCCCCAACAAAAATCTCCTCCTCCTTAGGGACTTGAGGTTCTTCTTCCTCGGGCTTCTTGCCTTTGTCGTTGGCGGAGACCATGGTGCTCTAAACTTGAGAAGATTTCCTGACAGAAACGGATCAAAACAAAAACACGACGAGAACATGATGTACAAACCTCGGGGGATCCGGGGGGTTATACATTACGAAGTTTCAAGGCATAAGTAAGGTACTAATGCGGAAACGAGGCGGAGACGGAGTTCGAGAGTGGCACACCCCCCTCAGGCGCGACCAGGCTGGGCACACGCCTGGCGTGGATCTGTCCACCCCCGACTCCGTTTCCTCTTCAGTTTTGGCTTGTAACTTCCCTTATGTATTAAAAATATCAAAAATATAAAAAGATTGGAGTTTCATGAACCTTCTGTTTTCACCACTTTTACCTATTCAAAGTCGAGCTCTTGCAGAATCTTTTTCTCCTTCTCCTGAAATTTCCTTCATACAAAACCCTTACACAAACTCAATAACAACATTAGTGTAAGCAAAAACAATAAACCTTTGGGTACACACTTCAACTAAAAACCCATCAAAACAAAAGCTTCTGTAAGAGGCAAATGCAAATGATGGCAGAAATCTGTCAAAACAGACCAGCGGGTAAAGATTGATTTTTTCGAAAACCTTCTGTTGCTCAAATCAAAAAGTGCAGAACTGATGAAAGTTGGGTAACAACCTGGAGAACAAGTTCAGAAAAATTAAGCTCCATTCGAAGTACTGAGCTTCCTCACGAATTTTTACAATGCAGCACAAAAAATCTGTCCTAGGACAGCCACTTTTCACAACTCCTCTACTTCACAAAAGTAGTTGAACTTGACTCAAAATCCAAAACAAAAAGGATAAGGAGCGGTTATTACTTAGGTAATAACTTCCAAGACTCAACAAAACTCTTGAGTTATGTAGCACCCCCCGGGGTTAGGGTTAAACTAACCTCAGATCACCATCTAAGATAAGTTCAACTCCTAAACACGGAATATCACAATATGATTCGGTAACATTAAAGAACACAGGGATTCAACAGCATAAGTTTAAACTCTTAACAGAGTAAGATATCAGAGTTATTACAAACCAGAGGTCATAGACCCAACATACATCACACAACGAAAGCAAATTATGTTGTTCTACACAACAACTTAGCAAAAGGCCTAAGAGGCCATAAACAAAAGCGACGTCCATCCCATAGTCCCCAGGCTGCTACCTGGGACCCCCAACTACTCGTCGATGTCAACGTAGATGTCACATCCCAAGATTTTCCAAATCTTGTAATGTGAAAAATAAATAAACAAAATAAATTATTGTTGAAATTTAGGGTGAAAAGAAACTTTTGTTTCTAAATGAAAACTTAAAATCCCATCTTGAACAAACTTTGGTTAAACATTTGAATCCAACTAAATTCAAATCAAGTGGAATGCATTCTTCATAAATGCATGTGGAAATTTAAACACTTGAAGAATAAACCAAAACTATAAAAAACCTAATGGAAGAAAATCATTTCCAAGTTATCTCCAAGCCTATGGATTTGATCCATATAAAAATTTGTCAACAAACATTTACAAATGATCAAGAAAGAGAAATGGAAATATTATAAAACCATATAAATTAATTTCATTCAATTTGGAGCCATAGATAAAATCTTATGAATTTAATAAGATAAGGATATTTAATTCCCAAGGCTAATAAAGCATCTATCTAAAAACCCATACCAAATGGTGAGCAAATAATCCTAAAGATATTTAAAAGGATAAATAAATATCAAAAAAGATTTTACAAATTGGAATCACCAAGTTAGGATCTCTAAATAAAAAGATATGGATTTTATAAGATGAAGAAAGAAATATTAAATAAGGAATATTTAAAGACCAAATTAAATCTTGGCCAAGACCATAAGCAAATGGAATGAATATAATCGAAATCCAAATGAAATAAAAGGATGAAGAATTTCCAAATAAAATAAAATGGCATTAACCATTCTATCCCTATTTTGAATAAAGACAAATCTCTAATAAGAATAATTATATAACCTATTAGAAACCACTTCTCCAAAGAAAACAATCTTTAGCATGCTTGCATGCATTGTTTTGTTTCTATCATTTTATGTGATGAATTGCTTGAATGCTAGATTGAAATTGTGCCTTGCTTGATTGAATTGTAGTGATTTGAAGAGTGTGATCATTGCAAAGACAAGGAGTGAACTTATATTCTCTACCAAAAAGGCAAGTGATGCTTCATACTTTGTCCCATTATTTTTCACTATGCATTAGTGATATTTCTAAGTAAGGCTTGCATGGAATTTTTGCTAAGTGTAAACTATGCCATGGGAAATCCTAGTAGATGAAACCTTAGTAAAATTTCCTAAGTTAAGATTCCTACTACTATCATGCTTAGCTTAGCTAGTAGAAAACAAGGGTGGAATATATATTCATACTATGGAATATTTCCAAGTCAAGGACTTGTGTTTTGTTTAATAAAACAACTAAGTGAATGAATCACCTGGGTGGAATGGAAGGAATGGTTTATGTTGAGTGGTTCACAAGGCCCATTTCTGTGGTTTACCTTGTGTATCTCACTTGTGGATGGCCACCCAGGAACAAAGAGATTTGAGATGTCAAATGTTGATAAGCTTCAAGTGCAGCCACTTGGCATTATGGGCTCTGCCTGGATCATATAGGTTGCAATAACTTAGCCAAATGGACAGTTGGTGGTAGGGGAATGATAGGTTGGAACGCGTCCATTCTGGTCTAACGGAAGGCTTCTGAAAGATCTTGTCTTGGTGAAACCAAGTCTTGTGGGGAAAGTGCACCACCTCTGTAGAGTGTAAAATATAAGTACTTAGCCATGTCCCTGGCAAAGGACAATTTGAGCATCAAGACATGGAAGCTATCAAGAATCTCCTCATCCCAATTTCTAAGTTAAAAACTTGTGGTTGAACAAGGGATTGAAAGGATCACCAATTTGTATTGGGAGATGCCTTGGGAAAGATTTTGTCAAGCAAAAACTTAGTGTTTTCAAATAATAAGGAAAATCTATTTTGAGCAAAGCAAGCCTAAGATCCACTTAGCCAAATGCATATAGATGATAGACTCCACTATACTACCATAGTATCACTTGCCAATACAATTCAAATGTATTGACCCTTGTGGCTGTAACTTATTTTGTTGCAGGTTTGTTTGATGTTAGAGAAGTTATTGATTTAGGATTACAAGTCTACAACCAACATGTCTGCTTGTGGCACTTTGAAGATGAAGGACCCCATGTTATTGCTATATTCCGTTGCATTGTATTGAAATAGCCAAATGAGCTATGTAAGATGTAATAAATTATTTTATTCCTGGTTATAAAGTTGTATTATGACCTTTGTTTCTTGATATTACATCTTAATTGTGGATGCTAGCTATTGATCCAGGTACTAGCATTGTAAACACATGGATCTCTACCTTATTAAAGGTTGGGAACCTAACAGATGGTATCAGAGCATTGTGTTGCCTGTAGGATTATAACCCTAGGATTGGACAAAACCCCTTAGAAAAATAGGAGTTTTATTTGTTCCAAAACTTATTTACAAACAATCTTGTAAACTCTTTCCTCAACCATTTTGGTTTTGACTCTACATCTCTTCTATTTCAACTTGATGGATAAAACCTTTCCATGGCCAAAGACTTCACCATGTGCAAAGGACTTCATCAAATCTAATGACTTCAACATCTTCAAGTTATTTCAACATTATTCTCAACAAAGACTTCAACCTTGGATATCACTAAAGACTACAAGTGAGACAAAAAATATTGCTCAAGACTTGGAGACTAAGGAAACACAACTTGGGAATCATCATCACCTTTGAAGTTTTTGTGACCAAGAATTTTCCCAAGGAAACCATGATCTGATTCAAGAAGAATCCACCAAGAAGGATAGAATGATTTCAAGTGAACCATATAGTTGGACCACCATATTTAGATTAAATCAAACCCACCAACTTAAGTGGTGTAACAAAAATATTTTTGGTTGCCTAAAAATGTGCTTGAACTTTTTGTTTGAATGGAATGTTTGTTTGTGATTGCTTGCACATTTCTTGAGTGAATTGTGATGTGTGTGATTAGAAATTTTACCCTTAGAAATCTTTTGCCTATTCTAATCCCAATCCAACCCAAACAGATGACTACTCCAAGAAACTCCAACATCAAGGAGGGCAACAACAACAACCAAGAGATGCACATGAGAGAACAACTACTAGCAAACCAAACCCAGTTGAACCAAGTGACAACTTAGTTTTTAGCCAACAACAATGGATTAGACCCAACCATGCAAAAGTTTTTGCAAACTCAATCCCAATTGTTGCAAGGGTTGGCCACTCAAATGATCAACATGGGAGACAATTCTTCCAAAGGAGTTTGTGACAACAAGGATGACAAAGATGATATTTTAGAAGGAACCCAAGCTTGTAATATTTGTGGAGACAAGGATCACACTTCCAAAGAGCATGAAGATCAATGCCCCAATTGTGAAGAGAAACATCCAGCTAATCAATGCCCCACAATCCAAGCTACTTGTTACTTATGTGAAGGAAATAATCATGTACCTATACAATGCCCCATCTATTCCATAGTTCAACAAAGGAAACAAGGTGGAGTGCAACAACTGATTGCAGACTACCATGAGAGAGCCAAGTCTACCAAGAAGGATGAAGACAAAGGAAAATCCCAGCCTGCACCTCCATGCAATATGACTCAATTTAAAGGACCAAAGAGGAGACATATGTATTATCCAAGGAATAATAAAAGTTCAAGGAGACCAGGAAACATTCCTACCTTTCAGATAAAATATGAAGAACATGAAATAGAAGCACTCCTAGCTTTGGAGAAACCCAAGAAGAAAAAGTATAAGGAGATTATCCAAGTGTGGTGCAACAACTGCAAAGAGCTAGGCTATTATGTATCAACTTGTCCACAGAAGATACGTGAAGAACTCAATCTTATCACATGTTATAGCTGTGGTAACCAAGGACATTATGCAAGCAACTGTCCAGAAAATATGAAGCACAAGACAAAGCCTATGAAGGATCTCAGCCTAGTCACATGTTTCAAGTGTGTAAACAAAGGACACTATGCAGATGTTTGCCCAGAGAAGTTTCAACAAGATCCCAAGAAAGCCAAGATGTAATCTAGTTGGAATTTTTTTAAGGGTGGTAGTACCCTAGTTGCTTTGAGCGAACTTGTAACCCTAGCCTCCCCAAATCTCGGGACGAGATTTATTTTAAGGGTGGTAGCCTGTCACATCCCAAGATTTTCCAAATCTTGTAATGTGAAAAATAAATAAACAAAATAAATTATTGTTGAAATTTAGGGTGAAAAGAAACTTTTGTTTCTAAATGAAAACTTAAAATCCCATCTTGAACAAACTTTGGGTAAACATTTGAATCCAACTAAATTCAAATCAAGTGGAATGCATTCTTCATAAATGCATCTGGAAATTTAAACACTTGAAGAATAAACCAAAACTCTAAAAAACCTAATGGAAGAAAATCATTTCCAAGTTATCTCCAAGCCTATGGATTTGATCCATATAAAAATTTGTCAAGAAACATTTACAAATGATCAAGAAAGACAAATGGAAATATTATAAAACCATATAAATTGATTTCATTCAATTTGGAGCCATAGATAAAATCTTATGAATTTAATAAGATAAGGATATTTAATTCCCAAGGGTAATAAATCATCTATCTAAAAATCATACCAAATGGTGAGCAAATAATCCTCAAGATATTTAAAAGGATAAATAAATATCAAACAAGATTTTACAAATTGGAATCACCAAGTTTGGATCTCTAAATAAAAAGATATGGATTTTATAAGATGAAGAAAGAAATATTAAATAAGGAATATTTAAAGACCAAATTAAATCTTAGCCAAGACCATAAGCAAATGGAAAGAATATAATCCAAATCCAAATGAAATAAAAGGATGAAGAATTTCCAAATAAAATAAAATGGCATTAACCATTCTATCCCTATTTTGAATAAAGACAAATATCTAATAAGAATAATTATATAATTCATGAGAAAATAGTATTTTGGAATTTACCCAAGTGGAATAAAAGTTGTTTAATTAACTTAAATAAAATAAATCTTCCAAGTAAAATTTAGGGAAAACTATATTTAGTTCCATTGGAATTAAAACAAATACCCAATTCAAATGATTTATGAATCATATTAAATACTTTCCAAATAAATCTAGATGAATTAATTGACACCCTATTAAAGAAATAAAAAGCTACTGAAAAGATTTGGAAGGTTTAAGAATTTAAATGGTGTTTGAAAAATATTATTAAATCTTATTTGATTTAAAACAAGAGCATTTTTTGAATAATTAAAAGACCCAAAAAGAATAAAGTTTTATTCCAAAATTGACTTCAGAATGTATAAATAATCAATGTTTGAATCCTCACAAAGTTGGAGAGAAATTTGAATTCAAATGGATGATTGAATTGTTTAAATAAAATCAAAACAGAATAAAAGAAATGGAAAAAGAAAAAGAAACAGGAACAAAAAAATGGAACAGACTCAGCCTAGCCCATTAAGCCTAGTCCAGCCCACCTCTCCCTCTCACCCGAGCAAAACATTTTCTCACCGCAGAACTCACCCACTCCGCCACTGACCGACAGGACCCACCTTCCCCTCTCTCTCACTCACTGTTAAACGGGCCCTGCGACCACGTCATCATCTTCCTCCCCGCGATGAACTCGCCTGGCAGTTTCTGCCATTGATTGCTCGATTGAATTCACGTAAATGGCCCAGTAAATTCCCCCTGTGACCACGCCTTCTTAACCGCCTCTCCCTCCTCTCCATTTTCCCCTAGACGCCACACCTTGAGAGCCCCGAGGCTGCACGAATCCTTGCCCGGACCCTCACTGTCTCCGGCAAGCTCCAGTAGAAATTCAGGCGAGCCCAGCTACTCCTCTGCCCCCTGGAGCACACGAGCACCTTCCCCAGCCTCTGGCGCACCTCACTGCACCTTCCGTTCATCTGCGCGAGCACCCCAGCGTCGGCAACAACAACGACCAGCAGCACCGCAGTCTGCCTTTTCTCCAACGACGCCTCCAGGTAGTCTCTGACCGTGCTGTCCCTTCTCTGTGATGCTCCCGCACTCCCTAATATTCTACGCATCTAACGCTACCGTTATTTTTCCTTATCGTGCGCTGTAGCCTCACCCCCGTCGACGTTTGACCGCACCCGACGCCAGGAGCATCTCCGGCGAGGAATTCCGACGACACTCGTGCGCCCCCTGCTACCCGAAGACCACCTTGAGCTTCGCCATACCCCTGCGATCACTGTGAGCCACTCCTCTTCCTGCCTTGATTCCTGTAATCACCGCGACGCCGTAGGTAGAGCCAGCGCCGCCACCTGCCGCCGCCAGCGCCGCCCATCTCTGGCAGGCACGCTGTGCGCCGTGCGATTACGATCGAGTGGCCACAATAGAATTTTAACCGAAGGGGTACGCTTGCTTCTGAGCCGTGCGATCCCACTTAAATCCAACGGCTCGCTTCTGTCGATCCGAGCGAAGCGGTACCGACCAATCGCAGTGCGACGCGTGGCCAGTGTGTTGATTTAAAAACAGAATTTGATCTATTGAATTAGTAAACTTGAAAAATTCATAACTTTCAAACCACACGTCCAAATTTTGAAAATTTTATATCAATGGATTCAGCAAAACAAGTAATTTCTGACCATGCACTTTGTTTAGTAAAATGCTTCTGTTAAATTGATTGTTTTTACAGAAACTTATGTATGCAAATGGTTTTTGAGATAAAATTTGTTCTAAAATGATTTTTGAGATAAAACCTTTGGAAAATGGTTTGTTTTGAACCTACTGACCATGGAAATCAATATGTGGTTTCAAAAATGTATTTGGTAAAGCAAAAGCACAAATCTTTGAATAGAAGCATTTCCAGCCAATTAAAAATATTGATTATAGTGTAAAAATGATTTTGGAGGAAAACCTTTGAGAAATGTCTTGATTTAAACTCTCTGACCCCAAACACCAAGTTTTATGATTTGAAAATGTATTTGGTGAACCCTATAAAAATTATTACTTTACTAAGGACATTTTCATCCACATAAAATAATGACTTGGTTTAAAAATGGTTTATGAAGTGAAATCTTTTGCAAATGATTTTGCCACTTTATAAAATGATCATTAGGTGTTTTAAAATGTTTATAACCTATTAGAAACCACTTCTCCAAATAAAACAATCTTTATCATGCTTGCATGTATTGTTTTGTTTCTATCATTTTATGTGATGAATTGCTTGAATGGTAGATTGAAATTGTGCCTTGCTTGATTGAATTGTAGTGATTTGAAGAGTGTGATCATTGCAAAGACAAGGAGTGAACTTATATTCTCTACCAAAAAGGCAAGTGATGCTTCATTCTTTGTCCCATTATTTTTCACTATGCATTAGTGATATTTCTAAGTAAGACTTGCATGGAATTTTTGCTAAGTGTACACTATGCCATGGGAAATCCTAGTAGATGAAACCTTAGTAAACTTTCCTAAGTTAAGATTCCTACTACTATCATTCTTAGCTTAGCTAGTAGAAAACAAGGGTGGAATATATATTCATACTATGGAATATTTCCAAGTCAAGGACTTGTGCTTTGTTTAATAAAACAACTAAGTGAATGAATCACCTGGGTGTAATGGAAGGAATGGTTTATGTTGAGTGGTTCACAAGGCCCATTTCTATGGTTTACCTTGTGTATCTCACTTGTGGATGGCCACCCAGGAACAAAGAGATTTGAGATATCAAATGTTGAGAAGCTTCAAGTGCAGCCACTTGGCATTATGGGCTCTGCCTGGATCATATAGGTTGCAATAACTTAGCCAAATGGAAAGTTGGTGGTAGGGGAATGATAGGTTGGAACGCGTCCATTCTGGTCTAACGGAAGGCTTCTAAAAGATCTTGTCTTGGTGAAACCAAGTCTTGTGGGGAAAGTGCACCACCTCTGCAGAGTGTAAAATCTAAGTACTTATCCATGTCCCTGGCATAGGACAATTTGAGCATCAAGACATGGAAGCTATCAAGAATCTCCTCATCCCAATTTCTAAGTTAAAAACTTGTGGTTGAACAAGGGATTGAAAGGATCACCAATTTCTATTGGGAGATGCCTTGGGAAAGATTTTGTCAAGCAAAAACTTAGTGTTTTCAAATAATAAGGAAAATCTATTTTGAGCAAAGCAAGCCTAAGCTCCACTTAGCCAAATGCATATAGATGATAGACTCCACTATACTACCATAGTATCACTTGCCAATACAATTCAAATGTATTGACCCTTGTGGATGTAACTTATTATGTTGCAGGTTTGTTTGATGTTAGAGAAGTTATTGATTTAGGATTACAAGTCTATAACCAACATGTCTGCCTGTGGCACTTTGAAGATGAAGGACCCCATGCTATTGCTATATTCTGTTGCATTGTAATGAGATAGCCATATGAGCTATGTAAGATGTAACAATTATTTTATTCCTGGTTATAAAGTTGTATTATGACCTTTGTTTCTTGATATTACATCTTAACTGTGGATGCTAGCTATTGATCCAGGGACTAGCATTGTAAATACATGGATGTCTACCTTATTAAAGGTTGGGAACCTAACAGTATAAGCCACCTTCAGTTGCAACCAGATCCTCTGTAGAAAAACAACAATGGCGCAAGGCTGAGTACGAGAATGTACTCCGCAAGACTTAGATAACCTAGTATCTATATGCTCTGTCTAGAAAGGCTTTCTCTGGATTTTCTTTTGCGAAAAGCAATCTTTGTTTGTAAACAAGAGAGACAAGAGGCTCATCTACTCAGAATCTTTTAAAAGGGAAAATATAGCGACTTCTTCATCTTGTTTATCACATCTTGGTAACCACCAGCTTCATCAGAACTTCCTATCTAGGATCACCCCCTTGACCCAGAGGAAGCATCCTTAAGCACACGTGGATCAACAAGTTTTATAATGGTTAATGTTATCTATGATCATCACGTCCGTTCCCAAGTCGTTCATAGCCGCGAACACGGCTTTTCGAAAAGATTAATACCCTGCAGGGGTGTACAACTTTACCCACACGCACCAACCGACTCTTAATGCCAAATTATTAGCCCTCTTCCTTGGAAGGCCGGTAGAGGGTGGTTTACCACGACCTTTACCTTGCTTTCACCGAGACCATGAGTCACGCCCTAGGGATGGTTCCGCCATAACGAGTCAAGTCCCGAAGCCGGTCCCTAAAGATGTGAGGCGAGGTTGGTTCACCAGGCGATCCATCGACCCCAAGCAACCGCGGCCACGCTTCCCTACCTGTTATGATGCACCTCCTTCACCTCCTCATTTCGAAAAGGTTTTCAATGCGTATGCCAGATGGAAAGACCGAACTATGTGACTCATGGAATCTACTAGGCAAGTTAGTTGCTCGTGGGGTTTTCCAGGCCCCGTGTGGTTATACGCTCGTCTTGGTTCAAGAGGCAAGAACTCGGTTCCTAATGGTGGCGGGCATGGGACTACAAAAACCACACTTAATGTGGCCTCCGATACAATCCTTAGCATGATTAGTTAACTCCTTCGATGATGTCACCAACTCCTACCTTTCTAGATTCTCCGGCACCTCTGATTCATCATTCGGATAGATCAGACTTAAATACTATGCATGGATAAGCTGTCGAACTCAGAAGCTCTAACAATGCTCAGATGCCAGACCTAGGTATGCTAGGAGCAGTGGATCAGGAGTATAAGGCTACAAAAGGGAAACAGTGCAGCAGGTAGGTAACACTAGCTACTAACAAAAGACCACATTGGAATCGTGTGCATCATAGCAAGAAAGTAATATACTTTATAAAACATAGGTTCAGAATGAGAGGCTACGCTTGCCATCTCCGTCGTTAGACAGGTACTGATCTTCGATGTTGTTGACTTCAGCTTCGGGTTTGGATCCTATTGCGAAGAACCAAATACCGGAAAGAGAAAAGCAACATTCAATACATTGCATGTGCAATGCTCAATCAATATGGATGATATGACAAATTACATTGCATTAAAGTGAAACCCTAAGGCATGCTTGATAGCTTAAACGGGGTTCCGAGGGGTGAAAACCCTAACTCGGGGAAACTCCGGAATCACCTGTGAGGGGTTACTATGTTCTTCTAATTAAACTTGTCATTAAAGTTGGTTAGCAATGCATTATTATAGCTTAAAAGGGTAGAACTTATTTTTCTGAACATTTTGATATATTATTTGTATTTTTCTGACATATAAATAAGAAGATATGAATTTTACAATATTTAATCATTTTATGGAATTATAAAACAATTTATTACATCAGGCTGACATCATAAACAACCCAGGGCTTTTGTTACCACGACCGAACCTACCCACAGAGACTGACTGGTGGGGCCGGAGCCACTTCAGCAGCCCCACACACAAATTGGGGGTCAGGTCGTTTCTCACCTGAGCTGGATCTAGCGAGAGGGGCTGACCGGTGGGTCCTGGCCACGCAAGCAAGCCACATGGACAAGCCACGTGGACCTCTCCGGAGCACGTGTCGGCCAACGGACAGGGACGGCGGAGGAGGGCGAGAGGGGACGCGCGGATGGGTGGGTTCGAACGAGCGTTGCAGGGCGAACCTAATGGGGGCGCCGCCTCTAGGGAATGGTCGCCGGAGCGGGCTGCACGGCGAGGAACGGCGGCGGTGCTCTCTGCTCTACGACGCGGGCGTGACACAGAGGGCTAGGGGGAAAGGAGGGTGCCTTGAGCACCAGGAGCTCACCCCAAGGTGATTGATGTCGACGGCGAGGCGGTGACCAGAGCGACGGCGAGTCATGGGACTGAGCACGTCGGAGTCGAGGAGGAAACGGTCGATGGCGACGAATCCCAACGCCCCTTATCGATTCCTTCTGCAGGAGGACGAAGAGGAGCTGATGGCGGTGTCGGATGGGCTCGGGGAGGCCGGAAACGGTGGCTAGCCGGCGGCCATGGCAGCTAGGGTTCGGGCTGTCGCTGTGCAGAGAGGGAGAGAGAGGGGAAAGTAAGGTCCAGAGGAAGCTGAGAACGGTGCCGTTGGGTCTTATCCTTCCCAGAGGGCGGCGGGGCGCTACGATTCGAGCGAGGATCGGGCGACGGCCATGCACGCACGAAGCCGCGGTGTCCCTCTTGGGGGAAGAAAGGGGAAAAGAATCGAAGGGGTATGGGCCTTCTCCTGGGCCCGGGTGGGCTGACCTGGGCCGCAGCTGGGCTGCAGGAAAGGTTGCAGAGGAGAGGAAGAAGAGATGGGCCTTCCTAGGAGTGATCTGGCTCATTTTTTTAACAAACATTTTTCTTTTCCTTTTTTCTATTTCTATTTTGAATTTTTATTTCAAATCTGTTTTGAATGATTTGAAAAAAACCAGAGGGGTTTTTGGAAAACATTCAAAATACTGTGAGGGCCCTTTAGTCCAATTGGGCTCCAAATATTTTGTCATTTTCAAAATTCAAACCATTTGAGTGTGGTTTCAAGGAGAGGGGAGGAATTTAGGGTTTAGAGTTTTCATTTAACTCAACACACTTGAACACATGCATTACTTGGATGGTTTAAATAGATGCATGTCATGCTTAAGTACTGAGTACATAGATTATAAACATGGGTTATTACAGCTCTACCCACCTTACAAGAATCTCGACCCGAGATTTCTAAGTTTTAGAAAAGAAGGCAGGGTACTCAGATCGAAGATGATCTTCTCGTTCCCAGGTTGCTTCATCCTCAGAGTGATGGGGCCACTGGACTTTCAGGAACTTAATGTTTTGATGACGAGTCTTGCGCTCGGTTTCATCAAGGATACGAACAGGATACTCGCGATAAGTCAGATCCTTCTGGAGATCAAGAGTTTGGTGATCAACAGCACGGACAGGATCTTTGAAGCAACGCTTGATTTGTGACCCATGAAAGACGTCATGCACCTCAGGGAAGTTTGCAGGCAACTCCAATTGACATGCAAGTTTGCCTTGCTTGGAAAGACCACGAAAAGGACCAACATAGCGAGGAGCCAGTTTGCCTTTGATATCGAAACGATGAACACCCTTGAAAGGAGTAACCCTGAGATAAGCTTAATCACCGACTTCGTATTCAATATGTTGATGGTGACGATCATGATAGCTTTTCTAATGAGACTGAGCAGTTTTCAAACGATCTCGAATGATACGAACTTGATCTTCTGTTTCCTGGATCATATCCGGACCAAAGAACTTTCTTTCGCCGGTTTCTGACCAGTTCAAAGGAGTGCGACAGGTTCTTCCATATAGAAACTGGAAAGGTGCCATACCAATACTGTACTGAAAACTGATGTTGTAGGAGAATTCAGCAAAAGGAAGGCATTTCTCTCAGTTCTTGCCAAAATATATGACACACGATCTAAGCATGTCTTCAAGGATTTGATTCACTCTTTCGATTTGGCCACCGGTACTAGGATGATAGGCTGTGCTGAAGGAAAGGCGAGTTCCCATAGCAGTTTGGAAACTTTCCCAGAACTTGGAGGTGAACAGACTTCCACGGTCAGTCATGATCTTCTTAGGAATACCATGAAGAACAACAACTCGAGAGATGTAAAGATCAGCCAGTTCACTCGCTCGAATGCTTTCCTTGACGGGAAGAAAGTGAGCGACCTTGGATAGATAGTCAACGATTACCCAGATGACATCATTTCCTTTCTGAGTCTTAGGAATAACAGTGATGAAATCCATACCAACCTCATCCCATTTCCACTTGGGTATTTTATGTGGTTGCAGGAAACCAGCAGGTCTTTGGTGCTCAGCTTTGACGCAACGGCAAACGTCACATTCAGCAACAAAACGAGCGATATCCTTCTGCATACCAGACCACCAGAATCTTTGACGAAGATCCCGATACATCTTGGTACCTCCAGGGTGGATAGAAAGAGGTGATTCATGAGCCTCTTGGAGAATTAAATTCCTCAAATTTGTTCTCTTTGGCACTACCAGACGGTTACCAAAGTAAACAATACCTTCATTATCAATAGAGAAACACTTAGCAACTCCACTAGCAATGTTCCCTTTGATCTTAGCAACTTCAGAATCATTCTTCTGAGCGAGCTTGATTTCATCCTCTATAGAAGACTTCACCTCAAGAGTAGAAAGGATTTCACGAGGAACTACTTCAAGATTCAATCGAGCAAATTCCTCATGAAGAGAAGGTTGAGATTGTTTGATCATCAAATTGTTGCAATAAGACTTACGACTTAGCGCATCGGCAAGAACATTGGCTTTTCCAGGTTGATAGTTGAGACCCAAATCATAGTCCTTGATGAGTTCCAACCATCTTCTTTGCCTGAGATTCAGATCAGGATGTGTGAAAAGGTACTTTAGACTCTGATGATCCGAGTATAACTCGCAACGACTACCAAGAAGGTAATGTCGCCATTGCTTGAGAGCATGAACAACAACTGCAAGCTCAAGATCATGAGTTGGGTAGTTGTTCTCATGTGGTTTTAGCTGACGGGAGGCATAAGCCACCACATGCCCATCTTGCATCAACACACATCCGAGACCTTGGTGGGAAGCATCACAGAAGATAACAAAGTCTTTGCTAGTGTCGGGAATAACTAACACCGGAGCAGTTGTTAACTTGGTTTTCAACATCTAGAAGCTTTGTTCAGCTTTATCAGACCATTCGAACTTCTTATCCTTCTTAATAAGATCAGTCATTGGCTTTGCAATCCTGGAGAAGTTCTCGATGAACCGATGGTAATAACCAGCCATCCCGAGAAAACTTCGGACATCCTTCAAGGATTTAGGAGACTCCCAGTCGAGGATAGTTTGGACCTTATCGGGGATAACATCAACCCCTTTGGCGGAAACAACATGACCAAGGAATACGAGCTCTTGTAACCAGAACTCACATTTGGAAAACTTGGCATAGAGACGATGTTCTAGGAGTTTTGTTAATACCAAACGAAGATGTTCAGCGTGCTCTTCTTCAGTCTTGGAATACACCAGAATGTCATCAATGTAAACCACGACGAACTTGTCAAGATACTCCATGAAGACAGAGTTCATAAGCCGCATAAAAGTGGCTGGAGCATTGGTAAGACCAAAGGACATGACTGTATACTCGTAAAGACTGTAACGAGTGGTGAAAGCTGTCGTTGGAATATCGTCCTTACGGATCTTTATCTGGTGATACCCTGACCTCAAATCCATTTTGTAAAAGACAGTGGCACCACTTAACTGATCAAATAAATCGTTGATCCTAGGGAGAGGATACTTATTCTTGATAGTCACAACATTGAGTGGGCGATAATCCACAACCAGACGCAGTATATTGGTATCCCGCTTCTTGACAAAGATGGGAGGACATCCCCAAGAATATGTGTTGGGCTGAATGTATCCTTTTCCTTCTAACTCCTCTAATTGCTTCTTCAACTCCACAAGCTCATGAGGAGGCATACGATAGCGTCTTTTAGAAACAGGATCAGTTCCAGGAAGTAACTCTATGACAAACTCCACACTTCGATCAGGTGGCATGCCAGGCAGCTCCTCAGGAAAGACATCCGGGAACTCACAGACCACAAAAACATCTTGGATCTCTAAGGGAGGTAAAACTTCAAGAGTATACAACTCCGCTTCAGGAATAGAAATAGCTGAAGGAGATAGTGACCCTACGGTCCAGTACTTGACTGTTATGCTAGCAGGACTAGTCAGAGTCACAGACTTGGTTGTACAATCGAGAATAGCTTGATAACGGGTCAACCAGTCCATGACCAAAATGATGTCAATTTTAGTTGACTTGAGGGCGATCAAAGAAGTGGGGAAAAGTTGAAATGCACCTTCAATTAGATTCCCATGACTAACCATGGTGGAACGCCAACTAGAACCAGGGGACTGAACTAACAGAGGAACAGATAACCCCTCAAAACTTACCCCATGAATTTGAGCAAAATCTTGTGACAGGAATGAATGCGATGCTCTAGAATCAAACAAAACTTTAGCTGGTATTTGATTGATACAAAGCGTACCCATTATGACGCTTGGATATTCCTGAGCCTCCTCAGCAGAGTTATGGTTCAGGCGACCTTTTCCAGCACCTGGATACTTATAATTCTTCTTTGGTGGTGGTGCATTCACAGCAGCACTCTTTTGAGGACACTCCTTTGCGTAGTGGCCAGGCTGGAGACAATTGAAGCATATAAAACCTGATGCATTGCCAGCAGGAGAATAGTTTGATCCACCAGCATTGCTTGAGTTAGCATTCGGACGAGGAGCATATCCAGAAGACCTTGGAGTATAAGGAGCACGTGGAACATCACTATAAGTCACGAAGACACGACGCTTCTTATTACCAGAACCAGTCTTGTTGTACCCCTCCTAAGGACGCTTACGAGTTTATTCATACTCCACCTTTCCACTCTCGGCCTTCATAGCCTTGTTGACAAGACCTTGGAAGTTAACAAAGTCCATGAGATGGAGATCACGACGAACCTCAGGATCCAGTCCCTTGCGGAACAGAGCTTTCTTCTTAACATCAGTGGAGACCTCTTTAGTAGCATAGCAGGCAAGACGATTGAAGTTCTTGGTAATCACACGTAACGGTGTCTGCTTGCTTGAGGAACTCCTCTCTCTTCTGATCCATCAGACCCTCCGGAATATGATAAGCTCGAAAGGCTTCAGTAAACTCTTGCCATGTAACAACATGTTGAGCTTCTTGCATAGCCAAGAAATTTTCCCACTAGGAGTTAGCTGCTCCCTCCAGATGATAGGCAGCAAAAGTCACCCAATCAGCTTGAGAAACATGACCAACCTGAAGTTTGCGCTCCATAGTGTGGAGCCAGTAGTCCGCATCAAGTGGCTCAGTGGAATAGCTGAAAACTGGCGGAGTGAGACGTGTGAAGTCCTTGATTCCAACTTGATTGTTCTGGAGTTGAGCAGTGTTGCGCTCAATCCTTTCAAGGAGCCTCATATTGTCAGCACGGTTGGTTTCGTACATGGCCATGAGTTGAACCATGGATGGCGGTGGAGGAAGGTTGGAAGATTCACCCTCATTGGTAGCACCACGTGCATGAGCACGGGTACGAGCACGAGAGGTGTCATCCATCATGAAAGAACAAAGAAAAGGGTTAGACAGAGGATTCAAAGATACCAGACGGAACGATGTACAAAGAGTACTTGATATAAATGTATCATCTTTATCAAGCATGGTAGTATCAAAGCATACTAATGTATACACTGACCAGCTGACTTACAAACCATGACAATGGAATGCTAAGATGTTACACACCAAGCAAAACTGAGATATCTTAGAACTCTGAGATTAGCAACCAAGTACGGAGTACTTTAGAAAAACAACCCCAAAACCACGATCCTAAAAGTTTTGAGATATAAGGTAAGGAATGAAAACCTTTTCAAACCAAATAAGGTAAGAGAAACTCCAGCAACAGAAACACACTAGAGAAGGAGTAAAAAGAATCCTAGTCAGAGTTTCTGCAAATAGTTTTTTTAACTTTCAAATAGTTTTTTCAACTTCTAGACTCAACATCGACCAATAAAAGGGTTTCCTACAGGCAGTCCTGCTCTGATACCAAAACCTGTAGCACCCCAGGGGTTAGGGTTAAACTAACCTCAGATCACCATCTAAGATAAGTTCAACTCCTAAACACGGAAGATCACAGTACGATTCGGTAACATTACAGAACACATGGATTCAACAGCATAAGTTTAAACTCTTAACAGAGTAAGATATCAGAGTTATTACAAACCAGAGGTCATAGACCCAACATTACATCACACAACGAAAGCAAATTATGTTGTTCTACACAACAACTTAGCAAAAGGCCTAAGAGGCCATAAATAAAAGCGACGTCCATCCCATAGTCCTCGTCGCTACACCGGACCCCAACTACTGTCGATGTCAACGTAGAAGCCACCTTCGGCCCAACGGATCCTCTGTAGAAAAACAACAATGGCGCAAGGCTGAGTACGAGAATGTACTCCACAAGACTTAGATAACCTAGTATCTATATGCTCTGGCTAGAAAGGCTTTCTCTGGATTTTCTTTTGCGAAAAGCAATCTTTGTTTGTAAACAAGAGAGAGAAGAGACTCATCTACTCAGAATCTTTTAAAAGGGAAAAGATAGCGACTTCTTCATCTTGTTCATCACATCTTGGTAACCACCAGCTTCATCAGAACTTCCTATCTAGGATCACCCCCTCGACCCAGAGGAAGCATCCTTAAGCACACGTGGATCCACAAGTTTTATAATGGTTAATGTTATCTATGATCATCACGTCCGTTCCCATGTCGTTCATAATCGCGAACACGGCTTTTCGAAAAGATTAATACCCTGCAGGGGTGTACAACTTTACCCACACGCACCAACCAACTCCTAATGCCAAATTATTAGCCCTCTTCCTTGGAAGGCTGGCAGAGGGTGGTTGACCATGACCTTTACCTTGCTTTCTCCGAGACCATGAGTAACGGGTCAAGTCCCGAAGCCGGTCCATAAATATGTGAGGCGAGGTTGGTTCACCAGGGGCTCCATCAACCCCAAGCAACCGCGGCCACGCTTCCCTACCTGTTATGATGCACCTCCTTCACCTCCTCATTTTGGAAAGGTTTTCAATGCGTATGCCAGATGGAAAGCCCGAACTATGTGACTCATGGAATCTACTAGGCAAGTTAGTTGCTCATGGGGTTTTCCAGGCCCCGTGTGGTTGTACGCTCGTCTTGGTTCAAGAGGCAAGAACTCGGGTCCTAATGGTGGCGAGCATGGAACTACAAAAACCACACTCAATGTGGCCTCCCATACAAGCCTTATCATGATTAGTTAACTTCTTCGATGATGTCACCAACTCCTACCTTTCTAGATTGTTCGGCACCTCTGATTCATCGTTCGGATAGATCAGACTTAAATACTATGCATGGCTAAGCTGTCGACCTCAGAAGCTCTAGAAACGCTCAGATGCCAGACCTAGGTATGCTAGGAGCAGTGGATCAGGAGTATAAGGCTACAAAAGGGAAACAGTGCAGCGGGTAGGTAACACTAGTGTCACATCCCAAGATTTTCCAAATCTTGTAATGTAAAAAAATAAATAAACAAAATAAGTAATTGTTGAAATTTAGGGTGAGAAGAAACTTTTTGATTACAATTGGAAACATCAAAACCTATTTTGGTCAAATAAAATCCTAAAGGGATTTAAAAAGATAAACAATTAATAAAGAAAGTTTTAATAGTTGGAATCACTATTTTTGGATCTTTAAATAAAAAGATATTGGTTTTTATAAGAAAAGGTAGAATTATAAATAAGGATTATTTTAAAGAGCCAAATTTAACCTTGGCCAAACTTTTGAAAGAAAATATTTTGTTTAATAAAAATAGTAAAGGTTTATTTAAATAAAATAATAAGGATTATTAATATCCAATTTTATTTAAGTAAAGGCTTTTCCATTTTAAATAAACACTAAAACTTATTAAAGTATTTTAAATAAGAGATTTCCAAGTGTTTTGTTTTTCAAATAAAACCTACTGAAAAGGTTTGGTTATTATTTGGATTTCAAATAGAGTTTTAAAAATAAATTAAATCCTATTTGAAATAAATGACTAAGGTCTATTTATTTAATTATTAACGGATCCTAAAAAGAATAAAAAATTATTTTGTTTTGGACTTTGGATTATGTTGGTAAACAGAATTAAAATCAACACAAAGTTTGGTGGTGGTTTGATTTGTTTTGGTGTTTGAATTTTTTGAAATAAAATCAAAACAGAAATTCAAATTGGAAAAAGAAAAAGCAATAAGTAGAAAAAAAATGAATCAAAACAGCCAAGCCCATCTGGCCCAGCAGTCCACTCCCTCTCACCCCCGAACCGTTTTCTTCTTACTGAGAAACCCACCCACACAGACGCTGACGACTGGACCCCGCGCCCCTCTCATTCTCTCACTGTCAGTAGGACCCCACTGCCGTGTCATCGTCATCAACCCCGCTCCAGCCGTTTCCCCTTTCTCAACGTCACTCTGCCGCGAATGAATTAGCGTAAATACGTGTTGATGGCTGACTTAATCCTCGCCGTGACCATGCCCCCATAAACTCCTCTCCCTCCTCTCTCTTTTCCCCCAAGCGCCGTCCCCTCTCTACCTCCAGGCTGGGAGAATTGCGATCTCGAACCCACTGACCCGACGGGATTCTCCGGCGAAATCTCGGCGACCCCGACCACCTCTCCACTCCCAGAGCATACGATCTTGCTCTCCAGTCCCGTGCGCACCTGCCCGTGTGCTCCACTCGCTCGCGCGCTCTCCAAATCGTCGACAACGACGACAACCAGCAACGCCGCCGTCTTCCATTGCTCCGGCGAACTCCCCTGGTAAGCACCGACCGCCCCGAGCCTTCCCGTTGATGCTCCTATCGTCTACGCATTCGCCCGCGTCTAACCATGCCTTTGTTTTGCCTCGGCACGAACTGCAGCCTCACCCCCCGACGACATCCAGACGAACCCGAGCCAGAGGACAACTCCGGCGAGCAATTGCGATCGTCCCCGTGCGCCCCCTGCCTCCTCTTGAACACGTCGAGCATCAGTGAAGCAAGGATATTCTGGTAAACCCCTCCCCTCCTTCCCTTGCTTCCTGTAGTCGCGCGACGCCGCCACCAGAGCGCACCGCCGCCAGTCGCCGCCGCTAGCACCGCCAACTAATGGTCAAACGCCTGAGAGCCGTTAGATCGTCATCCAGTGGCTACGATATAACAACTGAACGAAGGGGTAAGATGGAACCAGAGCCGCACGATTTCATTTAGATCCAATGACTCGCAGAGGCTGATCCGCACGAAACGGTACCAGCCTATCAGAGCAAGCCACGTGGCCCTGTCTGTTTTAATAAAAACAGAATTGATCTATTAGTTGTTCTATTTTGTAAAATTCATAACTTTCAAACCACATGTCCAAATTTTGCAAATTTTATATCAATGGAATCAGCAGGACAAATCCTACCAAACCATGCACTTTGTTTAATGTTTTGCTTATGGAAAATTGGTTGATTTTGGAGAAACATGTGTAGGCTTATTTTGAATATAAAAATTGTTCTAGATATATTTTTAAGATGAAATCTTTGAAAAATGGTTTGTTTTGAACCTACTGACCATAGGAACCAACTTATGGATTTAAAAATGTATTTGGTGAAGAAAAAGAATAAATATTTGAATTAACACATTTCTAGTCAAATAAAAATATTGTTTATGGTTTAGAAATGAATTTTGAGTAAAATCTTTGGGAAATGATTTTTATTAAACTCTCTGACCCTAATCACGAAGTTTTGAGAATTAAAATATATTTGATGAACCATATGAAGTTATTACTTTGCTAAAAGATATTTTCAACTACATAAAATATCACCTTAGCATATTATTTGGTTTTTGAGATAAAACCTTTTGCAAATGGTTTTACCTCTTTTGTAAATGACCAATGTGAGCTTGAAAATGTTTAGAGCCTAGTAGGAACCACTTTTCCAAATAAAACTATCTTTTGCATGCTTGCATGCATGACCTTGTTTTTGTTATTTTATGTGGTGAAATTGTTTGAATGCTAGTTGAATTTGTGTTTGTTTGATTGAATTGTAGTGAAGTTAGAAGAGTGTGATATTTGCAAGATCAAGAAGTGAACCAACATTCTCTACTAAAAAGGCAAGTGATAGTATCATCCAAGTCCTACTATATTCATTGCACTTAGTGGATTTTTTGTAACATGCATGATAAGGATTACTATATTTTATGCTATGCTAAATCCTAATAGGGTACCATTATATCTCCCTTAGTGAAAACATTGTAGTTGTAGTATGCTTATCCCTGCTATATATTTGGGATGGGATACATGATATGATTATATGAAGTATTGAAAAGATATATGTTTTATATAATAAAACAAGTACTCAATGAACCACCTGGGTGGACAAGGATACTCAAGTTTTGGACAAGGTGGCAACAAAGGGAACCATGTTTATATGGCTATCTTTTTGTATGTGCACTAGAAGAAAACCACCCAGGGACTTAGAGATTGAACATGTTTCTCGTACAGTGGCTTTCGTGTACAACCACATGCTAAATGGGCTCTGGCTTAGTCAACTAAATAGTGGAAGACCCATGCATTGGCATCATCAGGTTAACTAGAATTGTGTAAAGGAAATTTATCCCTACATTGGTGCCTGGTTGACAAGCTAGCATTGTGTATTGGGACGACTCCTATGGAAAGACTTTGTCACATTCTCGATCTGCCAATACTCCATTTTGGTGAGTACTTATCCAGCGGCCACTGGTGGCATCAAGACGAGATTGTGTCGTGTGGGTAAAGTGTAGAATTCTGCAGAAGATCAAATTCTAAGTACTTAGCCGTGTCCCCGGTTATGGACAACTCTGAGAAACTAAGGCCTGAAGCTATGGAAGATCTCGACATTCCAATTTCTCAAAATAAAACTTGATGGTGACAACAAGGGATTAGAAGCACTTGGAGTTTTCCAAGGAGTTCATAAAGATTTGACAAAAGATCAAAACTATTTTGAAAAGATAGGATAAAACTATATTGCTTTCTGCAAATGAGCCTAAACCCTACTTGGCCAAATATGCATGTAATGGTAGGATCCACTTATTTCTACAGAGTAGTAAAACTTGCCAATACAATTCAAATGTATTGACCCTTGTGGCTGTAACTTATAATGTTGCAGGTTTGTTTGATGTTAGTGAAGTGTGTTGAATAGGATTACAAGTCTACAACCAACATGATTGCCTGTGGTACTTTGAATATGAAGGACTCCATGCTATATAGTTATTTATGCTGCATTGTAATGAGATAGCCAAATGAGCTATGTAAGATGTAATGAATTATTTTATTCCTAGTTATAAAGTTGTATTATGACCTTTTTTTCTTGATATTACATCTTAACTGTGGATGCTAGCTATTGATCCAGGGACTAGCATTGTAAACACAGGGATCTCTACCTTATTAAAGGTTGGGACCGCTACAACTAGCTACTGACAAAAGACCACATTGGAATCGTGTGCATCATAGTGAGAAAGTAATATACTTTATAAAACATAGGTTTAGAATGAGAGGCTACGCTTGCCTTGTCTGTCGGTAGACAGGTACTGATCTTCGATGTTGTTGACTTCAGCTTCGGGTTCGAATCCTATCGCGAAGAACCAAATACCGGAAAGAGAGAAGCAACATTCAATACATGGCATGTGCAATGCTCAATCAATATAGATGATATGACAAATTACATTGCATTAAAATGAAACCCTAAGGCATGCTTGATAGCTTAAACGGGGTTCCGAGGGGTGAAAACCCTAACTCGGGGAAACTCCGGAATCACCTATGAGGGGTTACTATGTTCTTCTAATTAAACTTGTCATTAAAGTTGGTTAGCAATGCATGATTATAGCTTAAAAAGGTAGAACTTATTTTTCTGAACATTTTGATATATTATTTGTATTTTTCTGACATATAAATAATAAGATATGAATTTTACAATATTTAATCATTTTCTGGAATTATAAAACAATTTATTACATCAGGCTGACGTCATAGACAACCCAGGGCTTTTGTTACCACGACCGAACCTACCCACAGAGACTGACTGGTGGGGCCAGAGCCACATCAGCAGCCCCACACACAAATTGGGGGTCAGGTCGTTTGACACGTGAGCTGGATCTAGCCAGAGAGGTTAACCGGTGGGTCCTGGCCACGCAAGCAAGCCACATGGACAAGCCATGTGGACCTCGCCGGAGCACGCGTCGGCCAACAGCCCGGGACGGCGGAGGAGGGCGAGAGGGGACGCGCGGATGGGTGGGTTCGAAAGAGCGTTGCAGGGCGAACCTAATGGGGGCGGCGCCGCTAGGGAATGGTCGCTGGAGCGGGCTGCACGGCGATGAACGGCGGCGGTGCTCTCTGCTCTACGACGCGGGTGTGACACAGAGGGCTAGGGGGAAGGAGGGTGCCTTGAGCACCAGGAGCTCACCCCAAGGCGATTGATGTTGACGGCGAGGCGAGGCAGTGACCGGAGCGACGACGAGCCGTGGGATTGAGCACATCGGAGTCAAGGAGGAAACAGTCAATGGCGATGAATCCCAACGCCCCTTATCGATTCCTTTTGCAGGAGGACGAAGCGGAGCGAGGCGAAGCTGATGGCGGTGTCGGATGGGCTCGGGGAGGCCGGAAACGGCGGCTAGCCGACGGCCATGGCATCTAGGGTTCAGGCTGTCGCTGTACAGAGAGGGAGAGAGAGGGGAAAGTGAGGTCCAGGGGAAGCAGAGCACGGCGCCGGCAGGTCTTATCCTTCCCAGAGGGCGGCGGGGCGCTACGATTCGAGCGAGGATCGGGCGACGGCGGCGCTGCCACGCACGAGCTTCGCCGGTGTCCTACTGGCGAGGGGGAAGAAAGGGGAAAAGAATCGAAGGGGTACGGGCCTTCTCCTGGGCCCGGGTGGGATGACCTAGGCCGCAGCTGGGCTGCAGGAAAGGTTGCATAGGAGAGGAAGAAGAGCTGGGCCGTCCTGGGACTGATCTGGCTCATTTTTTAAACAAAAACATTTTTCTTTTCCTGTTTTCTATTTCTGTTTTGAATTTTTATTTCAAATCTGTTTTGAATGATTTGAAAAATACCAGAGGGTTTTTTGGCAAACATTCAAAATACTGTGAGGGCCCTTTAGTCCAATTGGGCTCCAAATATTTTGTCATTTTCAAAATTCAAACCATTTGAGTGTGGTTTCAAGGAGAGGGGAGGAATTTAGGGTTTAGAGTTTTCATTTAACTCAACACACTTGAACACATGCATTACTTGGATGGTTTAAATAGATGCATGCCATGCTTAAGAACTGAGTACATAGATTACAAACATGGTTTGTTACAGGTTATCTCCCAACAAGTACTTTTCTTTAATGTCTTTAAGTTAGGCTTGAAACTTCCAAAGATGCTCACATAGGATATATATATATATTTGAAGTGAAAGATAGCATCAAGAAGCAAATAACCAACACACTTGAGTCTAACCCACTTCCTATGCATGGGAGTATCATGAGAAAACGAATTGTTGAAACAAAAATCCACTAGCATAGGAATACAAAACATATGCAACTTCAAAGCTTTCAACATAAAACGGGGAAACTTAACATAATTAAGATGCATAAAACCATGTTTCCCTCTCTCATAATAGCTTTCAGTAGCACTTTGAATAAAGTTGAAAATATAACTATCATTGGAAACAACTTTATCATCAGAATAAGAATACTTACAGTCACCAAAAAGAGGTCCAAGGTCATAAACTGAATCAATAGAAGCAAGTTATTATATCTTGAAATCTTTATTAGGCAAGCTGTTTTCACAAGGAGCTTTAGAAAATTTGGAAAATTTAAACTCATAAGAATCTCCATCAAACTTAGTTAAAACTTTTTCCTTCTTATAATCAATATTAGCTCCACAAGTGTTCAAGAAAGGTCTACCAAAAATGATAGGATAGGTTTTGCTAGCTGCTGAATTAAGCACTAGAAAATCAGCAGGGTATTTAATCTTACCACAGAGAACCTCCACATCTCTTACAATACCAATGGGGCAAATGGTTTCCTTATTAGCAAGGTGAATAACCACATCAATGTCCTCAAGCTCACAAGGACCAATCTCATGCATAATTTCCCTGTAAAGCTCATAAGGAATAACACTAGAACTAGCACCGATATCACACAAACCATAATAGCAATGATCACCATTTTTAACAGAAAGCACAGGAACACTAGCTTTTCTAGCCTTACTAGGATGAGAGATAATATTAGAAGCGTATTCACAGAAGACAATGTGCTCACCCTCTATATTTATAGTGATAGTGTCTTTCACAATAGCTACCACGGGTTCAACATTCAATTGCTCATCAGGCTCCACAGTTTTCTTTGTAGCTTTACTATTTGCACTAATAATCATAGAATACTCCTTTACCTTACCTAGGAAAGGAATTTTCTCAACATGAGGTTCAGGCACAATATGATTAGTAGGTATCTTAAAAGGATCTATCTCAACAGGTGGTGGTTCATCTATTACCCTAGCAGTGGTAGTAGTTTTACCAAACATAAAACCAAGTGGGTTATCCATATTGGAAACAAAGCAACAAGAAGTACAAAAGCAATACTCATAGTAAAAGTTTCCCTTACCAGTTCCACTCTTCAATAGCGCTTCCCACCCCGGCAACGGCGCCAGAAAATAGTCTTGATGACCCACAAGTATAGGGGGTGTATCACAGTACTTTCGATAAATAGGAGTGTCGATCCCAACGAGGAGCAGAAGGTGTTGAACAGTGGTATGGAGCAGGAAATCCCTCTGAATACTTAGCAAACGGATTTATAGTGGTTTTCTCACAAGGCAACAAAACAAGGAGCAAGTAGCAAAGGTAACGAACAAACGGAGCAAGTGGCCCAATCCTTTCTTAGCAAAGGACAAGCCGGTGGAAATACTTATAAGGACCAAACGTTCTCGAGGACGCATGGGAATTCTGTCAAGTACTTTCGTTTCAAATAGCTGAGTACTCTTCTCTGGTTTTGTAAGTGTTGTGTGGGTGAACCTGTGCTAACATACCGACCTTACTTGGACTAATACATACTTGTTATTAAACCCCCTGCAAACATCCGTAACTACAGGAAAGTAATTAAGATATAAATCTAACCACAGTCTGAAACTCTGAGATCCTACATTCCCTTGTGCAAAGGTGTCCTAACGGGGGTTCAGGTTTCTGTCACTCCGGCAACCCCACAATTAGTAGACAAATACACAATGCATTCCCCTAGGCCCATAAATGGTGAAGTATCATGTAGTCGATGTTCACATGACACCACTAGAAGAATAGCACCACAACTTAAATACTAAACCATTGAATAATAACTCAACAAAGATTCACTACTCCCTCCGATCCTAAATAAGTGTCGCCATTTTGAACTAGAGTTAGTTCAAAACCGTGACACTTATTTAGGATCGGAGGGAGTACTAACAACATGACTTTTCCCATGTCCTCAAGAACACAACGAACTACTCACAAGACATCATATGGATCAAGATCAAAGATGATATAGTAATGGATAACAATCTGAACATAAACAATAATCCAATGGTCCCACTCACAAGTATCAACTACAATAGTAATTAACACCGGGAAAGTTTCCCTTAAGAACTAAAGCAATATCCAACACAATTGTTACAGCGGGACGGACTGGTGATGATGGTGCTGGTGGATATGATGGTGTTGATGATGATGATGATCCCGATGATGCCTAGATTGATGATGGTGTTAATGGCGACGGTCTCCCCTCTCCGGGAACGAATTCCCCTGGCAGAAATCTATCTGCCGGAGAGATCTTTCTCTCTCGGTGTTTTCCGCCCCCAGAGGTGGTGGAAATCTATCTGTGGTCCCTCCCTAGCCTTAGGGTTTCGCAGGGAAGATATAGGCAAAGCGGCGGAGTCGGGATCCGGGTAGGTGGGCCACACCTTCCCTAGGCGCGACCTAGGGGGGACCCGCGCCTAGGGGGTGTGGGCACCCTGTGGCCCCCTCTTCTCTTCTCCTTCTCGATTCCTCATTCTTCTGGAGAAATAATATTTTCCCATATTTTTCTGGTATTTTCTGGTCTTCGCGAAATTGCACCGAAACGCCTTCTTTTCCATCAGAATCCAGACTCCGGTAGTCCATCCTCAAAGAATCATCCAACATGCATAAACATATTAAAAGCAATAAATAATACCTCATAATAAGACATATATCAATGAATAGAGGTAAACTATGATATAGAATGGTCATGCAAATTGGGAGTATCACCACCATCGTCCGTAAATCGGGGGATCTGAAGCTCTTCCCGGCACCCTGCCGGAGGGGAGATCATCCCAGAAGCCTTCTTCTTCATCATGCCAACCTCCGGTATGAAGCGTGAGTAGTTCCACCTTGGAATATGAGTGTAGAGGTCCCAACCTTTAATAAGGTAGAGATCCCTGTGTTTACAATGCTAGTCCCTGGATCAATAGCTAGCATCCACAGTTAAGATGTAATATCAAGAAACAATGGTCATAATATAACTTTATAACCAGGAATAATATAATTGTATTACATCTTACATAGCTCATTTGGCTATTACATTACATTGCAGCAGAATATCTATAAGCATGGGGTCCTTCATCTTCAAAGTGCCACGGGAAAACATGTTGGTTGTAGACTTGTAATCCTATCAATCAACTTCACTAATATCAAACAAACCTGCAACATAACAAGTTACAGCCACAAGGGTCAATACATTTGAATTGTAATGGCAAGTTTCACTACTATGATGAATATAAGTGGATCCTATTATTACATGCATATTTGGCTAAGTAGGGTTTAAGGCTCATTTGCAAAAAGCAATAATTTATCCTATCTTTTCAAAATAGTTTTGTTCTTTGTCAAATCTTTCTGAACTCCTTGGTAAATCCCCAAGTGTTTCAAGTCTTTGTCAAAATCTCTTGAGCTCCTTGGTAAATCCCCAAGTGCTTCAAGTTTTATCAAACTCTCTTGAGCTCCTTGGTAAATCCCCAAGAGCTTCAAGTTTTTATCAAAATCTCTTGAGCTCATTGGTAAATCCCCAAGTGCTTCAAGTCTTTTGTTGTCACTTTAAAGTTTTTCTTTTAGAAATTGGAATGTCGAGATTTCCCATAGCTTCAGGCCTTTAGTTGCTCAGTATTGTCCATAACCGGGGACATGGCTAAGTACTTAGAATTTTATCTTCTGCAGAAGTTGTACACTTTACCCACATGACACACTCTCATCTTGTTGCCACCAGTGGCCGCTAGATAAGTACTCACCAAGATGGAGTACCGGCAGATTGAGAATGTGACGAAGTCTTTCCATAGGGTCCTCCAATCTAGCTTGTCTACCAGGCACCAATGTAGAGTTCCGAGTTCCCTCATTTAGTTAACCTGAAGAGGCTAATGCATGGGTCTTCCCAATGTAGTTGACTAAGCCAGTTCCCATTTAGCATGTGGCTGTACACAGAATCCACTGTTGGAGAAACATGTTCAATCTCTAAGTCCCTGGGTGGTTTTCATCTGGTGCACAACAAAAAGAGATTTCCATATAAACATGGTTCCTCTTGTTGTTACCTTGTCCAAAACTTGAGTATCCTTGTCCACCCAGGTGGTTCATTGAGTACTTGTTTTATTATATAAAAACACAAGTCTTTTCTCAACTTCAAAAATGAATCTCAACATGTATATCTTCTCAAAATATGTAGCATGGCTAAGCATTTTACAACTACATTGTTTTCACTAAGGAATATATAAGGGTATCCTATTAGGATTTAGCATAGCATATAGTATAGAAATTCTTTTCATGCATGTTTCAAAATCCACTATGTATAATGAAAATAGTAGGACTTTGGATGATAGGGTAACTTGCCTTTTTGGTAGGGAATGTTGGTTAACTTCTTGATCTTGCTAATCTCACACTCTTATAATCTTCACTACAAGTCAATCAAGCAAACATAGGTTCAATTAGCATTCCAAACAATAATCAAACAAATCAATCACACATAAAATAATAGAAACTAAGTCATGCTTGCAAGCATGCAAAAGGTAGTTTTATTTGCAAAGGTGGTTTCTACTAGGCTCTAAACATTGTGAAGTCCAAAGTGGTCTTTTCTATAGTGGCAAAACCATTTGCAAAAGGGTTTTATCTAAAGATCATTTTTAAATCAAATCATTATTTCATGTGGTGAAAATGGTTTTTAGCAATGCAACAATTTTATGTTGTTCACCAAATAAGTTGTTAGTTCACAAAACTTGGTGTTTAGGGTCAGTAGGTTTGATTCAAAACATTTTCCAAAGATTTTACCCAAAAGTCATTTCCATAGCAAATCAATAATTTTATTTTGAATAGAAATGGGCTAATTCATGTTTTTATTCCTAAACTTCACAAAATACATTTTAAAATCCATGGGTGGGTTCCTAGGGTCAGTAGGTTCACAACAAACCAATTTAAAAAGATTTCATCCTCAAAATAATTTTGAAATAATTTTTATAACCTAAACAAGCATACAAATGTTTCTGCAAAAACAAACAATTTACCAGAAGCTTTTTACTAAACAAATTTCATGGTTGGCTAGGGCTTGTTCCACTGATTCCATTGATATAAAGCTTTTTACTAAACTCTGTTTTAAATCAACTAGTGCCACGCATCGTGTTCTCATTGGGCGATACCGCTTCAGCCGGATCAGCAGCGTGAGGCGTTGGATCTAAACAGATCGCGCGGTTCAGATCGCGTACCCCTTCGCCGTTAAGTGGTTCTATCGTGTCACTACGATCTAAATCGAACGGCTCTCATCAACTTGCCAAGAACTGGCGGCGCTGCGCGGAGGTGAGCGGCGGCGCGAGGTCAGATGGTGGCGTCGCGGCGGTTACAGGAAGCGAGGGAGGAGGTGAGGGTGCTTACAGTGATCGCGATGATGCTCTGATGCTCAAGATACGGTCAGCTCGTCAAGGGGCGCTCTGGTTCCAGCGGGATTTCTCGCCGGAGTTGCGTCTGACGACGGTCACGCTCTGTCGTCGTCGGGGACGGCGCTACGGGTCACGAGGGAGCAAACGGAGTGCATGGTCAGACGCGCAAAGACACGGCGATGATGCGTGCGTGATTTAGAGGGCTCGGGGTGGTTGGTTCTTACCAGGAAAACTCGCCGAAGAGAGAAGCAGACGCGGCGGCACTCAGTCGAGGTGGTTGCCGACGCTCTGGGTCACCAGAGGAAGTGTGGCTGGGGTCAGTGGATGCGCAAAGTGATGGAGATCCAGTGAGCGTGAACTAGAGAGGAGGGGGCGACGTGTACTCACCGGAATTGTTCGCGGAACTCGCCGGAGCAGTGAGGGCGCGGGCTCGAATTGGGGCAGCCTAGAGGCAGAGGGAAAGGGCTGTCTGGGGGAAATGAGAGAGGGGAGGGAGGCGTTTAAGCACGCGTCGTCACAGGGGGAGTTAAAGCCTCTATCAACGCGAATTGATCGCCGGCGTTACTGGCTGCAACGGCAGGGAGTAATCGGCGCGGGTTCAAAGACGATGAACAGGAAAGGTGGGACCTTGCTGTCAGCGAGAAAGGGGTGAGGGGAGGAGGGGCCACTGGTCAGTGTCTGCGCGGGTGGATCTTCTGGTGAAAACGTTTCGCGAGAGAGAGTGGGGTGGGCTTGCTGTTGGGCTAGCCAGCTGGGCTATGTCCTTTGCACTTTTTTTTTGTTCTGAATCTTTTCCTTTTTCTGTTTGAATTTCCTGATTGAATTTCAAACAAACAAATCAAACATTCAAAACAATCAAACTTCCACCACACTATGAAATTGAATTTGGTTCTGTTTTAACAACAATATTCTAAGTCCAATAAATAATAACATTTTATTCTTTTTAGGATCCATTTATTAATTAAACAAAATGGACCTTAGTTATTAAATCAAATAGGATTTGTTTTATTTAAATTCTTTATTTGAAATCCAAATAATATCAAAACCAAATCAATAGGTTTAATTTGAAAATATAGAATACTTGGAAAACTTGTTTAAAATAAATAAATAAGTTTTGATGTTTAACTAAAATAGTAAAACTTTTATTTTCAATATACTTGGATATTAAATCCTTATTATTTTATTTAAATAAACCTTTACTATTTTTATCAAAATAGAAATATTTTATTTCAAAGGCTTGGCCAAGTTTTAATTTGGCTTATAAAATAATCCTTATTTATATTTCTTCCTTTTTATTTGAAAACCAAATCTTTTTATTTAAATATCCAAAAATAGTAATTCCAAATATTTTTAGCTTTATTGTTTATTTACCTTTTTAAATCCCTTTAGGATTTTATTTGATCCAAATAGGTTTTGAAAGTTTCCAATTGGATTCGAAAGTTTCTTCTCACTCTGAAAATCAAAAAAGTTTTATTTTATTCATTTATTTTTCACATTACAAGATTTGGAAAATCTTGGGATGTGACAGGCTACCACCCTTAAAATAAATCTCGTCCCGAGATTTGGGAAGGCTAGGGTTACAAGTAGGATCAAAGCATCTAGGGTACTACCACCCTTAAAATTTTCCAACTAAATTACATATTGGTTTTCTTGGGATCTTGGGGAAACTTCTCTGGGCAAACATCTGCATAGTGTCCTTTGTTTCCACACTTGACACATGTGACAAGGCTGAGATCCTTCATAGTCTTGTTTATCTTGTTCTTCATCTTTTCTGGACAATTGCTTGCATAATGCCCTGGTTCTTTGCAATTGAAACATGTGATAAGTTTGAGTTCTTCACGTGTCTCTTGTGGACAAGTTGCTGCATAATGGCCTAGCTCTTTGCAGTTGTTGCACCATACTTGGCCAATCTCATACTTCTGTTTCTCTAGACATTCACTGGAATAGTGTCCCATTTCTTTACAATGATGACCTTGCACATGGCTTTTGTCCTTCTTTATCTTTTTGGGTTTCTCCAAAGCTAGGAGTGCATCTAGTACATGTTGTTCATATGTTATCTTATAGGTAGGAATGTCTACTTGTTTCTTGGACCTTCTATTACTCCTTGGATAATTCATATGCCTCTTCTTTGGTCCTTTAAATTGGGTTGTATTGCATGGAGGTATAAGTGGAGGTTTTCCTTTGTCCTCATTCTTCTTGGTAGATCTGGATCCCTCTTGATAGTTTGCAATCATTTGCTGCACTCCACCTTGTTTCCTTTGTTCAACTATGGAATAGATGGGGCATTGGATAGGGACATGGTTATTTCCTTCACATAGGTAACAAGTAGCTTGAGATGTGGGACATTGGCCAACTGGATGTTTCTCTTCACATTTGGGCATTGATCTCCATGCTCCTTGGAAGTGTGATCCTTGTCTCCACAAATATTGCAAGCTTTGGTTCCTTTTAGAATAACATCCTTGTCTCCTTTGTTGTCATAAGCTCCTTTGGAAAAGTTGCTTTCCATATTGAGCATTTGATCTGTCACCTTATGCAACATTTGGGCTTGGTTTTCCAAAAATCCTTGCAGGGTTGGATCTTCCCCACTGGTGTTGGCTATGAATTGAGCTGTCATTTGGTTCAACTGGTTTTGGGTTGCTATGAGTTCTTTCATGCTGTCCTCTTGGTTGTTGTTGTTGTCATCAACCTTGATGTTGGAGTCTCTTGGAGTAGTCATCTGTTTGGGTTGAATGGAGATTAGAATAGGCAAGATATTTCTAAGGTAATAATTCTAATCACACACATCACAATTCACTCAAGCAATGTGCAAGAAATCTCAAGCCAAACATTTCACTCAAACAACAAAGTTCAAGCATATACTTAGGCAACCAAATATACTTTTGTTACACCACATAAGTTGGTGGGTTTGTCTTAAACAAAATATGGTGGTCCATCTATATGGTTCACTTGTGATCTTTCCATCCTTCTTGGTTGATTCTTCTTGCATGAGATCATGGTTTTCTTGGGAAAACTTTTGGTCACAAAACTTCAAGTGATGTGGGCTCCTTCTAACTTGTGTTTCCTTAGTCTCCAAATCTTGAGCAAGATTTCTTGTCTCACTTTTCCTTAGTGATATCCAAGGTTGAGTCCTTGGTGAATATGCTGAAGATGTTGAAGTCATTAAAGTTGAAGATGTTGAAGTCATTAGAGTTGAAGAAGTCCTTTGCACATGGTGAAGTCTTTGGCCATGGGGTAGGTTTTTCCATCAAGTTGACATAGAACAGATGTAGAATCAAAACCAAAATGGTTAAGGAAAGAGTTTACAAGGTTGTTTGTGAATAAGTTTTGGAACAAATACAACTCCTATTTTTCTAAGGGTTTTTGTCCAATCCTAGGTTTACAAATCCTACAGGCAACACAATGCTCTGATACCATCTGTAGAGGTCCCAACCTTTAATAAGGTAGATATCCCTGTGTTTACAATGCTAGTCCCTGGATCAATAGCTAGCATCCACAGTTAAGATGTAATATCAAGAAAGAATGGTCATAATATAACTTTATAACCAGGAATAATATAATTTTATTACATCTTACATAGCTCATTTGGCTATTACATTACATTGCAGGATAATATCTATAAGCATGGGGTCCTTCATCTTCAAAGTGCCACGGGCAAACATGTTGGTTGTAGACTTGTAATCCTATCAATCAACATCACTAATATCAAACAAACCTGCAACATAACAAGTTACAGCCACAAGGGTCAATACATTTGAATTGTATTGGCAAGTTTCACTACTATGATGAATATAAGTGGATCCTATTATTACATGCATATTTGGCTAAGTAGGGTTTAAGGCTCATTTGCAGAAAGCAATAATTTATCCTATCTTTTCAAAATAGTTTTGTTCTTTGTCAAATCTTTCTGAACTCCTTGGTAAATCCCCAAGTGTTTCAAGTCTTTGTCAAAATCTCTTGAGCTCCTTGGTAAATCCCCAAGTGCTTCAAGTTTTATCAAACTCTCTTGAGCTCCTTGGTAAATCCCCAAGAGCTTCAAGTTTTTATCAAAATCTCTTGAGCTCCTTGGTAAATACCCAAGTGCTTCAAGTCTTTTGTTGTCACTTTAAAGTTTTTATTTTAGAAATTGGAATGTCGAGATTTCCCATAGCTTCAGGCCTTTAGTTGCTCAGTATTGTCCATAACCGGGGACACGGCTAAGTACTTAGAATTTTATCTTCTGCAGAAGTTGTACACTTTACCCACATGACACACCCTCATCTTTTTGCCACCAGTGGACGCTGGATAAGTACTCACCAAGATGGAGTACCGGCAGATTGAGAATGTGACGAAGTCTTTCCATAGGGTCCTCCCAATCTAGCTTGTCTACCAGGCACCAATGTAGGGTTCCGAGTTCCCTCATTTAGTTAACCTGAAGAGGCTAATGCATGGGTCTTCCCAATGTAGTTGACTAAGCCAGTGCCCATTTAGCATGTGGCTGTACACGGAAGCCACTGTTGGAGAAACATGTTCAATCTCTAAGTCCCTGGGTGGTTTTCATCTGGTGCACAACAAAAAGAGATTACCATATAAACATGGTTCCTCTTGTTGTCACCTTGCCCAAAACTTGAGTATCCTTGTCCACCCAGGTGGTTCATTGAGTACTTGTTTTATTATATAAAAACACAAGTCTTTTCTCAACTTCAAAAATGAATCTCAACATGTATCTCTTCTCAAAATATGTAGCATGGCTAAGAATTTTACAACTACATTGTTTTCACTAAGGAATATATAAGGGTATCCTATTAGGATTTAGCATAGCATATAGTATAGAAATTCTTTTCATGCATGTTTCAAAATCCACTATGTATAATGAAAATAGTAGGACTTTGGATGATAGTGTAACTTGACTTTTTGGTAGGGAATGTTGGTTCACTTCTTGATCTTGCTAATCTCACACTCTTCTAATCTTCACTACAAGTCAATCAAGCAAACATAGGTTCAACCAGCATTCCAAACAATAATCAAACAAATCAATCACACATAAAATAATAGAAACTAAGTCATACTTGCAAGCATGCAAAATGTAGTTTTATTTGCAAAGGTGGTTTCTACTAGGCTCTAAACATTGTGAAGTCCAAAGTGGTCTTTTCTATAGTGGCAAAACCATTTGCAAAAGGGTTTTATCTAAAGATCATTTTTAAATCAAATCATTATTTCATGTGGTGAAAATGATTTTTAGCAATGCAACAATTTTATGTTGTTCACCAAATAAGTTGTTAGTTCAGAAAACTTGGTGTTTAGGGTCAGTAGGTTTGATTCAAAACATTTTCCAAAGATTTTACCCAAAAGTCATTTCCATAGCAAATCAATAATTTTATTTTGACTAGAAATGGGCTAATTCAAGTTTTTATTCCTAAACTTCACAAAATCCATTTTAAAATCCATGGGTGGATTCCTAGGGTCAGTAGGTTCACAACAAACCAATTTGCAAAGATTTCATCCTCAAAATCATTTTGAAATAATTTTTATAACCTAAACAAGCATACAAATGTTTCTGCAAAAAACAAACATTTTACCAGTAGCTTTTTACTAAACAAATTGCATGGTTGGCTAGGGCTTGTTCCACTGATTCCATTGATATAAAGTTTGCAAAATTTGGACGTGTATCCTTGTCCACCCTGGTGGTTCATTGAGTACTTGTTTTATTATATAAAAACACAAGTCTTTTCTCAACTTCAAAAATGAATCTCAACATGTATCTCTTCTCAAAATATGTAGCATGGCTAAGAATTTTACAACTACATTGTTTTCACTAAGGAATATATAAGGGTATCCTATTAGGATTTAGCATAGCATATAGTATAGAAATTCTTTTCATGCATGTTTCAAAATCCACTATGTATAATGAAAATAGTAGGACTTTGGATGATAGTGTAACTTGACTCTTTGGTAGGTAATATTGGTTCACTTCTTGATATTTCTAATCTCACACTCTTCTAATCTTCACTACAAGTCAATCAAGCAAACATAGGTTCAACTAGCATTCCAAACAATAATCAAACAAATCAATCACACATAAAATAATAGAAACTAAGTCATGCTTGCAAGCATGCAAAAGGTAGTTTTATTTTCAAAGGTGGTTTATACTAGGCTCTAAACATTGTGAAGTCCAAAGTGGTCTTTTCTATAGTGGAAAAACCATTTGCAAATGGGTTTTATCTAAAGATCATTTTAAAATCAAATCATTATTTCATGTGGTGAAAATTGTTTTTAGCAATGCAAGAATTTTATGTTGTTCACCAAATAAGTTGTTAGTTCACAAAACTTGGTGTTTAGGGTCAGTAGGTTTGATTCAAAACATTTTCCAAATATTTTACCCAAAAGTCATTTCCATAGCAAATCAATAATTTTATTTTGACTAGAAATGGGATAATTCAAGTTTTTATTCCTAAACTTCACAAAATGCATTTTAAAATCCATGGGTCGGTTCCTAGGGTCAGTAGGTTCACAACAAACCAATTTGCAAAGATTTCATCCTCAAAATCATTTTGAAATAATTTTTATAACCTAAACAAGCATACAAATGTTTCTGCAAAAACAAACATTTTACCAGAAGCTTTTTACTAAACAAATTGCATGGTTGGCTAGGGCTTGTTCCACTGATTCCATTGATATAAAGTTTGCAAAATTTGGACGTGTGTAAAAAAAGTTACAAGGTTTACAAATTTGCTAAACAATCTGATTTCAAACTCTGTTTTAAATCAACTAGTGCCACGCGGCGTGTTCTCATTGGGCGGTACCGCTTCGGCCGGATCAGCAGCGTGAGGCGTTGGATCTAAACAGATCACGCGGTTCAGATCGCGTACCCCTTCGTCGTTAAGTGGTTCTATCGTGTCACTACGATCTAAATCGAACGGCTCTCATCAACTTGCCAAGAACTGGCGGCGCTGCGCGGCGGTGAGCGGCGGCGCGACGTCAGATGGTGGCGTCGTGGAGGTTACAGGAAGCAAGGGAGGAGGTGAGGGTGCTTACAGTGATCGTGATGACGCTCTGATGCTCAAGGTACGGTCAGCTCGTCAAGGGGCACTCTGGTTCCAGCGGGATTTCTCGCCGGAGTTGCGTCTGACGACGGTCACGCTCTGTCGTCGTCGGGGACGGCGCTACGGGTCATGAGGGAGCAAACAGAGTGCATGGTAAGACGCGCAAAGACACGGCGATGATGCGTGCGTGATTGAGAGGGCTCGGGGTGGTTGGTTCTTACTAGGAAAACTCGCCGGAGAGAGAAGCAGACGCGGCGACGCTCAGTCGAGGTGGTTGCCGACGCTCTGGGTCACTAGAGGAAGTGTGGCTGGGGTCAGTGGATGCGCAAAGTGATGGAGATCCAGTGAGCGTGAACTAGAGAGGAGGGGGCGGCGTGTACTCACCGGAATTGTTCGTGGAACTCGCCGGAGCAGTGAGGGCGCGGGCTCGAATTGGGGCAACCTAGAGGCAGAGGGAAAGGGCTGTCTGGGGGAAATGAGGGAGGGGAGGGAGGCGTTTAAGCACGCGTCGTCGCAGGGGGAGTTAAAGCCGTTATCAACGCGAATTGATCGCCGGCGTTACTGGCTGCAATGGCAGGGAGTAATCGGCGCGGGTTCGAAGACGATGAACAGGAGAGGTGGGACCTTGCTGTCAGCGAGAAAGGGGGTGAGGGGAAGAGGGGCCACTGGTCAGTGTCTGCGCGGGTGGATCTTCTGGTGAAAACATTTCGCGAGAGAGAGTGGGGTGGGCTTGCTGTTGGGCTTGTTGGGCTGGCCGGCTGGGCTGTGTCCTTTGCACTATTTTTTTTGTTCTGAATCTTTTCCTTTTTTTGTTTGAATTTCCTGATTGAATTTCAAACAAACAAATCAAACATTCAAAACAATCAAACTTCCACCACACTATGAAATTGAATTTGGTTCTATTTTAACAACAATATTCTAAGTCCAATAAATAATAACATTTTATTCTTTTTAGGATCCATTTATTAATTAAATAAAATGGACCTTAGTTATTAAATCAAATAGGATTTGTTTTATTTAAATTCTTTATTTGAAATCCAAATAATATCAAAACCAAATCAATAGGTTTAATTTGAAAATATAGAATACTTGGAAAACTTGTTTAAAATAAATAAATAAGTTTTGATGTTTAACTAAAATAGTAAAACTTTTATTTTCAATATACTTGGATATTAAATCCTTATTATTTTATTTAAATAAACCTTTACTATTTTTATCAAAATAGAAATATTTTATTTCAAAGGCTTGGCCAAGTTTTAATTTGGCTTATAAAATAATCCTTATTTATATTTCTTCCTTTTCATTTGAAAACCAAATCTTTTTATTTAAATATCCAAAAATAGTAATTCCAAATATTTTTAGCTTTATTGTTTATTTACCTTTTTAAATCCCTTTAGGATTTTATTTGATCCAAATAGGTTTTGAAAGTTTCCAATTGGATTCAAAAGTTTCTTCTCACTCTGAAAATCAACAAAGTTTTATTTTATTCATTTATTTTTCACATTACAAGATTTGGAATCTCTTGGGATGTGACAATGAGTCCATGTAGTAGCTAGATGATAGTATCTCCTCCTTTGTGCTTTCATGTCTAGATCTTGTGAGCTCCGTTCATCATCAAGATCTCATCTATTTGTAATCATGCATGTTGTGTTTGTGGGGATCCGATGGATATTGAGATTACTATGTCAGATTGATTAATGGTTTTGTCTTATTGATTATATCATGTTTGTGTTGTTTGTGAGCTTGAAATCTCTTCGTTGTTAGTATCTATCTTGGCCAAGTAGTTGCTAGTGACTCCAAGAGGGGGTATTTATGCTCGATAGTGGGTTCATGCCTATATTTAATCTAAGAGAAGTGACAGAAATCTCTAAGGTTGTAGATGTGTTGTTGCTACTAGGGAGAAAACAAAGGTCTCTTGTTCATGGAACAAGTGGATTGTTTACCTTACACACTTTGCTTAAAGCAGTTGTCTGTTGCTTGCAACTTAATACTGGAGGAGGTTCGGATGATAACCCAAAGGTGGACTTCTAGTCATAGATGCAGTTGGATGGCGGTCTATGTATCTTGTTCTATTGCCCAATCGAATCACATAGGATCTTGATGTCTAGTATTGCATTGTTATGCCTTGCTCAGTCCTGTCAATTGCCCTGATGTAATTTGTTTACCCAGCATGGCATGTTTGTTTATCTAAGGAGAACACCTCTAGTTAACTATGGACCCCGGTCCAATCTTTACCATTGATACATCTTCCACTGTTACTATTTACTTTATGCAAACCATTATCACCTTCCACACCATAAAGTTAATCCATTGTTACAGCAACCGGTGAGATTGACAACCTCACTGTTCGTTGGGGCAAAATCTTGAGTTTGTGTTGTGCAGGTTTCCAAGTTGCTTGCAACACCTTTGAGACGTTTCCTTCCTCCTACTGGTTGAATAACCTTGGTTTCTTACTGAGGGAAAAACTTGCTGCTATGCTTCTTCATACCTTTCTCTTGGGGCTTCTCGACGAAGCGCTCCATATCAATGAAGCTCCATCATCAAGATTTTTCTGGTGCCGTTGCCGGGGAGGCTAAGGACGTCTTCACAAGGGTAGTCCTTCTCAACCTTTCTCTTTACTTTGTTTTTGGTTTGCTTAGTTTCTTTCGCTTGGTTTTGTTTTCCTCTTTTTATCAAAAACTCAAAAAAAATTAGTTTAGTTTGGTTTGATTTCTCTTATGAAAAACAGAAAAAAATTAGTTCACACTCTAGTTGTCACCTTGCTCTAGCTCACCATGTTGTTCTCCAAGTTCACCCTGAAGGACCTTTCGATAGGTAGTGGCTCCATAATTGGGAAAGAAAATATTGAAGAGTTCTTTAATCATGTTAGCAAGCATGAGGATATTGAGGATAGATCTATAGCAGAACTTGCTCCTAATTATGAAATTGCTGCAGCTTCTTTAGTTCATATGTTGGAGGCTAGGTTTGTTAGCCTTAACCCCATGATGCAAATTTTGTTCCTTAAACTAAAAGAAGAAAAGAATGCTGAAAAGAGAGAATTTATCATTGAAACTTTACTAAAAGAGTTCCATGATGTTGCTAAGGAAGCCAAAAAAGTCTTTGAGCGTTTTAATATGCTAGGCTCATGTGTAGATGTTGTGGGTACTTCAGATAAAACCAAAACTACAGTGGAAATTAAGATACCCATACCCTTTAATCTTGTTGGGATGCATGAAGCCTTTGAAAAGAATTTTGATTGGATTGTTCCTGAAAATCCTTTTGATGAAAGTAGTGAACCAAAGAGAGATGATAAGGGATCCTCCAAAACTCATTTGGATGAGATCCCCTTCATAGTTGAAGAGTTTGCAAGTATTGATGTTAATGCTTCTTCATTTGAAAATACTTGATTTATTGCTTCTCGTGCCTAACTTAAAGGCGTTAAAGAAAAGTACTTGTTGGGAGATAACCCAAGAGTTTTCTTGAGTCTTGGAAGTTATTACTTCAGTAATGACCTCTTCTTATCCTTTTTGTTTGCTTTTTCTGCCAAGAATGACCTCTAATGAGAGGGAAGTAAGATTTGGGGAGTTGCTGTCCCGAAACATATTTTTGTGCTCCACATAAAATTTCGTGAGAAATCTCTGTAAGTCCGATTGATCTGAAAATTTACGAATAAATCCCACAGTATGTTATCTAACTTTCGTTACTTCAACACCTTTTGATTTAAGCAATAGAAGTTCTTCAAAAAAATTGATTTCTACCTGCTAGTCTGTTTTGACAGATTTCTGCCATTATTTGCATTTGCTTCTTATTGATTCCTTTTTGGGTTCTTTTTGGGAAATTAAGCTTTTTTTATGAATTGATACAGTAGATTATGTTTTTAGTGAAAAAAAATTCTGTTCCAAAGCTAAACCTACGGGTCTATTATCTTTTGAATACACTAATGTTGCTAATGAAGATTGTGTGAAGTTTTGTATGAAGGGAAAATTTCAGGTGTAGAGAGAGAATGAAGTAATGAGATGAAGAATGGACAAAAGCTCAAGCTTGGGGATGCCACCCCGGTGTCACCCCAAGAAATATCCAAGAAGTACAAGCGTCAAAGCTTGGGGATGCCCAAGGCATCCCCTTCTTCATCAATAAAAAGCTCAGGTGTCTCTAGACACTTCGTTTTTATTGTTTCATGCACCATTGTGCTGTTTTTGGAGCGTCTTAGTTTTCATTTGATTTGTTTAGGTTTCTTAGTTTGCTTGAATAAATTAGTTTGGACCCCCTCTCCCGCTGTGTTGTTTCAAATAAGTTGATTGGTGTTGGAAAGGAGTATAAAGTTCTTGCTTGAATAGTGCAAGAGGATCTTGATTTGACTGTGACTTAAACTTTAGCATGTCATGCTAGGTGTTATTTTGATCTTATGCTTAGTAATTATTGCTGTAGCATGACTTGTTCCAAACAATTGTAATTGCTTAGTGTGCCTTCAAAAAATCATGCATTGTTTTAGCATGCAAAAGCATAGTATTGTGGTATTCTCCTTTGATGCTTTGTTTGGGTTGACTTGGCACATGCTCACATCATGTTATGACTATGAACAAGTCACCATAGCCTCTATTATAATTTATTACTTGACTTGTAGTACCACTTTATGCTTTGATTAGTAATGTTTTGTCGCTCTACATGATTATGGCCATTATTGCTCTCTTAGTTGGTCGCTCCCAGTCTTTTGCTAGCCTCCACTTGTATGAGTAAGCTCTACCTATGCTTCCAACTCCCAATAAACCAAGTTGTTCCAAAGTGTCCACTATAAATTACTATGCATGGTATGTTACACCATTCCAAGTATATTCTTGTTTTCATCTATCTTCCAATTAAAAAGTATTTTGTTATGTGAAAACTTAGTGATTAAAGCTCTCACGAACTTGATGGCACACTTTATTTCTTGATCCTAATAAACTTGAACCATTGTGTCATCTATGTTGTATATGCTTGCACTTATACGTTGGAATTATCAGAACCATGTTGTCATGGAGAACACTTTCAACATTACACTTGTACTTTGTATATAGTTGATATCATGCTCTTTTGTCTATGGATGTCGTCGGTGTGAAATGAAAGGGGCGCTTGTAAGTCCATGGAGTTATGTATGTGTGTTAGAGAAACGTCTGGGCTGCTAGCCTAAGCCATGCCTAATCATGGTGGAAACTTGCAGCATCACCATAGTGACATCTATGAAGCATTCTTGTTATAAAAAAGACATTGAGAAAAAGAGACATATTGAGAAAAGAGGAAAGAGAGAAAAAAACCATATTACCATGGTAAATAAGAAGAATGCTAAGATGCTCATTGTCTGCTTGCCTTGTCATTTTGGTTATGGGAAAGCTCCTGTACCATGTGCAAGGGGTACCCCGTTGGCGGTTCTCTATGATACACGTGTACTTACTATGACAAGAACTTGCAAGTAACTAAATTTGAGTAGCATGAGGAGAGACCCTCGTATTAAAGGGACATGAGATTGCCAACTTATACTTTGTCAAGCATATACTCCATAGTTTGTTCACTTTAACCTTAATCACTTCAAGATGCTTATGATAGGGGCAATGAGGGCTGAAAGCTAACAAGTACCATAATTTTTGGAAGTTCTTCTTGAAACTTGAAATCCCTGCTTCCCTTTATGAAGGGAATTGACCATTATATTGAGTCTCCACCTTCTACCTTTAGGCACCAGTTAAGAGAGCATAGTTGTCATTCTTAGTTCTATGTGCATTGTCCCAAAACATATTGATTGATGCATATTGTTGATATTACTTGTTCTAATGCTATCTGTATCTAGTCACTCTTATGAACTTTGAAGGTGTCCTATGCATCTAATTGCTACTCTATGAGGGACAAGCTGATTGCCACTATGCTATGTTTTCTGTATGTGAAATAAACAAACGTTTTTCAATGCACGTTATTCATGATCTTTGTTTGTAGCATTTCATGTTGCATGCATAGTTACTTTGTCTTATTGTTAGAACTCCATATTTCATGCACATGTTTACAGTTCTTTGATCCCAGCTTTCAATGCTTGTAAATGGTTTGATCTTGTTTTGATGATGCATGTCACCTCAAAAATTATTATTTTTATCACTTACCTACTTGAGGAAGAGCAGGAGTTAAGCTTGGGGATGCTTGATACGTCGGAAATGTATCTATAATTTTTTATGTTCCATGCTTGTTTAGTATCCACTTTGCTTTGCTTTGTCTACACTTTGAGGTGTTTTTATATGTTTTCTGGTACTAACCTGTTAACAAGATTCCACAGTGCCAGTTGCCTATTTTCTTCTGTTTTTGGTTCCAGAAAAGTTAGTAAGGAATATTCTCGGAATTGGACGGGAGAAAGCCAAAGTCAATATTTCACTGAGGAGAACACGGAGTCCAGAGGATAGACGGAGGGGAGCCAAAGGGCGGCTGCACCCCCCAGGCGCGGGCCCACCCTGGGCCGCGCCTGGGCAGGGTGTGGGCCACCTGTTCGCCCTTCTTCCTCGCCTCTTCGCCTATAAGAAGACCCCGATGCCTAAACCCTAAGAACCCGATCAATATTCCACGAAACCATATGTAGCCGCCGCCACCATCGTCCCTAGATCGGGGGGACCTGAAGCTCTTCCCGGCACCCTGCCGGAGGGGAGATCATACCGGAGGCCTTCTTCTTCATCATGCCAGCCTCCGGTATGAAGCGTGAGTAGTTCCACCTTGGACTACGGGTCCATGTAGTATCTAGATGGTAGTATCTCCTCCTTTGTGCTTTTATGTCTAGATCTTATGAGATCCGTTCATGATCAAGATCTCATCTAATTGTAATCATGCATGTTGTGTTTGTGGGGATCCGATGGATATTGAGATTACTATGTCAGATTGATTAATGGTTTTGTCTATTTCATTCTATCATGTCTGTGTTGTTTGTGATCTTGCATGCTCTTCGTTGTTAGTAGCTATCTTGGCCGAGTAGTTGCTAGTGACTCCAAGAGGGGGTATTTTTCTCGATAGTGGGTTCATGCCTCTATTTAATCTAAGGGAAGTGACAGAAATATCTAAGATTGTAGATGTGTTGTTTCTACTAGGGAGAAAACAATGGTCTCTTGTTTATGGAACAAGTTGATTGTTTACCTTACACACTTTGCTTAAAGTAGTTGTCTGTTGATTGCAACTTAATACTGGAGGGAGTTCGGATGATAACCCAAATGTGGACTTATAGTCATAGATGCAGTTGGAAGCCGGTCTATGTATCTTGTTGTATTGCCCAATCCAATCTCATAGGATCTTGATGTCTAGTATTGCATTGTTATGTCTTGCTCAGTCCTGTCAATTGCCCTGCTGTAATTTGTTTACCCAGCATGCCATGTTTGTTTATCTAAGGAAAACACCTCTAGTTAACTATGGACCCCGGTCCAATCTTTACCATTGATACATCTTCCACTATTATTGTTTACTTGCTGCAAACCAGTATCACCTTCCACACCATAGAGTTAATCCTTTGTTACAGCAACCGGTGAGATTGACAACCTCACTGTTCGTTGGGGAAAAGTCTTGAGTTTGTGTTGTGCAGGTTTCCTAGTTGCTTGCAACACCTTTGGGACGTTTCCTTCCTCCTACTAGATTGATAACCTTGGTTCCTTACTGAGTGAAAAACCTGATGTTGTGTTGCTTCATACCTTGCTCTTGGGGTTTCCCGACGAAGCGCTACATATCAACGAAGCACCATCATCAAAGAGTATCGAAACACACGTGGTGCTAGTGCTATTAGGAGTCTCCTTGAGAAACGTACTATCATACCTAAACTTTCTCCTGATGCTAATTTTTCTACTTCTCCCATAAACATTCAAGATAAAGATAATGACTTTTCTCTTGATTTATCCTATATAAAAATTGTTGAGAAAGAACCTTTTTATGGGACTAAAAATGAAAGGGCTATGGCACATATGAATGATATTTCTACTATGAGTGCCTTATTTTCTGATGATGTTAAGATGCGCAAGTACTTTGTTGCAAAGATCTTCCCTTTTTCACTAAAAGGAGAAGCTAAAGCTTGGTTTAATAGTTTACCACCTGGATCCATTGATATCCCTGATTGCTTGATTGCTACTTTCTTTCAGAAATATTTCCCTCATAGTGATAGACATGCTGCTTTTGCAGAAACTTTTTGATTTTAAACAGGGAGAAGAAGAGAAATTGCCTGAGTCATGGACATGGTTCTGTGCCTTGATTCATGCAAATCCTAGATGTCCATTACCTAAAAATGAGCTGCTTGATATTTATTATAATGGGCTAACTGATGAATCTAGGACATACCTGGATAGTTTTGCTGATTGTGTTTTCAGGAAAATAACCCCAGGAGAAGCTGGGGAATTAATGGCTAAAATAAGCAAGAACTATGATGATTGGACTTCAACTGAGCCAATTACACCTGAACCAATTGTGCCTGAACCAACTCCAACACCAACACCCAAGAAGAGGGGAGTGATTGAATTAAGTGATGAAGTGATGAGAGAAGCTAAGAAATGTCTTAAGGAGAAGGGTATTAGATCTGAAGATGTGAAGAATTTACCTCCTATAGAAGAATTATGTAAGCCAATCTCCCACTCATCCACTATTGAGGTACACTCTCTCCAACACTTTGATGAAGGTGATATTCCCTATGGTAAATCTCCTGATCAATGCTTAGAGGAACTTGACATTTTTATTGTTAAAGAAGGTAATTTTAATAAACAAGTTCAGAATAATTTATTTGAAAACTCTAGAGCTATCAATGAGTTGAAAGATATTGTGGAAAGAACTGCTAATGATGTTAAAATTCTTTGTAAACACTTCCAAATGGTTCAAACCCAAATTTATCAACTTGCTAAGGTACAAAAAGATATGCTAGTTAATGCTTCAAGAGATAAACATGCTTATGGAATTAGAACTAGGAACGATACTGCCACTCAGGATCCTCTTTATCCTGAGGGATATCCTAAAAGAATTGAGCAGGATTCTCAACAAGTTGAAAATAGTGGTAGTCCTTATAAGGGAAAGAAAAATAAACATAAAACAACTGAGGAACCCTCTGAACCTGCTGGAGATCCTAATAGTATATCTGTCTTTGATGCTGAAACTAAAAGTGGTAATGATAACAATGATGCACCTGATAAGGAAGAAATTGAAGAAGAGCCTGATAAGCACACTAAGAACACTAAGTACACTAAGGAAGATTTTATTGCTAATAAACATGGTAGTGAAAGAGAACCTTGGGTGCAAAAACCAATGCCTTTTCCTAATAAGAAACACAACGCAAAGGAGTAAGAACACTATAACAAGTTTTGTGAGTGGATGAAACCTTTATTTTTGCAAATCAAAGTTGGAGAAATATATTGTCCCATTCCACAAGAAAGTTTTGAAACTATTATGATTGGGACTATTGCTATCAAGTTTGAGGTAACATAATCATTTTGTGAAAAGAAAAGTTTTGTTTCATATAAAATTTTTTTGGTAACAAGACTTGATCAATTTTGTTAACAAAGGGATTTTAATGGACAAAACAATGCTTTCACAATGATTATACTTGCTCACTTTTATTTTTCTCCTTTCCAATCTTTGCTCTTCCTCTTGTTAGATTTTGTTTTGCTAGTTGTTTTATTTTTAGAGTGTCTTAAAACTTCTGTAGTTTTGGTTTTGGTTTGCTTTTGTGTCTTTCAAAAAAATCTTTTTCCACGAGAAAATCAATTTTCATAACCTGGAAATTGGCCAAAAAATAAAGTTTCCCGAAAATTTCCAGAAAATTCATATTAAATTTATCCTCAAAAAAGGGGCAGAGGGGCACTATCAACACCCGGATTTTTCAATCCTAGATGCCTGTTATGCCATACATCGCAATCCCAGGATTACCATTTTTGCGAGACATAACAGAATTGGATACCATAGTACATCATCCATTACAAATGATACATAAGTTCTTACACAAATAGGGATCTCATGATCCAGTTCTTAATACAACATCAAGCAGCGGAATACGTAATAATAACGGTAGCGTAGGCGAAGCTCCATCTTCGGGGTCACAGGCAATGCTGACGATGGGAGATGATCCTAGTTGTCGTAACCTTCCTGGGGTCCATCTTCCAGGTACTCCTCTTCATAGTCTGGCCATGGGAATAGCCAGGGACAAAGCCATGAGTACTCTTTAAGTACTCGCAAACTAATACTAATAGGTAAAGGGGTTTTTTGGATAATAGGACACTAGGCTCTAGGGTTGTTTTGCAAAAGCCAGATTTATCTCTACTAAGTTCTAAAGCTAGTCACAATTTTATAACTCCTAACTGGGAACTTGTATTTCATATCACAACTCTGTTGTGGTCAAGTCAAAGTCTCAATTCATTTCACAGGTCATTTTGAAAAGTCTGACGGGGAACAATATGGCCACTCCAATTGTCCATAATCATGACGCTATTATTCGAATAGTTTGACACTCTGTAGAGATTGTACACTTTCACCACAACATTCGATACATCCGTGAGGAACAAATCCTGAATTCACCATACTCAGTATGCGGATAATCAATCCTAACCTTTCAATTACACGCCCTAGTATAAACACCTCTCCTATGATTTTGGCCTCCCAACCATGACCAACTGTCATCTTGGGTACTGCACAGGTGGACAATCTTCACAAGGTAGCCTCAGCTCAGACCTTGGCCGTGAGGGAACTAATACTAAGGTATATAAGTTTCCAGTCAAGCCCTACCCAATATTCGGGTATTGTGGTTGTACGATAAAATTGGAATGGTATCGCATCCAGACAACCATCAGTTTTATAAAGGTCTAAGGCTCATGCCTCAACATTTTCATCACCTAAATCATCAGGTGTTCGGAAACACATGTCCAAAACATTTCAATAGAATGATCCATCATTCCAAGGTTTTCATAACCATTTTTCCACCAAGTAATTCCCATCTAAAGTTGATCAAGTTTTATGCTTAGCACTAGCATCTACAGGTGGGGGTAGTACTGATGAGGGGTGGTAAACTAGTGGGGTTTCAACTAAGTCCAACCTTATATCTTAGGCTGATATCAAGGTTTCTAACTTAGGCCAAGTTTTATGCTCTTTATGCAACCTTCACATATCTTTCTAGTATCTACCAATATCTTAAGTAAACTCTAATTAAGCTTTGATAAAGAAATAAAGTAAGAAGCTTGCACATAAAACTAGGATTGGTTTATCAAGTAGGTATGATCACATATGCTTAAGGCATATAGTAGTCATAGAACAAGTATGGGTTTGTTGCATCAGTAAGGTATCTTGCAAGTGTTAGCTTGCATAGGTATAGTATCAGCTTGCATCAATATCAATATAACCTTGCACATTCACTAGTAGTATTAGGCTTGCATAGTTACTAGCTTGCCTTGTGCAGAGCAGTGGTTGAAGTTCTCCTCAGCTTCTTCTTCGTAGTATCCTCCTTCCTCCTCGTATCCTTGGTCGGTACTAGCATCTATGAATAAATACGAGGTACACAATCACCAAACATTACTTAACTACTTGCAATCATCACACACAAGGGTCCTATGGATGATCTAGCATCATCTCTAACATTACAAGGTTAAGGCTTGATTTAATTCCTTTTATTTTTAGAAAAGTAATTTCTACTCATTGAAAAACTACTTAAGATTTAATATTCTCCAAACCCAACATGGGATCATGTTGACACATGTCATCACCACATATTGTAGTCCATGGGAATGTGATTTAAAGTGGTGTCACAATTTAATAAGGTTTTACCCTTTTATTTTAATTAATTAAAGTGGCTAGAAATGCTTATGTAGCATTCTTTTATTACTTGAACATTATTTCTGCAAGTAAACCTATATATTTTTATATATTCTGAAAGGTATGGTTAAATGTGATTTTTGAGAGTTGGAATCAACTCAAAATCTATTATGGTTTAAATTTGAAAAAAAAATTGAATGCAGAAAAGCTTCTGCCTTATTATTTTTACCATGGGTGATCTATAGATCCAAATGACTTGAATCCAACGGGCTTGGATTCAGCATTCACATACCTTTCCAACAAAATTGGTTTTATTCAATTTGGTGTACTGAATCGATCTGGGTTGATTTTTGAAGTTGGGTACAGAAGTACGTTTGAATTGAAATAGAAAAGGTTTAATTTGAATAACTGGGCTGCGCGGGAAAAGTTAGTGGGCCGGCCTGCTAAGCGCAGTGCTCCCGCGGGCTGCTTAAGTGGGTGTCCCCACTCGTCAGTGACACGGGGCTGGGCAAAGCGGTATGGGGCGACGTGGATCGTTCGATCTAGTTCTAATCTAACGGCTGGGAGTCATCGTCGACGCGAGACAACTCCGGCGAGAACGAAACCTAGCGCGTCCAGTGAGGGTTGCTGGGGGCTCACCGGGATAGTGGCGAGGGTCGGCGAGGCGGGCGAACGACGAAGTCGACGACGGCGAATCTCCTGGTACCGGTGGCTTCTCCTGGGGCGGCTCCAATCGCTGGCTCCCTTCTTCTCCAGAGGCAGCGGGCTTCGGTGAAATTCCGGCGAGGTGGTGCTTGCCTTGCTCTGAGAACGGTGTGGCACGATCAGTGAGGAGAGGGGAGTGAGATGGTGTGAAGAAATCATGCGGGGGTCGCCTCTATTTATAGTCGAGCGAGGGGACCGTCGGGGTGCACGGTGAGCTCGTCGGGGGCGATGTTACATGAGACTAATGGCATGGGCAAGGGTAGGGGACGGTGCGGTGTCTCCTGGCGATGCTCAACGACATGGTCTCAAGGCATGGGGCGGTGTGGTTTGGTCTGTAACGGGCGGTGCTCCGCGCGGCAGAGGCGGCATCTTCGACGCCGGGCGATGGTCTTGACGGCAAAACGGGATGTCTGTGGTCTCGGTCGGTGGGGATTGTGGCGCACGCTGGGCGAGGCGCGGTCTGTGGGATTCGATCGAGGGTCGTGCTCTGGCGCATGCTCGGCATGGTCTTTGGCGGTCTTGGCGCGGCTTGTGCGCGTGGTCCAGGGCTTGGCAACGCTCGCGGCTGGGACTGGTAGTGGCGGTGGACAGTGGGCTGCCTCCCAGACAAGGTTGGCACGACTAGTTCTTCCTCTAGCCTGCTGTCCATAATGGGGTGACAAGAGGGTGCTCGGCTGTTCACCATTGATGGCAATGGCAAGCTCACAGGGGTGCTAGTCCTTAGTTAAACTTCCTAGATGATCTACTGAGTTGTGTGTGAGCTAACTAGGGAACAAGTTAGGCCAGAATCACTGCTCACAATAGTGTTTGATGTTTGTTTGATTTGTGTCTGCAACCTGTTTGATGAAATGGCCGCATGAAATCAAGTTTTGAATTTTGAAAAGATTTTTGGTGGGTTTGCTAGATTGGTGCTGGTGAGTCTGCAGATGCTTGGGTTTTGAAAGTTGAGTTTGTTTGAGTGGTTTTTGAAAATGTGGGATCTTCCCATATGATAAAGATTCAATTTTGAATTGTCATTTAAAATATGCATTTGAAAGTTTCTGGATGATCACAAAGTGGGCCTTGATACCTTGTTATGAGTACATTCAAGGGGTGCAAAGATCCAGAAAAGTTTCTGTTAGGTTCTGAAAGTTTGAGACAGCCAAAGTAGGCATGGGAGTTAAATTGGCCAAAATGACCATTCATTTCATATATGTGTTTTGATTTACTTGTCTTTAGGAAAAGTGTGGGAAATGTTTTAGATGATGTTTATTTCACCTAAGAAACATTTTACAAGCAATGAAACAAACAAACAAACAAGGTGGTTTTAAAGGATTTCAAAATCCATGCATACACATATGCATGCATTCATGATTTCATTTAGAAAAGTTTTTGTTAACCCTAATTTTGATGATTAGAATTTGATGATCCAAGCTTAGTATTTTTGGGATGTTACAATGTCACATCCCAAGATTTTCCAAATCTTGTAATGTGAAAAAAATGAATAAAATAAAACTTTGTTGAATTTCAGGGTGAGAAGAAACTTTTTGATTCCAATTGGAAACTTTCAAACCTATTTTGAACAATAAAATTCTAAAGGGATTTAAAAATTTAAATAAACAATAAAGTTAAAAATATTTGGAATTACTATTTTTGGATCTTTTAATAAAAAGATTTGGTTTTCAAATGAGAAGGTAGAAATATAAATAAAGATTATTTTATAGAGCCAAATTAAAACTTGGCCAAACCTTTGAAATAAAAATATTTCTATTTGACAAAAATAGTAAAGGTTTATTTAAATAAAATAATAAGGATTTAATATCCAAGTTTATTAAAAGTAAAGGTTTTACTATTTTAATTAAACATCAAAACTTATTTATTTATTTTTAAACAAGTTTTCCAAGTACTCTATATTTTCAAATAAAACCTACTGATTTGGTTTTGAAAGTATTTAGATTTCAAATGGAGATTATAAACAAATCAAAAACCATTTGATTTAATAACTAATGTCCATTTTATTTAATTATAAATGGACCCTAAAATAAAAAAATATTATTTTACTTTTGAGACTTGGTTTTGTGTTGTTAAACAGAACCAAATTCAATTGCAAAGTGTGATGGAAGTTTGATTGTTTGGAATGTTTGATTTGTTTTTTTGAAATTCAATCAGAAAAAGGGAAAAACAATCAGAAAGAAAAAAATAGAACCAGACTCGACCCAACTAAGCAGGCCCAGCAAGCCCAGTTTCAGCCTAGCTACTTCCCCACGCGCGAATCGTTTTTCACTTAAACTCACACCCGCGTAGACACTGATCAGTGGCCCCTCTTTCCCTTTCACTCCCTCGCTGACAGCAAGGTCACACCTCTCCTGTTCATCGTCTTCCCCCTGATCACTCCCTGCCGTTGCAGCCAGTAACGCCGGCGATCAATTCGCGTTAACAGCGGCCATTACTCCACCCCGCGACCACACCCATTTAACCGCCCGCGTCTTACCTCTCTTTTCCCCCCAGACAGCTCTCTCCCTCTGCCTCCAGGCTGCGACTATTTCGCCCCGCATCGCCACTGCCTCCGGCGAGTCCCGCGAACAATTCCGGCGACTCTGCGCCACCCCTTGCCTCCCCTAGCATGCAGGCACATTCTCCAGACCCAGGCGCTTCTCCCCGAGCCTCCCATTCGCCCGCCGCAGGCCTCGACTCGACAACAATCGAACGCCGCCGCGCTTTACTCCGGTGAACTTCCCTGGTAAGCCCAGACCGCCCCGAGCCCTCACAGTGATGCTCTCACATTACCCATACTCGTACGCGTCTAACCACACCTTCGTTTTGCCTCAGCACGATCGGTAGCCCCGTCCCCGACGACGCCTGAGCGAGACTGACGCCGTCCTTGACTCTGGCGAGGAATTCCGACGGATCCTGAGCGCCCCTCGCCTCCTCGCAACCACGTTGAGCATCGCCACGATTCCCTGATGTAGAGGGAGTGTCCCAACCTTTACACAATATAAGGTGGTATCCCCTATGTTTACAATGCTAGTCCCTGGATCAATAGCTAGCATCCACAGTTAATATGTAATATCAAGAAACAAAGGTCATAAAATAACTTTATAACCAGGAATAACATAATTTTATTACATCATACATAGCTCATTTGGCTATTACATTACATTGCAGCGGAATAACTATAGTCATGGGGTCCTTCATCTTCAAAGTGCCACAGGCAGATGTTGGTTGTAGACTTTGTAATCCTAATCAAACAATCTTCACTAAAATCAATCAAACCTGCAACATTACAAGTTACAGCCACAAGGGTCAATACATTTGAATTGTATTGGCAAGTTTCACTACTAAGTATAATATAAGTGGATCCTATCATTACATGCAAATTTGGCTAAGTAGAGTTTTAGGCTCATTTGCATAAAGCAATATTTTATCCTATCTTTTCAAAATGGTTTTGGTCCTTTGACAAATCTCCTTTCAAAAATCCCTTGAACTCCTTGGTAAAAACTCAAGTGTTCAAGTCCTTGTCAAAATCTCTTAAGCACCTTGGTAACCCCCAAGTGCATCAAGTTTTGTCAAAATCTCTTGAGCTCCTTGGTAACCCCAAGTGCATCAAGTTTTAAAAGTTTTCTTTTAGAAATTAGAGTGTCGAGATGTTCCATAGCTTCAGGCCTTAGTTGCTCAGTATTATCCATAACCGGGGACACGGCTAAGTACTTAGATTTTATTATCTTCTGCAGAAGTTGTACACTTTACCCACATGACACAATCTCATCTTGATGCCACCAGTGGCCGCTGGATAAGTACTCACCAAGATGGAGTACTGGCAGATTGATAATGTGACAAAGTCTTTCCATAGGAGTCCTCCCAATACAAAATGCTAGCTTGTCTACCAGGCACAAATGTAGGGTTGCTCCCTTACACAAATCTAGTTAACCTGAAGATGCCAATGCATGGGACTTCCACTATGTAGTTGACTAAGCCAGAGCCCATTTAGCATGTGGTACACGAAGCCAACTGACGAGAAACATGTTCAATCTCTAAGTTTCCTGGGTGGTTTTCCTTTGGAGCACAACACAAAGAGATTGCCATAGACATGGTTCCTTTTGTTGCCACCTTCTCCAAAAATCAAAGTATCCTTGTCCACCCAGGTGGTTCATTTAGTCCTTGTTTTATTATATAAAACATCAGTCTTTTCTCAATCTCATAAAATCTCAACATGTATCTCTTTTCAAAATAAAGCAAGGCTAAGCATGTATCAACTACATTGTTTTCACTAAGGAATGTATAGGGTATCCTATTAGGATTTAGCATAGCATAAGTATATAAATTCTTTTCATGCATGTTTTCAAAATCCACTAAGTATAATGAAAATAGTAGGACTTTAGATGATAGTGTAACTTGCCTTTTTGGTAGGGAATGATGGTTCACTCCTTGATCTTGCTAGTCTCACACTTTTCTAACTTCACTACAATCAATCAAGCAAACACAATATCAACAAGCATTCCAAACCAATAATCAATCAACAATTCACACACATAAAACAATGGGATCTAAGTCATGCATGTAAGCATGCAAGAGATAGGTTTATTTGCAAAGATGGTCTCCACTAGGTCTCTAAACTTTGTAAGGTCCAAGGTGGTCTTTCTCCTAAGTGGCAAAGTCATTTGCAAAAGGGTTTTGTCCAAAAACCATTTTTAAATCCTTTCATTATTTTATGTGGTGGAAAATATTTTTATCAAAGCAACAACTTTAGGTTGTTCACCAAATAAGTTGTTGTTTCACAAAACTTGGTGTTTATGGTCAGTAGGTTTGGTCCAAAACATTTTCCCAAAGTTTTTACTCCAAAAACATTTTCATAATGAAATCAATAATTTTATTTGGCTAGAAATGGGCTAAACCAATTAATCTATCCTAAACTTCACCAAATCCATTTTCAAAACCATGGGTTGGTTCCTAGGGTCAGTAAGTTCACCACAAACTAGTTTTCCAAGGTTTCAAATTTAAAAACATTTTTGAATCATTTTTCTAGTCTTAACAAGCATTCAAATGTTTCTGCAAAAACAACTAATCTAACAGATACTATTTACCAAACAAATGGCATGGTTGGCTAGGGCTTGTTCCACTGATTCCAATGATATAAAGTTTGCAATTTTTGGACGTGTGGATCTAAAGTTATAGGGTTTTCAAATCTGCATCTAATCTGAATTCAAATCTGTTTTTAAACAGAACTGGTGACACGCGTCGCTTTTCTATTCGCTGGTACCGGTTCGGGTGGATCGTGTGCTGCAGGCTGTTAGATCAAGTTGCATCGCACGGCACTGGCTGTGTACCCTTTCGAAGTTAAGTGGTCTAATCTCGTCTCTTCGATCTAAATCGAACGGCTGCTACTGCCTGGCCAAGAACTGGCGGCGCAAGGTCAACGGCGAGTGGCGGTGCAGTCAGATGGTGGCGGCGCTGGCGAAATAGGAAGCGAGAGAAGGAGGGAGTAGGCTCACCGCGTTCGCGAGGTCGAGGTGGTGCTCAACGTACGGTCGGCTTGCCAAGGGGCGCACGAGGACAGGCGGGATTCCTCACCGGAGTTGGGTCTGGCGATGGATGCACGCGGTCGAGTTCGAGGACGATGCTACGGGTTACGAGAAGGCAAACCAGAAGCATGGTTAGACGCGTACGATCAAGGAGATGCTGTGTGCGTGAAGGAGAAGAAGAGGGGCGGTCGGATTTCACCTGGGGAACTCGCCGGAGTAGAAGACAGACGCGGCGGCGCTTAGTCGAAGTGGTTGGCGTCGTCCTGAGGCGCCCGCGGTTGAACGGAGGGTACTGGGAGGAGCGTCTGGGGGTGGTGAGTGTGCTCGTGTGTTCGAGGAGGCAGGAGGTGGCGAGGCTTGGCCGGAATTGGTCGAAGACGGTGGTCGGAGCAGAGGGTGTGCAAGCTCGATTCAGGCAGCCTGGGGGCGCATTTGGGGGAGGAGACAGAGGGGAAAGGAGGAGAAGGGCGAGGCGATTAAGACAGAGTGCTCGCGGCGAGAGATTAATGCTGCATTAAGGTGTATTCAACCAGAGAATCAATGGCAGCAACGGTGGCGAGTTTAACGCGAGGAGGAAGAAGATGAGCTAGAGGGGTGGGGTCTGCTGTCAGCGAGGTGGAGGAAGTGGGAGTGGGGCCTGCTTGTCAGTCACTCTGCGGGTGTGCGTTTGGGTAGAAAATGCTTCGCGCGTGGGGGAGAGAAGCTGGGCTGGACTGGGTCCTGTTGGGCCAGTTTGTTGGGCTGGGTCTTTTGCTTATTTTTTTCTGTCTGAAACCTTTTTCTTTTTCCAAATCAATATCTGTTTTGAATTTCAATCAACTATTCAAACATTTAAACAATTCAAACAATCACCACACTTGTAATGAGTTTTTGGTTTTGTTTATCAACATAAACCGAATCCCAAAGATAAAAATAATATTTTTATTTTAGGTCCATTATTAATTAAATAAATAGACCTTGTTTAATAAATCAAAATAGAATTTGTTTTAATTTAAAAACTCCTTTTGAAATCTAATTATTTTCAAAACACATCAGTAGTTTTTAATTGAGAATATAAAATACTTGGAAAACTTATTTTTAGAATAAATAAATAAGTTTTAGTGTTTTATTTAAAATGGAAAAAGCCTTTGCTTTTAATAAAATTTGGATATTAAATCCTTATTATTTTATTTAAACAAACCTTTATTATTTTTATCAAAACAAAACATTTTATTTCAAAAACTTGGCCAAGGTTTTAATTTGGATCTATAAAATAATCTTTATTTATGAATCTATCTTTTCTTTTGAAAACCAATCCTTTTATTAAAAGATTCAAATTAGTAGCTCCCAAATAGTTTTGTTTTCCTTTTAAAATGTTTATCTTTTTAAATCCCTTTAGGATTTGTTTAATCCAAATTGGTTTGAAGGTTTCCAATTGGATTCAAAAAGTTTCTTCTCACTCTGAAAATCAAACAAAGTTTTATTTTATTCATTCATTTTTCACATTACAAGATTTGGAAAATCTTGGGATGTGACAGGCTACCACCCTTAAAATAAATCTCGTCCCGAGATTTGGGAAGGCTGGGGTTACAAGTAGGCTTAAAATAACTAGGGTACTACCACCCTTAAAAATAAAGTCTCATGGGGTTACATTGATGGTTCTCTTGGCTAAAAGTTCAACTCAATAATCAGACAAGGAATCCTTATTTGACTCTTCTAAGTTTTCTAAATCCTGACATCCACTTCTTCTATCTCTTCAAAGTTCTCATTCATGTCAATGTGGTTCACATGTCCTTTCTGGGTCACATTGGAGTCATTTCCATTGGCTCTTCTGGCATCCTTTTTCTTTTTCTACTCTGGACAGTTTGATGCATAGTGTCCAAGTTCCTTACAATTATAGCATTGCAGCTAGCTAATGTCCTTTTTCCTGTATGTGTCATGTTGGTTCTGACCAAGGTCATCTCCATTGTCAGTATCATTTCCATTATTCTCACTTTCATTGTTGTTGTGATACTGATGTGGCTCAGAATCTTCATTGTTCTTTTTGTATGAATGCTTCTTCTTTGATGATCCTGAGTAGTTCTTGAGTTTATGTTTCCTCTTTCTGTTCTCAACTTGATTCATCTTGTTTTCCAATATTGTGGCTTTGTCACAGAGTGATTGATAAGTTGGGACATAGGCAACAGCTAGCTGTAGGTTCAACTCATCATTAAGTCCTTCAAGAAATTTATCATTTCTCTTAGCATCTGTATCAACTTCATCCGGTGCATAGCGTGCCAGATTGTTGAATTCTTCAATATACTCAGCCACACTGAGGTGACGTTATTTCAGATTGTGAAACTCCTTTTTCTTCAAGTACATTACTTCAGGTGATATGTGAGTGGTTCTGAATCCATCTTCAAAAATAGCCCAAGTCACATCTTCAAGGGGGTGGTGATTTGAAAGTTGTCCCACCATGTTGCTGCTGGTCCTTCAAGCAGAAATGCTGCAAACCTTACTTTTTATTCATCAGTGCAACCAACAGTCACTAAGTCTTTGTTTACTGAACGTAACCAATCATCAACTTCCATTGGATCAGTTGTTCCAGAGAACCTTGCAGGCCTAAGTTTCAGAAACTTGGTGAGCATGTCAAGTGCTGGAGGATTATTCTGATTGTTGTCGTTGTTGTTGTTGTTGTTGTTCTTCTTGTTGTTGTTATTCAAATTCTGTATGAATGTGGTCATCTGCTGCATCAACTGTGTCTGAGCTGCCATCATCTGTTGCATCTCAGGGTGAAGTTGTTGTTGTTTTGGTTGGGGTTGGCACGACGGGGAGGCATCTGTTGGTTTGATAGGGATAAGCATTGGTGGATACGTTTTTAAGAAATCCTAACACACAACTCAAAACAATCAAGTTCAATCAAACAATCAAACCATCAAACATTCAACAAGCAACCAATTACTTAACAACTTATGAGCTTAACTCATGAGTTGAAGGAAACAACAATTTTTCTTGAAAATAACAACTTAGTATAATCATACCTCATAGGACAATATGATCCATACTCTAACTTGATATCAATGTCTTTGGTAGGCAATCTAATGTCTTCTTAGTTTTCACTAGTAGTCCTTAGTGATATCCAAGTTGGAAGTCCTTGGTGAACATCTGAAGATGTTGAAGTCATTAGAGTTGAAGAAGTTGAAGTCATTAGAGTTGAAGATGTTGAAGAAGTCCTTTGCACATGGTGTAGTCTTTGGCCATGGGGTAGGTTTTTCCATCAAGTTGAAATAGAAGAGATGTAGAGTTGAAACCAAAATGGTTGAGGAAAGTGTTTACAAGTGTTTTTGTAAATAAGTTTTGGATCAAAATATAAAACCTATTCTTCTAAGGGTTTTTGTCCAATCATAGGGTTTACAAATCCTACAGGCAACACAATGCTCTGATACCATCTGTAGAGGGAGTGTCCCAACCTTTACACAATATAAGGTGGTATCCCCTATGTTTACAATGCTAGTCCCTGGATCAATAGCTAGAATCCACAGTTAAGATGTAATATCAAGAAACAAAGGTCATAACATAACTTTATAACCAGGAATAACATAATTGTATTACATCATACATAGCTCATTTGGCTATTACATTACATTGCAGCGGAATAACTATAGTCATGGGGTCCTTCATCTTCAAAGTGCCACAGGAAGATGTTGGTTGTAGACTTTGTAATCCTAATCAAACAATCTTCACTAAAATCAATAAAACCTGCAACATTACAAGTTACAGCCACAAGGGTCAATACATTTGAATTGTATTGGCAAGTTTCACTACTAAGTATAATATAAGTGGATCCTATCATTACATGCAAATTTGGCTAAGTAGAGTTTTAGGCTCATTTGCATAAAGCAATATTTTATCCTATCTTTTCAAAATGGTATTGGTCCTTTGACAAATCTCCTTTCAAAAATCCCTTGAACTCCTTGGTAAAAACTCAAGTGTTTAAGTCCTTGTCAAAATCTCTTGAGCACCTTGGTAACCCCAAGTGCATCAAGTTTTGTCAAAATCTCTTGAGCTCCTTGGTAACCCCAAGTGCATCAAGTTTTAAAAGTTTTCTTTTAGAAATTAGAGTGTCGAGATCTTCCATAGCTTCAGGCCTAAGTTGCTCAGTATTGTCCATAACCGGGGACACGGCTAAGTACTTAGATTTTATTATCTTCTGCAGAAGTTGTACACTTTACCCACATGACACAATCTCATCTTGATGCCACCAGTGGCCGCTGGATAAGTACTCACCAAGATGGAGTACTGGCAGATTGATAATGTGACAAAGTCTTTCCATAGGAGTCCTCCCAATACAAAATGCTAGCTTGTCTACCAGGCACAAATATAGGGTTGCTCCCTTACACAAATCTAGTTAACCTGAAGATGCCAATGCATGGGACTTCCACTATGTAGTTGACTAAGCCAGAGCCCATTTAGCATGTGGTCAGACACGGAAGCCACTGTACGAGAAACATGTTCAATCTCTAAGTTTCCTGGGTGGTTTTCCTTTGGAGCACAACACAAAGAGATTGCCATAGACATGGTTCCTTTTGTTGCCACCTTCTCCAAAACTCAAAGTATTCTTGTCCACCCAGGTGGTTCATTGAGTCCTTGTTTCATTATATAAAACATCAGTCTTTTCTCAATCTCATAAAATCTCAACATGTATCTCTTTTCAAAATAAAGCAAGGCTAAGCATGTATCAACTACATTGTTTTCACTAAGGAATGTATAGGGTATCCTATTAGGATTTAGCATAGCATAAGTATATAAATTCTTTTCATGCATGTTTTCAAAATCCACTAAGTATAATGAAAATAGTAGGACTTTAGATGATAGTGTAACTTGCCTTTTTGGTAGGGAATGATGGTTCACTCCTTGATCTTGCTAGTCTCACACTTTTCTAACTTCACTACAATCAATCAAGCAAACACAATATCAACAAGCATTCCAAACCAATAATCAATCAACAATTCACACACACAAAACAATGGGATCTAAGTCATGCATGTAAGCATGCAAGAGATAGGTTTATTTTCAAAGATGGTCTCCACTAGGTCTCTAAACTTTGTAAGGTCCAAGGTGGTCTTTTTCCTAAGTGTCAAAGTCATTTGCAAAAGGGTTTTGCCCAAAAACCATTTTTAAATCCTTTCATTATTTTATGTGGTGGAAAATATTTTTATCAAAGCAACAACTTTAGGTTGTTCACCAAATAAGTTGTTGTTTCACAAAACTTGGTGTTTATGGTCAGTAGGTTTGGTCCAAAACATTTTCCCAAAGTTTTTACTCCAAAAACATTTTCATAATAAAATCAATAATTTTATTTGGCTAGAAATGGGCTAAACCAATTAATCTATCCTAAACTTCACCAAATCCATTTTCAAAACCATGGGTTGGTTCCTAGGGTCAGTAAGTTCACCACAAACTAGTTTGCCATGGTTTCAAACTTAAAAAAAAATTTGAATCATTTTTCTAGTGTTAACAAGCATTCAAATGTTTCTGCAAAAACAACTAATCTAACAGATACTATTTACCAAACAAATGGCATGGTTGGCTAGGGCTTGTTCCACTGATTCGAATGATATAAAGTTTGCAATTTTTGGACGTGTGGATCTAAAGTTATAGGGTTTTCAAATCTGCATCTAATCTGAATTCAAATCTGTTTTTAAACAGAACTGGTGACACACGTCGCTTTTCTATTCGCTGTTACCGGTTCGGGTGGATCGCGTGCTGCAGGCCGTTAGATCAATTTTCATCGCACGACACTGGCTGCGTACCCTTTCGAAGTTAAGTGGTCTAATCTCGTCTCTTCGATCTAAATCGAACGGCTGCTACTGCCTGGCCAAGAACTGGCGGCGCAAGGTCAACGGCGAGCGACGGTGCGGTCAGATGGTGGCGGCGCTGGCGAAACAGGAAGCAAGAGAGGGAGGGAGTAGGCTCACCGCGTTCGCGAGGTCGAGGTGGTTCTCAACGTACGGTCGGCTTGGAAAGGGGCGCCCGAGGACAGGTGGGATTCCTCAACGGAGTTGGGTCTGGCGACGGATGCACGCGGTCGAGGTCGAGGACGATGCTACGGGTTACGAGAAGGCAAACCAGAAGCATGGTTAGACGCGTACGATCAAGGAGATGTTGTGTGCGTGAAGGAGAAGAAGAGGGGCGGTCGGATTTCACCTGGGGAACTCGCCGGAGTAGAAGAAAGACGCGGCGCCAATGGAAGTGGTTGGCGTCCGAGGCGCCATGTTGAACGGAGGGTACTGGGAGGAGCGTCTAGGGGTGGTGAGTGTGCTCGTGTGTTCGAGGAGGCAGGAGGTGGCGAGGCTTGGCCGGAATTGGTCGAAGACGGTGGTCGGAGCAGAGGGTGTGCAAGCTCGATTCAGGCAGCCTGGGGGCGCATTTGGGGGAGGAGACATAGGGGAAAGGAGGAGAAGGGCGAGGCGATTAAGACAGCGTGCTCGCGGCGAGAGATTAATGCTGCATTAAGGTGTATTCAACCAGAGAATCAATGGCAGCAACGGTGGCGAGTTTAACGCGAGGAGGAAGAAGATGAGTTGGAGGGGTGGGGTCTGCTGTCAGCGAGGTGGAGGAAGTGGGAGTGGGTCCTGCTTGTCAGTCGCTCTACGGGTGTGCGTTTGGGTAGAAAACGCTTCGCGCGTGGGGGAGAGAAGCTGGGCTAGACTGGGTCCTGTTGGGCGGCTTTGTTGGCTGGTCTTTGCTTATTTTTTCTGCTCGAAACCTTTTTCTTTTTCCAAATCAATATCTGTTTTGAATTTCAATCAACTATTCAAACATTCAAACAATTCAAATAATCACCACACTTGTAATGAGTTTTTGGTTCTGTTTATCAACATAAACCAAATCCCAAAGATAAAAATAATATTTTTATTTTAGGTCCATTATTAATTAAATAAATAGACCTTGTTTAATAAATCAAAATAGAATTTGTTTTAATTTAAAAACTCCTTTTGAAATCTAATTATTTTCAAAACACATCAGTAGTTTTTAATTGAGAATATAAAATACTTGGAAAACTTATTTTTAGAATAAATAAATAAGTTTTAGTGTTTTATTTAAAATGGAAAAAGCCTTTGCTTTTAATAAAATTTGGATATTAAATCCTTATTATTTTATTTAAACAAACCTTTATTATTTTTATCAAAACAAAACATTTTATTTCAAAAACTTGGCCAAGGTTTTAATTTGTCTCTATAAAATAATCTTTATTTATGAATCTATCTTTTCTTTTGAAAACCAATCCTTTTATTAAAAGATTCAAATTAGTAGTTCCCAAATAGTTTTGTTTTCCTTTTAAAATTTTTATCTTTTTAAATCCCTTTAGGATTTGTTTAATCCAAATTGGTTTGAAGGTTTCCAATTGGATTCAAAAAGTTTCTTCTCACTCTGAAAATCAAACAAAGTTTTATTTTATTCATTCATTTTTCACATTACAAGATTTGGAAAATCTTGGGATGTGACACCTGAGCACGGTGAGATATTTCCCCCTCTTCCTTGCTTCCTGTATCGTCGGTAAGCTCGCCGCCAGATGTCATTGCTGTAGCCGCCATTTTTAGCGTTGCCCAAAACCGTTAGATGAAAATCTTGTGGCTGCGATTAGAACTAGACGAAGGGGTACGCGCCCATCTGATCCATTCGTTTAAGTTAGATCCAATGCCCCGCAGAGGCCGATCCACCCGAATCGGTATCAGCCAGTAACATCTCGCCGCGTGGCACTAGTTTGTTTTAAAACAGAATTTGAAATCTGATTTAGATGCAATTTTGTAAACCTTGTAACTTTTGATCCATACGTCAAAAATTTGCAAACTTTATATCAATGGAATCAGTGGAACAAGCCCTAGCCAACCATGCAATTTGTTTAGTAAAAAGCTTCTGGTAAATTGTTTGCTTTTGAAGAAACTTTTGTATGCTTGTTTAGGTTATAAAATTTATTTGAAAATGTTTTTAGGGTTAAAATCTTTGCAAATTTGTTTGTTGTGAATCTACTGACCCTAGGAACCAACCCATGGATTTAAAAATGGTTTTTGTGAGGTTTAGGATTGATTATTTGAATTAGCCCATCTCTAGCCAAATAAAAATATTGATTTTGCTATGAAAATGACTTTGGAGTAAAAACTTTGGGAAAATGATATGATTCAAACCTACTGACCCTAAACACCAAGTTTTGAGAATTAAAAACTTATTTGGTGAAAAACATGAAGTTTTTGCTTTGATAAAAACATTTTCCACCACATAAAATAATGATTGGATTTAAAAATAGTTTTTAGATAAAACCCTTTTGCAAATGGTTTTGCCACTTTGGAAAATGACCACTTTGGACTTTACAATGATTAGAGATTAGTAGAAACCACTTTTGCAAATAAAACTATCTTTTGCATGCTTGCATGCATGACCTTGTTTCTATTATTTTATGTGTGTTGAATTGTTTGAGTATTGGTTGGAATGCTAGTTGATATTGTCTTTGCTTGATTGATTTGTAGTGAAGTTAGAAAAGTGTGAAACTAGCAAGATCAAGAAGTGAACCAACATTCCCTACCAAAAAGGCAAGTGACACTATCATCCAAAATACTACTATTTTCATTATACTTAGTGGATTTTGAAACATGCATAAAAAAGATTTCTATACTATATGCTATGCTAAATCCTAATAGGATACCCTTATATATTCCTTAGTGAAAACAATGTAGTTGTAAAAATGCGTAGCCATGCTACATATTTTGAGAAGAGATACATGTTGAGATTTTATTTTTTGAAGTTGAGAAAAGACTTGTGTTTTATATAATAAAACAAGTACTCAATGAACCACCTGGGTGGACAAGGATACTCAAGTTTTGGACAAGGTGGCAACAAAAGAAACCATGTCGATGGCAATCTCTTTGTGTTGTGCACCAAAAGAAGACCACCCAGGGACTTAGAGATTGAACATGTTTCTCCAACTGTGGCTTTCGTGTACAGCCGCATGCTATATGGCTCTGGCTTAGTCAACTACATTGGGAAGACCCATGCATTGTCTTCAGGTTTACTGGAAATGAGGGAACTAGGAACCCTACATTGGTGCCTGAAGACAAGCTAGCAATGGTGTATGGGAGGACCCTTTGGAAAGACTTCGTCACATTCTCAATCTCCCAGTATTCCATCTTGGTGAGTACTTATCCAGCGGCCACTGGTGGCAACAAGATGAGATTGTGTCATGTGGGTAAAGTGTACAACTTCTGCAGAAGATAAAATTCTAAGTACTTAGCCGTGTCCCCGGTTATGGACAATACTGAGCAACTAAAGCTTGAAGCTATGGGAAATCTCGACATTCCAATTTCTAAAAGAAAAACTTTAAAGTGACAATAAGAGACTTGAAGCACTTGGGGATTTACCAAGGAGCTCAAGAGATTTTGATAAAAACTTGAAGCACTTGGGGATTTACCAAGGAGCTCAAGAGATTTTGATAAAAACTTGAAGTACTTGGGGTGTACCAAGGATCTCAAGATATTTTGATAAAGACTTGAATCACTTGGGGATTTACCAAGGAGTTCAGAAATATTTGACAAAAGATCAAAACTATTTTGAAAAGATAGGATAAATTATTGCTTTCTGCAAATGAGCCTTAAACCCTACTTAGCCAAATATGCATGTAATGATAGGATCCACTTATATTCAACATAGTAGTGAAACTTGCCAATACAATTCAAATGTATTGACCCTTGTGGCTGTAACTTGTTATGTTGCAGGTTTGTTTGATATTAGTGAAGTTTTTTGATTAGGATTACAAGTCTACAACCAACATGTCTGCCTGTGGCACTTTGAAGATGAAGGACCCCATTCTTATAGATTTTCTGCTGCAATGTAATGTAATAGCCAAAGAGCTATGTAAGATGTAATAAAATTATGTTATTCCTGGTTATAAAGTTATATTATGACCTTTGTTTCTTGATATTACATCTTAACTGTGGATGCTAGCTATTGATCCAGGGACTAGCATTGTAAACACAGGGATCTCTACCTTATTAAAGGTTGGGACCTCTACAGATGGTATCAGAGCATTGTGTTGCCTGTAGGATTTGTAAACCTAGGATTGGACAAAAACCCTTAGAAAAATAGGAGTTGTTTTGTTCCAAAACTTATTTACAAACAATCTTGTAAACTCTTTCCTCAACCATTTTGGTTTTGATTCTACATCTCTTCTATTACAACTTGATGGATAAAACCTACCCCATGGCCAAAGACTTCACCATGTGCAAAGGACATCTTCAAATCTAATGACTTCAACTTCTTCAACTCTAATGACTTCAACATCTTCAGCATATTCACCAAGGACTTCAACCTTGGATATCACTAAGGACAAGTGAGACAAGAAATCTTGCCCAAGATTTGGAGACTAAGGAAGCACAACTTAGAAGGAGCCATCAACACCTTTGGAAATTTTGTGATCTAGAGTTTTCCCCAAGGAAACCATAATCTCATGTAAAAAGGAATCAACCAAGAAGGATGGAAAGATCACAAGTGAACCATATAGATGGACCACCATATTTTGTTTAAGTCAAACACACCAACTTATGTGGTGTAACAAAAATATTTTGTTGCCTAAAAATGTGTTTGAATGAAATGTTTGTTTGTGAATGCTTGATCATTGCTTGTGTGAATTGTGATGAGTGTGATTAGAATTATTTCCTTAGAAATATCTTGCCAATTCTAATCTCAATTCAACCCCAAACAGATGACTACTCCAAGAGACTCCAACATCAAGGTTGATGACATCAACACCAACCAAGAGGACAGTATGAAAGAACTCATAGCAACCCAAAACCAGTTGAACCAAATGACAGCTCAATTCATAGCCAACACCAGTGGGGAAGATCCAACCCTGCAAAAGTTTTTGGAAAACCAAGCCCAAATATTGCATAAGGTGACAGATCAAATGCTCAACATGGAAAGCAACTTCAAGGATGACAAGGATGTTATTCTAAAAGGAGCCAAAGCTTGCAATATTTGTGGAGACAAGGATAACACTTCCAAGGAGCATGGAGATCAATGCCCTAACTGTGAAGAGAAACACCCAGTTGGCCAATGTCCCACCTCTCAAGATACTTGCTACCTATGTGAAGGAAACAATCATGTCCCTATCCAATGCCCCATCTATTCCATAGTTGAACAAAGGAAACAAGGTGGAGTGCAACAAATGATTGCAAACTATCAAGAAGGATCCAAGACTACCAAGAAGAATGAGGACAAAGGAAAAGCTCCACTTATACCTCCATGCAATACAACCCAATTCAAAGGACCAAAGAAGAGGCATATGAATTATCCAAGGAGCAATAGAAGGTCCAAGAAACAAGTAGACATTCCTACCTACCAGATAACATATGAACAACATGAACTAGATGCACTTCTAGCTTTGGAGAAGCCCAAAAAGAAAAAGAAGGACAAAAGCCATGTGCAATGTCATCATTGTAAAGAAATGGGACACTATTCCAGTGAATGTCCAGAGAAACAGAAGTATAAAGAGATTGGCCAAGTATGGTGCAACAACTGCAAAGAGCTAGGCCATTATGCAACAACTTGTCCACAAGAGACACGTGAAGAACTCAAACTAATCATATGTTTCAATTGCAAAGAACCGGGACATTATGCAAGCAATTGTCTAGAAAAGATGAAGAACAAGATAAACAAGCCTATGAAGGATCTCAGCCTTGTCAAATGTGTCAAGTGTGGAAACAAAGGACACCATGCAGATATTTGCCCAGAGAAGTTTTCCCAAGATCCCAAGCAAGCCAACATGTAATTTAGTTGGAAAATTTTTAAGGGTGGTAGTACCCTAGATGCTTTGAGCCTACCTGTAACCCTAGCCTTCCCAAATCTCGGGACGAGATTTATTTTAAGGGTGGTAGCCTGTCACATCCCAAGATTTTCCAAATCTTGTAATGTGAAAAAAAAATGAATAAAATAAAACTTTGTTGAATTTCAGGGTGAGAAGAAACTTTTTGATTCCAATTGGAAACTTTCAAACCTATTTTGAACAATAAAATTCTAAAGGGATTTAAAAAGTTAAATAAACAATAAAGTTAAAAATATTTGGAATTACTATTTTTGGATCTTTTAATAAAAATATTTGGTTTTCAAATGAGAAGGTAGAAATATAAATAAATATTATTTTATAGAGCCAAATTAAAACTTGGCCAAACCTTTGAAATAAAAATATTTCTATTTGACAAAAATAGTAAAGGTTTATTTAAATAAAATAATAATGATTTAATATCCAAGTTTATTAAAAGTAAAGGTTTTACTATTTTAATTAAACATCAAAACTTATTTATTTATTTTTAAACAAGTTTTCCAAGTACTCTATATTTTCAAATAAAACCTACTGATTTGGTTTTGAAAGTATTTAGATTTCAAATGGAGATTATAAACAAATCAAAAACCATTTGATTTAATAACTAATGTCCATTTTATTTAATTATAAATGGACCCTAAAATAAAAAAAAAATATTTTACTTTTGAGACTTGGTTTTGTGTTGTTAAACAGAACCAAATTCAATTGCAAAGTGTGATGGAAGTTTTATTGTTTGGAATGTTTGATTTGGTTGTTTGAAATTCAATCAGGAAATTCAATCAAAAAAAGGGAAAAACAATCAGAAAGAAAAAATAGAACCAGACTCGACCCAACTAAGCAGGCCCAGCAAGCCCAGTTTCAGCCCAGCTACTTCCCCACGCGCAAATCGTTTTTCACTTAAACTCACACCCGCGCAGACACTGATCAGTGGCCCCTCTTTCCCTTTCACTCCCTCGCTGACAGCAAGGTCCCACCTCTCCTGTTCATTGTCTTCCCCCTGATCACTCCCTGCCGTTGCAGCCAGTAACGCCAGCGATCAATTCGCGTTAACAGCGGCCATTACTCCACCCCGCGACCACGCCCATTTAACCGCCCGCGTCTTACCTCTCTTTTCCCCCCAGACAGCTCTCTCCCTCTGCCTCCAGGCTGCGACTATTTCGCCCCGCATCGCCACTGCCTCCGGCGAGTCCCGCGAACAATTCTGGCGACTCTGCGCCACCCCCTGCCTCCCCTAGCACACATGCACATTCTCCAGACCCAGGCGCTTCTCCCCGAGCCTCCTATTCGCCTGCCGCCTCTGGCCTCGACTTGACAACAATGAACGCCAGTGTTCGCTTACTCCGGCGAACTTCCCTGGTAAGCTCAGACCGCCCCGAGCCCTCTCAGTGATGCTCTCACATTCCCCATACTCGTACGCGTCTAACCACACCCTCGTTTTGCCTCAGCAAGATCGGTAGCCCCGTCCCCGACAATGCCTGAGCGAGACCGACGCCGTCCTTGACTCCGGCGAGGAATTCCGACGGATCCTGAGCGCCCCTCGCCTCCTCGCAACCACGTTGAGCATCGCCACGATTCCCTGAGCACGGTGAGCTGTTTCCCCCTCTTCCTTGCTTCCTGTATTGTCGGTAAGCTCGCCGCCAGAGCGTGCGCTGCCGTCTGCCGCCGTGCAGCGCCACCAGCCTTTGGCCAAGCGTCTGAGACCGTTAGATGAAAATTTTGTGGCTACGATTAGAAATAGACGAAGGGGTACGCGCCCATCTGATCCATTCGTTTAAGTTAGATCCAACGCCCCACAGAGGACGATCCACCCGAATCGGTATCAGCCAGTAACATCTCGCCGCGTGGCACTAGTTTGTTTTAAAACAGAATTTGAAATCTAATTTAGATGAAATTTTGTAAACCTTGTAACTTTTGATCCACACGTCCGAAATTTGCAAACTTTATATCAATGGAATCAGTGGAACAAGCCCTAGCCAACCATGCAATTTGTTTAGTAAAAAGCTTCTGGTAAATTGTTTGCTTTTGCAGAAACTTTTGTATGCTTGTTTAGGTTATAAAATTTATTTCAAAATGTTTTTAGGGTTGAAATCTTTGAAAATTGGTTTGTTGTGAATCTACTGACCCTAGGAACCAACCCATGGATTTAAAAATGGTTTTTGTGAGGTTTAGGATTGATTATTTGAATTATCCCATCTCTAGCCAAATAAAAATATTGATTTTTCTATGAAAATGACTTTGGAGTAAAAACTTTGGGAAAATGATTTAATTCAAACCCACTGACCCTAAACACCAAGTTTTGAGAATTAACAACTTATTTAGTGAAAAACATAAAGTTTTTGCTTTGATAAAAACATTTTCCACCACATAAAATAATGATTGGATTTAAAAATAGTTTTTAGATAAAACCCTTTTGAAAATGGTTTTGCCACTTTGGAAAATGACCACTTTGGACTTTACAATGATTAGAGCTTAGTAGAAACCACTTTTGCAAATAAAACTATCTTTTGCATGCTTGCATGCATGACCTTGTTTCTATTATTTTATGTGTGTTGAATTGTTTGAGTATTGGTTGGAATGCTAGTTGATATTGTGTTTGTTTGATTGATTTGTAGTGAAGTTAGAAAAGTGTGAAACTAGCAAGATCAAGAAGTGAACCAACATTCCCTACCAAAAAGGCAAGTGACACTATCATCCAAAATCCTACTATTTTCATTATACTTAGTGGATTTTGAAACATGCATAAAAAAGATTTCTATACTATATGCTATGCTAAATCCTAATAGGATACCCTTATATATTCCTTAGTGAAAACAATGTAGTTGTAAAAATTCTTAGCCATGCTACATATTTTGAGAAGAGATACATGTTGAGATTTTATTTTTTGAAGTTGAGAAAAGACTTGTGTTTTATATAATAAAACAAGTACTCAATGAACCACCTGGGTGGACAAGGATACTCAAGTTTTGGACAAGGTGGCAACAAAAGGAACCATGTCGATGGCAATCTCTTTGTGTTGTGCACCAAAAGAAGACCACCCAGGGACTTAGAGATTGAACATGTTTCTCCAACTGTGGCTTTCGTGTACAGCCACATGCTATATGGCTCTGGCTTAGTCAACTACATTGGGAAGACCCATGCATTGTCTTCAGGTTTACTGGAAATGAGGGAACTAGGAACCCTACATTGGTGCCTGAAGACAAGCTAGCAATGGTGTATGGGAGGACCCTTTGGAAAGACTTTGTCACATTCTCAATCTGCCAGTATTCCATCTTGGTGAGTACTTATCCAGCGGCCACTGGTGGCAACAAGATGAGATTGTGTCATGTGGGTAAAGTGTACAACTTCTGCAGAAGATAAAATTCTAAGTACTTAGCCGTGTCCCCGGTTATGGACAATACTGAGCAACTAAAGCTTGAAGCTATGGGAAATCTCGACATTCCAATTTCTAAAAGAAAAACTTTAAAGTGACAACAAGAGACTTGAAGCACTTGGGGATTTACCAAGGAGCTCAAGAGATTTTGATAAAAACTTGAAGCACTTGGGGATTTACCAAGGAGCTCAAGAGATTTTGATAAAGACTTGAATCACTTGGGGATTTACCAAGGAGTTCAGAAAGATTTGACAAAAGATCAAAACTATTTTGAAAAGATAGGATAAATTATTGCTTTCTGCAAATGAGCCTTAAACCCTACTTAGCCAAATATGCATGTAATGATAGGATCCACTTATATTCAACATAGTAGTGAAACTAGCCAATACAATTCAAATGTATTGACCCTTGTGGCTGTAACTTGTTATGTTGCAGGTTTGTTTGATATTAGTGAAGTTGTTTGATTAGGATTACAAGTCTACAACCAACATGTCTGCCTGTGGCACTTTGAAGATGAAGGACCCCATGCTTATAGATTTTCTGCTGCAATGTAATGTAATAGCCAAAGAGCTATGTAAGATGTAATAAAATTATGTTATTCCTGGTTATAAAGTTATATTATGACCTTTGTTTCTTGATATTACATCTTAACTGTGGATGCTAGCTATTGATCCAGGGACTAGCATTGTAAACACAGGGATCTCTACCTTATTAAAGGTTGGGACCTCTACATACAAACCTTCCCCCTTAAACAAAATATCGTCCCGAGATTTGAAAAAGGACGAAAAGATTACCTAGGATTTGAAGAGATCGGGAAACTCCGTCCTGATGTGATCTTCGCGCTCCCAGGTAGCTTCCTCTTTTGTGTGGTTGCTCCACTGAATCTTGAGAAACTTGATGCTTCGGGTTCGGGTAGTTCGAAAAGCTTCTCCGAAAATGCGGATGGGTACTTCGGGATAGGTCAGGTCATTGTTGATCTCTATGGTCCGGTGATCGATATTCTTGAACACTTCGGTCTTCTCGGGGACTTTGAGACATTTGCGAAGTAACGAGATATGGAACACATTGTGCACAGCTGACATCTCTTCAGGCAGTTCCAATTGATACGATACTTCTCCTCGACGGTTCAGAATTTTGAAAGGTCCGATATATCTGGTGGCTAACTTTCCTTTGAGTTGGAAACGCTGCATTCCCTTCAATGGCGACACTTTCAGATAAACAAAATCTCCTATATTGAAGGCGAGGTCTCGACGTCTCTTGTCGGCATAACTCTTCTGTCGGGATTGGGCGGTCTTGAGGTGCTCACGAATCTTGTGAACCTTCTCTTCTGCTTCTCGGAGGATGTCGGGTCCGAAAATCTGACTCTCTCCTACTTCCGACCAGTTCAAAGGGGTGCGACACTTTCTTCTGTACATGAATTCAAAGGGGGCCATTTGCAAACTGGCTTGGTAACTATTGTTGTAGGAAAATTCTGCAAATGGCAGACATTCTTCCCACTTGGATCCATATTCTAGCACACATGCTCTAAGCATATCTTCGAGTATTTGATTTACTCGCTCCGTTTGTCCATCGGTCTGAGGGTGATACGCGGTACTGAAATCTAGGCGGGTTCCTAATCCTTCTTGGACTTTCTTCCAGAATCTCGAGGTAAACTGAGTTCCTCGATCCGATACTATGTTCTTGGGGACTCCATGCAAACTGACGATTCTAGCGATGTACAACTCCGCTAGCTTTGAACTCTGATAGGTGGTTTTGACGGGCAAGAAATGGGCGACTTTGGACAATCTTTCCACTATGACCCAGATAGAGTCATTTCCCCTACTAGAAGTAAGTAGTCCAGTGATAAAGTCCATTCCTACAGAATCCCATTTCCATTCTGGAATTTGCAAAGGTTGCAACAATCCAGCGGGTCTTTGATGTCCTGCCTTGACTCGCTGACATATATCACACTTGGCGATATAACTTCCGATTTATCTTTTCATCTTATGCCACCAAAATTTCTCTTTCAAATCTTGATACATCTTAGTTCCTCCGGGATGGATAGAATAAACAGTATCGTGAGCCTCCTTCAAGATAACTTCTTTCAACTCTGAATCTGCTGGTACACAAAGGCGTCCTTTGTACCACAGAACTCCTTCTTCGTCCTCGGTGAATCCGGGTACTTTGCCTGTTCCGATACGACGCTTGATTCCGTCGATACTGACATTTCCCTTCTGCGCCTCTTTCATCTGACTGGTCAAAGTGGGCTGAAGTTCTATGCTAGCCAAAAATCCTTCACTTACTAATTCCATTCGAAAATCTTCCATCTCCTTGTGCAAACTTGGTTGCTCCTTCAAAATCATGGAGTTCAAGCGGCACGGCAATATGCTCAGGGCATCGGCTACCACGTTGGCTTTACGAGGGTGATAGTGAATGTCCAGGTCGTAATCCTTGATTAGCTCAATCCATCTTCTCTGCCTCATATTCAACTCCTTCTGAGTGAATATATACTTTAGGCTCTTGTGATCCGAATAAATCTCACAACGGTTTCCCATTAGGTAATGTCTCCATGTCTTCAGGGCTAGGACTACTGCTGCGAGTTCGAGGTCATGGGTTGGATAGTTTTGCTCATGTTGCTTCAATTGTCGAGATAGATAAGATATAACCTTGCCTTCTTGCATTATCACACATCCGAGACCAATCTTGGATGCGTCACAATACACATCGAAGGGCTTCGTGATATCCGGCATGATCAAGATTGGGGATGAAATCAATCTCCTCTTGAGTTCTTGAAAACTCGCTTCACATATGTCGGTCCATTCAAACTTCTTGTCCTTGTTCAGCAATTGGGTCATGGGTTGGGCGATACTCGAGAATCCTTCTACGAATTTGCGGTAATATCCCGCCAATCCGAGAAAAGCACGAACTTGGGTTTGAGTGGTTGGGGCTTGCCAATCTTCTACATCTTTCACTTTGGCAGGGTCAACGGCAATTCCTCCGGCTGATACAATGTGACCGAGGAATCCTAATTCCTGTAACCAGAATTCACATTTGCTAAACTTGGCATACAAATGATGCTCTCTAAGGGTTCCAAGAATGGTCCTTAGGTGTAGCTCATGTTCTTCTTCTGATTTTGAAATAAATCAGAATGTCATCGATGAAAACAACGACAAACTTATCCAGGAAGTCCATAAAAATCTTATTCATGAGTTTCATGAAATAAGAGGGGGCATTGGTTAATCCAAAAGACATGACTGTATACTCGTACAATCCATATCTGGTGGTAAAGGCAGTCTTTGGAATATCCTCTGCACGAATTTTGAGTTGATGATAGCCAGTTCTAAGATCAATCTTAGAAAACACCTGGGCACCAGTCAACTGATTAAAATATTCTTCTATCTTGGGCAAGGGGTACTTGTTCTTGATGGTGACATCATTTAACTTCCTATAATCCGTACACAAATGGTTACCTCCATCTTTCTTGTCCACAAATAAGACAGGTGATCTCCATGGTGACGCACTTGGTTGAATCAATCCAATTTCTAGCATGGAATCCAGTTGCTTCTTCAGTTCTGCTAGTTCCGACGGGTTCATACTATAGGGTCTCTGGGCTATGGGTCCTGTTCCGGGGATTAGTTCGATGATAAACTCGATATCCTGATCTGGGGGCATACCGGGCAAAACATCTGGAAATACATCGGGGTATTCACAGACTATCCGGACTTGGTCAATGGTAGGTTGGGCTATACTCTTGTTACACTTGAATTGGCGAGGTAATGTTTCAGATATATGCTCGAATGATATTCCGGTGGTACTGGTCATGGTGATGGCTTCCTTAGCACAGTCAATCAATCCCTTATGTTTGGACATCCAATCCATTCCTAGTACTACATCCAAACCTTTAGTTCCGAGTACTATTAGATTTCCATAAAAAATTATGCCATGGATTCGGATAGGGATGGCTTTGCAAATTTGCCTAGCCTTGGTGGTTGATCCGGGAATTTGCACAATCATAACATGCTTCAGTTTGGTTGGTTGAATTTTACTAGTGCAGGCAAATTCTTCGGTGACAAATGAATGCGAGGCACCAGAGTCAAACCACACTCTTGCAAGTACTGAATTAACAGAAAAAATACCCAGCACGACGTCTGGCGCTTCCTGAGCTTCTTCAGCATGCATGAGAAAAATACGGCCATTGCGGTTGAGCGAATTCCCTGGGCCAAATCTTCTTCCGGGCTGGACACGACGCTGCAGCTGAGCTGGGGCATTGGCGTTAGGGGCTGTAGCATTCTTCTTGTTGGGGCACTCGTTGGAGTAGTGGCATTTATTTCCACAGTCATAACATGTCACTTGTGACTTGTCCTTGGCTACGACAGGCACAACATTGCTTCCAGTCCTCGGGGCAGTGTTGGTGTTGGCAGTAGCATGGTTGGTGTTGAACTTGGGTGGGGCACGGGTGAAATTGCTAGAGTTGCCGGGGTTGTTGTGATTTCCTCGGGGTCTAGGGTTTCCACGGTAGGGGTAGGTCGGACGGGTCATAGGGGGTCTGTTGGTTCTTGGGGCAAATCCTGGAGATGGGTTGGGGCGATACTTTGGGGTCTGATGGGTTCCTGGTTGATGCATCATGCGACGCTTGTGGTTCTCATTGGCTTGGTTGATCTTTCCTTCCATCTGTATAGCAGAGTCGACAAGGGCTTCAATATCAGCAAAGGGGATATTGACTAAAATCGTCTGCATCTCGTCACGCAGACCATTCAGGAATCTTTCCTTCTTCTTGGCTTCGGTGTCTATCTCGTCCGGGGTATACCTAGCTAATGACAAAAATTTGTCACGGTATTCCACTATAGTCATCCTTCCTTGCTTCAGCTCTCTGAACTCGTCTCTCATTCTCTTGATCAAACCTGGTGGCACATGGGTTCTGCTAAACTTGACCTTGAATTCCTCCCAGGTCATCATCTGGCCTCCGGTCATTGCGTGAACACTGTTCCACCATGCCCTGGCATCTCCGGCAAGATAATGGGTGGCGAACAGGACTTTCTCGTTGGCTTCCACTCCGGCGACTTCTAGGTTGTCTTCCATGGTTTGCAGCCAATCATCGGCGTCTAGGGGTTCTTCGGACTTGGTGAAAACGGGTGGGTTGGTATTCTGGAAATTCTTGAGCTTGGATCCATGGTTGTCCTGATTTCTGTGGCCTTGGTTGTTGTGGGCTAGCTGGGATATCTGTTGCAGAGTGGCTATGTTGGCTTGACGTTCCGCTCTTTCTTCAGCGTCGAAGTCAACATTTGCAGGATCTGCAACATCGGGTCCGGGGCTGAACCACTTCCTCCACGTGGCATCTGAAGATTGATATAGATCATGAGAAAAGAGGGAAATTTCTAAGGTTTTGGGTCTTTGAAAAGTTTTTAGAGTTTGACTCAGGTTTTTCTAGCAACTTGCTTTTTCATTCATTCATTCATAGCACACAGTACAACACACACACCACAACAAAGAAAAACAGATGGTTTTAAGAACCATTCTGGAATCTACGATACAGTGGGACCGAATACTACTCACTACGCTAGTTCTCAGTGCTAGTACTCCTCGGAGTCTGTGGCTTCATCATCTTCATCATCATCGATGAAGGCGAAATCATCCTCATCGGTGAAGAAGTCCAGGGCTTGATCCTCCGGAAAATCATCGTCATCGCTGAGATAGGAGTAAGAGTCTCCACGAAGATCCTCTTCGGCATTCTCCCTTTCCTCCAACTACATGTCTCTCTCGTGGATGGTCTCCTCCAGAGATGAGATGCGGTGGCGAAGACGGTCAATAATGCGCTCCTTCTTGTCGATCTGACGGCAGCGAGACTTGCGATCCTTTGCTAGCATGGCTATGGTCTGATCCTTCGTCTTGATGGTTGCAATAGTCGCGGCAGTTGTCCAACTCCTGCTGACGATCATATATCATGAAGCTAAGATGGTCCAATTGAGTCTTCAGCTCGGGGTGGTATGGGGCTTCCAGTGGTTGTCCATTTGCATCACGCCTTGGGCAAAACTCAAAGCGAGTACCCTTGATCTGATTGATGCTCTGCCCACACAAACGGGAAAGAGCTTCCTGCATTGCTCTGGCAAGTCCATCTAGCCAGTTGTTTTCCCTCAAGGTAAACTGAATTCCCTCCGCAGTGGGGGGTTCAATCTTTCCTCGGAGACTTGCAACAATTAGCCACTACAGATCTTCCCCTCCTTGATCATTGAGCTGAGCTCCAAAGAACTCGGGGTGCGGACGCTCCAGAAGTTCCGAAAGCTGATCCAGATCCCTCTCAAAGATAAGGTCTCCTCCATTCCCAAGTTGGTAAAACTTGTTGTACTTCACGTCAATCTATAAAAATAGAGGATGAGTAGATTAGCAGAGTGATCAAGTGTGTCATAATTTTATGTATTTTGCAAGAGTTTTTGAGGAACATGAAGTTTTATAAAAGAATCAAAGAGATAAGAATGAGAATAAGTTTTTTTGTAAATAGTGGTTTTCTTTGGTTTTGAAACTAATTTTTTGGTTCTAACGTCCAGTCTAACTAGGGTCTCCTATGGTCAACCTGGCTCTGATACCAACTTGTCAACACCCGGATTTTTCAATCCTATATGCCTGTTATGCCATACATTGCAATCCCAGGATTACCATTTTTGCGAGACATAACAGAATTGGATACCATAGTACATCATCCATTACAAACGATACATAAGTTCTTACATAAATAGGGATCTCATGATCCAGTTCTTAATACAACATCAAGCAATGAATACGTAATAATAACGGTAGCGAGGGCGAAGCTCCATCTTCGGGTCACAGGTGCAATGCCGACGATGGGAGATGATCCTAGTTGTCGTAACCTTCCGGGGTCCATCTTCCGTGTACTCCTTCATAGTCCGCCATGGGAATAGCCAGGGACAAAGCCATGAGTACTCTTTAAGTACTCGCAAACTAATACTAATAGGTAAAGGGGGTTTTTGGATAATAGGACACTAGGCTCTAGGGTTGTTTTGCAAAAGCCAGATTTATCTCTACTAAGTTCTAAAGCTAGTCACAATTTTATAACTCCTAACTGGGAACTTGTATTTCATATCACAACTCTGTTGTGGTCAAGTCAAAGTCTCAATTCATTTCACAGGTCATTTTGAAAAGTCTGACGGGGAACAATATGGCCACTCCAATTGTCCATAACCGCGGACGCGGCTATTCGAATAGTTTGACACTCTGTAGAGATTGTACACTTTCACCACAACATTCGATACATCCGTGAGGAACAAATCCTGAATTCACCATACTCAGTATGCGGATAATCAATCCTAACCTTTCAATTACACGCCCTAGTATAAACACCTCTCCTGTGATTTTGGCCTCCCAACCATGACCAACTGTCATCTTGGAGTGCATGTGGACAATCTTCACAAGGTAGCCTCAGCTCAGACCTTGGCCGTGAGGGAACTAATACTAAGGTATATAAGTTTCCAGTCAAGCCCTACCCAATATTCGGGTATTGTGGTTGTACGATAAAATTGGAATGGTATCGCATCCAGACAACCATCAGTTTTATAAAGGTCTAAGGCTCATGCCTCAACATTTTCATCACCTAAATCATCAGGTGTTCGGAAACACATGTCCAAAACATTTCAATAGAATGATCCATCATTCCAAGGTTTTCATAACCATTTTTCCACCAAGTAATTCCCATCTAAAGTTGATCAAGTTTTATGCTTAGCACTAGCATCTACAGGTGGGGGTAGTACTGATGAGGGGTGGTAAACTAGTGGGGTTTCAACTAAGTCCAACCTTATATCTTAGGCTGATATCAAGGTTTCTAACTTAGGCCAAGTTTTATGCTCTTTATGCAACCTTCACATATCTTTCTAGTATCTACCAATATCTTAAGTAAACTCTAAGTAAGCTTTGATAAAGAAATAAAGTAAGAAGCTTGCACATAAAACTAGGATTGGTTTATCAAGTGGGTATGATCACATATGCTTAAGGCATATAATAGTCATCGAACAAGTATGGGTTTGTTGCATCAGTAAGGTATCTTGCAAGTGTTAGCTTGAATAGGTATAGTATCAGCTTGCATCAATATCAGTATAAGCTTTCACATTCACTAGTAGTATTAGTCTTGCATAGTTACTAGCTTGCCTTGTGCAGAGCAGTGGTTGAAGTTCGCATCGGCTTCTTCTTCGTAGTATCCTCCTTCCTCCTCGTATCCTTGGTCGGTATTAGCGTCTATGAATAAATACGAGGTACACAATCACCAAACATTACTTAACTACTTGCAATCATCACACACAAGGGTCCTATGGATGATCTAGCATCATCTCTAACATTACAAGGTTAAGGCTTGATTTAATTTCTTTTATTTTTAGAAAAGTATTTTCTACTCATTAAAAAACTACTTAAGATTTAATATTCTCCAAACCCAACATGGGATCATGTTGACACATGTCATCACCACATATTGTAGTCCATGGGAATGTGATTTAAAGTGGTGTCACAATTTAATAAGGTTTTACCCTTTTATTTTAATTAATTAAAGTGGCTAGAAATTCTTATGTAGCATTCTTTTATTACTTGAACATTATTTCTGCAAGTAAACCTATATAATTTTATATATTCTGAAAGGTATGGTTAAATGTGATTTTTGAGAGTTGGAATCAACTCAAAAGCTATTATGATTTAAATTTGAAAAATGTTTGAATAGAGAAAAGCTCCTGCCTTGTTATTTTTACCATGGGTGATCTATAGATCCAAATGACCTGAATCCAACGGTCTTGGATTCAGCATTCACAGACCTTTCCAACAAAATTGGTTTTATTCAATTTGGTGTACTGAATCGATCTGGGTTGATTTTTGAAGTTGGGTACAGAAGTGTGTTTGAATTGAAATATGAAAAGGTTTAATTTGAATAAGCTGCTTGCGGAAAAGTTATCGGCCTGCTAAGCGCAGTGCTCCCACGGGCTGCTTAAGTGGGTGTCCCCACTCGTCAGTGACACGGGGCTGGGCGAAGCGGTATGGGGCGACGTGGATCGTTCGATCTAGTTCTAATCTAACGGCTGAGAGTCATCGTCGACGCGAGACAACTCCGGCGAGAACGAAACCTAGCGCGGCCAGTGAGGGTTGCTGGGGGCTCACCGGGGTACTGGCGAGGGTCGGCGAGGCGGGCGAACGACAAAGTCGACGACGGCGAATCTCCTGGTACCGGTGGCTTCTCCTGGGGCGGCTCCAATCGCTGGCTCCCTTCTTCTCCAGAGGCGGCGGGCTCTGGTGAAATTCCGGCGAGGTGGTGCTTGCCTTGCTCTGAGAATGGTGTGGCACGATCAGTGAGTAGAGGGAACTGAGATGGTGTGAAGAAATCGTGTGGGGGTGGCCTCTATTTATAGTCGAGCGAGGGGACCGTCGGGGCGCACGGTGAGCTCGTCGAGGGCGATGTTACAGGCGGCTAATGGCATGGGAAAGGGTAGGGGACGGTGCGGTGTCTCCTGGCGATGCTCAACGACATGGTCTCGAGGCATGGGGCGGTGTGGTTTGGTCTGGAACGGGCGGTGCTCTGCGCGGTAGAGGCGGCGTCTTCGACGGTGGGCGGTGGCTGTGCGGCACGGGGCGGCAAACAGGGATGTCTGGCGGTCTCCTAGGTCGGTGGGGATTGTGTATGCACGCGGCGATGGCGGCACGCGGTCTGTGGGCTTCGGTCGAGGGTCATGCTCTGGCGCATGCTCGGCATGGTCTCTGGCGGTCTGGGCGTGGCTCGTGCGCGTGGTCCAGGGCTTGGCAACGCTCGCGGCTGGGACAGGTAGTGGCGGTGGACGGTGGGCTACCTCCCAGACAAGGTTGGCACGGCTAGTTCTTCCTCTAGCCTGCTGTCCATAATGGGGTGACAAGGGGGTGCTCGGATGTTCACCATTGATGGCAATGGCAAGCTCACAGGGGTGCTAGTCCTTAGTTAAACTTCCTAGATGATCTACCGAGTTGTGTGTGAGCTAACTAGGGAACAAGTTAGGCGAGAATCACTGCTCACAATAGTGTTTGATGTTTGTTTGATTTGTGTCTGTAACCTGTTTGATGAAATGGCCGCATGAAATCAAATTTTGAATTTTGAAAAGATTTTTGGTGGGTTTGATAGATTGGTGCTGGTGAGTCTGCAGATGCTTGGGTTTTGAAAGTTGAGTTTGTTTGAGTGGTTTTTGAAAAAGTGGGATCTTCCCATATGATAAAGATTCAATTTTGAATTGTCATTTAAACTATGCATTTGAAAGTTTCTGGATGATCACAAAGTGGGCCTTGATACCTTGTTATGAGTACATTCAAGGGGTGCAAAGATCCAGAAAAGTTTCTGTTAGGTTCTGAAAGTTTGAGACAGCCAAAGTAGGCATGGGAGTTAAATTGGCCAAAATGACCATTCATTTCATATATGTGTTTTGATTTACTTGTCTTTAGGAAAAGTGTGGGAAATGTTTTAGATGATGTTTATTTCACCTAAGAAACATTTTACAAGCAATGAAACAAACAAACAAGGTGGTTTTAAAGGATTTCAAAATCCATGCATACACATATGCATGCATTCATGATTTCATTTAGAAAAGTTTTTGTTAACCCTAATTTTGATGATTAGAATTTGATGATCCAAGCTTAGTATTTTTGGGATGTTACAAACACCTGGATTGGCCTAGGGGGGCCACCAGGCCAGCACACCCCCTGGTGGCGCGGCCAGCCCCAGGGCGCGCCTAGCCTAGGTGGGCCCCACCTGTGGCCCTCCAAGATGCCTCCTCCCAGCCACTTATTTCTCTCTCCCAAAAAACACCGGAGAACTTTCTCAAGCTCAAGTTCCTGATGTTCTTGCTCCTGATTTTCAATCTCCTTGCCCAGCCCATCTTTGCTGCTGATTTTTGGAGGGATTGCTCTCCGGTATGTGCCTCCTCTGCTTGTATAATTAGATTTTCGATTGGTGGATTGTATCTTGAGTATTTTGCTACTGTAGGTGACTGGTTGTGTGAGCTTGCATGCTTGTTTTATGCTTAGAGATTTCATTTTGATGCATGTTTATCCCTCTAGCAAGTTCCTATAGTAGTTCATCATCATTTATCAACTTGGAAATCACTTGGTTTGATGTTTGTCTAAAAATTTCAGAAAAAGGGTCATGGACAACCACACCTTTGGAGAAGTGTTTGAAAGTGATGCACCTAGGAGAACAATGCCTTCGAGATCATCCTCTTGATCTAGGCCATCATACAATGAGGATCTTATTGTGCCGTGTTTTGGCAACGAGGGAGATGAGGGGGATGCGCACCCTTCTACCTTCCCTTGTTTTACCTTTTTGCAAGCTTCAGGGATTCTTGATGATTTCCAACTCTTGTTTGGAGGGTTAGACTAACTGATTATATGCAGGATGAGAGTGAGCAATATGCTATGCTCACCAAAACTTTTGTGGAGAGTTTCTCTTTCACTAACAACCCTTTCAGGGCAGATGTGTCATTCAAATAGGCCTATCACCATGACATTGAAGAAATTTTGCAGCATTATAGGCATTGGCATGGCTGGGACGGTGAAGAAGATTCAAGATCGACCCGCTGATTTTTTGGAGCACTACCGCAGGGTAACTAATGATGATGACCACACATCCCAGCGCGGGAAGATAAGAAATATTCAACTCCCAGCTATCAGATATTTTGCTTCTTATCTTGCCACTAGTATTCTTGGTAGGGAGAACACTAGCAATATTTCTAACTATCATTTGGCCTTTCTAGATGCTGCACTCAATAATGAAACCAGGTATAATCTTGGTTCTCTCATTGCTCATCGCCTAGCTGCTAGAGGACCCATTTATGGGGGTATTATTGCTGCACGTGTAGTTGCTGCCTTAGAACTTTCTGTTGATCCAAATGATACATTGTTGGATCCACAGAGGCTTGATTTAGCTGCCATGAAAGCGCATCACTTTGCTACTGCTAGCTCTACCCTCGAGAGTTTAGTTTACATGATGATGTTTACTGATGGGGAAGAGAGGGAAAGTCCTTTGCCACAAACCAATTTATTCAGTATTTGCAGGGGGGCTTGGTCACGCTCCAAGGGGGAGATGGACACTACCATAGACACTACCAGGGGACGCGCATTCGTGGCTTCCACGGACACTACCAGGGGGACGCGTCCTCTTTCGACCACTCTGTGCACCACACAGGGGCATCCTCGAGCACGTACCAGGACAAAGGGGCCTCTTCGTCACATTACGGAGGCACGCCTTCTTGGCCAGGCTGGGATTGAGCCCCACTTAGGCCAAAAGCCTAAGCTTGGGGGAGGTATACCGACATCACACTCATCTACATGTCAGGCTTTGTCGGTGCTTTGTATATCCATGTTTCGCTTTCTTTTTAGTTTTTGTTTCTTCTTTCCCAAAACACAAAAAGACCAAAAGTATTTTCATTGTTTCTCTTAGTTTGTTTCTTTGCTTTTTAGCTTTGGTTTTCTTTAAGAAAAATCCAAAAAGATTTTACTTTGTTTGTTTTCGCTTTGAGTGCTTGCTTTAGAAAAATCGAAAACACCAAAAATATTTGTTGTTCTTCTTTGGTTTTGTGAAGTTCATTGCAGGGGTTCAGCGATCCTCAGTGGATTTTTGTTTCATGTTATTATTCAAGCCACACAAGTGAAAGGAAATAATGATGATCAATGAAAACTTGAGGTGTGGTAAGAGGTTGGTAATGAACTCTATTTATCTTCATTTTTGTACATATACTCATCATTATGGGCATGCTTAGTCTGTTCATCTAAGGTGTATGTTATTTATGGATGCTTAGTAGTTCATGCTCTCTTATGATTAGCTCCAACTTGCTAATAGTTTGTAGCATGTCATATGAATGTTTACTTGCATTTTTCTATTCATAACTTGGTATGACATTATGGTATCCTCCTCTGAATGTTTAATTTGAATCGACTTGGCACATGCTCACGCATGCATATGACTGAACAAAAGTCAGTTAAGCCTCGATGATTTATTTTGCCTCAGAGTTCTTGTATCACTTTTATGCCATAATTAATTATGTTTTGTTGCAAGCATGATTATGATAGTTATTGCTCTCTCGTTTGTCTCTCCCTCTCTATTGCTAGCCTTCACTTGCACTGAGTATGAGCTCTAGTCATGCTTCCAACTCCCCAAAACAAATATTGTCAAAAGTGACCACCATACCTACCTACTAGCATCATTTGATATTCCGTGCATATTCATTATGCCTTGTTTTCTTCCAAATAAAATGTTTGCTTGTTTTGGGAAATTTAGTTAGTAAAGCTCTCACGAACTTGATGGAACACTTTATTTTCTTGTACTTAATAAATCTGAACCATTGTGACTGTCCATGAAAGTTATATGCTTGCAAATTATAGGCTGGGAGTTAGCAGAACCATGCTGTCATGGGGAACGCTTTCAACACCTGTAAATATTATCCCATTGATATCATACCCTTTTGTTTACGGATGTCGTCGGTGTGAAATAAAAGGGGATCTTGTAAGTCCATGAAGTTATATATATGTGTTAGAGAAACGCCTGGGCCGCCAGCCTAAGCCATGCCTAATCATGGTGGAAACTTGCAGCATAACCATAGTGAGCAATCTATGAAGATTTCTTCTTATAAAAAAAGAGAGACCGAGAAAATAGGAAAGCGAGAAAAAACACCATTTTCCCATGGTAAATAAGAAGATTGCCGAGATGCTCATTATCTGCTTGCCTTGTCATTTTGATATGGGATAGCTCCTGTATCATGTGCAAGGGGTACCCCGTTGGCGGTTCTCTATGATACACATGTATTTACTATGACAAGAACTTACCGGTAAATAAAGTTGAGTAGCATGAGGAGCGGCCCTCGTACTCAAGGGACATGAGATTTCCAGTTTATGGTCTGTCAAACATATAACTCATATTGGACCTCACTTTCAACTTAACCATCTAAAGATGCCTATGATAGGGGCAATGAGAGATCAAAGCTAATGAGTACCATACTTTCAGCATTTGGGAGCCTTTCAAACTTTTCAAAGCCTTTTCACTTCCATGTTGAGTCACCATTATTCTATGAGCACCTTCTTGAGAGCATAGTTGTCATTCTTAGTGTAATGTGCTTGTCTCAAAACTTGGTTAATTATGTCATGACTTTGATGCTTGTATCTTTGATATCTTTACCTCTAGTCTTCACCAGAGGTGCCTTGTCATACATATTTTGCACTACAATCAAAGGCAAGCGAGATACCACTCTATCATACCTTTTTATGAGCATTGCAATGTTGCTTATGTTTATGTTTCATGCTACTTATTATTATTGAGTTGGAATCTCTTCATAGCTTGCAATGACTATTAAGTAGACTTATTTGCATACTCCTTATTATGAATTGTCTGAGTATCTAATCATGTGCTGAGAGTATTTACATCATATGAAGCAAATGTGTTAGTGAAAGTTTCTTTTATCGCACTCAGTTTTCAACTGAATTGCTTGAGGACAAGCAATAAGCTAAGCTTGGGGGAGTTGATATGTCCAAAATGTATCTACTTTCCCGAACACTTTTGCTATTGTTTCTCCTCTAAACTTGTGTGATTTGGATACAACTAACACGGAATAACGCTGTTTTCAGCAGAATTGCTTTGATGTCTAGTTTTTGTGCAAGAAATCAACTTTCAGGAAAAATCCTAGAAAATATGCCAAAAATCATATTTTACCAGAAGACTCACGGAGCCAGAAGATGAGGCGGAGGTGGGCCACCAGGGACCCACACCACTGGCCTCGCCTGGAGGGGGTGTGGCCACCTCGGGCACCCCCTCGGCCTCCCTCTCTTGCCTACAAAATCCTCCTAACCTAAAAACTCCGGGGGGGTTGACATTTTTCCAGATAGAGTTCCGCTGCGCCGCCACCACCAGAAACCATGATTCGGAACCAGAAACTCCGTTCTGGCACCTTGTCGGGACGGGGAATCGGAGGGGATCATCACCAACGTCTCTCCATCAACCATCCATGTTTACCCCATCCATGAGTGAGTAATCCCCCGTTGTAGTCTATGGGGATGGTAGGTATTGGATGAGATCTATCATGTAATCGAATAAGATTGTTAGGGCATGGTTCCTAGTATCTTTATTAGTAATATTTAACTTTGTTGCAACTTTTTGTGCTTAATGCTTGTCACTAGGGCCCGAGTGCCATGATCTCATATCTGAACATGTTATTGATTCATGATGATAGTATTGTTTGTGATCTTATCTGCAAGTTGTGTACACATATCATTGTCCGGATCCAAAGGCCCCGAAGTGTCAGAAATTGGGACAGACGGAGGGGATGGCTATGATATGAGTATCACATGTGTTCATGGAGTGTTAATGCTTTGCTCCAGTACTCTATTAAAAGGAGTACCTTAATTGCCAGTAGATTCCCTTGAGGCTCCGCTGTAACGGGTTGACTGGACAAAAGATGGTGTGCAAGTTCTCATTGCAAGCACATATGATTATAGATGGAACACATGCCTATGATTGTTTAGTACTTGGATGTTTATCTTATTTATCTGCAATTGCCCTAGATCTTGAAGTTACATGAATAGTCTCATCCATGCAATGCCCGTCCATCCATCCCTATGCCTACCGCACTCATATCCTACTGTTTGCTACTATTGTTACTAATGCTTTTGTTTTAATGCTGCTGTTACTTTGTTATTGCTACTACAAAACTGTTGATACTAATAAACTACTGTGAGCAAGACTATTTCCAGGTGCAGCTAAATTGACAACTCGGTTGTTAAGGATTATAAGTATTCTTTGGCTCCCCTTGTGTCGAATCAATAAATTGGGTAATACTACCCTCGAAGACTGTTGCGATCCCCTATACTTATGGGTAATCATGTATATCACGCGTTAATCATGAGATTTTGAATGGGACGGAGAAGTTAGCTGGATCTTCTTCCTTTCGCATGTCGTCGTATATTTGGACCGTGAGTATGTAATTCGAGAGAGGATATGCAGCATATGGGTGGGATCCCTCAACATCCCATGGTAGTTCTGGCATCTAAACAGTTTTTATTGTCCATTGTCATAATCCAATATGTGGGCATGGCGTACACCAAGGGGGCATGTGGGGTCACGGAGAAGGGAAGTGATTGTCTTGGATCTTAGGTTGGGCCTCAAACCATGGAAGTTTGAATGAGGACATACTCATGGCCTTGCAACAAAGCTTACTATCTCTCATGGGTAAAGCAATGCACCTCTGCGGAGTGTAAAAACTGGGACATGTTACTCCCTGTTTCGGGAAGGAGCTACGAACACAGCAGGAAAGGAACTCCAAGAAAGTTCTGGTAAACCTATGAAGGCTGAAGGACATAGCTTTTTAGAATAAAAGCAACCTTGAAGAAATGTTTATGAAAACCTGCATAGCCTACGACCTACGGTTTGTGGCTGTAGCTAGTGCATCAAACACTTCTTTTTAGTGAACTTGCTGAGTACGCTCATACTCAATCGTATCGTCTTAAACCTTGCTAGATTTTGGAGCAAATAACAACGACGTCAACACTAACTTATGCTCAAGGAATCATCATCAAAAGCTCAAGTCTTCAATGACGACAACGAAGATAGCATATACACCAACTGGAGTGAAGACGAAGTTGCTGATTAGATAAGATTATAATATCTAGACATAGAACCTACTTCTGTAGAGCAATGCAATAGCAGTATTTGCAAGCCAAATAGTTTAGATACTAGTCTATTAGTATGATAGTTATGAATTGTTATTTCTGGTTCTTCTTTGTTAGAAGTTGCTTTCTCTCTCTATATAACCTAGAGTGTTCTCTGGATCTTTTGTAAAGAGTCGAGTCGTTACCTATAGTTATGTCTTGGACCTGCTATGTTTCTGTTGTACCACTCTGAGGGATGTAATACTAGTGGAACGGTGTTTCATTGGTGTTATGTCAACGACTATAGTGTACTACATCATGCAGTGGTATGTTGGGTCATCGCAAGCTCTCCGATCCAGAGTCGTAGGCTTCTTCTCCTGACGGCAGATCATACAGATTGGAGTTGCAACTCATGTTGCTATCCGTGCCGTAGATCAGCATGGGAGCGTTGAGCTTGCTCAACGTGCCAATTGGTGGATTCCATGAGGCGCGCGATCGCCGGTGCCATCACCCGATCGGGGAGGTGAAGTGTGACGATCTTGCCAACTTGGAAGAATAGGCTCCCGATCATCATGTTGAGTCTGTCTCCTATGAAATCAAAGGCCAGGCATGTTTCTAGCGAGTGTATGGTGAAGTCGATGGCGCCTAAGAGAAGATGATTATAAGACGCGAACGAGTCAAAGAATGCGGGTGTTGGGGCTGTCAAGATCGCAACATCAGCGCTCCTAGTTCCCACAGACGGTGCCAATTGACGTGGGGCGATCACGTTAATGCCCATACTTGATGGACTTAGGTTTAAGGAAGAGGGGTGCACTGGAGATCTCGTTCGGCCAACATACAAGAAACACGGGACACGAAGTTTACCTAGGTTCGGGACCCCACAGGGAAAACCCTACTCCTGCTTGTCTTCTCTTGATTATCGAAGGAACCAAAGGCTACATGGGTGCACATATGAGATCTGGCGGGTGTATGCTAGGGTTTTTCGTTGTCCTCCCCGTTGTTCCCTCCTGGCCTTTATATGGGGAGGCCGGGTCTCGGGATAAGGCAGAGTCGGTTACAAGTTAGGGTTTTCTCTTTCAAAGATTCTATCTTAAGCTAGCCTTATCCTTGATACGTCCAATTTGTATCACCATTCTATATCATAATTTTCCTCTATTCATTGATATATATGTCTTATTATGAGGTATTACTTATGTCTTTTCCTCTGTTTTTGCATGTTGGATGATTCTTGGAGGATGGACTGCTGGAGTCAGGTTTCTGATGGAAAAAAGAGGTGTTTTCATGCAATTTCGCGAAGATCGGAAAAATACCAGAAAAATATTGGAAAATTATTTTCCCCCGAAAGACGAAGGAAGCCAGAAGGGGAGGCGTAGATGGGCCACAGGGGTCCCACACCCCTAGGTGCGGGCCCTCCTAGGCCGCGCCTAGGGCAGGTGTGGCCACCTGGCCGGCCTCCGACTCCGCCCTCTCGCCTATATCTTCCTCACGGAACCCTAATACTAGGAGGCGACCACGGATAGATTACCGCCGCCTCTGCGGGGCGGAAAACATCGAGAGAGAAAGAGCTCTCCAGCGAACAGATTTCTTCCGGGGAAATTCCTTCCCAGAGAGGGGAGATTGTCGCCATCAACACCATCGTCAAGCTAGACTTCATCGGGATCATCATCACCATCATCTCCACCAGCACCATCATCACCACTCCATCCCGCTGTAACAATCGTGTTGAATACTTGCTTAGTTCATTAGGGGGAACTTTCCCGGTGTTGATTAATATTGTAGTTTATGCTTCTGAGTGGAACCATTGGATTATTGTTTATGTTCAGATTGTTATCCATTACCATATAATCTTTGATCTTGATCCATATGATGTTGTAACATCCCTAAAATCATAATTTCAAAGTTGGCATATCATTCATGCATGCATATAGATTTATGTTCAAATTTCAAACTCATTTCAGAAAAACAGAAGCACATTGTGCTAAGATTTTATGTGAGCAGATTTAAATTAAATGGCTATCCCCATTTGAAAGTTTGATTGTTTATGAACCAAGTTTGTTGCCCTCTATGAGGATAGGTTTGAGTGTAGAATTTAAACCAAGTCTTTCAAATTGGAAATGGTTTCAAAAACCATTTTTCAAATTTTGCAAACCAAGTGCCTAGTCTCTGTTATTTTTGATCTCCAAGCTTGACCAAGCCTTTGCAAAGCAACCACTTGTTTTTATGCCTATATTGGAGACTACTGTACCCTGCAAAAACCCCAGAAAGATTTGAATTCAAAAAAGAGTTTGAATTCATTTCAAAACCATTCCTGAAAATCGAAATAGAAAAAGAAAAGGAGTAAATAAAAGAAAAGGGCCGAGCGCCAGGAATCTAGCCCAGCATCGGAATAGGCCCAGCTAGCCCACCCGGGCCATATTTTTCTCTCTCGCACGCGTCACAAGACTCACATACCGACGACAGCTAGACCCCACCTCCCTTCGCTACATACCGACGAGCGGCCTCTCCACGCCGCCGTCTTCCTCGATTCCACAGACGACCGCTGCACGTTGCTACACTGATTTCGCGAGCTTAATTGGCATTCATGCATCAAGCGTTTCTTGTCGAGCCTCTGGCTATAAAATCCCCACATCCTAGCGACCATTTACCCCCAAACAATTTCGCCTTCACGCCACCAGGCTGCCCACAACTCGCACGACGCTGCCGCTGTTCCGATGACTGCGCCGGCGAATTCCGGTGAGCTCCGTGTTCCCCTCTGTCTCTAGTTCATCCTATCAAGTTCAGCGAGTCTTTGCGCACCTACTGACACTCCCCAATTGCCCTCGCACGATCCGTAGCTCCAGCAATGTCGACGACCGTCCGCCACCGTTCTCTGCACGAACTCCGGCAACCTCCCTCCGTAAGTAGCCACCGCCCCTTGCCCTCTGACTGGTACACCTAGAATCTACATCGTTGTGCGCATCTAACGGTACCCCTATTTTGGCTTAGCGCGATGAGGAACCTCTCCAACGTCGACGACTGACCGTGCCCGACGTCTGTCTCAACTCCGACGAGAAATCCTTGCCGTTTTCGCGCGCCCCTCGATGAACAATCGCCACCTTGAGCATCAGCAACCTCCTGCGGTTCTGGTAAGCATCTCCTTCCTTCCCCAGGCGACCTAGAACGCCGGCACCGCCGCTGACTGACACGCCACCGCCGCTAGCGCCGCTCGGTTTGGGTCGTTTGATCCAGGACCGTCAGATCTAGATCCAACGCGTAGATTTAGATCACTTAACGAAACGTTTTCGGTAGATCTAGGCCGTGTGTTTTAAACAGATCCTACGGCTCACGAGTGTGATCCGGAGCGAATCGGTATCGGCCAATAGAAATAGGACGCGTGGCTAGGGTTTGAATTAAAACAGAATTTCAAATCAGATTTAGATCCAAATTTCAAAGGGCTATAACTTTTGATTCCCACGTTAGATTTTTGCAAATTTTATACCGTTGGAATCAGTGAGTCAAGCCCTTTCTGAATCTGCAATGTGTTTAACAAAAAGTTTCTGTTAAAATGATTTTATATGCAGAAACATTTCTAGGTCCATTTTGAGTATAGATTTTGTTTAGCAAATTGTTTTAGGGCTAAATAAGTTTAGTTAGCAAACTTTTTGACTTGGTTGTGTTTCTGTTTCATGCACTTGCTTGGTAGAGTTTTCAAAAATCATCACTTAGAATTTTCTTGCATGCATGCATTCATATTTTTGTTTGTACATGAATGGTATGTAATTGTGTGCTACAAATTCTTGTGTAGATTTTGCTAGTGACTGTGATTGTGAAGAGTGCTACTCTCCCCATTACCAAGGCAAGTGATACTTCATGATATTTCCACCCCTTTATTTTGAATAAGCATTAGAATTATTTTTGCTAAGTCTTGCATGCTACTTTTGCCAAATGCTATGTTGGGAAATCCTATGTAGTTGTAGAAATATAGAATTGCTAGGGAATTTCCTAAGTTAAATTACTATGCCATGTTTAGCCTAGCTAGTAGAAAACAAGGATTGGTAAAGTATGTATATGCTATGATGAAAATAATTCTAAGTCTTTTGGACTTATGCTTTTCTTAATAAAACAACTAAGTGAATGAACCCCCTGGGTGGAATGGGACTTGAATTGGTGGTTTTTGGTTGAGTGGTTACACAAGGCCAAGGATATGGCTTGTGTATCTCACTTGTGGTATGCCACCCAGGCACAAAGGGATTTGGAGGCCAAGTGTTGAGAAAGCTTACAGTGCAACCACTTGGCAATATGGGCTCTGCCTTGATCATATAGGTTGCTAGAACTTAGTCTCTTGGACAGTTGGTGGTAGTGGGAATGATAGGTTGGAGCGCGTCCATTTGACTAAGGAAAGGCTTCTAAAAGGTCCTGTCTTGGGAAACCAAGTCTGGTGGGGAAAGTGCACAACCTCTGCAGATGGAAAATCTAAGTACTTAGCCAAGTCCATGGCAATGGACAACTTGAGCATTAAGACATGGAAGCTACAAGAATCTCATCACTCCAACTTCTAAGTAAAATTTGTGGGTGAACAAGGGTGAAGGACCCCAATGTCTATTGGTAGTTTCTTGGGAAAGTTTTTGACAAAGAAAAACTTAGTGATTTCAACTAATAGGAAAAACCTATTTTCAAGCAAAGCAAGCCAAGCTACACTTAGCCAAAATGCATATAGTAATATAGTCCACTTAAAATTTACTAAGGTATCACTTGCCAATACTATTCCAAAGTATTGACCCACTATGGCTGTAACTTATGATGTTGCAGGTTACTCCGATGATGATTAGGAGTCATGAGTCTACACTCAACATGCTTGCCTGTGGCACATGAAGATGAGGACTTATGTTTATTTACTTATTCCATAAACTCTTGTATTAGACCTTTGGCCCTGAGTTGTAAAAGACTATGTTTTATCTCTGGAATGAATGTAATAAACGACCTTTGTATCTGTGTACTTCATCTTAAACTGTGGATACTAGCATTGATCCAGGGACTAGCATTGCAATCACAGGGATCCTTTTCCTTTACAAAGGAGGTATCTTACAGATGGTATTAGAGCACTGTGTTGCCTGTAGGATTATGACCCTAGGATTGGAATACCACTAAGGAAAAAAATTCAATTACTTCTACACTTGTCTATTCTTCTCGTAAACTTTTCTAATCTTCTCATTCTCATCTCTATTTGTAGATGAACTCCATCAACGAAGCCGTGAAGAAAGGACCACTCATGACCATGACCTTGGAGTGTGAAACTGAGTTCCCCAAAATTCTCAAGGATCTCATGGTGGCCATGGGAGCACATGGTGCAGCTGTGTACAAAGGCTTTCCAGTGATGGATGAAGGAGTGGAGTACTGGTGGGTGCAACTTCACTTGTAGAAAAACAAGGAAGACAACCACAAAGAAAGAGGATTCTGCATGTACACCAACACTGTGATGCACACCACATACTTTGAGTCAGCAAGAGAAGTAGCTTGGAGGACTATCAAAGAACTTAGTGCTAGAGTCAAGTGCAGAATGATCAACCTCCAAAAAGACTTAGAGAAATAGAAGGAGCTTACCCAAGAGTTGGAAGCCACCAACCAAACCTTAAGGGGAGATTTATAGACTTAGTGATGGAATCATGTGAACAAGATAGGTGGATTGCCTCTAGGAACATTGTGTTAGCCAACAGATCCAGTGAGATAGGATTGTGAACGCACTTCGTTAGTTGGACCACCACCTATCACCTTATTTTCCAAAATGATACCTTAAATAAGTTTGGACTTGATTGATGTAATGGATTCATGTATGCATGACTTGTGTGATTTTGTGTTCCAAGGATATATATGAAATGTTTGTCTTGTTTATCTTAAATTGTGTTGTTCTAACTTTTCTATATTATAAATAGATGCCTATTACCATCAGCACTATTGAGGAGTTCCAGGTTACCCGCTTTGGTCCTCGTATCGTAGAGCTTACCACTATGCTCGATCTCCCTCTTCCCACCATCATGGTGCATCCACTCACCAAGTTCGAGAGGAAGGACCTCTGGGGCTTCAAGGTGAACCAGCCCGGACGCCAGACAGAGCCTACTACGGAGTCCATCGTCTTCAAGCTGATGCACGACGACAGGGAGAGAGGCATGGAGGTAGTCATGCAGGACCTGATAGGACGTCTGCTAGGCCGCCACTCCCGACAGGTTAGGGGCACCCACTTCCACGTCTTCGGAAGACGTGATGATGATGGAGAGTCCATCGACTTCGAGGATGACTCGAGGGACGCAGCAGAGCCGATACGTCTCTATCTCCAGGACTTAGAGTCTCTCATCAGGCACGTGGACACGGACAAGACCAATTTCATGCTCAGTAATGACGAGCTCCAGGTGCAGCTTCGCGAGAAGGACAAGATTTTCGCACAGCAGGACGAGATAGTCAAGGAAATGGAGGCGAGGTTCGAGACCCAGGACCGTAAGTTCAAGAGTCAGGAGAAACGCGTCCAGGATAGGAACAAGAAGATCCGAGACATGACTGAAGAACTGAAGTGCAAGGATTTCGAGCTAGAGCAGCAGCAGATGGTGATCGAGAGGCTTCGCTCCCAGAAGAGGGCTCTCAAGGCCAAGATCGATTCCTTGACCACCACTATTGAGGAGAACAAGACCGCGATGGAGAACGCAGGTCTTACCTTTGTCGAGGAGGAGATTGATGCTGATGAGTAGACTTGACTACTCGCTTATCTTTCATTATCGTATTTGTTATTTGTGAACTTGTTATTGGACCATCATACATGTGGATGGCTTGCCACTTGTGTGTTTTATTTCGGAAACTTGTTATCTGGTTGTTGAACTTTTATCTTGTGTTGCATGCTATGTGTTTGCTTGTGATGTAATGTGCATAAAAACATCTATGGGTATCTCATTCTTATCTCTATTTGAACAAACCACAGATGCCTCCCCATCGCGCAAACCCAAACCCCAACAACATCACTCCAGAAATGCAACAGATGATGAATGCTCAAACACAGCTTATGCAGATGATGACAACATTCATCCAAAACCAGAATAACAACAACAACAACCCCAATAACAACAACAACAACAACAACAACAACAACAACCCTCCGGGCTTTGATATGCTCACCAGATTTCTGCGTTTGAGGCCAGCTAAGTTCTCGGGGACAACTGATCCCATGGTGGCCAATGATTGGCTACGTTCTGTAAACAAGGACTTAGTGACCGTAATGCATTTGGACGCTGAAAAGGTCGATTTGCAAGATCATTGGAAGGACCAGCCGCCACATGGTGGGACAACTTCCAAATCACCACTCCTATAAATGAGGTGACTTGGGCTATCTTTGAAGATGGCTTTCGCACGGCTCATATCTCATCAGGAATAATGAGCCTGAAAAAGAAAGAGTTCCACAACCTGAAGCAGCGCCACCGCAGCGTGGCTAAATACATAGAAGAGTTCAACAATCTGGCGCGTTATGCACCGGATGAGGTTGACACAGATGCCAAAAGGAAGGAAAAATTTCTGGAAGGCTTGAATGATGAGCTGAATCTGCAGTTGGCTATGGCATATGTTCCCACTTATCAGTCGCTCTGTGACAAGGCGGCTATATTGGAGAACAAAATGAAGCAAGTCGAGAGTAGGAAGAGGAAACACTCCGACAAGCACAGTTCGGGATCATCTCACAAACGATCTCACTATGATGACAGTGGAAGCTCAGGATCCCATAAGCATGGGAAATTCAACAAGCACCACAACCACAACCGTCATGACAACAAGCATCACCGCAGTCATGACAATGACAAGTACAAGAACCACAAGAGTGGACATAAGAGCCACCACAGTGGAAATGGTAATGGAAGTGGAAGTCAGCCTGCTAAAAGAGACATCAGTCAGGTTGAATGCTTCAAATGCAAGAAGATGGGACACTATGCAAATGAGTGCCCCGAAAAGAAAGTTGAAGGACCTGTCAAGCCCAATCCTTTCTAGAAAGGACAGGTGAACCACATCAGTGTGGAGGAGGTCTATGAAGAGCCTGACGCTGTTGCTGGTAAGTTCAGACTCAATTCCATTCCAGCATTTGTACTCTTTGACACTGGTGCATCTCATTCATTCATATCAAAAGCATTTGTTGATAGAAATGGGTTTGCATCTGAAAACATTGGGTGTCCAATAAAAGTTAGTTCTCCGGGTGGAGATATGATAGTAAGTCTTGGATGTCGGGATCTTGTCATAGAGTTTGGAAAACATAAGTTTCCAGTGAGCCTGATAATCCTAGATTCCCAAGGATTGGATGTAATTTTAGGAATGGATTGGATGGCTAAGTATGAAGGAGTGCTTGATTGTGCTAATCGTACTGTTGCACTCACAACCCTAGAAAGAAAAAGAATAAAATTTAGGTCAAACTTTGAATCCAAAGGAAGTAAGCTTAATTCTCTTAAGGGGGTTAGCATGGACAGTGTGCCAATTGTATGTGAGTATCCGGATGTGTTTCCGGAAGAATTGCCAGGAATGCCACCAGATAGAGACGTGGAATTTCTGATAGATTTGGTACCAGGTTCTGGACCAATAGCAAAGAGACCATACAAAATGTCAGTAGATGAACTGAAAGAACTCAAGAAGCAACTAGGAGAACAGTTGCAGAAAGGATTTATTCAACCAAGTTCTTCATCTTGGGGAGCCCCAGTCTTGTTTGTGGAGAAGAAGGATAGAAGTCAAAGATTATGCATAGATTACCGTTCACTCAACGAGGTAACTATCAAGAACAAATATACATTGCCTAGAATCAATGACTTGCTTGATCAGCAGGAAGGGGCATGTGTGTTCTCAAAGATTGATCTCCGGTCAGGCTATTTCCAACTCAAGATAAGAGAGCAAGACATACCTAAAACAGCATTCACCACAAGGTATGGATTATATGAGTATACCGTAATGCCTTTCGGCTTGACAAATGCTCCAGCATACTTCATGAATATGATGAACAAGGTGTTCATGGAATTTCTTGACAAGTTTGTTGTCGTTTTCATCGATGATATCTTAGTCTACTCCAAGAGCAAAGAAGAGCATGAAGGACACTTGCGTTTGATACTCGAGAAGTTGAGAGAGCATAAACTTTATGCCAAATTCAGCAAGTGTGAGTTCTGGTTGGAAGAAGTTGGATTTCTTGGTCATGTAATGACGAAGGATGGTGTAGCAGTTGATCCTGCTAAAGTTTCAGCTGTGACAGAATGGGAATCTCCCAAGAATGTGAAAGAAGTTTGTAGTTTCCTCGTCTTAGCAGGTTACTACAGAAGGTTCATTGAAAATTTCTCAAAGGTTGCTAAACCAATGACTGAATTGTTAAAGAAAGACAACAAGTTTGCTTGGTCTGAAGGTTGTGAAGTCAGCTTTCAAGAATTGAAGAAGAGACTAGTGACAGCACCAGTTCTATGTCTTCCGGATTTGGAAAAAGATTTCCAAGTATATTGTGATGCGTCTCATCAAGGTTTGGGTGCCGTACTTATGCAAGACGGTAAGTTGTGGCCTATGCCTCAAGACAACTCAAAACTCATGAGTTAAACTATCCTACTCATGATTTGGATTTAGCCTCTATCGTCCATGCACTCAAAACATGGAGACATTACCTTTTGGGAAAGCGTTGTGAAGTGTTCACCGATCACAAGAGTTTGAAGTATATCTTCACCCAGAAGGAAATCAATATGAGACAAAGAAGATGGTTAGAGCTTATCAAGGATTACGACTTAAGTTTGCAATACCACCCCGGTAAAGCAAACGTTGTAGCGGATGCTCTAAGTCGTAAGGTATTTGTAAATGGTCTTACCAAAGGAGAATTTCCAGATGATTTGTGTAATCAGTTCAAAGAACTCAGATTGGAGATTGTGCCTGAAGGACATCTCATTTTGTTAGATGTCCAAACCACTTTGTTGGACAAGATTCGAGAAGCTCAAAAGACTGATAAGGAAATTGAAGAGATTAAGAAAAATATTGACCAAGGGAAAGCTAAAAGTTTCCATGTAGACGAACAAGGTACTTTATGGCACGGGAAACGTATTTGTGTTCCGCAAGATCCGGAGATGCGGAAACTGATTCTACAAGAAGCCCACAACTCTCCGTATTCTATTCACCCGGTTAACACCAAAATGTACATGGACATGAAAGAAAGATTTTGGTGGAACAATCTCAAGAGAGACATCGCCGAACATATTGCTTTGTGTGATGTGTGTAGCAGAGTAAAAGCAGAGCATCAGAAACCAGCAGGTTTGCTTCAACCACTACCTATTCCTGATTGGAAGTGGGATAAGATTGGTATGGATTTCATTACCGGATTACCAAGGACCAGATCGGGATATGACTCCATATGGGTAGTAGTAGATCGCCTAACTAAAGTGGATCATTTTATACCCGTGCAGACAACCTATACAAGTGCCAAGTTATCCAAAATCTACATGAGTAGAATTGTATGCCTTCACGGTGTGCCTAAGAGTATTGTGTCCGATAGGGGAACCCAATTCACTTCCCATTTTTGGAGACAGCTACATGAGTCATTGGGAACGAGGTTGGAATTCAGTACTGCCTTTCATCCTCAAACCGATGGACAAACAGAAAGAACTAATCAAATTCTGGAAGACATGTTGAGGGCATGTGCCCTAGATTATGGAGCAAGTTGGGACGAAAGTCTGCCTTACGCAGAATTTTCTTATAACAACAGCTATCAAGCCAGCATTGAGATGGCACCGTTTGAGTTTCTCTACGAAAGAAAATGTACCACCCCATTGTTATGGAATGGTGTGGGAGAAAGAAGTTTATTCGGGCCAGATCTTATCAAAGAAGCTGAAGAGAAAGTCAAATTGGTTAAGGACAGGTTGAAGATAGCACAGCCCCGACAGAAAAGCTACGCAGATCCTAAGCGTAGAGAAGTCACCTACGAAGTTGGTGATAGAGCCTATCTTAGAGTATCACCACTCCGTGGAGTGAAAAGATTCGGAGTCAAAGGAAAGTTGGCACCAAGATATGTTGGGCCATTCAAGATTCTAAGTCGCAAAGGAGAAGTTGCTTATGGAATTGAACTGCCAGCACCTCTATCAGCAGTCCATAATGTATTTCATGTGAGTCAGCTTAAGAAATGTCACCCAGAAATGGAAGAATCTTCTTTGAAGGATACCATACCTTTGGAAGAAGTTCAACTAGAAAGTGATCTCACTTATGAAGAAAAGCCTATCAAGATACTTGAGACTGCAGAAAGAGTCACAAGGACAAACACTATCAAGTTTTGCAAAGTGCAATGGAATCATCATACCGAAGAGGAAGCAACAAGGGAAAGAGAAGATGATCTTCGGAAAGACCACCCTCACCTATTTGCTAGCCAATCCGAATCTTGAGGGCGAGATTCACCTTAAGGGGGTTAGATTTGTAACATCCCTAAAATCATAATATCAAAGTTGGCATATCATTCATGCATGCATATAGATTTAAGTTCAAATTTCAAACTCATTTCAGAAAAACAGAAGCACATTATGCTATGATTTTATGTGAGCAGATTTAAATCAAATGGCTATCCCCATTTGAAAGTTTGATTGTTTATGAACCAAGTTTGTTGCATTCTATGAGGATAGGTTTGAGTGTAGAATTTAAACCAAGTCTTTCAAATTGGAAATGGTTTCAAAAACCATTTTTCAAATTTTGCAAACCAAGTGCCTAGTCTCTGTTATTTTTTATCTCCAAGCTTGACCAAGCCTTTGCAAAGCAACCACTTGTTTTTATACCTATATTGGAGACTACTGTACCCTGCAAAAACCCCAGAAAGATTTGAATTCAAAAATAGTTTGAATTCATTTCAAAACCATTCCTGAAAATCAAAATAGAAAAAGAAAAGGAGTAAATAAAAGAAAAGGGCCGAGCGCCAGGAATCTAGCCCAGCATCGAAACAGGCCCAGCTAGCCCACCCGGGCCATATTTTTCTCTCTCAAGACGCGTCACAAGACCACACCCGACAGCCTGCACCCCACCTCCCTTCGCGACGCCGACGAGCGGCCCTCGCCCACGCTACTTTCCTCGATTCCGCCAAGACGACCTCCGCCGCCTGTTGTCGCCGATTCATGAGCTTAATTGGCATTGATGCAGAAAGCGTTTCTTGTCGAGCCTCTGGCTATAAAATCCCCACATCCTAGCGACCATTTCCCCCCAAACAATTCCGCCTTCATGCCACCAGGATGCCCACAACTCGCACGACGCCGCCGCTGTTCCGACGACTGCGCCGGCGAATTCCGGTGAGCTCCGTGTTCCCCTCTGTCTCTAGTTCATGCTATCAAGTTCAGCGAGTCTTTGCGCACCTACTGACACTCCCAAATTTCCCTCGCATGATCCGTAGCTCCAGCAACATCGACGACCGGCCGCCACCGTTCTCTGCACGAACTCCGGTGACCTCCCTCCGTAAGTAGCCACCGCCCCTTGCCCTCTGACTGGTACACCTAGAATCTACATCGTTGTGCGCATGTAACGGTACCCGTATTTTGGCTTAGCGCGACGAGGAACCTCGCCAACATCGACGACTGACCGTGCCCGACGTCTGTCTCAACTCCGACGAGAAATCCTCGCCGTGTCCGCGCGCCCCTCGACGAACAATCGCCACCTTGAGCATCAGCAACCTCCTGCGGTTCTGGTAAGCATCTCCTTCCTTCCCCGGGCGACCTAGAACACCGGCACCGCCACTTACTGACGCGCCGCCGCCAGCCACCGCCGCTAGCGCCGCTCGGTTTGGGTCGTTTGATCCAGGACCGTCAGATCTAGATCCAACGCGTAGATTTAGATCACTTAACGAAACATTTTCGGTAGATCTAGGCCGTGTGTTTTAAACAGATCCTACGGCTCACGAGTGTGATCCGGAGCGAATCGGTATCGGCCAATAGAAATAGGACGCGTGGCTAGGGTTTGAATTAAAACAGAATTTCAAATCAGATTTAGATCCAAATTTCAAAGGGCTATAACTTTTGATTCCCACGTTAGATTTTTGCAAATTTTATACCGTTGGAATCAGTGAGTCAAGCCCTTTATGAATCTGCAATGTGTTTAACAAAAAGTTTCTGTTATAATGATTTTATATGCAGAAACATTTCTAGGTCCATTTTGAGTATAGATTTTGTTTAACAAATTGTTTTAGGGCTAAATAAGTTTAGTTAGCAAAATTTTTGACTTGGTTGTGTTTCTGTTTCATGCACTTGCTTGGTAGAGTTTTCAAAAATCATCACTTAGCATTTTCTTGCATGCATGCATTCATATTTTTGTTTGTATATGAATGGTATGTAATTGTGTGCTACAAATTCTTGTGTAGATTTTGCTAGTGACTGTGATTGTGAAGAGTGCTACTCTCCCCATTACCAAGGCAAGTGATACTTCATGATATTTCCACCCATTTATTTTGAATAAGCATTAGAATTATTTTTGCTAAGTCTTGCATGCTACTTTTGCCAAATGCTATGTTGGGAAATCCTATGTAGTTGTAGAAATATAGAATTGCTAGGGAATTTCCTAAGTTAAATTACTATGCCATGCTTAGCCTAGCTAGTAGAAAACAAGGATTGGTAAAGTATGTATATGCTATGATGAAAATAATTCTAAGTCTTTTGGACTTATGCTTTTCTTAATAAAACAACTAAGTGAATGAACCCCCCGGGTGGAATGGGACTTGAATTGGTGGTTTTTGGTTGAGTGGTTACACAAGGCCAAGGATATGGCTTGTGTATCTCACTTGTGGTATGCCACCTAGGCACAAAGGGATTTGGAGGCCAAGTGTTGAGAAAGCTTACATTGCAACCACTTGGCAATATGGGCTCTGCCTTGATCATATAGGTTGCTAGAACTTAGTCTCTTGGACAGTTGGTGGTAGTGGGAATGATAGGTTGGAGCGTCCCATTTGACTAAGGAAAGGCTTCAAAGGTCCTCTTGGGAAACCAAGTCTGGTGGGGAAAGTGCACAACCTCTGCAGATGGAAAATCTAAGTACTTAGCCAAGTCCATGGCAATGGACAACTTGAGCATCAAGACATGGAAGCTACAAGAATCTCATCACTCCAACTTCTAAGTAAAATTTGTGGGTGAACAAGGGTGAAGGACCCCAATGTCTATTGGTGGTTTCTTGGGAAAGTTTTTGACAAAGAAAAACTTAGTGATTTCAACTAATAGGAAAAACCTATTTTCAAGCAAAGCAAGCCAAGCTACACTTAGCCAAAATGCATATAGTAATATAGTCCACTTAAAATTTACTAAGGTATCACTTGCCAATACTATTCCAAAGTATTGACCCACTATGGCTGTAACTTGTGATGTTGCAGGTTAATCCGATGATGATTAGGAGTCATGAGTCTACACTCAACATGCTTGCATGTGGCACATGAAGATGAGGACTTATGTTTATTTACTTATTCCATAAACTCTTGTATTAGACCTTTGGCCCTGAGTTGTAAAAGACTATGTTTTATCTCTGGAATGAATGTAATAAACGACCCTTGTATCTGTGTACTTCATCTTAAACTGTGGATGCTAGCATTGATCCAGGGACTAGCATTGCAATCACAGGGATCCTTTTCCTTTACAAAGGAGGGATATTACAGATGTCTCGTGAGTAGTTCGTTTAGTTCTTGAGGACATGGGAGAAGTCATGTTGTTAGTAGTGGATTTGTGTTGAGATATTATTCAATGGTTCAGTATTTAAGTTGTGGTGCTATTCTTCTAGTGGTGTCATGTGAACGTCGACTACATGATACTTCACCATTTATGGGCCTAGGGGAATGCATTGTGTATTTGGCTACTAATTGTGGGGTTGTCGGAGTGATAGAAACCTGAACCCCCGTTAGGACACCATTGCACAAGGGAGTGTAGGATCTCAGAGTTTAAGGATGTGGTTAGGTTTATATCTTAATTACTTTCCTGTAGTTGCGGATGCTTGCAGGGGGTTTAATCACAAGTATGTATTAGTCCAAGTAAGGTCGGTACATTAGCACAGCTTCACCCACACAACACTTACAACACCAAAGAAGAGTACTTAGCTATTTGAAGCGAAAGCACTTGACAGAATTCCCATGTGTCCTCGAGAACGTTTGGTCCTTATAAGTATTTCCACTGGATTTTCCTTTGCTAAGAAAGGATTGGGCCACTTACTGCGTTTGTTCGTTATCTTTATTACTTGCACTTTTTTGTTGCTTTATCAGAAAACCCCTAAAAATCCTTTTGCTAAGTATTTACAGAGAGTTCCTGCTCCATACCACTAGTCAACACCTTCTTCTCCTTGTAGGGATCGACACTCCTATTTATCGAAAGTACTGCGATACACCCCCTATACTTGTGGGTCATCAAGACTAGTTTCTGGCGCCGTTGCCGGGGAGTGATGAGCTATTGAATAGTGGAACTGGTAAGGGAAACATCTACTGTGAGTATTGCCTTTTGTTTCTGTTTGTTGCTTTGTTTCCAATATGGATAGCCCACTTGGTTTTCTATTTGGGAAAACTACTACCACTATTAGGGTAGTCGATGAACCACCACCTGTTGAAATAGATCCTTTTAAGATAACTACAAGTATTGTTGATCGTGTTATGGATAATTATTATTTAGGGGATGGAACTATCCATACTGGTGACCACTTGCTTTTTATCCATGAATTATGCGGTTTTTTTAAGTGTGCAAGTATCACAACTGAACAGGTGAAGAAGAAGTTACTCTCCATATCCTTGAAAGGGAGAGCTGAAGAATGGTATAAGCTATTGAATAATGGACAATCTATGGAATGGGAGGAAATGACATCTCTCTTTTATTCTAAAATTTATCCTCCCAGTGAGATTCATAAGGATAGAAATCTGATATATATAACTTTTGGCCTCATGATGGAGAGAGTACAACTCAAGCTTGGGGGAGATTGAAATTACTAATGCTTAAATGTCCTATTCGTGAACTCCCTTACAATATTATTATCAATATCTTTTATGATATGCTTTGTCTTCATGATAAATATTTACTAGATGCTTCATGTGCGGGATCATTCACATGTATGAAGTAAGAAGCTAAATGGGATCTACTAGACCGTATTCAAGAGAACACTGAAGCTTGGAAGAATGACAAAGGAAGAAAGTCAGGTATAAACTATGATTATGAATGCATTAAATCTTTTATGGGAACTGATGACTTCCGTGATATTAGTAATGAGTTTGGTCTTGATTCCCAAAGTATTGCCAACTATTTTAAAGCCTTTGCCTCTTACATAGAAATTCCCAAGAAGAAGTGGAATAAGTACCATGCACCTTGTAGGGGTTCGTAGCATGGAAAAAAAAAATCTACCGCATGCACACAAACAAGCCAAGATCTATCTACTAGATTGTAGCAACGAGTCGATAGAAGCACTCACCCTCGAAGATTCCAAAGCGGTTAACGAGAGCAGATTCTCATGGGTGATGTAGTCGTACACTTGCCAATCTCAAGATCGCATAGACGATCCTTCCGGCTGCGTCCTAGCGCTTCATAATCGGTCACACGTTCGGTACTCGATGAAGACCTGCCTCTCCCTTGTTCCAGCAGGCAGCGGAGGTTGTAGTTCTCCCCTCGCGATTCCGGCAGCACGATAGCATGGTATTGGAAGTAGAGGGAATATCCCGTAGGGCTTCGCCTAAGCCGGTGCGAGTTATGGTGGATCTAGGGTTTCCCGGCGATCTAGGGTTTAGAAGGCCTGGAGGAGGAGGAGGAGGAGGAGGTGTCGGCGGAGGCTAGGGCGACGGCGGCGTGAAGCGCACGGGTGGGGAGGGCTGGCTCTTGTGGTGTTTGGGGCAGCCCTCCCCCTCTATTTATGAGAGGGGGCAGCCTTGGGAGGGGAGGGTTTGAATCCAAACCCAAACCCAAGTTGGATTGAAAGAAGGACTCTTTCCTTCTTCCACTAGAAAACCATTGTTCCAGTTTGACTTTTCAAACCTCCCGTTTGACTTTCAATTTAGAGCTTTAATTCTCTCTTGCAAATGCCCAAACCAAGTGACCTAGGATATGATCCAATCATTCCACTTACCCATGACACATTCATGTTCCATTCCCCTTCCGGTCCGGTGAACCTTCTAGAACCTCTCTCATGAAAACATCGAAATCATTCCCAAACTACGAAATCGGACTTTCCTTATATGAATCTTATTCTCCGGACTATTCTGTATCTCCTCATGATATCTCGGATCCCATCCGAGAATTCGAACAACATTCGGTATCCCTACTAACATTCCATATCTACTAAACAACATCGAATCCTTAAGTGTGTCTCCCTACGGTTCGTGAATTATGCGGACATGACCGAGACACTTCTCCGATCAATAACCAATAGAGGAATATGGAAATTCATATGGCTCCCACATATTTCTACGATTACTTTGCGATCGAATGAACCACTTACATACGATACCAATTTCCCTTTGTCTCGCGATAGTTTACTTATCCGAGGTTTGATCGTCGGTATCTCTGCATACCTAGTTCAACCTCGTTACCGATAAGTACTCTTTTCTTGTTCCCGTGATATGTGATCCCTTGTGAGACAGTCACATGCTTGCAAGACAATTGGATGACATTCCACCAAGAGGGCCCAGAGTATATCTATCTGTCATATGGATGGACAATTCCCACTCTTGATCCATGTGCCTCAACACATACTTCCTGAACACTCAATGCCACCTTTATAGCCTCCCAGTTAAGGTGTGGTGTTTGATGTCATCAAAGCATCCTTACGGTGATGGTGATTAGCATGATCTCATGGTCAAAGGAATTAGGTTACTATGTATCAGAAAGCTTATAGCAAATGAACTATTAAAATGACTTGATCTTTATGCTACGCTTATCTATAGGATTATGTCCATCATACCATTCTCCTAATGATATGATCTCATTGTTAATAACATCTCAATGTTCATGATCGAGAAACCACGATCATCTATTAACCAACAAGTTAGTATTATAAAGAGGCTTTACCAGGGACTCTAATTTAGTTTACAAATCACACAAGTATTAATGTTTCCGGTTAATACTATTATAGCATGAATGTAAACATTTATCATAAACACAAAGATATAATAATAACCACTTTTATTATTGCCTCTAGGGCATATATCCAACAGTCTCCCACTTGCACTAGAGTCAACTAATCTAGATTACATGGTAATATACTGAACACCCATGGCAGTTTGGTGCTGGTCATGTTTTGCCCTCGAGAGAGGTTTAGTCAACGGATTCGCCACATTCAGATTTGTGTGTACTTTGCAAATCTTTATGTCACCATATTGGACATGCTCTCGAATAGCGTGGAAACGTAGATTGATGTGCTTAAGCTTCTTGTGTGACCTTGGTTCTTGCGCATTGGCTATGGCACACATGTTATCACAGTAGATAGACATTGGGTCCAGCGCACTTGGAACCACACCGAGATCTGTAATGAACTCCTTCATCCATATCGCCTCTTGTGAAGCCTCCGAAGAAGCTATGTATTCCGATTCAGTTGAAGATCTCGCCACAACGCTTTGCTTTGCACTGCTCCAGCTAACTGCTGCACCATTCAAAGTAAATACTTATCCAGATTGACATTAAGAATCATCTGAATCGGTGTTCCAACTAGCATCGGTGTAACCATTAACAACGAGTTGTTCATCACCTCCATAATAAAGAACCATATCCTTAGTTCTTCTCAAGTAGTTAAGGATGTTTTTGACCGTTGTCCAATGATCCACTCCTGGATCACTTTGATATCTGCTAGTCAAACTAACAACATATGAAATGTCGGGTCTAGTACATAGCATGGCATACATAAGAGATCCTATGGCTGAGGCATACGGAGTCTTACTCATCCTTTCTCTATCTTCTGCCGTTGTAGGACTTTGAGTTTTACTCAAGGTCGTATTGGGCAACATGGGCAAGAACCCGTTCTTGCTATCTTCCATTCCAAACCTCTTTAGAACTTTGTCCAAATATGTACTCTGTGACAATGATACTAGGCGTCTCGATCTATATCTATAAATCTTTATACCTAATATGTAAGCTGCTTCGCCAAGATCTTTTGTTGAAAAACTATTATTCAAATAATCCTTGACACTATTAAGAAGGTCTACATCATTCCCAATCAACAATATGTCATCCACATATAGTATCAAGAATGCTACAGAGCTCTCACTCACTTTCTTGTAAATACAAGCTTCTCCATAAGTTTGTATAAAACCAAAGCTTTTGATTACCTTATCAAAACGTTGATTCCAACTTTGGGATGCTTTCTTCAATCCATAAATGGACCGTTGAAGTCTTCATACCTTGTTAGCATCTTTAGGATCGACAAAACCTTTGGGTTGCATCATATACAACTCTTCATCAATGTCTCCATTGAGGAATGATGTTTTGACATCCATCTGCCATATCTCATAATCATAATATGCAGCGATTGCTAACGAAATCCTCACAGACTTTAGCTTCGCTACTGGTGAGAAAGTCTCATCGTAGTCAACTCCTTGAATTTGTCGAAACCCTTTTGTGACAAGTCGAGCTTTATAGACAGTAACATTACCATCAGCATATGTTTTCTTCTTGAAAATCCATTTGTTCTCGATAGCCTTCCGGCCATCCGGTAAGTCCATCAAAGTCCATACTTGGTTTTCATACGTGGATCCAATTTCGGATTTCATGGCTTCTTGCCATTTATTGGAATCTAGGCTCATCATCGCCTCCTCATATGTAGCAGGGTCATCGGTGTTGTCCACCAACATGACACTCATAGCGGGATCATACCAATCAGGAATGGTACGAGTTCTCGTTGACCTGCGAGGTTCCGTAGTAACTTCAACCGAAGTTTCATGATCAACATCATTAGCTTCCTCTCTTATTGGTGTAGGCGTGTCACATCCCAAGATTTTCCAAATCTTGTAATGTGAAAATAAATTAATAAAATAAAACTTTGTTGATTTTCAGAACCAGAAGAAACTTTTTGAATACAATTGGAACTTCAAACCCATTTGAATTAAAATAAACCTCAAGAGATTTAGAAAGATGAACATTTAATAAAAGGAAAATAAAAACATTTGGGAAATACTAATTTGAAACAATTAAATGAAAAGATTTGTTTTCAAATGAAATAGAAGTTTTATAAATAAAGATTATTTAATAAAGGCCAATTTAAACCTTGACCAAACTTTTGGAATTAAAACATTTTATTCTAAATAAATTTAGCAAAGGTTTATTTAAAATAAATTAATAAGGATTTAATATCCAATCTTATTTAAATAAGAAGTTTTACCAATTTAATTTAAACATCAAAGCTTGTTAAATTATTTTAAATAAGTTTTCATAAATTGGATCACCAAGTTTGGATCTCTAATAAAAAGATATGGATTTCATAAGACAAAGATGAAAATATTAATAAAGAATATTTATAGACCAAATCAAATCTTGACCTAATCCATGAAGTAAATGGAGTGATGATTAATCCCAATTCAAATAAAATATGAAATAAAGAATATTCCAAATAAAATAAAATGGAAATAACCATTCTATCCCTATTTTAAATAAGGACAAATCTTTAAATAAAAATACATGAGAAAATGATATTTGGAAATAAAAATCTTATATAATTAATAAATCACTTTGAATACCTTCCAAATAATTCAATATGAATTATTTGAACCAAATAAACAAATCCTAAATGGATTATTATCTAAGGACCATTTATTTAATTATAAATGGAACACAAAATAAAATGTTATTTTTTTTTTAAAACAAGATTTCATCCTTATTTTCAAATAAAGGTTTGATTATGAAAATAATTAGATTTCTAATGGAAGTTTTATTAATAAAAAATCAAACTCTATTGTATTAAATAACTAGTGATCCATTTTATTTAACTATTAGATGGATCCTAAAATAAATAAGAAAATTATTTCATTTTATTTTAAGATTTGGTTTATGTTGATAAACAGTACCAAAATTCAAAGTTCAAAATGTTGATTTGATTTGAGTGTGAATTGTTTGGTTGGAAATTCAAAAGAAATTGAAATTAGAAAAGGAAAAGAAATAAAAAACAACTCCAACAACTCCCACCAACTACCACCCAGCAATCCAAATTTCAACTATTTAAAAACAACAATGACACTACCTCACCCTACTCCAAAATCATTAACTCCTCCTCTGACGTTATTTCCTTCCCCTTTTTCTCGCTTCTCTCCCGCTCCGTAATTTCGTCTCGCGCGGCTTGGCTGCGAGCTCCCCCCACCGAATCACCACGGCCAGCACACCACCGAGGCCTTTTCATCCCATCCCCTTTCCCCCACTCGGCGATCTCCCAAGACAAACCATTTCCCGCGGGGGCCCCAGAGGTGGTGATTTTGTTAAGTAAAACTTGCATGGATTTGTTAGAGATTCCTACTACTACCAAGCTTAGCCTAGCTAATAGAAAACATGGGCGGAAAATATATTCACACTATGGAAAAATATTCTAAGTAAGACTTATGTTTTGTTTAATAAAACAACTAAGTTAATAAATCACGGTGGAATGGAAGGATTGGGTTATGTTGTTGAGATGTCAAATGTTGAGGCCATGATCATATAGGTTGCAAGAACTTAGCCAAATGGACGGTGGGTGGTAGTGTTTGATAGGTTGCCATTTTGGTCTAAGGGAAAGCTTTTGTCTTGGGAAACCAAGTCTTGTGGGTAAAGTGCACAACCTCGCAGAGTGTAAAACCTAGGACAATTTGAGCATCAAGACATGGAAGCAATCAAGAATCGCATCATTCAAATTTCTAAATTAAAATCTTGTGGTTTGAACAAGGGTTGTTTGAATTCTTCAATCATTGATGGAGAGATGGCTTGGTACAAGGATCTTGAAATCTTTGATTGAGGAAAATGATTTTGTCAAGCAAAAACTTAGTATTTTCAAAAGTTAAGGAAAAATCTATTTTAAGCAATGCAAGCCTCAACTCCACTTAGCCAAATGCATATAGAGGATAGACTCCACTATACTACCATAGTATCACTTGCCAATACAATTCAAATGTATTTTGATTGATTTTAGCGAAGATTGATTGTTTAGGATTACAAGAAGATGAAGGACCCATGACTATATTTATTCAATGTAATGTAATAGCCTAATGAGCTATGTTTGATGTAATAAAATTTTGTTATTCACGGTTATAAAGTTATATTATGACCCTTGTTTCTTGATATTACATCTAATGGATGCTAGCTATTGATCGGAGGATCAATCTTATTAAAGGTTGGGACCTTTGGACAAAACCCTTAGAAAAATAGGAGTGATATTTTGTTCCAAAACTTATTTACAAAACACTTGTAAACTCTTTCCTCAACCATTTTGGTTTCATCTCTTCTACTTCAACTTGATGGAAAAACCTACCCATGACCAAAGACTACCCCATGTGCAAAGACTTCTTCAACTTCTTCTCTAATGACTTCAACATCTTATTCTCACCAAGGACTTCTAACTTGGAAACTACTAAGGACCACAAGTTAGACAAGGAATTCTTACTTAAGATTTAGAGGAGGGAATGCAAAATAAGAAAGAGCCATCAATAACTTTGAAGTAGTGTAACCAAGAGTTTATCTCAAGGAAACCAAGATATCATGCAAGAGGAATCAACCAAGAAGGAAAGGAAATCACAAGTAAACCATATAGATGGACCACCATATTTTAGTTAAGTCAAACCACCATCTTATGTGGTGTAACAAAAATATTTTGTTGCCTAAAAATATGCTTGAACCTTGTTTGAGTGAAATGTTTGGTTTGTGATTGCATGCACATTGTTTGTGTGAATTATGATGTGTGTGATTAGAAAAATTTCCTTAGAAATATCTACTCTAATCTCCCTTCAAACCAAAGGATTCCAAGGTTGATGACACCAACACCAACCAAGCTGACACGGGAGAACTCATAGCAACCCAACATCAATTGAATCAATGCTCGATTCCTAGCCAACAATAGTAATGAAGATCATTACAAAGGTTTTTAGAGAATTGATGCTTAAGGTGACTAATCAAATGATTAGCATGGAAGAAAACTTACCTAGAAGAGAGTATGATAGCAAGGATGAAAGGAATGTTGTTCTAGATGGAGCCTTGCATTATTTGTGGAGACAAGGATCATACTTCCAAGGAGCATGAAGGACAATGCCCCAATTGTGATGAAGACCATCAGAATGCCCTACCTCTCAAGCTACATGCTATCTTTGTGAAGGAAGTGATCATACTCTGGCCTATGTCCTATTTATGCCATGGTAGAACAAAGGAAACAAGAAGGATCCAAGTCTACCAAAGGAAAGGACCACTACTACTTCCAAGCAAGACAACCCAATTCAAAGGATCAAGGAAAATCAAGAAGCCCAAGCAAGACATGAGCCTTGTACAATGAATGTAATGAAATGGGACACTACTCCGGTGGATGCAACATAAAGAATAAAGGAATTGACCAAGTGTGGTGTAACAGAACAACGCAAAGAACTCAAGGACATTAATTGTTTACACTATGCAAGCAAAAGGATGAAGAACAAGTTGAACAAGCCTATGGAGAAGCTCAATCTTGGTCCATGAGTCAAGCATAGGAATAAAGCAAAAGTTTAACATAGAGAAATTCAAGAAGGCCAATATGTAATTTTGTTTTGAAAATTTATTTACATCCCAAGATTTTCCAAATCTTGTAATGTGAAAATAAATTAATAAAATAAAACTTTGTTGATTAAGAAACTTTTGAATACAATTGGAACTTCAAACCCATTTGAATTAAAATAAACCTCAAGAGATTTAGAAAGATGAACATTTAATAAAAGGAAAATAAAAACATTTGGGAAATACTAATTTGAAACAATTAAATGAAAAGATTTGTTTTCAAATGAAATAGAAGTTTTATAAATAAAGATTATTTAATAAAGGCCAATTTAAACCTTGACCAAACTTTTGGAATTAAAACATTTTATTCTAAATAAATTTAGCAAAGGTTTATTTAAAATAAATTAATAAGGATTTAATATCCAATCTTATTTAAATAAGAAGTTTTACCAATTTAATTTAAACATCAAAGCTTGTTAAATTATTTTAAATAAGTTTTCATAAATTGGATCACCAAGTTTGGATCCCTAATAAAAAGATATGGATTTCATAAGACAAAGATGAAAATATTAATAAAGAATATTTATAGACCAAATCAAATCTTGACCTAATCCATGAAGTAAATGGAGTGATGATTAATCCCAATTCAAATAAAAATATGAAATAAAGAATATTCCAAATAAAATAAAATGGAAATAACCATTCTATCCCTATTTTAAATAAGGACAAATCTTTAAATAAAAATACATGAGAAAATGATATTTGGAAATAAAACAATTACCCAATCTTATATAATTAATAAATCACTTTGGAATACCTTCCAAATAATTCAATATGAATTATTTGAACCAAATAAACAAATCCTAAATGGATTATTATCTAAGGACCATTTATTTAATTATAAATGGAACACAAAATAAAATGTTATTTTATTTTTTTTAAAACAAGATTTCCAAGCATCCTTATTTTCAAATAAAGATTATGAAAATAATTAGATTTCTAATGGAAGTTTTATTAATAAAAAAATCAAACTCTATTGTATTAAATAACTAGTGATCCATTTTATTTAACTATTAGATGGATCCTAAAATAAATAAGAAAATTATTTCATTTTATTTTAAGATTTGGTTTATGTTGATAAAAAATTCAAAGTTCAAAATGTTGATTTGATTTGAGTGTGAATTGTTTGGTTGGAAATTCAAACAAATTGAAATTAGAAAAGGAAAGAAATAAAAAACCAACTAATCAACCCTCCGGCAAGTGGTGGTGGACCACTCTCCTTCTTCGACCTCCTCCTCCCCCCGTCGTCCCCACTTAAAAAAATCGCCTCCTCTCGCGGCGTATTTCTCCGGTACCAACCATTCCTCATGGGCGTCGGGAGGTGGTCTTCGACAAAGAACCAAAGCACTGTCCCGCCTTTTCCTCCGTGGCGATCCCAACCACCCCAAGTCCCTTGATCACGCTCACAGCCCGCCATGATTTTTAATCATGCTTTCACTTCACGCCGCAACATGGTTTTGAATCGTGACGATCCTGCGGCAACGACCTTAACCTCATCCAGAGCCACGCCGCCGGAACCAACTCCCTCGGCGGCCAGCCGCCGCGCCGAGCGCCCCGACCACCACGGCGTGCTTCACCTCAGCCTCGCGACCTCCTCTTCTTCTTTTGTTCATCCGCGCCCGCCCCGTCATCGTGATCGAGATCTTGCGAATAGGATAGATCCGTGATCCGCGGAAAACTTTTTCCGCGATTAGATTAAGGATTTTGAAATCGATTGAGTTGCAAACTTCAAACCTTTATATCTTTTGATCCATACGTCCAAATTTGACAAATTTTATATCAAAAGATTCAGGAGAACAAGACCTAGCCAACCCTACCCTTAGTTTAGCAAATAGTAGCTTGTTTGAATTTGCAGATTCTTTTAACATTAGAAAAATCATTTAAAAATGAATTTTGAGATCAAACCTTTGCCAATTGGTTTATGGTGACCCTACTGACCCTAGGAACCAACCCATAGTATTAAAAATGATTTTGTGCAATTTAAGTTGAATTATTTAACTTAGCCATTTTCTAGCCAAATGAAAAGAATAGTTTTATTTATGAAAATGTGTATGGAAGGAAAACTTGAGATAATAATTTGGACCAAAAAAAACACCAAGTTTTGCAATAGCAACTCATTTGGTGAACCCTATGGGCTAATGCCTTAGTAAAAATATTTCTACACCACATAAAAATAACACTTTGTTTTGAAAATGGTTTTAAAGTGAAACCTTTACAAATGACTTAGTCACTTTAGGAAATAACCATTAGATTTACCCAAATGGCTATGACCCACTAGGAACCACTTCTTCAAACAAAACAAAGCTTGGCATGCTTGCATGCACTTCTTTGACTTTGTTATTTGTGTGTGTTGTTTTGCTTGATTGGTAGATTGAGTTTGTGCCTTGCTTGATTGATTTGTAGTGACTTGAAGAGTGTGATTATTGCAAAGATCAAGAAGGAACCTATACTCTACCAAAAGGCAAGTGATGCTTCATACTTTTATCCTATTACTTTCATTATGCATTAGTGATTTTGTTAAGTAAAACTTGCATGGATTTTGCTAAGTATAGATCTTGCTATAGGAAAATCTAGTAGAAGAATCCTTAGTAGGATTTTCCTAAGTTAGATTCCTACTACTACCAAGCTTAGCCTAGCTAATAGAAAACATGGGCGGAAAATATATTCACACTATGGAAAAATATTCTAAGTAAGACTTATGTTTTGTTTAATAAAACAACTAAGTTAATAAATCACGGTGGAATGGAAGGATTGGGTTATGTTGAGTGGTTACTGTATCTCACTTGTGGAATGCCACCGAAACAAAGGGATTTGAGATGTCAAATGTTGAGAAGCTTCAAGTGCAACCACTTGGCAATATGGGCTCTGCCATGATCATATAGGTTGCAAGAACTTAGCCAAATGGACAGTGGGTGGTAGTGTTTGATAGGTTGGAGCGCGTCTATTTTGGTCTAAGGAAGGCTTCGAAAGATTTTGTCTTGGGAAACCAAGTCTTGTGGGTAAAGTGCACAACCTCTGCAGTGTAAAACCTAAGTACTTAGCCATGTTAAAGGACAATTTGAGCATCAAGACATGGAAGCAATCAAGAATCTCATCATTCAAATTTCTAAATTAAAATCTTGTGGTTTGAACAAGGGTTGTTTGAATTCTTCAATCATTGATGGAGAGATGGCTTGGTACAAGGATCTTGAAATCTTTGATTGAGGGAAAATGATTTTGTCAAGCAAAAACTTAGTATTTTCAAAAGTTAAGGAAAAATCTATTTTAAGCAATGCAAGCCTCAACTCCACTTAGCCAAATGCATATAGAGGATAGACTCCACTATACTACCATAGTATCACTTGCCAATACAATTCAAATGTATTGACCCTTTGTATGTAACTTGTATGTTGCAGGTTTGATTGATTTTAGCGAAGATTGATTGTTTAGGATTACAAAGTCTCCCAACAACGCCTGTGGCACTTTGAAGATGAAGGACCCATGACTATATTTATTCCATTGCAATGTAATGTAATAGCCTAATGAGCTATGTTTGATGTAATAAAATTTTGTTATTCCTGGTTATAAAGTTATATTATGACCCTTGTTTCTTGATATTACATCTAAACTGTGGATGCTAGCTATTGATCCAGGGACTAGCATTGTAAACACAGGAGGGATCAATCTTATTAAAGGTTGGGACCTTAACAAGGCGCCACAGGAACTACTTCCGGTGATGCGCTACTCGCAAGTTCGAGAGAAGGTTCAACAACCTCGTCGAGTTCTACCTTCCTTCCAGTCACTTCTTTCGAGAGAAACTCCTTCTCTAGAAAGGATCCATTCTTGGCAACGAAGATTTTGCCCTTGGATCTATGATAGAAGGTATACCCAATAGTTTCCTTTGGGTATCGTATGAAGACGCATTTTTTTGCTTTGGGTTCAAGCTTGTCGGGTTGTAACTTCTTTACATAAGCTTCACAACCCCAAACTTTAAGGAACGACAATTTAGGTTTCTTCCCAAACCATAATTCATACGGTGTCGTTTCAACAGATTTAGATGGTGCCCTTTTTAAAGTGAATGCGGCTGTTTCTAATGCATAACCCCAAAATGATAGCGATAAATCTGTAAGTGACATCATAGAACGAACCATATCTAAGAGTGTTCGATTACGACGTTCGGACACACGATTACGTTGTGGTGTTCCCGGCGGTGTCAATTGTGAAAGTATTCCGCATTTCTTCAAATGCTTGCCAAACTCGTAACTTAGATATTCACCTCCACAATCAGATCGTAGAAATTTAATCTTCTTGTTACATTGATTCTCTACCTCACTTTGAAATTCCTTAAACTTCTCGAAAGTTTCGGACTTATGTTTCATGAAATAGATATACCCATATCTACTCAAGTCATCCTTGAAGGTAAGAACATAACGATAACCACCGCGCGATGCTACACTCATTGGGCAACACACATCGGTATGTATGATTTCCAATAAGTCTGTAGCTCGCTCCATCATACCAGAAAATGGAGTCTTAGTCATTTTACCCATCAGACATGCTTCGCATCTTTCAAGTGATTCGAAATCAAGTGATTTAAGAAGTCCATCAGAATGGAGTTTCTTCATATTTCACTCCAATATGACCAAGACGACAGTGCCACATATAGGTCGAGTTATCGCTTAATTTCAAGCGTTTAACTTCAATGTTATTAATGTGTGTATTTCCACAATCGAGATTCAATAAGAATAGACCATCTATCAAAGGTGCATGTGCATAAAACATATTACTCGTATAAATCAAACAACCATTATTCTCGGACTTAAACAAGTAACCGTCTCGCAATAAACATGATCTGGATATAATGTTCATGCTCAACGCAGGCACCAAATAACAATTATTTAATTATAAAACTAATCCCGATGGTAGATGAAGAGGTAGCGTGCCGACCGCGATCACATCAACCTTTGATCCATTTCCAATGCGCATTGTCACCTCGTTCTTCGCTAGTTTCCGTCTATTCTACAGCACCTGTTTCGAGTTACAAATGTGAGCAACCGAGCCAGTATCAAATACCCAGGCACTACTACGAGTACTAGTGAGATACACATCAATAACATGTATATCAGATATACCTTTCTTCTTGATGTTGCCATTATTCAAATCCGCCAAGTACTTAGGGCAATTCCGCTTCCACTGACCTTCTCCCTTGCAGTAAAAGCACTCAGTATCAGCCTTAGGCCCAGCCTTGGTCTTCTTCGCCGACACAATAACTTTCTTACCGCCCTTCTTGAAGTTTCCCTTTTTCCTAGACTTGCCTTGCTTCTTGAATTTGGTGGTCTTATTGACCAACAACACTTGGTGCTCTTTCTTGATCTCCACTTTCGCAGACTTTAACATGGAGAAGAGTTCGGGCAACGACTTGTCCATGTTTTGCATATTGTAGTTCATCACAAAGTTCTTGTAACTTGGTGGTAGTTATTGGAGGACACGATGAATCCCCAAAGCATTAGGAATCACTATAACCAAGCTTTGAAGCTTGCTTGCGTGCCCAGACATCTTAAGCATGTTCTCACTGACGGAGCTGCCCTCTTCCATCTTGTAGTTAAAGAACTTTTCAGAAGCCTCATAACTCTCAACTGCCGTGTGAGCCTCAAATATCATTTTGAGTTCACGGACAATATCATGTGGGTCATGGTTCTCAAATGTAACATCCCTAAAATCATGTTTTCAAAGATTGCATAGCATTCATGCATTCATATCATTTAGGGGACAATTTCAAACTCATTTCAAGAAAATAGAAGCACTGAGTGCTATTATTTTATGTGAGCAAGCATTGATCAAATGCCCCTCTCAAATGAGAGTATAATTGTTTTAAATCAAGCTTTGTTTGCCCTCATGTTGGTTTGGATGAATGTTAGAGTTTGGTTAGAAAATTTCCAAAACCAATATGGGTTTAAAACTCATTTCAAATCTTTATCAAAACAAGTGCTAAGGCACTGCTGTTTTAAATTTTTTTTTCAAAGGAACTAAGCAAGTCCAGCAAGGCAGCATGGTTTTGTACTCAAAATTATACAGGATTCACATTACAAAAGGCCAGAAAGATTTGAAAAACAAATGCTTTTAAATTCATTTGAAATTGATTCCAGAAAATCGAATTAGAAAAAGAAAAAGGTTTTAATACCCAACTGGGCCTGGCGCCACCAATCCAGCCCAACAAGCAAAGCAGTCCACCCGGGCCACTCTTCTCTCTGTCTCTTCTCACATGCGACGAACCAGCCCCGCAGCCACTGAGCACTGGGCCCTCTCCACGTCAGCGTCGTCTTCCCCAATTTCTCGCGCGCAGTCACCGCCCCGCCGTTACCACTGTGCAGTGACGCCGTGATTAAAACTCGCTTAAATCCCATTGATTCAGCGCGCAATCTTCGCCCCGCTTCTGGCTACTTAAACCCCTCGCTGCCGCGGTCATTTTCCCCCACTTTCCTCGCTCACTCCGCCACAGTTGCGCATTCAAGCTCGAACCCAGCACCGACGCGACCTCCGTGACGATTCCGGTGAGCTCCGACCGCCCCCCTTTCTCTGGTTCAAACAATCGTGACCAGCAAATTCTTGCGTGTTCCCTGATACCTTCCGTTTGTTTTCTCGTGACCCAGCTCGCCGTCCCTGTTCACGGCCGCAAGTGACAGAACTGCCGTCTACCTCCGACGAGCAATTGAGGTATAATCTGACCTCCCCTTGTATTCTCCTTGATCCAGTAGTGTTCGTCGTAGACTTGCGCACCCCCTAATGCCACTGATTCGTGCTAGGGAGACACAGAACCTCGGCAACGTCGTCGTCTGCAAGCACCCGATGCCGCGCACAACTCCGACGAGCTCCAGCGACATCCACGGTGCGCCCCTTCACCAACGAAGCCTACCTTGAGCATCAGTAGCACACGGCGAACTCGGTAAGCCACCTCTCCCTCTCCCGCGTGACCTAGATCGTCGGCAACGTCTCTGACAGAGCCGCCGCCGCCACTCTCCGCCGCTAGCTCCGCCAGGCTTTGGTCGCTTGATCGCGAACCGTTGGATCTGGATCCAACGTGTTGGATACATCACTTAAACGAAGGGGTACTAAACAGATCTGACTGTGCGATTTAAGTTAGATCTGACGGTCCACGTTACTCGATCCGTGCGAATCGGTATCAACCAATCAGAGAGGGCTGCCTGGGTAGTCCTTTGTTTTAAAAACAGAATTTAGATCTATTAGATGTTTAAACTTGTAAAATTCATAACTTTTGAGTCCCACGTCCAAATTTGACAAATTTTATACCATTGGAATCAGGAGAGAAGATCCTTTCTGTTTATGAAATGTTTTTAATGTTTTGCCTCTGTAAAAATGGTTGTTTTTACAGAAACATTTGTAGGCATAATTTGTGTATAGTAATTGTTTGAAAAATGTTATGTTATTCAAATAAAGTTTATTTGGCTTATTTTGGACTTGTTTATGATTCAGTACTGTGTACTTGTCTTGTTTGGTGTAGAAAATCATCACATGGCATTTTGCATACATTCATGTATTTTTGCTTGTATATATTGTGTATGTGATTTTGTGCCATTATTTTATGTGTAGATTTTGGTGCAAATAGTGATTGTGATTGTGAAGATTGTTGCTAATCACCAAACTACCAAGGCAAGTGGTGCTTCACGATTTTATTCCTATGTTTTTCAACTATGCACTAGAAATATTTTGTATAGGACTTTCATGAATATTTTGATCTATATGCTATGCCTGGGAAAATCCTAGTAGTTGTAGAATTGCTAGAAATTTCTAAGTTAAGATGCTTACCATTGCCATGCTTAGCCTAGCTAGTAGCAACCAAGGGTGGTTATATATTTATGTTATGTGAAAATATTTCTAAGTCTTTGGACTTATTTTTTGCTTAATAAAACAACTAAGTGAATGAAACACCTGGGTGGAATGGAAAGAATGGTTTATGTTGAGTGGTTACACAAGGCCCATTTCTATGGTTTACCTTGTGTATCTCACTTGTGGAATGCCTCCCAGGAACAAAGGGATTTGAGATGCCACATGTTAAGAAGCTTCTAGTGCAGCCACATGGCATTATGGGCTCTGCCTAGATCATATAGGTTGAAATAACTTGGCCATTTGGACAGTTGGTGGTAGTGGGATGATAGGTTGGAGCGCGTCCATTTGGTCTAAGGGAAGGCTTCTGAAAGGTCCTGTCTTGGTGAAAATCAAGTCTTGTGGGGAAAGTGCACAACCTTTGCAGATGGAAGAATCTAAGTACTTAGCCATGTCCCTGGTACTGGACAACTTGAGCATCAAGACATGGAAGCTATCAAGAATATCCTCATCCCAATTTCTAAGTTAAAACTTGTGGTTGAACAAAGGGTAAAGGTTCACCAATGTCTATTGGTGGTTCCTTGGGAAAGTTTTATCAAAGAAAAAACTTAGTGTTTTCAAGTGATAGGTAAAACCTATTTTGAGCAAAGCAAGCCTAAGCTACACTTAGCCAAAATGCATATAGTACCTAGACTACTAATATTTTACTAAGGTACCACTTGCCAATACTATTCCAATGTATTGACCCACTGTGGCTGTAACTTGTGATGTTGCAGGTTATTCTGATGATGATTAGGGGTTATGAGTCTACACACAACATTCTTGCATGTGGCACATGAAGATGAAGACTTATTTATCTTATTATATATTTGAACTCTTGTATTAGGCCTGTGGCCATGGAGTTTGTAAAAGACTATGTTTGTCTCTGGAATGATATGTAATAATGACCTTTATTTCTATGTACTTCATCTTAAACTGTGGATGCTAGCATTGATCCAGGGACTAGCATTGCAATCACAGGGGTCCTTACCTTTATAAAGGGAGGGATCTTACAGATGGTATCAGAGCATTGTGTTGCCTGTAGGATTATGACCCTAGGATTGGATTAGAAACCACTAAGGAAAAAATTCCAACAACTTCCACACTTGTCTTATTCTTCTCGTAAACTTTTATAATCTTCTTTCTCATCTCTATTGATATAAGGATGCATTGCTAGCCTTTAGACTAGAGAGTGAAGGATGTTTTGTGCCTTGTTAGTTGGACCACCACACTTATCATTATATTTCCAAAAAATTTAACTAAGTGATATTGAACCTTAGATGTTTTTATACTATGAATTATGTGTTTGTTTGCCAATGATATGCTTGAGTCACTTTGTCTTGTGTTTTTCTATTGATGTTGTTTCTAACATTTTCCTATCTTATAAAATATATGCCTAATGTTACTATCAGCATGACTGAAGAGTTCAAGGGAACTCGTTTTGGCACTCGTCTTATTGAGCTCACTAGTGTGCTCAATCTCTCACTTACTACCATCATGATGCTTCCCCTCACCAAGTTCGAGAGGAAGGACCTTTGGGGCTTCAAGGTTACTCAGCCAGGACGCCAGACTGAGCCAGCCACGGAGGACATCACCTTCAAGCTCATGCATGATGACAAGGAGAGAGGCCTAGAGGTAGTCATGCAGGATTTGCTTGGACGTTTGTTAGGGAGACACTCTCGGGAGATTAGAGGTACTCACTTCCACGCCTTCGGTAGATGTGATGAGGATGGTGAGGCCATTGACTTCGAGGATACTGCTAGAGAGATGGCAGAGCCGATTCGTCTATACCTCCGGGACTTAGAGGTTCTTCTTAGGCACCTAGATACTGATAGGACCAACGTCATGCTTAGTAATGACGAACTCCAGGTGCGGCTTCGTGAGAAGGACAAGCTCTTCACGGAGCAAGATGATATAGTCAAGGAAATGGAGGCCAAGTTTGAGAGTCAGGATAGAAAGTTCAAGAGTCAAGAGAAAAGAGTCCAAGATAGGAACAAGAGGATTCGAGAGATGACTGCAGAACTAGAGGACAAGGACTTCGAGCTCGAGCATCAGCAGGTGGTGATTGAGAGACTTCGTTCACAGAAGAGGGCTCTCAAAGCCAAAGTAGAGGCCTTGACCACCAATGTCGAGGAATACAAGACCGCTATGGAGAATGCAGGTCTTACACTTGTTGATGAGGAGGTTGATGCAGAGGAGTAGTGATGACTACTCATTTATCTATCATTTACCATACCTTTGATTATTGAGTCGCAATGACCATACAACATGTGGATGGCTTGCTATTGGTGTGTTTACTTTTCAAACTTGTTGTTATGTCGTTGAACTTTATGTCATTTTGATGCATGTTTGGTGATTGTCTATGTGATGTATTGTGCATGTTAAGCATATATGGGTATCTTATTCTTATCCTTATTGAAAACCACAGATGCCTCCTCGACGTGCCAATCCCAACCCTAACAACAACAATATCACCCCTGAGATGCAGCAGATGACGACAACAACAACAACAACAACAACAACAACAACAACAACAACAACAACAACAACAACAACAACAACAACAACAACAACAACAACAACAACAACAACAACAACAACAACAACAACAACAACAACAACAACAACAACAACAACAACAACAACAACAACAACAACAACAACAACAACAACAACAACAACAACAACAACAACAACAATCAGAATAACCCACCGGGTTTTGACATGCTTACCAGATTCTTAAGACTGAGGCCAGCAAAGTTTTCAGGAACTACTGATCCCATGGTGGCCAATGATTGGCTACGCTCAGTGAACAAGGATTTGGTAACTATTGGCTGTACTGATGAGGAGAAAGTCAGGTTTGCAGCACACTTGTTGGAAGGAACAACAACTACTTGGTGGGATAACTTCCAGATCACCACTCCCATTGAGGACGTGACATGGGCTATCTTTGAAGATGGTTTCCGTACTGCTCACATCTCATCCGGAGTTATGAGTTTGAAGAAGAGGGAATTTCATAACTTGAAGCAGCGCCACCGCAGCGTGGCTGAATATATTGAGGAGTTCAACAATCTGGCGCGTTATGCACCGGATGAAGTTGACACTGATGCTAAGAGGAAAAAGAAGTTCCTTGGAGGATTGAACGATGAATTGAACCTGCAGTTAGCTGTGGCCTATGTCCCCACATATCAGTCTCTTTGTGACAAGGCTGCCATCTTGGAGAGCAAGATGAAACAGGTTGAAAGCAGGAAGAGGAAACACTCTGATAAGCACAGCTCGGGATCGTCTCACAAGCGTTCCCATTATGATGATAGTGGGAAATATGGATCCCACAAGCATGGAAAGTACAACAACCACAACGACAACCACAATCGTCATCATGACAACAAGCATCACCGTAGTCATGACAATTGCAAGTACAAGAATCACAAGAGTGGGTACAAGAACCACCACAATGGAAGTGGAAGTCGTAGTGGAAGCTAGCCTATAGAGGGAGTGGCCCAAACTTAATACAATATAAGGTGGTGTCCCATGTGTTTACAATGCTAGTCCCTGGATCAATAGCTAGCATCCACAGTTAAGATGTAATATCAAGAAACAAAGGTCATAATATAACTTTATAACCAGGAATAACATAATTTTACTACATCTTACATAGCTCATTTGGCTATTACATTACATTGCAGCGGAATAACTATAAGCATGGGTCCTTCATCTTCAAAGTGCCACAGGCAGACATGTTGGTTGTAGACTTTGTAATCCTAATCAATCAATCCTCACTAAAAACAATCAAACCTGCAACATAACAAGTTACATCCACAAGGGTCAATACATTTGAATTGTATTGGCAAGTGATACTATGGTAGTATAGTGGAGTCTATCATCTATATGCATTTGGCTAAGTGGGGTTGAGGCTTGCATTGCTCAAAATAGATTTTTCCTTAACATTTGAAAATACTAAGTTTTGCTTGGCAAAACTCATTTTTCTCAATCATAGATTTGAAGATTTCAAACAACCCTTGTTCAAACCACAAAATTTTAACTTAGAAATTTGAATGATGAGATTCTTGATTGCTTCCATGTCTTGATGCTCAAATTGTCCTTTACCAGGGACATGGCTAAGTACTTAGATTTTACACTCTTCAAAGGTGGTGCACTTTCCCCACAAGACTTGGTTTCCCAAGACAAGATCTTTCAGAAGCTTTCCCTTAGACCAAAATGGACGCGCTCCAACCTATCAAACACTACCACCAACTGTCCATATGGCTAAGTTCTTGCAACCTATATGATCATGGCAGAGCCCATATTGCCAAGTGGTTGCACTTGAAGCTTCTCAACATTTGACATCTCAAATCTCTTTGTTCCTGGGTGGCCATCCACAAGTGAGATACACAAGGTTCACCAGTCCCCTGGCCTTGTGTAACCACTCAACCAAAAACCACCAAGCAATTACCATTCCACCCAGGTGATTCATTAACTTAGTTGTTTTATTAAACAAAAAACACAAGTCCTCAGACTTAGTATATTTTTCCATAGTGTGAATATATAATCCACCCATGTTTTCTATTAGCTAGGCTAAGCTTGATAGTAGTAGGAATCTTAACTTAGGAAAATCCTACTAAGGATTCATCTACTAGGTTTTCCTATAGCAAGGTTCATACTTAGCAAAAAAACATGCAAGTTTTACTTAGCAAAATCACTAATGCATAGTGAAAGTAATGGGACAAAGTATGAAGCATCACTTGCCTTTTTGGTAGAGGGTATAGGTTCACTCCTTGTCCTTGCAACAATCACACTCTTCAAGTCACTACAATTCAATCAAACAAGGCACAAACTCAATCCACCAATCAAGCAAAACAACACATAAAATAACAAAGTCAAAGTAATGCATGCAAGCATGCCAAGCTTTGTTTTGTTTTAAAAAGTGGTTCCTAATGGGTCATAAACATTTTAAAACACCTAATGGTCATTTTGTAACGTGGCAAAGTCATTTGCAAAAGGTTTCACTACAAAAACCATTTTCAAAACAAAGTATCATTTTATGTAGTGTAGAAATATTTTTACCAAGGCATTAATCTCCAAGGTTCACCAAATATGTTTTCAAACCATAAAACTTGTTGTTTAGGGTCAGAGAGTTTAAAACAAAACATTTCTCAAAAGTTTTCCTTCAGAATCATTTTTAATAAAATAAACCACATTTCTATTTGACTAGAAATGGTTTTAAATCAAAGAATCATTATTTTGTTTCACCAAATTCATTTTTGAATACACAAAGTGTTTCCTAATGTTAGTAGGTTCAAATCACACCAATTTCCAAAGGTTTTATCCCCAAAATCATTTTTGAACAATTTTTACATCCTTAACAAGCATACAAATGTTTTTGCAAAAACAACCATTTTTTTAGAAGCTTTTTACTAAACAAAAGGCATGGTTGGCTAGGGCTTGTCTTGCTGATTTCATTGATATAAAGTTTGTAAAATTTGGACGTGTGGTTTAAAAGTTACAGAGGTTTGAAATTCACAAACAAATCTGTTTTCAAATTCCTGTTTTAAACTAGAGCTGGCCACGCGTCGCTCTCTAATTGGACGGTACCGGTTCAGTGTGGATCACGCTGCAGACCGTTGGATCTAAACAGATCGCGTGGCCCAGAACACGTACCCCTTCGGCGTTTAAGTGTTCTATCTAGTTCGTTCGATCCAGATCCTACGGCTATCATCGTATTGACCAAATGTGAGCGGCGCCGGCGGTGGCTAGCGGCAGTTTGTGATGGCGGCTGGCGAACAGAAGCAAGAGAGGAGGGAGTAGGCTCGAGATCGCAGGAGGCTGGGAAGCTCGTCGTGTGGTCGACGGGCAAGGCGCCGCAGTCGTGGAGTAATCGCCGCCGGAGTTCGTTCTGGCGACGACGTACTCTGGTTGTGGTTGGGGACGGTGCTGAGGATCACCTCGAGACAAAATGATGACGCGGTTAGACGCGGCAGTTCAAAACAAAGTTGTGTGTGTGAGCGAGAGGTAGAGGAGGCCGGAAACTACTGTGGGGCTCGTCGGAGTTGGAGCGACGGCGTCGTTCGAGCTTATTGCGAGCGTTGCTGGGCGCCCATGATCGTCTGAAGGGCACATGTGGATGCGCCTGGATGTGGTGAGCGTGTTCGTGTGCTCGGGGAGGCAGAAGGTGGTGTGGCTCGGCCGGAATCGAAGGTGGAAGCTCGTCGGAGACAGAGCTGCTCGGGGAGAAATTGGGGCGGCCTGGGGGCGTGCTTGGGGAAGGAGACAGAGGGGAAACGGAGGAGATTCGTTGGCGTTTAAAGGGGCATGGTTACGGCGAGTAATGGTGGCCACGTTATGACGAATTCAATCCGCGAAATCAAAGAATAAAACGGGGATGAACTGGTCGCTGCGGTGAGGACGATGAACAGGAGGGTGGGGCATACTTGTCAGCGAGAGAGGAAAGTTTCAGGTGGGCTCCAGTTGTCATTCACTGCGCGGGTTTGTTTTGCGGTAAGGAAAACGTTTCGGGGAAAAGAGGAGGTGGGCTGCGAGTGGTCTTATTGGGCTGGCTCAGTTGGGTCAGGTCCAAATCACGTTTTTTTCTGTCTGATTGTTTTATCAATTTCTATTTCTATTTTCCTGTTTTGAAATTTCAAACAACATTCAATCAACAATTCAAACAATTCAAACAAAACAAACTTGTAATGAGTTTTTGGTTCTGTTTATCAACATAAACCAAATCCTAAAATAAAATAATATTTTTATTCTTTTTAGGATCTATTAAATATAATAGACCATAGTTATTTAATCAAATAGGGTTTGATTTATTTAATAAAATCTCCATTTGAAATCCAAATATTTTCAAAACCAAATCAGTAGGTTTTATTTGGAAATAAAGAATACTTGGAAACTTGTTTAAAACAAAATAACCTTTTATTTTAGGGTCCATTAATAATTAAATAGAATGGACCTTAGTTATTAAATCAAATAGGATTTGTTTTATTAAAATATTTATTTTGAAATCTAAAATAAAACCAAAACACTTCAGTAGGTTTTAATTAAGAAAATAAAATACTTAGAAAACTTATTTAAAATAATTTAATAAGTTTTGATGTTTTAATTAAAATGGTAAAACCTTTTATTTAAATAAAATTTGGATATTAATTCCTTATTATTTTATTTAAATAAACCATTACTATTTTTAATCAAAACAAAACATTTTATTTTAAAAACTTGGCCAAGGTTTAATTTGGCTCTGTAAAATAATCTTTATTTATAAATCCACTTTTTCTTTTGAAAGCCAAAACCTTTTATTTAAAAGATCCAAAATAGTAATCTAAATATTTTGAAGTTTATTGTTTATTTAACTTTTTAAATCCCTTTAGGATTTCATTTGATCCAAATAGGTTTTGAAAGTTTCCAATTGGATTCAAAAAGTTTCTTCTGGCCTTGAAAATCAAACAAAGTTTTATTTTATTCATTTATTTTCACATTACAAGATTTGGAAAATCTTGGGATGTGACATAGCCTGTCAAGAAGGATCTTAGTCAGGTTGAATGTTTCAAGTGTAAGAAGATGGGGCATTATGCAAATGAATGCCTAGAAAAGAAAGTTGAAGGACCCAACAAGCCTAACCCTTTCCAGAAGGGGCAAGTGAATCACATCAATGTGGAGGAAATATATGAAGAGTCAGATGTTGTGGCTGGTAAGTTCAAGCTCAATTCTATTCCAGCACTTGTTCTTTTTTATACTGGTGCATCACATTCATTCATATCAAAAGCATTTGTTGATAGAAATGGGTTTCCAACTGAAAACATTGGGTGTCCAATAAAAGTAAGTTCTCCAGGGGGAGATATGATAGTGAGCCTTGGATGCCGGGATCTAGTAATAGAGTTTGGAAAGCATAAGTTTCAAAGGAGTAGTCGATAATCCTAGATTCCCAAGGACTGGATGTAATTTTGGGAATGGATTGGATGACCAAGTATGAAGGAGTACTAGATTGTGCTAATCGAACTGTTGCACTCACAACCCCGGAAAAGAAACGGATAAGATTCAAGTCTAACTTTGAATCGAAAGGGAGTAAGCTAAATTCTCTTAAGGGGTTAGCATAGACAGTGTGCCAATTGTGAGTGAATATCCGGATGTGTTTCCGAAAGAATTGTCGAGAATGCCACCAGATAGTGATGTGGAATTTCTGATTGATTTGCTACCAGGATCTGGACCAATAGCAAAGAGACCGTAAAAGATGTCAGTTGATGAATTGAAAGAACTCAAGAAACAACTTGGAGAACAGTTGCAGAAAGGATTTATTCAACCAAGGGAGCACCCGTTTTGTTTGTGGAAAAGAAGGATAGAAGTCAAAGGTTATGCATAGATTACCGTTCACTCAATGAGGTGACTATCAAGAACAATTACCCTTTGCCTAGAATCAATGACTTGTTTGATCAGCTAGAAGGAGCTTGTGTGTTCTCAAAGATTGATCTCCGGTCAGGTTATTTCCAGCTTAAGATAAGAGAACAAGACATACCCAAGACAGCTTTCACCACTAGGTATGGATTGTATGAGTATACTGTGATGCCATTTGGTTTGACCAATGCACCAGCTTACTTCATGAATATGATGAACAAGGTGTTCATGGAGTTCCTTGACAAGTTTTTTGTCGTATTCATCGATGACATTTTGATCTACTCCAAGATCAAAGAAGAGCATGAAGAACATTTGCGCTTGATACTTGAGAAGCTTAGAGAGCATAAGTTGTATGCCAAATTCAGCAAGTGTGAATTTTGGTTGAATGAAGTTGGATTTCTTGGACACGTTGTGTCAGGAGAGGGTGTAGCAGTGGATCCTGCTAAAGTTTCAGCTGTAACTGAATGGGAATCTCCTAAGTTAGTGAAAGAAGTTCGTAGTTTCCTTGGCTTGGCAGGATACTACAGAAGGTTCATTGAGAATTTCTCCAAGTTAGCTAAGCCAATGACAGAGTTGCTAAAGAAAGACAAGAAATTTGCTTGGTCTGAAGGATGTGAACTCAGTTTCCAAGAATTGAAGAAGAAACTAGTGACAGCACCAGTCTTATGTCTGCCAGATTTGGAAAAGGATTTCCATGTGTATTGTGATGCATATCATCATGGATTAGGTGCAGTACTAATGCAAGAAGGGAAAGTTGTGGCTTATGCCTCGAGACAACTCAAAACTCATGAAGTAAATTATCCTACTCATGATTTAGAGTTAGCCTCTGTTGTCCATGCACTCAAAACATGGAGACACTATCTCTTGGGAAAGCGATGTGAAGTGTTCACAGATCACAAAAGTTTGAAGTATATCTTCACCCAGAAAGAAATTAACATGAGACAAAGAAGATGGATAGAACTCATCAAGGACTATGACTTGAGTTTGCAATACCATCCCGGGAAAGGAAATGTTGTTGCGGATGCCCTAAGCCGTAAGGTTTTTGTGAATGGACTTACTAAGGGAGAGTTGCTAGATGATCTGTGTGCCCAATTTAGAGATCTCAGATTGGAGATTGTGCCTGAAGGACATCTTATGACATTGGATGTTCAACCAACTTTGTTGGACAAAATCAAAGAAGCCCAAAAGACAGATAAGGAAATTGAAGAGATTAAGGAAAAGATTGGCAAAGGGAAAGCCAAAGGGTTCCATGAAGACGAACAGGGTACTTTATGGCATGGAAAATGTATATGTGTTCCACAAGATCCGGAGCTTCGGAAACTGATTTTACAAGAAGCAAATAACTCACCATAATCTATTCATCCGGGTAACACCAAAATGTACATGGATATGAAGGAAAGATTTTGGTGGAATAATCTCAAGAAAGACATCGCCGAACATATTGCTTTGTGTGATGTATGTAGTAGAGTGAAAGCGGAACATCAGAAACCAGCAGGATTGCTACAACCACTACCTATTCCTGATTGGAAGTGGGACAAGATTGGCATGGATTTCATCACCGGATTGCCAAGGACCAGGTCAGGATATGATTCTATTTGGGTAGTAGTGGATCGCTTAACTAAAGTGGCTCATTTCATACCCGTGAAGACAACCTATACAAGTGATAAGTTATCAAAGATCTACATGAGCAAGATTGTATGTCTGCATGGAGTACCCCAAGAGTATTGTGCCTGATAGGGGAACTCAATTCACTTCTCATTTTTGGAGGCAACTACATGAGTCATTGGGAACGAGGTTGGAATTTAGTACTGCTTTTCATCCTCAGACTGATGGACAAATGGAAAGGACCAACCAGATTCTTGAAGATATGTTGAGAGCATGTGCCCTAGACTATGGAGCCAGTTGGGGTGAAAGTCTGCCTTACGCAGAATTCTCTTACAATAACAGCTATCAAGCCAGTATTGAGATGGCACCATTTGAGTTTCTCTATGGGAGAAAGTGTACCACCCCATTGCTATGGAATGGTGTGGGATAAAGAAGTTTGTTCGGACCAGAACTAATCAAGGAGGCTGAAGAGAAAGTCAAGCTAGTTAAGGATAGATTGAAGATAGCACAGTCCCGACAGAAGAGCTACGCAGATCCTAAGCATAGAGAAGTCACCTATGAAGTAGATGATAGAGCTTATCTTAGAGTGTCACCACTTCGTGGAGTGAAGAGGTTTGGAGTCAAAGGAAAATTGGCCCCAAGATATGTTGGACCATTCAAGATTCTAAGTCGTAAAGGAGAAGTAGCTTATGAGATTGAATTGCCAGAATCATTGTCTGTCGTTCACAATGTGTTTCATGTGAGTCAACTTAAGAAATGCCATCCAGAGATGGAAGAGACATCTTTGAAGGATACTATAGCTTTGGAGGAGGTTCTATTGGAAAGTGATCTCACTTATGAGGAAAAACCCATCAAGATTCTTGAGATTGCAGAAAGAGTTACTCGGACTAAGACTATCAAATTCTGCAAAGTTCAATGGAACCATCATTCCGAAGAAGAAGCAACATGGGAAAGAGAAGATGATCTTCGGAAATTCTTGCGCGTTCATTGATACCTTCCTTTTGTTTTCTCGTGACCCAGCTCGTTGTCCCCGTTCACGGTCGCAAGTGACAGAACCGCCGTCTAACTCCGACGAGCAATTGGGGTATAATCTGACCGCCCCTTGTATTCTCCTTGATCCAGTAGTGTTCGCCATAGACTTGCGCACCGCCTAATGCCACAGACTCGTGCTAGGGCGACGCAGAACCTCGACAACATCATCGTCTGCAAGCACACGACGCCGCGCACAACTCCGACGAGCTCCAGCGACTTCCATGGTGTGCCCCTTCGCCAACGAAGCCTACCTTGAGCATCAGCAGCACACGGCGAACTCGGTAAGCCACCTCTCCCTCTCCCGCGCAACCTAGATCGTCGGCAACGTACTGCCGCCGCCACTCGCCGTCGCTAGCTCCGCCAGGCTTTGGTCGCTGGATCGCGAACCGTTGGATCTGGATCCAACGTGTTGGATAGATCACTTAAACGAAGGGGTACTGAACAGATCTGGCCATGCGATTTAATTTAGATCTGACGGTCCACGTTACTCGATCCGCGTGAATTGGTATCAACCAATCAGAGAGCGCTGCGTGGCTAGTCCTTTGTTTTAAAAACAGAATTTAGATCTATTAGATGTTTAAACTTGTAAAATTCATAACTTTTGAGTCCCACGTCCAAATTTGACAAATTTTATACCATTGGAATCAGGAGAGAAAATCCTTTCTGTTTATGAAATGTTTTTAATGTTTTGCCTCTGTAAAAATGGTTGTTTTTACAGAAACATTTGTAGGCATAATTTGTGTATAGTAATTATTTGAAAAATGTTATGTTATTCAAATAAAGTTTATTTGGCTTATTTTGGACTTGTTTATGATTCAATACTGTGTACTTGTCTTGTTTGGTGTAGAAAATCATCACATGGCATTTTGCATACATTCATGTATTTTTGCTTATATATATTGTGTATGTGATTATGTGCCATTATTTTATGTGTAGATTTTGGTGCAAATAGTGATTGCGATTGTGAAGATTGTTGCTACTCCCCAAACTACCAAGGCAAGTGGTGCTTCATGATTTTATTCCTTTGTTTTTCAACTATGCACTAGAAATATTTTGTATAGGACTTTCATGAATATTTTGATCTATATGCTATGCCTGGGAAAATCCTAGTAGTTGTAGAATTGCTAGAAATTTCTAAGTTAAGATGCTTACCATTGCCATGCTTAGCCTAGCTAGTAGCAACCAAGGGTGGCTATATATATGTTATGTGAAAATATTTCGAAGTCTTTGGACTTATGTTTTTGCTTAATAAAACAACTAAGTGAATGAAACACCTGGGTGGAATGGAAAGAATGGTTTATGTTGAGTGGTTACACAAGGCCCATTTCTATGGTTTACCTTGTGTATCTCACTTGTGGAAATCCACCCAGGAACAAAGGGATTTGAGATGCCACATGTTAAGAAGCTTCTAGTGCAGCCACATGGCATTATGGGCTCTGCCTGGATCATATAGGTTGCAATAACTTGGCCATTTGGACAGTTGGTGGTAGTGGGATTATAGGTTGGAGCGCGTCCATTTGGTCTAAGGGAAGGCTTCTGAAAGGTCCTGTCTTGGTGAAAATCAAGTCTTGTGGGGAAAGTGCACAACCTCTACAGATGGAAGAATCTAAGTACTTAGCCATGTCCCTGGTATTGGACAACTTGAGCATCAAGACATGGAAGCTATCAAGAATATCCTCATCCCAATTTCTAAGTTAAAACTTGTGGTTGAACAAAGGGTAAAGGTTCACCAATGTCTATTGGTGGTTCCTTGGGAAATTTTTATCAAAGAAAAACTTAGTGTTTTCAACTGATAGGTAAAACCTATTTTGAGCAAAGCAAGCCTAAGCTACATTTAGCCAAAATGCATATAGTACCTAGACTACTAATATTTTACTAAGGTACCACTTGCCAATACTATTCCAATGTATTGACCCACTGTGGATGTAACTTGTGATGTTGCAGGTTATTCTGATGATGATTAGGGGTTATGAGTCTACATACAACATGCTTTCCTGTGGCACATGAAGATGAGGACTTATTTATCTTATTATATATTTGAACTCTTGTATTAGGCCTGTGGCCATGGAGTTTGTAAAAGACTATGTTTGCCTCTGGAATGATATGTAATAATGACCTTTGTTTCTGTGTACTTCATCTTAAACTGTGGATGCTAGCATTGATCCAGGGACTAGCATTGCAATCACAGGGATCCTTACCTTTATAAAGGGAGGGATCTTACATCAAACCTTTTCTGAAGCTCCGATTCCAAACCAAACAATATAGCACACTGAATTGTGGAGTACTGATTCTTCCGAGCGAGGAAAACATTCTTTACCTCATCGGTAGCATCAGCTACAGGTGGGTCACCCAGCGGTGCATCCAGCACATAGGTCAAATTACCAGCATTGAGGACGATCCTCAAATTGCAGAACCAATCCGCGAAGTTGCTTCCATTGTTTTTCAACTTCTCTTTCTCTAGGAACACATTAAAATTGATGGTAGGGGCCGCCATTGATCTACAACACATTTGCAATAGTTTAGACTAAGTTTATGACAAATTGAGTTCTAATTAATAGTTAAATTAATCTAGGTGAACTCCCACTCAAAACAATATCCCTCACATTGTTTTAGTGATCACACGAACCAAATCCACCACATGAAAACTGATCATCACGAGAGTTGATGTAGCTTTAATGGCGAACAATCAACATGTTCATCATATCTACTATATGACTCATGCTTTACCTTTTGGTGATCCGTGTTCCGAGACCATGTCTGTACATGCTAGACTCGCCAAGATCAAACCTTAGCTTCCGCATGAGCAAATCTGGCTTGCTCACATTGTATACACTCGCAGAATCTAACACACCCAATCATCACGTGGTGCTTCGAAACAACGAGCTTTAGCAACGGTGCTTACTAAGGATGAACACTTTATAACTTGAAATTTTGTGAGAGGGGTCATCTTATAATGCTATCGTCGTGAACTAAGCAATACAAGATGCATAAAAGGATTAATATCACATGCAATTCGTAATATGTGATATGATATGGACTTTCTTCTTGTGCTTCCGATCTCCATCTTCAAGCACGAACATGATCTCCATCATCACCGGCATGGCGTCAGGGTCAATGGCGCCGCTTCATGGTTGTCGTCCACTAGCATCAACTATTACAACTACTTTGATAATAGACACGCAGGTCTTAATGGAATTAAAATACAACCATATGGCTCCTGCCGGTTGCCGACTTACAATAAGGAACATTGCATACATCATATATAATCACAATCATGGCCATATCACATCACAACACACCCCTACAAAACAAAGTTAGACGCCTCTAATTTTCTTTGCATGTTTTACGTGGTTTGGGGCTTTCAATAAGTGTCTTTCTAACTTACGAACAAGAACCACAACGTTGATATAAGTATTGTTAATCACCCGTTGTAAATTGAACCTTAACTATGTTGGGAGAAACAGGCACCCGCAAAGCCACTTATGCAATACAAGTTGCATGTCAAGCGTGTAGCAAGTCTCATGAATGATGTATGTAAGGTTAGCCAGGGCCGCTTCATTCCACCATCCCGCAAGATGCAAAGTACACAAGAAGCAATCAACAACAAAAGCATCAATGCCCACAATGACCATTGTGTTCTACTCGTGCAACAGATCTACCACTATAGGGGATCGTAGCATGGAAAACAAAAAAATTCTACCGCATGCACACAAACAAGCCAAGATCTATCTACTAGATTGTAGCAACGAGTCGATAGAAGCACTCACCCTCGAAGATTCCAAAGCGGTTAACGAGAGCAGATTCTCGTGGGTGATATAGTCGTACACTTTCCAATCTCAAGATCGCATAGACGATCCTTCCGTTGTGTTCAATGGCGCTTCCTGATCGGTCACGCTCGGTACTCGATGAAGACCTTCCTTTCCCTTGTTCCAAAGAAAATGGAGGTTGTAGTTCTCCTCTCGCGATTCCGTGACGGCGTGGTGTCGGAAGTAGAGGAAGATCATGAGGGCTTTGCCTAAGCGGTGCGAGTTATGGTGGATCTAGGGTTTCCGGATCTAGGGTTTAGAAGGCACGGAGGAGGAGGTGTCGGCGTGACTAGGGTGACGGCGACAAAGCGTGACGGTGGCGGGCGTCTTGGCCTGCAGTGGGGAGGGCTGTCTCTTGTGGTGTTTGGAGCAGCCCTCCCCCTCTATTTATGAGAGGGGGCAGCCTTGGGAGGGGAGAGTTTGAATCCAAACCCAAACCCAAGTTGGACTGAAAGAAGGACTCTTTCCTTCTTCCACTAGGAAACCATTGTTCTAGTTTGACTTTTAAAACCTCTCATTTGACTTTCAATTTAGAGCTTTAATTCTCTCTTGCAAATGCCCAAACCAAGTGACCTAGGATATGATCCAATCATTCCACTTACCCATGACACATTCATGTTCCATTCCCCTTCCGGTCCGGTGAACCTTCTAGAACCTCTCCGATGAAAACATCTAAATCATTCCCGAACTCCGGAATCAGACTTTCCTTATTTGAATCTTATTCTCCAGACTATCCGGATCTCCTCGTGATATCTCGGATCCCATCCGAGACTTCGAACAACATTCGGTATCCCTACTAACATTCCATATCTACTAAACAACATCGAATCCTTAAGTGTGTCTCCCTACAGTTCGTGAATTATGCGGACATGACCAAGACACTTCTCTGATCAATAATCAATAGAGGAATCTGGAAATTCATATGGCTCCCACATATTTCTACGATTACTTTGCGATCAAATGAACCACTTACATACGATACCAATTTCCCTTTGTCTCGCGATAGTTTACTTATCCGAGGTTTGATCGTCGGTATCTTTGCATACCTAGTTCAACCTCGTTACCGATAAGTACTCTTTTCTCGTTCCCGTGATATGTGATCCCTTGTGAGCCAGTCACATGCTTGCAAGCCAATTGGATGGCATTCCACCGATAGGGCCCAGAGTATATCTATCTGTCATATGGATGGACAATTCCCACTCTTGATCCATGTGCCTCAACACATACTTTCCGAACACTCAATGCCACCTTTATAGCCACCCAATTACGGTGTGGTGTTTGATGTCATCAAAGCATCCTTACTATGATGGTGATTAGCATGATCTCATGGTCGAAGGAATTAGGTTACTATGTATCAGAAATCTTATAGCAAATGAACTATTGAAATGACTTGATCTTTATGCTACGATTATCTATAGGAGTATGTCCATCATACCATTCTCCTAATGATATGATCTCGTTGTTAATAACATCTCAATGTTCATGATCAAGAAAGCACGATCATCTATTAACCAACAAGCTAGTATTATAAAGAGGCTTTACCGGGGACTCTAATTTAGTTTACAAATCACACAAGTATTAATGTTTCTGGTTAATACTATTATAGCATGAATGTAAACATTTATCATAAACACAAAGATATAATAATAACCACTTTTATTATTGCCTCTAGGGCATATCTCCAACACACCTTATAAAGATGTTGTTAGTCATGTTCCTGTTAGAAGTACTGAAGTTTGTACTATTGATCATATTGTGCCTAAACCTTATGTTGAGAAAATACCTTTTCCCAGCTAAGGTAAAGGAGTATTCTATGATGATTAGTGCAAATAAAAGGTACTAAGAAAACTGTGGAGCTTGATGAGAAAATGAATAATGAACCTGTGGTAGCTATTGTGAAAGACCCTGTCACTAGAAATATAGAGGATGAGCACATTATCTTCTGTGAAGACGCTTCTAATATTTTCTCTCATCCTGGTAAAGCTAGAAAAGCTAGCATTCCTGTGCTTTCTATTAAAATTGGTGATCATTGCTACTATGGTTTATGTGATTGGTGCTAGTTCTAGTGCTATTCCTTATGAGCTTTATAGGGAAATTATGCATGAGATTGGTCCTTGTGATCTTGAGGACATTGATGTGGTTATTCACCTTGCTAATGAGGAAACCATTTGCCCCATTGGTATTATAAGAGATGTAGAAGTTCTCCGTGGTAAGACTAAATATCCTGCTGATTTTCTAGTACTTAATTCAGCAGCTAGCAAAACTTGTCCTATCATTTTTGGTAGACCTTTGTTGAACACTTGTGGAGATATTATAGATTGTAAGAAGTAGAAAGTTTTAACTAAGTTTGATGGAGATTCTTATGAGTTTAAATTTTCCAAATTTTCTAAAGCTCCTGGTGAAAATAGTTTGCCTAATAAAGATTTCAGGATGGAACAACTTGCTTCTATTGATTCAGTTTATGACCTTGGACCTCTTTTTGATGACTGTAAGTACACTCATTCTGATGATAAAGTTGTTGCCAGTGAAAGTTATATTTTCAAATTTATTCAAAGTGCTACTGAAATTTATTATGAGAGAGGGAAACATGGTTTTATGCATCTCAATAATGTTTTTCCCCATTTTATGTTGAAAGTTTTGAAGTTGCATCTTTTTTGTCTTCCTATGCTAGTGGCTTTTTGTTTCAACAATTTGTTTTCTCATGATACCCCCATGCATAGGAAGTGGGTTAGACTCAAATGTGTTGGTTATTTGCTTCTTGATGCTCTCTTTCACTTCAAATATTTATCTCCTATATGAGCATCTTTGAAAGTTTCAAGCCTAACTTAAAGGCATTAAATAAAAGTACTTGTTGGGAGATAACCCACGAGTTTTGTCGAGTCTTGAAAGTTATTACCTCTCTAATAACTTCTCCTTATCCTTTTTGTTTTGATTTTTGTGTCAAGTTCAACTACTTTTGTGAAGTAGAGGAGTTGTGAAAAGTGGCTATCCTGGGACAGATTTTTGTGTTGCATTGTAAAAATTTGTGAGGGAGCTCAGTACATTGGATGGAGCTGTATTTGTCTGAGCTTGTTCTCCAAGTTGTTACCCAACTTTCATTAGTTTTGTACTTTTTTTATTTGAGCAACATAAGGTTTTCGAAAAAATCAATCTTTACCTGCTGGTCTGTTTTGACAGATTTCTGCTATCATTCGCATTTGACTCTTACGGAAGCTTTTTTTTTATGGATTTCAGTTGAAGCATGAACCTAAAGGTTTATTGTTTTTACTTACACTAATGTTGCCATTGAAGTTTGTGTATTGCCTTGCAAAGAAAGGAATTTTCAGGAGAAGGAGGAAAGGAATCTGTAGAGTTCGACTTTGAATAGGTAAAAGTGGTGAAAACAGAAGGTTCGTGAAAGAATAATATTTTTATATTGTTGATGTTTTTAATACATATGGAAGACTACGAGACGAAACAAAGGAGGAAACAGAGGCCGGGGTGGCCAAACCCACCCTAGGCACGGGCCCCAGCTGGCCGCACCTGGAGGGGGTGAGACCCCCCGAGCTCGGTCTCCGCCTCGTTTTCGTACCAGTACCTTCCTTATGCATTGAAACTTTGTAATATATAACCCCCCGGATCCCCCGAGGTTCGTGCATCGTGTTCTCGTCATGTTTTTGTTTCGATCTGTTTTTGTCAGGAAATCTTCTCAAGTTTAGAGCACCATGGTCTCCGCCAATGACAAAGGCAAGAAGACAGAGGAAGATGAGCTTCAAAACTCCGAGGATGAGGAGATCTTGGTTGGGGATGAAGAAGGCATGGAAGAGGACAAGCATCCGGACACCCGCGCTACTGTCGCAAGCATTGGAGTGGTTAAACCTACCAAGCTTAGGAGGACAGCACGGATGTCTACATGAGGGAAACCACCACGTCTTACCTACAATCCACGGTCATCTCCTCCTCGTACCAAGAGACCCTTCCATACTCTTATACATGAGCATCAATACCAATAGGTTCCCAAAGGGAACTTGCCCTTGGTTTGGGATATTCCTCGTTCTAACCATGCAGGGGAAGAACATACTAAGAAAGAAGAGTGGGGACAGCATAACAAGGACTGTGATTCTCGGTCCGACATGATCATGAACCACATTGAGCAAAATTCGGAGTTGATTCATACTCTGATTTTCGAGTTTGAGGATTTGAAGAAACTTATTGAAGAACTTATCAAGGGAACACCACCACCACCGAAGGAGTAATTCTTCATCAGGTTTGGCATCCCCTTGGCTTGTTCCAAACTTGGGAGAGTGTCGCGGTATCACCATCATTATCTTTTATCTTTTACCTTTAAAGTGGATTCATATCTTTGGTAGAGAAGTTATCTTATAGGTTGGTTTGCATGTGGAAGTATCTCTCCTTTAGTTGGTTATCTATGTATCCCTTGGTGTGAGTGCCTTTATGGAATATTAATGAGAAGTTTCATCTTTTACTTTTTGCACTTCTTATTTTAGTTTGTCTCTATTATATGATGGATCTTATTGATCAGTATTGGCATCACTTTGGGAGCATCAAGTAGATCTAAATTGGTTTTGGCAAATCGAGCTCTGGTCAGTAGCAACACTTTTTGAGGTTTGAAAGGAAAAGATAAAACGAGCTTACAGGTATTTTGTATCATTTATTTTCTTTCTTGTTGGCTCATAAGCTTAGTATTCTTTATTTAAGATATTTCATGTCTTCAAGGAAGATTGCATGTTTGGCTTTATCACTTGTATGTTTGCTTGTTTCTTTCAACTCCTTTGCTTTCTACTCAGCTTTGCTAGCCAAAAATCTGGTTTGAGAAGGCATACTTCTCATGTGTTACAATCCCTTTGAACCAAAACCTGTGCCATTTGTGTCCACCATATCTACCTATTAGGTTTTGCTATTCCAAGCAAATTCTCAAGCTTCATCTATCTTTCGAATTAAAAAGTATTTTTTTATGTGAAAACTAGTTAGTAAAGCTCTCACGAACTTGATGGCGCACCTTATTTTCTTTCCCCTAATAGACTTGAACCATTGTGTCATCGAAGTTGTATATGCTTGCATCTATACGTTGGGATTAGCAGAACCGTGCTATCACGGGGAATGCTTTCAACATTGCACTTGTACATTATACACAGTTGATATCATGCTCTTTTGTTTGCGGATGTCGACGGTGTGAAATAAAGAGGGAACTTGTAAGTCCATGGAGTGATGTATGTGTGTTAGATAAACGCCTGGGCCCTTAGCCTAAGCCATGCCTAATCATGGTGGAAACTTGCAGCATCACCATAATGAGCATTCTGTGAAGCATCCTCGATAAAAAAGCTATGCACATAGTAAATAAAAAGATCGCTGAGATGCTCATTGTCTGCTTGCCTTGTCATTTTGGTTATGGGATAGCTCATGTACCATGTGCAAGGGGTACCCCGTTGGCGGTTCTTTATGATACATATGTACTTACAATGACAAGAACTTACCGGTGACTAAAGTTGAGTAGCATGAGGTGTGGCCCTCATACTAAAGGGACATGAGATTGCCAACTTATATTTCATCAAGCATATACTCCATCCTTGTTCACTTTAACTTTAATCATCTCAAGATGCCTATGATAGGGGCAATTAGGGCTCAAATCTAGTAAGTACCATAATCTTTTGGAAGCTCTTTATGACTTGTAATCCCTGCTTCCCTCTATGAAGGTACCTTTCTCCTATTTTCCAAGTTGAGTCAGTAAGCCTACTTCCTCTCTATCTCCAGCAAGCATTTAAGTTGTTGTGTTTCAAGCATTCATATGGTGATTTATTCAACCATGTTCTTTATCTTCCTTGTTTGCACAAAACTCTTATCTATTGAGTATTACTTTGAAAACCTTCATTGTGAAAAACCTTTTTGAGCAAAGAGTGCTCCTGTTGTAAAACTTCTTCAAAACGCTTTTTGTGAAGCTGTTTGCTAGCTATTCTCTAACCAAGAACAAAGTTTGCCAATTCCAATTATGATTTATCTTTATGCATCTCTATTGTGACTCATGTACTTGTTGCAAGCTAAGTTATATAATCGTGAGTTGCTTTCTTCTATGAGTTGTGCAATGGTAAGTGTGATGCTTCTTGTCTGTATTCTTTTATCGACACTTCACTCCATAAACTTGTGGACATGTTTACTAAGCTCAGTGTTCGCTTGGGGACAAGCGAAGGTTTAAGCTTGGGGGGGGGAGTTGATACGTCCAATTTGCATCACCATTCTATATCATAATTTGCCTCTATTCATTGATATATGTATTATTATGAGGTATTACTTATGTATTTTTCCTATGTTTTTGCATGTTGGATGATTCTTGGAGGATGGACTGCCGGAGTCAGGTTTCTGATGGAAAAAAAGAGGTGTTTTGATGCAATTTCGCGAAGATCGGAAAAATACCAGAAAAATATTGGAAAATTATTTTTTCCCTAAAGACGAAGGAAGCCAGAAGGGGAGGCGTAGCTAGGCCACAGGGGGCCCACACCCCCTAGGCGCGGGCCCTCCTAAGCCGCGCCTAGGGCAGGTGTGGCCACCTGGCCGGCCTCCGACTCCGCCCTCTCGCCTATATCTTCCTCACGGAACCCTAATACTAGGAGGCGACCATAGATAGATTTCCACCGCCTCTGCGGGGCGGAAAACACCGAGAGAGAAAGAGCTCTCCGGCAGACAGATTTCTACTGGGGAAATTCCTTCTCGGAGAGGGGAGATCATCGCCATCAACACCATCGTCAAGCTAGACTTCATCGGGATCATCATCACCATCATCCACACCATCATCTCCACCAGCATCATCATCACCACTCCATCCCGCTGTAACAATCGTGTTGAATACTTGCTTAGTTCATTAGGGGAAACTTTCCTGGTGTTGATTACTATTGTAGTTGATGCTTGTGAGTGTAACCATTGGATTATTGTTTATGTTCAGATTGTTATCCATTACCATATCATCTTTGATCTTGATCCATATGATGTCTCGTGAGTAGTTCGTTTAGTTCTTGAGGACATGGGAGAAGTCATGTTGTTAGTAGTGGATTTGTGTTGAGATATTATTCAGTGGTTTAGATTTAAGTTGTGGTGCTATTCTTCTAGTGGTGTCATGTGAATGTCGACTACATGATACTTCACCATTTATGGGCCTAGGGGAATGCATTGTGTATTTGGCTACTAATTGTGGGGTTGCCAGAGTGACAGAAACCTGAACCCCCGTTAGGACACCTTTGCACAAGGGAGTGTAGGATCTCCGAGTTTAAGGCTGTGGTTAGGTTTATATCTTAATTACTTTCCTGTACTTGCGGATGCTTCCACGGGGTTTAATCACAAGTATGTATTAGTCCAAGTAAGGTCGGTACATTAGCATAGGTTCACCCACACAACACTTACAACACCAAACAAGAGTACTTAGCTATTTGAAGCGAAAGCACTTGACAGAATTCCCATGTGTCCTCGAGAATGTTTGGTCCTTATAAGTATTTACACCGGCTTGTCCTTTGCTAAGAAAGGATTGGGCCACTTGCTGCGTTTGTTTGTTGTCTTTATTACTTGTAATTTGTTTTGTTGCTTTATCAGAAAACCCCTAAATATACGTTTTCTAAGTATTTATAGACAGTTCCTGCTCCATACCACTAGTCAACACCTTCTGCTCCTCGTTGGGATCGACACTCCTATTTATAGAAAGTATTGCGATACACCCCCTATACTTGTGGGTCATCAATCCTCCAAGGAGTCGCATCCTTCATGGGCTGGGGCCACCCGAATCCTTCTTGGGCTTCATCATCAGGTGTAGATCGTCATGTGGGCTCCCGCTGGGCCAAACCGGATAGGCCAATATTAGGTACCCATAGGGCATACCCATGTCACTCCCATATTCACCGTGTGTGATGTTAAAGGCCTATCAAGCCTATTGGTTGAACCCTACCTTTATAAATGGGACTCTATATCCCCATTCAACATCACGCCCCACCATATACGCCACTTACTTTTTTGTGCTCACTTGCACCTACAGAGCATACCTGGGCAGAGCTACGTTGTTGAGGCGTTGCATCATCTATTGTCTATTAATTTTCAGGTGCGATGTTCATCCATGTCAGAAAGGCGCTAGATCTGCGTCGTGATGTTCTCTTCATTCACGTGGCATGGGATGGCCGGCCCCTCGACCTACTGCGAACGATGGAAGGTGTGAACAACATCGTGGCTGCTCCCTGCCAAAGGTTCTTAAATCCTTCACATGCACTAGCTAGTCCTATTTAATCCATTCAAATTCACAGTTGATTTGTTTTTTAATTTTGTGTTACTATGATTGTGTACTATAGATCCACATATGCACTAGAAATACCTTGCGTTGTTAATTACTATTTTTGCTGATAGTGTGGTTGTGCACTTTAGATCTACATGTGAACTAGGATGACCTTGTGTTATCAATTACTAATTTTGTTGTTAGTGTGGTTGTGCACTTTAGATCTACATATGAACTAGACCGACCTTGTGATCATCTTTTAAATCCTTCAAATGCATGATGGATTTGTTAATAGTTTGTTGTTAGTGTGGTTGTGGACTTAGATCTACATATGCACGAGGTTGGACTTGTATTGGTTTTTTAATTCCTTCTAATGCATGGTGAGTTTGTTAATACTTTGTTGTTAGTGTTGGAATTATGCCCTAGAGGCAATAATAAAGATGTTATTGTTATAATTCCTGTTCATGATAAAATTTATATTCCATGCTAGAATTGTATTAAGCGGAAACTTTGATACTTGTGTGGTTTATGAACAACACCGTGTCCCTAGTACGCCTCTATGGACTAGCTCATTGATTAATGATGGTTAAGGTTTCCTAACCATGGACATGAGTTGTCGATTAATAATGAGATCATGTCATTAGGGGAATGATATGATGGACAGACCCAAATTAAGCAGAGCAATTAGATCGTGTCATCGTGTTCATCTTTGCGAAGCTTTTTCTTATGTCAAATATTGTATTCCTTAGACCATGAGATAATACAACTCCCTAGTATCGGAAGAAAGCTTTGAGGTCATCAAACGTCATCCTATGTGAGGGTGATCATAAAGGTGTCTCTCAGGTGATCGGAAAGTACTTGTTGGGTTGTATGTATCGAGATGGAATTTGTCCCTCCCGAGTCGGAGAGATATACTTCGGGCCCACTCAGTAATCGATATCAACTCCGCTTGCAAGAACGTGGTTAAGGAGTTAATCACAACGTGATATCGGATTATGGAACGAGTAAAGTACTTGCTGCGAACGAGATTGAACTAGGTATGCCGATACCAACGATCGAATCTCGGGCAAGTAAAATATCACGTGACGAAGGGAATACATATATGGGATTAATTGAATCCTGGTATCGTGGTTCATCCGATATGATCATCGATGAATATGTGGGAGTCAATATGGGTTTCCAGATCCCGCTGTTGATTATTGATAGAAGATCATGTCTGCATATTCTCGAACCCGTAGGGTCGCACACTTAACGTGCCTCGACGCTAGGATAGAATGGATAATTCATTTATGAGTTTTTTTTTCGGAGTCTCGGATGAGATCCAGGACATCACGAGAGGTTCCGGAATGGTCCGGAGAATAAGATTCATATAAAGGAAAGCAGTTTTTTGGATTTCGGAATCGTTTCGGAGTATTCGGTATTATACCGGAAGGTTCTAGAAGCTTCCGGAGTGGGACCAACGTGGCCCACTTGTCGGAGGGGTGTGTGGGACTACGAGGGAGTGCCCTGGCCGCTTTGGTCCAGGGGCACAAGGCCCCATAGACCCAGCCGGCCAAAACCCTAGGGGAAACCCTAGGAAACCTTCTAGAAGGGGGGAGACTTGCCCCCCACTCCATCCTTGGGGCCGCCGCCCTAGGGCTTGGAGGAGGGGCACGGGGGCTGGCCAGCCCCCTATATAAGGTGGGCAGGGGGCGCACCCTCCCCTCACCCCAAACCCTAGTCGTCGTCCTGCTGCCCTCCCACCTCTCTCTCTCCCGACAGCGCGTAGGCGAAGCCCTGCCGCAGAAACTCTCCACCATAGCACCACGCCGTCGTGTTGCAGATCCAATCCATCTCTCCACCCTACTTGCTGGACCGAGGAAGGAGGAGACGTCGCGGCACCGTACGTGTGCATCTCTCGGAGGCGCTACCACTTGCGGCGTTGGATCGGATCGGATTGCGAGGAGGAGAAGGCTAGTTCGACTACATCACCCACGTTCTGTTGAACGTTTACGCTGTGCGATTTCTTCAAGGGTATGAAGATCTCATCTATCTATCTCGTTGATTGCATCTCCTAGATTATATCTTGGCTTTCTTGTTCGCATCCGTAGATTTTTTTTGATTTACTATGCTGCGAAACCCTTCAGTGGTATCATAGCTAGATCTATGCGTAGATGTGTTTCACGAGTAGAACGCAACATGCTTGTTGCGGGCGTTGATGTTTTCTGTTGCAAGACTCTTGTTGTGTACTTCTTATGACGCGGGATAGTGAGATCGAAGTGGTCCAGGCCAACTTTACGTGACCTTGTTCGCGAGACCGGCTCCGCACTTGACGTGTGGCTTGTTCCACACATGCGGCTGGTGGATGCTAGTTTCTCTCACTATAGTAGTCATGGGATTTACACCGGATGTTGGCAACCATAATATCACCGTTTTGGCTTTCCATAGGTAAGAATAGTTCTTAGCTTGTTACTCCCATAAGCCACGTAAAACATGCAACAACAAAGTAGAGGCGTCTAACTTGTTTTTGCAGGGAGTGTTTTGTGATATGGTATGGCCCAAGATATGATGTGTATGTTGTATGCAATGATCATGTTTTGCAATATTTCACGACATGCATGTCGATGAGTACACAACCGGCAAGAGACATATGGTTGTCTTTATAATTGTGTATGACCTGTGTGTCAACTTCTTATACGCCATGTAATAGCTTTACTTTATCGCTAAGTAGTTAGCAATAGTTGTAGTTGATGTTCGTGGTGGAGGCAGTCATGGTGGAATGATGGAGATCATGCTGGCACGCACAAGATGGAGATCATTGCGTGGAGATTGGCTATACCATGTCACATAAGATTATATGCATGTGATGTTTATCCTTTTATGTATCTTATTATGCTTAGATCGCGACGGTAGCATTATAAGATGATTTCTCACTTAAAGATCAAGATAAAATTGTGTTCTCCCCATGTATGCACCGTTGCGAAAGTTCGTCGTGTTCAAGCACCTCGTGATTATCGGGTGCTATAAACTCTACATTCACATACAACGGGTGCAAGCCAGTTTTGCACACGCGGAAATACTTGGGTTTGACTTGACGAGCCTAGCATGTACAGACATGGCCTCGGAACACACGAACCGAAAGGTTAAGCATGAGTAATATGAATGATATGATCGACACTTTGTTGTCCACCATTGAAACCACATCTCTTCTCGTGAAGATCGGATTAGGTGTGGTGAATTTGGATCGTGTTCACTAAATAACTTGAGGGATGTTGAATTTAGTGGGAGTTCATCTAGTAATTTGATTAAGTTGAACTAGTTATCATGAACATAGTCTAAATTGTACTTGCAAATTTTGTAGATCAAATGGCTAAGTCCAACTTCAACTTCAACGTTTTTGCTGAGAAAGAAAAGTTTAAGAACAATGGGTCTAACTTCACCAACTGGTTCCGCAATCTGAGAATCATTCTCGCTGGCGAACAAAAGGACTATGTCCTTGAGAAAGCGATAGGTGACGCCCCTGCTATAGATGCGTCGGCTGATGAAAAAGTTGTTTATCAGTCGCGCAAAGATGATTATGGAGTGATTAAGAGTACCATGTTGTTTGCTATGGAATCGGACCTTCAAAATCGTTTTGAGGAGTTCACCGGGCCCTTTGAGATACTTGAGGAACTAAAAACCATGTTTCAGACTCAGGCCTGTTCTGAGAGATATAAGATCTCCGAGAAGTTCTTTAACTGCAAGATGGAGGAAGGGAGTTCCGTTAGTGAGCACGCCATTAAGATGTCGGGCTACACTCAACGACTTGAGCAACTGGACTACAAGATTCCAGAAGAGCTCAAGATTGACAGAGTTCTGCAATCACTCCTCCTAGCTACAAAGGTTTTGTAGTTACTCACAATCAGATTGGTTCCACTGATACGATCACTGAGCTCTTCGCTAAGCTGAAAGCTGCAGAGGTTGATATCAAGAAAGATAATCATGTGTTGATGGTCAACAAGACTCCTAGCTTCAAGAAAGGTAAGGGTGCAAAGAAATCCTTCAAGAAAGCGTGACAAGCGCGTTGCCCTATGAGAAGAAGCTCAAGTCTGGACCTAAGCCGGACAATTAGTGCTTCTATTGCAAGGACAAGGGTCACTAGAAGCACAACTGTCCGAAGTACTGCGGACAAGAAGGCTGGCACCATTAAAGGTATATTTGATATACATGTTATTGATGTTTACCTTACTAGCGCTCATTGTAGTGCCTGGGTATTTGATACTGGTTCAGTTGCTAATATTTGTAACTCGAAACATGAGCTACGGAATAGACGGTGGCTAGCAAGGGATGAGGTGACGATGCGCGTTGGCAATGGATCAAAAGTTGATGTGATGGCTGTCGGCACGCTCTCCTTAGTTTTACCTTCGGGATTAGTTTTAAACCTTAATAATTGTTATTATGTGCCTGCGTTGAGCATGAACATCATATCTGAATCGTGTTTATTGCAAGACGGTTATTCATTTAAATTGGAGAATAATGGTTGTTCTATTTATATGAATAACATCTTTTATGGTCATGCACCTGTTGTGAATGGTTTATTTCTTCTAAATCTCGAAAGCAATGAAACGCACATCCATAACATTGAGGCTAAGAGATGCAAAGTAGATAGTGATAATCCAACTTATTTGTGGCACTGTCGTCTAGGTCATATTGGTGTAAAACGCATGAAGAAACTCCATTCTGATGGACTTTTGGAGTCTCTTGATTTTGAATCATTTGACACGTGCGAGCCGTGCCTCATGGGCAAGATGATCAAAACCCCGTTCTCTGGAATAATTGAGCGAGCAATGGACTTGTTAGAAATCATACATACCGATGTATGCGGACCAATGAGTGTTTCGACGCGCGGTGGATATCGCTATTCTCACTTTTACTGATGACTTAAGTAGATATGGGTATATCTATTTAATAAAACATAAATCTGAAACATTTGAAAAGTTCAAAGAATTTCAGAACAAAGTGGAAAACCATCGTAACAGGAAAATTAAATTTCTACGATCCGATCGTGGAGGTGAATATTTGAGTTATGATTTTCTCACGCATATTAAAGCAAGTGGAATCGTTTTGCAACTCACGCCACCCGGAACACCACAGCGCAATGGTGTGTCTGAACACTGGAATCGAACTCTATTAGATATGGTGCGATCAATGATGTCTCTTATAGATTTGTCGTTATCATTTTGGGGTTATGCATTAGAAACCGCTGCATTCACTTTAAATAGGGCACCGTCTAAATCCTTTGAGACGACAGCGTATGAACTATGGTTTGGTGCTAAACCTAAGTTGTCGTTTCTTAAAGTTTGGGGATGCGAAGCTTACGTCAAGAAGTTGATGTCGGACAAGCTCGAACCCAAAGCGGAGAAATGCGTCTTCATAGGATACCCTAAGGAAACGATTGGGTATACCTTCTACCATAGATCTGAAGGCAAAGTATTTGTTGCAAAGAACGGATCCTTTCTTGAGAAGGAGTTTCTCTCGAAAGAAGTGAGTGGGAGGAAGGTAGAGCTAGACAAGGTTATTGAACCTTCTCTCGAGTTGGAGAGTAGCACAACACCTGAAATTGTTCCAGTGCCGTCTGCACCAACAAGAGAGGAAGCTAATGATGAGGATCATGAAACTTCGAACGATGCTGCTGCTGAACGTTGAAGGTCGACAAGGTCACGTGCCCCTCCTGAATGGTACAGCAACCCTGTCTTAACCGTCTTGTTGGTTGACAACAATGAACCTGCGAACTATGAGGAAGCAATGATGAGCCCAGACTCTGAGAAATGGCTAGAGGCCATGAAATCCGAATTGGGATCCATGAGCGAAAACCAAGTATGGACTTTGGTGGACCCTCCTAGCGACCGTAAGGCCGTTGAGTGCAAATGGATCTTCAAAAGGAAAACGGACGCGGATGGTAATGTTACTGTCTATAAAGCTCGACTTGTCGCAAAAGGTTTTCGACAAGTTCAAGGTGTTGACTACGATGAGATTTTCTCTCCCGTAGATATGTTTAAGTCCATTCGGATTTTATTAGCAATTGCTGCATTTCATGATTATGAAATATGGAAGATGGATGTCAAGACTGCATTCCTCAATGGCAACATTGATGAAGAGTTGTATATGATGCAGCCCGAAGGTTTTGTCAATCCTAAGGATGCTGATAAGGTGTGCAAACTTCAGCGTTCCATTTATGGACTGAAGCAATCATCTCGGAGTTAGAACCTTCGTTTTTATCAAGTGATCAAGAGCTTTGGATTTGTTCCAAATTTCTACGAAGCTTGTATCTACAAGAAAGTGAGTGGGAGATCAGTGACATTTCTAGTACTATATGTGGATGACATATTGATTATTGGAAATGACATTGGTATGCTTAACGATGTGAAGAGTTATTTGAATAAATGTTTTTCAATGAAAGACCTAGGAGAAGCTGCTTATATATTAGGCATCAAAATCTATAGATATAGACAAAGACGCCTAATAGCTTTAAGCCAAAGTACATACCTAGACAAAGTTCTGAAAAGGTTCAGAATGGATAAGACAAAGAAAGGTTCAGTGCCCATGTTTTCAGGTAAGATATTGAGCAAGGCTCAGTGTCCAGCTACGGTAAACGATAGAGAAACCATGAGTAAAGTGCCTTATGCCTCGGCCATAGGTTCTATCATGTATGCCATGTTGTGTACTAGACCGGATGTGTCCAATGCTCTTAGTTTGACGAGCAGATACCAAAGTGATCCAGGAGTGGAACACTAGACAGCCATAAAGAATATCCTAAAGTATTTAAATAGGACTAAAGAAATGTTCTTGGTCTATGGAGGTGATGAGCAGCTCGTCGTAAAAGGTTACGTCGACGCTAGTTTCGACACCGATCCGGATGATTCTAAATCTCAGACAGGATACGTTTATATTTTAAATGGTGGAGCTGTGAGCTGGAGAAGCTGCAAGCAAAGTGTGATCGCGGGATCTACAACAGAAGCGGAATACATGGCTGCTTCAGAAGCATCAAGTGAAGGAGTTTGGATCAGGAACTTCATCACTGAGCTTGGTGTGGTTCCAAGTGCCTTGTACCCACTAGAGATATTATCTGGCTCTTGGTGCCATAGCAGCTAAGGAACCAAGATATCATCCAAACACCAAGCACATCAACCGCCGTTTCATATACTTGAGATTATATAGCGGATGGAGATCGAAGATTAGCAAAGTATATCACGGATCGAATGTCGCAGATCCGTTGACTAAACCTCTTCCACGAGCAAAACATGATCGAACCTTAATGCCATGGGTGTTAGATTGTTGCGGATGTAAACTAGATTATTGACTCTAGTGCAAGTGGGAGACTGTTGGAATTATGCCCTAGAGGCAATAATAAAGATGTTATTGTTATAATTCTTGTTCATGATAAAGTTTATATTCCATGCTAGAATTGTATTAAGCGGAAACTTTGATACTTGTGTGGTTTATGAACAACACCGTGTCCCTAGTACGCCTCTATGGACTAGCTCATTGATTAATGATGGTTAAGGTTTCCTAACCATGGACATGAGTTGTCGATTAATAATGAGATCATGTCATTAGGGGAATGATATGATGGACAGACCCAAATTAAGCAGAGCAATTAGATCGTGTCATCGTGTTCATCTTTGCGAAGCTTTTTCTTATGTCAAATATTGTATTCCTTAGACCATGAGATAATACAACTCCCTGGTATCGGAAGAAAGCTTTGAGGTCATCAAACGTCATCCTATGTGAGGGTGATCATAAAGGTGTCTCTCAGGTGATCGGAAAGTACTTGTTGGGTTGTATGTATCGAGATGGAATTTGTCCCTCCCGAGTTAGAGAGATATACTTCAAGCCCACTCGGTAATCGATATCAACACCGCTTGCAAGCACGTGGTTAAGGAGTTAATCACATAGTGATATCGGATTACAGAACGAGTAAAGTACTTGTTGTGAACGAGATTGAACTAGGTATGCCGATACCAACGATCGAATCTCGGGCAAGTAAAATATCGCGTGACGAAGGGAATACATATATGGCATTAATTGAATCTTGGCATCGTGGTTCATCCGATATGATCATCGACGAATATGTGGGAGTCAATATGGGTTTCCAGATCCCGCTGTTGATTATTGATAGAAGATCATGTCTGCATATTCTCGAACCCATAGGGTCACACACTTAACGTGCCTCGACGCTAGGATAGAATGTATAATTGGTTTATGAGTTTTTGTTCAGAGTCTCGGATGAGATCCAGGACATCACGAGAGGTTCCGGAATGGTCCGGAGAATAAGATTCATATAAAGGAAAGCGGTTTTTTGGATTTCGGAATCGTTTCGGAGTATTCGGTATTGTACCGGAAGGTTCTAGAAGCTTCCGGAGTGGGACCAACGTGGCCCCACTTGTCGGAGGGGTGCGTGGGCCTACGAGGGAGTGCCCTGGCCTCTTTGGGCCAAGGGCACAAGGCCCCATAGGCCCAGCCGGCCAAAACCCTAGGGGAAACCCTAGGAAACCTTCTAGAAGGGGGAAGACTTGCCCCCCACGGCCCCACTCCACCCTTGGGGCCGCCGCCCTAGGGCTTGGAGGAGGGGGCAAGGGGGCCGGCCAGCCCCCTATACGAGGTGGGCAGGGGGCGCACCGTCCCCTCACCCCAAACCCTAGCCGCCGTCCTGCTGCCCTCCCACCTCTTTCTCTCCCGACTGCGCGTAGGCGAAGCCCTGCCGCAGAAACTCTCCACCATAGCACCACGCCGTCGTGTTGTAGATCCAATCCATCTCTCCACCCTACTTGCTGGACCGAGGAAGGAGGAGACGTCGCGGCACCGTACGTGTGAATCTCTCGGAGGCGCCGTCACTTGCGGCGTTGGATCGGATCGGATCACGAGGAGGAGAAGGCTAGTTCGAATACATCACCCACGTTCCGTTGAACGTTTCCGCTGTGCGATTTCTTCAAGGGTATGAAGATCTCATCTATCTCTCTCGTTGATTGTGGCATCTCGCAAAACCACTACTAGAAAATCGCGTTGTTTTTGTGCATTGCATCGTCATCATCATGCATTGTTTGTCTGAACTATTTCGAAAAGCCTAGTTATGCTTTGTACAAACACCCCTCTTTATGTCAAATGCAAAATCCCGATCGTATCGGATATTTTATTTACCTAAACACTATTTGCAAAGTAGCCTTGTTTTAAAATAAACAAAACCAAACAAACACATATTTATAAAACCTAAACTCTAAATCCTATATTCACCCAGACCTAACCTACCCACCAACCGCAGCGTGCCACCTCACCCTCCCCCAATTTTCCTACCCACCCCGCCACCTCATCAATCCTAGACTTTCCCCCCCACTCCCTCTCTCACCCCAGCCCTTCCTACCCCCCTCACTTACCCCCGGACCCCACCGCCCCTGGGCCCCGCCCTGCAGGCCCGCAACCCCCTCTCTCCCTCACCCACCACTCAGCACACCACCCCACCTCCCTGGCCGACCCCACCACCCCCCTCCCACTCCTTTGCCTGGCCCCAGCCCCACGTCCCACGCCCGACCGCTCCTCCCTCCTCTCCCTTCCCTCACCTTCTTCCCCCTCTCCGGCTACCCCCCTTACCTCCGGCCACCGTCCCTCCTCCCCTTCCCTCTCTGCTCCGCCAGTCGTGGCCGACCTCCTCCGTCCCTCCTTTCCCAGGCATGGCCTCCCGCCTCGCCTCGGCCTCCTCTCCTCCAAGGCCTCATCCCCATCCGCTGCCCGTGCAGGCCGCGCCCCGTCGTCGCCGGCCTTTGTGAGCTCTCCGTGGCCTCCTCTCCACCTGCTTCGCCCGGCCTTGGCTCCTCGTCCTCGCCCTTGCTCCTCCTCCTCACAGACGCTTGCTGCCACTGGCGAGCCACGTCGGCCTCGCCCGCGCCCTCCTTCCTCCGGCGCCACCGCTGCCCTCCTCCGGCCGAAGCTGCCCAGCGCCCCCTCTGGCGTCCTCCTCCTCCGCCCAGCGCCACCCCTTCCTCCTCCATGGCGCCCAACCGGCCGAACCCGCCCTCGCTCATGGCCTCTCCTCGCCGCCGCCGTCGCGCTTCGCCCGAGCGCCTCCGGCCGCGTCTGCCTCCCTCGCCGGCCGCCTCCCTCCTCGTCGGCGCTTCCCCCGTCCTCTCCAGCGACCAGCGCCACGTCCCCTCCGCTCTGCTCCGTGCGCTCCGCCCAGGACCGCCGTCATGGCCGCGACCTCCTTCCACCAAGGCGTTCGGGAGCATGCTCCCTTGTCCGCCTGCGGGCCCCGTCATGGCTGCGCCCTCGACCCCGGTGCCTCCCTGGCTGCACGCGCTCTACCGCCTGCGAGCGACCCGTGCGGCTTGCCAACCTCCCTGCCGCTTGCGCCCGGTACGCGACCGATGGTCCCCGTCTCGAGCCCCGATGCCCTTTTGTCGCCAAGATCTGCATTGCTGCGTGTTTCGACGACCAAGGTGCGAGATGGAACCCGATGACACCGGTACCCCCAAGATCTACCACACGGACGCATCACGGACTCGGAGAAACCCCTCGAAACGACAAGTTCGCCATCCCGGAATCAAAGTGCGAACCCCGGTATCGACTTCATGTTCTCCTTCACGTATGCCAAGACCGAACCTCGTCGCACCCGGCCCCCGAAGACCGGACCGACCCGCCAAGTTCCTCAACCGGATCTGAGAACGACGAGTACCCCTGTGTGACAAGTACCTCTTCCCGGACGCCAAGATCACCGACACGGATACGCCAAGTTCTGCATTCCGAACGTCAAGACCGATGCAATGGCGCGGACCCGACAAGATCCTCGCAACGACAAGAACGACATCGACCCGGAAGAATCCGATGCGCCCCCGACACCGAACCAAGTACTCCTTTCTGGACGCCGAGTCCGCCGAGAACCCGGATGCGACAAGATCTGCCCCGTTGTTCGAGAATGTTCCTGCCGAGACCGCTTCCGTCGAACCCTGGACCCTGAGACCGACCCCGAACCCCGGAACCCCAAGATCTCCAAACCCTAATGTGTGAACCCCTTCCCGAAACCCTATTTTATAATATAATACAACTTGACGCATATTAATTGTTCATGCATGCATCCTTGTCTGTGGTTTGGGGGCCTTATGCCGTTTCACCTCCTAATTAAATATGGGGCCCATATGCGGGCAAATCTAGTCTTATATCGGCCTCATTTAAATTGTGTAGCGAACCGGTAACTTATTTTGCCATGTTAAGACAACATTTAAATTGCGGGGTATCTAAACAACTCGAACCATATATTTAAGTGTTGGGACCCCGGTTCCACTTAACATGACCTAATTGCATCGCACCTTTGCCATGTCATACATCATACATGCATCATGCCGATCTTCTGCCGTGGTATTAAATACTGCATCCGGTGTTTCTTCTAGTGTTTTGCTTCTTCGCGGATAAGGCCGTTGAGTTGATGCGAGTGTCGACCCGATCTTCGGTTGAACCTTCGGCAATGTTTTCAGGCGAGCATCTCCCCTTTTTTACCTATCTTACTTTATAGTATTTATTCCCTCCTGTTGATCTATTGCTATCTGTGTTGCGATGCTCTAGTTTCGTACCCTTGATATCCCTTGCAGCCTTATATTGCCTTGGACACATCCTATCACCTGTTGTTTGGTAGATAGTTGGACTTGCGCGTCGTAGTCGCTTGCTCAAGTGCTGCCGCGTGTCGTCAAAAACCACAGTTGTTGGTGTATTGCCGCATGTTTGATGTTGGAGATGATCATGGCTTTACTTATCGTTCACTTTAATTCCTGTTTAACAACTAAAATTGAAGTAGGTAGCGGCGGAGGCAATTGGGCAATAGATGTTATTTGGTTGTTAACCGTCCACTTGTGTCCGTGGGACCCCGAGTGCTTGATACTGTTCCTTGATTTATCGCGCTATCCACATCCGGGAGGATTATGGGACCACCTGAGCGAGCTTGATTGATCTTATTTCTTGGGGCCACAAACTAGTTTGAGGTTTTATTTACTATCTGTACTTATGCCATGCTACTCTGTATTACGATTGTGCGAGGAGCACCTTTATCTTGTTAGGATCGGGACACGTTTTGCGGTGTCGACAAGCCCGATTTGGGTTCCCGATCGTTCCTGACCGTCCACCCAAACCTCGGGTCCGTCTTGAGTCACTAACCGTTCTTGGTGTACTCAAGGGTGGCCCTGAAATATTCTGAATCTGTGAATGCTTTGTCGTGAAGGCCTCGTTCGGTTTGATTTGGTTTTTAGGGTTGATCGAGCGTGTGTTGCTATTGGTGCACCCGGCGGGTAAAACTTTCTCAAAGCCGTGTCATGGTTATGGACGACTTGGAGCACAGTATCTCGATCATAGACAACTATAACTAAAGTAGTGCTATAAATTTGACTTTATAATGACTAGTAATCAGCTTCACTATAATGGAATGGCTACATAAAACTGCCCACAATTGCTTGTTTGGGTTGTCGCTTGCGACCATTGTATCTGACTAGTAAGTATTGCAACTACAACGGAATGGCTAAATAAAAGTACCAACAACTGCTAGGTTTTGGGTTATCTCATGCTAATTGAATCTGATTAGTAAGTGTTGCAACTATAACGGAATGGTTAACTAAAACGGCCCACTGCTTATTTTATCAGGATGATTATCTACACCTGACTAGTAATTGCTGCAACTATAACTGAATAAATAAAATTGCCAACTGTGTGAGTTTCTCGGTTGACTTCCTCGTTTGGTCTCGAGGGGGAAACACCAGGATGGGTTTGTTTTGATGGTAGCATCAGGTTGGTTCCGAATAGGTCTTTCTTATCCCTCTCTGATAGCCGCCAGATGAATTGAGTCTCTATAGGTTGTTTAGTGCATGCTGCCGCTGCCGCTTCAGTCCACCATACCTATGTAGGCGAGGACCGCCGAATTCTAGCCTCGCCGTGTACTGGCCTCAGTACTGACGCTCCTCTTTTCCTTTGCCCTTTGTCGGCACCCCTTTTGTTTAAGCAGGTTTTGAGATCGGCGTCGTTAGCAGGGTTACCCTTCCGTCTTGGCGGGGTTATGGACGCCATTGGTTATTCTTGGGGCTCTTAGCCCCTTTTGCATCTTGTCCGTAGTGATGACGTATCATTTTCGAGGTGATTTGGATCTTTGTATATTATATCGTATTCTTGACTCTTTGAGTCATTTGTTATATATATATATTACGTGGGTCCTATCAAGATGTTGTGTAATGTTATTACTTCGTTTTCCACCCGCACGCAAGTGCCTGGTGGGCACCTTTGAATCGTTTCTATGCGGGTTTGGCGGGTTTCGCTAAAACTTGCATAGGTCCGATTCTGAGGGTGTTACATTGATTGCATCTCCTAGATTAGATCTTGGCTTTCTTGTTCGCATCCGTGAATTGTTTTGATTTACTATGCTGCGAAACCCTTCAGTTAGATCTACACATATGCTATTTTCAATTTCTATTTGTCATTTTTAATTGTTCCAAATGAACGATGAATTTGTATAACCGTCTATAATATCCATGGTTACATCTTAATGTTACTCCTTTCGATCCATATTAATTGTCCTAGAAATTAATGTATCTAGACATGTTGTAGTGCTAGGTATATCAAATTCAGTGACAATTAATATGAACTGGAGGGGGTACTACTTTTGTATAATAGGGATATTATTTCAGTGTCTCATGGAGTCTCCGGCCTCTCTTGAGGTAAAAGAACTTCACTAGATGCACCTCCCCTTCCTTCACCACAAAGTATGTAGTAATCATAGGTAAGTGTCTTTAATTATACTAATTGTGATAATACACCCAGTTGGGTCTACCGTACCTGTTATGTGACTACTACTTATCACATCGATAATTTTATTTATTTCGATCAAAGAACCATCTGAAGTGCTTGACTTGCAACATGAGTTGACGGTTCAGTCCGTCAACTCTTTTAAAAAGCAACATCATGGTGGTGATGAAATGATATCCTTGTGAAGACATGGACAAACAGAAATATCATAGAGACAAAGACATAACCAATAATAGCTAGATATTCTCTTTTTGTGTATCATCCTTCTTTGTATAGCTACCAAATGAAGACATGTAAACATATAATATATCTGTTGTACAATCAAATAAAATTGATGTTGGGTACTCCCTCCGATCCATATTAATTATCGTTAAAATGAATTTAGACATGTTTTAGTGCTAGATACATCCAATTTAACCACAATAAATATGAACCGGAGGGAGTACTATATTTTCATTACTAGCATATTGTGTCTCTAGCAGGAAAGGTTCAAAGTAAAAACGTTTACAATATCTGGAACGAGCATACGGTTGGTTCTAACTAATCATGTGCGAATTCAGATAAACACATACGAATGACAAGTCCTTTGAAATACACGATCAAGAAGAAATACACATTTGCGAAGACCCAAAATTTTGCAAACGATTGGACTACCAAAACCACATGCGCTACTGCGCATAGTTAAGTAAACCGTGGGCGTAGTAGAATCTCATCGCACATCCATTGATAGCGACGGTTCGTTTCACCATGTGTGACAGGCGATTTCCATCGTGTGAAAGGCCCGATGTGTACTAGTGTTGGCTAAAAGTTCGGCAGTATCTACGAAAAGAGATAAATACACTAGTAGTCCCAATAGTTGTCTGTTAGATGTATTTTAGTCCCACAAATTGTAAAATGAGGTGCAGTAGTCCTAATAGTTGCTACACCGTACAAAACTAGTCCCAAATGACTCAGTAGCCTACACGTGGCAATGTTTGTTTTGCAAAAACATGCATATACTTTTTATCGGACGCATTTGACTATATTACTTTTTGCCGATGTAGGTCCCACCTGTCAGAGGAGTTGGAAGTAAAATTCAAAATAAGAAAGCACTGGGATTCAAACTCACGAGCAGAGCTATGGACAATTGTGTCTCTACCACAGCAGCTCACGCATGTGTGTCATAAGAATAAACCTTCAGTTAATTATACATAAGTAACTCACCCACATCAGTATTTTGGCCTAGACTCGGCTTAAGGAACTGCTGCATGTGGTGACAGGGTGCAACTAGGGTTGCAAGCGGCGCAGGATGCGATATTAGTCTCTAGTACAATTTATCTTGATGTACTGTTAAATAAGGATGATGGTCTCTAGTATAATTTATACTAATCCATGTGTTTTGCGGGATCCCAATTATGCAACCCTAGGTGCAAGCGCAACGTTTCTACATGGTGATGCTTAGGGGCATCACCTTCGACGGGCAGCAAGTAGGCGGCATCCCCTCGATGGTTTTCTTGGGAGACACGGTATGGTGGTGGGTACCGGCACGATGATCACATGACTGTAGCCCACGGTTGACATGGTGTCGAGGTCGACATTACGCAACACCATGGCGCCCTAAGGGTACCCGTCCGTGCCGTCTACGGGGATCCTGGATACATGATACGACATCATCATGACACTTAATATGGTGATGCTCACGTACAGCGGTGGCACAAGCATGTCCCTGGAGGTGCCATGGATCATGTCGGCAAGCGTGTGACGTCGGCCAGGCTATACTCGTGTATGACCCAACTAGTCGTGTCACCCTTGGGCGCCTTGCCGGTGTAGAAGACAAGCGCGCCTTCTTGATGGCACCTGTTTGGGCGTCCCACCGGCATGGAGATGAGTAGGACACTCGGATGCATGCACGTGACGGCGATGCGCGTCTCTTCTAGACCATGACGGACATTAAGCACGCCGTCACTGTCCCACTAATGACCAAGGTGTGTACTCCGTTGACCAGAACCTGCATAGGTGGCACTCGTATGTGGTGTTTCCTTTGACCTTATGGACCACGATGGATATGAAGCACGCCGTCGTCTCGTTCGTGTGTAGGAATTGGGCGCGATGGCTATGTTTAATAACAGGAAGTTCTACCTGTCCGTAACAAAGCATTATTATGCTAGGGGTAGAGGCACATTTGTTTTTTGATGCGCTCGCGAGTTCAAGCCACAATGTTGCCTAAAATTTTAGATTTTCTTTTCAACCCTCCGACAGATGCGACTACTCCAAGAAACAGTAGTATCGTGGTCACATGTGCTAGGAAAAAAAGTATAAGGGTGTTTTTGCAAACCAAACACGCCACCAGTCGGCTCCTGGGTTATTTGGGACTAGTCTTGCATGTTGTAGCAAGTATTAGGACTACTAAACCCATTTCCCAACTATTGGAACTAAAATGCACCTAGCAGACAACTATTGGGACCACAGGTGTATTTAACTCCTATGAAAAATGGGCAACCTACATACAAAAGATGAACAATTGTGGGCTAATCTCAAGCTGAGCAATGAAGCCTACAACCAAATTTGGTCATAGTCTCCACCAAGCAACAACCCCTTAGATAAAAATTTACAATACTAACCATCAAAAAGTAAAAAAGGAACAAAACAAAAAGGACGATGGTAAACTTATTTTTGATTATTCCATAAAGTTCACATTGCATCGAAGTAAAAAAACAAGACATGTTACTACAAGTTCAAATTGCTACAAATATTGAATTCAAATACAAAAGTAGCCTAGATGTTGTTTCCAACGTGAAAATAAGAAACACACACAGAAAAACTTCACTTCATGCACCTCCATTAGAAACTACTACTTTATTCTGCCTACATCACGTGAACTGATATTGTGAGAGAGCATGAAATGGTCATATAAAACATATTCATATCACATCCAGTCCTGCTTCCAAATTATCCTAGCGATTTTAGAAACTTATCCTCCCATCAGAAAAGTGTAGTACTCATCTTCTATTCTTGTTCCATGCATAGACAAAACCGCGACTCACTCCATGAAAATTAAGGGTTTCATACATCGCCTTAGGATCCTTTGTAAAAATATAATGAAAAGAGGGAGAAAATAAGTATATAAAAACCAATTAAAAATATGGCAAAGCTTGATACAAAACAAAATTCGGTTACAAATAAAATAGAAGAAGCTATTTACAATCAAATAATAACCAGATATGTGTGCATGATATCGATCAAGGCGAGGCAATGGACAAACACAGATTCTAGACTAAACTGGCGAGACATCATGTACTCATTGTATCGGTGATTATCAAACAACTCTAAACTGCTAGGAAACACGACTTTAATTGAATTGTCTTATTTTTCATTAACTGAACCACATAGTGAATAAAAAGGAAACAATCAAAAATATCAACATGCTTAGACAAAAAAAGGAATCTGGATTAATACAAACAAATTACAATTGACAAGTCAAATTAAAATTTAAGATGACATAACACACCATTGTTGTAGCCAACTAGCGATACAAGAAAATAACTACAAGATGACAATAAACCACCATTGTTACAGTAAACGGTTCCGCTCATGTGGATATTGATCCGTGGAACAAATTTCTTCGAAATTATCCACAACCAAAGAAGAAAAGATGTTATGAAGTGGAGCAAAATCAAGAAAAGATAAAATGCACTAAAATAAAATGGAAAAGGAAAAAAATAAGATGTGCCTTACCATAGGTTCTACGCTGGCCTAATGCCCTTGTCATCATAGTGGTCACACTGATAGCTAGACAAATAGTACAATGTGTATCCACACAACAAAGGATAGTAGTTTTTCAAAGTGATTCAACCTTGCCCTTCATAACCCATTGTGGCTAGAACTTATTTGTTGTAGATGGACAAGGGCCATGACGAGTATGCAAGTTTTAAAAAATTTACACACTCCGCTCTCATAGAAGAAATGATAAATAGATCTAGTGAAAGCATAGTGAAACATAAAACTAAAAGACCGAGGACAAAATAAGATACCGAAGGACTGGAAAAATAAGGACACAATATAAAACTAGAAACTAATGGTGAACTGAAGAACAAGAATGAGAAAAGTGAGAAATAAAACAAAAATGAAGAAAATCGTGAGAATTCTGACTAAAAAATTTGGTAAACCAAAGAAACTAAAACTGAGTAACTCAACTGAGTAAAGGTGACTTAAAACTGAGAGACAACTGGCAAGGAGTAGAAGTGACTGAAAAAGGATGAAAAATAAAAAAGTACACTAAATAGAGTAAATATAACTAAAAATGACTGAAGAAAGAGACACTAAGACCAAAGAAAAAAGAAGCAAGTTATTGAGGACTGAAGAACAATGCCAAATAGGACACTAACTGAGATATAAATAATGCAGGACTGACATCTCAGCAAATGAAGAAAGATACTAATAAATTAAGAAACTAAAAAATAAAAATAAAGAAAGAAAATCCCCAAAGAATAGAGAACGGTCAGTATTATAAAAAAGATAGTAAGGAAACGTACTGGACTAAAAAGTAAAGAGATCGAGACACGGAGGACCGAAGAAACTCTATTCATAGATGAATAGATCATATAGTCGAGAGGCATCATCTCCAATCCATATTAATGGCAAAATCTAGATAAAAATTAGAATAGATGCAGCTGTATCTAAATAAAATTGATGTCATTAATATGAACACGAGGGAATAGATACATGCATGTATTTAAGAAAAAACTAAAATATCTTACATATTTAGAAACGGAGGGAGTAGACCGTAAAAAAATGTTTGGACGTGTGGGACCTATCGGCAATTGGGTACCTTTTTTTATCTGAGAAAAAGAAGAGTATACCTTTTCTTCTTCTGCTCTCCCGAAATCCCCCACTCCACGACCGCGGCGGCGCCCCCGTGAGCACGCACCCAGCCTTTGCCGCATCGGCCCGCTCCACGGACGGGCTCGCGGCGCGGCGCTCGCTTCCAGTTCACACCCTCGAAGAACGGTTGCTGCGTGACCTCCGCCGGCCACCGGTACGCGAGCCCCTTGTGAGGTCCCTTGCGGCGGCGCAACCGGAACGGCAGCACGTCCTGCTGCATTGCAGCAGCACTTCTGGGAGAAAATCGAGGGAAAGCAATATTCAAGCGCCGCCGAGAAATCTGTCCTAGCCGTGCTTCGAGCGCCGGGGTCGACAAGGGAAGGCAGACGAGCGGTCCTTCTGGATGGAGGCGGTGGTGCGGAAGGTGCAGCAGCGGGTGAGGAAGGCGCGGGAGGAGATGAAGCGGTGGGACGACCTCAACTCCCGCTTCCTCTCCCAGTTCTCCAACGCCGCGGCCATCATCGCCCGCCTTCCGGTACCATGGTTCCCTTACTCTTATCTACTAGCAGCTTCGCTGATGCGTCACACACGATAAATTCTGTAATGTGGTTTGAGAAATGTATTGACTGTTCTGCCCAGCTCTCTTTAAGATGGTTATAATAGCAGATTTTATTTATTTCAGCTAGAAAAAATAGAACCAAATTTAGGTGATACTGCTACCTAATCTGCAAACTACACAATAGTGGATCATATAACTTTTGTGACTAGTAGCAAAATTGATGCTGTTGATTCTTAACTCTCTGGAGGTATTAAAATCTTACTCTATGTCATGTCTTATTGTGTTAACAAGGTACTTGGAGATGCTAAAAATTATGGTGTCCTGCGGTGTGTGCCCAACATCAGGGAGGATCTCTTGGGGAAGCAGATGGAGAGCCTGGAGCTCATATTTGTTTCGATGAGGGTGACGCTGTATGCTGTTGTTGCAACCAGTTTTTGTTTTGGTGTGACTCTAGAAGAATATGGTAATAAAATTGTTTCTAGTTGGTGCGACTGACAATTCTGCTTCGATTTTTCAGGGAGGAGTTCAGTGGTATTGCCAGAGGTTTGAGCAAGGTGCTACGTGATACTAATCAGATGGTGCGGGGTGGATCGGCGCTCACGGCGAGACAGTTGCAGTTACAAGTGGGAATTTTGCCAACTATTGCGGACTGCTTGGATGGACTACAAAAGTTATCTGATATGCACCAGGCTGAGTAAGAACCAAATGAAAAATCCTTAAATGAACCTGATGTTATTTTTGGACATTCTCTTTGTTGTGAACTGCTGATGTGAAGCTTAACTTCCTTGACCACATTCCTTTTGGTTGAATTGATGGTTATGACATTAGTGCCAATGTGTAAATTTGCCATCTCACAGATTGGCAACAGACCAGTCACCAATGCTGTCATCTTTTATAACATTATGCTTATGCTGTCGTCATACACTAAGATGCCATATGCCTTTCTTTTCTGACAATACATTGATATGCATCTTAGTTTTTTCCATAGCAGAAGGTACTTATTTTTATGGTCATCTGAAATTATCTGCATTCTATTGCCAGGTATGCGGTAAAATCATCGATCATCTCTTTGTTGACATGGAAGAGCAGGTAAGTGAGTATATTCTGACCACAATGTTCTCTTATCAGCTCCGTAGATTTGTTCATGTAATTCTGTATCTCTGTTAGTATACCAATTTATAATCAATACCCACCTCTCCCTCCCTTACAATTAGCCTCTGTTAGTTTACCTAGGAATAATCAATACCCACCTCTCCCTCCCTTAGAAGTAGCTGCTTGCCACATCTCAGTCCTTACATTTTCATATTTCTTCATCGTCTTTTGGTGCTCTTTCCTTTACAGTTCAGGTGACCTTGCTGCAATGCGTCAACTCATTGTAGACCAACCAAACATACCAAAAGATGAAGGTTATGATTGAAACGATAGAACTGAAAATATGTTTTTAGGAACTATTTCACCTAATAACATATCTGACAATGACACTATCTTTTTCATTTTGCAGTGCAATCTATTTTTGACATTATATTTGCAGATGAAATTTGTTAAGTGCAGTCATGTTGGAGCCACTGGGGCTTGATCAACCTGCCTATCCAGACAAAGCATGAAGGCTGCCACACTTTCAGGTTTAATGAGCACCATGAGGATGCTGGAATTCATTGACAGAACCGTCTACTTGTAAGGGTAGTCTGCTGAAGGCGTCTCGGGAAATAGTTGGGTAGGATTTTGCTGGGAGGCTGTAAGCTTGAGGATGATTATGACTTTACCTTTGCTTGTTTTCCCAATTGTTCTCTGTTGCATGTAAGTATCATGTGCCTGGAGATTAGAAGTTTCTTCTGTTTCTTTCACACTTGTCAGGTGTGCGCTTCTCCTGTACTGTGCGCATGTAACCTATCGAAAGTAAATGGACAGTTTGTGTTGGGATTCTCATTCATCAAGTTGTTTCGTTTGTCCAAGAGGGAAAAAAAATCTTGCAAGCTGCCATTTCAAAATCTGGCATATGATAATTGAAGCCAGAGCATGATTTGGGAGAAACCATACGGGATTCATTCTTAATTCACGAGACAATATCAACTTGCAGCTGGTGAATGAAAATGTAATCATAAATAAGATGGAATGCAAATCTGTCTAGTTTGTTTGTTGATCAACAATTTTGTTTATTTTAATGGAAAAAGCTCCACAAAATTTCAGCCCTGGTTCAGGTTGTTGCCAAATTTCGGCACGCTCACATTCTATCTATTGTTTCCGGTCAATTACGCGAGAATTTGGCTACTGTTCCAAAGGAAGTCCTTTGGATTTCGGATCTGAATCTACGAGTGTGGTTTATCACAGCCGTCTAGATTTTGAATTGGACGGCCCACGTTTGCAGCAATCACATGACACCGTAATCGCCCCTCTCCGTCGTGCGCTTGGCTCCCCACCCGGCCTCCCATTCCCCACCCAATGTCCATCGCCCGCCGATCGCCGCCGCCGACATCGCCGCCCTACTCCGGCCTTCTCGGCGCCCTCCACTGCAGCATAACCGGAGGGCAAGCCTACACCGCTGTATCCCTCCTGCCCACCCTCTCCCGCGCTGGCCTGCGCCCGCCCTTCCCGCTTCTCTCCTCGCTCGCCCGCCTCCTCCTGCTCCGCCGCGCCGCACCGTCGTTCCCCACTTTGGCAGGCCGCCTGCTACTCTACATCCGCCTCGCCGGCCTCAAGCATCTGGTCGCTTCTTCCACCCCGCTCGCCAACCATCTCCTGTCTCTGCATCTTCTCCTCGGCCGTCCGCGCGACGCCCGTCGCCTGTTCGCTAGAATGCCCCGCCCCACAGTCTACTCGTACAACGCCATGCTCACTGGGTACGCCCACCTCGCCCTGGCGGCACCGGCGGCAGAAATCTTCACCGCCATGCCACACCGTGACCTCACCTCCTACAACGCTGCTATGCTCGCGCTCGCGAGCGGTGGTGAAATGCGGGAAGCTGTGGCGCTGTACTCAGAGCTCAGGTGCACGTCTCCTTCCCTCGGGTACAGCCATGACACCTTCTCAGCACTCCTCGTAGTGTGCGCTGGTCTCATGGACGGGGAGCTTGCCAGGCAACTCCATGCCCATTTTTCTCTTCTCGGGCTCATGTCTGATATCAAGATCGCCAGTCCCCTGGTCGATGTTTACAGAAAATGCAGTTGCATTTCTGACGCACATAGGCTGTTTGACGAGATGCCTGCAAAAGACTTGCGCATGTGGACAGCAGTAGTTTGCGGCTATGCAGAGGATGGTCAGTTGACTCCTGCTCGCCGGCTCTTTGATCAGATGCAAGAAAAGAGTATCCTTTCATGGAATGCTCTCATGGAGGGATATGTTCTTCATGGACAGGCAGTAGAAGCATTAAGTATTTTTCAGCAATTGATCAAAGATGGTTTTCATCCGGATCAGTTCACCTTCAGTAGTGCTTTGTCTGCTTGTGCAGCTATTGGTTCAATGACACGTGGTAAGCAGATTCACAGCAGGTTGCTACAAACTGGTCTTGATCCAAATGTTGTCATTCTGATCTCACTAATTGACATGTACTCAAAATGTGGTTACTTAGCTGGTGCTAGGCAGATTTTCAATCTAACAGGCCGGGATAGGAGGGATACTGTGTTGTGGAATGCGATGCTATCTGCTCTGTGTCATCAAGGGCATGGACAGGACGCAATAGGATTGTTTGTTCAGATGATTCGGGAGAAACTGAAGCCTGATGCTAACACATTCTTGCTAGTTTTGGCAGTTTGTTGCCGTTGCAGCCTAGTTGACGAAGGCATGAATTTCTTTGAGTTGATGACTAAGAGATACAGGATTGTTCCAGGAGAAGACCATTATGCATGTATGGTGGATTTGATCAGACACTCATCCCGTTCATGTGATGAAGTAGTTGAGTGGATCACAAGTTCTCCATTTGGTTCTAGCAAACAAGCTTTGGAAACTTTGGTTGAGAAATGCGCGATAAACGGGAACACAGAGTTGATGAGTAAAGTAGAGCAGCACCTGGCTGAATTGGACAGTCCAAAATAAACGGATGGTTGCTTTTTGAAGTTTGTTTTGTGAGGTTATCTGCCTTGTCGAAGAATGCTCAGGCAGACAAGGACTTATGATATGAACTTTTGTATGGTGAAAGCTATTTGGTCTCTTCACAGGAGGCATATTCATTGAGAATGGAGACAGGAAAAGTGCATCCCTGAGCAAGTACAATATAGCAGTGGCATCAGAAATAATTGGTGCTGAAGGGACCAGTGGGCAGTGAACTCCATTGGATGTGGTAGGATTGAAGGAAGAGGAAGGTCATTCTGGAGCAAATAATGCATTGCGGGTTGGCAATTTGGCATACCAAGTGATAGTGAAGAAGCGATTTCGCAAATATTTTCAAGCAATCATCACTCTGTTATATGACATGCCATTGGAGACAAGCAGGAAGCTCAGTATTATTTTTCTACTGGCCTTATTAAGATTACTGCATTCACTTCAAATTTCGTATGTAACAATAATTCATCATCCATATTGTATCTGTGTCTATGTCCAATTTTAGAAAATGTTGTGCAGATACTCAAATTACAGAAAGAACATGCAACTGTGTCTGGCTACCAACATATCAGTACCATGTAGTTCTATTCAAAGGAATATAGTGGGTGTCTCGTTTTAGGCAGTGATTAGCTGTCTCGTTTCTGTACGGATTTGATTGTGTGTGTGCGTGCGATGAATGGATTCTGTCTTTTGGGGGGATTTCATCTCTCTTCTGTAATGTGGTGCTGCTTGCGGCTGTTAGTATGGTCGTGCTGTTGATGCTGCAATAGTGGGTGGTTAGGGCACTTGTAATTCGTGTCAGTGGCAAGACTTGCATTGAACTGATTGGGATACTGAATTTTTGCAGATAGCTGCAGGAGATTGCAACAAGTTACTGTTTCTTTTTTTAAGTGAAGAAAATAAGCTTCTCCTCTTTCCATTGCTGGGGTTGCATGAAGAAGCTCCTTGCGCTAGTCCTGTCCATGGACTGGCACAGCCAATAATATGGGCTGTGAATGAATGCCCTCTTGAGAAGTGGATACACATTGGATGCGAGGTGTGCTGCAAACATTAATGTTGTAACATGTCTTTTGCATTGCTGAATATCCTTGCATTGGTTCAGTAAGCACAATTATGCATTTAATGTTTTTCTGCACTTCTATTTTGTTTTGATGCACCCGTGTTTCACACTTTCACTTATGTACAGCACGCCGACAGGCTCCAAATGGAAATCTTCCTTTTATACTGTCAACAATTGCTTTATTTAAAATCTGTTTTTGTAAAACTATCCACTTGTTCAGGTAACTGAAAAGGTTATGTGTCTTCACATCGATGGCGATCTAGTTGCCGAGGCCCATCTTTGTTCGCTATCTAGCGAGCCAGACAATAAGGAGGATGCATACAAAATCTGTTTAGTTGGAATGATGACAAGGTTGAAGGCTATGTCTACAATATCAAAATGCTATCTATGCTAGGAACCATACACGAGCAATATGCAGAGGTGATGCACCTTAGCTGATGGCATGACATTATTTTTCTTCTGTAAAGATGCAAACTAATGGTATTTTTTTGCAGAATGCACCATCTAAGTTATTTATTGACTAATCATGCTGCGATGGAATCGAGGAGGGCGATGGCGGTGTTTGGTGTATTGTTGGTGGAAAGGTAAACCAGACTCTGTCTCCTGACTTGTCATCCTATTCTTTTCAACTATTTTATTCGCAGCAAAGAAATTTTCTGCGTTTTAGAGAAGTGTGACCTGTAAAAAATGTGAAGATAACCTGAGAGCTGCAAAACATAATGCTAAACTATATTCGTTGATTTGTCACAAATCATATATAATAAGTCGAAACAACCCTGAAATGTTATCGTAATTATTCAAATTGATTGTTTCGGGCTTCTTGTCGGAGGAACTTCATTATGGAAGTACTACTAACAAACGCTTTTGGTGAACTTGTGAATAAGGATATGCAGGTTCTGAATTTATTCTTTCTTTACAGATATTAAATGTGCTTGTATATTTGTATAACTTTAGAAATTTACTCGTCTTCTAGATTGTTGCTTCACATAGGATGTGTTTGGTTCATGATTTTGTAACGTAACTTGATTACTGTGGTAACTGATTGCTTTAAAACCTGTTTGGTTCAGTCTACCTGTAAACAGGTTCCCCGGAAACAAATCCCACCAGCGTACAAACGTGATACCGCTCACCCCCCTCCGGTAACACATGGCGCCGTAACCTCTCCTCGTCTCCTCCTCAGAACCGAGTCCCGCCTGCCGCCAGGGCGCCGCCGGCCGCTGTCGTTGCTGGGAATGGCGCAGGTTAGGTCCGCGACCCGTGCCCCGCGGTCCCCTCCCCTTCCCCAGCAGAGGCGCCACGTGAGGGCTCGCGTGGAGTTGTGGAGTCACGCGAGGAAGAACTGGTCAATCGATCCCCAACCTTGAAGCCCGCTCCCTCTGATTCCTTCTCTGGATTTCTTCTCTTCCACATTCTGGCCGATGTCTTGGAGCCCTCTCCTCCTTCCAGATCTTTCATTGGATTGGGTCTTTTTTTCTTGGGATTTTTCATGGCATTCATGATCTGGTAGAGAGAAAAAAAAATTGGGCTGTGTCCTTTCCGTTACCAGTACGAACCGAACAGATTCGATAAATTTCCATTCCGATTCCATTACCGTCTTAATTTGATTCCAATACCGTTTACGGTTACAGAACTGAACCAAACACGTTCTAAATGCTGTCAATGGAGCAATAGTCGAGAAATCAAGGGATGATGCAGAACCTCCCCTGCTGGTTGCCTTCGAAGGGCTTGAATACCCATCTAAGAGCAGGCCTCTTCCAATTCTCCATGGGGTGCACCTATTTAAGCTCAAGATATCTCAGGTGTGATTCTCCATATGATGAATTGCTTTAGTACAGATAGAGATTACTTAAGTTTGATTATTGCTCTGTAGCAGCACTATAGTGAAGCAGAGGCTGTATCTTTAACGCTGCAGCAATTGTGATGATGAAAACGGCTGCCACTCAATTGCTATAGCGTGTTGCGTATGATGCCTGCTTATGTACAAGAGTGTTTTGGGTTCCATCTTAGTTAAACACTTTACAAAAGCCTTTTTTGTACCCCAGTTTTCCAGCAGCAATGAGTAAACATAAGATTGCTATTAATGCCCTAGGGCCTAGGCCTTCAATATTCCGTTCATCTCTCAGCTTATCCAATTACTTTTGCAAAATTCACTTGAGTTGAAGGTGTAACAAAACGTTTGGCAACTTGAATATGAAATATATATGTGCCAAAAAGGAAAAAGGGATGAAAGGTTTATAGAAGCCGTTGTGTGGCCCAATGTACCCCTGGAGCTGCACATACTCAGCAGTCACAGCAGCAGTTGCTATGTACAAGTGAAGCACCATCCTTTGCCACAGCTGTACTGTAGCATGATGTTGGAAACACCACCTTTGTCTCAATGAGCCTACATCTACAATTTTATGCTACAATTTTTCTTGGTTGATCTTGTCCATGACATTTGATCTTGTTGTTCCAGCTATCTTCTAAATGCGACAATAAGCCGTTTCGCATTTATTTCTTTACACTTCACGCTCAAAAATATCCTTTTCTGGAGGCATCTTCCAAACCAGTTTGTTGTACATCTCGAGGCCGCCCCAACTGTCCAATGGGTCCTGGAAAGCGGATAAGTTCTGCAGCAGTTAAGTGATGGCAAAGTAAACACTTGCTCACAGTCTCATGATCAAAGTTCAGTGACGTGTTTGCATCCGTCCAAGTTTCTCAAGGTAGAAGCTGATGGAATAGACACTCACAAAATGGTAACCTGGGTATTCAATCTTGACTAGATTGCAGTACTCCTGAAAATATGCTTAACAGACTTGGAGTTTACAGTTACTGGTATTTTTGCAGAGTGAGCAGGCCAGAAAGATGGTGGTGGAAGCACCAAGTGTCACAAGAACTGACTCTACATCATCTGACTCCGACAGCATTGACAGGAGAAGTTCTAGGAGTGGATCAGAATGTGATGAAGTTGAAACTTTTTCTGATGCTATGGTCTTCAGATACTGTATAGAAGGCACATATGAGCGATCAACTTTTCTTAAAGGTGCAGTTTCTTCTATCGGTGTCGATGACTTGGTAGCACTTGCAAATCAGGTCTCTTTTAATTTACAAGAAGGTTCTCTCCCTCATCACTAACATCCATTTGCACTTTTGTTTTGAAGAAACCAAATAATAATTTCAAAGCAATTGCTCGAAGAGGGTGCTGACACTTGGAGCATAATTTCAAAGAACAATGAGCGTGCTCTTTGGTCATCTGTGGTTCCTGAAATCATGGAAAAATTTATGCACATCTCCCGTTCTGCAGATAGTGGTTTGTCAGAACAGGTAGACCCATTTACTTAATGAGGTTTCAATACCAATACCCCTTATGTTTTTTAGGAGAGGGGATACATTAACTCATTAGGAGGTTTGGTTTGTAAATTTCGTGTGAGTAGCACTATAACAGATGTTTGATTCCATACCACGTACTTATAGGATCTGGAAGTTCTAAGAGGAATTGCTGGCTGTGGTGATGATCTTGGAAGGGACAAATTTGATAGGCTATGGTATTGGCTATAACCATTACCCAGTGGCTGCTTCTCTGGCAAAAGATAAAATCAACAACCTATGGGCTTGCACAGCACCTGTATGGATAGAGGTATTGATTACAGCAGAGGAAGCCGAGAATGCGCTAAGTTCCAGGAAACTTCTCAAGAAACCGGGGACATTCATTCTCAGATTCCCCACCACACGAAACTGGCCGCATCCAGATGCTGGAAGCCTTGTTATACCTATGTTGGCTCTGATAACTCCATTCATCACAGACTTCTCTCCTTAGATGTCAGGTGCGCTCCGATCAGTAACCTCATTCCGTGATACTCTCATAATCAAGCTCGTCTTTGTTGTGCTGTTGCTAAAAGCCATTGTTTGTTTACTGGGTACAGTGATGCTAGGGCTGGGAGCCTACAAGATTTGCTGCTGCAGGAGCCTGAATTACTCCAGTTAGGCAGGCCAGCACACTGAACTTTACGCACCCAACCCTTTAAGAATAGTTGAGGCTTTCTCATTTTTACTGAACTTGAGTACAGGGTTGATCGCCTACCAACTGCGATGAGAAATTAACCCAGTGTGCTGTGAGAGACTGAGAGGCAATGCAACAAGGTGGAGTAATTTATTGTCGGAGTAGTTCACGACGTTTTTGAAAGGCAGCACCAAGAGCAGTAGTCGGTTTTACTGTTGAGACCTATCGAAATGCTCTTGAATGTGAGTGAATTCAGAAAAATTATCACGCATAGCTAATACGCCGTTGGGCGAGAAGGGAAGACCGGGCTTTAGGTTTTTCCTTGTACAAATTTGTAAATGTAATGATTTAGCAGAAATAGATGGTCGTATGCTGTACAATTAGGCATCACATAAGTCAAACCGGAAACTTTGATTTGTTACGGTTCATGTATACAAGCTGACATTTTGGAGTGCAGATTATTTTTGCAAGTAGTTGTTGGCACATCACATTCTCATGCCGAAGTTGCTTTTTTTGATAAATATTCGTGGATGTAGCATATGCTATTTAGGATTGCAAGAATAATGCTAAAAAAGGCCATTTCTGTGCCATCCAAAAAGATAAAGTTCACCGATGTTGGAATTAACCCTATTGCATATCACAGTTATGATGCAAATGTGAGGGTTGCGGCTTTGTGTACTGTATTGTAACCAATCCCCTTTAGGGCTTGTTTACTTCTCTGGTATTTTTATCCTCAAAACATATAGGGATGTGCAGGGATTTGATGTTCACTCAATACTCTTCAATCTCGTCAAATACCCTTCTTCAAAAAAACTCTACCATGATGAAAAGTTTTTAATCTAGCCAAAAATACATTAGTGTGGAGGGGATTTGTGGGGATATTTCGGGATTATCCTTTTCAAATCCGGCCTAGTAAACAATTTATCAAGGAAATTCTGAGATACGAAATAATCCTCTTCCATCCCCTCAAATACCCTCAAAGTAAACAAGGCCTTAACTATTTGTGCCTATGATCAATATAATGAGATGTTGCCCCCAAGGGGTAGACATGCTTCTTAACTTAGTTTTCCACACATACTTGTGGTCTTCTTCCGATTCAAATCATCGTTTGAGTTCATGACCTTCTTCAACAGAAGGGAAACTACGGGGGAAGGTGGATGGTGACTAATTCATAAAGCTAACTTGTGAAAGAAAGAGCGAACACATAAAAAAAGAGAGTATGATATCTATATTTTTAGAACGGCTTTAAACTTTCTGTGCAAGTATGAAACACTGAGGAGTGGAGAAATGGTCCTCCCTACAATCCATAATAATTGTCGCTAATTTAGTTTAAAAAAACTTTGTTCCAAATCAGCGATGCTTATTATAGATCGGAGGGAGTTGTATAATCTTCAAAATTAGAATGTACATGTGTTACTACATCATCTCAGAATAGATCTTGGAACGAAAACATGTTACTACATCATATCCGATAACACATTCTGGGAACTCAGCATTCGCCAGAGTTATTTGTATGCCGTTTGTGAGTATTTAGATCGAGTTAAATCCATCAATAGTAATTGAACTTGTCAATGGAATTTAATACGCTCATTGTACACCGCTAATACGAGTTTACGATCATTGAACTCGTGTCGGAGCATCATGCGAGGTCACCACACGCGTTGTAGCGATGTATCCAAAACTTTGGCGCTATATTGGGCTCATAGTCAGTGTGTAATGTCACCGAGAGGGCATTTATTAGCATTTAGACCCCCACCCCAACCACAGGAATTTTCAGACAACCCCTCCCCTGCTTTAACTCTGATTCCCGATCATTCCGAGGTGGAGGGGAGACGGAGCGACGCCACTAATCACTCCGCCACATTCGACATTGAAAGGAAGTGCGTCAGTGTTCATCATCGTCAAGGGACTCGAGACATGGTGAGGCGGTGCAGTCCTGGAGGTGCGCTGAGGCGCCGCGGCGATGGCTCCTTGCTGCCGGCCGGAAGGCGCGCTCCCATATACAGTAAGCCCAATCCCGCCATGTTTCTGGTCAGAAATCCATGGTTGTATGAGCTCTACTGTTGATTTAGGGTTCATGTGGTATGATTTTGGTTGGTTGCTAGTGTTTTGATGTCACTTCTAGTCTATTGGTTGTCATAGGGTTTGGGCAGAGGATTTGGGTGGGTTTGGGATAGGGTAGCAAAGGAGATTTTTTAGGGTGAAACTTTTCAAATGAGTCAGCTAGAGTCCTTTGTGTAGTGGTTGGTCATGGAAAGTTCATATTTTTTGCATTCACAGTAGGTGACATCCTTTCATTGTTAGCTAATTGAATATATTATTCAGTGTTAGTTCATAAATGATGATGAACTCTTAATTGGCAGGAGCAAGTAGTTCATATTTTACACTAAAAATAAATCATGGTGGATTCTTTGTTGGCAATGGTAATGATAGGGGTTATCTTGATGGTCACATTATCTGCTATGATGGTGTGGATACACTAACTTGTTCACCGGTCATCCTTGAGAAGATAGTTGAAGAAATTGGGTATGAAATAGCATGAAGAATGAGGATACTTTACTGTAATCCTTTGATGAAAATGAACACTGATTTGAGGGAGATAAGAGATGAATTGGACACTAGAACAATGATTACTCTTGTTGACCTTGGCAGTCATTATTTCAAGATATATTTGGATCATGATCAGAGTCTGATTAGCAATTGGGATGTTGTAGTCCAATTTCCAGTTGCTAATCTGCCCTCTATTATCAGCCCTTGCAAGGCTGGAAGCAGCAGAGAAACTGAGAAGGCAGATAACCTTGGCGATCAAGATCCTGGTCCAACTCCAATTCAAGTTGTGTATCCCCCACCACATAGTTCAGAACACAGTCAAGAGTAAGATACAATTTCTGAAAGAGTTATGCAAAACAAGAGGAAGAGAAGCAACTTTGCAGAAGAGTGTGAACCTACTGAACAAGAAGCAGTCTCTGGCAGTGAGGATGATAAAGATTCAGAATTTGATATTATAGACTTTGATTATGCTCTCAGTGATGGTGATGATGACCTGTGGGCAGATACTGTAGAAAAGGAGTTGGATGAAGAGTGCAAGAGTGGCAACTCATCTCAAAAAGGCAAGAAAGCAAATAATAAAGGGAAACAAAAGTGTGAAATAAAAGAGGAGATATCAGATGTTGAGGATTTGTGGGGACCTAACTCTGAAGATGAAACAAATTTCATAAGATTCAAGAATTTCAGAGAAGATGACCTGAATATGCCAAAGTTTGTTGTTGTCTTAGTGTTTTCAAATGTTGAGTTGCTTAGGAAAGCTATCATGGCATACAACTGCATTCATAGGAAGCCTATCAAGCTACCAATAAATGACAAGGCCAGGGTTAGAGCAGTTTGTGAAAAGAACTGTAGCTTATATCTTTGGGCTTCAACAAATAGTAAAACAAATGCTTTTTAGATCAAAAGATATACAGCTGAGCACACTGTAGGGGCTCGTAGCATGGAAAACAAAAATTTCTACCGCATGCACACAAACAAGCCAAGATCTATCTACTAGTTTGTAGCAACGAGTCGATGAGAGTACTCACCCTCAAAGATTCCAAAGCGGTTAACGAGAGCAGATTCTCGTGGGTGATTTAGTCGTACACTTGTCGATCTCAAGATCGCGTAGACGATCCTTCCGGCACTGTGTTCCGGCAGCGCATGATAGGTCACACGTTAACTTTCGATGAAGACCTTCCTCTCCCTTGTTCCAGCAGGCAGCGGAGGTTGTAGTTCTCCTCTCGCGATTCCGGCAGCACGACGGCGTGGTGTCGGAAGTAGAGGGAAGATCCCACAGGGCTTTGCCTAAGCCGGTGCGAGTTATGGTGGATCTAGGGTTTCCGGTGATCTAGGTTTATAAGGCCGGAGTGGAGGAGGAGGTGTCGGCGGCGACTAGGGCAACAGCGACAGGCCGGCAGCGACACGAGGCGACGGCAGCGCTGGGCGGCGGTGGCTAGGCGGCGGTGCACGGGGTGGGGAGGGTTGTCTCTTGTGGTGTTTGGGGCAGCCCTCCCCCTCTATTTATGAGAGGGGGGTCAGCCTTGGGAGGGGAGAGTTTAAATCCAAACCCAAACCCAAGTTGGATAGAAGGAAGGACCCTTTCCTTCTTCCACTAGGAAACCATTGTTCTAGTTTGACTTTTCAAACCTCTCATTTGACTTTCAATTTAGAGCTTTAATTCTCTCTTGCAAATGCCCAAACCAAGTGACCTAGGATATGATCCAATCATTCCACTTACCCATGACACATTCATGTTCCATTCCCCTTCCAGTCCGGTGAACCTTCTAGACCCTTCTAGAACCTCTCCGATGAAAACATCGGAATCATTCCTGAACTCTGAAATCAGACTTTCCTTATATGAATCTTATTCTCGGGACCATTCCGGATCTCCTCATGATATCCCGGATCCCATCCGAGACTCCGAACAACATTCGGTATCCCTACTCACATTCCATATCTACTAAACAACATCGAATCCTTAAGTGTGTCTCCCTACGGTTCGTGAATTATGCGGACATGACCGAGACACTTCTTCGATCAATAACCAATAGAGGAATCTAGAAATTCATATGGCTCCCACATATTTCTATGATTACGTTGCGATCGAATGAACCACTTACATACGATACCAATTTCCCTTTGTCTCGCGATAGTTTACTTATCCGAGGTTTGATCGTCGGTATCTCTACATACCTAGTTCAACCTCGTTACCGATAAGTACTATTTTCTCGTTCCCGTGATATGTGATCCCCTGTGAGACAGTCACATGCTTGCAAGCTAATTGGATGACATTCCACCGAGAGGGCCAGAGTATATCTATCCGTCATATGGATGGACAAATCCCACTCTTGATCCATGTGCCTCAACACATAATTTCCGAACACTCAACGCCACCTTTATAGCCACCCAGTTACGGTGTGGTGTTTGATGTCATCAAAGCATCCTTCTGGTGATGGTGATTAGCATGATCTCATGGTCGAAGGAATTAGGTTACTATGTATCAGAAAGCTTATAGCAAACGAACTATTGAAATGACTTGATCTTAATGCTACGCTTATCTATAGGAGTATGTCCATCACACCATTCTCCTAATGATATGATCTTGTTGTTAACAACATCTCAATGTTCATGATCGGGAAACCACGATCATCTATCAACCAACAAGCTAGTATTACAAAGAGGCTTTACTAGGGACTCTAATTTAGTTTTCAAATCACACAAGTATTAATGTTTCCGGTTAATACTATTATAGCATGAATGTAAACATTTATCATAAACACAAAGATATAATAATAACCACTTTTATTATTGCCTCTAGGGCATATCTCCAACAGTCTTCCACTTGCACTAGAGTCAGCTAACCTAGAATACATGGTAATATACCGAACACCCATGGCGGTTTGGTGCTGGTCATGTTTTGCCCTCGGGAGAGGTTTAGTCAACGGATCCGCCACATTCAGATCTGTGTGTAATTTGCAAATATTTATGTCACCATCTTGGACATGCTCTCGAATAGCGTGAAAACGTAGCTTGATGTGCTTTAGCTTCTTGTGTGAACTTGGTTCTTGTGCATTGGCTATGGCGCCCATGTTATCACAATAGATAGACATTGGGTCCAGCGCACTTAGAACCACACCAAGCTCTGTAATGAACTCCTTCATCCATATCGCCTCTTGTGAAGCCTCTGAAGCAGCTATGTATTCCGATTCAGTTCAAGATCTCTCCACAACGCTTTGCTTTGCACTCCTCCAGCTAACTGCTGCACCATTCAAAGTAAATACGTATCCAGATTGAGATTTAGAATCATCCGGATCGGTGTTCCAACTAGCATCGGTGTAACCATTAACAGCGAGTTGTTCATCACCCCCATAATAAATAACCATATCCTTAGTTCTTCTCAAGTACTTAAGGATGTTTTTGACCGTTGTCCAATGATTCACTCCTGGATCACTTTGATATCTGCTAGTCAAACTAATTGCATATGCAATGTCGGGTCTAGTACATAGCATGGCATACATAAGAGAACCTATGGCTGAGGCATAGGGAGTCTTACTCGTCCTTTCTCTATCTTCTACCGTTGCAGGACTTTGAGTTTTACTCAAGGTCGTATTGGGCAACATGGGCAAGAATCCTTTCTTGCTATCTTCCATTCCAAACCTCTTCAGAACTTTGTCCAAATATGTACTTTGTGACAATGATATTAGGCGTCTTGATCTATCTCTATAAATCTTTATGCCTAATATGTAAGCTGCTTCGCCAAGATCTTTCATTGAAAAACTATTATTCAAATAATCCTTGACACTATTAAGAAGGTCTACATCATTCCCAATCAACAATACGTCATCTACATATAGTATTAAGAATGCTATAGAGCTCGCACTCACTTTCTTGTAAATACAAGCTTCTCCAATAAGTTTGTATAAAACCAAAGCTTTTGATTACCTTATCAAAACGTTGATTCCAACTTCGGGATGCTTGCTTCAATCCATAAATGGACCGTTGAAGTTTGCATACCTTGTTAGCATCTTTAGGACCGAAAAAACCTTTGGGTTGTACCATATACAACTCTTCATCAATGTCTCCATTGAGGAACGTCGTTTTGACATCCATCTGCCATATCTCATAATCATAATATGCAACGATTGCTAATAAAATCCTCACAGACTTTAGCTTCGCTACCGGTGAGAAAGTCTCATCATAGTTAACTCCTTGAATTTGTCGAAACCCTTTTGCGACAAGTCGAGCTTTATAGACAGTAACATTACCATTAGCATCTGTTTTCTTCTTGAAAATCCATTTGTTCTCGACAGCCTTCCGGCCATCCGGTAAGTCCGCCAAAGTCCATACTTGGTTTTCGTACATGGATGCAATATCGGATTTCATGGATTCTTGCCATTTATTGGAATCTGGGCTCATCATCGCTTCCTCATATGTCGCAGGGTCATCGGTGTTATCCACCAACATGACACTCATAACAGGATCATACCAATCAGGAGTGGTACGAGTTCGCGTTGACCTGGGAGGTTCCGTTGTTACTTCAACCGAAGTTTCATGATCAACATCATTAGATTCCTCTCTTATTGGTGTAGGCACCACAAGAACTACTTCCGGTGATGCGCTACTCTCAAGTCCGAGAGAAGGTTCAACAACCTCGTCGAGTTCTACTTTCCTTCCACTCACTTCTTTCGAGAGAAACTCCTTCACTAGAAAGGATCCATTCTTGGCAACAAAGATTTTGCCCTCGGATCTATGATAGAAGGTATACCCAGTAGTTTCCTTCAGGTATCCTATGAAGACACATTTTTCCGCTTTGGGTTCAAGCTTATCGGGTTGTAACTTCTTTACATAAGCTTCGCAACCCCAAACTTTAAGGAACGACAATTTAGGTTTCTTCCCAAACCATAATTCATACGGTGTCGTTTCAACGGATTTAGATGGTTCCCTATTTAAAGTGAATGTGGCTGTTTCTAATGCATAACCCCAAAATGATAGCGGTAAATCTATAAGTGACATCTTAGAATGAACCATATCTAAGAGAGTTCGATTACGACGTTCGGACACACCATTACGTTGTGGTGTTCCCGGTGGTGTCAATTGTGAAAGTATTCCGCATTTCTTCAAATGCTCGCCAAACTCGTAACTTAGATATTCACCTCCAAGATCAGATCATAGAAATTTAATCTTCTTGTTACGTTGATTCTCTACTTCACTTTTAAATTCCTTAAATTTCTTGAAAGTTTCGGACTTATGTTTCATGAAATAGATATACCCATATCTACTCAAGTCATCCGTGAAGGTAAGAACATAACGATAACCACTACGTGATGCTACACTCATTGGGCCACACACATCGGTATGTATGATTTCCAATAAGTCCGTAGCTCGCTCCATCATACCAGAAAATGGAGTCTTAGTCATTTTACCCATTAGACATGCTTCACATCTTTCAAGTGATTCGAAATCAAGTGATTCAAGAAGTCTATCGGAATGGAGTTTCTTCATACGCTTCACTCCAATATGACCAAGACGATAGTTCCACATATAGGTCGAGTTATCGCTCAATTTCAAACGTTTAGCTTCAATGTTATTAATGTGTGTATTTCTACAATCGAGATTCAATAATAATAGACCATCTATCAAAGGTGCATGTGCATAAAAAATATTACTCATATAAATCGAACAACCATTATTCTCGGACTTGAACAAGTAACCGTCTCGCAATAAACATGATCCGGATATAATGTTCATGCTTAACGCAGGCACCAAATAACAATTATTTAAGTATAAAACTAATCCTGATGCTAGATAAAGAGGTAGCGTGCCGACCGTGATCACATCAACCTTTGATCCATTTCCAACGCACATCGTCACCTCGTTCTTCACTAGTTTCCGTCTATTCTTCAGCACCTATTTTACAAATGTGAGCAACCAAACTAGTATCAAATACCCAGGCACTACTACGAGTACTAGTGAGATACACATCAATAACATGTATATCGAATATACCTTTCTTCTTTATGTTACCGTTCTTCAAATCCACCAAGTACTTAGAGAAATTCCGCTTCCAGTGACATTCTCCCTTGCAGTAAAAGCACTCAGTATCAAGCTTAGGCCCAGCCTTGGTCTTCTTCGTCGGCGCGGTAACTTTCTTACCGCCCTTCTTGAAGTTTCCCTTTTTCTTAGACTTGCCTTGCTTCTTGAATTTGGTGGTCTTATTGACCATCAACACTTGGTGCTCTTTCTTGATCTCCACTTCCGCAGACTTTAACATGGAGAAGAGTTCGGGCAACGACTTATCCATGTTTTGCATATTGTAGTTCATGACAAAGTTCTTGTAACTTGGTGGTAGTGATTGGAGGACACGGTGAATCCCCAAAGCATTAGGAATGACTATACCCAAGCTTTGAAGCTTGCTTGCGTGCCTAGACATCTTAAGCACGCGCTCACTAACAGAGCTGCCCTCTTCCATCTTGCAGTTAAAGAACTTTTCAGAAGCCTCATAACTCTCAACTGTCGCGTGAGCCTCAAATATCATTTTGAGTTCATGGACAATATCATGTGGGTCATGGTTCTCAAACCTTTTACAAGCTCGATTCCAAACCATACAAGATAGCACACCTTTGAACGTGGAGTCTTGATTCTTCCGAGCAAGGAAAACATTCTTTACCTCATCGGTAGCATCACCGCAGTGGGTCACCAATGTGCATCCAAAGACATAGGTCAAATTACCAGCATTGAGGACAATCCTCAAATTGCGGAACCAATCCGCGAAGTTGCTTCCATTGTTTTTCAACTTTTCTTTCTCTAGGAACACATTAAAATTGATGGTAGGGGCTGCCATTGATCCTCGAACATATTTGCAATAGTTTAGACTAAGTTTATGAAAAATTGAGTTCTAATTAATAGTTAAATTAATCTAGGTGAACTCCCACTCAAAACAATATCCCTCACATTGTTTTAGTGATCACACGAACCAAATCCACCACATCAAAACCGATCATCACGAGAGTTGATGTAGCTTCAATGGCGAACAATCAACATGTTCATCATATCTACTATATGACTCATGCTTTACCTTTCGGTGATCCGTGTTCCGAGACCATGTATGTATATGCTAGGCTCGTCAAGATCAAATCTTATCTTCCGCATGAGCAAATCTGGCTTGCTCACGTTGTATACACTCGCAGAATCTAACACACCCGATTATCACGTGGTGCTTCGAAATAACAAGCTTTAGCAACGGTGCTTACTAAGGATGAACACTTTATAACTTGAAATTTTTGTGCTAGAGGGATCATCTTATAATGCTATCGTCGTGAACTAAGCAATGCAAGATGCATAAAAGGATTAACATCACATGCGATTCAAAATATGTGATATGATATGGCCTTTCTTCTTGTGCTTCCGATCTCCATCTTTAAGCACGAACATGATCTCCATCATCACCGGCATGGCATCAAGGTCAATGGCGCCGCTTCATGGTTGTCGTCCACCAGCATCAACTATTATAACTACTTTGAATAATAAACACGCAGGTCTTAACGGAATTAAAAATACAACCATATGGCTCCTGCCGGTTGCCGACTTACAATAAGGAACAATGCATACATCATATATAATCACAATCATGGCCATATCGCATCACAGCACACCCCTGCAAAACAAAGTTAGACGCCTCTAATTTTCTTTGCATGTTTTACGTGGTTGGGGGCTTTCAATAAGTGTCATTCTAACTTACGAACAAGAACCACAACATTGATAATAATATTGTCAATCACCCGTTGTAAATTGAATCTTAACTATGTTGGGAGAAACAGGCACCCACAAAGCCACTTATGCAATACAAGTTGCATGTCAAGCGTGGAGCAAGTCTCATAATCGATGTCATGTAAGGTTAGCCCGGGCCGCTTCATCCCACCATCCCGCAAGATGCAAAGTACACAAGAAGCAATCGACAACAAAAGTATCAACGCCCACAATGACCATTGTGTTCTACTCGTGCAACAGATCTACATATAGACACGGTTTTGATACCACTGTAGGGGTTCGTAGCATGGAAAACAAAAAATTTCTACCGCATGCACACAAACAAGCCAAGATATATCTACTAGATTGTAGCAACGAGTCGATTAGAGTACTCACCCTCGAAGATTTCAAAGCGGTTAACGAGAGCAGATTCTCGTGGGTGATGTAGTCGTACACTTGCCGATCTCAAGGTCGCGTAGACGATCCTTCTGGCGCTGCGTTCCGGGAGTGCTTCCGCAGTCGGTCACACGTTCGATACTCGATGAAGACCTTCCTCTCCCTTGTTCCAGCAGGCAGCGGAGGTTGTAGTTCTTCCCTCGCGATTCCGGCAGCACGACGACATGGTGTCAGAAGTAGAGGGAAGATCCCTTAGGGCTTTGCCTAAGCCGGTGCGAGTTATGGTGGATCTAGGGTTTCCGGTGATCTAGGTTTAGAAGGCCGGAGTGGAGGAGGTGCTTGGTGACTAGAACAGCGGCGACGGCCGTGGCCTTGGCGATGGCGTCTTGGCGCGGGGTGGGGAGGGCTGGCTCTTGTGGTGTTTGGGACAACCCTTCCCCTCTATTTATAAGAGGGGGGGGCATCCTTGGGAGGGGAGAGTTTAAATCCAAACCCAAACCCAAGTTGGATAGAAGGAAGGACTCTTTCCTTATTCCACTAGGAAACTATTGTTCCAGTTTGACTTTTCAAACCTCTCTTTTGACTTTCAATTTAGAGTTTTAATTCTCTCTCACAAATGCCCAAACCAAGTGACCTAGGATATGATCCAATCATTTCACTTACCCATGACACATTCATGGACCATTCCCCTTCTAGTCCGCTGAACCTTCTAGACCCTTCTAGAACCTCTCCGATGAAAACATCGAAATCATTCCCGAACTTCGAAATCAGACTTTCCTTATATGAATCTTATTCTCCGGACCATTCCGGATCTCCTCATGATATCCCGGATCCCATCCGAGACTCCGAACAACATTCGGTATCCCTACTCACATTCCATATCTACTAAACAACATCGAATCCTTAAGTGTGTCTCCCTACGGTTCGTGAATTATGCGGACATGATCGAGACACTTCCAGTGATGGTGATTAGCATGATCTCATGGTCGACGAAATTAGGTTACTATGTATCAGAAAGATTATAGCAAATGAACTATATTAAATGACTTGATCTTTTATGCTACGCTTAACTATATGAGTATGTCCATCACATCATTCTCCTAATGATATGACCCTGTTGTTAATAACATCTCTATGTTCATGATCAGGAAACCATGATCATATATTAACCAACAAGCTAGTTTAACAAGAGGCTTTACTAGGGACTCTTTTATGTTTACAAATCACACAAGTATTAATGTTTCCGGTTTAATACAATTATAGCATGGTATGTAAACATTTATCATAAGTATGAAGATATGATAATAACCACTTTATTATTGCCTCTTGGGCATATCTCCAACAAATATATCCAAATAGATCAGAAAAATGAGAGGAATCCAAATATGACATCCCTATCATCTATTTAATTATATATCATAAATTTTAAATATTAGAAAAACTGGAACAATGTCAAGATTCATGAAACACCCCTTTTTTGCACTCGAAAAATAAAAAATGGCTTTTTGGTGCGACGAAAAGAAAAACTTCCTCCTGCAACATTGTTTGCCATCCCATGATACACATTTGTGCATAATATGTACATATTATCGCAAACTATACCGCGATTATAGCAATAACTTTGGTCATTTGACCTGAAATCCAGAAAACCTCGATTGAGATAGGCCATTTTGTGAAGGTTTTTTTTAAGACTCAATGAATACACCAAGTCTGGTATTTTTCCATGGAACTATGTCATATAATATAACATCACGCGAAGGTTTTGCATTGTTTCAATCGTTTTTTAATTTTTTATGCACATTTCAAACTATCATCAAACTTCCTAAATCGAGGGGCATGATGATTCTTATCTCGGGGACGAGTCTCACTAACATTGCATTAGATCTCTAATGAAATAGCATATTATGAACCTAAAAATTATTTTTACAAAAAATTATGAGCAATATATCATGTACCTGTAGTTCAAATCTAACTCATTTCCTACCGATTCAGCAGGAATTTGTCTTTTTCACGAGAGGTGAACGGAAAGGTTTGAGATTCCTAGGTTGGGAAATTGTCCATTAAATATGGTCTAGTATTTTTAAAAAATGTGGTATTATCATTTCGAAACTTTCATTTGGTGGTTGCTTCACAAAAACACCCCGTTTTTTGCACTCGGAAAATGAAAAATGGCTTTTCGGTGCGACGAAAAGGAAAACTTTCTCCTGCAACATTGTTCAACATCCCATGATACACATGTGTGCACAATATGTACACATTATCGTAAACTATACCGCGATTATAGCAATAACATTGGTCATTTGACCTGAAATCCAGAAAACCTCGATTGAGATAGGCCATTTTGTGAAGGTTTTTTTAAGACTCAATGAATATACCAAGTCTGGTATTTTTACATGAAACTATGTCATATAATATGACACCAAGCGAAGGTTTTGCATTGTTTCGATCGTTTTTTAATTTTTTATGCCCATTTCAAACTATCGTCAAAATTCCTAAATCGAGGGGCATGATGATTCTTATCTCAGGGACGAGTCTCACTAAACTTGCATTATATCTCTGATGAAATAGCATATTGTGAACCTAAAGATGATTTTTACAAAAAATCATGAGCAATATATCATGTACCTATAGTTCAAATCTAACTCATTTCCTACCGATTTAGCAGGAATTTGTCTTTTTCACGAGAGGTGAACGGAAAGGTTTGAGATTCCTAAGTTGGGAAATTATCCATTAAATATGGTCTAGTATTTTTGAAAAATGTGGTATTATGATTTTGAAACTTTTATTTGGTGGTTGCTTCACAGAAACACCCCTTTTTTGCACTCGAAAAATGAAAAATGGCTTTTCGGTGCGACGAAAAGGAAAACTTTCTCATGCAACATTGTTCACCATCCCATGGCACACATGTGTGCACAATATGGACACATTATCGCAAACTATACCACGATTATAGCAATAACATTTGTCATTTGACCTGAAATCCAGAAAACCTCGATTGAGATAGGCCATTTTGTGAAGGTTCTTTTAAGAATCAATGAATATACCAAGTCTGGTATTTTTCCATGGAACTATGTCATATAATATGACACCACGCGAAGGTTTTGCATTGTTTCGATCGTTTTTTAATTTTTTATGCATATTTCAAACTATCATCAAACTTCCTAAATCGAGGGGCATGATGATTCTTAGCTCGGGGATGATTCTCACTAAACTTGCACTAGATCTCTGATGAAATAGCATATTATGAACCTAAAAATGATTTTTACAAAAAATCATGAGCAATATATCATGTACCTGTAGTTCAAATCTAACTCGTTTCTCCCGATTCAGCAGGAATTTGTCTTTTTCACGAGAAGTGAACGGAAAGGTTTGAGACTCATAGGTTGGGAAATTGTCCATTCAATATGGTCTAGTATTTTTGAAAAATACGGTATTATCATTTTAAAACTTTCTTTTGGTGGTTGCTTCGCAAAACACCCCGTTTTTTGCACTTGGAAAATGAAAAATATGTTATACGAAAGTATTTGTATTTTTTATGTATTTTTTGAATAAAAATATATAATATTTGAGTTTATATAGATATATCTTATTTTTCTGCAAATTTTGATATATTATATGTATTTTTCTGAATTTAAATGATTTAGTTATAATTTTTCTAAGATTAATGTGGCAAAAAAAGAAAAATAGCTACGCCGACTACGCCGACGGCAAAGCCGTCGGCATAGGTCTGAAAGCCGTCGGTGTAGACTTGACGCGGTTGCTCTGCCGTTAGTCCAATGGGTTACGCCGACGGTCATGTTTACGTCGACGGCGGCCGTCGGCCTATTTATTCTACGCCGACGGCAAAACTAGGCCAACGACTCGTCAAGCTACGCCAACGCCCCGATATTTTACCGTTGGCGTATAAAAAGTCCGTCGGCCTATTTAGTTATTCCCGTAGTTGCGGACCAGCAGCTGCTCAGCGATTCCACCATTCATCTTGATGGCCGCTAGCCACGTACGTGTGAGGAGAGATACTCAGCTTTCCTAGTAGCCAGGTTTTGGTGTGAGGATGCTTGGATCGTGTGTGATCGACTGGCAATTTAAAGAGGCCGTCTCGTGAAGCACGTGTAGATGGTGTTTCGATGTTGTGGACGCACGTACGATCAATTTCAATGCTTTTGAGCGTGGGACGGATGGATGGTTCGTGCATGCGTGTTGTGCATACTTTTGAGCGTGGGACGGATGGAGTTCGCGAGGAAGACGTTGGTTGCATTCTTTTGCATGATAATATGTCTACAAATATGCAAGCATAAATAAAATGAACACATTTATTATTATGATTACTTACATAATCAAAATATCCGAGAGGAACGGATTTGATTCATGCATTATAAATATAATAAATGGATTTCTTAGATTTTTCTAATAAATTTAGACATATTATTTATATTATTTGGAGTTATATAGTTAAAGTTATGAATTTCGAAGGTTTTTGTATAATTAACAAAATAATTTCTTATAATTAATAAAATATTTTTTATATTTAAATTATATAAAATATTTAATAAAGTTTGTAAAAAAAGATTCAAACAATTCTGAGCACTTTTCGTATTTAAACTTTTTCCATTTGAATTCGTATTCAAAAGTTATGAAGGTTTTAATAGTGTGAGGGACTTCTGCGCAATTTTCTGTCAAAACTTGAAGACCTATATGCAAAACGGCAGACGGCACACAGTCTTGCGCTGCCACGTCAGCCTGACGGGTGGGCCAGCCTTGTGAGTTTCCATGTCAATTCGTGATCAGGACAAATTTAGTACAATTTGAGAAAACGGACGTCAAACGTGGCAGATTTTTGCTGCGAAATCGTAAACCGATAGATTTTCAGAATTTGCCCAGAAACCGGTAGTTCTACGTTATTAACTCCTTCAACGAGAGAATAAACTACAGTAGAGAACTCCAAAAAGAACCGCAAATTTCCATCTCTCTGTGCTTCTCCCCCAGGCCATCCAGCATTCCTTAGCGCTTGAACAAGTTCAGGGGAGATATGTAGGGGTCGTTGAAGAAGACGGTCTGCACCACCTTGTCCATCTCCCGGCGGGCTTCCTCCCTCTTCAGCTGGGTCTCCCTCCTGCGCAGCTCAGCCTCTTCGAGACTCTCTTCCGTGTACTCCTGCAGCGGCCGACGGTCGACAGAAACAGTAGGAGGTATCACGACCAGCAGCTGCTGTTGCACTTGCGTGGCGCAGAGATCCGGCCGCTCTCTTGTCTGATTGGACTCGGACCGCGCGCTCCTCGAGCGGCTTCTTCTCCTGGTGGTATCCTGCTCGCGCTCGTTGATCTTGGCCGTGCGGTGGGCGTCTTCGCGGCGGGACGCGTGACCATGATCGTTCCCCTCCCTCTTGCCATCTAGGGACACGCGGCGCGCGTCGTCGGCGCTTCGGTTCCTGGGATTCCTCGTCGCGGTCGCGGCGGCGCTTGAGCTTGACAGTCTCCCTCTTCCTCGATGTATCACGGCACGCGACCCGCGAGTCGTCACGCTGGCGGCGCTTGACGTCAGGCGAACGTGGCCCCTCCGCCTCCTCGCATCGACGGCGCCTCCGCTTTGCGTCCCTGCTGGCGGCCGGTTCCTCCTCCGGCCTGGCGACGCAGGCAGGGTTGATGCGCACGCAAGTGGCGCACGACGACGGCGAGACGATCTGGCTGCGCTTGGTACGGCCAGTATCATTGTTGTGATGACGGTACAGCACAGCGGCGGCCATGGTCTTCCTTCTCCAGCAGTTGGAAGGTCGGTCGTGAGTGGAGATCTGGAGTGAGCGTCAGTGTCAGGCTTCCCGTCTGCCGTGCAGTGTGGGGAGGTGACAGGGCCGGCCCTGACATGTCAGGGGGCCCTGTGCAAGACGACAAAGTGGGTCCTTTGTCAACATAAAGTAGAAATATTTCCTTTTAATCTTAGTAGATATATAGTACTCTCTCCGTCTTAAAATATGGATAAACCTATATCTTACTAAATAATACTAGATTTTTTCAAATTTTGATAAATTCGACAGCATCTATTTTTGAGACGAAAATACATTACTTATATAAAGTACTCATTTTCTTATTTGTCACAATGCTCAATTCAAGAAAAAGACTATATTTTACGAGAAAATAGATCTCAACCTAAGAATGCACTGTACACTCGAACTCATACTAAGAGTCAATGAACCGTATTCAACAATTGCTAGAGCCAGCAAATACTAGAAGAATTCAGATTTGTCCTTAGAATTTATTGATGGATCCCTATTGAGACATTATAGCACACAAATAATAAACAAATTAGGGCATGCGATTGAAACAAAAGTACCTGCACGTAGTCAAGGAGAGGATTGAAGCTGAGTCGGTTGCTTGCTCCCTGCCGTGAGTTTGTCTTGCTGTAAGTAAACGAAGCAGAGCGCCTTAGAGGAACGCTTTGTTGGCGTGCCCTGAAAGTCCAACCGGGTGATGAGCGATGTCTGCGGGCAATCCGTCAATCCTCTTGTCATTCTTGCAGTCAAGTTGAGAGGTTAAACAAGCATATGGAGGATTTAGGAATTAGGAGAATACTTAATTTGAACAGATGAAGATGAAGAAGAGAGGATGAACTCATGAGATTTATAGAAAAGGATTTACTTGCCATTACTTGCCAAATAAGATGAATTTGATGACTAAATAAAAAATCAAAAAAATGGGAATCACCAAATTTGGGAATTTGGGAAAGGCCAAAAAAAAAACCCAAAACAAGACGAAGTGGAATGAGAGGAGGAGGAGAGGAGGAGAGGAGGTGAGAGAGAGAAGAGAGAGAAGAAGAAGAAAAACGATCACGCAGTTAGCGGGTAGTTAAGGGGTAGTTTTTTTTTTTCTTTTTTTTTCTTTCCCTCGAACGACCTTTTCCCCAAATCCCATCCCGCCAAAAAAAAAAAATTTTTTAATTTTTTATTAAAAAAACTAGTTAAGTTAGTTTTGAATTTTTTTTTTGAGAAGAGAATTTGAAGAAAGTGGGGGTGGTAGCGAGAGAGAGAGGCAAGAAAAGTGAAAAAAAGGGGCCTAAAACGCTAATTTCTCAGTCTATTTTTTCGAATAAATAGACCTATCGTTGACTGACATATACCGGGTTGGGGGCCCTTGCGAGAGACCATCGGTCTGGTTGCACGCTGTGGCCGGCCCGAGGAGAGGTGAGGAGAAGAGGTCTTTGTGCTGGACCGAGGAGATGGGTCTGCTTATATGGATGGGAGACGAGGCGGTTGCACTTGCCCCGTTTTCGTTTCGCACTCGGCAACGGAGGGTTTGCCGCCTTCGTAGCAGGCAGGTGGAATTTGAATCAGATCGATCGAATGGCGGTTTGCACTTTGCCGCCTTCGTTTCCTACTCGGGAACGCGACGGTTCGTGTAAACGCGATTCATCATCGTATCCGTTTGAATTCGTTTCTTCTTCCATTTTTAGATGTACTCCTAAATGCGGTTTCAATCTTTTTAGAGGAAAAAACACGCGGTATCATTTTTTTTAGAATCACGTGGTTTCATTTGTGTCCGCTGTCCAATTGTCGGATTGGAATGGACCACTTTAATGTGTTTCCTGTCAATGCTTACGGCCCATACGTCAGGCCCATCTAGCCTGCACATCTTGGGTGCCCGTCGGCCAAGGTAGATACGAGGAAACTTCGTTCTCCTCTCCTCAATCTTTTTTGAAAGGACCATTTACACCAAAAACAACACATTACCCTATCGATCATACGGATACACACAATAAAATAAAATTATAAAAAAAAAATCTCTCTATAGTGACTCATTCGTTGAAACAACAGTACTACCACCATCAAGATAGCATCAGAAGTTGAGCTTCTCCAAAAGCGACGTCTCCAAGAAGGGAACAATGCACAGACACCATCCCGCCCGATTATAGATCTTAGGTCTTCACTTTGAAAAATGTCCACGCTCTCGAAATAATGTCTTCAACAAGGTCATTGCAGACACAACCAATTAAGGTCATACCCTGGGTTTTTACCCTGAAAGGTAGGACTGTGAATCTTCCATGTACAGTCGCCCCACTTGCATACCACTGCTCTAAGTCACGAGTCATGAAGCCAATTCATCATCACCAGACAGATTCGAACCACCATAGTCCTCATATCTCGGTCTCCATGACATTCTCCGTCAGCACCATGAAACGAGAACATGCCCCATGATATTAAGAGCCAATAAACCTTCAAAGCGCTCCCTCTGAAACCAAATGGCCACAGTAAAACATGGGTGCGCAAGATCGAATCCCTTCAATTCGATAATCTTCAGGCATTATTCGTCCATGGGAGTTCGTCGGCGGAGTCTTCCGGAACTCACCATTCCGACCATATCAACGAGGGAAAGCATCAAGCGGATCTTTATCTTCGTGGGAGAGGAACCCTAGAACCGCATCCATTATTCAAGCACACCAGCAGGCCCCAAGCCGCCGATTATAAAAACGAAGAAGAATGCAAGGCAACGCCAGAGACAAGTACCAGATCAGATCAAGGTCCAGATCGAACCCATCTCTCAGCACGCCCCGTGACCACACTTTGCCGCTCTGGCTCGCACCCACCATGGCTAGAAGGTCCATGGCCTCGCCTGGATCCAGCCGGCAAATAGGGTTAGAGGGACGATCTAGGTCTTCCAAACGGGATCCCAACACTAGCGCCTTCTCCACCAGATCGCCGCCACGGGGGACCGCCACCTCCACCCCGATCAAGGACGATGCCCAGGTCGCAATGTTTCAGCCTCCCCCGCCGCCGCCCCAGCAGCTACGGCTTCCACCTCCGACACACCACCCACCCACCCGTCTTCGGAAGCTAGGCCCGCCGCCACCGCGAAGAGGACCAATGGCAGCGAGAGTGATCGGATCCAGCCACGGGGGGTTCTGGCGGCGATGCGTTTGTCGCCCCTGGCGTCGCCCAGGGAACGACACGGGAGGGCCTTTTTTTCCGCGATGCGTTTTTCATCTCAAATTTATCTAGACATCTTACACAAAATGTGTCTAGATATATGTGTATATATATATACAAAACTGCGTTATTTATTTTAAAACAGAGGGAGTTCTGACTCTGATCAAATCATTTGCCGCAGATTAATTGAAGCTAGACAAATCTCAGGTAGTAACCAACAGCCTTGAATCATGTACGGAGTATCTTTGATCGAGCAGTGTTGTTATTATGGATAGAACTGTTTCTGCATCCAAATGAGCAAAAGGCCAAGTAATGCTGCGCCACATGATACCAAGTGGTGAGTTAGAACCGCTCACATAAATCCACACCTGATTTGTCTCGGAGAAAAGGTGCTTTCTATTTTATTTTATTTTGACACAAAGGTGCTATCGATTAATAGGACAGGAAACACGACAATCCTATGAATCAGTTGCCAGTTTAGTTGATTCAGGCACACTAGTAGCTTACCCTACAGTACAAGATCAATTCTTTTACTCTTATTCTCTCTATCCATAATATGTGTAATTTAATAATTTCTCCGTTTTAAAATAAGTGATTTGGATTTTTTATATTTGTATTTATCTAAATGCATTTTAGTATGTAGATACGTCAAAATCTAGATAAACTCAAGTCATTTATTTAGAGACAAAGAAAGTATAATTTTATACGGAATTAGCGATACTCGTTATGAATCGAAGGGTCTATAAGATTCTCTTGTCAAATGGAATAGAACATCTCGCCCAGCCAACCGGAAGGTACATAGAGCGGATTATTGCAACATGATATGATGAAAAAGGGCTTTAGTGGACGGGCTCCATGGAGCCCTTTTTAATTTTTTTAAAAATTGACATTTTAAAGTTTCCAAAAAATCTTAAATAAAATTATTGATATTGACAATGACTTGATCTACAGCTCTGTAAAATTTGAGCACGAAATAGTTTGTATCCCGGCCTACCCAAAAATAATAAATTCTGAAAAAATTGAAGAATTCAAATTTTGCAGAGATCTAGAAATTTGTTATTTTTACACAGCCCAAGATATGGAATATTTCTCATTGGTTTTTTGCACACAGCTAGAAGTCATTGGTATCTACATCTAAATAATTTTTTCACAATTTTTTGAAACCTTTAAATGTCGATATTTAAAAAATTAAAAAAGAGCTCCATGGAGCCCGTCATCCATATTGCTGCTCTCCATGATATGACTCTTTTGAAACTTGTCTCCGGTCCGATTTCTGAGATTTGGAAAATCAAGATTCCGTAAGTAAAGAATTAGGGCAAGTTATTGTGTTTTGGAGTTATGAAGATCTGAAGCGCTTATTAATGGATTTTATTTGATTAGTTTGACTTGACTTGTTTTCCAACCGAACCTTCATGCCAAAAACTTTTCCAAACTTGGAAGACTACCCCGACATGTGATAAGGGTCTCAAACCTATTTGTGAAAATATTTTCAATGGATAACAAATTAATTAAAGACATTAAAATTTATAAACCCTACAAACCATGCCACTAAAAGCAACAATGTTGTATTCAAATATAAATCATTACAGATCATTTTTAATCAATATTGTATATTATTTCATTTCCCTTGCAATTATTTCGAAAATTATTTAAGTGATAATTTTCATCATCTTTAAAAATAAATAAATAGAAGAAAAGGGAAAACATGATTTCATGATTAGTTTTGGATCTCAAGGATAGGGAAAGTTCCCCAAGGTATATTATCATGGTCATAACCTATTTCCATAAAATCTCATTTTACAAATTCAACACTCCACAATTAAATCATGAACAAATCCGACCTAAAACTAGTTTGAGTTAAAACACAACTTAAAATAACCCAAAATTTTCATATAAATCCCAGCGAACCTCTTCTTTTTGTCCTCTCTCCTAGGCACATCTTTATTTGGCGATCTTAAGCAAGCACCTTGCGAATCTTGCCAAAGATTTACAACGGAACAACAATGGAATTTGATTCACCTCATGTTTTCTTCAAAATCCAATCAAACTTATACCTAATCCTTACACCAAGACACTACCTAGTGATCCTTGGACCCACATGGCAGTAACACATCCCTTTGTTCCCTAATGGTTTGTTGACATTGCCTCTTAAGCTACATCATCAGACCCCACAATATGTGGGGATGCCATTGGCCAACCCGTGTTCAGTGCCACCTCAGGCTTATCCCGCTCGCCGTGACATCCTATGTTGCCGCCTTTGCCCATTGGTGAGACCAGGTTTAGCCTTTTGGTTGTTGCGCTTGTCCCTCACACCACGCCAGTGTCGCCTACTCACCCGCTCGTCATGACAACTTGATCCGACACAAATGCGTCACTTTCGCATCACGTGCATCATCCCACACACCCCTTCGTGCGTGATATCCCTCCCCCTCTCTTTCTCATCCACGAGAGCATCTTGTAACCCACCAATAAAACACATTGAATGCATGATGGATAGTGAACTTAGGCCCGCTCCTCAACGGTAATAGCTTGTTCCAATGACATCTAGATCACTCTGAGAGCACCTCCTTAACACACCGCACCTATGATACGTCCAATTTGCATCACCTTTCTATATCATAATTTGCCTCTATTCATTGATATATGTCTTATTATGAGGTGTTACTTATGTCTTTTCCTCTGTTTTTGCATGTTGGGTGATTCTTAAGGGAGGGACTGCCGGAGTCAGGTTTCTGATGAAAAAAGAGGTGTTTTGATGCAATTTCGCGAAGATCAGAAAAATACCAGAAAAATATTGGAAAATTATATTTTCCTAGAAGATGGAGGAAGCCAGAAGGGGAGGCGTAGCTGGGCCACAGGGGGGCCACACCCCCTAGGCATGGGCCCACCTTGCCCCGCGCCTAGGGCAGGTGTGGCCCACCTGGCCGGCTCCCTACTCCACCCTCTCGCCTATATCTTCCCCACGGAACCCTAATACCAAAGGGGCGACTACAAAAAGATTTTCGCCGCCTCTGTGGGGCGGAAAACACCGAGAGAGAAAGAGCTCTCCGGCAGAAAGATTTCTGCCGGGGAAATCCCTTCCTGGAGAGGGGAGATCGTCGCCATCAACACCTTCATCAAGCTAGGCTTCATCGAGATCATCATCATCATCCACACCATCATCTCCACCAGCACCATCATTACCACTTCATCCCGATGTAACAATTGTGTTGGATCTTGCATTAGTTCTTAGGGGAAACTTTCCCGGTGTTGATTACTATTGTAGTTGATGCGTGTGAGTGGAACCATTGGATTATTTTTTATGTTCAGATTGTTATCCATCACCATATCATCTTTGATCTTGATCATATGATGTCTTATGAGTAGTTCGTTTAGTTCTTGAGGATTTGGGAGAAGTCATGTTGTTAGTAGTGGATTTATGTTGAGTTATTATTCAATGGTTTAGTATTTAAGTTGTGGTGCTATTCTTCTAGTGGTGTCATGTGAACGTCGACTACATGATACTTCACCATTTATGGGCCTAGGGGAATGCATTGTGTATTTGGCTACTAATTGTGGGGTTGCCGGAGTGACAGAAACCTGAACCCCCGTTAGGACACCTTTGCACAAGAGAGTGTAGGATCTCAGAGTTTAAGGCTGTGGTTAGGTTTATATCTTAACTACTTTCATGTAGTTGCGGATGCTTGCAGGGGGTTTAATCACAAGTGTGTATTAGTCCAAGTAAGGTTGGTACGTTAGCACAGGTTCACCCACACAACACTTACAACACCAAAGAAGAGTACTCAACTATTTGAAGCGAAAGCACTTGACAGTATTCCCATGTGTCCTCGAGAACGTTTGGTCCTTATATGTATTTACACCGGCTTGTCCTTTACTAAGAAAGGATTGGGCCACTTGTTGTGTTTGTTCGTTGTCTTTATTACTTACACTTTGTTTTGTTGCTTTATTAGAAAACCCCTAAAAATCCGTCTGCTAAGTATTTCAGAGATTTCCTGCTCCATACCACTAGTCATCACCTTCTGCTCCTCGTTGGGATCGACACTCCTATTTATCGAAAGTACTATGATATACCCCCTATACTTGTGGGTCATCAAGACTATTTTCTGGCACCGTTGCCGGGGAGTGAAGCGCTATTGAAGAGTGGAATTGGTACAGGAAACCTCTAATGTGAGTATTTATTTTTGTTTCTGTTTGTTACTCTGTTTCCAATATGGATAACCCACTTGGTTTTATGTTTGGGAAAACTACTACCACTGTTAGGGTAGTAGATGAACCACCACCTGTTGAGATAGATCCTTTTAAGATACCTACAAGTATTGTTGATCGTGTCATGGAAAATTATTATTTTGGGGATAGAATTGTCCACCATGGTGATCATTTGCTTTTTATCCATGAATTATGCAGGTTGTTTAAGTGTGCAGGTATCACAACTAAACAGGTGAAGAATAAGTTACTCTCTATATCCTTGAAAGGGAGAGCTGAAGAATGGTATAAGCTGCTAAAGAATAGACAATCCATGGAATGGGAGGAAATAACATCTCTCTTTTATTCTAAATTCTATCCTCCAAGTGAGATTCATAAGGATAGAAATATGATATATAACTTTTGGCCTCGTGATGGAGAAAGTAAAGCTCAAGCTTGGGGGAGATTGAAGTTACTAATGCTTAAATGTCCTATTCATGAACTCCCTAACGATATTATTATCAATAACTTTTATGCTAGGCTTTCTCTTCATGATAAAGATTTACTAGATGCTTCTTGTGCTAGATCATTCACATGTATGAAGGAAGAAGCTAAACGGGATCTACTAGACCGTATTCAAGAGAACACTGAAGCTTGGGAGAATGACAAAGGAAGAAAGTCAGGTATAAACTTTGATTATGAATGCATTAAATCTTTTATGGGAACAGATGACTTCCATGATATTAGTAATGAGTTTGGTATTGACTCCCAAGTTCTTGCAAAATGTTTTAAGGCCTTTGCCTCTTACATTGAAATTCCCAAAAAGGAGTGGGACAAGTACCATGCTCCTTATAAAGACAATTTTATCCATGTTCCTGCTAGCATAGAAGTTTGTACTGTTGATCCTATCTTGCCTGAACCTTATGTTGAGAAAATCCCTTTTCCTGCTAAGGTAAGGGAACATTCTATTATAGATAATGTGGTTAGCAAAAGTGCAAAGAAAACAGTGGAACCCGATGAGCAAATAAATATTGAGCCTGTGGTAGCTATTGTGAAAGATCTTGTCACTAGAAATATAGAGGATGAGCATATTGTATTCTATGAAGACGCTTCTAATGTTGTATCTCATCCTAGAAAATCTAGAAAGATAGTGTCCATGTGCTTTCTGTTAAAATTGGGATCATTGTTATTATGGTTTATGTGATATTGGTGCTAGTTCTAGTGTTATTCCTTATGAGGTTTACAGGGAAATTATGCATGAAATTAGTCCTTGTGAGCTTGAGGATATTGATGTGGTTATTCACCTTGCTAATAGAGAGACAGTCTGTCCCATTGGCATTGTAAGATATGTGGAGGTTCTTTGTGGTAAGAATAAATATCCTGCTGATTTTCTAGTACTTGGTTCTGAAGCTAGTAAAGCCTATCCTATAATTTTTGGTAGACCCTTCTTGAATACCTGTGGGGCTATCATAGATTGTAGGAAGGAAAAAGTTTTGACTAAGTTTGATGGAGAGTCTTATGAGTTTAATTTTTCCAGCTTTGCTAAAACTCCTTATGAAAATGAACTGCCTAATGAGGATTTCAGGGTTGAACAACTTTCTGCTATTTCTCTTGCTCCTAACAATGCCTTGCAGCAATTTATGAAAGATCATGAAAGCGATGTCTTCATGAAGGAAATAAATGAGATTGACGAGGTTTTCCTTTGTTAGCCAGAGCAACTTAAGCATAATCTACCTGTGGAAGATTTGGGTACCACACTACCACCTAAGGAGGACCCTGTTTTCGAACTAAAACCTTTACCTGATGATCTTAAATATGCTTATCTTGATGATAAGAAAGTATATCCTGTTATTATTAGTTCTAAACTTTCAGGAAAGGAAGTAGAAAGGTTATTATTAGTTCTAAACTTTCGGGTCTCCCTCTGGAGGTGGGTGAGATGTGAGGTACGCAGTGGCTGCCATGATCGCAGCCTGCGGTGTTTTTGGGATGACGTTTCCGTCGGCGTCCATCTCCATGAAGGATGTGTGGAGGGTTCGGGTCACCTCCCGGCGCTCATTGGGGTCCATGTTTTCCACCCGAGAGCGGTGCTTGTTGCCTTGGTTGGCGATCGAGCTGGAGACGATGCCCATGGAGGAGAGCGCAGCTCGTCGCGCGCTGGACTCTGAGGCTACTTGCTTGCGCTTGTCGAGCACCTCCTGCATCTTGACATGCTTCTTGTGCTCCTCGATCAGGAGCAGGTGGTAGGACATCAGAAGATCCCGGGAGGAGTCTGCAGGCAGTACGATGTTTCCCGCCATGGCATTGCGGGCTTGGGCCCATCCCTCTTTGCTAAGGCGGATGACATGGCCGTTCTTTTCCCCTTCGGGTGGGGGGGACTGGCTTCTTATATTCCCGCCATTTCGTTCTGGCGGGTTAGGTGGCGGGTTGGGCGGCGGGTTGGGTGTTTGCTGATACACGTCGCTCTGGATGACTACGGCGCATTGGCAGGGCTCGTAGATTGGTCTGCTGCTGCCGCAGCTTTCAGATCCGGAACCGTAGGTCCCTGCATCCGATGGCGGATCGCACAGATCGGAGTCGCAGCTACTTCTATCGTAGGAATCATCTGTTGATGATGTTGTGCATAGCACGGGGTGTGGGGTCCATGAAGCGGGCCTGATTGATGGTAGGGGCACCCGCTCAGGGAGGCGGAGGGTGCCAGTTTGCCCCACCTGGAAGCAGAAACTCCCGAACAGGATTTCGAGTCCGTCGCCTACGGGCTCGAAGTCCTTCATGGTGGCCGGTGAGTGGGCGGTGAAGTCGAAAGCTCTGAAGAGGAGGTGACTCTCCATCGCCGCAGAGTTGTAGATCGATCG